>OY728164.1:2109051475-2111451475 GCA_963277665.1 Viscum album
TAAATGTCATGATTGTTTGCAACGACTCAACAAACATCAAGTAATGGAATTTTGAAAAGAAATGATCCCCAATAACCCAAAAAATCAATAAAACAGAAGAAAACATGTGTAAAGGTCATTTTAAAATGCTATGTAAAGGTAATTGAAACCCACTATATCGGGATGACTCAAATCTGCTGCATCAAGGTACCCTTGGAAAACCCCCAGATGTGAGACCTATGTAAAGGCAGTCAAGTTGAACCCCCACTATATAAGAGTAGTTCAACTGCTGCATCAAGGTAGCCCTTCCAAAAAAAAAGCTATGTAAAGGTAAAAAATTTAACACACAAGCTATATAAGGGTAATACAGAACCTACATAGGGGTAAAACCAATAACACAAACTCTGCATAAAGTTCATGTGACTCTCACATAAAGTTAAATCACATAAAGGTAAAGAAAATAACCTACATAAAAACAAATGTATGTAAACAATAGTAGAGAGAAAATAATGAAGATATATAACTTTCATAATTCAAAAATTGAACCAAAATGAAATTAAATTCATTTATAAATCATAAGTGGAACCAAGTTTAGAATATTTAAACAATGCTTGAACTTAGAAGAATCCACAACCTTAGTCAAATTATCAACCAATTTTTCATTAGTGTGTATCTTATCGACACACATTCCACTTTTAATAACATCTCAAATAAAATATAACTTAATAAATGTATGTTTTAACCTACCATGACATACTTGGTTCTTAAAGAGATCTGAGGAAAACTATGAATCATAATGAACAATAATAATAGAATTACATAAATTGAGTTGAAAAATCAAAACCTTAAACCAAATGGATCCTTTGATAGCATATTTTAATGAAATGTAATAAATATCAATGGTTGATAAGAAAACCAATGATTTCATATTTCATTTACAAGAGTTAGGTCCTCCACATGAAATGAAAACAAAACTAGTTAGTGATTTCCTTACATCAATATTGTTAGCATAATCAGAATTGACATAACTAATCACTAAGTATATACAATTAACATTCCTACTATAATAAATTGAAAGAGATGAAGTAGAAAATATGTACCCCAACAACCACTTAAGTTCATGATAACGTGTCTTACCCAGACTTTACATAAAACTTCTCAAAGTATAAACATAAAAGGATACATCCCTCCTGGTATATATAATAGCATACATAATGTTAACCACAACATTAACATATGGGATTCTACTCATATAGTCAATATCATTAGTATTGGTAGGAGACTAGGATAATGAAACTTTGAAATGCTGATCAAAAGGAACATTAATAGGTTTTAAAGCATCAAAAAAATATCTCTTAAGCACTTTAAGCATATAGGAACGTTGATACAAATAGAGTAACCCATGCTTTCTATCCCGAATGGTTTCCATGCCTAAGATCTACTTAACATAATTGAAACCCTTTATTTCAAAATCCAAATTCAGTTTAATTTTGATGTTGGTGATTAATTTCATATTACTACATATGAGTAACATGTCATCAACATAAAGTAACATGTAAAACATGCAATTTTAAATAGATTTAAAATAAACACATGCATCAAACCGACTCATGTTAAAATAATTTTGCAACATGAACAAATAATTTTTTTATACAATTATATAAAAGATTATTTTAATCTATAAAGAGATTTATTAAGCACACATACATGGTTAGTTTTAAATTCATATTAAAAAAATAGGATTCATGTATAATTTCTCATCTAAATCACCATGTAAGAAAGTAGTTTTAACATCAAGTTTTTCAATACACTTATCATGATAAACAAAAAAAGAAATCAATATTTTAATAGAATAATGATGTTGACACTCCTTACTGTCCTATAATAATAAGAAGTTTCAAAGGGAAAATACCTCAAAAAAAATGTAAGTGAAGGATATCAAGGATTGCATGCATTCACCCCATTAATACTATGCAAAGGCCCAACTAGTATCACCGTGCAGGTCCAACTTGAGCAACCAACAACACCACATAGGTCTAGCCTGTGCACTAGTGCCAACACGCATGTCCAAAATATGAACTAGTTCTATCACACAAACCATATAAAGGCACTCCCGGGAGTCTTTAATAGGTTACACCTATGCGATACCTAGTGCAAAAAACCTATGCAAGTTAACTACCTATCCTAAGGTCTTGAAAATGCCTATAAATAAGACCCTTGGTCTCCTCATTTCGAATGACTAGAAAACTTGAAGAATCCTTAAAGCTCCACTCACCCTAGTCCTTCTCTTAAGTCCTCCAAAACTTCAGGTAGTTCCTTAAGCCTCGAAAGAAGATAGAATTAAGAGGGATAATGGGATTAGAGTTCCCCTGGTGTTTCAAATAAAAAACACCTATGTGATCCATCTCCCCTATTCCATGCATACTAGGGAGAATTCCTCTTATTGATCCCAAAACTTGAGTTCCAGTCATCCAAAGGCACCTGAGGATACCCTTGGATCCTAGAGAAAGGCCTCACCCAAGTGTTTTCAACCATGTTTTCCATCACCTAAAGACCTCTTCAACTCACTCAGGCCTACCCTTCACGAGACATCTTCATCATTCCCAGGTTTACCCTGTATAAAGGACCTTATGCTTTCCCAGGCCTTACCTGCATGAGACACCATCCTTCTGCCCAGGCCTCACCTACATGATCGATCCTTTGGTCCCTTTTTATGCCACCAATGATAGGGAACCTATTACCTTGGATCCCTCACTAGAGGATGACCATGCTAAGGCCTACCCCAAAGCCTTAGGATATGTGTGATTAGAGTTTAGGGTACACCAACTCATTCTCTTTATCATATATTCTCGTGGTAAGTGAGATACTACTATTAAGATACCTAATAGGTGGGATCCTAAGAGTGTTTTTGATCATAAATTCCTGTGGTAATGAGGATCCTAGCCTTACGCATGGTGACAGGAGGTTCCTTGGTCCAGGTGGTGATATCCATCATCCGTTTCCCCTCCCTCATACCCTCTTACACCTATTGAAAGGGGAGGAATGGAGTATCTTTATTCGGGAATGCCTCTTGGAGTAAGCCTATAGTATTTATTGTGGGGAATTCCCCAACCATTCGTATTCCCAACCTCATCCACCAACGAGAAAAGAAGATTGTGTGGTTTGTCAAATCTTCCAATTCCTCTTGTTTCTCACATCAATCATGACTCACATGATCTTAAAGGTTAGTGAAGATACTGACATTCACATGATCACATACCTGTCTCGATAGAGAGTCCTTATAACATATCTTCCTCTCTACTTGAAAAGGTCCTACTATTTGGTGTAAGTACTCAAATCCATGTATCCATCTCAAAGGACCACATTCTTGATGATCCAACCCCTTAGACCTCCTGATTTCCACTCCTCCATAGTAGAGAACACATAAGTTGTAAATGTGACATCACTGAGGGGAATGAAATACTTATCTCGACAGAGATTACTTTTTAGAATATTCCTCTCTCCATGACATGTACCTCATCCATAGGTGTAAGCCCCAAACTTTCAAACTATGCAGGCTTTTCTTCCTGTCCAAATGGGATACGTAGGAAGACTCCCTAAGGTTAAAACCCAACACCCTAATCTTAACTAGGACAAATTACCTGTAGTTTAAAGTCCAACCCATAGGGCCATATTCCTTATGGGAAATTTCTATCACCATACTTATTGGGACACATTACCAATAAGATCATGTCTAGATTAGAGGTTGTGTCTGTTATAGTTACCTCAGGCCGTTTCAGTATAATTACCACACCATCCTTTGATTTAGAATATTTCTTCCAGACATCCTTGATGAATGATATTAAACTGCATGGTTTGGTCCTCATCATATGACCTAAAAAGGTACTATGTGTCTTATTAAGTGGAATCAAACTACATGGGTTCTGATTTCTTTCATGAGGATACATAGGAATCCCTTCTCCATGGGACTGATCCTGACATCAAAACAACTCTCATCTTCCTGGATGACTATAAATTTCTGTGTGTCCCACTATGTGGCTTAAAACCAGCATCATGACAATAAATGACATAAAGATATCTAATCCTTTTACAAAAGGGTACCATTGATGTATAGCTTCAGATACATAAAAATGTATCCGTAGATGAAGAACCCAAAATAAATACAAATGATTCTAAATCCAATACATGATAATAATTTATTATTAATACAAGGGAAAATTTATATTAGAGTATTTAGGATGTCCCCTCACTCCCCTAATGTTTTGTTCTCCTCTAGAGCTAGGGGTTCTTCCTAGACTAACGTCTCCTATCACCACCTTCTCTTCTCGGTGTTTCATTCTCTTATCACTGCCTCCTCTTATTGGTGCAAAGGGATTACATTCCCTAGTTTATCTCCTATTTCATAGGGTTTTTTTATCTGGGTTTCTTTCCCCCCCTTTATTTAGGTTCTACTTTCCATTATTGTTCTGTGAGGATCAGATGTTTTCTTTCGATTTGTATTCCCCAAATGTCACTTCTATGCTCTTACAACCTAAATCTTCATGTCAAAACCTCACTTGGTTTGACCTGAAGGTGCTCTGGTGGTTTTGGATCCATTGGTACTGATGATTTGTGGCTCTCATGTTGGCATGATTTCCCACCTCTTCTCTTGCTACCTTTCCCATTGTACTGGACCCCGTTTTAGTTTGGTATGAAGGTTTTTGTGGCAGTTTTAGGATGGTGTGAGTGGTAGTGTTCGGAGTCAAGGGCACATATCAACAGTGTGGATTTGGTGCTTACTCTTAGCAGCTATATCTCATTTTGGTTCTCTTATATTTTTGGATTTTAGATTTCATTGATGGTTGTGATTTGGGATTTATCTGTTTACTGATGGTCCTTCGATATTGGTGTTGTTTTTGGTGACTACAAACATGGTGGTGATATAAATGGATTCCTGATGTGTAAAGAAGGTTTTGGTTTTGCTGGTTTATTGACCTCTGGATGTTCCCTCCAACTTTAGTAGTTCTGCTCGATATTTACAATGAATTTCGGTGATGTTTGTATTATATTTGTTTCTATGGTGAAGTTTTTTGTGGGCATGGATGCAGTGGTTCTAGTGATGAGGAAGGGTAGGTCTCTGACGATCAGTTCTCATTGGTGTTTTGGATGAAGATGGGTGATTGGGTGCGTCAGGGTTCATGTCTTTAGGTATCATCTCATGGTTTGTGGTCCAAGGTGGTGACATGACACCTTTTTTTGAATTTTGAATTTGGTGAATACCTGATAGTTGGCACGTGACCTTTGTTGAAATTTTTGATGTGTGTTTGTGGTGTTTTTAAATCAGTATTTGAAATTGTGCAGTTCCCACTCAACTATAAAGTGGTTTATGGACAATACAAAAATAAATATTTGTGGAATGCAAGGGTGACCCATATTATATTTTAGATTTAGTAAAAAATTCACAAACATATCTTAAATCTATAAGAGAGTCCCAGAGTAGGAAATAATTTCCCTAAAAAAGGTGTGATGAGCCCAAACTCCCATCATCTCAACTAATGTGATTCCTTAATCATTGTTGGATCCATTTACCAATAACCACCTACCTTTGGAAAGCAAGTTCATGAAATTTTTTGAATAAGGGAACTGTTGGGTGTTTTAGATTCAACAAATACAAATCGTTGGAAACCACTCAGAAAGGACATGGAAATATTTGTCTGAAATGAATTTTGTGCCACCACTACTAAAAAACATCATTCACACCTCACATGGTTTTTGGGAGAAAAAATGGTAAACCTGACATTAAACCTTAACTAATATGACTGTGTCACCCACATGTCAGGCCCCTTTCATGCACATAGAAAAAAAAAACAGGACAAACATGAATATAAAAAAATTGATTACACATGTGTTCATTTATTGAGATTCTACTTTTATAGGGTTTTTAGGACACCAGAACACCCTGAGAGGGGAGGGGTGAATCCAGGTGTCAAATTTTTCTTTTAAAGTGACCAATATTGTTCCCACCTTGGTAAGAACTTTCTAAACCTATTTGATGGAATCACGCAGTAATCAAGCATTTACATGCAGAGAGACAACACATCAATTTTACTAAGTTCACCACTAAGGGATATTGTAAGGATCATATGCCGATAGTGTGTTGGTCATACCTAAATCCACTAATGTTCACTAGTTTTGGAATACATAAGTTCATACACAGACACTCTATGTGAGACACACTGCCTTTATAGGATTTTAGGGATAACACACTACCTCCCTCAGAACACTTCTGTCGACTCCCCCTAGCTCACTTCCTTGGGTGAAGTCTTACTTAGTTTAATGACTTGAAGGTCACTTCAGTAGATTGACATTTACTTATTTTTCCCCGACTATCTTAAGAATCATCTTTCACCATAGTACTAAGTAAATGCACTTTAAATCACTATTCACTTAAAACAAATGTTCAAAAATTGTTATTCACGAAGCTCCTTCATGAATATCACAACCTTCATGAAACAAACTACCATCCCAAAACACTAATTCATCATGGAATAACCATTCATCGCAAAACTCCTTTTTTCTGAGATACCAAAGAATTGTTCAAGACTAAGAAATTATTTTTGCGATGCTCAAGATCAAAATGAATACCTGATTTACGAATCTCTTAGCCTTCTTGAATTAAAAGTGATTTAATAATTTCTCTAATTTTTTAAGTGTGTAATGAAGTGGGGGTAGCCTCATATTTATAGGCTCAGCCAGTCATGATGATCCCACACCTCCAATGGATTTTTCATGAACCTCCAAATTCATGTTTGTGAAGCTCCATCACTCACAAATATCCAGTAAAATGTAACCCACTCACAAATATTCTCATAGTTGTAGAGATTACCTTTATCCCTTAGTGAATTCATGATGCTCCACTTCTCATAGTCATAGAGATTGTCTTCAACCCAACACACCATTTGTGATGTTCCGCATCTTCATGAATATCAACCTTTACAAAAAACCCAGTCTTTGTGAAACCCATGCATTTACCATATTTATGAAGAGTTAATCCCAAAAAACCACCTTTCATGATGCTTGCCTCTTCCTCTTGATTTTGAGAAAAAAATTTGGCTAACACTAGGAAAAAATTCCACCTTCAATACTTTAGTCAACTTGTATTGTAAGATAACTTACCTTGAAAACTCCCCGATCAAAACAGTGTGGATTGAAAACAAACAAAAACCAGAATCCATTTCTAGAAAAGAAAAAACTTGGTTCCAACAATCTCCCCCTTTGGGTTTGTTGGAAATCTATAGAAAAAATCAATAAAGCACCAACCACTATTAGAACCTGATATATAAGAAACAAATCATTCAAAACTCTAAGTCTACATGAGAAAATCTCAGTGTAGAAAAAAAGAGGGGAAGCGCAAATTGGGTTATCATGTTTTTTAATGGTTAAAGATGTCCAAGCTAAGATTTTGGATCCATGAACTGGTTCCTCATAACATCTAATTCTCATTGTTTCATAGAAGCATGGTTTGTCAAAAACCTGCAACCAAAAAATCCATAAAACATTGAATTTATCCTATTCTCCCCCTTTGTAAATAAACCCAATGAACCTATATTTATACTTGTAGAGATAAAAAAACTCCCCCTAGATTTTATCTCCCCCATAAACCCATATCGCTTCCACAAACAGATTAAAACAGTTAACACAAATGGGGAGAGGGGAACAGTCATAACCTTCTCATGCACCGAGAGGTGGATGAACACCTAGGTTCAACCAAAGTTTCTCAAACACATGTGTTTCTAATGGATTAGTAATCATATCATTGATTTGGTCATCAGTTTCAACATGATCCATTTTAATCACACCTTATTCAACATTTTCCTTGATGAAGTGATATTTGATCTTAATATGTTTTGTATGAGAGTGCTGAACCAGATTCTTCATAAGATTGATCACACTCTTATTATCACAGTGAATCACCATCAGCTATTTCACCTCATCACCAATATCAGTTAGTTATTTCTTCATCCACAATATTTGATTTCAAGCCTTTGTAGTAGAGATATATTCATCTTCAACCATACTAAGAGAATTTATTTTCTATTTCTTACTCAACCATACCACACATTTTTTTTCTTATGAAGAAAGCTCCACCACTTGTGGACTTTCTATCCACCGCATCTCCAACCCAGTTACCATTAGAAAATGATAATAATTCATTATCTATTCATGAAGTAAAGTATAATCCAAAATTGAGAGTACCTTGAATATATATCATGATTCTTTTAAGTAATCCCAAATTCTCTTCCTTTAGATTACTTTAAAAGCACACCGCAAAGCATGTTGCAAAGATAATATCTAGCCATGTCACAATCAAGTATAATTAGTTTCTAATGATTCTCCTATATAGGGTGGGATCCACATAAATCCTATCCTCATGCTTTATATGTTTTGTCTCAATCGAAATCAGAGTCAATATTGGTTTGGAGTCATGCATGTTTAATTTCTTCAGAATCAATCTTACATATTTTACCTAAGAAATAAAGTTGTAATCCTTATTTTGAATCACCTGTATCCTTAAGAAGTATGTGAGTTCACCAATCATAGAAATTTCAAATTCTGATTTCATGTGGTTAGAAAATTATTCCACAGATCCTTGTCTGCTTCTATCAAATATAATGTCATCCACATACACAAGCACCATAAATTGATTATCTTGTGAATTATTTACCTAGATATTATGATCGACACCTCCTATTTTTAATTGAATCTTCTTTAGATAATCATAAAATCAAGAATATTATGCTCGTGGTTCCTAATTCAGACCATAGAGGGCCTTATTTAATTCAAAAACCTTTGCTTCATCATTTCTAATCAGAAATCCAACTGTTTTTCAATGCAGGCTTCTTCAAGAACTCCATTTAAAAACACTGTTTTGACATCCATATGATAAACTTTGTATCCTCTTTGAATTTTATTAGTAAGGAAAAGCACGTTCGACTCTATTCTAGCCACTTGAGCAAATTTTTCTTCAACATCAATGCCTCTAATATGTTCATAGACTTTACACACCAAGAGAACATTATTTTTGATCACATTTCCATTCTCATCAAATTTATTTTTAAAAATACACTTTGTTCTGATCACATTGTGATTTTTTGGTCTCTTAACAAGATCCCATGCTTGGTTCTTTTGAATCTGATCCAATTCTTCATTCATAGACTTAACCCATGATTCATAGTTTGCTACTTCTTCAAATGAGGTTGGTTCCACAATTTATAGGAAGGAAAAATGTGTTTCATTCCTCATTCTACTTGTTTGTGTGGGTGTTATCCAATTCCCAATGATGTTGGATTGATCAATTATATTCTTCTATTTCACCTGTGAGTTTCATATGATGTTTCATTATCCATGGTTTCCTCTTCATATTCTTCTAAATCATCATTGTTTTGTGACCCCTAAATGTTTTGTAAGCCTTCCACTATTTCTACATTTGAATATATGCCTTTCCCATTGATCATGATACCACATGAGATGAGAACATATATACCTATCTTTAAGTGTCATTCAATTTCATTCCAGTATGAAGATAATAAATGTGATAAGAAACTTTTAAGGAAAATTTACCTAAAACTTCTTTTCCAATTACATGATATTCAAGAAATTTCCAAAATAATTAGGTTTGATAATAATTTAAATAATGATTATATAAGCTTCTTCATAATTATTCATTTGTCCCACCTCAAAGGAAACACTTCTAAACATCTTCATAATGGTGGATCTCATCAAGAATATATTTCAAGAAATTTCAAAATAGAGAATAAACTAGAATGGATCTTCAACTTGTGACTGTCCACATTAGACAACCTTTACAACTTCACCAAGGATAATATTCTCAAACACTTGTTCTCTAGGGTACCAGAAATAAGATCAAGACAATATGGTTCCTTTTTTTATCCTATTTTTCCAGAATATAACATCTTCAGCTTCATAAAAAATAACCCTCCATAATATTTGTATTTGAATACCAAATTGAAGAATCATTCAAAGATGGCGACTTCTTTAGCTTGGTTATCAATAATTGAAAAACCTCACTACTTCTCAAGTTCTCCCCTGAGAACTTTATTCAACTTAAACTAACTACATTATAAGCACAAATAAAATACACAAAGAATAAGAAAATAAGGCGGATCATCCTTTCTTTATCAATATGAACAACACAGTTGAGATGATCCCCTCAACCAAGTTACTCCATTTTCTACAGTCTTTATGTTTTCACATCTAAAAATCTATTCCGATTTTTTTTGTTGCAACATGGATCTTTTCACATTATATTCTGATTTTTGTAGAGAATTTTTCTTCTTAACAACATTCATGGATGATACATTCTTACTCTTAAGTATTGAAACTTATTCTGGTAGTAAGGTTAAACAACCTTTCACAATGTGACTAGATTTCTTGAATCTCTCATATAGAACTTATTTAAGTAACATGTCCTTAGAAACTATTGTAGTAAGTTTGTATCTTCCACATGGGTTCTTCTATGTTTCATCCCTATTAGTAGTTATTTTGGATGCACTACCCTTCAACTTCTCAGATTTAGAATCCAGGGTCTTCTTAGCTTCCTTAATTGAGATATTCTTCTGATTTCTTTCCAAGGTAGCTTCTTCATACTTAGCCAGGTTTTGTGGTTTTATTTTTCTTATCAACTTTTAATACATGTTGAGATAATCATGTACTAAACTTGTGACCACTTCCATTTCATATATCACAAATTTTATCAAGCATCCCAAATCTGTTTGCAGTATACAGATTCTTATAGACACATGGATGTTTCTTTTTCTTATCTATATTTATCCCCCTTGAAATGAGATTCCTTTATGATTTTTTCATTTAGATAATTGTACCAACAATCCATTGCACAATTCCCAAATATATTGCAGCACCAACATTGACCAACAAACCTTGATCTCCTTATATCTTTTGTATAAGGTTGTTTGACCTTCTTCGTGATTTTTTGTGCTCTTTGTGGGAAACCGGTTTCAATACTCTTTTTCCTATCCACCCTATCCATGGTGGTAGGTTTCTTATCACCTTTCTTAATCCACACTTGTTCATTATTTTTATTAAAACCTACAATATTCATGATAATAGGTTTATACGCATTAATACAAGTTAGTATATATGGTACCTATTTCTTCTCAACTACTTTATATAGATCATGAAAAGATATCATGATCTTCTTATCACATGTTGGAGGTATTTATACTTTATAATACTCCAATGAAAATTGAGTAGCTATAATAACTATTTCCTTAGTTTGAAAAGTCTTAATATTTGTCTTCTCAAGATTGGATAACTGAGCTTCCAAATATAGACATTTCATATTGATGATGATTTTATAATATTAAATCATAATAATATTTTATTCATAAGCCTTCTTCATTCTAAAAAATTCTTTTCCATGCATATTAACTTTATTATAAATCAAAGAGTCAAGTTACTTAATATTCTTGGATATTTATTAAAATTGTAAACCCTTTAAATTAGTGCTATTTTTTAATTTTTCTTCATGAAACTGAATCTTTTCTTCATGAGTCTTTTTGACTCCCTCTTTCTCTTCAACTTATTTGAAGTATTTTTAGGAACTTATTTCAAGTTACCAATTTGTTTCTTCAAAGGTTACAACCTAACTGGATATCTTTAAACATTCAATTTTTTTACTTGTAATACCTTTTCAAAATAATAAGATTCTACTTCCAGCTGGGTGATCTCTACCTGCATACATTGAAAGACTCCACAAATAAGGAAGGATATTTCTTCAAGATATCATGTTGAAAAGTTCTTAATATATAAAATGAAAATTATTGTGAGGTTTTAGATTTATCATCATCACCACTTGTTCTAGTATCCTTATTTTGAGGAGAAATTTCAAAGGTGCTAACACATACCTCCTGATCACTTGAATATTTTGATTTACATGAGGTATAATGGTTGTCATTTTATTTGGCGGAAAATTGAGCCACATTCTATTTACTTTTCAAGACTGAAATATCTTCATTATCATAAAGGAATGGAGAACCAGATACTACCTCTACTTTAGATAAGAGGGACTTTTTCAACATTCCCTTATCTTTCTTTTTCTTATTCATCATGGCCTTGGTGAATATAAACTTATGCTCAAAGATAACCGAATCTTCATCAAAACTACACTTCATTGTTGACTCAGGAACAAAACTCAAATATTTAAAAGAGAATAAATTTACTATAGAGAATAAAATATAGGTGAACTTGGATATGATACCATCTGTAGGACCCTAGAACACCCTGATAGGGGAGGAGTGAATCAAAGTGTCAACTTTTTCTTTTAAAGTGATAGATCTTGTTCCCATGTTGGTAGGAACTTGTTAAACCTATATTATGGAATCATGCAGTAATAAAACATTCACATGCAAAGAGAAAACAATTTTTTTTACTTGGTTCACCACTAAGGGCTAGTCTAATGAGAATACACTGACAGTGTGTTAGTTATACCTAAATCCACTAATATTCACTAGTTGTGGAATACAGAAGTTCAGACACAAACACTCTATGATAGGAACACTACCTTTACAAGATTTTAGGGATAACACACTGCCTCCCTAGGAACACCTCTGTTAACTCCCCCTAGATTCACTACCTTGGGTGAAGTCATACTCAGTTTAACGACTTGAAGATCAATTTAGTAGATTGAAATTTAAGTCTTTTTCCCTGACTAGCACAAGATTCTTCTTGCATCAAAGTCCTGTGTTGATGCACTTGAAAGCACTGTTCACTTAAACTAGATGTTCAAAAACGATTGTTCACGAAGCTCACAAACTTCACAAAACAACCTACCTTCATAGAACACTAAGTCATCATGGATTAAATATTCATCATGAAACTTCTTTTTCTAAGATACCAAAGCATTATTCAAGACTAAGACAGTCTTTTTATAATGATCAAGATCACAATGAATACCTGATTCACAAATCTCTCAGCCTTCATGAATTTAGTTAGATTAATACTTTTCTCCAAATATTTTCATGTGTAATGAAGTGGGGGTAGCCTCATATTTATAAGCTTATTCATTCTTGGTGATCCCATGCCTCTAGTGTATTTTTTGTGAACTGCCAAATTCATGTTTTCAAAGCTCCTTCACTCGCAAAGCTCAAGTGAAATGTAACCCACTCGCAAATATTCTCATAGTCATAGAGATTACCGTTATCCATTAATGCATTAATAATTCTACACTTATCATAACTATGAATATTACCATTAACCCATCGCGCCATTCACAATGATCCATATCTTTGCAAATCTTAGCCTTTAAAAAAATCCAATCTTTGTGAAAACCACGACTTTATGATATTTATGAAGTATAAATCCCAGAACACCACTTTTTGTGATTATTTCCTCCTCCTCCTAATTTTGAACCCAAAAAATTGGTAAACACTAGGAAAATATGCCACCTTAAACATTGTAGTTAGCTTTTACTATAAGTTCACTTACCTTACAAACACCCTGCCCAACCCAGTGTGGATTGAAAACAAACACAAACTAGAATCCATTTCCAGAAAATAACATCCTTGGTTCCAATAATTTTCTTGTTTGTGTTTGTTATATGTATTTCAGGAAATATCAACTAGAACTCCCTTCAATCCAATGGTGTCCTTTCAACCATCCCAAACTTATGCATCTTCTACTATATAATCCAGATCCTCACCTAACTTGAGGAAACCATCGCTTACCCAACATCGTCAATACCAAGTCTCAAACATGATTGTTTGAGAGTACCATCAAAATGGTACTATACCAACCCTATAGGCTTCAAGAAAATCTCTCCAACTCATGAATCCCCACCAACTATCCACTCAATGATGGCTGGTGGCCTAGAAGCAGAAGAAACTGGTTTCCGTGTCAAATCATTTCGGGAGTATATTCTTGAAATAAAGCAATAGGTTCCTCCCTTATATTAGAGAGGTGTATCAAGAGGTCACTAATGGACTTATTAAGACAACATAGAGGCCCCACCAAAGGGATCCTACCAGCAGTCGGTGCCACCAACGTTGTGCGATAATGAACCCTTATCATGATAAGTGTATTGGCCTTGTAAGTCCAACCCAGGCCACTCAGACCTAGGAACCCAAGACAGTCCACCAAGGGAAGATATTAGTCAACAAAGAATAGGACCCTACCTCTATTACCTCTAGAGAATATTGTAAACCAAATACAGTGACAAATTTCAAGCAAGCACACACACCTACTCGCATCTACCAATCCTACTAGCCTAGTTTGGTAGCATTTTAAGTAATGAGCTGATAGTTCCTGAAAATAAATAGGGGAATACCCATATCTTTGACCTCACACCTGATTAATATTAGTATATACTGAAAATAAATGGAGGATATGAGTAGGCCTACACCCTTTCTCTATTCACAAAATGGGCATGTATCCTCATTTAGGCCGCTGAAGTCACCCAATATATCCTGGAAATGGTGAAAGGGCATACAAAAATTCCTACCCACATCCTACAAACATGCTAGGATATAATAACAGTAATAGTAATGGTTGATGGGTGGACACACAAATTCATCCCCAAAACTGGGCTGATTCATCAAAACAATACGAGAGTCACTCTAGAGAAGACAAATATCCCTACTCCTGTCTATGAGGTTCATGTGCCAAATCCCACAATAAATGGACAACCGGACCAGTTCCATACCCTCATTTCAAATATAGGTCATCGGTATATCCCAATGGCCACTTTAGGGAAGGCACATATCCCTTCCAAAATTCCAAAGACTTGTCAGAAAATTCCAAAAAAATAGGAGATGATCAAACAAGCTTCCATGTACCAAAGCTATTATCCACAACAAGTAGCCCCAATCACCCGTAAGAGAGAATAAAAAAAAGCCTCACCAAAGGGGATTGAAAAATGAAGAGCCAGTCTATGCTCCCTCTCTAGTTAATGTTGGAGTTTTGGAATCCCTAATACATTTACCTATGATAGCTCAAGATCCTATTCCTATATTATCAAATTATGAAAATAGTAGTTGTAGTTGCAAAGGCCCTCTTCAAAACTTTTCTACCAGTATTTTTAAAGGTCCTTCCCTGAAATCTTACCATGAAGGCATAATTAACATCCAAAATCTGATCAATCATGAGATCCCATCTCATAATGAGTGTCATGGAAACTCTCAGTATGGCTAGAAGATCAAACAGAAAGGAGGAACTCCCACTGCTATCATTCACCTTGAAGGTTCTACCTAGGGTACACGATACATGAATTATCCTTGCATTCAGACATAAATACATGATGGAAGTTCTCCCCATTATGGAATTCCCATTGAAGGTACTCTCAATGACACTCTATTTCATCAAGAATGTCACCCCCTTACTGAATTAATTATGATAAAGTCCTCCTATCGCATGGAACTTTGGAAAATGAGTCTATTCATGCCTGATGCCTTGTCATTGAAAAGTGAAATCATTTCTCAACTAGAATAAATACCAAGGCAATGGTCATTCTCCGTACTACCCTTGGATCACCTACCTTCCAATATGATAGAGGAAATACCTACCAATCTCATTATTTATAATAAAATTATGGGGAAATGTCCACTTTGGTTAGATCATTTTGAGGTTCCTCATTCAAAATATAAAGAATACATATTTCTAATGAGGATATAGTTGGATAAAGATAATATACTAGTCATATTCTGGCCTTTAGACACTCCCCAATACAACATTCTAGAGGCATTTTCAAAATATTACATGCACAATATCCACCTAAATGTATAGACTACTCACCATAACTTAATGAAAAAATTATTACCTTATGATAAATATATAAGACACATCAAGGTAATATAAGGTATACATCAGAGGATGGGGGATCATAGAGGATTGCATTTCACCTCACCCCATAATCAGAAAATTCCACTGAAAGTGACATCATGTAATGTCATAACCTCAAGTCATATTTAAGAAATGATCTTTGTTCACAACAGATGCTTAGAAAAAATAGACCCTAAATGACTCTCAAGGATGTCAGACCAAAAGAGAGTGAGACATCGAAAGAATCCTTCATCAAGAATCCAAAAATATTGTGAAAGAATCACGATTAAGGTAATCTAATCATCAAGTAAATCCAATATATTTGGAAGAAAGTGGCTTGGGTATAAATCATACAATGCATTAAGCCCATGTTTGAAAAAAAGATTTGTAAAATCAAGAGACTGGTCATGGTAGTAGTATCCATGACAATCCAGGAGAAACCTCAGCCCATAGGGATGTGGTATTTTTTAACACAATCTTAGAGGTCAACAATTCATGCTCAAAAGGTTGTGAAAATGGAACGAGAGCATCCCTAGACTATAGGGATGAGTTTTTTTTTACCTCAATCTCCTCCTCAATGAAATTCGGTCTTTTCTCATTTAGGGGGAGAACTAATAAATGGACCTTCTTATATCATCATACCTTGTGACCCAATTTCATCACTAGAAACATTTATAATGAAATTTTCTATAGATTCCCTTCGGGTCTCCCTTCATCAGACGATTCTGAGAGGACTAGTAAAGGAGAGGATGGGGCCTCATGGAATCTAAAAACAAAAGGAATCTATTATGAAGGCTGATGAAATGCCTAAAATGTGTCATGAATCAATGAACTTCATTAACACCACCCCTATAAATGCTATAGAACATGAGGTTGATATAGAGGAATAAGAGGAGGAAGTTTTTGTTCATAATATAGTCCATACCAAAATGATTGAAGGAGGTGTGCATACCTAATCGAGATGATATTTTCAATATATTTTATCTAAATTTAAATGATTTAATCCTCACTAATGTGTCAGTATATGTGAAATTGCATCATTTTTGGAATTTTTTTGTGTTTTGAGATAAATTTTGAAAATGCCTTAATTCTGGATTTTAAATAGTTTTTCATTAGTTTGATGATTTGGTAATATATTTTTCCATAATGATCCAATTAGAATGATTTTTTGTAACCCTTTACTCATGTGATTCATCTTTTTTCAATTGGAACAAGTGATAAATCGTCCATCTGGATGCCCAAATAAATAAGGCTTTGTGGAAAGTTTTTATGGTCAGTTGTGTGGAGACCACCTCATTCAAAGGGACATAACTATGGATATAGGTTTCAAAAGTCATTTATTCCAATTTTAAATAAAATATAACCCTCAGTAGTGAGTTAATGACAAGTTTAAGGGTCAAATTCTATCATTATGGCACTATGTGAGTGAGTTAATAAAGTGTAAGATGAAGAGTCTCCTCAAGTAGAGCAATAGATATTGAGTAATTAATTCATAAAATTTACACCACGTGTCCAAATAGTCTGAAAATTGGAGGGTAGACATATGATATAATTTATAACAACTCTATATAAGATCCAAGAGGTTTATTCGGCCGTGAAGGGTGAGAAAAAATATAAAACCTTAGACAGACATAATCTGGACTACTGGTTGGATTGAGAGAGACAAGGTGAGGTTGAATATAGATACATTGATGAATATGGTGTGCAATATTTCTGGAATGGAGATGATGTGGGATTCTCAAGCGATGCTAGGCTAATCACCAAGTAATTGCGGACGAGGACAACTGACAGACACTCCCTTATGTGTTTTGATCTTCATGTGTAATCTCTATTGCATCTCTCTTGAACTTATATTTCTTGGATGAAAATGGTTGTTTTATTTATTTAATATATTTTAAAATTTTTTTAGATGGTTTCCAAATCTATGAAGTAAAAAAGTCGATTTCACTATTTAAATTTCTTCGGTGAGATCTTTCCGTCGAGTGTAGTGATTTTGATTAGGCTTGATTATTAAGAGGTCTTCAAGTAATTGAACCACTTATATAGGAGGGGGAAATCATATTGAGGTTTTGATATGATATCCTTTCAAAATAAGGTGTTTATATAGAGGTATTTGGGTAGGCATTGAGAGATTCATTAGGGAAATAATTTTAAACAAGGAATAGGGGAGTGTCCGGGAGGTTAAAGCTAGTCTGTAACCACTGTTTTAATTCTAGTTTCAAACCTATTTTATTTCCTATAATTTTTTTGGATTTTTCATAAATTTTCTTTCACTTTAGTTTATATTTATATTCTATTATTGATTATTTAATCAAATCCACAAATTTCTATTCTTTAAAAAAGATACAAAAGAGTGACAGTTTTGCAACTCAAATTGCAACCTCCTAGAGAGACAATATAGGGATTGATATATTACATTTATCTTGGTGAAAAATTTATTGATTGAAGATTTCATGATAAAGAATCCTCACATCAACTGGATTCATTGTTGGGGAGGTTCCTTGAGTTTATTTTTGTGGATTTTTTTTGCATGATCTAAAATTCTGACCCAAATTTGTTCCCATCGGATTCTAAAATTGATAGAACATTTAACTCTAGGGTTAGAGCTACCAGAAATACCCTTGTCCGAAGTTGTGAATCTTCCAATAACACACTTAAAAGAAACTTGGTTTTAACTAAAATTCCAATGGATGAAAATAGAACCATGAAATAATTGGCTTCATCTTATGATGGAAATCAAGAAAATCCAGTTGAATATCCTAATGCACCTGCTGGGTTTGAAATTAAATCCACTTTCATTCACCAACTTCCAAAATTTAATGGTTTTCATGGTGAATATCCACATAAACACCTTCTGGAATTTATTTATCTTTGTTTCAACATGAAACCTCATGGAGTTGATGAAAATCAAATGAAATTGAGGTCATTTACTTTTTCGTTAGAAGGAGTTTCCAAAAAATGGTTTTTTTATTCACATTATACTTTGATTAGAGATTGGAATGAATTAAAGAATTTTTTTCTTGCAATTTTTCCCTGCTTCTAGAACTGCTTCCATTAGAAAGGAGATTTGTGGAATTAGGAAAACTTGAGGTGAAACATTGCATGAGTACTGGGAATGATTCAAAAGACTCTGTTTTAGTTTCCCCCACCATCAAATCAGTGACCAAATTTTGATTCAATATTTTTATGAGGGATTCTATCTTACTGATAGAAGCATGATTGATACTGCTGTAGGAGGGGATTTAGTTGAAAAAACACCAACTACTGCTATATTATTAATTGCAAACATGTCCCAAAATGATCAACAATTTGGAACAAGAGGCCTTCTTTATGTGAAATCTGCCCAAGATTTCCCCATTGCTAGTCCTGAAAACAACATGATTACAAATCAACTTTCTGATCTTACCACCATGGTGAGGTCGATGATGTTGTCCAAAAACCCACCAACACCACCCAAACCTGAAGCAACATTTCAAATGCAAGTCTATTGTATAATTTGTTCTTCCAATGAACATTTTAGTGACTAATTCCCACAAATGAAAGAACCTTTTGAGAACTGGAATGCTATTTTTTTTCTAGAAAACCCTTTCAATCAAACCAAAAAAGGCTATTTCAAACAAATCAAAATTTCAATCAAGGCTGGAATAACCACTTTAATGAAAGATTTTGAAATCCTAGACAATCTAGAATCTTCTTCCAAGGATAATCTAGCAATTCAAAACCAAGATATTTCAATGAGAAAGACAATTCTCATTCTAGAGGAAAATTTCAGCCCACCCCTTCCACTCAAAATTTAGAGAGAAACATTGAAGAAGCAATGATGAAACAACAAGAGGCAATGAAACAAACATAAGATCAACAACAGAACTTGCTTAATACCCTGATGACTCAAATGGATGAACTTTCCTATGATCTTAGTTGCATAAAAAATCAAATGAGTGGAGATTTTTCCTCATAGCCTTAAGTAAATATGAGAGATAGAGGGAAGGAGAATGTGAGTGAAATTGGACTTAGGATTGTAAAACAATTGAATAACCCTCAAACTGAGAAACCCAAACCTGCCGTTGAAACTGTTAATGAGAATCCCACCACTGATGGAAATACTGAAAATTCTAAATGTTATTTGAAGGGAAAAACAATGTCAAGAGAAGAAATGTTGCTTGAAAGAACAAAGAGGGATTAGAAGAGGATGTATGGTCCTTTTGTTTCTCAAAGAAGTGCTCAGAATAGCCCAGAAACATTCAAAACACCACTGCCTTATCCTAGGAGTGAACCACCAGTGAAGTTGAGTGTTGAAAAAGAGTTGGATAAGGTGGTTTTGGAGACTTTTAAGAAAGTTCAAGTCAACATACCTTTTCTTGATTTTGTGAAACAAATTCCAAGGTATGAAAAGTTTTTGAAAGAAATGTTTACCCAAAAGAAGAAATTCAAAGGAGGTGAAAAGGTCAACTTAGGGAGGAATGTTTCATCCATGATTCAGTATGCTTTTCCAATCAAATGTAAATACCCATGAACCTTTACCATTACTTGGACCATTAGGAAATGTGAATTCAATGATTTTATGATTGATTTAGGGTCATATATCAATGTTATTATACATTCTATTTACTCATTCTTTAGGTTGGAGAATTGAAACCCTTTGGAATTATCATTCAACTTGCTAACTGAAGTACTACCAAGACTGCTGGAGTTATATAGGACATTCTCATTTAGGTTAGAGACATGATTTTTCTTGTGTATTTCTATGTATTGGATATGGAAGATTATTGGTTTAGTACTCATGCACCTCTAATTCTAGAGAGACTGTTCTTGAAAACAACAAAAGAAATCATCAATGTTCATAAGGGAATAATTTCAATGGAGTTTAGAGGAGATTTTGTTTATTTCAATATTTTTTTGTCCATGAAAAACCCAGCTGAGGATCATTCATCCCCCCCAAGTGAACATGATTGATTGGTTTTCCACTGAGATGTTCCCTGATTTTTCCTGTGATGAGATACCAACAGCTATTTTTAATAATGTAAATTTATTTGTTGCTGAATTCGATCAACAAGAGAGGGAAAAGGAAGCTTGTGACAAGTCTTGGAATATTGAGAATGATTTACAAGAGTTTGTTTATATCAACATTGATGAAGATGTATTTCTAGAAATCCATGAATATTTTAGTGGTCTACTAGGAGAATTTGCCAATTTTACACTAGAAACAAATTCTGATAATATGGAAATTGATCATCATAGTGAATGTCCTTTAAAATATAGAGCTCTATTGAAGAATCACACCTGTAAGAAATGTTCCTTGATCAATGAAAATACTCTAGGAGAACCAATTGTTAGGAGTCCTAAAAAACCATAAGAAAGCTATTGGATAGACTCTATCTGATTTAACTAGAGTTAGTCCTTTATTGTGCATGCATAAAATTTTCATGGATGAAAATATTAAACCAGTGAGACAATTTCAAAGGAGGTTAAATACAACAGTTTTATAGGTTGTTAAGAAAGAATTCACCACCCTTTTGGTTACTGGAATTATTTTTCCCATCTCTGATAGTCAATGGGTGAGTCTAATCCAAGTTATTCCCAAAAAAAGTGGCTTTAAAATATCAAGAAATTAATTTGGTGAGCTTGTTCCTATTAGGCTTCCAAATAAATAGAGAATGTACATTGATTACAGGAAACTCAATTTTTCTACAAGGAAAGACCACTTCCCATTTCCATTCCTTGATCAAGTACTTGAAAGACTGGCCAGGAAAACCCGTTATTGTTTTCTTGATGGATTCTCTAGTTATTTAAAAATTCACATTGCATTGGAGGGTCAAGATAAAACCACTTTCACATGTCCCTTTAAAACCTTTGCTTATAGAAGGATGCCCTTTAGTTTGTGTAATGCTCCTGGAACTTTTCAAAGGTGTATGATGAGCATTTTTTATGAATTTCTTAAAACATGCATGAAAGTTTTTATGGATGACTTCACTATTTATGGCTCATCATTTGAAAGTTGTTTGGAAATTTTGGCTCATGTTCTTGAAACTTTCATTGATAAGAGCATTGTTCTTAATTATAAAAAATTCCATTTCATGGTGGGTAAGGGAATTTTTATTGGTCATGTTGTGTTTTTGGATGGAATTCAAGTTGATAAATCCAAAGTTGATGTCATTTATTCATTTCCATACCCAAAAATAGTCTGATATGTGATATATTTCCTTGGTCATGATGGTTTTTATAGGAGATTCATTAAGGATTTTAGTAAGGTTTCACTTTCATTGTATATATTTCTCCAAAAAGACAACCCATTTTTCTTTGATGATAATTGTAAACAGGACTTTGGGGATCTAAAACAAAAACTAATAACCCCTCCCATTGTTCAACCTCCCAAATGGGACTTTCCTTTTGAAATCATGATTGATGAATTTGAATTTTCTCTTGGGGAAGTTTTAAGTAAAAGGTTGGAAAAGAAATCTCATGTGATTGCCAATGCCTCCAGAACTTTAGATCAGGCCTAATAAAACTACACAACAACTGATAAGGAACTATTTGCATTTATATTTTCTTTAGACAAATTTAGATGTTATCTGTTGGACTCCAAGGTGATTGTTTTCACTGATTATTCTGCAATAAAATTTTTGATGAAAAAACATGATGAAAAACCAAGAATTTTGAGATAGATCTTGCTATTACAAGAGTTTGATGTTGAAATAAAGGATAAGAAAGGAAGAGAGAACCTTTTTGATGATCATTTGAGTAGGATACCATCTATTTTGAATGGGAAACTTTTAGATCTATCCATCAATTAAGGAAACATTTCCAAATTAGGAGTTGTATGATTTTCAAACTAAAAGACCATGGTTTTCTGATCTTGTGAATTATTTGGATTTTGATGATGTTCCCCATTGGTTTTACAAGCATCAAATTTCTAAACTTGTGAGTGATTCAAATGATTACATTTGGGACGATCCTTACTTTTGGAATTTTGGTAGTGATCAAATGATTATGAGATGCATTCCAAATTCTAATTTTCAATATTTCCTAAATTTTTGTCACACTTTGAGCTATGGAGGACACTTTGGGCCTCAAATAACTATAAGAAAAGTTCTTGATTCTAGTTTTTATTGGACCACTTTTTTTAGATATTCTTTTTATTTTTGCAGGACATGTAAAATTTTTCAATTTCAAGGGATCATTTACAAAAGGAATGAGATGCCACAACAACCTCTTTTATTTTGTGATGTATTTGATGTTTGGGGTATGGATTTAATGGGTCCTTTTCCCAATTATTTTGGATATATTTACATCTTTCTTACTGTTGATTATGTATCCAAGTGGGTAGAGGCTATTCCCACAAGAGCTGATGATTCTAAGGTTATTAATTACGAATCAAGGTATTAACTTTTGTAATAGGACTTTATAATCACTTTTTAAGAAATATGGAGTTCATCATAGGGTCTCTACACCCTATCACCCTAAAAAAATGGAATGGATGAGTTGTCCAACAGAGAAATAAAACAAATTCTAGAAAAAACTATGAACCCAAATAGAAAGGATTGGTGTTTGAGACTTAATGATGCACTATAGGCCTATAATTTTTCATTAAAAACCCCAATTTTAATGTCACCATTTAGATTAGTTTATTGAAAGGCTTTTCACATGCTGGTTGAGTTAGAACACAAATATTTTTGGGCTATTAAAACATGTAATATGAATCTATTTTCTGCTGGAGAAGAAAGGAAATTTTGTTTATAGGAGATGAAGGAGATATGAAAGAATGCATATGAAAGTTACAGGTTGTACAAGGAAAGAACCAAATAATTTCATGACAATATGATTCTCAACGAAAACTTTAAGGAATTATACAAAGTGTTCCTGTTTGATTTGAGATTGAAGCTGTTCCTAGGTAAATTTCATTTCAAATGGTCTAGCCCCTTCATTGTTACTCATGTTTTTCCTTTTGGTGTAATCCAGATAAAAGAACTAGACAAAGGGACACCATTAATAGTAAATGGTCACAGGTTGAAGATGTTTAGAGAAAATTTTCAAGATCCTCTAGGGTAGGAGATCCATCTTCATAAATCTGAATACAATTGATTCTTGGTTGTGTTTTTCCTTCTCACTTATTTTTTTATTATGTCTTTAATTTATTGAATTTCATTTTCACATAAATTTTTTTCCACAATGAGGAAATTTCATAAAATAAGTGTGTGGGGAGGAACATGCTGGGTATATTAGTATTTTGTGTGCTTTCATTTCAATTTTTTGTTTTTTTGTTTCTCTTTTATTTTTTAGTGTGGTTCTTTTCTTATCTTATTTTTCAAATTTTGTGTGTTTTATTTAAAATTTTGTGAAAAAAACTTGGGAGGTTAAATGATGATCTTTTTCACTTTTGAAAACCATGTCAATGAGTGAACCAATTGATCCCTTGAAGCTGAACATAGATGACTATTGAAAATGACATTGTTTCAAGTTCATTTTTTTTTTGAAAATTTCATGAATCTGATTTTTGAATCTCATGCCATATCTCACTGCCATTATCATTGAAATTCCCTTTCCTATGAGTATTATGAACCCATTTATACATCTTCTTCACATTAAAATATTTTCTTGAGTGAACCAATCCATGTTTGTTTGAACCAGAACATGATCTATTTCTGTCAAAACTTGAGGGATGAGGTGATTGTGATTGAAATGATTGAGGTGTTTATTTAGATTTTGAAGCCCCATTTTCATGATTATCCTTTTTATTATTGCCCAACTTGTACATTTTATCTTTCTTGATCCCTTAGTATCCATGTAAATCCTATTAAGTTAGCCACATTACAATCCATTTTCCCTTTCCAAACTTCTCTGGAAGTATAAAATCACGATCTAGTTGAACTTAAGTGTGTGTGTGTGTGTGGGGGGGGGGAGATGACTTGTGGTGTGATACCTCATATGGTGTTGATTTGGGTGGTGATTAAAACTCTAAAGAGATGTTTTTTCTGCTGGAAAATGTTTTTTTGATAGTTGTTCCTATCTGGAGCTCTCAATTGAAATAGAGTTATGCCTTTATGGATCTCTCAATAGAAGAAAGTTGTGCCCAATCTGGAGCTTTCAAAAGAAGAAGAAGAGAAATGTCACTTTTTCTGATAAAATATTGATGGAATGTGATGAAAATAAGATTCTCGGAGATGCTCAAATATGATTTTCTTTGGATGAGATTAATGAGGATACCGCACGTGAGTGAAAATTAGATTCATGCATTTTTTTTCTTCAAAAAGAGCCAAACTCTCCTTATTCAGCCTCATAATTTTTGACATTTGAAACCCACCAACCTTTAGCCATAGAACAAACATGAAAAGACCTCATGATGATCAAATTTTCTTATCTCACATCAGGTGTATATATAGAAAGTTTTCAAGCCTATGATGATTATTTCATGTGGTTGGATGAGAAAAGCTTTGTTAAAAATCAATATTTGTGTGTTGAGAGATTTTTGTGTGTGTGGTAGGCGTGTTGTGTGAATGGGAAGAGAATAAAAGTGAAAATAGATTTAATGAATGGAATTTATAACATAAAACATTTTTTTGATGAGGCATGATATCGTTTGATTCTTGGTGATTAATTATTGAACCTCATTGGTTTCTATTTTGAATATGCAGTAATTTTATTTTGATGCTCACTTGCCCAGGAGCCAAAGTGCTAAGTGTGGGGGAATTGATAGAATTGATATTTTCAATATATTTTATCTATATTTAAATGATTTAATCCTCACCAATGTGTAATTATATGTGAAATTGTATCATTTTTGAAATTTTGTTGTGTTTTGAGATAAATTGTGAAAATGCCCTAATTCTGGATTTTAAACAGTTTTTCATTAGTTTGATGTTTTAGGCATATATTTTTCTATAATGATCCAATTTGAATGATTATTTTTTTGGAACTCTTTACTCATGTTATTCATATTTATCAACTGAATCAAGTTCTAAATCATCTATATGGAGGCCCAAATAAATAAGTCTTTGTGGAAAGTTTTTATGGTCGGCTGTGTGGATCCCACCTCATTCAAAGGGACATAAATTTGACTAAAGGTGTCAAAAGTCATTTATTCCAATTTTAAACGAAAGAGGACTCTCATTATCACATTAATGATGAGTTTAAAGGTAAAATTAGATCATTATGGCACTATGCAAGTGATTCAATAAAGTGGAAGATGAAGAGTCTTCTCGAATAGAGCAAGATATATTTATTAATTAATTCATAACTTTTACACCACGTGTAAAAATTGGATGAAAGTTAGAGGATAGATAGAGGATATAATTTAGAACATCTCTATAGAATCTTCCTGAGGTTGATTCGGCCGAGAAGGGTGAGAAATAGGATCCAACTTCAGATGGATAGAATCTGGACAACAGAATTTCCATCCCTCCTCCCCTTTTGTATTCCCATATCTTCTTTCATTTCAAAGGGTGGTTGTCTTGAGAGAGATAAGGTGAGGTTGAAGATAGAGACCTTGATGAATATGGTGTGAAATATTTCTAGAATGAAGATGATGTGGGTTGCTCAAGTGATGCGAGACTAAGAACCAAGTGGTTGCAGACGACGACAACAACCGGTGGACACTCCCTTCCGAGTTTTGATCTTCATGTGTAATTTATATTAAATCTCTCCTGAACTTATATTTCTTGAATGAAAACGGTTTTTTTATTTATTGAATATATTTTCAACTTGTTTTTTTGGATGGTTTCCCAATATATGAAGTAAAATAGTCAATTTCACTATTTAATTTTTTTAGGCAAGGTCTTGTCATTGAGCATAGTGATTTCGATTAGGATTGATTATTTAGAGGTATTCAAATAATTGAACCACTTATATATGATGGGGAATAATAATATTGATGTTTTGATATGATATACTTGCAAAATAAGGTGTTTATCCATAGGTATTTGGGTAGGAATTGAGAGATTCATTAGGGAAATAATTTTAAACAAGGAAGAGGGGAGTGTCCGGGAGGTTAAAGCTTGTCCGTAACCACTGTTTTGATTCCGGTTTCAAACCTATTTTATTTCCTGTCAATTTTTTGGCTTGTTCAATAATTTTTTTTCACTTTAATTTATATTTATATTCTTTTCTTGAGTCTTTTATAAAATCCCCAAATTCTATTCTTACGAAAATATACAAAACAAAAGTGACAATTTTGCAACTCAAATTGCAACCCCCTTGAGAGACAATCTAGTGATTACTATATTTCATTGCTCCTGAGGATAAATTTATTGATTTAATATTTCATGACAAATAATTCTCACATCAATACCCAAAACCATAGGCTTGCTATAAATTTTTTTATCCCCTCAACCTCTCAATTACTACCTCCTCTATGAGTATCTTCCAAAGAAAAAGGTAAAGGCAAGGTCATACCTCACCCACATCTCAAATAAGTTGAACTTATCAAACTTGAGGAAAGATTTTTTTAGTGGGAGGAAGAGATTAAAGAGTTTAGAAAACTCAATATAGAACTAATTCGAGGCACCATCCCTAACATATATATTCTGCAAGCGAAGCCTCAACTTGTGATCCCACTTGATGCGCCTCAACAAAGGGGCTTGGTCCCAATAACTGAAATAGAGATAAAACATTCACTCAACATGGGGTACCAAAAACCAATATATTTAGACCCTATTATAGTAATATATTATGATTTCTCTCTATTAGGTACACAAATAGAGTTGATTTAGATACATCCTCATAGGACAACCCCTATAGGTTACCCACCACGAGCACAAGTAGAGACACCACAAATGGCCCTACCTGTTGTTACCCTTGTTCAAATCTCCTTATTAGATAGATATCCCTAAAGGTCTTATCAATACTATTGAGTCATTGAAAACTCAATTGTAATATATAGAGGAAAATTGTGCACCAGTGTAGCCAGAAAGGAAGCCTTACCTCGAATGGGTGGATCCAAACCATCTCCTGAAAAACTTTTTGAACCCTACATTTACAATATTCAATGTCTCAAGGGACCCATAGAAATAGTTGATTCATTTAATATATTTTTTTGATCCCATTATGGGAAAACTTACACAATAAGAAGCAGTGAAGCTTTGGTGATTCATACAAACACTACAGGGGCCAACCTTCATATGGTATACCGGTTTTCTAGCTCAGTCAATCATGAGATGTGAAGATCTCCATCGATAGTTTCTCTTTCAATTTATCTCAAAGCTGCAAAAGAAAATAGTACATGATATCTCAAACTATAAATACTACAAGAATGAGAGGGTCTTGAATTTCATTGTTAGGTGGAAGGGGTTGACTTAATACCTAAACCTACAACTTCCCTAATAATATTAGTTATCCCTTTGTATGAAGAATCATCATGATGAGTTGTGTACACCACTCATCCCTATGAAATATACAGGTGTGTTTTGGGATATTTTTATAGTTTATCAAATATTTGAAGATTCCATATTACAAACCATGGCTAAGTACTAGGTAATTCCATCAGCTCAAGGGGAGAGAACATGAAAAGCAGAGGCTGCCACTATCACACTTAATCCAAACCTTATACCAGATCCACCTCCAAATACCATGCCATATCATTCTACACTCCTCATGAGTGTCAAAAATAGCACCATACTCATTAGGATGAGTGGAGGGGATATATGTGAGACTATTTTGAGGAAATGATGAATAAAGTTTATTCATTCTGATATGAGCAAGTTTCCAGTTATTTTATAGCGGCATTAGAAAATAATTTACTAAACTTGATGAATCCCAAGAGGGATGATTAGGTTAGTCTTGAGGATTTATCAAATTATTTACCCTTTCATCGGATATTGGAGCACACTATCTAGGAATTATTTGTTTTTAAGGACATACTGAAAAAAATAATGGACTCTGGGCAGGTGAAGTTGGGAAAACCACCAGCACAAGTGGCATGTGTTTCCACTGCTACCTCAGAGGAAGAAAGAGAATAAAAAGATGTTACCAACAAGACTGTGTAGAAGTTTATTGATTGAATGACAAAAAAAAAACTGGAATCATGCTATCCTCTGAGAATAATTGAAATAACCAACTATGCCCCTAGTTGCTTCTGATATGGCACAATTGACTTCGTTAGCACTATAACCCACCAAAGGCTAGTCTTCATGGACATAAGGGCAGAAAAAAAACATGGGAAGGTGAACCTAAACTAAGGAAAAAGTTATATTTTACTCTCTTGAACTTCATGCCTTTAGTCCTAAAATCACGAGCACCGCCCCACCAAATGGTACCACAAGAGTCGACCCACCAGATAGAGTCCTTATCAGATGAATAATTAATCTTTAGTTCCATTAATTTCATTCACTTAATGTATCCCTTATCTAATTATGAGTATGGATATGAACTTGAGTTCACAACACCCGATAGCAAAACCATATGAGGAGCCCGAAAGAACTGAGGGTACATGGGAAGACGCGGTTAGAGTAAGACTCAATATCCTGACCATGTCCTTTCTCAGACTATATATGCTATTAAAACTTGTAGGAGAGCCCTATAGTGAGTCCAATAGAAGTAAGAAAGTTCCCCCACATCTTCCAAGGGTCACCCTGACTCAATTGGCCTGGAAGACTGATTAAAGGGGATATAATTTTCTAATCAACCTCAGTGAGTAGGAAGGCATGTTCAGCCTAAACCAATAAGGATAGAAGTTCCTAACTCTTGTTCCTAGGGTTGATCTGCCTACATAAAGTACTTTAGCTCCTAAAGATCTTTTAAAAGAGCATCTTCATTCCAGTAAGAATAGAAATTTAGCCTAAAAGTATGATATTTTAATTAAATTGGCCTTGGTGCCGGCCAAGTTGCTGATCCTAGATGCTGTAAGTATATCAAAAGACCACCATGAAGCACTCATATAGGCTTAGTTGAGCCCTATGAAGTTCGAAGTTGAGGTTTCCACTGCTAAAATATATCATATAGATATCGATCCCATGGAATTCCACACAAACATTTTTTTACAGAGTAGGATGAATATTCCATTATACAAGGACACATAAAACTCTTTTACATTTATGACCGGATAATGATGTTGATATCCGATGGGATTTCCTTGATAATGGATCAGAAGTCAAAATCATTCTAGTATAAACACCTCATCTACTGAGATATAAAGAGGCCCAATTATCCCTCTCCACACCAACACTATAAGGTTACAACAAAATTGAGAAAAAGCCTCTCGGTAGAATCAAGCTTAGGGACCAGTTTGGGGACCTCATATCCAACTCAAAATTTTTAGTAGTTTAGTAAGATATAGACTTAAATGTTTTTCTAGGAAGTCCTTAGTTGCATCAACATGTGGAAGTCCCCTTATCATACCACTAATGCCTTAAATATTACATTAATGGTCAAATTGGGATGTTGTATGGATATAAAACCCCATTAGAACATGTGAATAACAATATATTGATGTGATATTCTACTAGAGGGAAAGGAAAAATCCCATGACTGACATTGTTTCTTGATTAAATGCCCCTAATGGTATATAAATGACCCCATTCAATCCCTTTAAATAGATCAATGGATAATACGTGCTTTCTATCAATCAGATTGAAGGCATGTGACCAAATTCGGGAACATATTCAACAAACTTCATGATATCAAATATGATGACTCAGCCTAATAGTGTAGAAAAGTCCATTGACTCTCCAAACAGTGATAAAATATCAAATGAAAATTTTCTCATTCCATCCCTAGAGATTCAACAGATCCATTCCTCATCATATGAGTTAGAAAAGACTATCATGTCACCAGGGGAGAGTGAAGATACTCTTATATCCCACATCTCCCCTCTAGAACTTCAAATAAACCCCACATCGCCAGTTGGGTCAAATGAAGTTGATTCATCTTTCTGATGTCAAAATGTTGACTTCTCTATTAACTTTACAAAATTTCCTTGATCACCTAATCCCCCTAAGAGTGAGGTGGGAGAGGAAGAGGAAGAGGAAGAGTAATAGGAATTAGACCACAAGGATCCCCCTCCATCATTTGAGAAAGGTGTCTCTACTACTATTAACAAGCCCAAACAAATAAATATGGGTACAGAAGAGGACCCATGACCCACTTTGATCAGCGTGACCATGAATTCCAAATATCAAGTGGTATATACCTCTATGAAGAAAAATCAGGAAGTTTTTACCTATAATTAAAAAAAATACCGATCCTTAATCCCAAGGTGTCCACTCACCACCTATGCTTTCCAAAAATCATTGGGCTTACAAAAAAGCATATGAAAGGACACATCAGACTCACACCGACAAAATTTATGCTGAATATGACAAGCTTATGAAGTCTAATTTTATTTAGTAAGTCTATTATCCAAGGTGGATAGCCAACATAGTCTCATTAAAGAAGAATAATGGTAAAATCAAGGCTTACAACAACTTTATATATCTCAACCTATATTTTCCAAAAGATGACTTCTTGTTTCCAATCATGAAACTACTTATTAATGCTATGGACAGATATCAGGATCTTTCCTTAATTGATGAATATTAAAGGGTTAATCAAATCTGAATGTCCCTAGAAGATGAAGAATCCACTTCCTTTACCCCTCAAGGAGTATTCTCCAATCGAGTAAAGTATTTTGGTTTGAAGAATGCTGGTGCTACATACTAACATGCCATACATTGCATCTTCGAACCCTTTTTGGGAAGGCCTATCAAATGATACTTCGATGATCTGGTGGTTAAGTCTCGACAATGTTCTGACCACCTTAATGATCTTGAGACCGTCTTCAATAAACTATGACAACATATCCTAAAAATTAAACCCTTGAAATGTGCTTTCAGATTTACCTTAGGAAAGTTTCTGGGCTTCATAGTATGGTATTGTGTCATCGAAGTCAACCCCAAGAAGACAAATTATATCCTTAATATGTCACCTCCTCGAAACCTCAAAGAGTTTAGGGGATTATAGGGAAAAATTTCCTACATACACTTCTTTATATCAAACCTCACATGCAAGTGTTTTCCATTCATCAGGTTAATGAAAAAGGGGGTCACATATCAGTGGAATGACGAATATTAGGAAGCATTGTATAGTATTAAGAAATATATTTTGATTCCACTAGTGTTAATGCTACCTATTTAGGGGAAATTGATCATTTTTAATGTGAAAACCCTAGAATTATCATTGGGTGCTTTCCTCGCACAAAAGAATGATACTGGGAATGAAAAACGAAGAACCTTTATGGTGTTTTGTTTTAACAAGGTTTTTGTATTTTTTGACAACTAAATTTTTTGTAAAATAATGTTTTTGTTCTTCAGGATCAGACCCAGTACATTGTAATGTTTTTTTTGTAAGAAAGATGAATGTTTCTGAATGTTTTAACCCAAAATTAAAAGGGGAGAATTTTTTTATCTTTGAGAAAGTTGTTTTCAGAACTCGGGATTTTGTATTGAGTGTACCAGACATAGAAGTTATAAGGAATATGGAAGCTAGAAGTTCTATAAATATATTTATCAGACATAGAATCAGACTCAAATTCATCATCATGAAGTTCAATATTCATTAGACTCAGCATTGGTTAGAAAGTCAGAAGTTGCGTAGTGAGAAAGTCAGACTGATAAATCAAATATATAGATCATAATATCCAAAAGAATGAGAGGTAGAAATTATATATTGTTAGAAGTTTTCATTTTCCATAATCAGAGAAAGAAAAATTTTGGTAAGTTATAAATTCATAATTTCCTGAGTGAAGAAGTCACAATGTTACTAAATAGGATGTTTTACAAACTTTAAGTAAGGAGTTAGAAAGTTTTCATAATTTCTAAACTAAGTCAGATGATGCTTTTCTGGTAATGAAGTTATCATAAATAATGAAAACTATCATGATAAAATATTTTAATGAAATGGAAGAATCATAAAGATTTCATCAGTTCTATAAATCAAGAAAAATTCACCATTAGATCTAGAAGTACCAGACATATAAGTTTTTAGAATTATGAATGAGTTATAGTTGATGAGGTTTGAAGAATTTTGAAGTTATAGAATAGAGATTCCATCATAATGAGAATTAAATCATATTGATAATTACATAATTGTGAGAATTCCATAGGAATGACTCTGATAAGGAAAGATGATCAGACTGACTCTGAGAAGGAAATATGATCATACTGACTCTAATAAGGAAATACAATCAGACTAACTTTTATGAAGATAGTTCGATTATAATGTGCAGTGAAAGATAGTCAGATCATAATGAGCAGTGCAAGATAGTCAGATCATATTGAGTTGAAAAGGAATGATAGATTGTAATGAGAAGAGGAAGATGATGCTGAGTAAGTTATATTAGACTGAAGAAAAGTTAAAATACTGATCTCAAAGAAATCTTGTGAAGGTTTGAAGAAGTCAAAGTTGAAGTTTAATTTCAAGTGTTTTTTAGAGTTTTGAAATTTGTATAAGTGGACAAAGTTTTTTAGTTTCCCACTTTTTCTTTTCTAAGATGCCTATAAATAGAATCACACTTCATTCACATTATTCAACTTTTCAAGAGAATGAAAAAGGAAGATCACTGCATATTTATTGTTTTGTGAGAAAACTTTGTAAACTGATGAGAGTCAGTATAATCATTTCTATCAAAATATAGAAAATTTATAATGGGATTTTGCAAAAGTTTTATTCATTTATGCATAATAGTTAATTTCTATAGACCCATGGGAGTGGATATGGCAAGGATTTAGGTTCTCACACTGAGGATGCACCTTGTAAATCTCGTGTGCTTTACTTTCTTTCCTACTTTCTTCATGCATGAGTATTTACTAAAAGATGATAAAGATATAAAATTTAACATGTTGCAGGGATTAAGTTTTAAATGTATTGAAACTTAAAAAAAGTGAACAACTAATTTGACCCCGCCTTCTCAGTTGTTATTTGATCCTTTGGAACTTCAATTGGTGTTAGATCTTAGGTTCCCTTATTGAATCCTTATCATAGATAATATCAATTCTATCAATAGTAAAGGAATTCCTATATTTGATGGAAAAAATTATCATGGATAAAAAAATAGGATGAGTCCTTATCTCATATCTCTTGTCCTAGAATTTGTTGATGCTACTAAAATAGGGTTCCCAAATATTGATAAATATCCCTCGACGACTTTTATTGATAAGAGAAATATCAAAGTTAATGGAAAAGCTAAAACTTCTATCTTTATGTCCTTATCAGAAAATATTTATATAAAGGTGATGGGTCGCAAAACTTCAAAGAGTATGTGGGATAAGATGGAAAGTATTTTTAAAGGGAATACTAAAGTGAAGGAAGAAAAAATAAAAATCTATCTTAGTAAGTATGAAGACATAATAATGAGAGATGAAGAAACTATTAATGAATTCTTCACTAGAGTGAATGATTTTTTTGCAACATTAGAGGATTTAGTGATGTCCTAGAATATTCTACAATTGGTAAGAAACTTATGAGAAACTTTCTAGATAGGATTGATTATAAAATTTCCTCTTTAAAAGATAAGGATGATTTATCTCTTGATGAATTGCATAAAATTATTGTTACTTATTAAACGAGAAGAGAACCAATGTTAAAAAATAATATTAAAGATGAAATTGCTTTTGAATCTGTATGAAAAATGAAAATGTAATAGGTTGAATATGTTGATCCTTGTGACCCTAATGATAAAGAGGATGATGATTTGAATGATAAAATCATGTCTCTTATATATAACAACTATAGAAGAGGAGGAGGAAAGTATGGAGGTAAACTTACTCTCAAATGTTTTGAGAGTGGTGGAATTAGACACTTTGTAATGAATTTCCCTAAGAAGAAAGTTGGATAATATCAAGATTATTTTAAAGAAAAACCTTGATGGAAGAAGTGGAATAAAAGTTCATTAGAAGAAAATACATCCAACAAATATAAGAAGTTCACTAGAGACAAAAAGAGTATACTGAGTTAGAAATCCAAATCAGACTCAACTGAAAACAATTTCTCAGAGGATGAAAGTTCATAAATTTCATTGAAAAAGTTGAGAAAGTTAAAGACTCCTCAAATAGTGAAGAAGAAGGAGGTGAAGAATATTACAGAGAGTATTAGTTCAAAAAATAATTTGTTTAATATATTGAGAAAAACTAAACTCTCAAGAAATAAATCATAGTAATGAATAAAGGCTGTGAATAAGTTTCTAAAAGAATAAAAAATGACATCAATTAGTAGAAAGAATTCATTAAAGAGATCCTAAGTTACAAACTTATAATTGCTAAATAGGGAAAGATGGTTGAAGATCTTAGTAAGAAGCTAGAAGCTAATAAAGAAGAAGTTAACAAGTTTCAATCAAAACTTCTTGAGTCTGAAAATACCTTTAGGATGTTGAATGAAAACTTCAACAAAGACTTGGAAGTAAAATATAATACCTTTAAAGTTTATAAAAAGGCTCAAATCAAGAATCAGGTAAATCCCCCACCCACCAAAAATAATGTTTCATCTGATTTTTCTAACATTTCAGTTTTGGGAAAAAGTGTTGGGAAAGATTGGGTGGAAAAAGTATGTGAGAAACCTATCACATTAACAAAATTTGAAAACACCCTTAGTGGGAATGTAGGTCCACGACCAAATTATGTTGAATTAGGAAGAAGTTATCAACCTCAACAAAGCTTCTATAAAGAAAGATCTCACTTAAATAGAAAGTTAAGATTTTATGGCTATTGTTAGTGTGTGGAATCTATGGTAACATGGATTATAATTGCTGGAATAACTTGTAACTTCCTAGAAGAAGGTTTAAAAAAATGGAAATTAATGGTGGAAGAAGGATGAGTAACTTTCCTAACCCATAGGAAGTTAGAAAAGAAAAATATCAAGATGTTAGAAACCTTCCAACAAAAAAAAAAATTTGAATGTATGGAAGAAGTTTGTGGAAGATGTGATGAGGCTGGTCATCATGCTGAAAGATGTTCGACACTACTTATGGAACAAGTTTCTTATGGTAGAAAAGAAAATGAATATAAAAAAAATAAATTTGAAGAAATAGATTTTTTTATTGAAACAACTTTAAAATCAAGTAAAAAGAACAAATCATAGATACTTGATAGTATTTGTTCTTCAAATATGACAGATGATATAAAAATACTGAAACATGTTGAAATTCATTATGGAGGAGAAGTTACCTTTGGTAATAATAGTTTCTTAAAAATTAGAGGAATCAGAATGGATGAGATTGAAGAAGAGAAGTTAAAATATAAGGAAGTTTTATTTTTTGATGGGCTAAAACATAACTTACATAGTGTAAGTCAACTTCGTGATGATGGAAAATAATTTTTTTTTTCAAAAAATATTCTTGTATCATTAGAAGTGTGAAAGATGAAAATATTATCACAAAAGGAGAAAGAACTAGTGGTAATATTTTTCAAATTGGATAGTTTAATGACTCCTATTACTTGAGTACTAAAGATTAAAACAAATTGTGGCATTGAAGACTTGGGCACCTTGGGTAGAAAAACATGAAAAAACTTTCGAAAGTAGATGTATTATATTATTTTATATTATTAAAAATAATAGATGAAGATGTTTTTATTACTTGTTATAAAGGGAATATGACTAACAAACATTATAAGGGAGGTGAGATTCAGTCTACCAGACCTCTTGAACTTAGTCATTCTGATTTATGTGGGCTGATGAGACATCAATAAAAAAAGTAGATTAATACTTTATCACTTTTATTGATTGTTTCATTCATATGAAAAAAATAATGTTTATGGAACATAAGTTAGAGGTTGTAGAAATGTTCATGTTTTTCAGAAAAGAATTTGAGAAATAAATGGGGGTTTATATAAAGAAGTTGAGACCAGATAATGGTACTGAATTCACAAGCAATAATTTTGAAACTTATTTGAGAAATATTGGTATCAAAAATCATTATAGTGATCCCTATACTCCAAAAAAAATGGATTAACAGAAATAAATAATAGAAGTTTGTTAGATATAGGAATAATTATGTTAGAAAAATAAAAAACTTTCAAAGTTTCATTGGAGAGAAGCTGTTAGTACTACTATACATGTTCAAAACAGATGCTTGTTGAGACTAGAAACCAATACAACTTCTTATGAAATTTAGTATAACAAAAAACCTTCATTGGAGTACTTAAATTTTTTGGAAGTCCATGTTTACTTAAAAAAAATTCAGATCTGGTAAAGTTTGATGAGAAATATGAGGAAGGAAATTTTATGGGCTATTCACCCAATAGAAGACGTTACAAATGTTAGAAAAAATGTTTACAAAATTTGGTGGAATAATATGATGTGAAAGTAATTGAAAATCAAAATTTCTTAACAAAAGTTATTGAGAATGATGAGGATGATAATCTAGAGATTTAAAACAATAGTGAAAGTAAGTCAAAACATCATTATCATATTAAAAATATTCATGTGATGATGAAAGTTTAGTTGGGAAATAATCTTTAAAATTTCATACCTTACAAAAAAAATTTTGAGTTTGAAAACATTATTGGAAATTATAAGGCTCCAGTTTAGACCATAAGAAAGTTGAGATTATAAAATTAGACTTTACTTATCTCAAAAGTTGAACCAGAATTAGTTTGAGAAGCTATTAAACACAAAGAATGGGTGGATTCTATGAATGAAGAGTTAGAATAGATTGATAAAAATGAAACATGCAAACTTGTTTCATGAAAATCAAATAAAAATGTAATCAGAAAAAAGTGGTTTTATAGAAACAAATTGAATTAACATGGATAATTTTCAAGAAACAAAGAAATACTTGTTTACAAAGGATATGCATAAGTGGAAGGTGTGGATTTTGAAGAAACTTTTTCCCCAGTTTCAAGATTAGAAACTATTATAATGTTTCTATCAGTGGCCACACATTGAAATTACAAATTTTATCATATGAATGTAAAGACAATTTTTTTAGATGTTGAGATTGAGGAAAGTTTACATTGAATAACCTTATGGGTTTCTACTTGATGAGAATGAAAAAATTTTGTAAACTGAAGAAATCTTTGTATGGGATGAAATAAGCTCCACATTCTTGGTATTCAAAACTTTAAAATTGTTTGAGAATGTTTATTTTTTAAAGGAAAAGTTTATTGAAACTTATAAGTGAAATATGTTGACTCTGAAACTCTAATTGTAATTATTTATGTGGATGATATAATATTTTATGGGGATACATAAAAATTTTGTAAATAATTTGTTAAGGAAATGAAGAAGAATTTTGAAATATCTATATTGGAAGAATTAACTTTCTTTCTTTTATTACAAGTTCAAAAAAAGAAGGAAAATACATTTTCTTATCTAAATAAAAGTATGTCAGGGAATTGTTAAAGAAGTTTCGGATGGAAGAATACAAATAAGTCTCCAATCCTATATCTGTGAGCACAAAGTTGAGTCCAAAAAAGTGTAAATTAGAAAGATTTTTGGAAGCTAATATGAAGTCTACTTTACCTTACAACCATAAGGACATATATTTTTTATGCTGTGACATTATGTGCAAGGTATCATAGTAATATGAAAGAATCACATATGTTGAAAACAAATAAAATTATAAGATATGTCAAAGGTATAACTTCACATGGGTTATTATATAAAAGAAATTTTGAGACTAAGTTTCATGGTTATAATGATGCCGATTAGGCTGGAGATTTTAATGATAGAAAATCAACATTAGGAGGAACATTTTTATTGGCTGAATGTTGTGTGAGTTGACATAGTATAAAACAAATTTTAGTAACTTTGAGTATAGCAGAATCAGAATATGTTGTGTCTATTCAGGCTTGTACTCAAATGTTGTGGATGAAAGTTCAATTGGAATATTTGAAAGTAAAAGTTTCCACACCATTGAATATACTTTATGATAATTAGAGTGTAATTGATCATCTAAAAATCCTGTACAACATCAAGATCAAGAAACATTGATATAAAGTTTCACTTTATAAAAGGGAAATTTTCTTTTGGAGATGTTATTCTAGAATAGATCTCAATAAAGTATCAAATTGATGATATATTCACAAAAGCTATGCTGAAAGAGAGATTTGTGGAATTAAGGCTGAAACTTCATGTTCATCCTCATCCCATGACTTCCTAAACCTTATAAAGATATCCCCCACCATGCTTTGGATTATGTTGACAAATGAGGAGAGAAAGTAACAACATTATACTTTGTAATAATGTTTTAATTCTCTTTATTTTATGAATCTTAAGATGTAGTTATCATAAAATGGGGGAGAGAAAAAGAAAAGTGAAAAAAATGAAAAGTGAGGAATGCTTATCTTAACATGACCACATAATTTTCTTTTCACCAAGGGATGTAATTCCTTCAAAAACATTACTTTATCCATTCGTATAGCATCAAGAAACTCTCTTTTGAGAAAGACCGTGTTTTGTTAAATTTAAAAAAAAACTTGAGTTGTTTACAAAAGTTGGGTAGTGGAAAATTTATGAGAGTTAAAAAGTTTTTAATGAGTGTTGCCAACAAATCCAAAGGGAGAGATTTAAGAACCTTTTTGATATTTTATTTTAATAAATTTTTTGTATTTTTTGACAACTAACCTTTTTTTAAGAGAATGTTTTTATTATTTAGGATCAGACCTAGTCCATAAAAATGAGTTTTTGTAAGAAATCTGAATGTTGATGAATGTTCGAACCCAAACTTAATAGGGGATAAAAGTTTTTATCTTTGAGAATTTTTTTTATAGACTCAGGATTTTGGACTGAGCGTACCAAACACAGAAGTTGTAAGGAATATAGAAGTTATAAGTTCTACAAAGAAATTGATCAGATGTAGCATCATACTCAGATTCATCATCATGAAGTTCAAGATTCATTGGACTCAGTGTTGGTTAGAAAGTCAGAAGTTATGGAGTGAGTAAGTCAAACTAATAAATCAAATATATAGATCATCATATCCAAAATAATCAAAGGTATAAATTGTTGATTTCTAGAAGTTTAACTTTATCATAATCAGAGAAAGAAATAATTTGCTGAGTTAGAAAGTTAGAAGTTGTTGAGTGAAGAAGTCATAATGTTGCTAAAGAGGATGTTTTGTGAAAGTGAAGTCAAGGGTTATAATTTTTTCAAACTTTCTAAACTAAGTCATATGATACTTTAATGGTCATGAAGTCCTCATAAATCATGAAAAATCTCATGATAAAAGCTTTTGAAGAAATAGAGAAATCATAAAGATTTCATTGGTTTCAGAAATCAAGAAAAAGTATCCATCAGATCTATAAGTACCATACATAAAAGTTTTCATAAGTATAAATGAGTTATAGATGATGAGGTTTAAAGAATTTCAAAGTTTCATAGTGGAGATTCCATCATAATGAGAATACATTGTATTGAGAATTCCATTGTTATGAGGATTCTATCGGGCTGACTCTAAGAAGGAAAGATGATTAGAATGACTCTTAGAAGGAAATATTATTGGACTAAATTTGAGAAGGAAATACAATGAGAGAAACTCTGATAAAGATAGCTTGATCATAATGAGTAGTGCAAGATAGTCAGATCGTAATGATCAATGCAAGATAGTCAGATTGTATTGAACTGAGAAAGAAAGGCATTCATAATGATAATAATAATTTGAAGCTGAGGAAATTATATCAGACTGAAGAAAAGTTAGAAGAATAATCTCGTATAAATATTGATAAGGTTTTAAGAATTCAATGTTGAAGTTTAATTTTGAGAGTGTTTCAGAGTTTTGAAATTTGGGTAAGAAGGAAAAGTTTTTTAGTTTCCCGTTTTTTCTTTCTTGAGTCGCCTATAAATAGAAGCACATTCCTTCATATTTTTCAAATTTTCTCAAGCATATAAAATGTTGAGAATTTCATATTTCTTTCCAAGTTTTTCTTTTTGGACTGAGATCTCAGAAGAGGATCAGATACCTGAAAGTTTTGTTTAACAGACTGAGGAAGATTTTATTGACCATTTAAGTAGAGTTTGAGTTTTTCAGATTGAGAATGAGTTCATCATACTGAGTCCATCAGAATAAATTCATTGGTATGTGGAAGTTCAGATTGAGTTTTGAGTAGTTTCTAAGAAGCGAATGATTTTTTATCTAGATAGAATAAAAGTTTTCTTCAGGAATATATTGAGAAAGGGAGCATCATATTTAGTTGATTGTACTAAGTCAATTAGACTAGTTTCATCTGACTGAAGGACATCTAACTTTGGGTCATTATACCTAGGAACTTTTTTGGATCAATTTGAAAAAAGTATTTATTATTTCATTGTGGATAAATTGTTTTATAATAAAACTTTGTAATCTGATGGTAGTCAGTATAATCATTCATACCTGGTGATAGAATGTGTCTAATAGGATTTTTCACAAGTTATACTCATTCATAATAGTGAATTTCCATAGACCCATGGAAGTGTCTATGGAAAGGATGTAGGTTCTCAAACTGAGGCTGAACCTTGTAAATATCATGTGCTTTACTTGATTTAATATTTTTTCATGAATGAATATTTATTAAAAGATGAAAAGGATATAAAATTTAATAGGTTGCATAGGTTAAGTTTTAAAAGTATTAAAAATTACAAAAAGTGAACAACTGATTCAATACCCCCTTCTCAGTTGTTATTAGATCCTTTGGAACTTCAAAATAAAATTTTTATTATCTCAGTTGAAGCATAATTTTTACTGAGAATCATTATTCATATATTAATAAGAGTTGTTTGGTGTTAATCTTTATGGATCGGAAGATGATGAACTACCTGCATCACCATGAGGCCCATTTAGTCTCTTGAAAAAATCCCCTAAAATACATTCTTATCCTTCCTATATTGACTGGATTTTTGGAATGATGGGTGGTTATCCTATAGTAGTTTTACATTCAGTTAATTCCTCAAAAATCTCTAAATGGTCAAGGTTTGGTGGACTTCCTTGTAGAGAATCCATCTACATAAACAAAATTATTAAAAATTGAATTACCTGATGAAGATATCTTCTCTATTCAAGATGGAACCTAGACATAGGAAATGTATTTTAACAGTGCATCCAGAATCCCAATAGGGAAGATAATGGAAGACCCCATGCTCAATAATGTTGGGTTGGGAGTTGTGATCATCTCCCCAGTAAAGGCTGACTTACCTTACTCCTTCCTATTGTTAGAAGTATGCATAAATAATGAGGTAGAATATCAATCCCTAATCATTGGGTTCTAACTAGCACTTAAAATTCTATCGAACCATTTCATGGTAAAATATGATTTAGAGTTGGTAATTAAGAAGATTAATGATGATTATTCCATCAAAAAATGAAGTGTTAATTCTTCTGTTTGACTATATCTGAGGACTAATGAAATAATTAACCTTATATCCGACATTGAATTGCATCCCATGATCATAGAGTGCCTGAAAAAATTCATTAGAAAATGTGGATAAATATTTAGCTGATCTAAATTAGGATGAAACAGTCATTAGCATCACTCACTGCTAAATGGTGTCACCTTTTGTTCATGCCAAAATGGAAGAAATCAATAAGGTTAATTCCATCATTTAACTAGACAGTCCTACCACCAATTAGATGATTCTCATTGCAGACTACCTTCAAAATGGAGTTCTCTCATTAAAAAAATCTAGAAAAGAGAAAACCCAAAGATGACCAACCAACTTCACTCTTTATGATGGTCCAAATCACCAAAAAATCCTCTATAAATGGGGATTCAATTGAGTCCTTATTTAGTGAATTAATGGAGAAGATACTATTGGTATAATGAAAGAAGCACATACAGGATCTTATGGTGCCCACCAATCAGGATTTAGTATTTACAACCAAATTTGGAGGCTTGGATACTTGTAGCCTTCAATGACACAAGATTGCACAAAATTCACCAAAAAAGTGTCATTCCTTTCAAGTGAACTTTAACTTCATCCATCACCCCCAGAGTTTCTACACACAACAAAATAATCCTAGAAAATCTCTATATGGGGGATGAACATGGCAGGGCCATACCCTCTAGCTATGACCAAGAAATTCAAATACATCCTCATTACTACCGACTTTCTCTACAAATGGTTTGAAGCAATATCTCACAATGAAGTTAGGACGAAAATAATTTCCAGCTTCATAAAAGCCAATATCATCACTATATTTTTTTACCCTCATATAATACTAACAGGAAATAGAACCAATTTATTCTCTACTGAGTTATAAAATCTATATCAGGAGTATAATATCAAGTCCAACCATTTATCTCATTATCATACAATGTCTAATGCATGGATAAATGCCTTCAAGAATACCTTATCGAACATACTCGAGAAGATGGTGGATAAATATAAAAAGACTTGGACTAACAATATCTTGAATGCCTTGTGGGATTACCAAACTAGAACTTGAACCACCATATGGGCAACCTCGTATTCACTTATATAGAAGACAAAATCAGTCTTCCCCATTGAGGTGTAATTTACCTCACTTTGTGTTTCCATTTGCAATCATTTATCTTCAGATGAAAAATCACAAAAACGATTGGATGAATTGGAGTGACTCGATGTGAAGATACTAAATACTTTTCATCACTTAAAGGTTCATCAAAATTAGATATCATGATATTTTAACATTTAGGTTCATCTCCACTCATTTCTCAATGGAGAATGGATATTGGTCCTCAAGACCTCGATGATACCATAGAGGAAATATCCAAAACTTGAGCTGAAGTGAGAGGGACCTTATTCCATACATAATTTCCACTCTAATAAAGATTATTCCTTGATCTCAATGTATGAAGAGATTTTTATGACCCCTACCAATGAAATATTTCTCAAGAAATACTTCATGTGATAAAGCTGCACCCATTCATTCTCATTACACAATGATAAACTACATGACATATGGTCCTAGATGTATGAACTTAAAAGGCACACCAAATGGTATTTTTCACATGACCTTAAAAGGATTGAAACATGGTCCTAGTTGCATAAATTAAAACTATAAGATACTATAGTATGATATGTAAGACTCTCTAAACTACATAGCCCAAAATCCTAGTCACAAGAAATTAAACTGTATGAAAATTTCCTCACTGCATGACATTAAACTTCATGGTGCATGTACTTGTTTCATGACATAAAACTATATAACATTTTGGTCTATGATTGACCAGATCATGATCCTTGGTGTTGGTCTTCAACCACACCTCTGTTCATGAACTAAGTGTGTCTTGATTCTTGATTTGATGAGATATGCAGTGATGCTTGGATCTTATGTCTTGGGATTGACCACAATATAAAATAAAAATACCCATTCTCTATATATGGTCTAAATCTATATAGGTAACTACATACTCTATGACCAATGTTGGTCTAAATACTTCCTTTGTGCTCAGAAACATTCCTTCCACACATCATACTCTTTGTCTTGGGTAATCTCAAATCTTTATAATCTTCATCTTTCTATCAGTGATATAATGTAAGATACCTGAGGAAACCTTTATTTTGACTATGTATTGATACACCCCAGTATGGATTTGCGTAAGTCATCCCCCAAAAGATTGTCAACCAAAGACACATTCATCCTTAGGATAAACCTCTTTTATCTCCATAATCCCTGAAAATATCATGATGGATATCACTTTTTGAACATGGTCCACAGTCATTCCTTGCGTACTTGTCCCATATAACTTCTTCTAATCCTAGAACCCCTAAGACCATTGTTTATAATTTCCCTCTTTACATCTAAAGTATGTTGAAAAATCCTTGACCCAATAATAATTATATCACTCACTATTTCCATGATGTATGGTCCTAGCCGTATAACCTAAGACTAAAAGACACCCATCTCATCCTAGTCACAAGAAATTAAACTATATGAAAAAATCTTCAACACATAACATTAAAAATTTAGTCTTAGCCTCATGTCACAAACACTAGATGTATCTCATATAATAATTCTCTGAACACCTGGATAACATTTATGGGAGATACATAGAGATTCTTGGATATTATATCCCGGTCTAACCACTACATGATAAAAATTCCACTATCCTTCCTTATAATAACCTATGTGTGGTGAAAGAAACCTTTTCTACTCCTTGTTTCTCACATCGATCGTAGCTCAAGTTGGATTTGGAGTTTTGGTAAAGGCTTTCCTGCATAATCAATACATATCAGTTCACGTCAGGGTTATCATGGTCCTAGATAAAAGAACTTAAAGGGTACACCATAAGTCCTAACTGTATGACATTAAAATGCATGGATTATATCTGTTGCATGAAATAAAACTGTGCATTACTATGGACCTCACCTGAGAGGACCACTATCCTTGGTGTTAGTCTTCCACCACACCTCCATATGAGAACTACATATGGCTTGATTCCTTTCATCACAATATACATAGTGATGCTAGAATCTTCAATATTGAGTCCATGTGAAGTAATAAATGGGAAAAATACCACCCTCTACATATGGGCTAGACCTGTGTGGAGAGTTTCCCATATAAGAACTATATGTCGCTTGATTCCCGTTATAATAGGATACATAGCGATACCCATATCCTACATACTGGTCCAGACATAATATAAAAATTCCCCCACTCTCCTATGTATGAACTAAATCTACATTGGAGGATCTAGTATGGGTTCTTACCCCACTTGTGAGCCTGTATTAAAAAAATCCCCTTCTCCACATAAGAATTCAATTAGTGTGGGGAATCTAATCAAGAACTAAGTGTAGCTTGATTCTTGCTTGGAAAAGATATAAAGTGACGCCCATATCCTATGTCTTGGGTATAACCATAATATATATATAAAACCCCCTTCCCTTCGTATGGGTTCAACCTATCACTACTACAAAACATTCCTTTAACAATGCTAGTAATTATCAGCGCTATAACAAAACGCTGATAAATGGAATATTTATCAATGCTAAATAAAGTGCTAATAAATTTAACCTTTTATTAGCGCGTATTTTTTAGCACTGATAAAAGAAAAACTTTATCAATGCTTTATTTTTAGTGTTGATAAAGGTATTATTTATCAACACATTATTTTTAGCGATGATAAAGGGTATCCTTTATCAGCACTTTATTTTTATCGCTCATACAAGGTATCCTTTATCAGCACTTTAATTTTAGCACTAATAAAGGGTATACTTTATCAACACTTTATTTTTAGTACTGATTAATATTTATATAAATAAAATTAAATAATTAAATAAATAAAATATAAAAAATGCGTTTATTAAAAAAATATTACAAATTTTATTAATTAAATACTTATTGATAAAAAATGAATAGATTGATTAAACATTATTACTTATTAAACATTTTATTAATTAGATATAATAATAATAATTTTTTTAAGAAGGTGATTCCTTTTCCCATAATGACCAAATAATAAATATTATTAAAAGAAAAATTACAAGATTCGAAAATACATGATCATTTTACAATCTTTTTCATGAAAGGAAATGAGCTCAGCAGGGAGGTCTGCAAATCAGGAAATGTATCGATCAACCCCCGTTTTGGCCAGTCCATCTACAACTATGTTTGCTTCTCGATAAACATGTGTGATGATATAGTTAATATCGATGAGCAAATGATTTCATTCCATCCAACACGTAGTAATCATCCAAGAAAGATGAATTACTGCATTCCAGATCACTTGAACGATGGTCATTGAGTCACTTTCAATCCAGAGGTTGTTCCATCCAAAGATCTTGGCAAATGAAATGGCATGTGTCAAACTTAGTATCTCATCTTCAAGGGAAGTGGCGATGCCACAACTACCCATGAAACAACTAAGAATTTGACCGAAATGATTTCTGAAGACACCACCACACCCTTCAGGGCCCAGGTTTCCCTTAGAGGCACCGTCAATATTGATTTTGATCCATCTAGGGAGAGGGGATCTCCAAAACACCTCCAGAGTGCGATGTGGTGGACAGAAATTGCCCTTAATCCATAACTGCTTCAAGATTCCAAAGTCGTGCATGGTGTTGTGGCAATGTCCCTTTTGCAATAGAGCAACGTCATGTATGGAAATAAGAATCCGTATCCGACCTGCATTTAGATTAAGAGAGTAATTGTTATGAATAATATCATTCTGATCATACCAGATGAAATGGTAGGGTTCAGCAACTGCAACTAAGAAAAGGTTCTTGATTTTTTGTGAGCCTTCCATATTTTCACATTTCTTTAGTTGAGTTTTGACAGAGTCAAAAAACAACCATAGACAATTAAAAATGTCAAGAATATAGTTCCAAAGAGAATATGTAGTAGCAAAAGAAAGGAAGAGGTGATTAGTATCTTCTATGTGTTGGTTACAGAGTTTACACTTAGAGAAAAGCTGGATTCCAAAAGATTGAAGGCAAATATTAGTGGGAACTCTGTAGTGAGTGAGACACCTGATGAGAGTAAATCTCGAAGGTTTTATCCAAGGTTTGTTAAAATGTTTTATCCAACTTTAATCGTTCTCAGGGTTACAAAAATAATGATTATTGACATTTTTAGAGTTTATCATACTATTGTGAGCTGGTTCCCAAATTAGGAATTCATCAGTGTTAGTGAAAGAGTAGTTTTCAATGACATTTAGAATAGTATCAGGGAGGTGGTCACGATGAGATCTTAATATGTCTCTAATGGTGCTGTTGATATTTTCTAGAGTTTTATCAGAAGATTCCATAGAAAATAAAGGTGATCCCATCCAGTTATCCAACCAGAATTTCATGGAAGATTTTCTGGAGACCATCCATATGGAATTATTCATAATATTGATGAAGGATTGTTTGACGACATGCCAAATGGAAGAACTAATGTAGCTCGAGTTTCTCTCTTTAAGTTTGTTAAGGAATCTATTTTTGAGAAAAGTTATATAATATGAGGTGTTATGAAGAAGGTTCCAAGTGAGTTTATCCTGAAGTGCCTCATTAAAGATTTTTAAATTTTTAATACCAATACCACCATTCTCAATGGGTTTGCAACATGTTGACCAGGTAATAGTCGCAATTTTTCTTTCCAAAGTACTACCCATCCAGATGAAATTCTTAATAGCAATGTTCATCTTTTTAATAATACCATCATACCATTTGTAGACCATCATGGAGTAAACCATCTTGGAGACAATAGTAGATTTAACAAGGCAAGTCCTACCTGCCATGGAGAGAGCTTTTCCCTTCCAAGAGGAAAGATGATTTAAAATTTGATAATTAGATATAATTATGATAATTAATGTTATTAAATTGTATATATTAAATATATATATATATATATATATTAATTTATATAAATATGATTTATATATTAAAAAATATTTATACACTTTACATTAAATAGTCATATGTTTATTGAATAATGGTTTATAATTAAAAACTAATATAAATTAAAAATATTGACTATAATTGCATAGTACTTGACATATAATTGAATATCATTTGATTTTTCAATTTAACATAGATCAAATGTGTGTTATATTGATTTTAAATATACGTAATTAATGCATTTTTATATAAAATGCATGAGCACCAAACTTATCCATTTTTTCAATATTGTTAAAGTGTACTTATTCTCAATTTATTCAATTTCACTCAATTTTAACATAGATGCATGAAATTAAAAGGATATATTCATTAATAATGTTAAAAATATATTTGTAAAAAAATATTTATAAATAAAAATATTTATAAATGTAATGTCACTATATTTATACAATTATATATTTATAATTATAAATAAATAAATATTTTTTTAAAAGTATTTATATAATTACAAATAAATAATTATGTATATTTAAATAATTATTAAATTTATAATAAGTTTACTTAAATAATGAATATATTTACTATATTTATATTTATATATATTTATTAAATATATATGTATAATTATATAAATATATGTAATGATATAAATAATATTTTTTAAAAATATTTCTATAATTAGAAATAAATAATTATAATAAATATATTTAAAAAGGAATTTATTTACTATATTGATATTTATATAAATTTATTAAGTATTTATAATTTTTTACAAGTTTTTATTTATATTTATAATTATAAATATTTTAACAGCGCTTCGTTAATAAGCACTGTAAAAGAATCTTTATCAGTGTGGAAAAAGCACTAATAAAGATGAGAATTTATCGGCACTAAATTAAGCATTGATAAAATGAAAATTTATCAGCGCTTTAATTTTAGCGCTGATAAAAGGTCTATTTATCAGCACTTATTTATAAGAATTGATAAAATTCTCCCGATCTATTTTAAAAACCCCAACCATTTGTGAACTCATCACGATATCAGGAGATTTCCGCAGAATCCACCCACTACCGGTGCTCCTCCTTGGTGAATCGAAGCTCGAATCATACCACTCGACTGTTGTCGGTGCTCCAGTTGCACAAAAATTTCATCTGATATTTTATTTCTGATTGTGGTTTCAATGCGTGTAGGGTTTCACATCACTTTCCAGTAATTTCTCCATCCAAGGTAGGTGGTTCCATGCCCTAACAATTTTATATAACTTAATTTTCTCACTTGGTTAATTTTCTCATGCTCTATAATTTATTTTGGTGATGTGAACATGTTTTGGAAATTCTTTGACATGCATTTGTGTTTAAAATAAATTTTCTAAAGATAAATTATTATGTTTCTATATAGGTCTTGTTGTGAAAAATCAGTGGAAGTGTTCAATTAATTTTTTGAGTAGTGAAAAATGTGTTTTTGTGGGTGCTTAAGGTATGCGTGTGTTGAAAAAGGATTTTTGATGGGAAATGGATCATTTTGGGAATGTTAGTCTTGTTGTTATCTTTTGAGTATGATTTGTGAAGTGTTTAAATAATAAAGAATTTGTTTTAGAAATGAAATTTGGGATGTGGAAATGGTTTATTAAATAGTGTGAGTGATTCCAAATGTATTTTCAAAGGGTTTGGCGTGCTTTGTGTTGGGTTTGGGTTTTTAACGGAAAATTACTATGTTTTGTGTGTGTGTTTTAGTGTGGTGTTCCATGGAAGGGTTTTATGGGTTTTTTGAAAGGTTCAAATCATTTGTTCAAAGGCACATAAATGCAGATAGGATTGGAAGTAAGTTCTTAAAGGAAATTGACATACTTTTCCATGTTGAACATGTTGTACCGTTTTTAATGTGAATTGTAAATTATTTTAATGGATGTAATACATGTTTTGAAAATGATTTCGGGTTGTGTAATGTTTTTAAAAAAAGGTACTTTCTATGGAATTGGTTGCGAATTGGTGTAAACTATGGTTTTATTAATTGGAAGTGTTCTATAAATTAGTTAATAGATTTATTAAATTATATAAGTGTTAGAAATTATGTTCTATGTGGTTATGAAGTGCGTTTGATTTTAAAAGTAGTATTTTCATGTGAAATTGGGTGTGTTTTTGATTTAAAGACTTACAGTTCCTCTAGGGGGTTATTTTAGAAAACTTTTTAAACGAATTATTAACATACATAATTGGTGTGAGTATGTTTTCAAATGAGGTTTGGGTATGCAAGTAGTGGAACACTATGTGTAATTTGTTTGGAATGACTTGTGTTTGTAAATGTGCTATGTTAGTGACATGTGAATGTGAAACTTGATTGAGCACAAATAAAAGAGAATCCTGGGTAACTGGGTAACTTGATTGTGCTATGTTAGGGAATCTTAATGTTTTCACAGTAAAATCATTGTCCATATAATTAATGTATTATTTCATATTTATGTTTAATTCACTTATTTTTAGTGTTAATCACATAATAATTGTTTTCTTATATAGGTGGATGCTTTTGTTCGAGTTGGGGTGATCTATCCAACTTTCATGATTCTTCTCCCTTAATTTTTTTTCACCTATGCAGTGGTGCATTTATCACTTTCTTTCAAGTTACCTCCACTTCCTTTTCATAAAGAGCAATGAAGCTGCCTCTGCTCAATCACAGAGGTAATATTGATTTTTTCACAGTATAATCACTATCCATATAATTAATGTATTGTTTCATAGTTATGTTTAATTTATTTCTTTTTAGTATTAATTATATAAAATATATTTTCTTATACAGGTGGATTCTTTTGTTTGAGTTGGGGTTCTCTATCCAACTTTCATGCTACTTCTCCCTTAAAAATCTTTTTATCCATGTAGTGGTCCATTTATCACTTTATTTCAAGTTACCTCCACTACCCTTTTAAGAAAAGAAAGGATTCCACCTCTACTCAATCACAAAGGCTATCTTGATGTTTACACAGTAAAATCATTTTTCATAGAATTAATGTATCATTTCATATTTATGTTTAATTCATTTCTTTTTAGTATTAATCATATAATAATTGTTTTATTATATAGGTGGATTATTTTGTTTGAGTTGGGGTGATCTGTCCAACTTTCATTATTCTTCTCCCTTAAAATATTTTCACCCATGCAGTGGTGCATTTATCAATTTCTTTCAAGTTACCTCCACTTACTTTGTAGTAAGATCAACGATGCTGCCTTTTCTCAATCATAGAGGTAATCTTGAGGTTTTCACAGTAAAATTATTTTCCATATAATTATAGAATTGTTTCATATTTATGTTTAATTTATTTCTTCTTATTATTACTTACATAATAATTGTTTTCTTATACAATTGTATTATTTTGTTTGAGTTGTTGTGGTTTGTTTGAATCTTCTCATGTAGTGTTGGAAGTTCGATAAATAAATTCAATGAAAATCATAGTAACATTGACAGTTTGGATTATTTTTGAATGTATGTAATAATTTTTATTTATTTAATTGTATAAAACAATGTTTGAAATGTCTATAATATAATGTTTTTTTTCTTTTATTTGTTTTGTAAATTTTATTTCATTTAAATTTTGCATTGGGACTTGATTTTGTTGATATATCTAGTGTGTTTCTGGTGCTTTTGATGCTTCTGGTGTTGCGGTGTGCTGTAACAGCACACTATAGTGGTGTTGCAGTGTGCTGTTACAGAAAATTGTAGTATGGCCTTTTATCAATGCTTTTTAAAGTGATGATAAAGAAATATTTTAGCAGTTCTTTTATTAGCGTTGATAAAAGTATTGGGAATTTAACATCTCTCATGTTGTCAATGCTTTTATAGCATTGATAAAGATCATTTCTATCACTGTTAAAGGCATTTTTTGTAGTAGTGTATGTAGGAAACATTTCTTCCCATTCTTGGGCGATTTCGATATGAAATACTCCTTTCGTACTCATGAATTTTCCTTACAAAAACTAAACTCTATGTCTGGGGAAATCTGGATATCCATAAGCATTCCCCAACCATTTGGGATAGAATGTCATATTTATGAGGACAACTTTGTTTTGACTACACATTGATACGCCCCAGTTTGGATTTTTATAAGTTTACACCAAAAGTCCTGTCAACTAGAGGCACATTCTTCCTCAGGATAAACCACTTCTATCTCTATAAGCCCTGACAAAATCAAGCGAGAAGATGCTTTTCAAACATGGTCTATGGACATTCCTTTCATACATGTACCATATTAATTTTTAGATAAAAAATCTCCCAAATTAAAACTTATAACCCTCCCACTTCATGCTTAAAGGATAATTGAACATTCATGGTTAGATCACCATCAAATGGGAAATTACTTACCTTTTGGTCAAAGCTTAATGAACTTAAATTATATCCCCCCAAATCCTTACCATAAGATGTTAAAATACATAGTTCACATCCTAGTCACATGATATTAAACTTCATTATGCTTTAACCCTTATTGGGGAGGATACTTTTATCCTGATGTTAGTCATCCACCGCATCACCTTGAAGAATTGTGTGTGACTTGATACTCACTCCATCAAGACATGAAGTGATCCCTAGAACCTCCATTCTAATCCCAACTTCTATATCATCCAAAATTTCTATGTTCCTCCACTCTCAAATATCTTCCTTTAAAAAAACCCTCTATGATCTTAAGAAATATGGATCCTCATAACTTCCCCAGCTATTGGTGATAGAATGTATAATACCTGAAGACACCTCTGCTTGATTATACATTGATACACCCTAATTTGGATTTAAATAAGTCACACCTAAAATCCCTATCAACAAGAGGCACATTCATCCTTATAATAAACCTATTTTATCTCTATAATACCTAACAACATCATGTGGTAAACTTCTTTTCGAACATGGTCCATGGTCATTCCTTACATACTTGTCTCATATCATGTTTTAGATCTAAAATTCACAAAATTGTGACTCAAAATCCCCCTTTGTGTATTTGAATAATGTTAGAACATTCATGTACATCATTTCCTACTTAGGTTGTCATCCCATATCTCATGGTCAAAAACCGTTAGTCCTAAAACACAAGTTTCATTAGTCTAACTTGAAAGACTCTAAACTACCCACAAAAAGAGACATAATACTTGCTAGGTTGAAAAACCACAAAAGGGAACCCTAGAAAAGAGTCTAGTTTCAACTCACTAGAAACACACTCTTCATGATTTAGATTTTTTTTTGAGTAATGAAAATAAAAAGGTACAAACCTTTTAGGTTTAAAACCCACAAAGGGCAGCCTAAGAAAAAGTAAAGTCTCAACTGCTAATTATTATTTATACATGACTTAAGAAAAAATTAGGGAAATGAAACAAAAGACACAAAGTTCATAGGGTTTTTCATATGAATCTAGAAAAATTTTAACTACAATCTCTAGGTCTAAAGACCAAGGAAAAAATTTGAGCACCATCCCATTGATATCATTGTGATTACAATGGATAGACGCATAGATGTTTAGTTAAAAAAACCAGCTCAATGTTATGTTATAATTGTAGAGGAAAATTGGTATGAAGACATAGATTATTGGAAATAATTTTTTTTCATTCATGGAGAAAAAAGTAGAGGATCATCCAAAAAATTTGAGTCTCTATATCATTTTTAAAAAAATATCATCAACATAAATCTTGAGTTGTTGAAGAGTCTCTAGAGCATCATCGATGGCCCATAAAAGTTTGGCTAACTAGGTAGCCTCAGCCTTCGAAGCTAAGTAGAGTTCCTCTACTATGGTCACAATGGTAATTTACCCCTCATCCTAATCCCATTCTAGCATATGATGAAGTTGTATGAGATCCCTTCTGGTGGTATCCATATCTTGTTGGAGGTGTAATATTTTAATGGATTTCTCATCAACCCATTGCTTTAACTCCACCAATTTCTTAGTGTGGTTGATCTCCTACTAGGATAATGTAGCTCATAGGTTATTGGTTTTGATGAGTATTCTTTTCTTGATAAGGATATGTTGCGACTCACGATCTTGCTCCCATTGGTGAATGATCTCCTTTATGGTAATATAGACCATACGGTAGTCAAATCCACTATACCCCAACATTCCAAACATTCTATGGAGCTGATAAAGTTTTTAAGGAAGATATTCCATGGGTTTTCTTAAGACTAACTCCTATATGTCCTGCCATATGAACAAGTGGCATGCCTAGAAAGTATCTCAAGATTTTTGGATTAATGTGGAGCTAATATCAGGAAGAGAGGCGTGATCCAAAATTAGTTCACTAATGGAAGATACCTTCATTGTTATTCCTAGAGAGATTTCTCCCTCACCTTGTATAGTTGGTTGAGTTGGGGAGAATTCCTCCACATTGAGTTCAGCTACTGAAACTACTGAACCTAAATGAAAAATGAAATTAGTCATTGACATTGGAATATGGAAAGGAGAAAGGAAAAAGGGGATCAAAGTAGTTGATGGTACTCACCTGTTGATGGATAGGTTGCTTGGTTGGGTCCCTCACTAGCATCCTCAACCTCAGTGGTTTCAACTGGGATTTCCTATTGAGGAACATTATCCAGAGTTTGATCAGGACTTGGTGTGGAATAATATCAAGAGTATCCCCCTTAGAGGTCCTAAAATATCATTCCCCCAACAATATGAGTAGGATGAATCTCAATTCCCTAGTTGTATATCACCTTGGAAACATTTTCTGTAGACAAAGATAAACCATTCATGATCCTTGATTTAATGAATTGGATGTAAGAAGGTTAGATATGGGGTAAAACACTAAAGAGAAACTCATGTCCATCTAAATCCTTATTGAATTCCCTAAACTCCTTCAGGGAGCTATAAATATCAATATTTGGATAAATTTATTCCATTATTTTATTATATAGTACATCAAATATCATAGAATCCTCACCATTAAGGGTATCCAAGATTCTAGGCTCAGGACCCAAATTGGCTCCACCATCAGTAGTATCCACTGTCCTTTCAGCAGATACAACCCTTTAGCCCCCTAAAAACTAGGATTAGCCCCAGGACCTTCATTGGATGGTCTAGGGTCCATGTCAATCCCTTTTGAAGTAGTGAAAAGACTAGTTATAGTGGTCACAGGGTCCTCTAGTGTATAAAACATATCTAAAATATCATAAGGAATAAAATTCAGTAATTGTAGAATGACACATTATGATGCACATTTGATATTACCAGGATTGTCCTTCCTCTCTAAAGAAATAGGAAAAAAATATTATCATAGCCCTTGATGTTGCTCCTATCAAAGAGATGGAATTGCCAGTAGAAATATATGCCTTTTTCAAAATGTCATCCTTAGTTCTCAAAGGGTCATCTCTATGAACCTCGATAGAGGATAGGGGAGTGGATCCTACAACCCACAAGCATGATTAAAAATTTATTTTGGATGAATAAAGAACAAATGATATTGTAAAAAATTACACTGACTAGTAATATAATTTTCTAGGGACTTATATTTTCCATCGTCCCTTCAATTTTGATGGAGGAAGGCTATCACATGACTCATTAAATATAGTTATTGGAGGTAGTGGTTAAAAGAGATCTCCTTCCATATCCTCTTCCATCATCGTATGTCTTGAGGATATCTACCCTGATTCAGGAGTTTATCCCTCTTACCTTATAGGGGTGCCTATTGGCGGATATTTCAATGATGGGATCCTAACCGATTCTACCTATACCCACTAAAAATCTAGTCCACCCTTTCCTTAGTAATGAAATTTTGTTCAAAATAAAGAAGAATAATAGAACGAATGAGGAAAACAATAGAAGACAATACTTACATCATAAGGATTGATGAATTCATCCCATTTATCATTGGATAGTTTATTAACCCCTTTAATATCCCCCGATTCATCATATCCTCCACTCATCTCGTAGCGAGGATTTAATTATTTGTGGCATAAATGAGAATCTATAGCTCTCAAATGTGTATTCCCACTTCAGTAGGGTTAGTATCAAAGTGGATGTCAATTGGGGCTTGAACATACCCAATTTTTAGAATATGAAATCCAGTGTGGAGGAGTAACCACAATTCGTTAGCATCAAAAGTTCTGTCCTACCAAAATTGGACCACCTATGGTCACACAAAATTCGAGGTTGTTTCGGTCTATTGTGAAATAGACTCGACACTCCTTGATTTCACTGGCTTCTCAGCTCTCTCTATCACGGTCGATGATGGGAAACTCGATCCCTAGTTTCCTCTTATCGATGGTGACTAGAATTTTTAGGCTCAACCTCAACTGGCGCAACCCTTTTGACCCTAACTGGTAGACTAAACCGTGCATGGGGTCTCTTGGGTGATCTTGATGACTCACTATTATCACACTTTGGAGCAGGTTGAGAATTTCTACCATGCTCCCCCCACCCAACAGTCATTACAGATCTGACTTGGGGAACTCTTGTTGTAAACGCCCCTCAAGGATACATAAAAATCCAAGCTTTAGCATACTAGGAGGTTAACCCAATGGATACACTCATTGGAGGAAGTTTAATTATTGCTTGAGTCACCTCCATAGTTGTGAGAACCCAAAGTTTTCAGGTCACCATTGGGTGCTTCTCTGATCAAATATGCACATGAGAGGATATTATTGATTTTTGTAGGCACTTGAATTGACTTGAAAATCTATAAGGGGAATGTGCTTCACAAATAACCTCACCATCAATTCTATCCACTAGCACACCATCTCTGAAGACAATTATATGCGATCTTAGTTCATTTCCAGCTTTTCCATCATTAGTGAACGTCCCAGTGGGTGGATACCCATATGGAAAGAAGTTAAATTCTTTAAATTGATTCAGTTTAATCAAGGATTAACCATACTTCAGAGACATGGGATGGATTCCAAAAAAAATCCTAAATGAATGATCAAAACCAAACTCTAAGAACTCTGATTCCACTCAAAACAGTATAAGAAGAAAAACGCACAACAATCCATCCCCATAACACCTGAAACAACCTTGAAATTATGAAAGGGGACTTCTCTATGTTCACATGCAATAAGCACCGGTGAAGCCTCTCCAAGATGGAAGCTTCCAACACTATATGCCTCCCCTCTACTATCTTGTCCACCATGAAAAATTTCATCGTCTTTACACCACTATTGGATTCATGAACTGGTATCATGTGGATGCTTAACCACATCACTAAGAAGATTGCAATATGTATCTTGGTAGGTATGTCAGACTTGATTGCGTACCCCCATCGTCTGTACTTTCCTTGTTCCAATGCGGTCTAGAATTTACCAAGAATGCATCAATTTTCCACTGTGGGACATCCCATGGGACGTTTTCATGTGGGGACCCCCCCTTGGGCTCTAAGAAAGAATTCACACATACCTTAGAATGGAACCCCCTACCTTAGGTGAGGGTATTAATTCTTAATTTCTTGGGATATCTTCAACAACTCATCCAAAATAGGCATCCTTTCAATATCATCCCATGTGGTTTTGGGAGGGATGAACTCATTTTATATCTCTCCAAGAATGGGTGCCCCTGAGATCTTCTAAGAATCCCATAGACTAATGAAAACATATCCATATGTCAAATGGAAAGTATTATTTTGTAGGATCCATTGTCTTAGTAGTTTGGGGATAATATCTGGATTCTTGTACATGCATGATTGGGACACCCAGACAGCCTCATAAATACCAACCGCCTTTATCTCAAATGAAAAATTAGCACAAGTTTGATGTAATTAGTATGCACATATCCACTTTGGTCTGAAAACTCTTCTAGGGAAAAGGTCACATAATTCCTTCCATCCTTTAAATTGGTCCAGCATAGAAGTATGAAAGATGGATGAGTATCAATGTTTATTTGACTCAGGAGTGTGAGGCTTTAAATCTAGGTCACAAATACTGTGATACATTATTTAGGAAGAGGGTGATGTTACCATGTTTATATACACGCTCTTGGCCAAGATGTTCTCTATGGTAAAATTTATGTATTCTTGGAACCAAGAGAGCAGAACGCAATTCTTAAGCTTTGGGATGAGTATGCCATTCATAAGCCCATGGATGTAAAGTGGTAGATAATTACTCTCAGGGTATTTGTGATGATATTTCTTCAGATGATTTTCCAAATTTGGGAAAGTAGTGTCACACACGTCACAGTAATCCAGCCCAATAATGTCTAACATCTCCTTGATATGATTACTGACTTTTTAATCAAATAATTTGACCTTATAAGTGGATATTGGAAATCTACAGGTAAATACTAATATTTTCATTATAGATAAATTATTGGTTTTGAAAAAAATTCAAAAATCAAGAAATTTGGAAAAGGAGTGGCCTCATGCAGGTCACTCACCAAAGTGACCTCATGCAGGTCACTCACCCAAGTGACCTCACGCAAGTCACTCACCCAAGTGACCTCACATAGGTCACTCACCCAAGTACAAGCATCACACAGATGAGGGTATACCAGGTCTAAGCGAATATAGCTTTAGAAAATAGACTAATGTGAATATAACACCAACATGATGAGAGTAGCAGTGCAAAGGTGAGAGGAAGAACTGCCTGAAAAGTTGATGCTCTTTATAGATGAAGGGATTCATATGTGGCCAACCCATGTGATCCACCTATGCGACATACCTTCACAATATACCTGCATTACATACCTATATGGCTTGCCCTTTCACTTCTCCCTTTCACGATACTCAAGTCATAATGCTCATCAAGCCTGAGCATGAATGTACATGAAAATGTAGAGGCTAGCGAATGATGGATCCATTTTTTAAACTAATTTTTATCATGTAAAAATGAGAAGTTTAAAAAGGAAACACTTCAAGAAAAATAGAAGTGAAGGATATGAAGGATCGAACACGTCTGCCCAAGTAATACAGCACAAAGGCCCAACCAGTGTCAACAGGCAGGTCTAGCCTGCACATGAACGCCACTATGCAGGTCCATCCTGCACGCCAGAACTGTCACATAGGCCCTAGAAAGGCATGCCTAGGAGACCCACATAGGTTAAACCTCTAAGATTCCTAGCGTAACACACATTCTTGAGTTAACTCCCCCACCCATAGTCCAAAAAATGCTTATAAATAGGACCCTTAGGCTTCCATTTCGAATGATTGGGAGACTCGAAGAAGACTCAAAGCTCTTCTCACCACAGTCCTTCACCCAAGTCCTAAAAACCTTGAAGCAGTGACTTAAGCCTCAAAAGAAGATAAAATTAATAAGAATAGTGTTATTAGAGTTTCCCTAGTGTTTTAAACACAAAAAAACTGCACAATCCATTTCCCCTAGTCCAAACACATTAGGGCAAACCACTCTTCACAAGACCAAAAATTGAGCGCTAGTTATCCAAAGACACCTAAGGAGACCCTTGGATACTAGAGAAAGGCATATACCAAGTGATATTGCTCAGTGTTTCCATATCCCAAATATCTATTTATCTCACCCAGGATTACCCTTCACGAGACCTCTTTATCTCACCCAGGTCTACAATGCATGAAGGTCCTTCTACTCTCCCATGCCTTACCTGCATGATCCACTATATGTTAGCCCAAGACTCACCCGTGCGAGCCATCCTTTGGGCCCAATTTTATTTCACTAATGGTAGGAAAAATATTCCCTTGTATCCCTCATCTAAGGTGGACCAATCCATGGCCTCCCCTAAAGCCTCTAGATATGTGTGATCATAGTTTAGGGTACACTAGTGCATCCCCTCAATCATAAATTCCCACAGTAAGTGAGATAGTACCATTAACCTACCTAATAGGTGGGATATATGGATTGTTTTTGATCATACATTCTTGGAGAAATAAGGACCCCCAACCTTAGGCATAGTGATAGGAGGCTCCTTGGGCCAAGCAGTGATATTTGTCATCCGTCGCCCTTCACTCATCCCCTTTTCCACCTATCAAAATAGGAGGGATAAAGGATATTGATTAGGGAATACCTCCTGGAGTAAGCCCTTAGTATTTCTTGTAGGGAATTCCCCCACCTTCCATATTCCCAACCTCATCCACCAGCTTGTGAAAGAGATTGTGTGGTTTTTCAGATCTTCCACTTCATCTTGTTTCTCACACCAAGCATGACTCACATGAGATTAGAGGCTAGTAATGATCATGACATTCACAAGAACACATACCTATCTCGGTAGAGAGTCTTTATGACATATCTTTATCTCTCCTTGATAAGGGACTCATATTCAGTGTATTTCTTCAAAACCATGTATCCATATCAAAGGGCCACATTCACGATGAGGCAACCCCTCATACCTCCTGATTGAAACTCCTCCACAATAATGAACATGTAAGCCCTAAAGGTGGAATCATCGAGGGGAATGACATACTTATCTCAATAGAGAGTCCTTTTATAGATCTTCCTCTCACCTTGACATGGGCCTTCTCCATAAGTGTAAGACCCAAACTTTCAAACTACATGGGATTTGATTCCTATCCAAACAGGATACATAGAAAGACTCCCTGAGGTTCATAACCAACACCCTAAACTCACCCTAATATTATATGTGACACATTCCCAGTAGGTTCAAGTCTAACCTAGATGGAAATATTCCTTCCGAGACATTTCTATCACTATACTTATTGGGCCACATTCCCAGTAAGATCATGTCTATCCTGAGAGGTTATGTCCCTTCCAAGTCCCTCGAACCGCTTAGACATAAGTCCCAAATAAACCCTTGAATATGCACCTTTCTATTAGACTTCCTTGTCACATGAAATTAAACTACATGATTTAGTCCTCATAATATGAAGAAGATATGATGAGGGAGACCCATGTTATATTTGGTATTTAATAAAGGATTCATGAACATGTCTTAATTATATAAGAGAGTCCCAGAGTAGGAAATAATTCCCCTCAGCTAAGTTAGAAGAGACTGTTATGTCACCATGGGAGAGTGAAGATACTCCTTTGTCCCCCCGTCTCCTCTCCAGAACTTCAAGGAAACCCCATGTATCTAGTCAGGTCAGAGGAAGATGCTTCATCTTATGGATATCAAAATGTTGACTCCTCTCCCAAATTTTCAAAATTTAATTCATCACCTAATCTCCATAAGAGTGAGGTGGTAGAGGAAGAGGAAGAGGACGAGGAATAGGAAGAGGAATATGACCTCATGGATTCACATCTATTATTCAAGAAAGGTGTCTCTACCACTATTGAAAAAATCTTACAAATAAATCTGGGTAAAAAAGAGGAATTTGATCAGTGCAACCATGTATTCCAAATAACAAGAGGTATATACCTCATTTTCAAGAAAAATTGGGATTTTTTTCTTGGAATTATAAATAAATGACAGGCCTTGATCCCGAGGTGACCACTCACCACCTAGGATTTATAAAAAATCACCGAGGTTACAAATAGGCATCCAAAAGGATGCACTCAACTCACACCACAAAACTGAGGTTGAATTTGACAAGATTATGAAGTCCAATTTCATTTGGTAATTCAAGTATCAAAGGATATTAGCCAATATAGTTCTAATAAAGAATAATAATGGGGAAATTAGGGCTTACATCAACTTTAGAGATCTCAATCGACATTGTCTGAAAGATGACTTCTCGGTTCTAATCACGAAACTACTGATTGATTTTATAGCTGGATATCAAGACATTTACTTCATGGATAACTATTTAGGGTATAATAAAATATAAATGGTCCTAGAATAGGAAGAATCCACTGACTTCAGGGCTCCTTAGGAAGTATTATACTATCAGGTAATTCCATTTGGTTTGAAGAATGTCGGCACTACATACCAATGTGCCATGATTCGCATCTTCAAACCCTTTTTGGGAAGGTATTTTGAATGCTACATCTATGATCTAGTGGGTAAGTATTGATAGCGTTCTAACCACCTAGATAATATTGAGACCATCTATAAACTGTGAAAACATATCCTAAAAATGAACCCCTAAAAATGATATTTTGGAGTTACCTTAGGAATTTTTTTGGGCTTCATGGTACGCCATCATGGCATAGAAGTGTACCCTGATAATAAAAAGGATATCCTTAATATTTCACCTCCTCAAAACATTAAAGAGTTTAGGGGATTATAGGGATACTTTTACCACATTCGATGATTTATAGTAAACCTTGCAGGCAAGTATTTTCCCTTCACCAGGTTGATGAAAAAGGGGGTCACATATCAGTGGACTGATGACTGTTAGGAAGCATTTGATAGTATCAAGAAATATCTTTTGATTCCAATATTTATAATGCATCCCATTGAGGAGAAACCACTCATTTTTTATGTGATAGACCTGGAATGATCACTGGGTGATTTCATCACACAAAAGAATAATGATGGGAATAAAAACAACCTTTATTATCTCATTCAAACCATGATCGATATTGATAATCATTATTCAGATATCAATAAGAGTTTTTTGAAATTAGTCTTCATGGTTTAGAAGCTGAGGCACTACCTGCAGCACCATGAGACCCATTTGGTCTCTCAAAACAACCCCCTCAAATAATTTTTCATCCAAACTATATTGATTGGATGTTTGACATGATGGGTGGTTATCTTATAGAATCTTGAAATTTATTTCATACCTCAGAAAGCGATAAACAACCCGGATTTTGTGGACTTCCTTGTAGAAAATCCATCTACAGAAACAACATTTTTAAATAATGAATTTCTTGATTAAGAGATATTCTCTATTCAAGAGAGCCCCTAGATATGAGAAATGTATTTTGATAGTTCATCCAGAATCCTAGCTAAGAAGATAATGGAAGAACCCAAGCTCATTAATCTTGGGTTGGGAGTTGGGATCATCTCCCAACAAATGTTGTCTTACCTTACTCATTCCTATTTCCAGAACATTGTACAAATAATGAGGCAAAATATCAATCCCTCATCTCAAGGTTAAAACTGGCACTTCAAATTATAGTGATCCACATGAAGGTAAAATGTGATTCAAAGTTGGTAATAAAGAAAATTAATGATGATTATGCCATCATAAAGGAAGAGATAATTACCCTAATTGACTATGTTTGAGGACTAATAGTGGAATTCCCCTCAGAGCTAACATTGAATCACATACCACAACCATAGAATACCCAAGAATATACATTAGAAAATGTGGCTAAAACTTTTAACGATCCATATTGGGATGAAACAGTCATTAGCATCACTCACCACCAAATGGTGTCTCTTTTTGTTCATGCCGACATGGAAGAAATTAATGATGTTAATTCTGTCCCTCAACAAGATGGTTTTACCACCGGTTGGATGATTCCCATCATGTAATACCATAAAAATGGAGTGATATCATTGGAAAAAGCTATAAAAGAGAAAAACTAATGATGAGTGACCCAATTCACTCTTTATGATGGCCCAAATCACTAGAAAGTACTCTATAAACAAGGATTCGATGGAGTCATTATCAGGTGAATTGACAAAGAAAAGACTATTACTATCATGAATTAAGTATATAAAACATCCTATGATGTCCACCAATCAATATTCTGTATTTACCTTTAAATCCATAGTCTTGTATACTTTTGGCCTTCAATGACGCAAGTTTTCACAAAATTCACCAAAAAGTGTCATTCCTACCAAGTGCACACTAACTTCATCCATCATGCCCCAAATTTGCTAACATATAAAAATAATCATAGCTATTTTTCATACGGGGGATGTATTTGATCATATTGTACCCTCCAGATACAACCAAGAAATTCAAATACATCCTCACTACTATTGTCTTCCTCTCCAAATGGACTGAAGAAATACCCCTCAAAGAATTCTAGAACAAAATCATTGTTAACTTCATGAAAGACAATATAATTACTAGATTTGGTGTCCCTCATACAATATTGATGGAATATGAAACCAATTTCTACTCTTATAAGTTGGAAAAGCTATATCAGGAGTATAATATCAAGTCCAACTATTCATCTCACTATCATGTAGCCACTATTATTCATGACGCATGCCGAGGGTGATGTTCCCTCATTGCTATACATGCCCCTGGATGATATATTTTCTATGGTAAAATTTATTTATTCTTTGAACCAGGAGAGAGGAACATAATTCTCCATCTTTGGGATGAGCATGTCATTCAGAAGCTCATGGCCATAAAGTGGTAAATAATTACTCTGATGGTATTCATGATGGTACTTCTTTAGATGATTTTCTAAATATGGGAAATTGATTTCACATGCATCATATTAATCTTACCCAATAACATCTAGCATATTCTTGATATGATTACCAGCTTATTCATTGGATATTTTTACCTTTTGTACAACCGTTGGAAAAATTCAAGAAAATACCAAGATTTTAATTAGAGATAAAGTATTGGTTTTAAAAAAATTCAGAAAGTCAGAAATTTGGAAAAGTAGTGGCCTCACGTGGGTCACTCGCCCAGGTGCAGGTGTCGCGCAGATGAGGGAATACTGGGCCTGTGTGAATGAATCTTTAGAGGATAGACTAGAGTGAACTTTATAACTATCATGATAAGAGCAGTAGGGTGAAGGCGAGATGAAGAACCACCTGAAAATTTGATGTTATTTATAGATGTAGGGATGCCTATGTAGCCGACCCCCAAGATCTACCTTCACAACATACCTATGTAACATACATGTTCGACATACCTATGCGACTTTCCCTTTCACTTCTCCCTTATGTGGCACTCAATTTGTAATTATAATCAATCCTGAGCATAAATTTATATGAACATGTGGAGGCTAGCGAATTAAGGATCTATCAACGTCTATTTTTCTCTACCTCAGGTTCATACCCTCTTCTTCCGATTAGATCCAATCATGGGGGGTGGATTTTGTTGAAACTTCTTTTTTTTTCATGTAAGAATAAGAAGTTTCAAAGGGAAATACCTTAATAATAAGAGAAGTTAATGATAGCAAGGATCGCAAATGTTTTACCAGGTAATACTATGCAAAGGACTAACCAACATCACTGCATAGATCCAACCTCTGTTCCCAACGACACCATGAAGGTCCAACCTACGTGCCAACACCATCATGTAGGTCTATCCTATGTGCCAGTGCTATCGCGTAGACCCCAGAAAGGCATTCCTAAGAGACTCACATAAGTTACACATGCGTGGTACCCAATGTGACATACCTACACAAGTTAACTCCCTCACCTAGGGGAATTAAAATACCTATAAATAGGACCCTTGGGCTCCTCATTTCAAACAATTAGAAGACTCAAAGATGCATCAAAGATCTACTCACCCTAGTCTTTCACCCAAGTCCTATAAACCTTTAGGGAGTTCCTTAAGCCTCAAAAGAATAGAAAATTAGAGATTATAGTGGTATTAGAGTTACCCTAGTGTTTTGACCACAAAAAGACTGTGTGATCCATCTCCCCTAGTCCAATTGCATTAGGGAAAAGTCTTCTTATTGAGCCCAAAAATTGAGCACCAATCATCCAAAGACACCCGAGGAGACCTTTGGATCATAGAAAAAGGCCTAACCCATGTTTTTTCACCCAGGTTGTCCATCACCCAAAGACCTCTATAACTCACCCAGGACTACCCTGCGTGAGACCTCTTCATCTCTCCTAGGTCTACCCTATGAGAAAGACCTTCTGCTTTCCCATTACTTACCTATGTGAACCACTATCTTTCTACCCAAAACTCACCTACACGATCCATCCTTTGGGACCCTTTTTATTCCTAAAATTTTAGGGAACCTCTTCCCCTAGATCCCTCATCCAAGGTAGACTAATTTAAGACCTCTGCCAAAGCCTCCATATATGTGTGATCATATTTTAGGGCACATCACCCAGTACTCTTGATCACACATTCCTGTGATAAGTGACATCATACTGTTCACCTACCTAATAGGTGGGATCCTTATAGTGTTTTTGATCATACATTCCTATGGTAATGAGGATCCCAACCTTAGGCATAGTGATAGAAGGCTCCTTGGGCTGGGTGTCGATATCCGTCATTTGTCACCCCTCCCTCATCCCCTCTTACAATTATCTAAAAGGGATTAAGGGATGATATTTCTTAGGAAATCCCTCTTGAAGTATTCCCATAATATTTCTTATGGGGAATTCCCCCGACTTCAGTATCCTTAGCCTCATCCACCGGTAGGAGAAAGAGCTTGTGTGGTTGGTTAGATCTTACACTTTCTCTTATTTATCACACTAATCATGAATCATGTGATCTTAGAGGTTAGTGATGATCATGAAATTTACACAATCACATACCTGTCTTGGTAGAGAATCCTTATGAAGGATCTTCCTCTTGACTTTTCAAGGGCCTCCTATTTAGTGTAAGTACTCAAATCCATGTATCTATATAAAAGGGCCACATTCCCAATGATGAAACCCCTAAAACCTTATTATATCCACTTATCTATGACATTGAACATGTAATCCCTAAATGTGGCATGGGGAACGACATACTTTTCTAAGAAGAGAGTCATTTTAGGACCTTCCTATTACCTTGACATGGGCCTCCTCTATAGGTGTAATCCCTAAACTTTCAAAATTTGTGGTCTTTGATTCCTATCCAAATAGGATACATAATAAGACTCCCTAAGGTTCAAACCCAACACCCTAAACTCACCCTAATCTTCTCTAGGCCTCATTACTAGTAGGGACAAGTCCAGCCCAAAGGGTTGTATTCCTTCAGGGCCATTTCCATCACCAGACTTATTGGGACACATAGTAAGATCATGTCCATCCTAGGAGGTTATGTACCTTCCAGGACCCTCATTCCACATTTACATAAGTCCCACAATAGCCTTTAACTAGGTTCCTTTCACCTTGAATTCCTTTTAGAACAATGTTAAACTACATGGTTTGGTCCTCATCACATGACCTTAAAAGGTATGATGTGTCCCATTAAGTAGCACTGAACTATATGGGGTTTTATTCCTTTCACAAGGATATGTAGGAATCCATTCTCCATGGGCCTGATCCCATCATCAAAACAACTCCCCTATTCTTAGATAATGATAAATTCCAGAGTGACCCACTATGCGGATTAAAACCAACATCATGACAATAAATGACATAAGGATCTATAATCCATTTACAAAAGGGTACAATCGATAGAGAACCTTATATACATATAGATGTCTCTATCGATGAATAACCATATATACATACATATGATTATAAATCCAATATATGATAATAATTGATTGTTAATACAAGGGTGCCCCATGATATATTTGGGATTTAATAAAGGATTCACAAACATGTCTTAAATCTATAATAGAGTCTTTAAGTAGTAAATAATTTCCCTAAAAAAGGTGAGATGATCCTGAAATCCCATACTCTCAAGAAATATGAGTCCCTAAGAATTGTTGGACCCATTTACCAATAACCACCTACCTTTAGAAACAAGGTTCATAAAAAATTTCGAATAAGGGAACCATTGGGTGTTTCTGGTTCCATGAATACAACCCTTTATAATCCACCCATAAAGGACATGGAAATATGTGTCTAACGTGAAGGTTGTTCCACCAAAAAAAACTTCATTCACACCCCATGTGGTCTTTGGGAGAGAAAAAAATGTTTAACTACAAGAGAAAATATTTTAGAATAGTCAATTCCCTCTCTTTGAAGAAAACCTTTGGATATAAGTCTAGAATTATATTTTATTTTATTCTCTACAATGTTATTTTATTTACATTTATATATCTATTTACAACCAATAACCTTGGTAGTATGTGGTTTATTAAATATGGAATATGTATGTTTTTTACAAGGGATTCCATCACATATTCCATGGAAACAATCCAGTACTTATAATTACTATCATTAATGGTCTTCTTGTAGATTTTGGGATCCTCACTATAATGAACCAACCTATACTACCATCTAAACTAGCATCTGAACCAATCACCACTAGCCCAAATAGAATTTATACTCCCTATGGTTTGGTGAAAAGAGACTAGGCATCAAGAAACAACCTTCTGGAATTATTTCACCCAAAAAAATATTGAAATATTCAAAGGAACACTATAAAAAATATTCATATAAATAAGTCAAAACAACCACATTAGGTTAGAAAGAGACGAAACAGAAGAAAAATGAAACAAAAATCATAAAAACAGAGCTACTATAACCCATTTAACGGTGGTCCACAACCAACCTACATGTCCCAATTCACCTACCCTTGACCAAAAAATAATGATCCCACAATTAGGTTGAATATAACACACCCACCTTCTATTGAAACATGAAGGATGCAAATGTAAAATGGTATAAGTAGGGTGTAAGATATATATCCCAGTAGGATTCCACCAAAGATTCTATGCATTTCCTCCACCTTTCAATTTAGATATGTTAGTTTGAAAAATAAGATTAAGGAAATAGGGTTTTTATACTATAAATAATGATGGTAAAACATGAACTTTTTTTAAAAGGGAAGCAAATCCATAAATCAAGTTATGAGCAATACAAACTCTCAACCAATACTTTTCCCATTTTAAGAGCCATTTATGAACCACTAGATAAATAAATACCAATACCATTTTGAAAACAAAACAACCTTTTTATAGAGCTCCAAAAATAGTTTCACAATCCAAGGTTAACAAAGCTAGGGAAGCTATGAGATAGCACTATGTATCATAGATAAATGCATAATACTAAGGAAAATACATGGATAAAGAAATTACCTCATAGAAATCAAGAATATACAATAAATGTTTTCCATAAAAAATTTTAATGGATTAATAATATTTTAAAATGTATATTAAAAACATTTTTTTTATTCTTGAAGTAACATATATACATAATACTAAATGATAAAACAAAACGAGTTCGTTGTGATCTAAAACTGCTTAAATTAATCTACATGAATATCATTAACACGTTATATAATGATTCATCCTCATATTTGGAGAAAAAAAATATTATAAAAATAAAACATTTGGATGATCATTAATAACATATAATTCCAATTTTGGATAATTATACCTATTTTACATGAACTCCATTACATATAAATAATCAAATTTATCATGAAAACCAAGAAAATGAATGCTATCGAACAATAAAATTTAATCTTATAACTCCTAAAGAAGGCCATAAATGAATTTAATTAAACTATAAAAAATAAAATAATTGTGGAATATTTTATGAGTTAATTTTTTCATGAATCTAATTTTATTATCCAGGATGTTAAGTACAAGTATAGAACACTTTTGTATATAAGGTAAGGATTTATTCCCAAATATCCATTTTCATCCAGGTTATGATTTCTCCCTCTATAAACCAATGTAATTCTTTATTATTTTTATATACTTCATCTAAATTCTATTTATACATTCCAAAATCAAGTATCTATATCATATCATCTTTTGTTTACTGGGAAATACATGTTTTACAAGGTTCTATTTTGAATTCTTCCTGATACATAAGCCCGATAAAAAGGATCTTCCCAATTTCATTCCTATTTTCAATTACCATCCATAACCATTTTAAGACTATTATTTTTATTAATTCACTAATTTTTTTCATGAAAAACTATATTTTTTCATTTTTGGTTTTATTCAAACAATTGTGACAAATACAAATGATTTTTCCAAGAGAAGTCTTGTTTGAAATGTAAAAGGGGTATTTCTGTTAAGAATTTCATGGTGATTTTATAAGAGTATCTTAATTTATTTCAACACATCTATCGAATTGTATGATTTATTGAGATTGATCTCTTATGTTTATCATCCACTATATTTTATTAAATGGTTTGTGATCAGTTTGACTGTGAATGTTCTATCTTGATACCAATCATTGTACTACTCAAAATGGCTAGTGATTATGTTTATATATTGGGGAATAATACTTACATTTCATATGTATATGTTTTTTTATAATTTTACCCATTCATATGAGTAATTAATTGGACTTAGTAAGTTATGTGTGGGGCCTGATATATCCCCTCGATGTATCTGTAGGTATCATGAGACAAACTAGACTAGGTTTTTACCTATTATGTATAGTGTCCTGGACAAGGCCTTGAAGATATGTTTATGATGAACAAAATTATGAATTAAATCATAATAAAACTTTTAATTGATATTCCATGTGGTTATTCAAATAGTATAATATCCATGGTTATGTTTTCTTATGCCATTATTTAATTATATCTTATTCCTACCATTTTTATGCTCAAGATTTTGTTTTAATGACATGTGTTTTTATTTATTCACCATGACTTATTTTTTATGTGTATGATATATTCTGCTATATTTATTTCCCTTAATGAGAATATAATATAACCACTTTCTCTTATGTTTTATTTTTCCATAGGTTTTGAAGATGTATATTATGAATGACTTGAATGGATAATCTAGGAGTTTATGGGTGTTTCCGATGGATTTGATATGTTGTTTTTCCTTTTAAGATGTAATGTAAAATTCACGTATGTATTTTGGATCCCAAATATATTAAACTAATTGGTCCTTTTGGATTCTATCTTGTTTCTATTCTCATGTATTAATATAAGGCACCGACTCTGGGCTACTATGGTTGGGGTCTTTAAAGTGGTTATTAGAGGAAGTTTTGTATAAAACTTGGAAAATAGATTTAGAAAACATAGATTAGGGAACATAAACCTAAGATAGACTTGGAGAATAAGAATAGAAAAACATCCTAAAATTTTGGTAAGGTAGAGATTGTGTAGATCTTCATAGCAATGCATCCATGTTTGGATACTAAAAGTGGATGTGGTTCTATCACAAATGTACCTAGGGGTAACAACTCCGCTAAGGTGTTATGGGCCTAACTCTGGGTAACCTGGTATATGAAAACATGCCTTACTATGAACCTTGTTTGACACTCTTGGGGGATATTCTTTGGATAATTCAATTTTTTTGGAAACCATTACGAAGGACTGAATAGTAAATATGTCCCAAAGAAACCGTGTTTATTATTAAGAGATTATCTATGTATAAAATTTCAGATTATGTTTTGTGTTTTTCTAGTTTGATATTATGAATTATGATTCATAAAATAATTTAATATATTCTATTATTTATAAATGTAACCTATTAGTGGAATTGGAAACCATATCAAAACACATATCCCATGTAAGGATTTCCCTCTAATGAAATATAATGACGTTGGTACTGGAGCTGCAACTGGTGCTAAGAAACTTTTAACTATACTAGGACATATGAATGGGGTTATGAACAATAACCTTAATTGTATAGAGCATCCTGATCCACAAAGTAGAAGATAAATTCTATACTGCTTTATGTGAAAAAAACCTCCATCATTCAATTGGACTAAAAACCCATTTATAGCGGAGAAGTGGATAAGTTACATAGAGAAGATATTTATCGCTTTGGGAAGTATTTAAAGGGAGAAGGTTATCATGGAAGCATAAAATATTTCAGGAGATCCAGATCAGTTATGGTCATTAATTCAAAACACGAATAAGGATGAAGAAATCACAAATATATAATGAAATTATTTTAAGGAAATTTTATTAGAAATATATTTCCCTCACGAATAGTGAGGAGATATGGAGAATTAATTACCGAGTCTAAGAAAGAAAGAGGATAAAAACATTTCCATGTATGAATCCAAAATTACATGGTTATCAAGGAATTCTATGGACTACAAACATAATCTAAGGAGAAATATTGATTGATTATTTGATGGTTTAAAACCATTCCTCTAAATGGAACCAGACTCCCAAAATTTATCATCTTATGATGACATAATCTCATGTTCTATTAATAAAGAAAAATAATTCTATAAGTCTTGTGAATTTAAAAGAAATAAAGAGAAGAATAGGGATGGTGAACACTCAGGAAAAGTAAATAAGGAAAATGGGAAGAATGGAATATTTGAATTTACATCCTATGGTAATTGTGGGAAGAAACAACCTGGTACTCACTTTAAGGGTATGAGTGTTTGTTACAAGTGAGGAGGAAAATACCACCAAGGCCACGATTCCAAGGGAAAGAAATAAGATACCAATATTCAGTGATACAATTGAAAAGATATGGGAAATTATGAAAATTATTTTCCTAATCTTTAATGAAACATTTCCCAAAGAAGGCCAAGGGAGAAAGGCCAAGCTGATGCAGTCAAAACTATTGAGGTTTATGTTCCTAATGATGTGGTGGTAGGTACTTTTAATTGTTTCCTCAAACCTATCCAATTAATTATTTGATTCTATATCATCACAATCTATTATATCTTCCATGTTTTCTAAGAAAATTATACATTTAACTTTTGATTTAATAAAGAAGTTGTCAGTCAAAACTCCTAAGGGAAGTATCATTCAAAAAAATATGTGTTGATCAGTACCCTTTATAACACATAAATGTGCTTTTGTTGCTGACCTTGTCATCATGCCTATGATCGAATTTGACATAATCCTTGGTATGAACCGACAATCAAAATATGATTTGAAAAACTATTGAAAGAAGAATGAAGTCAAAATTTGTGAGGAAAATGTATAATCCCTTATCTTTATTAAAGAAACATCAACATCTAGTTATTATCTGGATCCACCTTCAGTAGCTATTCTAAATGAAATTATTGGAGAGGAATAGAAAGAATTATCTATGAATCATCAAATTTAAGATGTACCTATTATGAAAGAATATATTGATGTATTTCTAAAGGATTTACCTAGACATACTCTTGAGTGGGTAGTTGGGTTCTCTATTGATTTAATTCTTGGTGCAAGGCCTATACCAAAGATCCCTTATAGAATGGACACTTTGGAATTTGTAGAGTTGAAGAAAAAACTATAGGAATTGAGTGATAAAGAATTTATTATCCATAGTTTTTTTATGGGGAGCCCTTATTTTCTTTCTCTATATTAAAGATAGATCCATTAGACTATGCATTGACTATAGATAAATCAATGCTATTACAATAAAGAAAAGGTATCCCTTTCCTCACAGTGATGATTTATTTGATCAACTTCACAGAGCCTAATATTTTTTGAAGACTGAACATAGATCTGTATATCATTATTTGAATGTGATGAAGGAATATATTCTAAATACAATATATCAAACTAGATATGGACATTATTAGTTTATAGTAATGCCATTTGGACTAACGAACTCACACTCTGTTTTCATGGATATAATGAATAGAGTTTTCAAGGAATATCTTGATGATTTTTTCTGGTATTTATTGATGATATATTAGAATACTCAAAAAGCTACCAAGTCCATGAGAATAACTTGGGATTTTTTTGAAGACACTTGGAAGAAATGAATTATATAGGATGTTTAAAAAGTGTGAATTTTGGATTCAATTTGTCTATTTTCTTGGCTTTATTATCTCTAAGGATGGAATCTTAGTTGATTCTGTGAATAAAAATGTTGATCATGAATGACCTACACCAACAAGCATAACCTAGGTACATAGTTTCATTAGTTTAGCGGGTAACTATTGGAATTTCATTTAGAAATTTTCCCAATTAGAAAACCAGTTAACCAAGATTACTTATAAGTGGGTTAAGTTCATGTGGAAAAAATAATGTGAAGAATTTTTTTGAAGAACTGAAAATGATATTAGTGAATTCTATAATCTAGAATCTACCATCATGAAATGGTGGATTTATGATTTATAGTGATTAATCAAAGAACAGACTTTACTGTGTCCTTATGAAGAATGATAGAGTTATTTTCTATGCATTAAGGAAATTTAAAACTCATGAACATATTTATCAAACTCATGATTTTGAGTTAGAAGCTATAATCATTGCTATGAAGATATGGAGACACTATATCGATGGAGAAATATGCGATATATATACAGATCACAAGATCTTGAAATATATATTCTCACATAAATAACTCAACATGAGGCAAAAGAGATGGATCGAACTACTCAAGGATTATTATTTTTTAATAGAATACCACCCAGGGAAGGAGAATAAGTTTGCAGATGTATTGAGTAGGAAGGATCATTGAGTTCTCATAAAATTGAGTATTCACAAGGATCATGTGTATATGGATTTAGAAAATACAAATATGGGAATTATCAAGGAAGGTGAAACATCATCACTTTTTCAATTGGTTTCCCAACCATATTTTTTGAAAATTATTAAAAGTTCTCAGTATGATGATGGGAATATTCAAAAGAAAATTAAATCTATGAATTATGGGAAGTTGGAAGACTTCGTGTATGAGGATGGAATTCTGAAATTTAAAAAGAGGCTTTCTGTTCCCTCTATACTCGAGTAGAAAGGTAATTATTGGATGATTCCCATAGTTTTAATATCTCTATACACCATAGTAGCACTAAGATGTATAGATATTTTAAGGAACATTCCTAGGGGATAACATGAAGACAAAAATTGATGATTATGTATCAAGATGTTTATTCTGTCAACAAGTGAAGCCCAAAAGGGAATCCTAGATGAGTCATGTAACCTCTACCTATTCTAACATGGAAATGGTATGACATCACCATGGATTTTGTCATTGGATTTCAAAAAAAATCTAAGAGAGAATGATCCAATATGGGTAATTGTTGATCGATATACCACATCCGTACATTTCCTCACTATAAGGGAAGATTTTCCACTAGAGTGCCTTAAACGACTCTATATTAATGATTTTGTAAGACTTCATGGAGCACCACTCTTAATTATGTCTGATCATGATCTACGATTTACATAGAAGTTCTAAAAAAGTCTCCAGAAAGCTTTGGATACTGAGCTTCATTTGAGTACTACTTATCACCCTCAAATAGATGTCCAATCAGAAAATATGATCCAAAATTTAGAAAAAATGTTGGGATCATTCTCACTTGACTTTTAAGGTATGTAGGATCCTTATTTAGATTTTTTAGAGTTTTCCTACAACAATAGTTTCCATTCTCGTATTAAAATGCACCATATGATGCATTGTATGAAAAGAGATTTCATACACCAACATGTTGGGATGAAGTTGGTGAATGGAAGCTTGTAGGACCAGGGAATTTGGAGGAAACAACACAAAAGGTAAATACTATTCAAACCCATATAAAAGTATCTCAAATTAGGAAAATGAACTCTGTCGATAATCAATAGAAGAATTTGGAATTTCAAGCGGGAGATCATGTTTTCATTAAAGTATCTCCATGGAAGAGTGTTATAAGATTTTGGAAGAATGGGAAACTAAGCCCTAGGTACATTGAGACTTTTCAAATCCTAGAGAGAGTTGGAGATGTGGCTTATCATTTGGTGATGCCACCTATCATTTCAGAATTACATAATGTGTTCCACATCTCTTTGTTAAGGAAGTACACTCTAGACCCATCGCATGTCCTCACTTCTGAAGGAATAGAATTCGAACTGGATTAATCTTATTATGAAGAGCCTATTAGAATTATAGACACTAAAGAATAGGTTTTGAGGAATTGGGAGACTAATATGGTAAAGGTACATTGTAAAAATCATAAAATTGAAGAGATGAAATGGGATCCTAAGGAACTTATGATGAAGAAACACCCAAATCTTTTTACGAGGTAACATTCTTGAAATTTCATGGTTGAAATTTTTGTAGGAGGGGAGAATGTAAAAATAAATAATTCTATCAATGATATTTCTCTTCTTATATTTATATAAATTAAAAAAAATTACTTAGAGAACACACTACAAACTTTATAAATGATTAATGAATGAAATTGGAGGTATTTCTAGAAATTAAGGAACCTATACCGATGAAAATAGTAACTTGACCATATGAATAATAATATGACCCTTTTGAATAGTAAATTATCCAAATTAATAGCAACCTAACCCATGAATGTATTAATAAAATTTAGGCATCTTATAAATGATTTTTGAAATAATTATATCATAGTATACGTGAATATTTTAAAAATTAATAATTAAGGTTTGGTATTTTTGTAAGTCATAAATATTTAATTAAATTTTTATAATTAATAAAATTATTTAAAATAAAATTTATTTTTATAAAATGTATTAATAAATTAATATTTTTTGTCTTATGATTTTAGGATAATTTTATACGACCTTAGTTAATTTTTTAGTGTCATAAAATCAGTTATAAATTTAATTTTTTTATTTTTTGATTAAATGTTGATTTTAATTAAAAATTAAATTTCTCATATTTAGAAAATTATTTTCATAAAATTTAGTAAATTTTTGAATTCTAAATGTTGAAAAATATTTATGGGGAATTTTTGGGATTATTCTAAAATACTAGAATTTTTGGTGAATAGTAAAATACAATAATTTACTATATAAATACATTAAAAGTTAAATGAACTATTTATTGAGTCATCACTAATGTAATAAAAATAATCTAGAACTTATATTAATTATTTTAATATATTTTTTGATAATTATCAAAATATTTATAGTCTTGAGCCCAAATAATAAACAAATGAATAAAATATTAAAAAAACACTTCTCTCCTCCACTATAAATACCACCCCTCACCACCCTTTCTCCTCACACCATCCAAGCTTTGAGAATTGTCAAATTTATACCCGATCCTATTCCAAATACTCTACCCCATGTCTATGTTCTCTTGGTCTCATCAAAATACTAAAACCATTTCCCTAAGGATGTTCTCAAGTAGGAGAAAATCAAGAGGTAAAAATCTCTTTCTTTTTCTCTTCTTTTCGTTTCACGTTATTTTATTTTTCTATTCTCTATAAAAATACCCTCATACAAAGATAATGAAAACTCAAAAACATTACATATACTGGAATTTTATTATTCTAATGGAATTATCTATTATCAAGCCCCTTCTCCTCTCCATTTTATTCTAAAAATGGAAACGTTGTCCTTGAGGTGTTGTTTCATCCCCTTCAAGAACGATAAGTTTTGATTTTACTTCACCAACTTAAATGAAGAACATAAATCCATTTTAATGGTTAATATATAATGTAAATTTTATATTAAAACCCTTTTAATGTTCTGGATGTAACATATTTATGTAATATTAAATGATAAAACAAAATGAGTTCATTTTGATCTAAAACCGCTTAAATTAATCTAAACGAATATCATTAATATGTTATATAATGATCAATACTCCTATCTAGGAAAAAATATATATATATAAAAACTTCTATATGTTCACTAATAACATATAATTTCAATTCTGGAGAATTATACCCATTTTACATGAACTTCATTATTTGTAAACCAGTGAACTGAACATGAAAATCAAGAAAGAAAACACTCCCAAACAACGAAATTTAATCTTATAACTCCTCAAGAGGACATAAATTAACTCAATAAAAATATAAAAAATAAAATACATGTTTAATAGGTTCTGATTTAATTTTTTATCGAGTATAATTTCATTATCCAGGATGTTAAGTACAAGTGCAGAACGCTTTCAAACATATGTTATGGATTTCTTCTCGAATCTCCATTTTCATTTCGATTATTCTTTCCCCCTCTATAAAATAATGTAGTTATTCATTAATTTTATATACTAATTATAAATTCTGTTTATACATTCAAAAATTATATATCGATATCATTTTATCTTTATTTTATAGTTAAATATATATTTTACAAGGTTCCCTTCTCAATTATTCCTGATACACAAGCCAGATTAAAGGGAACTTTCTGATTTCTTACTTATTTTAAATTACCATCAATAATCATTTTAGACTCCATTATTTTTATTAATTCACTAATCTTTTCATGAAAAACTATATTTTTTTATTTCTAGTGTTATGAAATCAATTATGACAAATACAAATGATTTTTCCAAAAGAACTCTTCTTTGTAAAGTAAAAGGGGCATTTCTATCAAGAATTTCTTGATGATTTTATTAGAGTATTTTCATTTATTTCAACACCTATGTTTAATTTTATTATTTATTGAGATTTATATCTTATGTTTATCATCTAAAATATTTTATTAAATGATTTAAGATCAGTATGACTATGGATGTGCTATCTTAATACCATTCACTATACTACTCGGAATGGTTAGTGATTATGTTTACAGATTGGGGAAAGTTATTTAAATTTCATATATATATGTTTTTTATGTTAATAATTTTTTATATTAGGAATGAATTGGATGTATTAAGTGATGGGTGGGGCCTGCAATAGACCCTCAATGCATCGGTATGTCTCATGAGAAAAATTAGATAAGATTTTTACCCATTATTAATGGTGTCTTGGATGAGGCCTTGATAATATGTTTATGATGTCTGACATATTTAATTAAATCATTATGAAACTAGAAATTTATAGTCCATGTGATTATTTGAGTAGTATAATAACCATTGTTTTGTTTTATTATGGAATTATTTAATTAACTTTTATTCCTTCCATTTTTATACTCAAGATTTTGTTTTAATGACATGAGTTTTTAGTTATTCAACATGAATTATTCTTTATGTGTATGATAGCTTCCATTGTATTGCTTACCCTTACTAAGAATCTAAGAAAACCCATTTATTATATTTTATTTTTCCCCAGGATGTGAATATGTATATTATGAATTACTTGTAGGGATAATCTAGGAGTCTATGGGCGTTTCCAATTGATTTTCTATATTGTTTTTACTTTCGAGATGTAATGTAAAAAACATGTATTTATTCTAGATTAAAAAACTACTAAAAAGATCAAACCTTTGTGATTTGAGTCTTTTGACTATGCCAATGTATTAATATAAGGCACTGACTTTGGATTACTGGGTTTGGGGTCTTTATGGCAGGTCTATTCTCAAAATCACACCTCATGGGGATTATTAAGTGTAAATATCATAAAAAGAATTATTATCCCCTTATGAGTACTAAAACCTAACTGTAACATTCTATGTTCCCATAAACTAAACTTTATCTGAACATAGAACAATATTTATGATTATCATAATGTAATTTCAATGTTATCAACCAAGCAGTAAACTGTTATGACCTTATCAATGTAATAAATACTATTGGACATTATTCCATTAATTTTATGCAGAACAAGGAAAAATATGTAACAATATATTTTATTAATATTCAAATGTTTAGATATACATTTAATCAATGTATAAATTGTTTTTTCTAAAACACAAACTACCTTATATTCCCACATAGACTAGAGACAACTACCTACAACTTTTAAACCTCTAGTCCTCACATGATGATCATGTTTCTTAAATGTCAAGGCTTTATTCAAGGGGTCCACCATGTTTTCATCCATTGATATTATTCTCAATGAATCTTCACATCCTTAAGAATATTTCATGAATGGTTATACTTTAGAAGAATGTGATTTTTCAATTGATATAACATTAATTATTTTTTGATACCCACTATTATAGTATTATCGCAATAGAGTGTGATGGGATGATTACTATTAGGTTCCACAAAAAGATATTGGATGAAGATTTATATTTAAAAAGATTCTTTAGTGCCTCATAATATACAATATAATAATACTCTATTATAAAATCCATGACCAGAACCTAATTTTAGCAATTCCATCTAACAATACCTCTATTCATAGTGATGATGTGTCTCACCAGTGATCTCAGATTATATTGATTTTCTTGGAAACTAGAATCTTCATTTCCTTTAATGATAGTTCCATATGTCATCTATATACTAGGAACATATCCTTAATATTTTGTACATACGTATTAATTGTCTTGAATTATATCCAATGGTGGTCACTAGGATCATCTTGATATCTACTAACCACACATAAGGCACATGAAATGTAACACCCAAGACTTTTATGTTATATAAATCATCAAAGTAATCTTTTTCTACACAACACTTGCTTGGATTGCTTTACACGAAATCACGACCATCCTCGATAGCTTGTGTTGTACGCAATACCGAGTTTTACTAAACAACGATATGCTATTAAAATATCATTAAAACTAGCCGTTATGAATAGTAATAACCACTTTTTGAAATTTTATAAATTTTATTTTTCAAAATGGACTTCATTTTTGGATTTGGAATATCAAAATTATCCTAGGGTGAAATTTTGGTATTTTTCTGAAAACTTTCAATTTTTGATGAATAGTGAAACCACTAAGTGGTAGTTAAAAAACTGAATTTTTCATAAAACTTAATTTTACTGCTTCTGTGAGTGGAATTTCGAAAATCCGAGAGACACGGTTAATATCAAGGACTAAAATGTGGTTCAATGAGATGAAAATAATTTTTGGTGAATAGTAACTTTTTACTTTTTTTTACCACGATTAAAAGTAAATAGGGTAATTAAGGGTAAAGATGATATTATTATTACCCTAAAACATGTCCTAATTCTATTGGATAAGTGTAATTCGACCAAAAACAAACTTAGGAATAAAATATGACCATTTAGGCCCACTTGGATTAGATTAGGACATTTATTATTAATTTATTTAAAGAAGGGTTAAAATAGTTAAAATCAAAGTTTAATAACTAAATAATTTTTAATATGGAGTTATACATAAGATAAATTCGACTATAAATATTCATTAGAAATCTAAAAAGATTTCCCACATAATGGTATTTTATTTGTAATTTTTAGACATTAAATAATTTAATTTATTTATGATACAATGATGATGCAGTAATTATCTTATTAATGAAATATTGACATAATTGATGTTATAAACACCAAACTAAATGTAATTTAGACTTTTTATGAATCCCACTAATTTTATAGGTTAATATGACATGTTAGTATTGATTTAATTAACTTGGTTTGAACTAATAATTCTGTTATGATTTTCATAAAAATCAATTACTAAATAGTGTCAAAATTGACATAAAATAGTTTTTAAAACAAATATTATATTGGTAATTGTTATTTTATTCCTAAAAATCTAAGGTTTGGCCAAATGACTTAGATAAGGTTATATATATTAATAATAAACAACTTGGGGTTCGTTTGGCTGCTTATAGTAAGTTTATTAACATTATAGTATAAGAACACAAGAAGACATGGTAAAAGTAAAATTATTTAACTTAATGTTAAATCTAAATGATAAGGTTAAAATAGGAACCTAAACTTGTCTAAATTCTATTGGATGAGAGGATTTCGACCCATCCCCACCTTAGCTTAGAAATATATCAATTTGGAGCTATTTAAAACTGAACATGACTTTATAATAAAATAATAGTTTTAGTTATTCCAAAGGTGCCCCTCTCCTCCCTTATAAAAGGACACCTCCTCCCCCTCTTCCTCACACCACTTTTAGCCTTAAAGCTCGGCAAAACCCTGCCAATTTCTCCTCTAAACTTCCCTAGAGAAATCCTAGAGGTCCTGGAATTCTTCAAAGACCAATTTTAGTTCCCTAAAAGAAGGTCTCAAAGAAGCACTTCAAAGAAGAGGTAATGTCCGTTACCGATTCTTTCATCTTTATTTCTTCTTCCACTTCTTCTTATTTAGTTGTTTCATTATGAAGTAATAACATAAGTATCACTCATATACTGATATGTTATTATAAGTATGAAAAAACCCTATTTCACCATCTATCCATCCTACAGAAAAAGAAATCACCGCGCGTGCGTACGTACGGAATACTGTCTCCACGCCGTGGTGTAATCTATTTTCCACCACCACCTTACTTGGATGGGTATAATGGTGTAAATAATGACTATATATGACTATTATAAAGTGATATTGATTCTGAAATAGTATACATATACTCCAATACAATTCCACGATCATAGGAACGATATCATCACTCGTGCGTACGTACGGAATACCGTCTCCACGATGTGATGCGACTCGTTCTACGTGATCTTCATTTCATAATGATTATACAAATGAATTGAATGAATGAATATGATATATATTACAATAATACCATTCTGGAAATGAGGTATCTATAACCTAAAGAAAAGAATAAGAATTTATTCGACAAAACACGCATAAGAACAAAAAGTTATAAACACCCGAATAACAAGTAGCAATGAAATATTACTACTAAGAAGCTAAGAATATGACCATATATGATATCATAAAAATAAGTATGATTCTGGAATAAGTCAATAACATTATTTAAATCATTATACAGGAGGTTTGGACACGTACAAAGCATATCGGACCTAAGGTAAGGGAAAATATCACAATCTCATTTTTATCCGAGATTGTTTATACTTTGGCATTTACTGGGGTGCATTTTATCATCCACATCCATGTTTCTTCAATATGTAATTTTATTTCCATCCACCTACAATTTTTTAAATCCAATTTTACCCTTCGGTGAGTTTTTAGTAAAGGATATGAAAGGAATCTTTTGTCATTTTTTCATACGAGATACTTTTTAACTTTTCCGACAAAAGTACGAGAAGAATGTTTTTTTAACTTATACGACATGAATGGATTTTTAAAACATTATTTACAAGAAGCTTCCCTTACAAGTTTTCAAGTTTATTTTTAATCAACTTATTTTAGTTTAGAATTGTATGACATGTTAAGAAAGGAAAAGTGTTTTTGAAGTAGAAAGGATATTTTCCTCAAGAATGGAGTTCAAGTGTTTTATCAAAATTATTTTCCATCTAAGATAATAAAAGGGTTCTGATTTTATCCCTATTATTACATTGATTTGATTATGTTGGGATGGAATTATTTTTATGAATTCCTTTATCTTATATGAATTGTTTTATGATGTCATGATGTTTAAGATTCCCATTTGTATTACATGGGTTATGCTATGATGTATGATTTATGATTTTGTGGCACACATAAGAATGGTATCATTATGAGATGGGTGGGACCTATATCTCCCTCCAATGCATTGGGTAAAGATTTTATATCTCATGAGATAGACATGGCTGGAATGGTAGGTTATACCGATTCAGTGAAACAGGACTGAAACGAGGGTGACTCGGTTCAGAAAGGGACTTTGTCCACTAAGATAGTCTTGGAAATGAGTCTTGACTAACAAGAAATGATTCTCTATGATTATGTGTGTATGCCACAAAGTTTCATGTTTTAAGTTATGATTATTGTGATTACATTTCACTGCCATGATTTATCCCATGTTATGAAATTATGATCTCTTTTACAGGTTAAGATTTCCAAAAGTTATGTGCATGTGTATACGATGTGATTGATATTTCTTTTGTTTACCCTTACTGAGCATTTGAGCTCACCCTTTTGTATGTTTTCTTTCCCCAGGTCAGGAAGAAGGTTATTAAGTAGGATATGCCAAAAAGGGACTCTAGATATGATGAAATAAGTGGGAGGCAAAGTTGATGCTTTATGAACCAGTTGTTTATGTTTCCCAGTTTCTAAAGACACTATACCTATACGGTCCTTTCGTGGTTTTGTTATATGTTGTAATAAGTATGCTTCAATTTTGAATTATTAACAATTTATGTAAATTATGGGTCGTTATAGTTGGTATCAGAAGAAAGGTATAGTCAACCTTTGGAAACTAGGATGTGAAAGCCTTAGTAAGAACCCTAAGGATAAGTCTAAGCATAGAACACAATATTAGTGTTTTAGAAATGGCCATGAATAACCTAGGATAAGACCTTAAGTGTGAAATTTTATTCTTGATTATGTGGTTTTCCTATTATAATTAGTGTTGCTCACACTATTCTTCCTGGTTTTAGTCAATGGCTGGAACCCGAATGAACCATGTTAATGCGGAATGCGATGGGCAATGCAATGATTGTCCCCCTGAGCAACCAAACGTTATGGGAGCTGGAATGAAAAATCTTGTAGCCATGCTCACACAACTTTCTCAAGCTATGAATCATGCAGGACTTCCAAACGAGCAAAGGAAGGAGCAACATTCTGTTGAATCCTTCATGAGGCAGCGTCCACCTTCTTTCAACGGGTCTACTGATCCATTAGTTGCTGAACAATGGATTAGTACTACTGAAAAGATATTTTCAGTTCTTCAATGTCCTGAACATGATAAAGTCATCCTAGCAGTGTATCGTTTGGAAGGAGATGCTGATCAATGGTGGAATCTTATTAAGAATACAAGGCAAAGGGATGAAATTGAGTCCATGGAATGGGATGAGTTCAAGAACTTATTTTTCAATAAGTACTTCCCTCGTATTCTCTGAACAAAGATGGAGAAAGAGTTTCTTGAATTAAAGCAAAAGGATGATGAATCTGTTGGTACCTATGAAGCAAATTTTACAAGACTTGCAAGGTACGCTTCTGGTATTATTATCCAACCTGAGAGTAAGATCGATTGATTCTTTAGTGGCTTAAAACCAAGTCTTCGAAGGGTGTTAGAAATAAGGGACTTCAATAGCTACGAGGAAATCGTTCGATGTGCTCTCAAAGTTGAGATGGAGATTGGAGTAACCCATCAGTCATATGGGTTTGATAAGAAGAGGAAAATGGAATTCAAAGGAAAATCTAAAGATCACACTGAAAAGAAGATGAGCTTTCCCTTATGCTCAAAGTGTGGAAAGAAACATGGAGGGAGTTGTCTTAAAGGGAAAAGTAAATGTTTCAAATGTGGAAAGGAAGGTCATCGGGCATTTGAATGCCGCAATGATGGGAAGAAGATGTCTAATGATGCAAACAAAGGAAGGGATCACTACTGTAAATAAGGCCATTAGCGACCGCCATTGGCGGTCGCTAAAGGACTTTAGCGGCCGCGCAGCGACCGCCATTGGCGGTCGCTGTTGCCTCGTCGCTAGAGGCCTTTAGCGACCGCCAATGGAGGTCGCTATAGAAGGCCGGCAGATCGGCCTTCAGCGACCGCTTGGCGGTCGCTGAAGGCCCTCTGCCGGGCACCCTATAGCGACCGCCTATGGGGGTCGCTATTCTAAAAAAAAATTTTTTAAATTTTTTTTATTGAATTGAATATATAAATAAATAAATAAATATATATATATAAATATTCATATATATACTATTAAATATAATATTTTAAATAAATATATATATATATAATATATTTTAAATGTTTTAATATATATTTAATATATATATAATATCAAATCATTGTGCTATAATAATTTAAAAACATCGATTCAAGAAATAATCTCATTTCAGGTCTTTCGGAGCACGCTTGCTCCGAATGGGACCGCTGCACGCCGTTTTGGTGTTTTATGGCGCCGGAAACGCGTTTCTGGCCGCCGCGGTCACACGGCACCTCCGAATGAGGTGCCGTCTGGCCGACCATTTCACAATTCACGCCCGGGATGTTTTCGTACGGTTTCGTGGAATTTGGAGGTCATTCGGGTGGTTTTGACCCCCCAACGCGCCATTTCAGCGCGCGCCGCGCTGCTGAAAACGACTCAATCGGACGTGCCGCGCGCACCGCACGTCCGATGGACGTGCGGCCTCCTCCTGCATCTCAGGAATAATATTTCTATCGTTCCCGTGCGGTTTTAGGTCGTTCGGAGTACGTTTGCTCCGAATTGGACCGCCGCACGCCGTTTTGGTGTTTTAGGGCGCCGGAAACGCGTTTCCGGCCGCCGCGGTCAAACGGCACCTCCGAATGAGGTGCCGTCTGGCCGACCATTTCACAATTCACGACCCGGATGTTTTCGTACGGTTTAGTGGCATTCAGAGGTCGTTCGGGTGGTTTTGACCCCCCAACGCGTCATTTCAGCGCCCGCCGCGCTGCTGAAAACGACACAATCGGACGTGCCGCGCGCACCGCACGTCCGATGGACGTGCGGCCTCCTCCTGCATCTCAGGAATAATATTTATATCGTTCCTGTGCGGTTTCAGGTCGTTCGGAGCACATTTGCTCCGAATCGGACCGCCGCACGCCGTTTTGGTGTTTTAGGGCGCCAGAAACGCGTTTCCGGCCGCCGCGGTCACACGGAACCTCCGAATGAGGTGACGTCTGGCCGACCATTTCACAATTCACGCCTCGGATATTGTCGTACGGTTTCGTGGTATTCGGAGGTCGTTCGGGTGGTTTTGACCCCCCAACGCGTCATTTCAGCGCACGCCGCGCTGCTGAAAACGACACAATCGGACGTGCCGCGCGCACCGCACGTCCGATGGACGTGCGGCCTCCTCCTGCATCTCAGGAATAATATTTCTATCGTTCCTGTGCGGTTTTAGGTCGTTCGGAGCACGTTTGCTCCGAATGGGACCGCCGCACGCCGTTTTGGTGTTTTAGGGCGCCGGAAACGCGTTTCTGGCCGCCGCGGTCACACGGCACCTCCGAATGAGGTGCCGTCTAGCCGACCATTTCAAAATTCACGCCCCGGATGTTGTCGTACGGTTTCGTGGCATTCGGAGGTCGTTCGGGAGGTTTTGACCCCCCAACGAGCCATTTTAGCGCGCGCCGCGCTGCTGAAAACGACACAATTGGACGTGCTGCGCGCACCGCACGTCCGATGGACGTGAGACCTCCTCCTGCATCTCAGAAATAATATTTCTATCGTTTCCGTGCGGTTTCAGGTCGTTCGGAGCATGTTTGCTCCGAATTGGACTGCCGCACGCCGTTTTGGTGTTTTAGGGCGCCGAAAACGCGTTTCCGACCGCCGCGGTCAAACGGCACCTCCGAATGAGGTGCCGTCTGGTCGACCATTTAAAAATTCATGCCCCGGATTTTTTCGTACGGTTTCGTGGCATTCGGAGGTCGTTCGGGTGGTTTTGACCCCCCAACGCGTCATTTCAGCGCGCGCCGCGCTGCTGAAAACGACACAATCGGACGTGCCGCGCGCACCGCACGTCCGATGGACGTGCGGCCTCCTCCTGCATCTCAGGAATAATATTTCTATCGTTCCCGTGCGGTTTCAGGTTGTTCGGAGCACGTTTACTCTGAATTGGACCGCCGCACGCCGTTTTGGTGTTTTAGGGCGCCGGAAACGTGTTTCCGGCCGCCGCGGTCAAACGACACCTCCGAATGAGGTACTGTCTAGCCAACCATTTCACAATTCACGCCCCAGATGTTGTCGTACGGTTTCGTGGCATTCGGAGGTCGTTCGAGTGGTTTTGACCCCCCAACGCGCCATTTCAGCGCGCGCCGCGCTGCTGAAAACGACACAATCGGACGTGCCGCGCGCACCGCACGTCCGATGGACATGCGGCCTCCTCCTGCATCTCAGGAATAATATTTCTATCATTCCCGTGCGGTTTCAGGTCGTTCGGAGCACGCTTGCTCCGAATGGGACCGCCGCACGCCGTTTTGGTGTTTTAGGGCGCCGGAAACGCGTTTCCGGCCGCTGCGGTCAAACGGAACCTCCGAATGAGGTTCCGTCTGGCCGACCATTTCAAAATTCACGCCCCGGATGTTGTCGTACGGTTTCGTGGCATTCAGAGGTCGTTCGGGTGGTTTTGACCCCCCAACGCGCCATTTCAGCGCGCGCCGCGCTGCTGAAAACGACACAATCGGACGTGCCACGCGCACCGCACGTCCGATGGACGTTCGGCCTCCTCCTGCATCTCAGGAATGATATTTCTATCGTTCTCGTGTGGTTTCAGGTCATTCGGAGCACGTTTGCTCCGAATTGGACCGCCGCACGCCGTTTTGGTGTTTTAGGTCGCCAGAAACGCGTTTCTGGCCGCCGCGGTCAAACGTCACCTCCGAATGAGGTGCCGTCTGGCCGACCATTTCAAAATTCACGCCCCGGATGTTGTCGTACGGTTTCGTGGCATTCAGAGGTCGTTCGGGTGGTTTTGACCCCCCAACGCGCCATTTCAGCGCGCGCCGCGCTGCTGAAAACGACACAATCGGACGTGCCGCGCGCACCGCACGTCCGATGGACGTGCGGCCTCCTCCTGCATCTCAGGAATAATATTTCTATCGTTCCCGTGCAGTTTCAGGTCGTTCGGAGCACGTTTGCTCCGAATTGGACCGCCGCACGCCGTTTTGGTGTTTTAGGGCGCTGGAAACGCGTTTCCAGCCGCCGCGGTCACACGTCACCTCCGAATGAGGTTCCGTCTGGCCTACCATTTCAAAATTCACGCCCCGGATGTTGTCGTACGGTTTTGTGGCATTCGGAGGTCGTTCGGATGGTTTTGACCCCCCAACGCGCCATTTCAGCGCGCGCCGCGCTGCTGAAAACGACACAATTGGACGTGTCGCGCGCACCGCACGTCCGATGGACGTACGGCCTCCTTCTGCATCTCAGGAATAATATTTCTATCGTTCCCGTGCGGTTTCAGGTCGTTCGGAGCACGTTTGCTCCGAATTGGACCGCCGCACGCCGTTTTGGTGTTTTAGGGCGCCGGAAACGCGTTTCCGGCCGCCGCGGTCAAACGGCACCTCCGAATGAGGTGCCGTCTGGCTGACCATTTCACAATTCACGCCCCGGATGTTTTCGTATGGTTTTGTGGCATTCGTAGGTCGTTCGGGTGGTTTTGACCCCCCAACGCGCCATTCCAGCGCGCGCCGCGCTGCTGAAAATGACACAATCGGACGTGCCGCGCGCACCGCACGTCCGATGGGCGTGCGGCCTCCTCCTGCATCTCAGGAATAATATTACTATCGTTCTAGTGCAGTTTCAGGTCGTTCGGAGCACGTTTGCTCCGAATCGGACCGCCGCACGCCGTTTTGGTGTTTTAGGGCGCCGGAAACGCGTTTCCTGCCGCCGCGGTCAAACGGCACCTCCGAATGAGGTGCCGTCTGGCCGAACATTTCACAATTCACGCCCCGGATGTTGTCGTACGGTTTCGTGGCATTTGGAGGTCGTTCGGGTGGTTTTGACCCCCCAACGCGCCATTTCAGCGCGCGCCGCGCTGCTGAAAACGACACAATCGGACGTGCCGCGTGCACCGCACGTCCGATGGACGTGCGGCCTCCTCCTGCATCTCAGGAATAAAATGATTAGATAATTTATGATATCCTAGGACATTCTACTGAATAGCGGGATAACAATTATACCTTTCATTAAGCATGCAAATCGACCGTTTCTCCTTCAACAGCCGCTCTGACCCAATAAATATCTTCTTCACGTTGAACTACGGTATGTTTATCAAGTTGTTGGTAAACAAACGGAACAGTCTTGGGTTCATCTTCTTCAAATAAAAACACTCCTCGCCGAGACATTTTGACAACAACTTGCCAACTTGGATCCGAAGGCAAAGTAACGAAGAATACTTGTTCCGCTTGTGATGTCAAAATGAAAGGTTCATTCTCAACTCGTTCATTATTTCTGTATAACATATAGTTAAAATTCACCAATGAAAACTGATATTGATCGACTTTACATCCATGCACTGGATCAACCCAATTACACTTTAACAATATGTACTTCAAACCGTGTGTGTATACAACTTCAATGATGTCTATCAATTGACCATAGTAATAACCAGAATCGACAAAGGGACAACCGATGCCACTGTTTTGTGTTGCTCGTTTGTCGTCAACATCTTTAATGTGAAATCAAAAACCATTAGCATCAATAGCTTTATAACGACGAGCCGTTATAGATAGACCCTCAGCCAGTTGGATAAATACTTCAGGTAGCGTGGGGTCCCCTAACTCCCTCAGCTTACGAACCTACATAATTTATAAAAATCAATACTGATATATGCAGAAAGAATTAGTTTAATACTTCACTCATAATGAAAATCAATTTATACATACATAATCGTTGAACCAATCATGAAATGCCGCATAATGAGATTGTTGAATTTGCAACTCAGTCGCACGATGCATCTCTTCTTTTATCTCATTAATGTGTTTCCTGCAAATGATTACGCGATGTTTAAAAGATCAACTTATGCAAACAAAACATGTAAAATTTATACAAGCACATTGATAAGATACTTACTGCATTAATGGTGCAACTGATGGAGTATTGAACAAGATATATCGATGTGCTTGTATCCACTCGATGTTGTCCATATCAAATGTGGTTCCTTCTCCAACTGGACCATCATGAATCCGAGAGGGCTTATCTAATTTTGTTTCAACATCCGTAAGATATTCTGCACAAAAGGTAGTACACTCATCCATCAAATAACCATTGGCTATTGATGCCTCTGGACAAGCTCTGTTGCGTACAAATCTTTTCAATGTACTCAAATACCGTTCAATAGGATACATCCACCTGAATTGCACTGGACCAGCATCCATTACTTCATCAGTTAGGTGCACTGTCAAGTGGACCATAACATCGAAAAATGAGGGGGGGAAAAGTTTCTCAAAGTGACAAAGCGTAAGTACAATTCGGTCCTGTAAACTTTTTAAATCACTCATTCGTTGATTTCTTAAACAAAGCTGTCTAAAAAAATTACTCATCTCAATCAAGGGCTGAACAACATTGGGGGATAAACAATCACAAATTGCGATTGGAATCAACTTCTGAAGTAATATGTGATTGTCATGACTTTTCAACCCTTGCAATGTCTTACTCGTCAGATTCACACACTTTGAAATATTAGAAGAGTAACCATCAGGCACCTTGACCATCTTCAAAATGGAAAGAAATGTCTCTTTCTCCTCTGTAGTCATCGAATACTGTGCAACAGGCATATATTCCTTGTTTCCCTCAGCTAACTGTAAATGCAACTGTTTCCTTAAACCCATTTCTTCCAAATCACGGCGTGCATTAACATGGTCCTTTGACTTTCCACTGACACCTAAAATGGTCCACAATATGTTATCACAAACATTTTTTTCAATGTGCATGACATCCAAATTATGCCTCAACATGTTAGTTTTCCAATACGGAAGACTATAAAAAATACTTTTCTTTTTCCAATTGTGACTGCGCTGCCTACCCGCAGCACGAATATTACATACTGGAGGAGCCACCAAATCCTGAATTTCATATACCGTGCGGATGTTTTCTTCCTCAATCTGCGATAATATTTTGACTCCTGTCATGATCTTTGGTGCTGGGCTGAACTCTCTAGAACCATCAAATGCCACTCTGTCCTTTCTGAACCTGTGCTGGGGAGGGAGAAAACGCCTGTGACCCATGTATGCCCATTTTTTGGAATGTTTAAGTCATACAGATTTTTTACTTTTATTGCAACAAGGGAAAGCAAATTCCCCTTTCGTACTCCAGCCTGATAAATTTGCATAAGCTGGGAAGTCATTGATTGTCCACAATAAAGCAGCATGCAGTTTTAACATTTCATTCGTTTCGCAGTCATAAGTCATCACACCATTGCCCCAAAATTAATTCAACTCATCAATCAATGGCTGAAGGTAAACATCAATCTTATCCCCCGGACTTTTAGGTCCATCAATAAGAGTGGAAAGTAATATAAATTGTTGCTTCATACAAAGCCACGGAGGAAGATTATATGGAACCAACACCACGGGCCATGTGCTATGAGTTGCACCAACCATAGACTTGAATGGATTGAAACCATCTGCTTCCAATCCCAATCGGACATTACGAACATCTTTAGCAAAGTCGGGATGTCTCTTATCAAAATCCTTCCATGCATGAGAGTTTGCCGGGTGGGTTAACATGTCACTTTCATGAACTCTTTCTGCATGCCATCTCATTAAATTAGAAACTTTAGATGACATAAAAAATCTTTTCAACCTCGGTTTAAGGGGAAAGTAATGCATTTGCTTTACGGCAATCGGTTTCCCTTGTATCGCAATCTGACTTTGATGAGTCTTATTTCCCCTGTTCTCTTTCCACCTGGAAGCGCCAAAAACCGTACAAATATCCAAATGAGCAGTTTCATTTCTAAACAACATACAGTTGTTTGCACATGCATCTATAGTCTCATATGTAAAACCTAAGTTCTCTGTCAACTTACGAGCATAGTAATACGACTCAGGAATCTTAGCATCGACAGGAAGAACTTTTTTCAATAAAACCAAAAGCATGTCGAATGATGTGTCTGACCAATTATTCAAAGTCTTCAAATGCAACAACTCCACGATAAACGACAGTTTATTGTAAGAAGTACATCCAGGATATAATTCTGTTTTTGCATCATCAAGTACTTCATAAAACCTCCTCGAATCACGATCTGCACCAGAGCGAAGATTTATCTCACCGGTCTCAAGATTCTGGATGTCGATGCCTTCAGGATCAAACCCACGTACCATTTCAGTAAGCATTTCATGCATTGGATTAGTCATCCTTGCATCAACATCCATCTGAGCTGCATCTGTATTTTGACAACGAACATATTCTTCTCCATGACGAGTCCAACTCTTATAATTTTTCAGAAATCCATTAAAGAAAAGGTGATCCCTCATAGTATCTCGTGTGAATTGATATCTGTTAGCACATTTTCTACATGGACAACTAATATAGTCACTTTCAAATCCTCTCGTGAAGTCAATAAACTGCATAATGCCATTGAAATATTCTCTAGACGTTCGATTTGGAAGATCAATCCAACTATTATCCATAATAATATCTGTATAACAAACATTTACACAATACTTATTACATTTACATTTTTCAAATCAACTATATTCAAAATAAATATTAACCATTTGTTTATGAACCATTGATAAAATAATAATGTAACTGAAAGCTCATGTTACCTGATTGAGCTACAAACCTGAAAGGGAGGGGAGCCGAAGGCGGTGCTGCGAGGGAGAGGAGGCAGCGAAGGGGAGCCGGAGCCAAAGGCGGTGTGTCAAGGGAGGAGACGGGCGGCGGCGGCGGCGGGGAGCTGGAGGAGAGGAGGCGGTGAGGGGACGGGGGACGGGCAGCGAGGGGGGGGGGGGTGTCCGGGGTCGGGGGGGGGGGGGGGGGCTGTCCGAGGTGCGGGGAGGGGTGTCCGGGGTGTCGGGGGCCTGTCAGGGGTGCGGGCAGGGGTGTTCGGGGTGCGGGGGTGTCCGGGGTGCGGGGGAGGGGGGGCTGTCTGGGGTGCAGGGGGGCTGTCGGGGGTGCGGGGTGGGGTGTCCGGGGTGCGGGGGGCCTGTCCGGGGTGTGGGGGGGGGGCTGTCCGGGTTCGGAGGGGGGGTGTCTGAGTGCGGGGGGGGGGGGGGGGGCTGTCCGGGGTACGGGGGGGGGGGGGGCTGTCCGGGTTCGGAGGGGGGTGTCCGAGTGCGGGGGGGGGGGGGGGGGGGGGCTGTCCGGGGTACGGGGAGGCGTCCGGGGTGCGGAGGGCGGTCCGGAGTGCGCGGGGGGGGGGGGGGGCTGTCCGGGGTGCGGGGAGGCGTCTGGGGTGCGGGGGGTGGTCCGGAGTGCACGGGGGGTGCTGTCCGGGGTGCGGGGAGGCGTCCGGGGTGCGGGGGGCGGTCCGGAGTGCGCGGCGGGGGCTGTCCGGGGTGCGGGTGCCGTCCGGGGTGGGGGGGGGGGGGAGGGCCGAGAGGCCGGAGGGCGGCGGCCGGAGGCCCGAGGGTGGCGGCCGGAGGCCCGAGGGCGGAGGGCGGCGACCGGAGGCCGGATGGCAGGCGGCGAGGGAGGGCGGGCGGTGGGGGAGGGCGGGCGGCGGGGGAGGCCGGGCGGCGGGGGAGGCCGGGCGGTGGGGGAGGCCGGGCGGTGGGGGAGGCCGGGCGGCGGGGGAGGGGAGGGCGGCGGGGGAGGCCGGGCGGCGAGGGAGGGAGGGGGTTAGGGCTCGATGGAGGGGGCGCGGGGGGGGGGGGGGGGGGGGGGCGCAGAAGCCCCCCGTTTTTTTTATGTAGGTTAGCGACCGCCATTGGCGGTCGCTATTGGTTAGCTTTAGCGACCGCCAATGGCGGTCACCCGAGTCTGGGGGGCTCCAATTCTCCCTTTTCTAGTAGTGGATACACAGAATAAACCTACTACACTTCAATGTTTCAAGTGCAAGGAGATGGGGCATTATGCCAATAAATGCCCTAATCCAAGGGTTGATGATGATGGTTGACGTCAACAAACTCTTAAGGCTAAAGACAAAGGAAAGTCACATCCAATTTCTATCAGCGATGTGGAGTACGATAACGATGTGGTGAAAGGTACACTTACCATCCACTCTAATGTAGCAAATGTTTTATTTGATTCTGGATCCACCCACTCTTTTATTTTTGAAGAATTTTTTAAGGGTATCACCGTATTACCTCAACAATTAGATATTGAGTTAGCTGTGACAACACCTAATGGCACAACAGTCGCATCAAAAGTTTATAATTCTTCTCCGATCGAAGTTTGTGGGAAATTGCTTCCTACAAATCTTGTGATCCTTCCTATAGTGGAATTTTATGTGATTATTGGCATGGATTAGCTTTCTTTATATGGAGCTCATATCAATTTCCAAATAAGGGAAGTCACATTTCATATTCCAGATCAATCTATGATCGTCTATCAATGCAAGGATGAACATAACCTTCCAGTGGAAATTTTTTCCATCTTATGGGTCTTGATTCCACTAAATGAAGGTTATTTATCTCAAATGGTTGGTGAGAAACTCACGATTAAGAATATGCCCATTGTACGGGAGTTTGATGATGTCTTTCCGGAGGAATTACCGGGTCTTCCACCAAATCGTGAAGTTGAGTTTTCAATAGAACTCGTACCAGGTGCTTTGCCTATTTCAAAGACACCTTATAGAATGGCCCCAATTGAGTTGCAGGAATTGAAGAAGAAACTCCAAGAGAATCTTGATAAGGGATTCATACGCCCTAGTGCGTCACCTTGGGGAGCACCTGATCTATTTGTTAAGAAGAAAGATGGATCAATGAGACTCTGCATTGATTATCGAGAACTTAACAAGATCACTATCAAGAACAAATATCCTCTCCCGCACATTGATGACCTATTTGACCAACTACACGGAGCTCAATACTTTTCCAAGATTGATCTTCGTTCAGGGTATCATCAATTAAGGGTCAAAAGGGAGGATATACCAAAGACGGATTTCCGTACAAGGTATGGACACTATGAATTTATAGTGATGCCATTTGGTCTTACTAATGCCCCTGCTATCTTCATGGATCTGATGAATAGATTCTTTAGAGACTATCTTGATCAATTTGTGGTAGTCTTTATAGACGATATTCTTGTCTATTCAAAGAGCAAGGAAGAACATGAAGATCACTTGATAATTATATTGAAGACCCTGAGAAAGGAGAAGATTTATGCCAAATTTACCAAGTGTGAATTTTGGCTTCAAAAAGTTGCATTTTTGGGTCACATAATCTCAAAAGAGGGGATATCTGTGGATCCAGCAAAAACAGAGGTTATCGAAAGATGGTCGAGACCAACAACAGTAACTGAGATCCGAAGTTTTCTTGGTTTGGATGGATATTATCGACGTTTTGTGAAAGATTTTTCACGATTATCTAATCCACTCACCAAGTTGACTCAGAAAGGAGTTAAGTTTGTCTGGACGGAAGAATGTGAAGAGAATTTCAAGGAGTTGAAAAGAAGGTTATCCAGTGCACCTGTGCTCACACTGCCTTGTAGTGGAGAAAGGTTTGTGATCTATAGTGATGAATCCAAGAAGGGATTAGGGTGTGTTCTTATGCAAAATGATATGGTGATAGCTTATGCCTCACGACAGTTGAAAATACATGAGCAAAATTACCCAACACATGATTTGGAGTTAGCTGCGGTAATCTTTTCATTAAAGATTTGGAGGCATTACCTTTATAGTGAAAGGTGTGATATTTATACTGATCATAAAAGTTTAAAGTATATTTTCACACAAAAGGAGCTGAATATGCGTCAAAGAAGATGGTTGGAGCTGATTAAGGATTATGACTGCTCAATCCATTACCACCCTGGGAAATCAAACAAGGTGGCAGATGCATTAAGTCGACAAGACCATGCTAGTTTATCCATGATGAGGATCACAAAAGATCCAATATTTATGGATTTACAAAGGATGGATCTTGGAATTATAATGGAAGGGGAAAAATCTTATCTTTCTCAAATGAATGTTCAACCATCTATACATGTAGAGATTAAAGAGGCACAAAAAGAAGATGTTGAGTTACAAAAGAAGGTGAGAAATGTTCCTGAATTCAACCTTGATTATGATGGGATAATAATGTTCAGGAATCGGGTTTGTGTTCCTCCCATCCCCGAATTAAAGAAGGAGCTGCTGGATGAGGCTCATAGTTCTTCATTCTCTATTCATCCTGGAAGCACGAAGATGTATAGGGACCTAAAAGAGTACTTCTGGTAGGATGGCATGAAAAGAGATGTTGCTGAATATGTCTCTCGATGCTTGGTTTGTCAACAAGTTAAAGCTGAGAGACAGAAGTCTAAGGGGATGTTACAACCATTACCCACACCCGAATGGAAATGGGAAAACATTACTATGGACTTTGTCACAGGACTTCCTAAAACATCCAAAGGCAATAATGCTATCTGGGTCATAGTTGATCGTCTTACAAAGTCTGCACACTTCATTTCTATTAGAGAGGATTTCTCTCTGGATCAGCTTGCCAGGATATATGTAAAGGAAGTGGTAAGATTGCATGGAGTACCACTTTCTATTATATCTGATCGGGATCCGAGATTTACCTCGAAGTTCTGGAGAAGTCTTCAGCATACTCTGGATACAGAGTTGAGTTTCAGCACTGCTTATCATCCTCAGATAGACGGTCAGTCTGATAGAACAATTCAAACCCTAGAAGATATGTTGAGAGCTTGCTCTATGGATTTCAAAGGAAGTTGGGATCAACACCTACCTTTGTTGGAATTTTCTTATAATAATAGATTTCACTCCAGTATTCAGATGGCTCCTTATGAAGCTCTCTATGGAAAGAAATGCAGGACTCCAACTTGCTGGGATGAAGTTGGAGAAAGAAAGCTATTAGGACCTGATCTCGTTGATGAAATGGCAGAAAAGGTTAGATCTATTCAACAACACATAAGAGCAGCTCAGAGTCGACAGAAAAGTTATGCCGAAAACCAAAGAAAAGACCTATAGTTTGAAGTGGGTGATAAAGTGTTCTTACGAATATCTCCCTGGAAGAGGGTTATGAGATTTGGAAAGAAGGGGAAGTTGAGCCCTAGATATATCGGTCCTTTCGAAATACTGGATCGTGTTGGGAAGGTAGCTTACCGATTGGCGCTTCCACCGAATCTCTCTCAAGTTCACGATGTGTTCCATGTATCTCTCCTGAGAAAGTACATACCTGATCCTTCACATGTACTCAGCTCAGAAGTTGTACCGCTGGAGCAAGATCTTTCTTATGAAGAACAACCGATAGAGATTTTGGATCGTAGCGAAAAATTCCTACGAAACACGACCACTCGATTGGTGAAAGTTTTATGGAGGAACCACCAATTAGAAGAAGCTACATGGGAGCTTGAGGATATGATGAGGGAGAGGTATCCACATCTGTTTGTTACAAAGTGACGAATTTCGAGGGCGAAATTCATTTTAGGGGGGGTAGAATGTACCACCCGAGATTTTTATTTTATATAAATCATCAAAGTAATATTTTTCTACACAACACTTTCTTGGCTTGCTTTACACGAAATCGCGACCTTCCTCGATAGCTTGTGTTGTACGCAATACCGAGTTTCACTAAACAACGATATGCTATTAAAATATCATCAAAACTAGCCGTTATGAATAGTAATAACCACTTTTTGATATTTTATTTTTCAAAATGGACTTCATTTTTGGATTCGGAATATCAAAATTAGCCTAGGGTGAAATTTTGGTATTTTTCTGAAAACTTTCAATTTTTGATGAATAGTGAAACCACTAAGTGGTAGTTAAAAAACTGAATTTTTCATAAAACTTAATTTTACCGCTTCTGTGAGTGAAATTTCGAAAATCCGAGAGACACGGTTAATATCAAGGACTAAAATGTGGTTCAATGAGATGAAAATAATTTTTGGTGAATAGTAACTTTTTACTTTTTTTTACCACGATTAAAAGTAAATAGGGTAATTAAGGGTAAAGAGGATATTATTATTACCCTAACACATGTACTAATTCTATTGGATAAGTGTAATTCGACCAAAAACAAACTTAGGAATAAAATATGACCATTTAGGCCCACTTGGATTAGATTAGGACATTTATTATTAATTTATTTAAAGAAGGGTTAAAATAGTTAAAATCAAAGTTTAATAAGTAAATAATTTTTAATATGGGGTTATACATAAGATAAAATTGACTATAAATATTAATTAGAAAGAGAAAAATATTTCCTACATAATGGTATTTTATTTGTAATTTTTAGACATTAAATAATTTAATTTATTTATGATACAATGATGATGCAGTAATTATCTTATTAATGAAATATTGACATAATTGATGTTATAAACACCAAAATAAATGTAATTTGAGACTTTTTATGAATCCCACTAATTTTCTAGGTTAATATGACATGTTAGTATTGATTTAATTAACTTGGTTCGAACTAATAATTCTGTTATGATTTTCACAAAAAATCAATTATTAATAGTGTCAAAATTGACATAAAATAGTTTTTAAAACAAATATTATATTGGTAATTGTTATTTTATTCCTAAAAATATAAGGTTCGTCCAAATGAATTAGATAAGGTTATATATATTAATAATAAACAACTTGGGGTTCATTTGGCTGCTTATAGTAAGTTTATTAACATTATAGTATAAGAACACAAGAAGACATGGTAAAAGTAAAATTATTTAACTTAATGTTAAATCTAAATGATAAGGTTAAAATAGGAACCTAAACTTGTCTAAATTCTATTGTATGAGAGTATTTCAACCCATCCCCACCTTATCTTTTAAATATATCAATTTGGAGCTATTTAAAACCGAACTTGACTTTATAATAAAATAATAGTTTTAGTTATTCCAAAGGTGCCCCTCTCCTCCCTTATAAAAGGACACCTCCTCCCCCTCTTCCTCACACCACTTTGAGCCTTCAAGCTCGGCCAACCCCTGCCACTTTATCCTATCCACTTCCCTAGAGACATCATAGAGGTCCTGGACTTCTTCAAAGACCAATTTTAGTGCCCTAAAATAAGGTCTCAAAGAAGCACTTCAAAGAAGAGGTAATGTTCGTTACCGATTATTTCATCTTTATTTCTTCTTCCACTTATTCTTATTTATTTGTTTCATTATGAAGTAATAACATCAGTATCACTAATATACTGATATGTTATTATAAGTATGAAACAACCCTATTTCACCATCTATCCATCCTACGGAAAAAGAAATCACCGCGCGTGCGTACGTACGGAATACCATCTCCACGCCGTGGTGTAATCTATTTTCCACCACCACCTTACTTGGATGGGTATAATGGTGTAAATAATGACTATATATGACTATTATAAAGTGATATTGATTCTGAAATAGTATACATATACTCCAATACAATTCCACGATCATAGGAACGATATCATCACTCGTGCGTACGTACGGAATACCGTCTCCACGATGTGATGCGACTCGTTCTACATGATCTTCATTTTATAATGATTATATAAATGAATTGAATGAATGAATATGATATATATTACACTAATACCATTCTGGAAACGAGGTATCTATAACCTAAAGAAAATAATAAGAATTTATTCGACAAAACACGCATAAGAACAAAAAGTTATAAACACCCGAATAACAAGTAGCAATGAAATATTACTACTAAGAAGCTAAGAATATGACCATATATGATATAATAAAAATAAGTATGATGATGGAATAAGTCAATAACATTATTTAAATCATTATACAGGAGGTTCAGACACGTACTAAGCATATCGGACCTAATGTAAGGGAAAATATCACAATCTCATTTTTATCCGAGATTGTTTATACTTTGGCATTTACTGGGGTGTATTTTATCATCCACATCCATGTTTCTTCAATATGTAATTTTATTTCCATCCACCTACAATTGTTTAAATCCAATTTTACCCTTCGGTGAGTTTTTATTAAAGGATATGAAAGGAATCTTTTGTCATTTTTTCGTACGAGATACTTTTTAACTTTTCCGACAAAAGTACGAGAAGAATGTTTTTTTTAACTTATACGGCATGAATGGATTTTTAAAAAATTATTTCCAAGAAGCTTCCCTTAAAAGTTTTCAAGTTTATTTTTAATCAACTTATTTTAGTTTAGAATTTTATGACATGTTAAGAAAGGAAAAGTGTTTTTGAAGTAGAAAGGATATTTTCCTCAAGAATGGAGTTCAAGTGTTTTATCAAAATTATTTTCCATCTAAGATAATAAAAGGTTTCTGATTTTATCCCTATTATTACATTGATTTGATTATGTTGGGATGGAATTATTTTTATGAATTCCTTTATCTTATATGAATTGTTTTATGATGTCATGATGTTTAAGATTCCCATTTGTATTACATGGGTTATGCTATGATGTATGATTTATGATTTTGTGACACACATAAGAATGGTATCATTATGAGATGGGTGGTACCTATATCTCCCTCCAATGCATTGGGTAAAGATTTTATATCTCATGAGATAGACATGGCTGGAACGGTAGGTTATACCGGTTCAGTGAAACAGGACTGAAACGAGGGTGACTCGGTTCAGAAAGGGAATTTGTCCACTAAGATAGTCTTGGCAATGTGTCTTGACTAAAAAGAAATGATTCTCTATGATTATGTGTGTATTACACAAAGTTTCATGTTTTAAGTTATGATTATTGTGATTACATTTCACTGCCATGATTTATCCCATGTTATGAAATTATGATCTCTTTTGCAGGTTAAGATTTCCAAAAGTTATGTGCTTGTGTATACGATGTGATTGATATTCCTTTTGTTTACCCTTAATGAGCATTTGAGCTCACCCTTTTGTATGTTTTATTTCCCCAGGTCAGGAAGAAGGTTATTAAGTAGGATATGCCAAAAATGGACTCTAGATATGATGAAATAAGTGGGAGGCAAAGTTGATGCTTTATGAACCAGTTGTTTATGTTTCCCAGTTTCTAAAGACACTATACCTATACGGTCCTTTCATGGTTTTGTTATATGTTGGAATAAGTATGCTTCAATTTTGAAGTATTAACAATGTATGTAAAGTATGGGTCGTTATATGAAATGTATGGAATTATACAAATAATATGATACATGACTATCCCAATCTCTAAAACATATGTAATATTTACCATCCTCTATCATTCCTAATGCGTCTTTGGACACATTTTCCTTGAAATGTGAATTACATGTGACATTAAAAATAATCCACTCTTGGATTATTCCATACAAAATAACATCTGTATATCATAAATATATGTACCTTTACTTATAACAAGAATAATATTAGACTTATCATGACAGATCATGATTCCAACTATACATTCTTCATCACCTATATCCTTCATGGAGAAGAATTTATTCAACCATACATTAATATATTGTAATAATTGTATTTAATTTCCAATAATTTATATGTTATTAATGCTCATCTAGAAGTGTTATTTGTATAATATATTGTTTCCCCCCAAATTTGAGGATGAATCCTAATATAACATGTTAATGATATTTGTTTAGATTAATTTAAGCTGTTTTAGATCACAACGAACTCGATTTGTTTTATCATTTAGTATTATGTATATATGTTACTTCAAGAACATAAAAAGGTTAGTAATATACATTTTAAAATATTATTAATCCATTAAAATTGTTTTATGGACAAACTTGATGATTGTGATGGAAAATGAAAACATGTCATCCTTGAAACTCCAATGCTAAACAACAATCGAGTGACCATAATTGTATATCAAGTATCAATATCTAGCGTCGAGTTCATATGTCATGGGTACGACCTAGATATGATAGTGAGTCCACCATAGTCTAGATAATCAATAATACATGACTGATGATTGGGATTACATCAAGTCTACACGGGTCTCAAAAAACCAAGTACATAAACACTCGCTTTCCTGGCCACACATCTACAGCCTTAACATTTTATGTTCTCTACGGATCCACTAGTCGGTGTGTGATTCTGCTAGCGAAGCATAAATACAATTCATCTCATCTAACTACCTTGGTTTCTTATAACCATCCACAAATTTGAGTGAGATATCAAACAATCACAATAGGGATCCTCAATGATACCATCATACACAATAATCATCCCATCCTATACAAGGTTTATATCTCACTCTCACCCTCAGGATTCCTCAAAGAGTACAACCCCTATGTCAACACCAATTATCATGTGCTTCAAGAACAAAGCATTAGGGGATAACATACATAAGGGGTTATCCAATCATTTTCATGACATGAGAATTTAATTTATAAAGTTCTAAATAGGACTTCAAGGTAATCCAAATTGATAAACCAAACCTTTATCAATTTAATAAAACAATTATTTTGAACATTCATTTTAAAAGGTCCCTACATGACTGCTTCCTTTAAAAACCTTTTTAAAGAACCAAATGGGCCTTTAAACAACAAGAAACTAAAATCCAAACAATTACTTTCATGTTTTTAAATACCAATACCACCACCCTTTTAAAAAAATCCATTTCAAGTTATTCTTTAAATAATTCAAAAACACATTATCAAGGAACATACACAGACACTAAACCGTTTGTAATTGTATATAAAGAATCTAATTATCTTCAATGAAACCAATATTTTCATTTTGAAAACCAAATCCACCAAGTATTTAAACCAAAACAATTATTTCAAAACAAAGGATTAGTTCACAATATGAAAATAGCCAAGCCAAATACCAAACTCACCAAAATGGGTCAATTTATGCTTAAAAATGATTATATATTCTTAACCAATTTGAAATGGAAATAACATGAATTCAAATAACACATGAATCACAAGAAGAATAACTAGAATAGAAACACCTACTTGAAATATTAGGAATCAAACCACCACAAATATGAGATGAGTCACCTCCGATGACGAACATCAAATCAAGGAAGGGAGATATTGAGAGAAAAATAAGAGACCCTAAAACTATAATCCCACATAAACCATTCGAGGTTCAAAAAATATCAGGGTTTTCACAACCTCTAGGAATAAATAATTAATATAATAAGATAAATAAAAGGATAATAAGGGAGAGACATACCAGAAGAGGATCACCACTTCAAACAACACTTCGATCTTCCAAGAGATGAGTTTGAGAGAGACAAAATCACCCATGAGGATCATAAGGTTTTAGTGGGTTAAATTGGGTTCAAGGGAGGAGAGAAAATAAATAAAATGGTGGGAGGGGTGTTGGGGTGAATTTACCATGCTACCCTGATGCTGTACCACATATAGTGACACCACTGTCTAGTTGGTGGCTCTTATCGGCTAGCCAATGATTACAACATAAATTCTGTAACCCCTAGAAATCCCATCAACTAGCTGGTGGTGCTTGTCAGTGAGCTGATGGACCACTTGCAGCTGCACAAGCCGAAAGTACACGTCTCCACTGGCCTCAAAGGGGTATCCTTTGACCCCTTAAGACACCTAAAAATAAGACCAAAGAGTGTTCTAATGATGAAATAATTTTTTTGATGTTACAATACTCCCCATAATATAACTTTTTGTCCAAAGAAAGCTTCCAATCCAAAATATAGAAAAATATAAGACAAAAAAAACTTCCACACTCAACCTGTAAGTTCGACAATCCAAAAAACATAAGAAGGGTCACCCAAAAAAATACTTAAGAAGATCCTACAAGATCCTCACATGTCTCCAATCAACACACCAACAACATTGAGAGATGAAAAAACCAGAAAAGGGTTGGAGACCTTTCATATGTCTCCCCACCATTTAAAGATTCACCAAAATGGTGTAACATGAGAAGGATATTTTCCATGAATATATCCCTTCATCCTAAAGAAGAGGCCTCAATCACTTGCAATGAAGAACCACCAAGGGTAGAAAACCAGAACCTAAAAGGAAAGGCACATTCAAAACATCCCAATAATTCCAAAAATAAGCATCACCCTCTAGTTCTATTAATGATTCGACCATCCATAAGCAAGGAACAAAAATGACAAGGATTTACACCTCAGACAAGTAATCAATGACAAACCAGGATTTCCAACACAGAGCCTCACCCCTCGATGAGCTCAATGAAACAAACTCTAGCACCTCTAGGTGCTTGCTCCATCAAGATAACAGACAATATTATTCACCAAAGTACATTCCCAATTTCTATCTAAGTAAAACTGGAAAGAGCTCAGAATAACAAGGTTAAGGTACAATGGGTTACAATATACTCTCAAGAAGGGAGTTCACCCAACACATCAAGATTGATATTTAACCAGAAAGGTTCGAATGATAAGACACAAAGAAATAACAACCAACCTAAATAGTATCCAACACCGATTATAGGATGATACCCATGGAATGAAAAAAGGGATTTCAAAATACAATAACCCAAAACATTCAATGGTTACCAACAAAATATTCCACACCCATTACAAGAGTTTAACAACCCTCAAGGAAAAGAAACCATTTAAAATGAAAGCTAACCATTCAAGAGATCACATCCACAAGGAGAAATAAAGATACCTCAAGAAAAAAACCAATTCCCTCAATATAATGTCCATAAAGATCACAAATAAATCCACAAGTGATCCCAAAATATAAAGGACACCAAGAATATATGATATATAAAAATGAAAAATCAAATGGTATCCACTCCGACATTGAAAACCACAAGCTCGACCAATATAAACTTTCACCGAAAACTCTTTCATTGAATGAAAAGATTAAATCCATACACTATGGCTAGAGACCTTTTGTCTTGAAGACTTTGTTACACTGTAGTTAGGAGTTGATGATTTTTTATTGAAACTTACCCTTTTGGTATCCCAACTTACAAAACCTCTCAAGTTGACCCAATTGTCCACCTCGATCACAAATACTTAGAGCTTTCAAACATGAACTCTTAAAATGACTAGGTTCCCCACACTAGAAACACATGATATACCTATTATTTCCTTGAGAAGATTTTATATGTTCAAACAACCTCTAAAATCCACAAAACATGACATATTCACTTAATCCAACCATGAAAGAGGCATTATCCTCTTTTTACAACTTTTATAGATTTGCTTCAGCTGACAAGTACCTTTTAAGAACCATCAGATAAGATTTTTGAAAGAATACTGGTACAATGATTCCAAGGTCTAGAAGAAGACCAATTTTTTTAAAAAAAATCCTTAATAGAGTCATAACCAACAATATTAGGTGATAAACATTCCAAACATTAAATTTTATTGGGACACTCCTCAACCAAACTCTCAACTTTAATGAGACCTATGAGATCAAAAAATTTATTTTTCTTCACTTCCTTGAGATACTTCCATTGAATAAATACTGAATTAAATAACTCCCAAGACATTCTCTCATGAAGATAAGGAGGAATCATGACTTCCCAACACTCTCAGATAGGTCTCTAAAATAAAGAATTGATAGACTTGACATTCAGTGTGTTAGGAGTCTTGAGAACATCCAAGATTACTTTAACTTCCTCAATACACTTCATTATTTTAGGATAACCCCACTCACCTTTATAGGAAGGTGTTTAATGATCCAAGAAGACCTAAATGGGGTTCAAATACTAGAAAGGCTCTGAATCCACCACTCAATTCAGAGTATGAGTAGAGTCATAAACTTGAGATGCCACTTTAGAAAAATATAACGCGCTACTTATAAGATCAGACCAATGAATGGAATTTTTATATTTCTAGGAAAAATTTTTGGGAGATATTTCTATACATTATAGAACATAGGATCATCATCCCAGGAATACAAAAAACTAAAATATAATAAAAAATACAAGATCATTCAAACAAATCCACATACCACTTTTATCACAAAAATATTTTCCCAAAAACCCCACAATATTTACCTATTTATAAAACATTACACTTTCCTTAAAAAATGGGAAATATTGATATAAATTCATCATAATTAAAAAATCATTTACCAGCTCATGGAACTTCATCCATGGTTTCGAAACATTGATCCAAAATTCTAATTCCAAAACCATTTCCATTTTAAATCCATTACAAAACCAAAACTCCCTTTTAAAATATTCCCTTAACACATCACATAGGTGTCTTTGAAAATCAGTTTTCCAAACCAAACATTTCACAAAACACACTTTTTGGTCACTGAAAACATTTTTCAAAGAACTAAAAAAACCAGTTTTAAATTAAAAATTTAGTTTTTCAAAGTATTTAAAATCATCACCAAAGGGATTAAACTGAAGAAACCCAAATAGCATGAACAAACCAAACTCATTGTTTTCCATTAAAAACAAACAAGAACCTATAAAATATTCTTATATAAGTGAAGTAATTTTGGATACAAATGGAAAAGGTTAAAATATTGTGATTAGAGTGAGAATATGCATGGAAAGGTAGCATGGTATGGTAAACCATGCATCAACCTCATAACAATTCCTGGATTGACTCCCAGATCAACGAAACTGATTCCTTAATGTTTATCAGACCACGAAGGCACTGTGAAGATCCCATCATATTTCTTTTCCTACCCAAAACTCATAAAATATTACTAAAATCAAAGATAGTATCATCAATAATCTAAATATCATCAACGTTAAGAAACAAATAACTCAAAATAAAGACTCAAGTCTTCACTTTCCCTAGTAAATCAATTCTCATCTCAAAGTACCCATTCACAAACTACCTCTTGAGTCCTAACATGAACCTAATCTCCTTTCTATAATGACTCACCCCAATTAAATAACATAATGGATTTAAAGTAAGGAATATTTTAGGAATAAAACTCCCTTTATACCAATTATAACGAACCATCATAGAATATCATATGAACTGACATCCGAGCCAATTACCACTAGCTCAAAGGGAATTATCGATCCCCACAAGCTAGAAATAAGTGATTGGGAATCAAGAAACAACCGTTGAGAATGATTTAACTCAACAAAATATATTGAAAATCAAAGGTACACTATGGAAACATCATTGATCAATAAGAAAAAACAACCACATCAAGTTATAAAGAGATGAAATAGGGGGAAACTGAAACAAAAAGTATAAAAATAGAGCTACCACAACCCATCTCCTGGTGGTCCAGGACCAAACTCCATATCCTAATCCACCTACCCTCAACCAACCAAGCATGAACCCACAAAGAGTATGAAGAGAACATTCCAAATAGTTATTAAAACATGAAGGTTGTAAACACCAAATGATATAAGCAGGGTGCGAGCTGTAGAGCCCAAAAAAATTCCACCAAAGAGTCTATAAAATTCCTCTACCTTTCAATTTAGATATGAGAGTTTTAAAAACAAGAGTAAGAAAACAAGGTTTTTTAATTATAAATAAATATGGTAAAACATTAATGGTTTTAAAAGGGAAACAAATCTATAAATATGGTTATGAGAAATAAAGAGTCTAAACCAATAATTTTTACATTTTAAAATCCATTTAGGAACCACCAGAGAAAACATACTAAAACCATTTTGAAAAAAAAATACCCTTTTTATAAAGCTCTGAAAATAGTTTCATAATCCAATGTTAACAAAGCATAGGTAAAATATGAGTTATCACCATGTATCATAGATAAATTCATCATATTAAGGAAAATACATTGATAAAGCAAGTACCTCATAAAAATCAAGAATATATAATAAAAGATGTCAAAGTTTTAAACTCTGGTGCCAAGTAGTGATCGAGCGATCATAATCATATATCCAGTATGAATGTCAAGTGTCAAGGTAATATGTCACAGAAATGATCTATATACGATAGTGAGTCCACAATATTCTAGCTAATCAATAATACATGAATGATCACTGAGCTTATATCAAGTCTACATGTGTCTCAAGAAAACCAAGTCCATGTACACTCACTTTTCTGGTTGCACATCCATAGCCCGAACCTCTAATTTTCTCTATAGATCTACTCTTTAGGGTGTGATTTCACTAGAGAAGCATAATTCTATTTTATATCATCTAACTACCTAGGTTTCCCATGACCAATCAAATAGGTGGGTGAGATATCAAGCAACATGGATCAAAACAGAGATCCTCAGTGGCATCATCATACAAAATTATCATTCTATCACATATGAGGTTCACATATTACCCTCACCCCAAAGATCCCTCAAAGAGTAAAACCTATGTGTCAACACTCACCATTGTGTTCTTAAAGAACCAAGAACCAATGAAGAACATACATAAGGGGTTATCCAATAATTTTCATGACAATAGATTTTACTTTATAAAGTTCCAAACATGCCTTCAAGGTAATCCAAATTGGTAAACCAAACCTTTATCAATTTAATAAAACAATGATTTAGATCATTCATTTCAAAAGGTCCATACATGACCAGTTCCTTTAAAAATCATTTTAAAGCACCCATAGGGCCTTTAAAAAAATGAGAAACTAAAATCTAATCAATTAATTCCATGTTTTAAAATACCAATACCATCACCCTTTTGAAAAAAATACATTTTAAGTTATTCTTTAAATCATTCTAAAACATGTTATCAAGGAATGCACACACACACCAAAACATTTGGAATTGTCTTTAAAGAATCAAATTATCTTTAATAAAACCAAGATTTTCATTTTAAAAACCAAATACACCAAGGATTTCAACCAAACCAATTATTTCAAAACAAAGGAATATTTTAAAGTATAAAACTAGCCAAGCCAAATACCAACCTTACAAAAAATGGTCAATTTATGCTTCAAAATGATCAAATAATGATTAAAAAATCTCAAATGGAACAAACATGGATTCAAATAAACCATGAATCATGAGAAGAATAAATGGCATAAAAATAATTACTTGGAATATTTGGAATCAAACTAAAATGAATCCAAGATGAGTAACCTCCAATGGTGAAAAAAAATCAAAGAAGTGGGATCTTGAGAGAAGTGAGATGATACCCTAGAAAAACAATTCCACATCAACCATTATAGGTTCAACAAATCCCAAGGTCACCATAACATCTAGGAAGAAAGAATCAAGAGAAGAAGAGAGATCAAAGGCTGAGAAGGAAATGACATACTAGAATAGGATCGTCGCTTCAAACAACACTTTGATATACCAAGAGATTAGTTTGGGATAGATAAAATCACCTAAGAGGATTCCAAGGTTCAAGTGGGTTGAATTATATTTGAGGGTGGAGAGAAAATAAATAAAATGCTGGGTTCTAGGATGAATTTACCATCCTACCGTGACATTGTCCAGTGTATAATGACACCATTGACTAGCTGGTGGTTACAATAGAAATGATGTAGCCCTTAACCATCCCACTGATTGGTTGGAAGCTACAGTAGATTATTGTAGCCAATTCCCATCCCACTGACTAGCTGGTGTCCCTCACAAGTTAGCCGATGGACCACCTGTATCTTCACAAGCTACATATTCATGTACACACCATACTTGAAGCTTTAGGACATCCTATGGACCATCAAGATACCTAAAAACAAGTCCAAAGTGTGATCCAATGATGAAATCATTTTTCAATATGTTACACTCACCATCAAGTTTCTGGGAAATGTGTAGGGAAAATGAAACCATATCATCATGATTGTACTAGGAAGAAGATATAATCAATCTCCTATTTTTATACTCAATGAGATGATAATCTCTAAGATCACCAGAAGCTCTAAAATCTTAAACATCATTAGATTCAGATCCAGAGTCTAGATCTAGCCAAGGTATATGTAGAGAAGTCTCAATAGGAGACTCACTATCAATAGATGGATCAACCTCAAGATCCCTCTTTTGAGAAGGATCACCACTTCCATAAGTGGGAGGCTAGATTACAGGAGGAAAAGACTCTTGAAACACCACATCTCAACTAATAATAAACTTATATAAACCAAGTTTGTCTACCCAAACCTTATAGATTTCAACCCCTCAGGATAGATTATGAAAATACATTTAATATCCCTAGGATCAAGCTTGTTAGTTTTGAAATAATCATAGGTAGTGAAAACAAGCACTCTAAGATGTCCATAGAATAGAGGATGGCTTCTCCAAAGCTCCTTTGGAGTCATAAAACCATTGGAAGATAAGAGACACCTATTTATCAAATAAACTACTATAATGAAAGCCTCAATCCAAAATGACTTGGGTAAGCCTGAGAAAGCAATCATGGTACGAACCCATTTGAGAATGGTGTGGTTGATGCATTTAGCTAAACCATTTTGTTGAGGAGTATGACTCAATGTTCATTGGATTAAAATTCCCTTATCCTAAAAAAATTTAGTAAACTCGGTATACAGTTATTCAAGGTCATTATCAATTCTTAAAACCTTAAATTTATTCATATATTTATTTTCCATAGAGGATTTTCAAGTTTTAAATGCCTTAAAAATATCATATTTATTTAAAAGTATTTAAATTCAAAAATTTATTGAAAAATCATCTATAAAAGTGAAAAAACTGGATCCTCTACAATGAGAAGTAATTCTATCCAATCCCCAAAAATTAGAGTGCACATATTCTAGTGGGTGGCTTCATTTAAAGCTGTATTTTCAAAAACCAACTCTCTTAAATTTACATAGAAAAAATTCCCACAAAATGGAAAGTTACTTTGTGTAACTTAGATAATTATCCCTTGGTTACTCAATTTCTCTATGCCTTTAACACTCACATGACCCAACCTTCCATGCTAAAGCATGGATTCATCAATGTTGGTGACATAAGTACTTCCTAATTTCTACATATGGGTCTTTCCATTCAAAACATATAAACTATTAACTAAGGAACCTCTAAGAACTATACAAGAACCATTGGATATATTAAGGAAATCACACTCATATTTTAAGTTAAAACTTATATGATACAAGACACCCAATAAAATAAGATTCCTATGTAAATATAGAACCCATATCACATCTAACAAGATTAAGAGAGAGTGGTCTTAGAGTTATACCATAACAAAACCTATACCCATGAAATGAAATCTCTTTTAGTTACCTAAAACAAAATTTCCTCTAGCTCCCTTAGTCAACTTAGAAAAATGAACTTCTATCTAAGAACATATGTATAGAAAACCCCTAGTCTAAAACCCACTCAACATGCAGCGTGTTACGAGACACTGTCAAAACTTCAAGACTCTCATATCCTTGGTTAGAAAAGAGTGAATTATTACCAGATTATTTAAAAGTCTCATAATATTTTAACTTATGGAATTTGGGCCTAACATACCCAAGTTTCACATAATTATAACATGTAACCTCTCTCAATTTGGATTTAGATTGAGACGCCCTATGCTATCTTTTATTCTTACTACCCTTCTTATTATTACCTTTATTTTTACTACTAAAATTATAATGACCTCTAACACTCAAGGCCTTTTCTTTAGATTAAACCTTATCCTTTCCACTAAACTCATGATAAAGCAAGGTGGTCAAGGATTATCTTCCATATATCGTAGTATCAATACTATGTTCATATGATTTATCTGAGGAAATTAAAAGAATAATGGCTTGGTCCTCATATTCAATATTAAAATCAATATTGGGTACATATAATATGATTTTATTAAACTCATCAGGATGTTCTTTAATGTTAGTTCTAGGAAAAAATTTGAAGGTGTATAGTTTATGTTTTATATGTATCAATGAATCTTTATCAGCAAAGGAAAACGTCAAAGAGCTACATACTTTCATTAAAATTCTTGGAGGGACATTTTATTAGGTGATCAAGGTATATAAATTGGAAAATAGACTTATATGAGGTTTATTGGGACCATATAACAGATCTTTCATCTCTTTTCAAACCATCTACACTCTCATCTTATGTCACCACAAATAAAAATCATTGTTACCATCAAATTTACCAATCTCATACTTACCAGAAGTCATTATTGTATGTGTGAAACTCTAATACCAACTATTGAGGTGAACCTACATATTTATTATCTTATAAATCCTAAGATCATGAAATGAATACAAGATTCTATACTTTAAGGAGATTGAAAAAAAGAGGAAGAACAATTGATGAAATTCAAGCAACCAAGTATGAGTGAATAAAGAAAATAGAAAAAGAATAATGCATAGATTTAATTTGGTTTAGACCACTTTATTCCTACTCCATGATAAGAACACAACCTTATACTATCTTTACTAAAAAAACCAATATAAAAAAAATCACAGAAGAGAATAGGAATTTTAGTAAAATAATATGGAACAATGTAGAAACAAGATACCCATAAAGAACAGTAAGAATAAATTACACCAAACCAAATTTACTAACTGGTTTTCATAAATAGGGTTATGGATTCTTCAATAGTGTTGATGATAGGGAGAAACAAGAACATTGTGATCTAGAGAAACATAATATTTACTAGAACACAACACCAGGGAAATATATGATCTTTAATTTTCATGGTAAATAATGTGTCTGGCAGTGGATGACACCTCCTACTCTGGTAGACTTCTTCAGATCTATCTCTCTCTCAAAACCATTATAGGAATCAATATCTCCTCAATTCATATATGTTGACTAGAAATTCCCTCGAGTGTTGAGGTTGGTTGAAAAAACTCAATAAATAATGAGCAATGGAAGGATGGAAAAAATGATCCCTAACACACTGAAAAACTAACGAAATAGAAGGAAAAAGAATACGTGTAAAGATCATTTCAAAATACTATGTAAAGGTAACTAAAACCCAATATATCATAATAACTCAAATAAACTATGTCAAGGTACCCTGAATAAACCCCTTACTGCATAAAGGTAGGGTGAGTGCTACATAAAGGTAGTCAGGTCGAACCCCTACCACATAAGGGAAACGCAATAGCTACATCAAGTTATCCCTTTCAATAGACGAGCTACATAAAGGTAGCAGCTTAAACACATGAGGTACATAAGGGTAAAACCAATAAAGTAGAAACTACACAAAGGTCATGTGACTCTCACATAAAGGTAAAGCAAAACACCATGTAAAGGTAAAAGAAAAACACATGTAAAGGTAAATAAGACCTCATGTAAAGGTAAATAAAATGAGCAGAATAAAAACAAAGGTAAGAAAACCACAGTAGATAAAAAACAATGAATATATACAAAATTCATAATTCAAACATTATACTAAAAATAAATTATATTTATTTAGAAATCAATTATCATGCTAAAATCAATAAATTTCAAAAACAACTTTAAGTAAGAATTTGATCAATTTTAAAGTTACCATAAATTAATATTAATACCATATGGCTAATACAACCCTATTTATAACAAAAGAGTAAAATTGATCACTCCAAAAAAAATTTTAAGTCTCAAACACTATTTCAACCCATGTGAGAAACTATTTTAATACCAAATAATAAAATAAAGAAAACATTCCAATAAATTTCATTGGTCTCTTCACCTTGAGAACCATCCAAACAGTCTATAAATTATTATAAATCCACACTTTTCCATAATAGATTCACAATGAATAACATCTATATATATTCATGGAAGGAAAACCATGAAACCATAATTAAAAAAAATTTAATTCCCAACCAAATAACCCCTTATGGTTAACAAAACTTTTAAATCATCATTATAAATCATATTTTAACCATTAAGAACCAACCCAAACATTCCCTTCAATATAGAATAAAGTCTTTTCCTTACCCATGTATACTTAAAATGAATATTTAACTATTTAAAATTCATAACCAATGGTCCTAATAAAAAAACAATAATAATAAAAAAACTTATTTATTCATTTCAACACTAGCATTATCATGCTTGGTCAATTAAAAAACATAACTAATTAATATTAAAAAGTCCAAAAAACTCATTATTTATATTTAAATTATATTCAAATAATATTTTTATAATTTCCAAAAAATAAAATAAATAACATATTAGTTTTCTATTCATTCAAAATATCATGCTAAAAAATCAGAATCACCCTCAAATCCAAATAAAAATTTATCATTTCCATATCAAAAATGTGATTTTTTTAAAAATAAAATCACAAAACCCATCATTTTAGAACCATTAATCCCTTATATATAAATTTCATAACTCACATCATATTCCAAAATATGAATCATAATTATGATGTTAACAATTTACTCAACCAAAATTTCATTTCTCATTTAAACACATATAATGTTCCTTAAACAATTAAATTCAATAAAAATTATGTTTTCCAAATAATTAGGCATGAATTAAAAAATTTATAATTATATAAATACTTATGATGTATGAAAATTATTTAAAAATATTAATAATTTATTATAAGGAGTAAAATTTTAAAATATGAGAGTACATATAACTTTGATTATCATCATATCTCATTACTTATTTCATCTAAAATTACCTAATCCATCATTTATAGAATTTAAATTTTGGATTTCATTTAACATGAGAAACAAATCATATAAATATAAATGTAAAATGAAAAATATAATTATAAATTTATGAAAATTAGAAATCTTAAATCTCCTATGAGTGTCCCCATTTCTTTAGGAATATTGTCGACCATCCTATGAAATACAAAATCCAACGCACTTTAAAAACTAAGAACCAATCATTATGTGTTTTAATAAGTGTTTCTTGATCATTAATAGTATTTTTTAGTGCATGAATTTCCTTTTGGGATTCAAGATCCCCAAAAACTATAAACCCCATATAACTGACATAGTCGAATAAGATGCATGTGACCTTCTAAAGTTTTGTGATGGTGATGCTTCACAACCCATCCCCCTCACACATTAATAGTGTTCATTTCCTAAAACTTGAGCCATAAATTCCTCCAAGGATAATAAATATGACATTAGAGGGTTTTTATCCCATGATTCATTGAGTTTGTGTTGATATTGAATAACATTAAATTATATAGTAACTTAGTAACACTAACTAATGTATACAATTGTTTACCCCAATTTTTTATATAAGTCCATTTACATAAATAAAAATATTTTTTTTGTAAATTGAACTACAACTATGTTTGTCCAATAAACCTACCTTACTCCATTAATTATATAAAAAAAGTTTATAACTAATAATTCAAAAAACTAAATTAATTAAACTATTATAAATATAATATTTAATTAATTAAATGGTACCTTTTCACTTCATTTCCTATAAAAACTTATCAACCCAAAAGGTAGGGGAATTACTTGCTTCCTTCAACTAGAGGAATTTCTCATAGAATACTCCTGATGATATTATATATCATTAAAAATTGAAATTTTATTTAGACACTACTATTAATATATTAACATATAATAAAATACTTGATGTGATTTGGCACAACTAAGGTCAATAAATTCCTTCCATTGGTCTCTAGACATGCCCTCAAGGACCTTATCATAAATTTGTGACACTAATAAAGATGTGTGATTGAATTCATGACTCTATCTACAATTAAAATATTTTCATTTCTTTCCGATGTTTTTTAATGTCTTGGGGCATTAAATTGCACATGGAACATGAAAATTAAACAAAACCTACAAAGAAAATTCATAAATACCTTAGATAATTAACATATTAAGTAATAATATTTAATTTAATAATATATGACTACATAATTAGGATAGTAATTTTATCCAAGTATCAAACAACTCATTTTTCTAAAATAATGTAATATGCCTCCAATTTGAATAATGAATGGGTAGGGATACTGCCTCATAAGATAAATGGCCTAGGACCTTCTCATAAATGTCTGTTGCGTCCTTAATGGGAACCTCACAGTCATCAAAAGGTATAACTACCTTTAAGTGAGTGAAATTCCAAGCATTTTGAATGTTGATGTTTACCTCCATTATATTATTATTTTTATATTTATAATATATTAATGAATAAAATAACATCAATTTTTAAGAAATTAATGTTATCACATGAAAATATATATTGATGAATGCGATGTGCCAATAACATATCAATGGTAACTGGGTGAACGTCTGAATGGAATTCAGATGCATCATATGTGATCTTCCTAATGCCCCACTATCCTCTAAAGATTGGATATCTAAAAATAAAACCATAAATTGATAAGATGAAATGGTATCAAAATAAGTATGAATGGTATATGATGAAGTGTATTTGGTGTTGTAGGGGTATAATGAGAATCATGTGTTTTAAAGAAATTCATGTTTGTAAGCCCCTTTGAAGATGTAATTCCTATATATATATATATTTAAAAAAATTCTAACATAATTAAATATGAAATTCCTTTACAAATAATTATGTTTAAGGTATGTGATGAAGTGTAATAAAATAATTATTCAAGGTATGTGATGAATTATACCTGAAGTCACATGGTTAAAATGAGAATCCTGTGATGTAGTGAAGGCCATGTCTGTAAACCTCTCTAAGGAGGGAATACCTACAAAAAAACAACCAACTCAATTAAATCTACAATTATTTTATAAATCATTACGTTTAAGTCAGGATATGAAGTGTACCAAAATAAGTATGTATGGTATGTGATAAAGTGTACCTAGTGTCACATGGATATAATAATAATCATGTGATTAAGAGTAGTTTGTGTCTGTAAACCTCTTTGAACATGACATACCTATAGAAAAATATAAAAAAAGAACTAACTCAATGAAATATTGACCATAAAATCATGCGAAGAATGAACAACAAAAAAGGAAGATAAAGCATCCTTAGATCAAAAAATATATATCTTATAAATCCAAGGCTTTTGAGGCAAAGGGAAATGGAAGGGGATAATGAGTGGGGGGTTGGGAAGGGGGGTATATTACAAGGGTGATAACAGGGGATCATGAGTGGGGGTTTGAGGGAAAGGGATATGACATAGAGGGCTCACAAGTGTGGAGTTGGTGGTTGAGGGAAAGGGAGACAACAGAGTGTTGGGGGTCGGGGGTAAGGGCAATGCATGTTTTTTATTTTTTATTTTTGGAACACATATAAATAGTTTTAATCAAAACCAAAAAAAATAAATATATCACTAATAATTTTAAAAATCACCACTAAATAGCGAAATAATTACATTACATAAAAGTTTAGCAGTGGTTTCTAAAATTGTTGTTAGAAAATGATTTTATTATATTTAATTGTTCATTTATTTATTTTATTCACCAATTTCTTCATAGATTTATTTATTTTATTATAAATGAATGTATTTTTTAGTTTAAAGTGTTAAAATGATTTTATAAATTATCATACAAACATATACAGAGTTACATACTTGGTTTGGAAACTAGTTTTTTTCTATCTTGACTTTGTCTTTTACTAGGTTATGAGCTTGGATTAAGAAGTTAATTATAGTTTATAAATATTACGTGTTAGAATTATAAGGTAATTATAGTCTCTCTTGACTAAATTAACTTCAGGTAGATGTATTTTAGATTTGATTTCCCACTGGATTTAAGGCTTATGCCTTGTTTAGAAAAGTGGGGTTTGACCATCTATCACTCTAAGTTTACTCTTATGGGAACTGTTTATTTCATATGACTCTAAGACATTACATAAAAGGGTTTCATATACCATATGAATGAGATGCATTTGGATATGTATGAATATAACTGGATTTTAATTTGTGTTAGTAACATAAGCTATGATTTTCACAAAGAGTTACACATCAATATGGTTTGAATATATTAATTTGATATAAGGAATATAGATTCAAAATTAAATCATTAGAATCATGCATACATGTAAAGAGAATATATGATATAATATGGAGAGATCAAATTTCCTTTAACAATACTAAGTGTATGATTACTTAAAAAGTGAACAATTATTATGACCTTGATTATCCAACTGGGTAGGTTTATGCTAAAGTAGGGTGACCATGTATTATCATGTATAGACAGGAAAGTAATGGGGTGAACCTAAGAGTTAATTGCCTCAATTTTATGTGTTCTCTGGGTTACTCTTAACTAGGAAACCTTAAGAGTTAGGATACCAGAGGATTGGCATTGAGTTTATCCATATTATGGATTGGAAATTGTTTTTCCTACTCAAACATATAAGAGTCATAATTGATATGATTGACATGATTTCCTATCTAAATAGATAAAGTGATGAGGTTCATGAAAAATTTGGTTCATTTTTTAATGAAATATGGATCTTGGAATACTAATAGATATGGTGGATTTTAAAAATGTCCACCATTTCATTGGGAGAACATTTAATAAAATTTCTTATTAAATAAATATAAAACATGATACTCATCTGATAAAATTTTATGTTGTAGATATAGATGGAATAATCATCATAAAACATAACTTTGAGATCAATCCTAGTTAAAAGATATTATTACTGGAAGTAATCTCTAGACTGGTATAAAAACTTAAAAATTATTCTTAAAGAGTAAAAATTCGAAGTGTTAGGTTAACACCATCCCGAGTAACCAACTATTGAAATTGTTCAACACTTGAATCTATATGCTTATGAGAAGCATATAATGACTCAATAAAGGATAAAAATGCATTAGATATGATATGACTAAATAAAATTTAGTTTTTTATCTTAAAATTAATTTGAATGAGTAAATATATAACTTGGAGAGATTGAAGGCTTCCTTATGGATGAATATGGAATTTTTCCTAGAATCGCTATTTGAAATGTTCTAAAAATATGATGAATTCAAGAAATGTTTACTCTATTTTCTCAAAGTGCTGAAGATAAATGTGAATTCCATGTGATATTAAGGATTTGGTGCTGTGTTGAAATTATAAGTGGGTGAAAATCTAAACTAGAAGAAGAAAAGTTAATTGGAAAGTTCAACAATGTTTTGTCAAAATAGTTAGTCAAGGCCATTGAAACATAAAGATAGTGTTTGGAAGGAAGGACATTGTTACCATATTATAAAATTGTTAGTGATACCTAGAGGAGTATGAAAACTTTATAAAATTCCCATGTCATGTATTGATATTGTAGAAATCAATTATTTTATTTTGAAGGGTATATGATATCAAATGTATATTTTACAAGTGTTGTAAATATAGAGGAGTTCAAAATCAATGTAAGAATTGATGGATACTATAGTTTTCATTTAAATGATAAATTAATGGGTTGGTGAATCATGTATTTGAATACAAACAAATATATCAAAGTTTAGATTGATTTATGTAAAGGATGTCTATAGATATATCGTTTCTCTTGTGTGATAAGATAAGTCATTTATTAGTAAAAATTTGTTATGAATAATACATTATGCTTTAATACACATGGATACAAATGATCTAATTCTTAAACATGTTTAAAAATGATACAGGCGTAAAAGTAGTTTTATTCAGGATAAAAGAGTATCCAGATTTTTGTTAAAATATAAGGGATGTGATCCCACTACCCATTAATAGTATATTTTTAAGTATAAAGACTTCTTTTAAGAAAAATACTCTAAACACATGGAATATCATATAATATATGGATACAATATTTTATTTATTAATTATTCAAACTAAAGGAAATAAGTGTTATTTTTTGAACAAATTTTTTTTTGTGAATCTTAGCATGATATTCTGAAAAAGAATATAGTTTCTAAGAGGTAGGTGGAAGTATATTTGGACATAGAGAAGTTCAAAGTGTAACAAATAAAGTACTACACCAGTCAAAATACAAAGTGAATGTTGATTAATATCCTAAATTTTTTATTTTGTGTCCATAAATGATTAATGTAAATAGTTATATTAGTTACCAAAATATTTCAAGGAAAAAAGTTTGGTAGAAAAGGTTCCAAGAATGACAATGACGATGAAATTATAAAGAGTTCTAAGTAGACAACAAAATTTATTAACACCATAACATTACATTCTATGAAGTAAATGAGTTTGAATACTAATTTAATGAGTTAAACATTAGGAATATGATTTCTAAGTCTCAAAATTATTCTAATTAGATTTATTCATAGATATTACTCTCTTATATATAGTTTTTGTGAATTTTATAAAAGAGTTTAATAATATAAAATATATCATGTTATACAAAAGGAAGAATACACTTTTTCATTCTTTTATTTATTTTCAATAAGTGTAAAGGTAATATATACGATGTCAACATGTGATGAAAAAACAATATATTTTAAGTGAAAGTTATTTTCATTGTTTTTTATTAGAAATCCACTAACTAGGAAAAGGTTATTGAAGATTTTCCTGCTTGATATTTTATATGGTGAATCTATTTAAACAGATTTGAATGAGTTGAAGAAATTAAGTTATATAGAGTTTGGTCATTGATGAATTTTATATCATTTTGAAGAAGCTGAAAATACAATTGAGAAGTTCCATATAAAGTGTTGTTCATATAAAGATAGATATTTCATGAACAAATATTCTTGGATGATTTTTATATAAATAAAAACGAGTTGAGGTAGTGGAAGTTCTATTAGAATGAGTATGATATTTGGTCCATTTATTGAGTTAGATTAAATGAGTGTACATCCATACCTAGACATTACATGTGATGTAATTATCTATTTTATGAGGGGAATGTTATGCGATTATCTATAAAGATGAATGACATGTGATATATTCATTGACCTCATCAATGTATACTTCAATAATTGAGAACGTATGAGTAGCTATATGATATTTGCATGATACATGTCTTGTGGTTTATTAATTCCTTAGACAAATAGATCATATGAAAATTATTTCTTATATATATGATAGAGTTTGTGGAAACATGTACAAAGATATATGTGTTTTTTGGAGATCATGCTAAATACCTTTGTATCTTGAGTAACATTGATTATTTTCTAAAGGCCAATCTTTACTTATACTTATATATTAGGAGATTAATATTTTTTTTCAATGCTATAATGGCTCATGGGGTCATAATTTGTGATTTATTGAATAATGATTAAGTTTTAAAAAACTCAAATAGATTCTATAAAAATGTTTTAGATTTTATCCAAAAGGAGTTTTTTTGTGGATATTCACAGAGTATTATATACGATGAGATACATGGTGAATTCAATATCATATTTCTAATTTTTTTTTGAAAAAAAATCCAAAAAAGAGTTTTGGATATGGTTTCAAAAGTTGTTTTACATTATATGATATAAGGTGAAATGACACAAAGTCTACGAGTCTTTAGTTCAAGTGGAAGATTGATGGAGATATTCCCTAAAACCATAGATACATATGACATGTTTGAGGCTATATCATAGTATATAATATGATGCTGTTGTATGGTACAATATTTGTAGTATAAAAGGAATTATGAATATAGTTAGGTATATCATTCAATATGATATGGGGATATCATATAGCCTCTTCCTATACCAATCACAGGGTATGATTTGGACATCTTGTAAGGTAGTGTTGTGAATAATCACATCATACAATTCTTATAACACCCTACGATTAAGATATGATAGCCTATCATTAAGAGTTAATGTTTGAAATATCTTCCACACTGGATATAATTATTACTTGTAACATATAGAGAATCAATGATGCATTTATATAAATGTATAATCAGTCAAGGAATTACTCATATGTTTAGTATTGTATAAGTTAATGCATGGTGGATTAGGGAATGTACCCAAGGCCTATATAAGAATGTTGAGGCACTGAGATGGGTGTGGTTAGTTCATGAAATCCTTGTCAATCCTCTCTATTGATTATACCTCTATGAAATATCTCTTGCACCTCCTCCCTTTACCAACTCAGACACTATCATGTCATGGAAAGTAGGAGAACCCCACATGAATGTCGGGTAATTTAGATTCAACTCTTGGATATCCTTGAAGGAGGGAGTTTGTTGGTTACCTATCAGGGGGATCAATCAAATGTGATTTTATTCACAAATTTAATAATGGTCTTTAGTGAAAGGTATACAAGTCCTTAATTTTATTTATATACATGGCTTCAGTTTTATACATGGTGATCTTGTGACTAGAGGTTTCTAATGTCTTCCACTACATTAAACAAGTGTTGTTCGATCATTAAAAGCCCATAAAATTATGGGTGTGTAATAGGGGATAATGGGTTTTGGAGTTTTTAGGGCATGGTATAAATTGCAGGAACCCACACATGATCTTCCTTGGGTGTATTGAGAGTAACCAGTTTCCATCATCCTGATGTGATGATTACAGCAGGTAGGTGAGCTTAAACGGGAATTGTCTTGTGAATGGTAATTGGAATTTTTTATGGTTAATCGATATGGATATGGGAATTGTTGGTACTCAAGGTGGTACATGTATATTTCTTGGATGCATAGCTCTTAGGATGCAAGTAATATTCTAAAAGGAACCACAAATCAAGTTGAATTATTACTAGTAGTCTAAGTAGTAGTGTAGTAGAAGGGTTAGTGCAAAGGAAATATACCCTAAATCCACTTTTTTATATGATGATATTGGCTATTTCATATTATAATATTGAGGATACTGTAAATCATGTTATCATGCTTCTGCCTCTAACTAATTTTAAGGTACAATTGGTTATATAGTATGGTCATGTTATCATACAATACGATACACTTTAACACTATGATTAATGGGTGACCAAATTATAATCATTATCATTAGAGAGGATCTTCCTTATGGAATATCATTAAGAAATAGTTCATGATATTAAATGTATAAGAGTCACATACATTATGAAAGAGTTTCATGAACTAGAATAAAGTTATAGGTGATGCATACATTGTAACACCCTGAATTTTTAAAAGAGGAACATCATATTAGATAGCATATATGAAACACAACACAAAGTTTAGAAGATAATTTAACACCCTAATACTTTATGATATATATTTTTTAAAATAAATCCAATCTCTTCGATATCTTGTGATGCACACAACACCAGGTTTAAACAAAACATGATACTCTATTAAAATATTATTATTTAAACATGACCATTATAACCTAGCTGTTAAGTTAGCGAGAATGAATAAGAATATATAAATTATGAGAATTATATATTTTAAACATGTATAAAATAAATTAAATTTTTATCTATTTATTGAAAATAAAATAAGAACCATTTGAAAAAAAAGAAACATTTTCTGAAAAACTGTATTTTTTTAAAAGGCTATTTAGTCATGTTTTGCGCACATAATTTAAAATTAATTTTACCAATTTTATAAAATGTACTTAAAAAAATAAAATTCATTTTTGAAATATATATATCAAAAATATATTTTCACAAATTTTTGAGAATTTTCTAAAAAGCTTTTTTTGATGAATAGTGAAAAATATTGATTTTTATTGAAAAGTTCCTTTTTGTTTAAATTATTTATGAAGTTAAATAATATCTTAAATTGGTTTTGAAGTAAAATTATTCAAATTTTATTTAAAGTTAAATAATTTAGGTCATTTAAATCAATTTCATATTGAATTATAATATACAAACTTTTTAAACCTTTGAATGTTTTTTTAGGAAAACCCTTTTTAACACGTTTGAGAGTTTAATTTTTAAATTAAATTATATCAATCATGTGAATTGAATTTGAAAAAATGCATTAAATATTAATAATCCGAAAAATTTATATTATATAATAACTTAATCCTACTTTTTGGTCAAAATAATTAATAAAAACAATAATAAATTAATTAACGTGGTTAAGGTTAAAACAAGGTTTTGCGCGTTACATGCGCTTGTATTAAAATAAATTTTCATAAAACATATAATTTTTATTTTATAAATTGGATTTAATATTTATAATCATTTTTTCTAAATTATATAATAATCATCATTTTATTTTAGGATTAAGGGATAAATTATCTAGGTTAAAAAGACTAGTTATCACTGTGAAAACAAAAATGGTAAGATTAAGTAAACTTAAAGGATAAAAAATAACATGTTAAAAATATGTGTATTTTTGTGTTATAGGTTTTTATTGAACATATAATCTCTCCAATAAATTATTTATAAATTTTTAGGCACTTGGGGTGAGAGCGAATTCCCATTATTGAATAGTTTTGGGTATTAAAAAAATGTCACTCCTCCTCAATTATAAAAGGGAACTCCCTCCCACCACTTATTCACAAATATCAACAAATTTTTCTTGAAAAAACCCTAGAAATATATCTCCTAAAAAACCTTAAATTATATAGGTTATAGTCTTCCCAGAATATGATCCTTAGGTTTCTAAAAAATATATCCAAAAGAGGTTTCCCTAAGAGAAGTTAATTGTCTTCACTAAACTCTTTATTTTTCTTCCTTATTTTACAAACTTCAATTATGTATTAACACTTAAAATATAATAAAAAATTATATAAAATATAATTATAGTTTATTATTTTTGTGTCAAAATATTTATCCATATCCACTTCCATCAAATGGGAAACAAAATCATCAATCGTGTGTACGACGAACTACCACCTCACGAACTGATGTAACTCGTTTTCCATAAAAAATTCTCATGGTTGGATATAATGATGGATTTAATATATGTGTATGATATTTATGAAATTATTATAATTATATAATTATTATATCACATATAATTTCTTACTTCCCATTCCCTGGTGGGATACTATAATGTCGCTCAAGTGTACGACGGACTATTTCCCTATGAAGCGATGTGATTAATTTTTCATGTACGCTTTAAATAGAAGGTAGTAAGGATAAATTTAATAGATACATGTGAAATTTATGGCCTAAAAATACTTATAGAAATTTAATATCACATCTAACTTCTTACCTTCCAATTATTTGGAAAATAATAACGCTGCTTGTGCGTAAGTGTGGACTACCGCCTCCACGCAGTGATGTGAAAAGTTTTTCATTTTATTTTTACATGGATGGTACTAAGGATGTATTTGATTAATATACATGATATATATAACATAATAATTATTATTTAAATATTAGTTAATATTTATTTTCCTTTCTTTCCATCCTTTAAGAAAATGGAAACAATGTTCATGTGTACGAACGACCTACCGTCTTCATGAATAGAGTAATGCATTTTATATCTTTAACTTTTATGTATTACTATAAATAAATATTTAATGAATATTTATTATATTTATATAATGTTTTAATTTCTATATATTATTTAACCATTATCAAAGTAAAAGTTCTGAAATTACTGAACTAAAACATACATGAAAAACAAAGCAATTATCACCCGAAACAATGATTTTAACAAAGAATTGTTAATAAAAAGGCCATAAAAGGCTATAAGTAAATCATATATGGTATGAAATATATAATTATAGTTGTTTCATAGATTTATAATAGATATATATTTATTATATTGGAGGTACAGGAACATATTAAGGAAATCGAACCTAAGGTAAGGGTTTCTCGTCTCACCTTTACTTTCTTGAGATGTATGCCATATTCACCACAGAGTCGTCTTATGTGGTGTATTTTATGCCCCTTTTAATATTTTATATCATGAATTAATTTATCTTCATGGTATTTAAATTTTAATTTGAATTTATTTCTTTTATGGGGATTATAATTCAAAAATTACCAAAGTGGTAAAGATTTATGTTATAATCTCATTGTTTATCAAAATTGTTTATGATTAAATTTCCGATGCTGAAATATTTTGATATATCACTCAATAAACTCATGAATTTTATTATAATATGTTTATTCATGATATTTTCAAGTAACATCAAAATTTTCCTCTCATTGGTACTTTAAATTATTGTGAAAATGATTTTAAGAAAATAAACTTTATTTCTCTTTTAGGTTGAAAATAATTTTATCTTCCATATCCAGGTATTATAAAAATGTTTTCATTTTTTTTAAATTATAAAAAATATTTATTAAAGAAATTTTTTCCATGATTGTATTTTTACAAAATGTTTTAAAAGGAATCATCCTGTCATTTTTTAAACATGGTACTTTTTGATTTTTTACCAAAAATGTGAAAGAAATGTTTGTTTTAAAATACTCAGCATATATAGAATTTCATTACATCATGAACACTCATTTATTTTATGATTACTTTACTAGTTTAAAATATTAATTTAAAATAATTTTCTTTTCTAATATTCTATAAATTTTTGGTTTTTAAAAATGATTTTCAAATTAAAAAGGATATATTAATCAATAATATTTTTAATGGAGTTTTTATGGTATTTATATTAATAAATGGAAAAAACCTCATTTTTATTATGATTAATATAAAATATGTTGTTATGATATCATCCTTATTATTTTATAGATGGTTTATTATTATTTTCACTGTGGTTGTACTATTTTGATACCATTCATCATATTACTTTGGATAGTTTATGATTATGTTTATTGATCCGAGGAAGTATTAACATTTAATATGATAGTTTGTCATAATGAATGTTTATGTTTATTATATTTCTACCCTTTAAAAATGAGGAATTCATTGGGATTAATAAGTGAGAGGAAGAGCCTGCTATAACCCCTTGATTTATCAACCAGTCTCGTGAGATAAACTAGCTTGGGTTTTTAGATGAGGTCTTACCCGTATATATAAGATGTATTATAAAAAATACTTGATGTTATGTTTATGATGTCCAAAATCATGAATTCCCATATTATGATATCATTTATTGATTCACATGTGATTATTTGATTAGTTAGAAGATTCATGGATAAGTTTCATGCTCATGTAATTATTTATATGGATTTATTTGATCATACTTTATTCCTGCCATATTATTATTCATGTTAAATTTATTAATTAAATGGGATGTATTTCATTTATTTACCTTTCCATATTGATTATGATTTATTTATTTATGATATCTTCTATTGTATGCATACCCATACTAAGCACTAGAGTTCACCCCTTTCTTTTGTTTCCTTTCCCCAAGATGTCAGGAAATGTTTTATGATTGATATATTAGGAAATTATAGAGGGAATAAAGATGATCTCAAAGAAAATACTTTATTGTATTTTATGATTTCAAATGTATACGAAATTCAAGTATGTATCTAGTTTACCAAGACTACTAAACTATTTGATCCTTTGGGATGTGATCACTTGTATCTAGTGCCAATGTAATAAAGTAACCACCGACTCTAGGATACTAGGGTTTGGGTCTTTATAATTGGAATATGAGGAAGTTTATTAGAAACATTAGAAACTTGATTTAGGAAATCATATATTAGAGAACATAACCCTATGACCGACTTTGAAGATAAGTATAGAATAACTTCCTAAAGTTTTCGTAAGGAAGAGATTATGTATGTTTTCCTAGAAATATATCTCTGTTTGGATATTATGAGTGAATATAGTTCTAGAATAGATATAACTAGGGGTAATAACTATGAAAAATACATTTTAGGCTTGACTTGAGCATTACCTGGTACATGATAAAGGGCCTTACAACACACCTGGTTTGACACTCCTGAGGGGCTTGCTTTGGATAATTCACATTTTATTTAAAAACCATTATGAAGGATTTTAATAGATGATAAAAATGAATGATCTAGGTTAAACTTAAGGTGTATTAGATTGAAAATGAGTTTTCATGATTTAGACATCCTATAAATTATTTTATAGTTTTCCCACTATTATTATTGTTTCACACACTATGCTTCCTGGTTTTAATCAATGGATGGAACTCAAAGGATTCATGTTAACATTGAATATGGAGGACAATATGGTGACTATGAGAAACCAAATAGAATGATGACTGGAGTGAAAGATATCATGATTATGACTAATTATTTATCCTGAAATATTATTAACAACATACACCTTAACCAACTCTTGGAATCACCAAATAAGAGAAGAATGAATTTTGTTAAGAGATCGAGTGATGGAGACCATATAGGAAAGAAGTATTGATTTCATTCATGTCGGAAATATGGAAAGAGACATCCAAGAAAGTGTCTCAAAGAAATGTGTAAATGTTTTATGTGTATAAAATTAGGGTATAAAGTAATGAGTTGCTGAGAAAAAATGGAGAGTATGATGGAAGGAAATAAATTTCATCCTAGGGATCCATTTATAGTTTGTTGTCTTAAATATGGGGAACATGAATGTTGGACTCCTCATGTTTTAATGCTCACAAATCATGTTTAACATATCACATATCATGTATGAATATTATAAACTATGTTTAATATTGTTCTATTATGTTTTAGTATGATTATGGTTAATCTTAATCCATTATGTGAATATTACTTCTTAAGACATTTTATAGATTTTCACTAAGTCTGTGACACCATAAGCTTACTACCGTTTCCAGATTTTCACAAAGGACCTGACACCATTTCCTTTCTACCGTTTCCAAGACACCATTCAGAATTTTAAAAAATGGCTAGACACCGTTACCTAATACACTATTTATCTAACACCATAGTCTCGCTATTGATTTCAGAATATGCAAAGGACCAAACACCACAACTGTGCTACCAGTTATAGATCTCAATGAAACTATGGAACTGTAACTGTCTAACCATGACTGTCTCACCACTTTAGTGATACTGCTCAAAGGAAAAGGAGAATACACTTTTCTAAGTGACACCGTTTCAAGATAGAAACCGTGACACCATTCCATACTTAACCATTTTTTGTCTTTTTCAATTAAATTTAAAAGTTATTTCTATTGGTCATATTTGAGTCATTTAATGACACTAATAAAATTAATGTTAATTTTATATCATGTCAGTAGATATTATGAGGTATGATGTGTGGAGATATTGCATCATGTCGTCTCCAACACAAGCATCCGAAATAAAAAATAAAATCATGTGGTGGAGTAAATAGAATGAGCAGTGGATTTCACGCAAGAAGATACACTAAAGAACACATAAAGAACTCTCGATTCCTGGTGGCTGAACTGCTGTATATTAAAACCTCAAACAACCTTTTAGTAGAAACTCTAAGAAGAATAAGAGATACAATGCATATCTCATCGAATTGGAAACTAGATCACGAGACTCACAAGACTCTGTTTCTATAAGAGGACTTGAAAATCACATCTTCTACATCCTATGAGTCCAGAGTTTCATAGAAAAACACTCAGAGAATTTCTAATACTTTCTCATTATATTTTATCTTCTTTGTACTGTCTTTATTACTTTTAGAGTAGTGTGTGTATCTGTATTAAAAAAAACAGTGTCTCCTAAATTAAACTAGAGGATATATGATATCCTCACTCAAATATCTTTTACACTTTGTTTACCCATGTATAACTGTAGAAGAGGTCCCGTGTGACCTAGTTTTTTGTTTTCCCACATAGAACACTGGAAGAGGTCTTTTGACCTGAACAGTCCTGTGTACTATTGTTAACCCTGATCCAAGGTGTGGATCAAAGCTTATATATATATATATTTCTTAGTGGAAAGTGATCACCAGGTGAAGTGGATTAGGTCTCATCTTGAGATTGAACCACTTGTTTTATCCACTATTTCTTTCAATTTAGTTTTTCTCTATTTTAACTTATATTCTAGAAAACGAAACTTTACTTTGATAGTTAGTCTTGTATAGAGTTATAACTATTTTCCTTATTAAAGTAGTTTCAAAAGTTGTATTAATATCCTATATTGTTATAATTGATAATTAATCAATCTTTTGAGACACTAATTAAAAAGTCAAACTATTATAATTTTATTACCTTGGTTAAGTGGCCTATTTTTTTTAATTGGGGGAATATTTTAAATAAACTTTTTAACAAATTTTTTATAGGAACTCAATTCACCCCCTCTTGAGTTTCCTACTCCGACCAACATTTGGTATCAGAGGAGTTTTCAAAATCCCTATTTTCAAAATTTTTAATCTATTTAAAATATTTTTCAATTGTGATTTTAGTTGTGTTTTAAAGATCTTTAAATTTATGTTAGTTTTAAATTTACAGTTCTTTAAAAGTATATTTCTTTAGTAGTATGGATAATATATTAGAAGGTGATTCTACCAATAAACCTCTATTATTTAATGGAATAATTTATGAACAATGGAAAATTAAAATGAAAATTCACTTAGAAAGTATAGGGTTTGAGATTTGGTCTTCAATTATAGATGAATATAAGATTCATCCTACTGATAGGAATACTTGGGATGACCCAACTAAGGATGTTTATAATAATAATTGCAAATACATGAATTCCCTATACTTTTATTTAGGATATAAAGAGTTTAACGGGATTTATGCATGTAAAACAACCCATGAAATTTGGGATACTTTATCTGTTTTTCATGAAGGAACCTCTAGTGTTAAAGAAATGAGACTTAACACATATAATATTAAATATGATAACTTTAAAATGAAGACTGATGAGCCTATTTCTAACATGTATCTCAAGTTTAATGAAATTGTGAACAATATGATCTCTCTGGGAAGAGATGTTACATCCAAGGAACAAATTATGAGAATACTCAGATTCTTACTAGATAGATGGAGAGGAACCTCTACCTCAATTAGAGAATATTGTGATATTATAAAGCTACCAGTCAAGGAGATGATAGGAAATTTGATGATGTACGAGGAAGAATTAAAATTCAATAAAGAAGAGGAGGATGAACCCAAAGGTAAATATGTGGCATTCAATACTACTACATCTAAACACAATAAAAATGAGAAATTATAAGCCCCTATAGAATGTTCCAGCAGTGAAAAATAATCAACAGACAATGATGAGGAAATGACCCAATTAGCTAGATGATTTAAGAAGTTTTATAGAAGATTTTTTTTTTCAGATAGCCCAACTTCAAAGGAAGATATGATCACAAGGGAAACTGGAAGAAGGATTGGAAAAGAAGTGATAAATCTGATGAAATAATTTTCTATGAATGCAAGAGAAAAGGACATGTAAAGGCTTATTGTCCCAAGATAAAATTTAAGAATAAGTATGAGGACAAAGATAGAAATTATAAAAAGAAAATGAATGCAAAATGGAGTGCTTCTGAGGATAGTTAATGTGGCTTAGAGTCTTCACATGATGAAAATTCTGATAAGGCCAATATGTGTTTTATGAAAAAAACATATGAGGTAACCCTTGAGTCTCCTATACAAAATTCTTATTATTCTAGAGATGAGAGTGATTCTAAAAATAAAAAAATAAGGAAATGTTTGAATAATGCCAAATACCAGAAGACACTTGTAATGAGATGAAAGATAAATACGAATATTTAAAGAAACAAAATGCCTTTACTACCACTGTTAAATATGAACTTTCTATAGAGAAAGATAAAAATGTTCAATTAATCAAGGAGAACATTGAACTTAAGTTGTCTAATGAGAAATTGAAAAAGGACATAGAGAAATTTACCAATGGAAAAAATAATCTTACAAAGATTATTGGTAAAAAAATTTCCCCTAGATACACTACTGGTATAGAATACTGACCTGGGTAAAGAAATCTCACAAACAAGTTTGTAACTAAATCTGGAAAATATATTTTTCTACCTAAAAATAATTTTTTTTCTGTTAGTTCTAGTTATGTAAAGTATTTTACTACCTCTAGTTTTTCTATACCAAATAGAGTTTATTTTTCAAATATGTTACATAATGCTTATAGGAAACCCATGAAGCAGATGTGGGTTCCTAAAGCACTGATTACTAATGTTACTGGACCCAAACAAATCTGAGTACCAAAATCTATTTTTTTTATTATTTTGTTTGAAAACTATTTGAAAGGATCCTGCAAAAGCTTATGGCACTTAGATAGTGGATGTTCAAGACAAATGAATGAAGATTACTCATGCTTCAAGAATTTAATAAATATTGATGGTGGGCATGTCACATTTGGAAACAATACTAAAGGAAGAATAATTAGCCTCAGCCAGATTGGTATCTCTAACTTAGTTTTAATTTCTAAATTACTTTTTGTCAATGGATTAAAATATAATATAGTTAGTGTTTATCAATTATGTGATGATGGTTTTCATGTTAAATTTGAAAATAATGCTTTAAATGTATTTAATTCTAAGAATGAGTTAGTATTTTTTGCTCTTAGAAATTAAAATTTCTATACTGTTAATTTATATTCTTTAATCTCTCAAAATGCTTCATGATTAAGTGTATTTCAAAAAGATTCTTGGATTTGGCATAGAATATTAGGACACTACAATATACACTCCCTTAGAAAGATTACTAGAAAAGGCTTAGTCAAGGACCTACCCAAACTTGAGTTTCCAAATGACAAAGTCTGTAATCCTTATCAAAAGGGTAAACATTACAAAATCTATTTCAAACCAAAGAAAGAGGTCTCAACTTCTCAACCTCTCGAGTTGGTTTACATAGATATGTTTAGACTGTCTTGAGTTTCTAGTTTAAATGAGAAGTACCATGTCTATGTTCTTATAGATGACTATTCTAGGTATACTTGGACTTACTTTTTGTCTCACAAAAGTGAAGCATGTAACTACTTCACAAAGTATGCTCAATATGTAGAGAACTTAAGTAGTTTTGGGATAAAATATATAAGAAGTTACCATGGATGTGAGTTTGAAAACCAATATTTTGAATCCTTTTTCTCACAAAATGGCTATATTCATAACTTCTCTACCCCTAAGATAGCTAAAAAAATGGAGTTGTAGAAAGAAGAAATAGAACCTTAAAAGAAATTTCAAGAACTATACTTAGTGAGTATGACCTACCTATCTACTTTTAGGATGAATCTGTCAATACAATATGCTATATTATTAACAGAGTGTTAATTATACCAATTCTTAAGAAAACACCTTATGAGTTGTGGAAAAATAGAAAACTCAAGGTTAATTACTTCAAAGTTTTTGGTTGCAAAGTCTATATTCTTAACACTAAGGATAATATGGAAAAATTTTCCTCCAAAAGTGATGAAATATTTTTTCTAGGATATTAAATCTCTATTAAAGCCTATAGAGTCTTTAACAAAAGAACAAAATGTGTGGAAGAATCTATACTTGTCAAATTTGATGAAACAAATCCACATGAACCAAATAACTCCCTATAGAATCTTGAGGATGATATTTCAAATATGGATATGAATAATAAATCTTCTAACCATCCTATGAAGGAATCTGTTAAAATTTCTAGTTCTGTAAATTCTCTATATTTGAGCCATAATAAACCTAAACCTGCTAAAGAACCTGAAATTACTAGCCCTTCTTTTTCTAGATCTATCAGAACCCTTAAGAATCATCCTTTAGATATTGTTGTTGAGACATAGATAAAGGAACACATGTTAGAGATTCTCTAAGAAATCAGTGTTAACATCAAGATTTATTGTCACAAATTGAACCTAAAAACAACAATGAGGAAATAAATGATAGATTTTGGGTGATGGATATGCAAGAAGAACTAAATCAGTTTGAAAGAAATAAAGTTTGGAAACTTGTGGATAGACCCAAAGACACCTTGGCTATAAGCACTAAATGGGTGTTTAGGAACAAAGTAGATGAAGCTGGTAACATAGTTAGAAGCAAAGCTAGATTGGTTTCATAAGGTTATAATCAAGAATAAGTAATTGACTATAAAGAAACTTTTGCACTAATTGAAGCCATTACAATCTTTCTTACATATGCAACACATCACAATTTCAAACTTTATCAAATGGATTTCAAAGTGAATTCCTAAACGGGTATATAGTTGAAGATGTTTTTGTTGAAAAAACCCCTAGTTTTAAAAGCCCTCACTTTCAAAAGCATATTTTTAAATTAACTAAGTCTTTATATGGTTTAAAACAAGCTCCAAGAGCTTGGTATGATAAATTAAGTAGTTTTCCTATTTCAAAAGGTTGTTAAAAAGGTATATATGATCCAACTATTTTTATAAAATTAATTTCTAAATATGTTTTAGTTGTTAAAATCTATGTAAATGACATGATTTTTAGATATTCAAGAATTTCTTTATGTAATGATTTTTCAAAGCTGATGAAAAATTAATTTGAAATGAGTTTTATGGGTGAACTAAAATTCTTTCATAGATTTCAAAATCTTCAAAATAAAGAAGGTATTATCTTAAATCAAAGAAAATATACAAAATATATTATAAAATGTTTTGACTTGGATAGAACCAAAAGTAGTGATACTCTAATGAGTACTACCTATAAGTTGGATCTTGATGAAAATTGTAAATCTGTTGATCAAAACACTTATAGAGGAATGATTGGAAGTCTGCTCTACTTAACTACTAGTTGTACTGATATTATGTTTAGTGTTTTCATGTGTGCACGTTTTCAAACAAACCCCAAAGAATCTCATTTAAATGCTGTTAAAATAATTGTCAAATAACTCAAACATACTTCCAACTTAGGACTATTCTATCCTAGAGGACAATCAATTGATTTAGTTAGGTATTCTAATACTGATTTTTGTGGTTGTAAGTTATATAGAAAAATCACCTCTGGAACATTTTATTTCTTAGGAATGTATTTAGTATCATGGTGTGGTAAAAATCACAATTCTATTGCATTATCTACTGCCAAGGCTGAATACTTAGCTTATGGTAGTTGTTGTGCACAAATTTTGTTGATGAAACACACTCTACTAGATTATGGATATCAATTCAGACATGTAATTATAAATTGTGACAATAAAAGTGCTATTAACATTTCAAAGAATCATGTTTCACAATCTAGGACTAAACATATTGATGTAAGACATAATTTTTTGAGAGATAATTATCAAAAAGGTGATATCAATTTGGAATTTCATTGGCACTGAACATCATCTTGTTTATATCTTCACTAAACCATTAAATTCTAAAAGGATAAATTACATATTACATGATTTAGGGATGAAAAGTCTTAAGTAAATAGTTTACTGCTTGACAGTTTATAGTTTCATGATTCATGGTTTCAAAGTTAATGTCTTTTAGTTACTATCTCACACTTGCGGTTTCGCAGTTAATGTCTCTCATTTATAGTCTCATACTTGCTATCTCAATGATACAATCACACCATTTTAGAGTCACACTGTAATGATGACACAATGACTACCTATTCCGGTCTCACTATAATGATTCATATTTATATTTTTTTGAATTTTTCTTTCCCTTAATACTTTATTGATTATTTTATTGTTTTTATGATGTGTAGTTGTGTTTGAAACATTTGAAATCCCTAAATGATAAAAACCCAATATTTTTCACTTATCTCTTCACTCGATATCTCTTCTATTAAAACTAAAACCCTTATCTCTCAAACCATTAGTCCTTTTTCAACCTTTCATCTTTCTCAAACCCATGTTGAATGCCTAGAATGAAGAATCCTTCTTTATAGAATCCTGAGAAGCACAGGTCTCAGAAGAAAGTAAAAAAGGCTCTGAAAATAATGCCTGAGGGACCGCTTAATCCAAGCCTTACTGATCAAACAGTAGTTACAGAGAAAGAAGTCTGTCCAAAGTGGCTGCTGACAAGTAAGTCACTTGTCTTGAAAGTATTGGATGAAGAGGAATGGTTGGAATGGTTCACAAAAGATAAAATACCAATTTATTTGAAGTTAGTTTCTAAGTTTTATCAATATGTTCAGTTCTTGTTCAATTCTGAAGATGATTTTGTTGTAAGAAGCTGGGTAAAATGTCAAAGGTGTACCTTTTCTTTGAGTTAGTGGGTTAGATTCATAGTAATACCTCATAAAGGAATTTTTGAGGATTACCAAAGAGTTCCTCCTCCACCTAGTGATGTGTTTGGCCTAGAAGAGGCACTTAGAAGTTTTATTGGGAATAAGAAGAAGAGAAGGGAAATTGTTGATATGTTAGATGGTGAGACAAGGCTGTTGTTTAAATTTATTAAATATCTTATTTGTCCAATTAAAGGGTATTTTTATACCCTTAAGTATCAAGATGTGTTCTTGATACATCTAATGAAGAATGGGCACAAGATCAATCTGTGTAAGTATATTATTCTTCACATGTGCCAAATGATCAACACAACTTCAAAATCAACTTCTCTATTTTATTCAAGGTTAATTTTTGCAATTTTGTTTTCCAAGGGAGTAGTTGGTCCGAATGAATAAGTAGTTGAAGGTTATGGGTTTTTATCTCAAAGGATACAGTTAGAAGGATGAAAATTAGTTGTAACCCATGGAAAAAATATTGGGTGGAAGATAATGAAAGAATTTATGAAAGGTTTAACCTAGTTGACAACCCTTAAAGACCTAAGAATGTATCTGACCCTATTCTGGAACTTGATGAAGTTGTTGAATACTTAAGTGAAGAGGTAGGATATATAGAAGTTGCACCTGATAAATAAACTGTCTTAGACAAAGAATACAGTGGCCTACCTGTTCCATAAGAAATAGTTTCAAAATATTTAACAGCTGCTAAAATAAGTTTTGATATATTGAAATAGTCTACTATTGAAAAAGAGCCTACTATTGTGGAAGATATATTATTGAGGAAGAGCCTGTTGTTAGGGAACAATAAGAATTTTTTTTTGAAAATAAAATAATCTTATTTGTTGAGGAAAGAATGGAACATGCTTTTTAGCTAGCTAGAAAAGATATGGGTGAACCTGAAAGAAATGAGAATTTGGAAATGGGTCAAGAGACTAAATCTCTTAGTCCTAGAAGAGATGAACCTATTTAGGGGGATCAGAACCCTATTTTGTAAAGAATTTAAGTAACCAACCCTATGGATTTAAATTTAGTAGATACCTGGTACATATTTCTAGAGTACTTTTATGTTTTTGATTCTCAAGGAGTCTTAGTTAAATCAATTGATCCCTCCATTTTATTTAATCTCAAACCAATAATTTCCATAAAAATTGTACCTTCAATGGAATCAGAATCTGTATCAATTCATACTTCTGAACCTACCCAAGAAACTCCTGATTTTGTAAGTAAATATGACTGAAAAGACTTTGGAAACACATTTTTATCTAGATTTGAAAGGATCATGAAGTCACATCCTTCCCATGCGACTAATCTTAGTGAAAGAGATGCTGACCTTATGTTAGAGAAAATTATTTTGAAGATTAAACCAAAAATTCTTCATGAAATTCAGGAAGTTAGGCTTGAGAAGAAATAGTTGAGTGATGAGGTGAAGTCTCTAAAATCTATGGTAGAAGATATGTAGAAAGTCATGAAAACTGGTCAAGATCCTATTGATAATCTTGTTGAGGAAGTTAGTGATAAAATCCCACATAAGGTTATATCTATGATTCAACCAAACTTGAGTACAGTAAATGAAAAAGTGGTTGAGTGAAACACCAAGATAGTTTATGAGATGCATGCACTTGTTGTTGGACTTAATAAGCTGACTGACGAATACAAGGGATGTTTACAAAGGTTCTAAATCAACTTAAGTCTCTTAATTCAACCATTACAGCTTCAAATGCTTCTAGATAGCCATCTCACCCTATGGACAATGACCTAATCAGAACAATTTTCAAATAATAGCTTCAATTAGTGTTGAGTGGTGTTGATAATGAAAGTTTATCTACTATTATCAAGAACAATGACCGTGTACTTGATTTGGTTAGAGTACATTAAAATATTTCCAATGATACTCAAAAAGAAATTTCTAGGAAATTGGACTTCTACTTAAATAGAATTTATTCTAAGCATGAGCTAAACAATCACTTCAAGTACCTTGTAGAAAATTTGAAAATTCATCCTATCACTAAAGCATTTAAGGATCAAGTGTAGAAGATCAAATAATTCAAACCTATTCTGAAGAAATTCCTAGAAAACAAAGATTACTTTGAGAAGGCTATGCAGTATGGAGGTGAGGTCATCACTGATTTCATTCAGTTGTTAAATCCCTATATACATGTGAAAAGTACTACTATTGTGGCTCTTTCAACTGCCCCTTTGCAACCTGGTCTAACTCCTTCCTCCTCCACTACCTTTTCTCCTACTACCATGTCTGTATCTCAGGCTCTGAGCCAGATCAAACCTGTTATAATTGAACAACCCTTGCCTTGATCTTAAACCAAACCATCTCTTTCACCCCTATCTTTGAATGAGTGTATTTTTCTTCTCTCACAGTTGGATCAATCCCTTCTACCACTTCTACTTCTGCTCCTGTGACTCCTCCTAAGTTCTATTCCAAGGGAAAAGAAACAAATGATGGCTCTGAAGAGAAGTGAACAATATCTTTTGATAGGGATGTATTGTATTTTTCATTATGCTTGTATTGAACTCTATCATTCTATTCAATATACTGTGCACTATTTTTAGTTATTATCTTACTTACTTTCATTCAGTGTTTTTTTTTGATAATCCCAAAAGGGGGAGAAATAAGATAAGGCATTTATTTATGGAAACATTTATGGGAAAAATGATCTTCATGGGAGAAGAATAATCTTTATCCATCCTATCACATATATCCTCAAACATCTTGTCTTTACTAAAATATATGGATTATAAATTCCATGATTTGTGATCATCAAAAAAGGAGAGATTATTGGAATCCTCATGTTTTAATGCTCAAAAATCATGTTTAACATATTTCATATCATGCATGAATCTTGTAAATTATGTTTAATCTTGTTATATTATGTTTCAGTATGATTATGGTTAATTTTAATCAATTTTGTTAATATTAATTATTAAGATAGTTTATAGATTTTCACTAAGTCTGTGACACCGTAATCTTGCCACCAGTTCTAGATTTTTGCAAAGGACTTGACACCATTTTCTTGCTACTATTTCCAAAACACCATAACAAGAAACCGTTCAGAATTTTGACAAAGGACTAGACACCTTTACCTAAGACACTGTTTATCTGACACCGTAGTCTCGCTACTGGTTCTAGAATTCATAAAGGACCAAATAACAGAACTATGCTACCGATTTCAGATCTCAATGCAACTATGGTACTGTGACTGTCTCAAAACTTTAGTGATACTTCTCAAAGGCAAAGGAGAAGACACCATTCCAAGTGAAACCATTTCAAGACACAAACTGTGACACCATTCCATACTACTACTTTTCAGTTTTTTTAATTAATTTTGAAAGTTATTTCTAACAGACATATTTGATTCATTTAATTACACTGATATAATTAATGTTCTTTTGAAGTCTTCTTAGCAGATAGTATGAGGTATGAGGTGTGGAGATATTGCATCCTATCAGATCCAACACAAGCACTCAAAATAAAAAGAAAAGCGTGTGCTGGAGTAAATAGAACGAGCAGTGGATTGCATGCAAGAAGATACACTGAATAACACATGAAGAACTCTCGATTCCTGGTGGATGAACTACTATAGATAAAAACCTCAAACAACCTTATAGCAAAAACTCTAAGAATAAAAAGAGCTACAAAGAACATCTCATTGAACTAGAAACTAGAGCACGAGACTCACAATACTCTATTTATACAAGAGGACTTGAAAATCACATCTGCTACATCCTACAAGTCCAGAGATTCATAGAACAACACTCAGAGTATTTATAATCCTTTCTCATTATCTTTGCTCTACTGTGTACTATTTTTATTAATTTTCGAGTAGTGTGTGTATCTATATTAAAAAAACACTATCTTCCGCATTAAACTAGAGGATACAAGATATCCTCACTCAAATATCTTTTACACTTTGTTTTCCCATGTATAACTGTGGAATAGGTCCTATGTGACTTGGTTTCTTGTTTTCCCATATAGAACAATGGAATGAGTCTTGTGACATGGACAATCCTATGTACTATTTTTAACCCTGATCCAGGGTTTGGATCAAAGATTATATATATATATATATATATATATATATATATTTCTTGGTGGTAGGTGATCATCAAGTGGAGTGGATTAGGTCTCAGCTTGAGACTGAACCACTTATTTTACCCATCGTGTCTTTCAATTTAGTTTTTCGTTGTTTTAACTTATTTTTTAGAAAACTAAATTTTACTTTGATAGTTAATCTTGGATAGTAGTTATAACTATTTTTCCTTATTAAAGTAGTTTCAAAAGTTGTATCAATATCCTATATTATTATAACTGAGAATTAATCAATATTCTGAGAAAATATTTGAACAGTCAAACTATTATAATTTTACCACCTTGGTTAACTGGACTGTTTTATTTTTAATTGGGGGAATCTTTTAAATAAACTTTTTGACAATTTTTTATAGGAACTCAAGTCACCCCCATCTTGAGTGTCCTACTCCGACCAACACTGAGGATCATCAAAGTTAATGACCTCTTCTAAAGTTTAACCCCTAGACTAAGGATGGAACTATGTTGAAAGAAAATAGTTGAAGTATTTATGTATTGGTATTCAAGAATTAAATTCTAGAAGTTTTTTTACCAATGATATTTTAGTTATAAGAATCATGAAACATCTAAGTATTGTGGTAAAATTTAGAAGGATATATGTATTTATTAACTTAAAAGTTATGGATACCATCATGTGTTTATGATTATAAGGTTTATAATAAGTTTAAAGTCTTAAAACCCCATTTTTGGTTTTATGTGATGGAAGTATACCAATATTAAGGATAATTTGGGATACATTTATGGAAAGTAAATGTTTCAGTGAAAAAGTTATTTAAGGAAGAATGTCATTACATTTTATGGGCATAATTTTAAAGTCATTATTAACCCTTAGGGTTTATCTTATCTTTGATGTTGGTATAATTATGGGTTATTAAAATTTTGGAATGTAAAAGGAATTATATTAATATAGTTTTAGGAAAAGGATAACCCACATGTAGGGTGGAAATACATTACATCCGGAAAGGACATGGGGATTGAACCCACAAATGAAGGGTGATAAGGGTGCATCACCTACCACTGGACTACATGATGTATTAGTTAGCATTACATTATTTTTTACTTAAATTATTTTATGGATAAATAATTATGGGATGGATTAAGTTGAAATTTGGTTGTTACTATTTTGGTTTAGAGATTAATTTATTATATTGGATGACTCGTGCTAATGAATTTTGTTTTGGTAATATTTAGAGACATATGGAAGGAATTATCACTCTATTATGGATCTTATGATCTGTTAGAAGTTAATTTTAGTGCTTCAGAAATAACAAATTAATATTGGATATTCATTTCATGGAGTAAGAAATGAAGTGGAAATTTATCTACGTACAACCAAAAGATTAAATTTTTCCTATGAAATAGAAAGATATCAAGTAAGTATATCTACTTATGTTCTTTTTCTAGATAGTAAAATAATTCCTCAAAATCTAGTAAAATGATCTCAAAAAAATGTTATCATATTACCTTCATTTCAAATGAACCTATGGTCTTTTCACACCTTATAATTTCATGGTTTTGTGTTCCTTAACTTTCTATTGATCATTCACTTTCTTCTTATCGATGATCTCTATCACTGTCCATAATTATTTACTCTTTTATTCCATGTCCATATCTTCACTTGCCACCAATGTTATAATATTTGGAAACCTAATATGTGTTATTCTAGATGAACTTCATATATCCCTTTCTCTCTTATCAAGAGTAAGTTTTATTAACCCTTCTTATGATGTGGGTTTTCAACAAAGGTTAAAACTATGATTACCAAAATATAATTGTGAGGATGTAATATATTTAAGGGGGTAGAAAAGGGACTGGATATATAAACAAGACCTTCTTTTAGCACGTGGTTTTAACAAAAGGAAAATCAATGCAGAGGAGTACATCCAAACATGGGACAAGCTTGTCAATTTCATTGATGACCTTGTCAAAGATGCCTCGGATACAAAGGCCCACGCCCTTCATTAGGGGCTATATATGGTAAGCAATTCTAATCTTTTTAGTCTAACTATTAATGATTTTGTGATTTCTTACTATGCCTAAAGCTTTCAGGCTTTATCTTGTACGGTTTCCCACTTTTCCTCAAAAGTGGTTTTGGAAATTAAAATTTAATCTTAGTAGTAGAAGTAGTAGTAGGGGGTAGAATGTAACACCCTGAGATTTTAAAAGGGGAACATCATGTTTGATAACATTTATAACATGAAACACCAAGTTTAGAATAAAATTTAATACTTCAATACTTTACAAGATATTTCTTTTTTAATAAATTCAATCCCTTTGATATCTTTCAATGCAGGCAATGTTGGGTTTAAACTAAACCTGATACTCTATTAAAATATTATTATTTAAATGTGACCATTATAACCTAGACATTAAGTTAAAATGTATAAATATAAATATGTAAATTATGATAATTATATGGTTTAAAAAAATATAAAATAAAATAAATTATTATATATTTATTAGAAAAAAATAATAACCATTAGAAAGAAAAATAAATATTTTCTGAAAAAATATATTTTTCTAAAGGAAGGTTTAGTCGTGCTTTACGCACATAATTTAAAATTAATTTTACCAAATTTAGAAAATTTATTAAAAAAAATAAACTTCATTTTTTAAATCTATACATTAAAATTATATTTAGGTGAATTTTTTAATATTTTCTGAAAATATTATTTTTTTTATAAATAGTGAAAAATACTGATTTTTATTGAAAACTGCCATTTTGTTTAAATTATTTACAAAGTTAAATTATATTTCAAATTGATTATAAAATAAAATTTGTTCAATTATATTAAAATTTAACTAATTTAGGTCATTTTAATCAAATTTTTATTTAATTCTGATATAACTTTTTTTTATAATTTTGAATGTTTTTCTTTGGAAAAACCTTTTTTCGACGTGTCACCAGGTTTAATTTTTAAATTAAATTATTCCACTTATGTGAATTGAATTTGGAAAAATAGATTTCATATTTTGGAATAATAATAATTTATATTATATAATATGTTCAACTTAAATTTTTTTCATAATAATTAGTAAAAAAATAATAAATTAATTAACATATTTAAGGTTAAAATGAGATTTTGCGCGTTATATGCACTTGTATTAAAATTAATTTTCCATACATATATAATTTTTATTTGATAATTTTTATTTAACATTTATAATAATTAGGTCTAAATTATCTAATTATCATCATTTTATTTTAGGATTAGTAGATAAATTATCTAGGTTAAAAAGACTAGTTACCTTAGTGAAAAGTAAAATGGTAAAATGAAGTAAACTCAAAGTATAAGGAATAAAATGTTAAAAAATGTATTTTTTTGGAGGTTTTTAAACCATATAATACCTAAACTAAATTATTTATAAATTTTTGAGGCACTTTTTGTGGGAGTGACTTCCCATTATTGAATATTTTTGAGTATTTACAAAAATGACACTCCTCAATTATAAAAGGGAACTCCCTCCCCTCACTTATTCATACCTCTATAACCATTTTTATAGACCAAAACATACAAAAATATCTCCCAAAAATCATTATACACATTATTTAGGTTCTATTCTTCCCACAATACCAATCCTATGGTCCTTAAGAATAGATCCAAAGGAGGGTTCTCTAAGAGAAGGTAGTTATTTTCACTAAGCTCTTTATTTTTATTTCTTCTTTTAACACCTTCAATTATATCTTAAAAATTAAAATATAATTACAAAATTATCTCCCATATACTTATATTTTATTATGTTTATGACATAATATTTATCCATATCCAATTCCATCAAATGGGAAATGAAATCGTCAATTGTGTGTACGGTGGGCTACCACATCACAAACTGATGTAACTCGTTTTCCATAAACACTTCTCACAGTTGGATATAATGATGGATTTAAAATATGTATATTATATTTATAAAACTATTATAATTATGGAATTATTATATCACATATATCTTCTTACTTTCCATTCTATGTGGGGATATGATAATGTTGCTCGTGTGTACGACAGACTACTGCGTCGCGAAGCGATATGATCATTTTTTCATATACTCTTTACATGAAAGATATAAAGGATAAATTTAATGTATATATGTGATATTTAAAACCTAAAAATACTTCTGTAAATATAATATCACATCTAACTTCTTACCTTATAATTTGTTGAAAAATAATAACATCGCTCGTGCGTACATGTGGATTACCGCCTCCACACAACGATGTGAAATATTTTTCATTTTATTTTTACATGGATGGTAATAAGGATGGATTTGATTAATATAAATAATATATATAAAATAATAATAATTTAAATATTAATTAATATTTATTTTCCTTTCATTCCATCTGTTGAGAAAATGGAAACAACATTCATGCGTACGTACGACCTACCGTCTCCATGAATAGTGTAATGTATTTTTTATATTTAACTTTTATGGATTACTATAAATAAATATATAATAAATATATATGATATTTTTATCATATTTTACGTTCTGTATATGATCTAACCAATATCAAAGTAAAAGTATGAAAATTATCGATCCAAAACATACATGAAAAATGAAGTAATTATCACCCAAAACAGTAATTTTAACAAAAAAATGTTAATAAAAAGGTCATAAAAGACTATAAGTAAATAATATATGGTATGAAATATATAATTATAGTTATTTAATATATTTATAACAAATAAATATTTATTATATAGGAGGTACATACATGTATGAAAGAAACCAGACACGAGGTAAGAGTTTCTCGTCTCACTTTTACTTCCGTGAGATGTATGCCATATTCACCACACAGTTATTTTGTGCAGTTTATATACTTCCATTTTGATATGTTATATCATTAATTTCTTTATGTTTATGGTATTTAAAGTTTCATTTGAAGTTATTTATTTCATTGGGATTATGATTCATAAATTATCAAAGTGGTAATGATTTATGTTACAATCTCATTGTTTATCATAATTCTTTATGATTAAATTTCGAATGATGAAATATTATGATCTATCACTCAATAAACTCATGAATTTTATTATAATATGGTTATTAATGAAATTTTCAAGTAATTATACCATTTTTATCTCCTTGTTACTTAACAAATACTGAGAAAATGATTTAAGAAAAGTTAACATTATTTCTCTTTTCTGTCAAAAATCCTTTTCTCTTCCATGTACATGTTTTTTGAAAATGATTTCAATTTTTTTTAATTATATAAATGATTTATTAAATACATTTTTACCCATTATTGGATTTTTAAAAAATATTTTAAAAGGAATCTTCTTATTGATTTCAAAATAATGTACTTTTTGAATTTTTACCAAAAATGTGAAAGGAATATTTATTTTAAAATATATAGTATATATATAATTTATCACTACCATGACCACTCGTTACTTTGAATCTTCCTTTAAAAGTTTAAAATTTTATTTTCAAATAAAATATTTTTCCTAATATTCTATAAATTTTTATTTTTTAAAAATTACTTTCAAAGTGAAATGGATAATTTTCTCAATATTGTTTTAATGAATTTTTTATGGTATTTCTATTCATAAACAACAAAAACCCTCATTTTACTTATGATTCACTAGGAAAATTTTGCAATGACACCATAATTATTATTTATCTAGATGGTTTATGATTATTTTGATTAGGGATGTACTATTTTGATACCATTCTCTACATTATTCTGGATAGTTTATGATTATGTTTATTGATTGTAAAAATTATTAACATTTCATATGATAGTTTTTCAGTATGAATAATTTTTTTGATTATATTTATTCCATTTAATAAGATTAATGCATTGGACTTAGTAAGTGATAGGCGGTGATTGTTATAGCCCTTCAATGCATCTGTAGGTTTCATGAGACAAACAATCTTGGGTTTTTGGCTAAGGCCTTACCTATTTATGTATGATGTATTGGAACAAGTCCTTGACAATGTTATGATGTACAACATTATTAATTTCCTAATTATGAGATTAGTTATTAATGTCCATGTTATTTTTTGATCAGTTAGAATATTCATAGATAAGTTTCAAGCTCATGTGATTATTTATATGGATTTATTTGATTATCCTTTATTCCTACCATATTATTCTTCATGTTCAAGTTATTTATTAAATTAAATGTGTTTTAGTTATTTACCTTGTTATATTTATTATGCATTATTTATTCATGATATTTTCCACTATATACATACCCTCACTGAGAATTACAGATCACCCCTTTGTTACGTTTCCTTTCCCTGTGATGCATATAAATGTTTTATGATTGATATACAAGGACATGCTATAAGAAATAGAGATGATCTCAAAGAACATAATTTGTTGTATTTTGTTTTTTCTAATGTATATGAAATTCAATTATGTATCTAGTTTACTAAGACTACTAAATTATTCAGTCCTTTGGGATGCAATCACTTGTATCTAGTGCTAATGTAATAAAGAAACCACAAAATCTGGGATACTAGGGTTGGGGGTCTTTATATACATTAACTCATAATATATGTGTTAATTCATGCTCACTTGAGGAGCATCCTTGAGGGATTTATAAAAGGGTTTTACCATGAGATAGTGAGTTTAATCTTTCTCATTCATACTTGGATGAAACTACCTCACCTTTTATCTATATTATCCCACATGTTTCACATAATGAGGCACTAACATATAGTGGAGTGTGTAGAATCCCAATCGTATGACAAGTGATTCCATTTCATCCCATGGATAACTTCGGAGGAGAGATGTCATCTGGATGCCTTTATTGTTATCTTCATTAATAATGGATAAATATTGTTTCTCCCATGATCAATGGTGTAAGTTACGCATTCATAATTCATTTATTTACTATTTACACTTGATTTCATTTATTTAGAATAGTTGATCTTGGTATTGGGATGAAATAAGTCTTCCCATATGATTAAAAAGTGTTGTTATACCCTAAGAAACACAATACTGGTATAAAAGACTTACAATGACTTTCGATTCATGGAATCCTAATAATAAATGAATATTTTTAAGTCTTACTACTTATCATGATACCAATCATAAATTACAATTAAAGGTTTTATTTTTCCTGATTGAGTTGTGGCTTAAGATATGAAGATATCATAGCCAGTGACTCAGTAAAAAATATCAATTTTGTATTAGTCATAGAAAATAGCTCCTAGATATTGTATTCTATGATATTTTTCACCATGGTTTCAAAAACACAGTATCAAATCACCTTTATGATATCCATAAAAATCATAAAATATTATTTTATACATAGGGTTTTTTTCGATACAAAAGGTTTTTTGTTGATATATATTATTTTTTTACTTTTCCAAAAAACTGGAAATAAAACCTTAGTTATATTGATATCATATTTGATGACTTGACTGTTAGTCATAAAGTATGATTAATATCACTTGAACTATATAAATGCCACATGACTATCTATTATATTCTATGACTCCAGCCATATCAATAAACAAGATTAATAAATAAATTTTCCCTTAATAATTAAGTCATGAATTGAATTTTATAATTTTTAAATTGTTTATAAATTATAATAAAAGGTATTCTGGTGGTGTTTATTAATTTATAAAATCATTTATAAATAAATTAATTATAAAATTTTATAAATAATTAGCTAAATGTTCCTGAAATATTTATTCCTAAATATTCCACAATATTAAATGTTAATATTGAAATACCTTTTACTTAATTATATGGAATTACTTATGAATTAGAAATAAAGTGATTATTTATAAATCATAAGGGCAATTTATAAAGCGTTTATAAATTATAAAACAAGGATAATTTTTTTTATATTTTATGATTATAAATCATTAATAATACTTAATTTGAATTATTCATTTTAAGGGATTTATTTGTTATATTATTTAGGACACATCAAAAGAGTTTTGATGATTGATTAGATCATGATTTAAATAATAGTGATATATGATATTTAGATTATGTAAAATGTTTATATAATAGAAAGTGAAATATAAAATGTTTATATAATAGAAAGTAAAATATAAAATGTTTATATATCAAAAAATATCACACATTTAAAGAGATATGACATATAATGAATAATATAAAGGGGTTCATATTATGAAATTAATATAAATTTTTTGTATTCAAGATTATGGAATTTCCATAATGAATTGCTGCAATTATAAACTATTTATGATTATATTTGATTTTTGAATTATTTATAAATATTTATCTCATGTTTAAATATGTGAATTGTTCATTTATTTAAAAGTTATTTCCTTATTTTTTATTCATAGTTATAATTTTTTTATAGTATGAATGTGTGTATGTTTTAGTTTAATTGTTAAACTGATTATATAGATAAACATACATATATATAAGGAGTTACATGCTTGGTATGATAATGAATTTAATTTTAATGTACCATAAATTTAGTTTGTATTTAAGGTTATTAGATTGATTTTAGTTATTTAATCTAGTTTATGTATACTAGGAATTAGATTTATGATGAATTAGAATCACTCTAGGGTAAAGTATCCCTAAGTAGAGGAACTTTGGGTTAGAATTCTCACTGGCTTGAAGGCTTATGCCTTATTCTCAAGAGGTGGGGGTTATCTATCTATGGATCCAGGCTTAATAATGTGAAGATTATCAATTTTGTATAATTTTAAACCTTTGAATGAAAATTTCATGCACCTTTTTCATATGATTCATTTGGATATGTGTAAATATATTCGGATTCAATTTTTGTATGAGTAACAAAAACTATAGGTTGTGTGAAGAGTTAAAAATTAATATGGTTTAAATATATTGATTTGGAGGATGGAATTGGATTCCAAACTAAATCATTAAAAAAAATTCATACATAAAAGGAATAACATGAGATAACATGGTGAAATTAAATACTCTTTAAAATACGAGGTGTTATATTCCTTCCAAAGAAATAGTTATTAAGTCCTCAATCATCCAACTGGTTAGGTTCATTCTAAAGATATGTGAATTTGGATTATCTTGTTTAAGGAAAGTAATAAATGAGGTTACCTTAATAGTTATGTGACTTATTTTTAGTTATTTATTTGGTTTACACTTAGATGATAAACCCTAACAGTTAAGATACCAGAGGAATAAAGTCGAGTTTATCTATATGTTAGATTGGATAGTGTTTTATGCCTAAATATCTTAGATTCATATATGATATGATTGGTATAGTGACCTACCTAAATAACTAAGTAGTTATGGAAACACTAAAGGAGGATAAATTCTTTGTAAAATATGGATCTTGGACCACTAGTGGGTATGTTTAATTTAAAACAGGTCTTTATCTTAGTGGGAACCCATTTAATAAAATTCCTTTCTAAATGGTAGTAATACATGATAATCACCTGATAAAATATTTTTATAGATAAATAACATCATCATCATAATTATTATCAAAATTAACTTTGAAATCAATTCTTTAAAATAAAGGCTTAATGTAAGAATATCCTAAGACTAATAACTTAATAATATTTCTTAATAGAAATTCTATATGTTAGAGCAACCCCTTTTTGAGTAAAAAAGTGTTGAAATTATTCCAAAGGTGAATCTAGTTACTTGTGAGAATCATATAATTATTCACTTAAGGTTTCAAGGTTATTAAATGTGAAATGACTTAATGAATTTTAGACTCATATACTCAATATGATTGGGTATGTCAATGATACTCAATATGATTGAGTATACTAATGACTTGTTGAGAGTAGAGGTTTCCTTAGGATTATTTTGGTTAAGGAACTCATTCTATTATCATTCATATAAATGTTATGAGAATATTAATGAGTTCAATACATTTTTACCCTATTATTCTCAAAGTGTTTATGATAGGTGAATTGGGAATATTATGTCTTGGTTTTAGAGCTATATCAATAGTATTAGTGGTTAAATTTAAAATCAGAAGAAGAAAAGTTAGTTGGAGAGTCCAAAAAATTTTATTTTTGAATTTATTCAATATCATTGAAACCTAAAGGTAAATTTAGGAAAGTGGGGGTAATGATTCCATATGATGGAATTTTCAATATACCCAAAGGGGTATGTGAAACTCCATGGAATGTCTATGTTAGGTGTCCATTTTACAGAAATTAGTTCTTCAATTTTAAAGGTATATGATACCAAATGTATACCTTAAAAATATTATAAATATATAAGATTTAAAAATCAAGGGAAGTATTAATATAGATTTTAGTTTTCATTCAATCGATGAAGCTAAAAGTTATTACATCAAAGATCCAAATACAAAATAATAAATCAAGTATAGATGAATATAAATAAAAATGTGTGTAGTGATCTCATTTATCTTATATGATAATAGAATCTATTAATTAACAAAGTTTTTTTTATGAAAAATATGATATAATTAATTCAACACACATAATTTGTAATCCATATGATTTTATTATATGTTTTGAAAAAAAGACAAGGATAAAAGGTTTATCTAGATATTTGTTAAAATATGAGGGTAGACATTCCTTCACCCATCATTGGTATATTTTAAAAAATAAAGACTTCTTTTCAGAGATAAAATTATCCAAATACATAAAATTCCATATATGATATAAAATAAATAGTTTATTTTTAAAAAATTTATAGTAAAAAAATAAATGTTTTTTCTTAGTACAAATGAGTTTGTGTATGTTATCATGATATTTTAAAGAGAATATAATGTATATGAGGCTAGTGATAATATGTTTGAACTTAGAAAAGTTCAAAGTTTACAAATAAAATAGTATATTTGTTTAAAATTAAAGGTATTTCTAATTAATATCCTAAAGAGTATATGATATATGATGTTAAAGATCAATGAAAATATTTACATTTAGTTACCATGAGAAAGAGAATATCAATATTTTATAAAGGATTATTCTAGTAAAAAATACAAAGTAAATTACAATTAGTATATTAAAATAGTTTTATGGTATGGTGTTAAAGAGAAATGTAAATAGTTACATTTAGTTATTGAAACAAATTGAATGTAACTTTATCATAAAATGAGTTTAGGATGTGTTGGTATGTGATAATGAAAATAGTTATATTATTTATAACATCAATATTTTAAGATATGATAAAATATTTACACTAAACTCTTTATTGAGTAACATCTATGAAGATAACAAGTTTAAATAATGATGATGATGTACTTAGTAGACAATGAAAGCTGAAATAATAGAATTTTATGTTATAGAGTTAAAGAGTTTGAATATATTCATGGAATTGAAAATTATAAATATGATTCATAAATCTCACCATTATTCAAAATTGCTATATTTATAGATGTTAATCACTAAATAGTTTAATTATACATTTTATCTAATGTTAAAATATTAATTTGGTAGAAATATATATAGATTTAATGAGTTAACAAACCCCTAGAAAGTGAAATATTCATAAGGATGATCTGATAGTATATCATATATAATATTATAGACATATTCTTATGTAGAGTTTAGTTAAATATTACTAAAAGAGTTTAAAAATATAAAATTTAACTTTAAAATAAAATCTTTACTTTACCATTCTTTAACGTTGGCTTCATTTATGTATATATTGATATATATTTCATGAAATTAAATAATAATTGACCTCTAAAAGTATGAATTCGATTTATCCATAACTGATGTCAATCATAGAATATTATAGGTTATGATAAAATGCTATAGTTAACATTAGTAGGATTCTTGTATGGAGATAAAAAATAAGATCACGAGGCACAAAAAGTGTTTTTTTTGCACTAAATGACCCTCTAAGTCTACCACATGGAGTGTCATGCACTATGTATTTGGTATACTGTGGGATCATATATCATATTTAGAATCCCCAAACATGAGGCTGGTGTAATTACTATTATGAGAACCTTTATATTTTGATACCTTTATTATGCAAGCCTTGAGTATCTTCTAATTAGTGGGTGATCGTGTATATTATTGATCATGTCATCGATTGGAGATTAACTAAAATGGGATTTTACCTCTCATTAGATTAATATAACATCTATGACCTCTATTAAGATAGACTAAGGAGTGTAAGACTGCACCTATATAGTACATATGATGTGCTCATCCATAAAGGTGAATGAAATGTGATGTTTTCATTGATCTGGGCATTATATACTTAAAGAGTTGAGAATGTATAAGTTACCTATATGGTAATGGAATACTCTATGTCCCATGGACACTAAATTTCTTGGACTTAGGGAATGTATGAGAATCCACACTAGCATGTGATGTGACTGGTGGGCATATATATAAAGATACATGTGTTTGATGAAGATCATGTTAGATATCTTTATTGCTTGAGTAGCATTGATTTTTTTTATAAATTCCACTTTTTTATTACATTCATAGATCTATAGATCCATATTTTTTTCAATATTATTAAGGCCTTACGATTCACACTTTGTGGTTGACTGAATAGGGATTTAATTTAACTCAAAGAGTTACTCTAAAAGTGTTTTAGAGTTAATAATTTTTTATGAGTATTAAAAAATTATTTCATATGATGTGATACTTGGTGAAATTGATGATAAATTTCCAAAAGTGTTTTGGTAAATATCCAAAAGTATTTTTAGATATGATTTCATAAGTTATTATATATGACATGATATAAAGTGAAATGACACATAATAATTTTAGGATTTAGTACAAGTAGGACACTGAAAGAAATATCCCCTAAAGATGTTTTTTCATATGATGTTATTGGTTATATCAAGTTATATAATGGGGTGTATTATAAATCATGTTATCGTGATTTCTCCTCCATCTAATCACATGGTGTGATTGGCTATATCGTATGACATTGTTATCATATGATACGATACACTCTAACACTATAATTGATGGGTGATGAAATGATAATCATTATCATTTTAGAGAATATTCTATGTGGGATATCATTAATAATAATTTTAAAAGATGAAATGTATGGGAGTCAGATAAATTCGTGTAAGAGTTGAATGTCATGGTTGAAAGTTATAGCTGATGCATGAATTAAATCATAATGTATAAGTTAATGATGCTTACTTGAGGAGAATGCTTTATGGATTTATAAAACGTTTTTACCATGATATGGGGAGTTTAAGCTTTCTTGTTCATACTTGGATGAAACACCCTCACCCTGTAGTTCACTTCTCCTACCTTTTACACATCACGAGGCACTAATATACTATAAAGGGTGGAGGATCCTGATCATATGATGAGAAATTTAATTTCATCCCATAGAAACCTATGGAGGAGGGATCACATTTGGATACCTCTAATATGATCTTCATCATGTATGGATGAATATTGTTGATGTTGTGATCAATGGTATAATTCAAAGTTTCTTTATTTCCAATTTATGAAGGATTTCATTTATCTAGAATGGTTGATCATGGTTTTGGGTTTCTATAATGCTTCTATTCTGATTAAAAATTATTTTTATACATTACAAAACCCAATATAGTGTTTTTTATTTGTTGGGAATCATTTGAGTGAGATGCATGCAGTGGACTAGAGTTGTTGTACCATGGTTATGGTATTGTGACTCGATGCGAGTGGGGGTTGTATAGAGATAACTAGGATTGAGTCTTATGATTTAATGATTATGGGGAGATTCATTCAGAAGTTATGAAGTGATATTTATTTTTCATGTATACTTGGGGTGATGTTGGTCACTGATAGAAGTGGAAACTATGGTTCACCGGGTATACGGTCATAGGATGTTGGTGTTACTACACACCATTGGGTCCGAGGGAATGAAGTCATATTCACATGGGAGGGTGACTTGTTCACTATATCATTGGTGGGATTCTTCATAGGTGTTTCACTTTAAGATGATTATATTTATCATAGAATGTGTAGATGGATACATCGTAGATACTATCCATGATTTGATGTTGTGTTTTGACATTATATGACTTGAGTCCATTGGGATAGTTATACGGAGGGGGTGGTACCCTGTTGGAAGTGACCTGGTAGTTAGGTATAGGCTGTAGATGTATAAATTGATGGTGATGAGTAGTATTCACTAGAGATTACAGTGATTGTTATGTCATAAAACTTGGACTTGGGTTCTTGGTATATGTGGAAGTGACATGAGGTCACCAATAATGTGATGATATATAGTGGAGGGTCATGTGAGCCTCTTGACATGTTTAGATTATAGGTACATCATCACACTCCACCACTATTTGAAATAGGTTGGTCGATTCATGAGGGTTAGGGTATATTACCCCATGTATCGAGGGATTGATATGGATGATTGTTGTTTAACACACCAATAATATGGCATATAAAAATAGAATTTATCTTACCCATAGTGAAAGATAATGGCCGATCAGGGTTTTCTGTCAATGAGTTTGTTTTGGATCAGTCACTATCCCTTTTCACTTATTATATTTTTGGTCTTTTTAATGTATTTGAAAAAAATAAAAGGTTGGGATTTTTGGTGTGAATGTAACCATGAATTTAAATTAAAATAAGGAAAATGAAATATAGGTGTTGATAATAAAAGAAAATGGTCCTAGGTTTATAATGGATTACTTCATTTTATTATTTAATTATTTTAATTCATATCAATAATCAACTCAATAAAATTCATTGATTACACTCCTTTCACCTGTATTGTAGTTCCAAACACACATAAGATATTTTTTATGCATATATGGTTCCAACTCCCCCATAATGAAAGGGTAGTGAACACCTCAATCGACAATGCACACATTCCAACCATCCAACTCTTTCATAATCCATTCAACCCTCAATCAGACCCAAATTCATTGTATGAAGGGATACATGAGAGAAGGGATATAGGAGTGACAATTAATAAACAGAGTGAATCAATCCCATTATGAGTTAATGGTGACAATTATCTACCCAAATCCTTATGTTCTCACTACCCACTATGATATGATTAAACATCTGAAATAAATTCAAGAATGAGACTTGGGAACACTTCAAATTACCTAAGGATCAAATTACTTGGTTAGTTCTCCTATATCTAGGAGTTATAGAATAATTATAGGGGAAAATAAAGAGAGAGAGAGAGAATAAAGAGATAAAACAAAGCTATTATTTATTAAAGAAAATATATAAATGAAATTATAAAATAAATAAATCATTAAAACCAGACTCTAATATAGGTCATGGACCACATTAACCATAATTTTGAGAAAAATACATTTAAATAGGTAGAATAAGAGATTTAATAGCTTTTGACATTCATGAGACTACTTCCACATAGGAATGGCTTGATTAGGGGAAGTTTTCTACATAGTAAGATTATAGTTTTTCCTTGGTTTATAATTCATCAAAATATTTCTTGATCTTTGGTATTACATTTAAATCTATATATTAATCTTATTTCCTTATTCTAAGTCTGTTAAAATATATAAAAATATCCTTTTAGTTATGAAAAATATGTGGAGGCTTTTTATTCATTTGTGGTTTGCTAGAATCATTCCATGTTTATAGATGATGAATATTACAACTTCAAAATAACCTTCATGAATATTTATAATCCTTGATAGATGATTTGAAAAAATTTCATGGTGGTATGAGATCATATGAATGTGAGAAATAATCTCTTTTAATAGTTCATAACTTCTTCACCATGATTGGTTTGACTAAATATCTCCTCTTCTTCTTGGAAGACTGATCTTACTTGATCAAATTTTCCAAAATTCTCTAAGTGAAAAACCTTACATATATTACTTGGATTCCAAGTTAATTTTATTTATTATAACAGAAAACCTCTTCCTTATCCCTTTAAATAAGGAAATTACCATACATATCAATGGATTAAATATTGTGTATCATAGGGAAATTAACTCCTTCTATCTCGGTGGAAAATTATGAATTATTATGTATCAAACTCCTATATTATCAATGATAAATTCATTCCCCTTATGTATCATGTGTATATATAGAGTCAATTTTATGTATATTTCATAATTTACACTTTCATCTTAAGTATCTTCCTTGTTCTATACATAATAGTAACTTCCCTTACCTAAAAAACAAAAAAAAAACCATTTTAAATATTAGAAATTGATATTTAATCATAAAATAATTATTTAAAAAATAAAATTCACAAATTAGGTCATTTTCATATTTAGATTAATATTTAACTTATAAATTATACATGTGGTAATTAAACATAAATTATGGAATACATGAGGATTAAATAATTTAATTACAATGATTTTTTTTGAAATATTATGCTATATCAAATCCCCCATACATAAATATTCCACTCTTGGGAAATCACTATATATCCTTACCAAATCCACACTATAGTTAAAGATGATAAAATTTTCCAAGATCTTTTCAAAATAAAACTTATGATGTCTCATTTATGAAATTTAGTTCATTTTATTTTCTCATATTACATTTATATTAATTCAACCATAATAATCCATCCATGATCTAGTCAAAATTTATCTCATATTGAATACATATCTCTATTCACTCAAGAGAAATATAATATGGAGTTATGCTCATAATTGAAAAAAATCATTTATCACCGTAATATTATAAAAATTATAATTTTACAAACTATGAGACATGAATATGAAATTAGTCATGATGTATTTTAAAGGTGATTTTAGTATCTTAGGGTTTGTGGGTATTTCTTTTTTTAAATTAAAAGGCTAAAAATAGGATTTTTAACTCTTAAATACAATGCATGAATATTTATGCCATTTTCTTGATTAGTTCCATGATTCATACAATTAAGAATAATGGATGATCCAATATCATTTTTTTTTTATTTTTTAGTTCAATAATATTATAATAATGAAATATAATGGGTGATAATGACCATTCCCATTTAACTCTTTTAAATAATTAAAATTACGACACACACCTTTTATATCACCCAATATTGCACTGTTTTCCAAGGAAGACACACTACATATCCTTCCTCCACACTCTAACATAAAATAATCATGAAAATTTATTAAGATTGAAGTTAGTTAAGGTAAAATATTATTTTAATGTGGCTTAAATCTATAAGGAAATTCATGGTTTTCTAAGGGATTATAAATAATTTATGTAAAGGTAGATCTCAAGAAAAAAACAAGGTCCAGCTAAAGAAGTTCTTCAATCATATTAAAAATATTTCATGAACTCTACGATGATTCTTGAACTAAATAAACCATTATATCATGTTGGGTTAGACCATTACATGTTCTATCCTTGAGTGAACCATGACATAGTGTGAGGCACTATAATGTGGTGGTTCTTTCATGGGATTATCACATTTTGCAATGCTGTATAGGAATCAACCCGAATCAACTAAAAATTTCATTATATTAAGTTTTTCATCATAGGATGATGATTGTGAGGAGTTTAAACACATAACATGAATGTTTAAAAATTAAACATTCCTAATGAGGATTTAAGATTAATGTTATAAAAATTAAAACATTTATTTATTTTGTGAAACAATCATTTAATATAGGTTAAATGTTTTAATTTTATTTAATTACAATATAAGTTTTTGATCCATAAGAATATTGTGGGATGGTTATAACTCCTCAAGGATTAAATTATATAGATTTGTATTCCCTCCAACCTTTAACCCAAGGTTCTATTAGATCTTGGCTCAAGAAAGATCTTACTTAAGATTCAGGTGATTCCCACAAAATTTGGATACATCTAGAGGAAGGAATATTTGAGCCACTTCTCTATGATATTAACTAAATGATTGTGAAAATATTCAATAGGATGGATCTACAAGTTTAATCCATGCTATTCTTATTATTAATTTATATTCATTCAAAACATATAGATATATTTTGGGATTATTGGTGTTTTGGAGTTGTCTTTCTATTGAATTTAGGATATTATATATCCATATGAAACCTAATAGTGGTATCAGAGTAAAGTTAAAAGAGTTAACTGATTACTAGGAACTCTCACACATGAAAAATGATGATACATGGCTCTCCACTCAAAATATCATCTACTAATGTAAAGATTTTCATCAGTGGAATTGGATCAATGGATAATGAGTTAAATGATTCTCAGAACTCTCAAACATGAACAACGAAAAAGTATGGATCTGGACTCAGGCACTATATTATCGATGCAGAGAGTTTTATAACCTTAAGAGTTAGGGAAATGGATTGATTTTATAGGTTCTAATGGATTTCATGTTAGGCATGTTTATATAAGATATTTTATCACATCATTTAGTGGTATTAGAGAAAATGTTAAAGAGTTAACTAATTCCCAATAACTATCACACATGAATGGTGATGAAGTGTTACTCTCTGCTCAGGAGATACTTTTTCATTACAAAAATTTGGGTTAATGGAGTGATTTGATAGGTTCATATGGATTTAAAATTATACGTGTTCATATAAGAGATTTAATATCACCCTAATAGTGGTATCAAAGTTAATCTATGAACATTTGGTTTAATATTTAAATGGACAAGGAAAAATGAGTTTTTTAGGTACCTCAACATGGTCAATTCCAAAACAATAATTTAAATTATTAAATATAGAGACCAAAAAATAACCTAGAGAAAAAAACTGATTTAAATTATTCATTTTAAAAGACCATTACATAAGTATTATGAAAATGAAAATGATTAACTTAGTATGATTTTTGTGAAAAAACTTAGCATTGTAGGAAAATTCTCTACACCGTGGTTAGTCAAGCGGTATGGAATGGCCTATATTGACCATGGATAATTCTATGGAATAATATAATTTACCAAGAATTTTTGTGACTTAATTTTCCCTTTTAGAAATAGCCTTTCCTAAAAAAATGACATCCCAAAATGCCCACTGTCATGGTATGACCAGGACCCAAAATGACCTCCAAAACAATCACAATTACAAACATTTCAATAGACTAGAATGGGTTTAACTATGTCATATTGCAATTTTTTGTGGTTATAATTTTATAGAATCTAAAGGGGGATTTAAATTGTACAAAAAATGTTTTGATAAATTTGATCTAGGTTTAAAGTGGATTTACATGGTAAATAATTTATAGAGTGTTTATAAATTAAATAAGGTAAAATATAAAAGTTTTTGTATTTATTTATGAATAGTTCATAAATGAAAATGTTAAATGTTTATATTAAGGAATTATTTGAAAATTTTATATTTAAACAATTACAAAAGGAGTTTTGGATATTAATATGTGATCTCATTGTCAAATCCATGAAATTAGATTTTTAATTTTGATAAGAAAAACTGCAGTAACGTGATGACCCTAATTCATCTCCCAATGAATCCTTGGATCATGAAATAGGAAAAAGAACAAAATTTTAAAATAATAAATGATATTATAGAAAAAATGGGGATGGTATGTTTTTTTGAAAGATAAAAAATGAAAATAAAAAATTAAAATGAAAGTTTATATGTAGAGAAATCACGACCAACCCAGATAAGTGTCCCTTGATGCTCAAACACCATCTATCTCAAAGGATGTAGGAATGGTAATAGATTCATTGACATATAATAATATAAAAACAAAAAATATTTGTGTGTTCTATCCAATACACCTCCTAGGATTTTATTGGAATCATGAAGTTATTCCCTAACAACCATTGGGAATCAATCAATTTTCATCCAATGTTATAATCCAAATTCATTAAGCAAACACATGATAAAATCCATGTATTATCCAGATTTGTGTGTTTATTTCAAAATTTATCACACTAAAAACATGAAATATCTTAATTGGAGGAATATTTATTTATTCAACCAATGTAATCCATAAACACACTCATGATAAAGAAAGGGTGAGAGAAGAAACCAACTGGACCAAATCATTACTCAATCCATTTTATGCATGAAATCATGAATATTTGTATTCATTTGATTATTATTTGAGTATACCAGCAATAAAAATGGAACAAAAGAACAAAATAAATAACAAAAAAACAATTTTTTTTAATTTTTATTAACCTCCCAAAGTGTAAAATCATGGAGCTCAAAATTAAATCAAGTGACACTCCCTAGATTGATCACAATGGGGGTTTAAAAGTATATGGTGAGGAGGAGAAGAAAATATAAAAATAAGACATAAAGAGATCAACATTATATTCCCTTGGATGTTCCTAGCCTCCTATTTTTCTTATTTAGTGTTTTAACCACTTTAATGGAATTGGAGATACCTACTTATGGGAAAGAGGTGTGGTCAATTTTTACTTCAATTCTATACTTTGATTTTGAATAAATTTTTTACACCCTATAATACTTAATATAGGAAGGTGATAAACTATTAAGTTTTTAGAATATATTGTATCAATTCTAAAAAAAATTACTAGTCTATTGGACATGTTTAAAAAATGTTAGGTATAAATTACTAAAGTAAAGTTTTCTAGTCTTGACATACTTTTCAGTTCCCTCCAATTTCACATGTCAACCAACAACCTTAATGACTGAATGTTGACATGATATTTTATGGAGATATGTTCCTTCAAGTTATATTTCATGTAAAACTGAAATCATCCCATTTAAATTCATTTATCCCAATTTATGACCCATTTATTAATGGTTCTTCAAATTTTCCCCAAAGGTTTTCCAATCTTCACGATTCATTTGGGACCTATATTATTGGATTTAGTAATTGGTCTAGTTGAATTAAACAAATCTAGATAATCATGGAATTCTATAAAAAATATTTTTCAATTTAGATTAGTTTATTTAATGTTATGAAAATAATACCAAACTGATATTTTTTTCTATGGAAGTATAAAAAAACATGAATTTACCCCTTTTAATGCATTTTAAAAAAATGAATGAAAAATTAAAGTTAAATGTAAAGACATTAAATTATGGAATATATTAACTTAAAAAAACTTTAAATCATAGTTTTACATGTAAAAATATTGGATAATTAACCATGTGATCACACCCACACACCTATGAATTTGTACTCATAGGAAAAAAATCATATATCTGAATGAAAATCCCCACCTAAATCAAAATTGATAAAATTTACACGATTCATGTAAAAATCAATTACATAATGTATTACTTATGAAATCAATTTTCCTTCCATTTTTATTTTATCAAATTCAAAAAATTTCAACCTCAAAAATCCATCCATGATCCAATCACAACTTTCCTTACATGGAAATTCATGTCACTCTCAAGATAAAATTAATCTAGTGCCATTTTTATACTTGAAAAAAATGGATGTATCACCATAAAATTATAAAAAAATCTTATTTATCCTTACCATGAGTTATAAAAATATATTCAATTATGAGGTCATTTTCATTGGGATTTGATGACTATGGGTGGGTGGGTAAAAACATTTAAAAGTTAACGACTGAAAATAAGAGGTTAAAATATTAAATATAATGTACGTATATTCAAGGGGAACCCAAGAAATTCCTGAATAAATCCCCTTACATTTTATAGACCACACTCTCTTTTTGTGATATGGTCCATTAGTCAAATAATAATTAAAATGAATTATTTCATTTCAATTTTTTTTTCAAGGAGGATGAGATGATAATCAAATACAGTGAATGGATGACATTTCACAGCGTTGTTTTTTTCTAATAGGGACATGAGTCATAAAAGTGATCATAATAAATAATTAAATATCATCTATATTTATATTTTATTTTTTAGGAGAAAATAGTGATATAAATGAAGCACAATGATGAAAATTACTCATACCAATGATAGATCTTGGAGTTTCACTACTTTTTACCTAAATTATAGTGAATAAATCCCCATATTTTTAGAATTTTCAAAGGATTTTCATAATTTTATGATCTTAACAATAATTTTTATTTTATTGTAAAAATGGAATATTTAGATGTTTTTTCTGATTTGGAATTATTATACAACATTTAATTTTAAGTGTTTGATGACCCTGTCAGGTATTTAAATCTTATCTTTCGAACAAAAAAGAAGTTTGGTTTGAAATAGATAAGTTTGGAAAAAAAATTTATCCACAGTGCTAATTACCTACATATATGAATTCAGCTATGAAAAAATCCATCTACATAGGTGGTTTCTACAGATGTAGATACATGTATGAAAATTCGGCTACAAGACCATTCATGTATATAAACTATCCATGTATGATAATTCTATATAATTGGATCAGCTATGTAATATAAATTGACTATACAATGATCCACGTACACAAATCAGTTATGTAAGGGAACTCAGCTACACAGTGATCCACACACATAAATAATTTTTCTACGAAAATTCAAAGTAAAAACCTATTCCAACTACATGAGAATCCTTTTCAGATATGAATATAGAATCAATATCACTTTGAGATGAGGCCTTGGGTTTCCATATAAACATCTATGCATCCCATTAGATTCAACCATGTGGAGAATAATAAATTAAATGAGCCATTAAAATAATAAACCTATAGTGTGAGTTTGAACCCATGTATTTAGTGGAGAATTAAATACCATGAATATCAAATAATTATTTAAAACTTAAATACTTTGAAGATCTTAGGATGCTAACTGAATTCGATGGACAAAAACAAATTATTATTTGATAGGAGAATGTTGCTGAGGAGATATGTTCATAAGGATACTAATTCTATAGAAACTAGGAATGGGATAATTCATGGGATATGATATAGATATGAAAGGATGAATTCACTAGTGTATGTGGATTGTATAGATATAATCACACCTTATTTTGAGTCTTTTTCTTTCATTGAAATCTTTTTTTAATTCTTATGGATTTTATTTTCATTAGTGAAATGGACTTTTTTCTCTTCTAAATTTATTCTCTTCCAACTTGAACTGGATTATTATTCTAATATATAAAAGTAAAGTGGATATAATATCTTTTTAAACTTATCTAGAAAGGGATTTCATTTGATCATAGGGATTTCATATAGGTTTGGATGCTTTGACATCTTTGGGTGGTCAGATCACTATTATAGGAGGAATGAAAATTATACCAAGGTCTCAGTATAATTTCCAGGTGAGATTATATAACATCTAGATATTTTATGAAATATTTTTTTTTTCAAATTAATTTAATTTTTTAGATATCTCACTTTATACGCAACACTAATTTTAGCTTTCATTATATGTAATAATGATTGCTTGCATGACACGTGATACCGAGCCTTGGTGAACCATGTAATAATATTATTTTAAACACGACCACTATAACTTATACATTAAATAGGTGGGTATGAATAGTATAAACTACTTTTTGAAATGTAAATATGAATTTCTTACTTAATATAAATTTATTTAAAATTTTTTAGTAAATAATTAATAAATTTTTAATAAAGTAATTATATTCTTCAAAAATATGTTTTCTTTAATTTTTTTATTTCTTTTTATGGAAAAAAATATTATAATTAATTTATAGATATTTTAGAAAATTTATTTGATAAAATGAACTAAAAGTTTTGAAATCATCACACCAAAATTAACTTATGGATAAATTTTGGTATTTTTTAGAAAATATTGATTTTTCAGGGAATAATGAAAAATATTTATTTTTGTAAAACTATACTTTATTTTCAATAAATTAAGTAATTTAAATAATCAATTATGTTTTAAAGTAACATAAGAATTATTTGTTTATATTTATTAAACTTAATTAATTTTGAATCAAATTTATATTGGATTTTAGTATAATTTTATTTTTGGGTTTAAAATTTTTTTTTTCTTAAAATAGTTTTAAAGTGCATATTGTTTCTCCCTTTTAATTAATTTAAATATTCTCTAATGAGGAATGTTTTAAATGAAATTTATATATTATATATCAATAACTTTTCATTTATATTCATGCAATGATTATTATTAGACATAAATTTAATATAAAATCATCTTCTGCTTGAAACAATTACTTCTTGAAAACCCACTTTTTCATCGCGTCTGCAGGTTTTGTTTTAAATTTAAAATTTTAAAATTTTATAAAAATTATTTAACAAAATAAATTTAATTTTTTAAATCATCATGTCAAAATTATATTATTATAATTTTTTTAGTAATTTTCTGAAAAGATTAAATTTTTAATGAATAGTGAAAATACTAAATTTTAATTGAAAATTTCCTTTTCATTTAAATTATTTATAAAGTTAAATTATATTTTTAATTGTTTTTAAAGTAAAATTATTTCAATTATATATCTATTAATATAATTTATCTCATTGGAATCAACTTCATACTGAAATCAGATTAAAAACTTTGTAAACTTTTGAACATTTTTTCTTTAAAAGCCTGCTTTCTCATCACATATGCGAGTTCAATTTTAAATTATATTTTGACACTCATGTGAATGGAATTTTAGAAAATGGATTCCAAATTTGGAATTAAAATAATTTTATTATCGAATAAGGTAAAATTAATTTTTTACCATAATTAATAGTAAAAATTGTAAAAAATATTTACCGTGATTAAGGTAAAAATGGATTTACGGGGGCTTAAATTAAAAATATAAGAGAAAAAAATGACCTAAAAATTTTCCAAAACCCATTTAATGGACATATTTCAACCTTATACCTTATATTATCAATAATTTTTCATTATTTGATCCTTGTGAGATGAAAAAATGTGGGTTGAAATTATTTCTTTTAAAAAAATTACAAGTGTACCACTCACCTCACTTATAAAAGGCCAACCCTTATCCTCTCATATTCACACATTCAAACCCTTGTTTTTCATCCATTAACTACCCAAATTATCACGAACTGAATCTGGTCGCTGCCAAAATCGACACCAAACCCAGCCCATGACAAGACCTGAAGGGCGTTCCCTATCCCCACGGGCTGGCACAAGTGCCCGGGTATCATTTATCTTGGTTTGGGAACGATTTACCCAAATATGTATACATAAAACACCAAAAATATTTGATAAAATGAATCTAAAAATTTCATACCAACAAGGTTTATACAAAAATCCAGAAATGAAAACATAAGTTCAAATGAAATACAAAAGGTCCAAAGACACAATGAAATAACAACAAAATAGTCCTATGGACTCCACATGACAAGGGGTCATCACCCCCAAGTTGTATCCACAACTCCACCCCAATGATGGGGACTAACACCCTGAACCACCATCACCCTTAGCCTTTCTTTTACCTGAGTAAAAAATAACCAAGTCTACTTAGACCCAAGGGGTGTAAGTAGGGTGTGAGCCTAAACCAAATAGGATACCACCCAATGATTTCAAAGAGGATGCAATACAATGTGAAAAACCAAGCAATTTTAGTACGCAAAGAAAAGCTGTGATAAAATCCAAGAAATGCAACTTTCAATTGAAAACAGTTTTCAAGCTAAAATTTTCAGAATGTTCACACATTTAAATATAAATTTTATATACTATAAAGTACTTCCAAAAACAACCCAATACAATGGAAAATACCACAAATACAATGAGAAACAAAATCGGGAACACCCCTAGGCACTAGATAGTCTCGGGCCCCATGTACCTCATACCTCGGTGTAAAGTAACCGTAGTAAAATTCATTCTTGTGCACGAGCCACTAGTTGGGAACATACCCATAACCTAGTGGTCCCCAATCATCATCCACATAGTTTAGTTAGAGTTGTCTTTATCAAAATTCTAGGTGAAACAGGGACAAAACCCATCTGGTCCACTAGTCGTACTAGTACACATCCGCCCCACCTAGGTACCCAGGCTTCCCCCTTTGTGCACAAATAAATTCATCATGCCACATGCATCCATTTTCATATAACAACACCAATTCTGGTCACTTACAAATAATAGAGTATCTATACACACTTTATACCGTTTAAAACACACAAAAAAAACACTTTGATTTTCAGTAAAACAATTTCTCAAAAACCCGCATTGTTTTGCACCCAACACTCCCTGAAAACCCCACTTTTTACACTATGTGCACACCTTTAAGTTACCAAAATAGAAAATACAGCCCTATAAATTTCAATGAATTCAAAAAATCAATTTTAGGGCGGCCCCATGTGAACCAATAAATGTAATCTTTATAAAACTTCCATTTTTAAACAAACATGACACTTAAAGTTCACAAGTTTCACAACACCATTAAAACCAAATTTTGCAGAAAAAAAGGTATAAACATTAAAAACTATATTTTTAGCCCTAATAAATCCCAATAAAATAAAATAAGCAGTGATAGGGTATCCCCAAATGAACCAACAAGAGACTTCCATGAAAAACCCCCAATTTCACCTAAAATTGGCATTAAAAATTCCTTTGCATTACAAACACCACTAAAAATATTTTTTACAGCAACCATAAAATGAAATTATTTTGAAAATATCATAAAAACATCAATTCAATTCACGAATATTTCACACATATAGAATCACATACCAAAGTAATGAAAACCCTTGAATTAGCGTGCAAAAATCAAGTCGCACCACCACCACACCAAGAGGGACTTAGAACAAACCTAAAAACATAAAATTGGACAAAGAAAACCCAAGTTAAAACCTTCGGTTCAAAACCCTACCTTCTGTTCATTTGGTAATTCAAGGAAAAGGGAAGAAACCCTAAGCAAATAGAATTAAACCCTAAGCAATTTGAAAGAGGATTAGAAGAGACTCACTTACTTGAGGGATCTTGAAAAATCTCCCCTAATACACTAGTATATGAAATTTCAAATAGTCAAAACTTCAAGGGAGGTTTGAAGAAGGATGAGGAGGTCATTTAGGAACTGTAATGGAGGGAAAAGAGTAAGAATTGAGAGAGTTATGATGGAAAGAACTTACCTCATCAAATCTGTCCTATTTTAGAAACCCTAAGAAGTTAAGCACTCAATCGCGATGAATAAGAGCACCAAAGAGGGGCGAGAGAGGTTGGACACGCGGCTGGGTTCAATGGTCTCGTGTGAGGCTTAGAATCACCTAAAAATACTTAAAATTGAATAATTTATTAATTAATCAAATTTTATTTTTAAAACTGGAATCAGACTTTCGGGCATGTCCAATCCCTTAAATAAAAACCCATATACACCTTGGTTATGAATTTCTAAAGGCTCCAAACTACAATGGTGGTGTTAATATGTCAGGGGAGACCATTTAGGAATTTTAATGAGTGAAAAATATTTAAAAAATAAAAATTTATAAAAGAAACAAAATTTATTTTTAAATCTGGAATTGTGCTCACGGTTTGGCCCAATTCACGAAAACTCACCCATTCCACCATAAAAGCTTGAGAAACCCAAAAAACAAAGAATAAATGGAAATTAAATGAAATTTAACTTTAAAATAAGTCATTTATGTGATAATTATTCACACCATGAAAAGTTTCAATCCTCGGAAAGCTACAACAATCCCAGATACCAAAACCAAACCCAACCGATAAACCAAGATGTAGTTCTTTGCCAAGATTCGCCCCGAAGGGCCAAACCACCTCCAGTGATCAATTAAGAAATGATTAATCTCACAACCCAAACATACACCACTTTTATGAAATGATCAATCACATTCATGCTTTATCCCAAAAGAAAAATCCTCAAACACAATCTGAATAAGACTCGAGCAATTTACCCAAACAAACAACAATATCGAACAAGATTACACTTACCTTGCTATAAATAAACCATTGGGAACTCTCCAATCTCCATGTTTACCCAAAGAAGATGTCGGTGGATTGATATCTTCGAAAAATAATACCTACCTCCAATCCAAGACCATGGATAAATCTGAGTTACTGGTACGGGGGAACAAAAATAGGCTCCCCACCATAAGAGGCAACCTATATTTTTCCCGAGACAGAATCAGGACACTAGTAGGGGGAGGCCTGAACGGACTCCCCAATAAAAAAGGTATAATTTCATCGGACCTTTAAAAAAGAACTTATATAATACTCATAGTGGGTCTCCCCACCATAAGAACCAACCATTTTAACCGACCAGCACGGGCCAGTACAGAAAGACCCCAAAATTTAAAGAGTTGGAACGACCACATGGTTAGTCCACACGGTTTGGGAAACCATGCGCTAATAGTGGGGATCCTTCTATCCACATGGTTTTCTGGGGCATGGTCACTACTAACCAAGCAAAAAACATGTTCTCAACCTTTTTATCCAAACTTCAAACCTTTCTCCAAAGACTCAATGGAAACCCAAGGGGGGGGGGGAATAACATTGGGCGATGACATGGGTACAAGTCCCTCCACCTATTTCCACCGAACGGGAACAACAGAAGAAGGATTATGACACCATAGGTTTAGAATCTTCCTATCTTTTATACTAAGTATAAGACTTTGTACAAGGGTTTAAATGACCCTGGGATTTCCCCTGACTATGAGCCAGCTTCTCTCCAAGACCTATGGCTGCAACTCAAATGATTAAAGCATCTTCGGCCTCGCAGTTAGGCTTTGGAAACCCCCTGAATGAGAATTCTTCTTTTTGTGAAACCAAAAACTACAACACAATCCCCGATATGTTTTCGAAGACATAACACATTCCAAACTCACTTTACCCTAACCCTATATTTCACTGAAACAAGGGCTTATAAGATTCACACACAACAAACCTTGTTTGTCTGGGTGATAAACAATATAAGTAAAGAACACCTATACTCACCTTCCTCTAAAATAGAATTTTTTTAAGTTTTTCCAAGGGAGACATTATCCCATCATAATAGAGACTCTCAAATGATTTCACAACTTTCACCTTTATGGTCAATCGAGCACATGACATCATAAGGCATCATCAAACATGACCATTGCGACTGATATAAACAATGCATGGAGAGGGACCTTATACAACATCCCCAAACAACACACAATTCTAGAAAGTGGCCAAAATATCCTATCATGACCATATTTCCTACATTGGTGGTTTAACATGAACTCATGCTTCAAATTAATTGTGAAGAACCCAAAGTCCCTCTTAGACACCATCGAGACACTCACCCACACTAACAACCCTATACCACTTCCACCTTCGACGAATCAGGAAACTTAAGAAACTACTGTCTCTTCCAACCATCCACGAGCACTCTAATGCTACAAGAGGATAAAAAAAAAGAAAGGAATGGGTATAGACTCAATCTACAGAGCTCTAGAGAAAAAAAATATTCCTTATATTGATCAACTGGAGGATTTTCTAATGGAGGAACAATCCGGGTTTCACTTCAGTTATGCATTAACCCTTAATGGGGCATACCTTATCCAATGAGAGAACCCAAGGACCCAACCAAGCTGGTCCATTGGTAAAAAAGTTCCACAAAACAGATCCAAACACATTAAGGGAACCACCATAAAGGTGTCCCGAAACATATCTCAGAGGTGACTACTAACCGGTCCTTCTACCTAGCTTACCGACCAAACAGAAACCCAAAACACAGTTCGAACAGGAGGGGTTCTTGGACTCAAAACATCCCACAACATCAACATTTTCAAAAAAACACATAATATAAACCATACTAAACAATTCACAAAGACATCATGTTTTTCTTTAAAAGCATTTCTTTGAAAACAAATGGTTTAGCGGTTAGCGCATTCACCAATGGTACCCCATGGGCCTTACACATGCATGTTTCTGTGCCACACCTGGAACCCTCCTCATATCTATCTTGCCACTCATCCAGTCATGCCATCAACCATACATAATCCCATATAACCCAATTCATGTGGTTTCTCACGAAAATACCAATGGTTAAAACAAAAAATCTTTCCACTTTTAAAAACCAAAACATTCAACCAACACATCCTTTTTCTCAAAAACGTTAACCATGAGATCAAAATCCCAACTCACATATTACAAAAAATTTCAGGAAGACACAACCATTTAGAAAATAACTCACTTTCAAGATATTCACATCAATTTCAAAACATCTCATCCCATTAAAACACCCTTTGATTGTTTAAAAAACTCTATTGGAAACACTTTTCAAAACCAACTTCAATATAGTTCTTGCTTTCAAAAGAGGTGTAAGCACACCATTTTCCATTTCGATTTTTTTTTTGAAAATTCAGTTCCACCATTTCATTAACCAAACCATTCCCTCTTTATTTTAAAATCATTTCACAAAAACTTTACGCTTCATAAAACCAAGTCACTTTAAAACCAAAGTGCCAAGATTTCAAAACTAAAGCACAAAACAATGCGAGAGGAAACTAGTTTCAGTGGGTGACTTGGACATATGGTTAGAAGCCATATTTCAATCACTTCACTATTACAGAGAGTATTCTAGGAAATATCATCGACTCCACATGGCTTGACAGGCCCTGCGAGCTCACTAAGTCCATTAACCCAACTCTCTTTTCATTTCCCCTAATCATCATCAAACCATGAAAACCAAAGGACTTAGATAAATCCCAACTTCTCCTAGAAACTTGAATCCCATCATGAGGTGTGGTGATCAGGCACACTACTCATAACTGGAATACCAAGTCCCGAAAATCCTAACTCTAGACTCTCCCGACTCTTCCCCAAATAACATGACCCAAAGAGTTAACCTAAACCTCCTTTGATACCATTTTGTCACGAACTGAATCTGGTCGCCGCCAAAACCGACACCAAACCAAGCCCGTGACAAGGCCCTAAGGGCGTTCCCTATCCTCACGAGATGGAACAAGTGCCCGAGTATCATTTATCTTGGTTTGGAAATGATTTACCCGAATATGTATACATAAAACACCAAAAATATTTGATAAAATGAATCTGAAAATTTCATACCAACAAGGTTTATACAAAAAATCCAGAACTGAAAACATAAGTTAAAATTCAATAAAAAAGATCCAGAGACACAATGAAACAGCAAAAAAACATCCCCATGGACTCCACATGACAAGGGGTCATCACCCCCAATCCATCTCCACAACTCCGCCCCAATGATGGGGACTAACACACTGAACCGCCATTACCCTTAGCCTTTACTTTACCTGAGTCAAACATAACCAAGTCAACTTACACCCAAGGGGTTTAAGTAGGGTGTGAGCCTAATACCAATAGTATACCACCCAATGATTCCAAATAGGATGAAATACAATGTGAAAAAGCAAGCAGTTTTAGTACGCAAAGAAAAGGAGTAATAAAATCCAAGAAATGCAACTTTCAATTGAAAATAGTTGTCAAGCTAAAATTATCAGAATGTTCACACATTTAAATATAATTGTTATATACTGTAAATTACTTCCAAAAACACCCCAATACAATGGAAAATACCACAAACATAATGAGAAACACAATCGGGAACACCCCTAGGCACTAGATAGTCTCGGGCCCTATGTACCTCATACCTCTGTGTAAAGTAACCATAGTAAAATATGTTCTCGTGAAAAAGCCACTAGTAGGGAACATACCCATAACCTAGTGATCCCCAATAATCATCCAAATAGTTTAGTTAGAGTTGTTGTTATCCAAATTCTAGGTGAAACAGGGACAAAACCCATCCGGTCCACTAGCCGTACTAGTACACATCCGCCCCACCTAGGTACCCGAGATTCCCCCTTTGTGCTTAAAAAAATTAAGCATGCCACATGCATCCAATTTCATATAAAAACACCAATACTGGTCACTTACAAACAATACAGTATCTAGACACACTTTATACCATTTAAAACACACAACAAAATACTTTGATTTTCCGTAAAACAATTTCTCAAAAACCCGCATTGTTTTTCACCCAACACTCCCTGAAAACCCCACTTTTCACACTATGTGCACACTTTAAAGTTACCAAAATATAAAATACAGCCCTATAAATTTCAATGAATCCAAAAAAATCAATTTTAGAGCAGACCCATGTGAACCAATAAATGTAATCTTTGTAAAACTTCCATTTTTTAAACAAACATGACACTTAAAGTTCACAAGTTCCACAACACCATTAAAACCAACTTTCGCAGCAACAAACAAAAGAGATAAACATTAAAAACAGTATTTTCAGACCTAATACATCCCAATAAAATAAAATAAGTAGCGATAGGGTAGTCCCAAATGAACCAACAAGAGACTTCCATGAAAACCCCCCAATTTCACCTAAAATTGGCATTAAAAATTCATTTGCATTACAAACACCACTAAAACTATTTTTTGCAGCAACCATAAAATTAAATGAATATGAAAATATCATAAAAACATCAAGTCAATTGAAAAATATTTCATACATATGGAATCACCTACCAAAGTAATGAAAACCCTTGAATCAACCTGCGAAAATCAAGTCGCACCACCACCGCACCAAGAGGGACTTAGAACAAACCTAAAACCACAAAATTGGACCAAGAAAACCCAAGGTTAAACCATAGGTTCGAAACCCTACCTCCTGGTCATTTGGTACTTCAATGAAAATGGAAGAAACGCCAAGAAAATAGAATCAAACCCTAAGAAATTTGAAAGAGGAATGGAAGAGACTCACTTACTTGAGGGATCTTGAAGAATCTCCCCTAATACACTATTATCTAAAATTTAAAATAGTCAAAACTTCAAGTTAGGTTCGGAGAAGGATGAGGAGGTCATTTAGGAACTAGAATGGAGGAAAAAGAATAAGAATTGTGAGAGTTATGATGGAAAGAAATTACCTCCTCAAATCTTCCTAATTTTAGAAACCCTAAGAAGTTCAGCACTCAATCGCGATGAAGAAGAGCTCTAAAGAGGGGGGAGAGAGGTTGGGCGCTCAGCTGGGTTCAATGGGAACGTGTGAGGCTTAGAATTACCGAAAAATCCTTAAAATTGAATAAGTTATTAATTAATCAAATTTTATTTTTAAAACTGGAATTGGGCTTTCAGGCAGGCCCAATCCCTTAAATAAAAACCCATATACACATTGGTTATGGATTTATAAAGGATCCAAACTACAATGGCGGTGTTAATATGTTAGGGGAGACCATTTAGGAATCGGAATGGGTGAAAAAAATAAAAAAAGTAAAAAGTTATAAAAGTAACAAAATTTATTTTTAAATCTGGAATTGAGCTCACGGTTTGGCCCAATTCATGAAAACTCACCAATTCCACCATAAAAGCTTGAGAAACCCCAAAAACAAAGCATAAATCGAAATTAAATTAAATTTAACTTTAAAATAAGTCTTTTATGTGACACAAATAATATAAATAATTCCCTCATATCTTCCTAAAATCCTTATTTTGGATATAAATCTAACCTAGGAAGGCTTTTGGTACAAACCTAAGGAGGATACCTAAAGAAGAGGTAACGTTCATCAACGAGTGTTTTTGTTTTATTTCTTCCAAAACCTAATTAAATTTTTATTATACCATAATGATATAAAAATATAAATATATTTCATATAATGAGATGTTTTTATGTTAAGTTCATTACCTGCAACCATCTCAACTTCCATCAAATGGGATACAAAATCATCTTTTATGTGTACGACGAACTACCACCTCACGAACCGATGTCATTCATTTTTCCATTACCACCTCTCACAGTTAGAAATAATGATGGATTTATTGTTTATATATGATATTTATGATATTATTATGTTTATTTAATTATTATATCACACATAACATAATTCTTTTCATTTTGTGGGAATACGATAATGCTGCTCGTGTGTACGGTGAACTACAGCCTCGTGAAACGATGTGATTCATTCATACTTTAAATGGATTATAATAAGGATTTTTTTAATGAAAATATGTGATATATATGACATAAAAATTATTATGTAATAATAATATATCTTTTACCTTTATTTTTTCAATATGTTGAGAAAATGGAAACAATGCTCATTTGTACGTACGACGTACCATCTCCATGAATGGTGTATTTAATTTTCTATATCTGTCCATTAGAGATTAATATAAATACATAAATACTCAATATATATGATATTTATATCATGTTTAATATTTTTTATATGATTTAACCATGATCAAAGTAAGAGGAAAAAAATAATAAATCAAGACATATATGAAAAATAAAGCGATTATTACCCAAAACGTGACTTTAAAATAGAATTGTTAATAAATGAGTAATAAAAGGAGATAAGTAAATCATATATTTTATGATATATATAATTATTTTTATTTAATATATGTATAATAAAATTATATTTATTATATAGTAGTTTTTAACGAGTGCGAAGGAAGTCAAGACTTATGGTAAGGGATTTCCGTCTCACTTTTTACTTCTATGAGACACATAAAATATTCACAAACTATTTATTTTATGTGGTATAAATATTTCCCATGAATTTTTTTTTTAAAATTATTATCCTTAAAATTATTTGTATTTACATATCAATTATAGTATCTCTCTTTCATGTGGTTTACAGTTCAAAATTTACTACAGTGGTAAAAAAGTTTTGTCTCAATTTGGCTTCTTTGAGAATTATAGTTATGTTATGAAATTATATTATTTTATGGAATGTATATATATAACCTTTTAAATTTAATATCATGAATTTATTTATACTAATTATATTTTATGTTTATTTTAATTTTATTCCTTCATGGGGCTTACATTTCGAAGTTACTAAAGTGGTAAAGAGTTTACATTACAATCTCATAATTTATCGAGATTGTTTATGATTATGTTTTCGATGATCAAATATTATGATACATATCTAAATAAACTCATGAATTTTATTATCCTTTTTTTATTTCATAAAAATAAATGTTTTCCCTTCATTTTCCTCTCTTCATGTACTCAAGAGTTCAAAAATGATATTTTTAAGAAAAATTTTCTTTTCGGTTGAAATCACTTTTTCTTCCAAAAGAATATTTTCTATTTTTTTTCCAAATTTTCTTTTAACATTTTTAAAATGATTTAATAAATACATTTTTACCCATTTTTTAATTTAAAAAGATTGTTTGAAAAGAATCTTCATGTTGTTTAAAAAAAGGCATGTTTGGCTTTTTCTATAAACATGAAAATAATCTTGGTTTTTACATGCACGACATGAATAATATTTCCTACTATCATGACCATTAAATGATTTAAATTTTCACTTACATGTTTTAAAATATATTTTCAAATGAAATTTTTTCTCTAATATTTAGGATTTTTTTTAGTTTTTAAAATAAAAAATTCAAATTGAAAAGGATTTTGAATTTTTTTATGTTTTAAAAAGTGTTTTTCAAAGAGAAAATGATAATTTAATCAAGAAATATTTTAAATTCTTTTTAAATATTCCTTTATAAGTAAAAAAAATTCAAAATTTTTTAGGTTTTAAAAAATTATTTTTCAAAGAAAGGCTATTTTCCTTAAAAAAATCCCAAGTAATCTTTTAAAATTATTTTGCATCTAAGATGAAATTTTTTGATTCTATTTATAATTTACTGAGGATATGAACCAAGGATACCATTATTATTATTTCATTTAATGGTTTATTATCAAAATAGGTTTATGAAACCCATATATCTGCAATGGGTTACACCATGATGAAATTCTTATGAAACCTACTTATTTTTCGACAGGTTATGCTATGATGAAATGATGAAATGATTATGAAACCTATCTCTTTTATATAGGTATGATATGATGAAATTTTTATGAATCCTATTTCATTTCATGGGTAATGATATGATAGATATTTTTTGATATTGTGGAACACATAAACATGGTTTTCATTTTGTGATGGGTGGGACCTATATCTCCCTCCAATGCATTGGGTAGAGATGGATAACTCATGAATAAATATGTTATTCGTAAACTTGATTACATGTTCACAATGTTATATGTGAACCTGATTGTATGTTCACAATGTTATATGTGAATCTGGTTACATTTTCAACATGTTATGTATGGAATAGTCTTTTATGTCCATAATATTATGCATGGACCTATCTTTTATGCACATAATGTTATGTGTTGACCTATTTGCATATCCATAAGTTTATACAAGGGCCTGATTCCATGTCCTTAACTTAATGAGTGAACCTTTATCTATTTTTACATGTTCACAATGTTATAATCTGAAATTCATTCCAAAAATATATGTATTATGCTAATGTTATGCTCTCATGACTCATGTTCTTTGATTCTATTATGATTCATGTATTATGAACTGCTAATCATTATTCCATGACTTAAGATTATGATCTTTGATATGTAGGGTATGGTTTTCAAATGTTATTTTCATGTTCTCATACCCTTATGTTCGTGTTATGATTACGTATCTCACTTTTTTACCATTACTAAGCATCTGAGCTCACTCTTTCTTATGTTCCCTTTCCCCAGGTTATGAAGAATGTTTTAAGTAGGGTATGTTTGTGAAGGGTACTAAAGGGGAATATCTTTGTTGGATGCATTGAAGATCTTTCAAAAAATTAAAATATTATGTTCCAAGTTTCCAAAGGTACTAAAATATTATAGTCCTCAGGAATGTGTTTGTATAATATATTGAATATTAATCTAAAAAGATGAAATAAACATGTATAAAAATCCTAGGTTTCTATAGTTGGTATAAGAAGAAAGTTTTCATTAACATTTGGAAACTAGGATGAGAAAAATTTAGTGAGATACATAGACATATTTCTAAAGATATTTCTAGGTATGTATCTAAGGATAAGTCTAAGGAGGATTCAAAGTATATAAAAATGTCCTGGAATTTATGTAAAGGAAGTGATTTACAAGAAACTACATCCCTTTATAGATAATACAAGTGAATGTGGCTCTGGAAAAGAGGTAACCAGGGGTAATAAATCCAAAAATGGTGCATTGATCTAGACTTGATCATCACATGGTTTATGACAATAGGCCTTGATTCACACATAGTTTGACACTACTGAGAGATATTCTTAAGAAATTCACAAACTCTTTTATACCATCACGAAGGATTTAAATAGATGGTGACTATGAATGACCTAGTATAAACCAAAGGTTTCATAGATTGAATAGAAGGTGTCATTATTTAAATATACTATAGGGTATTTTTTTCATGGTTATGTGGTTTTACATTATGATTAGTGTTAATAATACTATTATTTTGGTTTTAGTCAATGGAGGGAACCCAAATGAACTGGGTTAAGATTGAATGTGATGGAAAATTTGCTAATGAGCAGCCAAATGGGATGATGACTGGAGTGAAGGATATTGTGATTATTCCTAATCAGTTATCAAGATATATTATTAACAACTTTCACATTAACCAAATATTGGACTCATCAATGAAGACAAGGATGGAGTTTATTGAGAGTTTGGGTGGTGGAGACCATAGAGGAAGAAAGATTTGGTTTCTTATATGTCAAGAATGTGGGAAACAACACCAAAGTGGATGTCTTATAGGAACACGAAGATGTTTTGAGTGTAAAAAGTAAGGACACAAAGAAACTAATTATAGAGAAAAATGTAAGGTATGGTTAATGAAATAGTTGAGAATAATGGTCTCCCTAATATATCATCGATGGTTAAATGTTTCAAATGTGGAATGTATGAGAATTATGAAAATATATATACTAAGGGGAAGATACTGAAGAGAATCAGAAAGGTGGTAAGAGTAATGGTTATACTATTGATGATAAGGAGACTAAAAATAACATATGAAAGGTTTGTGTTGTTCTAACATTATTTTTTATGTTAAACATGAGAAGAATGACTAAAATGAGGTTGAAAAATGTTAAGACATGATTCATATTTCATATTGTAGGAAATAGTAATTAAAGAATAAGATGATGAATCTTAGTTAATGGTTTGATAAGGAAGTGAGATTATCGAAGTGTTTATGTATTGTAATTAAATAATTATGTCATATGAATCATGATATATATAAGGATTGTTTAATATATGTTTTTTGTTACAGATTTGAAAGAAAATGTTGAATGGGGTAGATGACTTGGAAAAGTGATTTAATGGGAAGGTAATATTTTATAAAAAACACATGATTAAGGAAATGACAACCTTTAATATATTACTAAAGTTGAGATAATGATGTTAGGATAAATAGATTATTAATACAGATAAAGTAAATTATACAACACTGAAAACCTTGGAACTGATTAATGATTTGTGCACAAAGTGGTTTATACTATTATTAATAGAGTTTACAACATTTTTATATTTAAGGATCATATCCAATAATCTATGTTTCATGTAAGGAATGATGAATCATGTATGTTTTCATCATCGTTTTATGGTAATTCAAGTTATCACCATGTTTCAAGAGAATACATGATGAAGGTATTCACATGTTTGGTATGTGAAAATCAAGAGACACTTTATGATATATGGGGGATTGCTGTAAAGTTTATTTTAATAAATTTTGTAGCCTTATTTATAAAATTTTATTTTTGAAGGGTTGTAAGGTTAACCATTTATTGAATGGTTTAAGTTTAACTTTAAATGAGGTTTTAGAGATAAATGTATCATTTCAACATATTAATATTCATGCATAACTTTGTTGTGATGATAACTAAAGATTGATAAAATAAATAATCACTCTATTTATGGATCTTATAATCCATTAGTGCTTCAGGAATAAAAAATTCACCTTCATTTCTTGGAGTAAGAAATGAAGTGTAAATTTATCAAGGAATGACTAAAGGGTGAGATTTTTCTTATGAAATTGAATGAAATCAAGTAAGTTTATCTTCTCATGAAAATTATTTAACTTTAAGAAAATGGTCTTGAAATAAAATGTTTTCTTGTTATCATGATATCAATGACATTTTTCACGCATCTTTGGTTTATTTTTTTCATTAACCTTCTCTGGATCACCCACTTTATTATGATCAATGGTCTCCATCACTTTCTATAATTATTTATGACTTTCTTGCATGCCCAAATATTTACTTCCCATCTATGTTCTCCTATGAGGAAAAATAGTTATGAGTTACTTTAGGCAACCTTTATGTTTACAAATTTCCATTTTAAGGGATGTTTTATTATCCATTTGTACGATGTGGGTTTCTATGAAGGAATTTTCAAATGTTAAACCTTTGATGTATGAGATGAATTTCGAGGGAGAAATTCATTTTAAGGGAGGTAGAATGTAACATACCGAGATTTTATGATTTTTTTTTTCAAATTAATTTAATTTTTTTTTATAGATTTTGTTATATGAAACACCGATTTTAGCTTGTATTACATACAACAGTGATAGTGTGCATGACTCGCGACACCGATCTTCAGCGAACCATGAAATAATATAATTTTAAATGCAACCATTATAAAAAATCCATTAAATAGTAGGGTATGAATAATTTAAACTACATTATGAATTTTATATATAAATTTACTACTCAATATAAATTTATTTATAAATTCTTAGTAAATAATTATTCAATTTTTTTAAAGTAATTATATTCTTTAAAAATATGTTTTCTTCAAAAATGATTTTTATTGCTTTTTAAGAAAAAAATATTATAATTAATTTATAGATATTTTAAAATTTTATTTTATAAAATTAAATTAACTCTTAAAATCATCATATTGAAATAAAATTATGGTTAAATTTTGGTATTTTTTTAAAAAATATTGATTTTTAGTGAATAGTGAAAAATAACAATTTTTGTAAAACTATATTTTCTTTTCAATAAATTAAGTATTTTAAATAACCAATTATTTTTTAATGTAAAATAATAATTATTTATTTATATTTAATACACTTAATTAATTTTAAATCAACTTTATATTGTATTTTATTATAAGTTTATTTTTAGGTTTAAAAAATATTTTTTTAAGAAAACTATTTTAAAGTGCATAATTTTTCTCCATTTTAATTAATTAAAATAATCCATAACGAGCTATGTTTTAAATGAAATGTATATATTATATATCAATAAATTTTAATTTATATTAATACAATGATTATTATTAGACATAGAGTTAATATAAAATCATCTCCTGCTTGAAAAATACACTTCTTGAAAACCTTCTTTTTCATCACGTATGCGGGTTTTGTTTTAAATTTAATTTTTTCCACTTTTATAAAATTTTGTTTTAAAAATAGTTTTTTTTAAAATTATCATGTAATAATTATATTAGGGTTTTTTAGAAATTTCTAGAAAGATTAAGTTTTTGATGAATAGTGAAAAACACTCAATTTTAATTGAAAACTGTCTTTTTGCTTAAATTATATTTTAAATTAGTTTTAAAGTAGAATTAGTTAAATTATATATATTAAAATATAATTTATGTCATTTGAATAAATTTTTTATTTAAATTTGATATAAAAATTTGTAAACTTTTGAATATTTTGTCTTTGAAAACCCGCTTTCTAATCGCGTCTACATGATTAATTTAAAATCAATTTTTCCACTTATATGAATGGAGTTTTTAAAAATGGATTAAATATTTTAAATTATTATAATTTATATTATCTAATAATTTCAACTTAATTTTTCAATATACTGAATAATAAAAATAGTAAAAATTATTTACCGTGGTAAAGGTAAAAATGAGTTTATTAGGGGGTTAAACTAAAAAGATAAGGGTAAAAAATGACCCAAAACTTGTCAAAAAACAATTTTATGTTCATATTTAGAAATTATATCTTCTATTATAAATAATTTCCTATTTTTTGAGCCTTTTTACATGAAAAAACAAGGGTGGGATTGTTTCTTTCAAAAAACTTACAAGTGTGACACTCACCTCACTTATAAAAGGCAACCCCTTATCCTATCCTATTAAAACCTTAAAAACCTTTTGGTCTGGAAAATACATGAAACAATAATATAAAAAATTCCATAATCCAATTCTAAAGTCCTTATTTTGGAAATAAATCCAAACTAGGAAGGATTTTGGTGTAAACCTAAGGAGGAAATCTGAAGAAGAGTTAACATTCATCAACAAGTGTTTTTATTTTATTTCTTACTACACCTCATAAAATTATTATTATACCATGAATATATAATAAAAATATTGTATTACATAAACTTATATGTTTTTATTTTAAGTTCATGACCTAAAACCATACCCAATTCCAACAAATAGGTTACAAAATCCTTGTTTGCGCATAATGCAGACTACCGCCTCACGAACCGATGTCATTCGTTTTTCCATTACCACCTATAGAGGTTAGATATAATGATGTATTTACTGATTATATATGATATTTATTATATTATTATGATTATGTAATTATTATATCACACAGAAATTCATGCTTTCCATTTTTTTGGGAATAAGATAACATCGCTCTTGTGTACGACAAACTACCGCCTCACGAAGTGATGCGATTCATTCACCCTTTAAATGGATGGTAATAAGGATGGGTTTAATGAAAATATTTGATATATATTACATAAAAAATATTATGTAATAATAATATATCATTTACCTTTATTTCTTTCAATATGTCTAGAAAATAGAAACAATGTTCATTAGTACGTACGACCTACATTCTCCATGAATGATGTATTTCATTTTCTATATCCATTCTTTATAGATAAATATAAATAAATATATACTGAATATATATGATATTTTTATAATGGTTAATATTATTTATATTATGGAACTATTTTCAAAGTAATAGGACCGAAAATAATAGATCAAGACATATAAGAAAAACAATGTTGTTATTACCCGAAACATGACTTTAACATGGAATTGTTAGTAACTGGGTAATAAAAGGACACAAGTAAATAAAATATGGTATGATATATATAAGTATGGTTTTGTAATATATTTATAATAAAATTATATTTATTATATATGAGTTTTTATTGAATTTAAAGTAATCCAAGACTCACGGTAAGGGATTTCCTTATCACTTTTTACTTCTGTGAGGCACATGCCATATTCAGCACATATTTATTTTATATGGTGTACATACTAATCATGAATTTATTTTATGATTATTATCCTTAAAATTATGCATATTTACATATCCATTTTAGGATCTCTATTTCATGGGGTTTATAGTTCAAAAATTACGAAAGCGGTAAGGAATTTTTATCTCAATCTACCTTTTTTGAGACATATGGTTATGTTGTACACCTATCTTCTTTTATGAGGTGTGTATTGTCAAAAAACAGCCCAGGTACCCTGGTAACCCAATAACTGAGCCAAACCTAACATAGTCCGAAGGGGGTTCCTGATCCCCACGGGTCGGGGACTAGCACCTGACATCACACAACATGAAAGCAGGAACAATTTTTCCACCAACAATGCAGAAGAAAATAAACAAGATAGTATGCATAAAAAAGAAACACCACTAGGAGAAATGTACCAAAATAAAAAGAGGCAAAAAATTCAAAGTACAAAAATGGAAAAACAACCCCAAGGTCCCTAAGAACACATCTCACCAAGACCAAAGCTCAACAGCTGGATCCACCTCCAAGAGATCCCTTCCCTTTACTCGAACCTGGAAGATGAAAGTATACAAACACCCAAAGGAAAAAGTAGTGTGTGATCCTAATCCCAGTACGATACCACCAAAGATTCCATAATATATGAAAAATATAGATTATCCAAAGAAAAGAATTCAATTTTCAAATAAATAGGTTTGGCAATTCAAAAGCATATTTATACAAAACATGCTATACATTTTCAAATGATGGAAATAAATATTTTAAGAAATGATTTTACAAATGATGGAATATTTATAAAAGAATGGATTATGTAAAACAATTATATAAAATAGTTTATATAAATTCATCAGGCATGTTAGCAGTTCAAACAAACATTGTCATACATTTATATCTCAAATATAAATAAACAAGCGAGCAACATGGTCATATGCCAAAAGGTACGATAATATTAACCATATATAGGATTATGAACTCACTATGTGAACTCAGTAAAATGTGTATACACACGTCCCTATGACACTAGCCAAAGGAGAATCGTTACCAACCCATCGAGGATGCGACCTGCTGCAATTATGTTTTAGAACGTTTTCGTAATGTAGAGTGTATCCAAATAACTCACTAACTACCTAAGGATTGCATGTTATCTTACATGATGATTGGACTATTTTAAGACTGATTAAAAATATGATCAATCCCATTCTTCAATTTCATAAGTTCCAATTTCTTTCCATTTAAAACCAAAATAGGTTTTATTCAAAAACATGCCTTTTTTACAAGATAAAACCAATGGGGTTCTATCAAATCATTTTAATCCATTTTTACCAGTTTGAAATCCATTTAAAACCAATTCCATCATTACACATTTTATTTCCACAATTAAATTAAAAAATTTAATTGAAATCATTTCCATCAAATCCATAATTTAAATTAAACAATTTAAACCAACCTATTTCTTAAAACACGCCCAATTCAATGGAATTAAGGGTTTTCCAAATTTCCATGCCAAAACCATTTCAAATATCTCGATTCATTAGAATAAGGTTTTTACCAATTTAATTGAAAGAAAATTTGAGCAATTGAATTTAAATCAACAATTGAAATAAATCAAGAAATACAAGGATAATCAATTTGGCTAATCGGAACGGAACAACCTACCTCAAGGTTGCTGATGTCAGCGACAATGATAATCTACCCAGTGTAGTTAAATACACCTCCTCACGACATTTTTATCATATATATCGACACACCAATGATCGATGCTCATCATAGGTTCCAAGAACCAAAACATCTATTTTATTTCACAAGGTCGTAAAATATTACATGCAATTACATTTTCTATCTCCTAGAAAATATCTGGATTATCGTTTTATGTTAACACATGAAATAAAAAGAAATATCCATAAGAATAATTATAAGCCTAATTTGATAATTATATCCCTCTATTTTATTTCTCAAGGAAATAAAATATCACATGAGATTACATTCTCTCTCTCCTGGATAATCTTTGGATTATTGTTTTAAATTTATCACATACGATGATAATTTATCTCACTAGGATAAGTTTCAAAATATAAATATATGATCACATGCGATAATATTTATCTTTCATGGTTTATCGTTAGGTCAATGCATGCACTCGTGATTATCCATCAGAATAATTATCTTTGATAAGCTCACAATTATCGTTTTAATAATATTTATAATCAACCTTTGAGAATATCGAAATTATCATTTGATTATTATATTAATTGTTCTTTGATAATATATGTAAAATAATTATTTTTGATATTTCCATGCAATTGGTCTTTGATAAAAAAAATTAAATTATCATTTTATGTCAATGCATGTGTTCGAAATTACCTTCAATAGTTCATTCAATTACATGTTGATAATTTTATATTGAATAAAATTTTCCTTAACTTCTAAAGTAATTATCAAATATATATATATATATATTTATAATTCATTAGATTTTGATAATCCAAATAATTATCGCTTGATAACTTTAAACAATTATCTATTCAATAATTTTCTTGATAATTATTTTGGATAAAATGTGTCATTGAACTTTGATAATTCAAATAAAATATTTTATGACAATTGTATAAATTATATCTCAATAAAAAATGATTATCCTTTGATAATTTTTATTTCACAAATTATCCTTGATAATATCTTTTGAAGGATTCATTTAAAATGTGAAAAATTGGATCAAGGAATAGCTTAATGCCTTTGAAAAAAAATTATTATTTAGCTTATGATCATCGAGACGAATCCAACGGTACCGACGACATGAAAATACAGTCACTAACGGGGAAGTTATAGAAGAGGGAAGTTAAAAAAAGAGAATAAAATAATTAATAAATAAAATAATTTTACCTCCTTCAACCTCATGGAATTCCAGGGAGAAAAACGTATACACCATCATAGAGGAAAGGTGGTGCACAAGACAGTATAAATCGATCAGACGAACTCTTTAACAATCACGTGCAAGGAAACTCAAGATCACTTGGTTTCAAGAGAAAAGACCAAAAAAATGCTGAATATAGGTTTGGATATTTCAAAGAATCCCAAATTCCTATGTGGATAGGAATTTATAATACCCCATTCAAGATCATTTTTGACCAAACAAATCAATGTGGAGTTGTTTAATTCACCATATTAATGCATTGCAACACAAACCATTCAAAACGGTCAAGAAACAGAAGATTTTGAAATATTACCCGCATGGTTATGGATTTTTTTTAAAGGAAGAATAAACGTTAATCATTTTACGTTTTTCATTTAATTGTTTATTTTATTAAAATTAATTATTTAACATAAAAATTAAATGACACCAAACATCTATTGTGTATTAAATTTATACCCTTTCTAGGGTAAAAACCTTGTTTCGGACCCAACAGTGGTATCAAATTTCTCATAGGACACACCATTTGAGAGATATTAATGATTTATTAATTAAAAATCTGAATAAATAATTAATTAAAATAAAAAGTGTTATTTTTGCGAGCGAGGCATCCAAACGCCCGATGCTAACAAATGTTATACATTGTCTAGGATAAACCCCTCATTTCAAATCCATCAGTGGTCTCATATTTCTCATACGTCTCACCGTTTGGGAGATATTTAATTATTTTTAATAAAAAATATATTAAATATTATTTAATAACTTTAACTCATGAGCGAGGAATCCAAATGTCCAGTTCCTTCAAATATTATACCCCTCTTAGGGTAAACACCATATTTCAGACATAACAGTGGTCTTAGATTTCTCATTCAACACACCGTTTTGGAGTTATTCAATTATTTTAAATAATTTTCCTGTGCTTAAAATAATATATTTAATATTTTTATTCCATCCTCCTCGAGACTTTGCAGACCTCGAAAAGTCATACTTACTCAATGTTTAACTCATAAAATATTTAATTGAATATTATAGGTTATTAATTGGGTATTTTACCATTCTGCGATGTGTTTAACAAAACAAAAATTTTCATTGATAAACCATTTTTTTCCTATTTAACGTAATAATTTAACAGAAAAGGGTTTAAGAATACTTGAAACAGTAATGGGATGTTACAACCTCCTCACCGTAGGAACTTTATGTCCCTAGAAATCCTACGTAGAAGCCTCCACATCAAAAAGACAAGGTCACTGTTCTCTCATTAGTGTCTCCCTCTCTCATGTCTCATGAGAATTAAAACCATGCTTCCATATCATACAGGCCAAAGGTATCATCCTCCCACGAAGTACCTTGGTCTTAGAATCAACAATCATTACTGGTTTTTCAGTCACAGATAAAATAGTTTCCACTTTAAGATCACGCCAACTCAGAACATGAGATGGGTCAGATAAATTCTTTCAAAGTGAAGATACATGAAACACATTATATATCAACATCAGATGCGATGGTAGTGCTAAATGGTAAACAACTTTGCCCACGTAATCAATAACCTCAAAAGATCTTACAGAACAAGGAGAAAGCTTCCATTCTCTCCCAAGACATCGATGAACCAACCAGGGTGAAACCTTTAAGACTACATAGTCACTAAAACTACAGCTTCAAGTCGTAGAATGTCTTAGTTCTTCCTAGGTGCAAAAACCATTGGTAAAAATGGAAATCCCTTATTATAGCCTTCCTTGTCTCTATCGGTGTAACATAATAGTTTTGATAACATAGAGAACCCTCTTTGGAGAATGACCACTCGACATCAGTCTCCTTACCATAAAGATAGTCTCTAAAGCTTACAAAATTTGTCAACAAGATTTTGTTCCTGAAGAATCATCTTGAGAATATAAGATGTTAGAGAACCATTAGCTTTCATGGAAGAGAGAACTGATGCTGCCCCAAATGACACACTTGGGTGAATAAAGGCTTTCTCAATAAGGTCATCTAACTGGGACATTAATTCTTTTAGTTCAAATGGAGCCATTTGGTAAGAGGGAAAAGAAACTAGTTGAGTACCAAACATTAAGTCAATAGAAAACTCAACCTCCATTACTAGTAGAAAACCAGAGAAGTACGAAGGAAACATGTTGGGAAACTCAATGATGACTAGAGGGAGATGAACACAAATTGAATATCACTCTAGATAAAAATTAAACACTGATATCACTTTCTACAACTTCAGATAAGAAGGTCTGACTCTGCTCGACCTTGGGTCACATTCTTCTTGAAGGAAAAGAGGCACAACACTGGTTGTAATAATGTAAACCCATCAAAGATAACAATAAATCTGGGATTTATTGGTAACAAGACAATCCCTCCTGAATATGACGTTAATAGATTTCATGTTGAGTACAAAAAAAATTCCAAGAATGTTTGAAAACTGATAGAGAGAAGTCACAAGAGGGATTATGGAGACCCTTCTCTCTCTTTATACCAAGGGGTATAGAAATATCCATTGCAAAAGATACAATCTCCATAGAAAGATTAAACAGATTAATAGTATGAGTTGAAATAAATGAGTGAGATTCACCCGTATTAGAAAGATTAGTCACTAATAATAAAGCTATAGTAATGGTACCACTCACAGTCATTTGACTAGTATCTGCTTCCTCTAGATACTCTTCCACTATGTGAAGAATCTTTGTTTTGGATGCCTTTGGCTGGAACCCTTTTGTATATGAAGAATTTGATTGACCCACAGTTTTTAAAGGTGTCAATGATATCGTGCCGCTTCATGGAGTGGGAAAGTTGTCGTAAAACTTCTATAAGTTCCCCAAACATCCACAGGAGCCATAATTCTTTCAGCCTACTCAAGATTGAAAAACTCCACAGCTTGGAAAAACACCATTAACTATGGATAGAGCTATTCGGTGAAAATAACCTTTAAGTCCTTCAAATATAAGCCCTCATGTTTCTTTTTCATCACTATTGTGTCCCACCATATCCTTCTTAGTCCCTATAACACGAAGGTGGCACACTTCACCTTGATCTCGTCCGGTGTCTACAAGAACTCAAATAGAAGTTATATCATGACCAACCATTCCTTAGCATGTTGAGGATCAATACAGACTTTGAAAACTAGTGGTTTATGGTGAAAGAACTCTTACGAAAAAAATTTGAAGAGCACCCCCCAGGTTCCACAGATGGAGCCTGCATGGGGACTAGAGGTGGTTCCTATCCTAGAGCTTGGACAGTGCATACAATCACCTCAACTAGGTTCGGGTCCACTGGAGGATTTTCTCACTGATGTTCAGCAGTATCCCCTTCTTGGATCTGATTCACACGTCTTCTCAAAGGTATGATGTTACACAATATCATCAGACAATAAGGAATACATTAGAACAACACTCGGACTGAGTAATAAGAGAAATTATTCTCAATAGAAGGAACAAACAATATTTGGATTTCACTCTATCCAAATCACAATAGGGAAAATTCTGGAACTACACCACAAGATGTATTTCCCTAACCACCCCTGGTGACTTAAGGTTCATTGTGGTGAGATCTGGCTAGGAACTCAATCACAACTACCTCCTAAGTCCCGAAAAGAATACTCAAATGCATACTGTCATCAAGGAAAGATGCTTAATCTCCCTTTGATACCATTTTTTCATGAACCATCATGTGTACCCTGGTAACCCGATAACTGAGCCAACCCTGAAATAGCCCGAAGGGAATTCCCAATCCCCACAGTTCGACGACTATCACCTGATATCACACAACATGCAAGTGGGAACGATTTTGCCACCAACAATGTGGAAGAAAAGAAACAAGACAATATGCATAACAAAAGAAACTCTACTAGGAGAAATGTAATAGAATAAAAAGAGGCACAAAATTCAAAGTACTAAAATGGGAAAATATCCCCAAGGTCCCTAAGGAAACATCTCACCAAGACCAAATAAAAAATAGCTGGATCCACCTCCAAGAGATCCCTTCCCTTTGCTCGAATCTAGAAGAAGAAAGTCTACAAACATCCGAAGACAAAAGTAGGGTGTGAGCCTAAGCCCGGTAGGATACCACCAAAGATTCCATAAAATATGACAAGTATATATTATCTAAATAAAAAAATTCAATTTTTAAATAAATAGGTTTGGCAATTCAAAAGAATATTTATACAAAACATGCTATAGATTTTCAAATGATGGAAATAAATATTTTATGCAAATATTTTACAAATGATGAAATATTTATAAAACAATGGATTATATAAAACAATTATATAAAATAGTTTATATATATATATTCAACAGGCATGTAAGCAGTTCAAACAAACATTGACATACATTTATATCTCAAATATAAATAAATAAGCGAGCAACATGGTCATATGCCAAAAGGTGTGATAGTATTAACGAGCTATAGGATTCTGTACTCTCTATGTGAACTCAGAAAAATGTGTATACATATGTCCCTATCACACTATCCAAAGGAGACTCGTCACCGACACATCGGGGATGTGACCCCCCACAAGTATGTTTTAAAACTTTGTCATAGCGTAGAGTGTATCCAAATAAATCACTAACTACCTATGGCTTGCATGTGCTCTTACATGATGGGTGAACTATTTTAATACTGCTTAAAAATATGATCAATCCCATTCTTCCATTTCAAAAGTGCCACTTTATTTCCATTTAAAACCAAAATTGGTTTTATTAAAAAACATTCCTTTTTCACAAGATAAAACCAATGGGTTTCTATAAAATCATTTTAAGCCATTTTTACTAGTTTGAAATCCATTAAAAACAAATTCAATCATTACAAACTTTATTTCCACAATTAATCTCAAAATTTTAATTGAAATAATTTTTATCAAATACACAATTTAAATTAAACAATTTAAATCAGCCAATTTCCATAAACACACCCAATTCAATGGAATTGAGAGTTATCCAAATTTCCATGCAAACCCATTTCAAATATCTCAATTCATTAGAATCATGTTTTTATCAATTTAATTGAAATAAAATTTGAGCAATTGAATTTAAATCAACAATTGAAATAAATCAAGAAATACAAGGATAATCAATTTGGCTAATCAGAATGGAACCACCTACCTCAAGGTCGCTGATGTCAGCGACAATGATAATCTACCCAGTGTGGTTCAATGCACCTCCTCACGAAATTTTCATCATATGCATCGACACACCATTGATCTATTCTCTTCAATGGTTCCTAGAACCAAAACATCTATTTTATCTCACTAGGAAGTAAAATATTACATGCAATTACATTTTATCTCTCTTAGATAATCTCTGGATTATCGTTTTATGTTAATGCATGAAATCAGAAGAAATATCCATAAGAATAATTATAAACCTCATTTGATAATTATATCCCTCTATTTTATTTCTCAAGGAAATAAAATATCACATGAGATTACATTTTCTCTCTCCTGGATAATCTCTGGATTATCGTTTTAAATTATCACATGTGATGATAATTTATCTCACCAAGATAAGTTTCAAAATATAAATATATAATCAAAAGCGATAATATTTATCTTTCATGGTTTATCGTTAGGTAAAAGTACACGCTTGCGATTATCCACAGAATAATTATCTTCGACAAGTTCACAATTATTGTTTTAATAATATTAATAATAAACCTTTGACAATATCGAAATTATAATTTTATTATTATATTAATTGTCCTTTGATAATATATGTATAATAATTATTTTTTATATTTCCATGCAATTGATATTTGATAAAAAAACCAAATTATCATTTTATGTCAATACATGTGTTTGAAATTACCTTCAATAGTTCATGCAATTACATGTTGATAATTTTATATTGAATAAAATTATCCTTAACTTCTAAAGTAATTATCAAAAATATATATAAATATATATATATTGATAATTCATTATCTTTTGATAATCCAAATAATTATCTCTTGATAACTTTAAGTAATTATCCGTTCAATAATTTTCTTGATAATTATTTTGGATAAAACATGTCATTGACCTTTGGTAATTCAAATCAAATATTGTATGAAAATTTTATAAATTATATCTCGATAAAACAAAATGATTATCCTTTAATAATTTTTATTCCAAAAATTATCCTTGATAATATATTTTCAAGGATTCATTTAAAATGTGAAAAATTGGATAGAGTAATACCCTACTTCTTTCGAAACAAAAATATTATTTATCTTCTGCTCATTGAGACGAATCCAACGGTACCGATGACACATAAATCCGGTCACTAATGGGGAATTTATAGAAGAGATAATTAAAAAAAAGAGAATAAAATAAGTAATAAATAAAATAATTTTATCTCCTTCAACCTCATGGAATTACAGGGAGAAAAACGCAAACACCATCATGGAGGAAAGGTGGTGCGCAAGACAATATAAATTGATCGGAAGAACACTTCAACAATCGCATGCAAGGAAACTCAGGATCACTCGGTTTCAAGAGAAACGACCAACAACAATGCAGAAAATAAGTTTGGCTATTTCAAAGATTCCCAAATTCCTATGTTGCTGGGAATTTAAAACACCCCATTCAAGATCATTTTTTGACCAAACAAATCAATTCAAAGTTGTTTAATTCACCGTATTAATGCATTACAACAAAAACTGTTCAAAACGGTCAAGAAATATATGATTTTGAATGCTTACCCACATGGTTATGGAGTTTTTTTCCATGGAAGAAGAAACATTAATCATTTTACGTTTTTCATTTAATTTTTTATTTTATTAAAATTAATTATTTAACATAAAAATTAAATGACACCAAACATTTGTTGTGTATTAAATTTATACCCCGTCTAGGGCAAAAAACTTATTCTGGACACAACGGTGGTCTCTGATTTCTCATATAACACACCATTTGTGAGATATTAATGATTTATAAATTAAAAATTTGAATAAATAATTAATTAAAATAAAAGTGTTATTTTTGCAATCGAGGCATCCAAACACTCTGTGATAACAAATGTTATACCTTTCCTATGGTAAATCCCTCATTCTGGACCCATTGGTGGTCTCAGATTTCCCATACGTCACACTATTTGGGAGATATTTAATTATTTTTAATAAATAATATATAAAATATTGTTTAATAGCTTTAACTCATGGGCGAGGTATCCAAATGTATGTCATCTTCAAATGTTATACCCCTCTTAGAGTAAACACCATATTTAGGACATAACAGTGGTATTCGATTTATCATTCTACACACCATTTTGGAGTTATTCAATTATTTTGAATAATTTTCCCGTGCTTAAAATAATATATTTAATATTTTTATTCTGTCCTCCCTGAGACTTTGTAGAACTCAGAAACTCATACTTACTAAGTGCTTAACTCAGAAAATATTTAATTGAATATTCTGGAGTATTAATTGGGCATTTTACCATTCCGCGACATGTTTAAAAAAATGAAACTTTTCACTGATAAAACATTTTTTCCTATTTAACGTAACAATTTAACAGAAGAGGGTTTATGAATACCTGAAATAGTAATGAGATGTTACATTATTAAAACCCCTTTGACATGTAATATCCTGAATTTATTTATCCTCATGATATTTTAAGTTTATTTTAATGGTATTACTTCATGGGTCTTATGTTTCAAAGCCACCAAAGTGGAAAAGATTTTATGTTACAATATCATCATTTTTCGGGATTGTTTATGACTATGTTTTCGATGATCAAATATTATAATCCATCTCTCAATAAATTAATTAATTTTATTATCCTCTGGTTATGTCTTGAATATAAATGTTTTCCCTTCATTTTCCTCTCTTCATGTACTCAAGAGTTCAAAATTTTTTTTTAAAGAAAAATCATCTTTTTGATCAAAAAACTTTTTTCTTCCAAAACTATGTTTTCTAAAATTATTTTAAAAAATGTTCATAATATTTTTCAAATGATTTATTGAATAAAATTTTACCCATGTTTGAGTTTTTAATTTTTTTTTGAAAGGAATCTTTACCCCATTTTCCAAAAAAATTACCACTTCGATTTTACTAAAAATGTGAAAATAATCTTTGTTTTTACATGCATGAAATGAAAAATATTTCCCACTATCATGACTATTCAATGATTTCAAGATTCCATTAGCAGTTTTCAAATATATTTTTAAAGAAAATATTTTCCTTAATATTTTGTATTTTTTTAGATTTTAAATGAATGACTTAAAAGTGAAGATAATTTTGAAATTTTCTATGTTTTAAAAAGTATTTTTCAAAGCATAGATGATATTTTCCTTAAGAAATGTTTTAAATGATTTTAAAGATTCCTTTATAAAATTTCAAGGTTATTTTTATAGAAAATTATTTTCAAAATGTTTTAAGTTTTATAAATTGATTTTCAAATAAAATATATTGTTCTTAAGAAATGTTCCAAGTAATCTTTTAAAATTATTTTTCATATAAGATGACATCCTTTGATGTTACTTATGATTTACTAGGAATATGAACCAAGAATAACATTCTTATTATTTATCTAAATTTTTTATGATGAAAATATGTTTATTAAATGTTTTTCTCTACCATGGGTTACACCATGATAAAATTCTTATAAAACACATTTTTTTCATGGGTTATGCTATGATGAAATGATGAAATGATGAAATGATTATGAAACCTGTCCCTTTTCTACATGTTATAATATGATGAAATGTTTATGAAACCCATTTAATTTCATGGGTTATGATATGATGAATGTTTTATGATATTATATCACACATAAATATGGTATTCATTATGTAATGGGTGAGACCTATATCTCCCTCAAATGTATTGGATAAATATGGATAACTCAAGAGTAAATATGTTATGTATGACCCTGATTATATGTTCAAAATGTTATTCATGAACCTGATTATATGTTCACAATGTTATGGATGAACCTGATTACTTTTTCACAATGTTATGTGTGAACCTGATTACATGTTCACAATGTTATGCATGGACCCATATTTCATTTACATAATGTTATGCATGAAACAATATTTCATGTCCATAATGTTATGCATGGAATTGGTTTCATGTCCATAAGTTTATATGAGGGATTAATTCCATGTCCTTAACTTAATGAGTGAACCTGTATCTTTTTATACATGTTCAAAATTTTATAAGATGATGTATATGCCACAAATCTATGTCATATGCCAATGTTATGCTCTCATGGCTCAGGTTATTTTATTCTAGTATGCTTCATGTTTTATAAACTACCAATATTTATTCCATGAATCAGGATTATGATATTTGATATGTAGGGTATGGTTTTCAAATGTTATGCTCATGTTACCATACCCTTATATTTATGTTATACTTATGTATCTCACTTGTTTACCCTGATTGATCATCTGAGCTCACCCTTTCTTAGGTTTCTTTTCTCCATATTATGAAGAAAGGTTTCAATAGGGTATGTTTGTGAAGGTTACTGAAGGGGAAGATCTTTTTTGGAGACATTGAAGACCTTTCACCAAATTAAGAATATTTTGTTCCATGTTTACAAAGGAACTTAACTATTATAATCATGAGGCATGTGATTGTGTAATATATTAAATATTCATCTAAAAATATGTAATATCCATGTATTAAAAGCTACATTTTCTATATATTATGTGTTCTAATTGAGTTATTGAGACATGCATTAAATAATTCAATCAGATAATTATTAAGACAAGAAAAAAGTGGGTGTTTGAATGGTTGAATCTAGTCTATGATTGAAACTTCTAAAGATTTATTCACACATATTTGTTTTCTCAAGTATACTTTCAATTTTAATTTTCATTGATTTATTTAATTTATGTTTTCATATTATTCTATTACTTTTTGAACCATTGAAATCCCCAAATAAATTAACTTATAGTGAATAATAAATTAACCAAATGAATGACAGTTGAAAACTTAGTCTATAACCACCTTGATAAACAACCCTAGGTGCCAATTTACTGAATTCCTTAGGGGGAAATAATCCATTTGAGTGGGAATCATGAAATATTTCCCATCTCCAACTTGGAACCATTTCCAAGGCGTTTTCCTATGTTTAATTAATTTACTCTTACATGACTAAAAATTATAACCCAAACTTAACACCTTTAGATTTTTAAATCAACTTCACACATCATTCCAGAGTTAGGGCTAACAAAGTTGGTGAACCTGAATCCACTTGTTTTGACCTTTTTAGTGACAATACCTTAAGATATACAAAAGAAAATTCAACTACAATCATTACACCACCAGCATGAACTTGAGATAATATTTAATAACAACCAAAAACTTAAGGAGTTAGTTGTATCTTATGAAGACCACTAAAATCCTTCTGAATATCCAAATTCACTTTCCATATTTGAAATCAAGTATTGATTCATACATCAACTACCTAAATTCAATGTAATTTTAGTATTAGATAAAAAACAACTTCAGGAATTAAATTATCCATGTGTCCATATGAAACCCTCTAGGGTCAATACAGACCAAATGAAACTTAGGGAATTATCTTTTTCTTTAGAGGGAGTGTTTAATGAGTGGTTCTTCTATTCATAATCAACTTTGATTATGAGGTTGGAATGAATTTCAAAAAATGATTCGTTGAAAAATTCACTCCTTTATCTAGAACTACTTAAATTGGGAAAGAGATTTCTGGGATTTGGTAAACTTAGGGAGAAACTTTACATGAATATTGGGAAAGATTCATGAAATTGTGTTTTAGTTTTCCCCACTACCATATCAGTGAATAACTCTTAGTTTAGCATTTTTATAAAGTATTGTTCTTAATATATATGAGTATGATTGATGGTTATGTAGGAGGATCCTTAGTTGATAAAATAATAGTTACTACAAGGACATTAATCACAAACATGGACCAAAATGATCAACAATTTGGAAAAAGATTCTATTTACATATTAAATATTATCAACAAATACCAACTCCTAATTCTAAGAATAATATGATTATGAGTCAAATTAGTGATATTACCACCACGATAAGATCCACGATGCTTTACAACACCTCTGAACCCCAACCCATTACTAAAAATATTATTCCATCATAAGACCAATACGGTATTTGTGTTATTAATAGACACTGCAATGATCAATGTCCCCAAATTCAAGAACCATCTAAAAACTACAATGTTGTTTTTCTAGGAATAACTTCTCCATCATACCAACTAAAATATTTTTAATCCATTCAAAAAATCACCAAATATGGAACAACCACCCTTAATAGTAAATATATTGAACAAATAAATAGATTTTTCCAAGTTCATACAAGTAAATCATAACTAAGATACTTCAATGAGAAAGGTCATTCTCAACCTGAAAGAAACTTACAGCCTACTCAAATCACTTATAAATCATAAAAAATCTTAAAGAAACTATGAGGCAACAAAAAATCATATTGAGTACCATGATGACCCAAATGGGATAGCTGGCCACCGATGTTGGTAGTCTTAGGAATTAGATTAGTAGTGTATTACCTTCACAACCTCATATGAATCTCAAAGATAAAGGGAAGGAAAATGTGAGTGCCATGAAACTTAGGAGTGGAATTAATTTGGAAATCCCCCAAATTATAAATTCAAATTTTCACCTAAACCCTCACTTTATAATAAGAATTATAAACATTTTTCACATAGTTTAAGATCTTAGGAAGTGGAGAAAAAAGATGCTGAACCTAATTAAATCTCTAAATCTTCTTTAAAAGAAAACCCAATGACACAAGAGGAAGATTTTCTTGAAAAAAACAAGAATGATTGGAGGAGAATGATAAGAACTCATGTTCCTAAAAACAGTTCTCAAAATTCCCAGGAAGAATATAATCCCCCACTAATTACAAAAAAAACATAAATTAGAGATTTTTTTTCCTGTATTAGCAATGTTTTAAAATGTTGCTAATTTATTTACCGAAATTTCTAGAAAATATTGAAAAATAAGGTGTCTCTAAATTAGTGATGTTTATAAACATCACTAATTAGGGACACCTCATTTATCAAACTTTTTTAGAAAGTTCGGTAAATCACACCTCATTTACCAAAATTTCTAAAAAACATCAGTAATTTTTTTTGAAATTATTTTTTTGCACACCTAGTTTTTTTACTAGAAAATATTTTTTTAAAATAAACTTATTGTATTCTCTCACCCATATGCCCCCACAGTCCAATCTACAATACGCCACACCATATAGATCGACCTTTTGTTCTCAAACCCCCACCTCACATGCACTCATACCATACGCCCTAGAAATAGCCACCACATGCCATAGGAGCCAAGCAGAAAGTTAGCCTCCAGCAGAAATCAAACCCTGTACCTCCATCTTCACAAGAAAATACCAGCTAACCCACCTATTTCACTTTTGAAGATATTGTTGTATTATTTTATATTTATTTATATAAATATATTTCAACATTTAAAAAGTAATACATTATATATATTTTTTTATATTAATATACATATATACGTATATATATATGTTTATATTTTACATATATGTTTTTATGTGTATATATATATATTATAGATATATGTTTATATTTTACATATAGGTTTATATATTATATTATATATATATGTTTATATTATATATATATGTTTATATGTATGTTTATATATATATATATATATTTATATGTTTATATTATATATATATGTTTATGTTTTATATTATATATATATATATAAGTTTATATTTTAAGTTTATATATATTATATATATATGATTATATTTTATGCTTATTTATATGATTATATTAAATATATATGTTTATATTATATATATATGTTTATATATATGTATATATTATATATATTATATGTTTATAATAATATATATATGTTTATATATATGTGTATGTATTTATATATATGTTTATATATATGTGTATGTATATATATATGTGTGTGCGTGTGTGTGTGTATAAATAAATAAGTAAATATATATATATATATATATAATTAGCCACGTTTTAAAACACTGGTAAAAATGTCACTAAAATAGTCTTGTTTTCTTAAAAACATGACTAAATTTAAGATATATATATATATTTATATGTATATGTGTGTGTGTGTGTGTTTATATATATTTATAAATATATATATTTTTATACATATGTTTCGGTGTTTATATATATTAATATATATATATATATATTTAAATATATATTTACATCGATTTGGGAAATGAGATATATAAATATATATATTTTAGTGATGTTTCCTATAAAAATGCCACAAATTTAATGAATTTTCCTCAAAATGTTGCTAATTTAGCAATGTTTTTTAGGAAAGGTTTCTAATTTAGTGACATTTTTCAAGAAACGTCACTAATTTAGTGATTCTTTTAAGGAATTGTCGCTAATTGAGAGACATTTTTGAGGAAACATTTCTAAATTTAAAATTAGTGATGATTTAAAAAACATCTCTAAATTCTAGTTTTTTTTGTAGTGACTAACCTATTCTGGAATTACTCCCCCAATAGAGAAGCCTACCAAAGTTGAATTGGAAAATGAAATTTTCAACACCTTTAGCAAATTCCAAATCTATATTTTATTACTTTATACTATAAAACAAATTCCAAGTTATAAAAAATTCCAAAATGAAATGTGTTATCATAGAAAGAAATTTAAGGGAGGAGAAAGAGTCAACTTAGAAAAGAATGTCTCCTCCACAATCCAATAATATTGACATTTCAAAAACAAAGATCCATTTTCCTTTACCATTCCTGACACTATAGGATACTTTGAATTTAAGGATGGAATATCAGATCTCATATCTTCCACAAATGTTATACCCCACTGGGTCTACTCAACCTTATGGGTTGTAGAACACAAAACTAATGTAATTATCATTTAATTATCCAACCTAAGCACAAAAAAACCCACTAGGGTTAATAAATATGTTTTGGTACAAGTAAAAGATGTGGGTTTCCCTATTGATTTTAATATCCTAGACATGGAAGATGACAAATTCAGTACCCATGCACCCCTTATTCTTGGGAGTCCCTTTTAAAAAGCATCCAAATCAATCATCAATTTCCAGAAAGGAACTATATCACTTGAATTTAGTGGAGAAACTATTCACTTAAACATTTTTCAATCCATGAAAAATCCCAATGAGAATCATTCATCTCCTCAAGTTAACATGATAGATTGGTTTTCAACAGATTTACTCCATGATTTTACATGTGATTTCACTTTTAATGCATCTTTTGAAAACAAGTCTTTGCTTGCTACTTAATTTGACTCACATGAGGAAGAAAATGTCATTTTCAAAGAAAAATTGAATATAGATTATATAATTTTTTTCCTTACTGAATTAAAAATAACTAAATTTTATTTTATTTAAACTCATAAGAAACTAGAAACTTTATAATTTATTTATTATTACTTTGAATTAAATAATAATTTTCTATATAAACTCAATCCTAGATAACTTAAAACTAATGAAATTGAAGATAAAAACCTAGATCTTGAGTATCCTCTTAAATCTAGAATTTCTGTTGAGATTCAGATTTGTAAACAAACCAAGACACAATCTTCTATCGCTAACTTGAATATAAAAACTATGCATTTTATGAAGGAACTAGGAGATGAAATTAATGATTTTGAGTGAAAAAACCCCCTTTGACCAATAAATACAACCCTTTTGAGTCAATACTGAAATCCCTTCCCAAAAACATGAAATATTCCTTCTTAAGAGAGAAAGAAATATTTCTTGTGATTTTTTTAAAATCTATCAAGAGATCAAGATAACCAACTCTTAGAAATTCTAAGAACCCATAATAGATCTTTAGAATAGACTCTCACTAACATGACTAGAATTATCCCTTCAATTTTTATTCATGGATTTTATTAGAAGAAAATGTTGAACCTATGAGGCCATTTCAAAGGAGATTGAACCCAACACTATTAAAAAATTTACAAAAGGAAGTAACCACTTTTTCAATAGCTGGTATAATTTTTACTATCCATGATAGTGAATGGGTGATTCCCATCCAAGTTGTTCCTAAAAAGAATAAATTCACTTTAAATAATTAATTTGAATAAAATTTCCCCTTTTGATTTAAAAATAAATGGTGTATGTGAAATTGTTATAGAAAAATCCATTTGGTGACTAGTAAATATCAATTTATCCTTTTATTTCTTAAACAAGGGCTTGAAATACTTTTAAAAAATACCCATTATTATTTTCTTGATGAATTATTTGGTAACTTTCAAATTAATATTGAAACAGAAGATCAAGATAAAACCACCTTCACATGTCATTTTGCAACTTTTTCATATTGGAGAAGGCCTTTTGGTCTATGTAATGCCCTGAGAACCTTTCAAAGGTACATGATGAGTATTTTCTAGAAATTTTTAGAAATATGCATAGAAATTTTTATGGATTATTTTACTATTCATGGATCTTCATTTTAAATTTGTTTGAAAATTTTTCTTGTTGTTCTTGAAACTTGCATCAATAATAATATTATTATGAATTATGAAAAACATCACTTCATGGTGGATGAAGGAATTATTCTTGTCCATGTATTTTTTAAATACAGACTTCAAGTTGATCAATTTATAGTTTAAATAATTTCATCTATACCATTCTCAAAAACCATGAGATATTTGAGATTTTTTCTTGGTTATGTTGGTTTTTATAGAAGATTCATTAAATAATTTAGCAAAATATATTTTACCTTATCAAGATTACTTAAAAAAGAAACCCAATTTTTCTTTGATGAGAGTTTAAAACAAGACTTTAGGGGGATGAAACAAAAATTGATATCCCCACCCATCATCTAGCCACCAAAATGGGGCTTACCATTTTAGCTATTGACTGATGTCTCTGATTCTACACTATAAACAATTTTAAGTAAAAAAGTGGATAAGAAATCTCATGTCATATCCTATTCCTAAAGGACTCCAGATCATCCCCAATCCAATTTCATAACCACTAAGAAGGAAATTCCAGCTATTTTTTGCCTTGGATAAGTTTAGATGTTACTTATTGGGATCCAATGTGATTGTTTTGTTGATAATTCTATATTCATATTTTTAATGAAGAAACATGACACAAAACCAAGGATTTTGATATGGATATTATTAATACAAGAGTTTTATATTGAGATAAAGGAAAATAATGGAAGTGAAAATATGTCTTATAACCATTTAAGTTGATTTCCTAATGTTTTTAATGATAAATTTCAAAATCTATCCACCAATTAGAGAAAAATTCTCTAATGGAGAATTATGTGCTGTTAAGAATGAGAGACTATGGTTTTCTAAATTTATGAATCTCAGGGATACTAATAAAGTTACCCATTAGTTTTCTAAAACAAAAAATTATAATATTGTTAGTGATTCATTAAGATACATTTAGGATGATCCTTACTTATGTCACATTGGTAGTGATCAAATAAAAAGGATATGTATTCCTAATTCTAAAGTTCAACCAGTCCTGAATATTTTTCAAACTTTGAGTTGTGGAGTCCATTTTTAATCTCAAATAACTATTAGAAAAATACATGATTATGGTTTGTTTTTCCCCAATATTTTTTATATATTCTTTTTAATTTTTTAAATCTTGAAAAAACTACCAACTCCATGGAAATATTTCCATGAATAATGAGATGCCTTAGCAACCTCTTCTGTTTTGTGATGTGTTTGATGTATGGGTTATGTATTTAATAAGAAATTTTAAAAATTAATTGAGATATATTTACATATTTTTTTTTCTATTTATTATGTCTCCAAGTGTCTAAAATTCATTCCCACAAGAGATAATAATGGAAAATTTGTTGCATAATCTGTAAAATGGAATATCTTTTCAAGATTTGGATTGCCAAAATTTTTAATCACCGATCAACCGAATCAGTTTTTAACATAACTTTAGAATATATTTTGAAGAAATGTAGAGTTTATCATAAGGTTTATTAAACATATAACCCTCAAAAAAATGGAATGGATGAATTTTCCAATAGAGAAATTAAATATAATTCATACAAAACCATGCACCCAAACAAAAAAATTGGAGTTTGAGACAAGTTGATGCTCTTCAGGCTTATAAAAATACTTTTAAAACTCTAATTTAAATATCACCATTTATAATTTTGTATGTAAAAAATTTTAACTTACCTATTGAGTTAGAGCACAAAGCTTTTTTGGATGTTAAATCTTACAATATGAATCTAAATTCTGCTAGAAAAGAAATAAAATTTTGTTTGCAGAAGATGAAAGGGATTAAAAATAATGCATTTGAAAGTTTTAGGCTGTATAAGGAGAAAACCAAGGATTTTCATGATAGGATGGTCCTTAATAAAGAGTAAAAATAATGATACAAAGTTCTATTATTTTATTCAAGACTGAAGTTGTATCTAGTTAAATTTCATTCTAAATGGTCTGGCCCTTTCCTTGTTACTCATGTTTTCAATTTGGTACTATATAGATTAAAGATAGAAAAAATTACACCATTTAATTTCAATGGGAACATATTGAAACTATTTATAGGGAATTTTTAAGAGCCTATAGGAGAGGTGGTTCACCTTCAAGAAGCCAAGTAAAACTGAACACCTGGTTGTGTCCCTCCTTACTTCTTATCTTTGTTCTATCCATTATTTTTTATATTAATTTGACCTAAAAATTTTTACACAATGAGAGAATTTTACAAAATAAGTGTGTGTGTGTGGGGGGGGGGTCACATACTTTTTTAGACTAGGATTTTATGTATTTTTATTTTGTTTTCCATTTTATTTCATTTTTTGTGTGTTTCTCTTTCAAAAGTTGGCGTGTTTTTGAAAAATTATAAGCTAAAAATTCATACCTTGGTAAATTTTGTATCCTATGTCTAAAATTGATCTAGTTTAACCCAAAAAATTGGATTTAAATGAATACTAAAATAAACTTTGTTTTAGATTCAAAATTATGGTTAAATTAATGAAATGATCTCTAATTTTTGAATCCAATGTAATGAATCACTGTCAAATTTTTGATCACCTTCTTATGAGGCTTCTAAACCATTCCTGACATATTCTTTACATTCACCTCATTTCTTGAGTGAACAAAACCATGAGTGTTTTAACGATAACTTTATTTTTTTTATTAAAACTTGAGGGTTTGAGGCACTTGTATTTTAAATGATCAAGGTAATTCATTAATTTCAAAGGTCTATTTTTTAAAAGAATAAATTTTCTTTTCCCTACCTTTATATTTAACCTTCCCAAGCCCCTAGAAATCCATGAATTACCTTGTTATGTAGCCACACTACAATCAATTTTTTCCTATCTAACCTAATATAGGAAGTGAAATTGCACTACTAGAATTCAAGGTATTTGTGACGGGTTATTTGTGACAGGATCCCGTCGAAAATAAGCTTTAGCGACGGGGCCTCGTCGCAAATAGCCCGTTGCAGAAAATGCCGTCGCAAAAAATATTATTTGTGACGGACATGTCGCAAATAGTATTTTTTGCGACGAGAAACCTCCCCTTCGCAAATAAGTCTCCGATTATATACTTATATATATAGGTTCTTTTGCAACGGGCCCTTCACAAATACCTTTTTTGTGACAGGTTCGTAATCCCGTCGCAAATGTTTTTGAAAATATTTTTTTAAACTATTTGCGACGGGTCTGTAATCCCGTCACAAATACCGTTTTTAATAAAAAATTATTTAGACTATTTGCGACAGGATCCCGTCGCAACAGATCCCGTCGCAAATAATAAATAATTTTTTTAAAAAATAAATTTAATAAAATTATGATTATTGAAAAATTAATTTTAATATTATTAAAATAATAAAAAAATAAAAAATATTAAAATTCTTAATATTGAAAAAATATATAAAAAAAATCATAAAATATTATTATGATTATTTAAAATTTAATTTTAAAATTTTTAAAATAATAAAAAAAATAAAAAATATTAAAATTCTCAATATTCACAAAATAATATAAAACAAATCATAAAATATTATTATTATTATTATTATTAGTAAAATAAACAAATATTAAAAAATATAATACTAAAAAAATATATTTAATAAAATTATGATTAATGAAACAATAATATTAATATTATTAAAATAATAAAAAAAAATAAAAAATATTAAAATTCTCAATATTTACAAAAACAAATCATAAAATATTAAAAATTAAATTATGTAATAATTGCACCGATATAAAAGACAGAAACAGTAAATAGTTCATATTACAACAAATTTAAATTCAAATGTTTTTGACATAAAAAAAAATAACTGGAGGGGGTCGTCTTCTGGAGGAGGTGGAGGAGTTGAAGGAGCTGGTGAAGGAAACTCCATCCCTAAACTACAAGGGGGTCATCTTCTGGAGGAGGTGCACAAGAGTGAATATGCGTATCTCTGACCAGATTCTTCATTGTGATTTCAGTGTGAGAAAGATGCAAGTAAATGAGCTTTCGGACAAAAGATCCCCCTTTTCGTCGATGAATCATCTTTTTCCAACTATCACCGCCTAAAAACATTATAAAAAAATATGATCCTACGAATGCATGTCCAATCTCATATATACGAGATTGAATATGCCTATGTAGCATCACATTTTTCATATTGTTTTGAGTCGGTGAGAGTTGAAAGGAGAAATGTTATCGAGCAAATGGAGTTCCATCAATCCACTAGAAATTGTGCCAGGTTCTTGGAATTTATTAAAATTTATTAAATTTTCTTTCTAAGTATTCCTAACTAATTATTACTATTTATTGCTAATTATTAGTATTTATTAGTAATTATTAGTAATTATTAGTAATTATTACTAATTATTGCTAATTATTACTAAATATTACAAATTATTAGTATTTATTCCTAATTATTAGTATTTATTCCTAATTATTATTAATTATTGCTAATTATTGCTAATTATTACTAATTATTTCTAATTATTAATAATTATTGCTAATTATTCCTAATTATTGCTAATTATTCCTAATTATTGCTAATTATAAGTATTTATTCATAATTATTCGTAATTATTCCTAATTAGTACTAATTATTCCTAATTATTACTATTTATTACAATTTATTACAATTTATTACAATTTATTACTAATTATTACAATTTATTACTAATTATTACAAATTATTACTAATTATTATTAATTATTGCTAATTATTGCTTATTATTACTAATTATTGCAAATTATTACTAATTATTGCAAATTATTACTAATTATTGCTAATTATTCCTAATTATTGCTAATTATTTCTAATTATTGCTAATTATTACTAATTATTACTATTTATTCCTAATTATTACTATTTATTTCAATTTATTACTAATTATTGCTAATTATTCCTAATTATTGCTAATTATTCCTATTTATTACAATTTATTACTAATTATTGCTAATTATTCCTAATTATTGCTAATTATTACTAATTATTTCTAATTATTACTAATTATTTCTATTTATTCCTAATTATTACTATTTATTACAATTTATTACTAATTATTGCTAATTATTCCTAATTATTCCTAATTATTCTTAATTATTGCTAATTATTGCTAATTATTGATAATTATTCCTAATTATTGCTATTTATTCCTAATTATTACTATTTATTACAATTTATTACTAATTATTACAATTTATTATTAATTATTACAATTTATTAATAATTATTAAAATTTATTACTAATTATTATTAATTATTGCTAATTATTGCTAATTATTAGTAATTATTTCTAATTATTGCTAATTATTAGTAATTATTGCTAATTATTACTAATTATTACTAATTATTCCAAATTATTGCTAATTATTACTAATTATAAGTATTTATTCCTAATTATTCGTAATTATTCCTAATTAGTACTAATTTTTCCAAATTATTACTTATTATTCCAATTTATTAATATTTATTTCTATTTATTACTAATTATTGCTATTTATTAATAATTATTGCTAATTATTGCTAATTATTACTAACTATTCATAATTATTCCTAAATATTGCTGATTATTGCTATTTATTTCTAATTATTTCTAATTATTCCCAATTATTGCTAATTATTGCTAATTATTAGTATTTATTACTAATTATTACAACTTATTACTAATTATTACAATTTATTACTAACCATTACAATTTATTACTAATTATTATTAATTATTACTAATTATTCCTATTTATTACTAATTATTCCTATTTTTTACTAATTATTCCTATTTTTACCAATTATTCCTATTTTTTCTATTTATTACTAATTTTTGCTTTTTATTGCTAATTATTGCTAATTATTGCTAATTATTGCTAATTATTCCTAATTATTGCTAATTATTGCTAATTATTGCTAATTATTTCTAATTATTCCTAATTATTAGTATTTATTGCTAATTATTAGTAATTATTAGTAATTATTACTAATTATTACAATTTATTACTAATTTTTACAATTTATTACTAATTATTATTAATTATTGCTATTTATTGTTATTTATTACTAATTACTGGTAATTATTACTAATTATTGCGAATTATTCCTAGTTATTGCTAATTATTCTTAATTATTACTAATTATTACTAATTATTAATATTTATTCCTAATTATTACTAATTATTCCTATTTATTGATATTTATTACCAATTATTATTAATTACTACAAATTAATTACATACATTACTAATTATCGTTAATAATTAATAATTACTACTAATTATTAAAAATTAATACTAAAAATTTCAATTTATTAATACAAATAAATACTAATGACAAAACAATTTAAATTTAATTTAATTACAACTAATCAACAAAAAATAAATTAACATAAAAAATGAAATAAATAATAAATTAAAAAAACATAAATACCTTTAAGACTGATTTCCTATTGATGTAGACGGCTTCACAACTTTTTCGTGAACAAAAAAATTAACTTAGAAAAATTCTCTCTCTAAAATCCGAGTTTAGAGAGAAACATGATCTAAAATTTGAGAGCAATAAGAGGAAAAACGGATGAGGGAATATATAGGTTAAATTATTTGCGACGAGACCCGTCACAAATACCTACGCACGCATTAATTACTGTCGGTGGTAAAAAAGTTATTTGCGACGGGTCCCGTCGCAAATAGTCCCTGCCGACACAGCTTTTGTGATGGGACGACATCCCGTCGCAAAAAACTATAAACCGCCACCAGTTATTTGCAACGGGCCCCGTCACAAATACTTAACTATTTACGATGGTGGGATCCCACTGTCGCAAATAACCTTAGTGTGGTTTGCGCACTATCCGCACCAAACTATTTGCGACGTGAGACGAAATCCCATCGCAAATAGTTGGTTATTTGCGACGGGTCATTACCCCCGTTGCAAAAAGCTATAAACCGCTGCCGGTTATTTGCGATGTGCCCCGTCGCAAATACTTAACTATTTGCGACGATGGGATCCCACCATCACAAATAACCTTCGCGCGACTTAGCGCGCGCTTCGCGCGGGTTAGCGCGCGCTTCGCGCCAAACTATTTGCAATGGGAGACGAATTTCCGTTGCAAATAGTTGGTTATTTGCGAGGGGTCGTTACCCCCGTCGCAAATAACCTCTTGGACAAACCTTTTGCGACGAGGTATATTCCTGTCGCAAAAGGCCCGTCGCAAAAAACCATTTTTCCCGTAGTGTTGCATGATCTAGTTTAACATAAATGTGGGGGGAGATTACTTGTGATGTGATACTTCCTCTTGGGATACTTTAGGAGTAAAATCAAAAGTTGAAGATGAAATAATTATTAAAAATGGGTTCTATTAAAATTTGTGTTTAACTAGATATTTTTAGTACATTTCTATAAAAATATGGATAATCATTCAAGAGGGGCTACTAGTCACACCACTACTTGAAATTCAATGAAACCCCGTTGTATTTAAAAATAAAGCCATGTAGAATTTGAGAATATCAATCAAAAATTCATTTCTATTAAAGGTAGTTGAGTGGATATCATGTTGATTCTAAAATAGTGAATGATGTATACTTTCCATGAATTTTTCAAGATGTTTGGAGTTTATTTTCTATTTATGGGTGTTAGGAGGAGACCAAACATGAGTATAAATTAAATTCATGCATTATGCTTTTAAAAGACCTGAACCCTCCTTATTCTACCTTATAATTTTTTTACATTTAAATCCTACCACCGCTAATCCACTAAACATCCTTGAAAATTCTTCATGACTAAACCAAGTCCTTGACTCATATCGGGTGGAGATGTAGGATTTTATCAAGCCAATGGCGACCCTTTCACATTTTTAGAGGAGAAAAAATTTGTGGAATATCTATGTTTGTGTGATGAGTGAAAATACATGCGAGGTAAGTGTTTTGTGTGTATAGGAGGATGAATAGAGGGGTAATGGATTGAATGAACTAAATGGGGAACTTGAAAAAAAGGGAATTGGGAAGGCATGATAATTTTAGTTCCTTATCATTAAAATAGTGGATCTAATGGGCATGTGTCCTGAAGTTGATATGGTATTAATACTAATTATTACTTATCTAGGAGCCCAAGTATTAAATGTGGGGGTAATTCATAGATCTTGGAGTTTCAATACTTATTTCCTAAATTTCAGTGAATAAATCCCCACCTTTTTAGCATTTTCAAATTTTTTTATCATTTTTGCATCATAAGAATAATTTGTATCGAATTGTAAAAATTGATTAATTCATGATCTTTAGATGTTTAATTTTAAGTGTTTTATAACCCTTTCAAGTGTTTAGAGTATATATTTTTTAGATCAAATAAGTTTAGTCTGAGATAGAGAAGTCTGGGAAATTTTGTAGATCCACATATGAAAATTACCCACATATGGGAATTTCTATTTGTAAAAATCTATCTACATAGGGGGTTACAGCTTATAAAGATCCATGTAAGAAAATTTAGATACATGAACATTATTCCATGAGAGTCATCCATCTTTTCAAACCATAAAATTTTACATAATAGGATCATCTATGTAAGGAAAATTAGCTATATAGTGATCCATGTACATGAATCAGTTACATATGGGAATTTGACTACACAGTGATCCACATGCACAAATCATTCATGTAATGTAATTAAACATAAGAAAATATTATATATTTGTGATAATACTCTATAACTATGAATATATAATAACCTACACTTCATGCCAATCCCTTGGGATTCCACATCAATGTATATTCATCTAATCAGAGTTGTCCATATAGAGTACATCAAATTAAATGATCTAAATCACATAGAGAACACCTAAAATGAAATAAGGAAACATACATAATGAGTTTGAACCCATGAATTTCTTGAATAATTAAGGACCATAAAGACCAGGGAAGTATTCAAAACTTGATGACTATGAGGATCTTAAGAGGTTGACCAACGTCTATGGAAGGAAAAAACTTTTATTTTGGAGGAGAGGGTTGTTGAGGAGACATGTTCATAAAAATATAAATTTTAAAGAAACTGTGAAGGGGAGAATTCATAGGAGAGAATCTATCCATGTGAGGCTAAACTCCTTGGTAGCTGTGGATAGTAGAGATCCAAGGACACCATCTTTTTGAGTCTTTCTATTTCATTATAAATGTTTTGAATTCTTCTAGAGTTAATTTTCATTAGAGAAGAAGGTATTTTTTCTCTTATGAATTTATTCTATTCTATATTGTTATGGATTGGTATTCTAATATATGAAAGTAAAGTGGATATGTTATCTATTGAATATTTTATAGCAAGGTATTTCCTTTGAACATAGGAAGTTTATCCAGGGTTCACTCCTCAGAGGTTTTTGGGTGGTCATATCATTATCATAGGAGGAATACAATTTATACTGATGTATCAGTATAATATTTAGGTAATATTAGGTGTTATCCTTGAGGAATTGTGGCATTCATTTAGGAATTAAATCATATAATTCTTAAGACATAGAATAATATTTTTCCTAAAGGGTTGAAACTAGTCCACAATTACTGCTTCTAAAAATTGTTTCACACATATTTTTTTATCAATTCTTCTTTCAATTTCAATTTTAATTGATTTATTTAATTTTTAATTTCTAAATTATCTCTTAATTTTTTAACCAGTAAAATCCCTGACTAAATTAACTTCTAGTAAATAGTAAATTAAACATATCAAGTGACTATTGCAAACTTAGTCTACAACCTCCTTAAGAGACAACCCTAGGTACTTATTTACTGCATTCCTAAGGGGATAATAATCTATTTGAGTGGGACTCAAGAAAAATTTCCTATCTCTATCCAACTAATCATTCCAATTCATTAAATAGTGAAACTCTCCTCACACACATATAAATAATATACTTCCCAAATAGCACACATTAAAGGTCCTCCCCACACACTCAATCTTGGAATAACCATGAAAATATATTAAGAGTGAAGGTAAGTAATTACAATTCAGCTTGTAATGTGGATTAATCCAATAATTAAATTCATGGATTATAAGGGATAAACAAGGGTTGATGTAAAGGGTAGTTTTCAAGTAAAAAATATGGTCCAACCAAAGAAGTTCCTCAGGCATGTTAAAACATTTCATGAAATCTAAATCTTTGAAAGAGAAATAATCACAAGTTATAGTTCTCACACAAAAAATAAGCTTCCCTCCAGAAAGTGTGGGTATTTGGAATAATATGTCAAAAACGGGTTTAGAATACCTGATAGAATGGAAAAAATAATTTTAATTAGAGTTTTTTGGGAATGGATTTAAAAAATTACCCAAAATTATTAAAATGTTTCAAAATCAAAATTAAGGAAAAATATTCCATATCAACAATCATTTAAAAATACATTTTTTTAAAAACCAAGAAATTTATCTAAAAATTTACTCAAGTATGTAAAATGATTTTAGATATTTCACTTAAGCTCAAAGCACAAAATAAAACATGTATAGAAATATTTTTTTGTTTTGTTTTGTTTTTTATTTTATTATTTTTTGAAAAAATAAAATCCTAAGTACGTGATTCCCCCCCCCCCCCCACAACTAAAAATTTCATTACCCTCAATATTAAAAAAATACAGGGAAATAAATTTAAAATCATGAGAGGGAAAAACAACCAGTATATTGATCATTCATAATCAAATAGTGGATAGGGATTCTTTTTGAGAAACCATCACAATGTTTTACCTCACTATTTGGCTTATAGGAACTTCAAGGCATCCCATGTATTGTTTCATCTATACATCACTTATATGAACTATTTCTAGATTATTTGAGTTGATATTATCATAAGATAGGATGAAATGAATATATTATTCTATACCTTAAATAATAGTTTCTCCTTTGTATGATGTTCCCACATTATATGAAAAAGAGAAAGAGAAGAAAATAAAAAAATCAAATGACTCATTATATATAATATATGATTCAATGATAAAAAATCATGAAACTTAACATCCTAAATTGAACAATCATTACAAATGAGAGTATTAGTGGGATTATTTTTCCCAAAAAATTTGGGAACTTGAATATCATTTATTGGATTTATGAGTTTCTTAGATGATAGAAGGGTGTTTGGAAATGCCTCCATAAAAATCTCATTTTTCAAAAAAATGAATAAAATTTTCTTCTCATGGTGGTTTATGTGGATGTATTATTTATTAATCATGGTTATTAATTAAATTATCATTAATAAATGCTTCCCCCATATCTATATATTTTTTTAATGATATTTTTTTATCCTATTTATTTTTTATCATTTCATCATGATTCTCCATTTCTTATTGAAATATGAGATTATAGTATAATATTCCCTAGAAACTATGCCAAAATTTGACCATGCTGCCAAATGCATCACATTAGATTTTTAATTTTGGATAAAAAAATTATAGTAAAGATGGAACCCTAGGTTATATCTAAAAAAACCTTATATAATAAAATATAAAAAGAAACCAAATTTCAAAATAAGAAATTATATTAGAGAAAATATAGGGGGTGAGTTTTTAATTTTAAGACAATAATTGAAACTAAGTTATTCAAATGAAAGTTTTTTTTAGAGAAACCATGACCAACCCGGGTAAGTGTCCACTAATGATCAACCATCATCAATCTCAAAGGATGTAGGAATGGTAATAAATTCTATTAATTATAACAAGTTAAAATTAACAATGTATGTGAGTTCCTTATAAGATACCGCATAGAATTCTATTGTAAATCTGAAGTTATTCACCAAAAACCATCACAGAACAATCAATTTTCATCCAATGTCATAAGAAAAACCCATCAAGGAAACACATGATGAAATCAATATGTTGTCAAGATTTGTGTCTCTATTTTAAATGTTTTTACACTAAAATATTCACTCTAATTAGTGGTATCATATGTTTTTAATCAATCGATGTAACCCATAAGAACATTCATGATAAATAAAGGGTGAGAGAAGAAACCGACTAGCTCAAATAATCACATAATCCATTTTATGAATAAAGGCATGGGGTTTTTTCCATTTGATTCTTATTTTAGTATATAAGAAAGAATGAAAAAAAACCTAGAAATTATATTAGTCTCTCAAAGAGTAAAACCATGAATCTAATGGTTACATAAATAAATAATCTCCAGATCGATCACAAGGGGTATTTGAAAGTAAATGGTGAGAAGGGAGAATAAAATAGACAAATAAGACATCAAAATCTATTTCATATATTTCATTGGATGTTCCTACCCTCCTAATTTTATTATTTAATGTTTTAACCCCTTTAATGAAAGTGGAGGCACATATATATGAGAAAGAGGTGTGCCATATTTTTCCTCCAATTCTATCCTTCTACTTTGAATGCATTTTTGACATTACAGAGCACAAAATATCAAAAGGATATATACTATGAAGTTGTCAGTATACATCTTAGATATTATCCAAAAAAAGTATAGGTACATTGAACATTTTTACAAAAAGTTAGATCTAAATTACTACAGTAAACGTTTCTAGTCAAGTCTTATTGTCTAGTTCCCTCTATTTTCACGTGTTAATCGACATCCTTAATGACCAAATATTGATTTTATATTTTATAGAGATATGAAAAATTGGGTTATATTTTACCTTAAAACTATAATAATAAAATTTATATTCATTTATCATGAGTTATGAACCATTTATAGAAGGATGTTCAATTTTATAGATCCAAAGGTTTCTAATTTCTGAGCTTTTTTTGGGGCTTATATAGCTGGATTAATTACTTAGTCCAGTTGAATTAAATGAATCCAAATAACCCTTGAATCCTATAAAAAAGGAATGTTTTAATTTTTATTAGTTTAGTGAATGTTATTTTTCTATGGAAGCATAAAAAATAATGAATTTGGCTATTTAAATATATTTTTAAATAATGAAATAAAAATTTGAGTTAAATAAAAAGGGATTAAATTTGGGATATTACCCCTTAAAAAATGTAAATCACAAGTATTGAAGTGAAAATATGGGATAAATTTTTATGAGATCAATGTGACCAATAGTTTAAATAAAATAAAATATGTGATATTTAATTCATGTACATTTTTGAAATAAAATATGAAATATTGATTATTCAATAATAAAATTGTTTATAAAATATAACATATTTAGAATATTAATAAGTTTATATTAAATACATGTAAATGATAATATGAAATTTTCATATTAGATAAAATGGAATTGATCAAGTTTATCTATACCTAAATTATAAAATGTTTATAATTTATTTATGAATTTTTTATATATTTTTTATCTCATGATTAAATATATGATTTTTTTATTTTTTTATTTATTCAATGATTAATTCATGAGTACAAATTTTTATATTTTTAATTGTGATGTATACTTTAATTTAATGTTTTAAAATACTTCTAAACTATCATACATGAACCTAAAGAGTTACATGCTAGGTATAATAATTAATTTAGTTTTCTTCAATCTTAACTTTGTCATATATAAGTTTATGATTTCAATTAAGAAGTTAATCATGATTTATATATATTAGGGATTATAATTATTATGGGATAAAAATCTCTCTTGAGTAAATTATCACTAGGTAGAGGGACTTTAGGTTGGATTCCTTACTATCCCAAAGGCTTATTCCTTGTTTAGAAATGTACGAGTTGGATATCTATTTCTCTAGGCTTACTATTATGGGGATTGTTTATTTCATATGATTAGAAAGACTTTACATGAAAAGGTTTCATATAAATTATCCATAGGATTCATTTATATATGTATAATTATATTTTCCTTTTCATTTGGATTAGTAACACATGCTATGAGTTGTGTAAAAGGTTACACATAAATATGGTTGGAACATATTGATTTGGTGGAAGGAATATGATACCAAACTGAATAACTATAATCATACATATCGGTAAAAGAGATACACAAGATACTATGGTGAGATTAAACCCCCTATAAATAATACTAAGTATTAGATTCTTTCCAAGGTAAACACATATCAAAACCTCAATCATTAAATTAGGTAGGTTTTCCAAAAGCAGGTTCCCATGGATTATCTTGTGTAAGGAATAGTATAAATGGAAATCCCTAATAGTTGTGTAACAAAATATTATTATGGTATTTGGGTTATACATAGCTGGGAAACCCTTAGGAAGGATACAAGATTAATGGTGTTGTGGTTCCCCTGCCCACATTCCCACCCAAAGGTGTTCCAAACCATGATGACACATGACCTCAGCCATACCTCCCCATACGCCATAGGTTTTCAACTAGAAGAATGGGACTAATCCATATAGTATGGAGACCATGATCTCAAATAAAAGTAATAAAAAATGAAAAATAACCAAAATATTATCAATATCAAGGATCCATGTATGCACAAATAAATAAACCACAATACTATATCAAAATGTATAATGCATAAGCATAAAAACTCATGGTCATGCCACCATACAACACCGATCAACCAATGGGATAATACAATATACAAAATAAACAAATAAAAAAAATACATGAGATCCCTACTATCATCCACTAGCCTCAACAACCCCATATCAAAATACATTCATGCCACTCTAATTCAATCCATTACACACCCTATACTCATCCTGAAAGTAGGAATAAGGTTTTCATGTGCACCAGGGTGCTCATGCAGGGTGTGAGAAATATATTTCAATAGGGACTCACCAAGTTCCCCCAGTATATTCCATTATACATGTGTATACATGATTAAAATAAACATTCCACATAATCACTTTGGATATTGTGTACTAACCAGGACACCACAACACCTAACCATACCAACTTTGGTGCCATGTAAGAATCTAGTCATCATATCATTCCATTATCCACCTAAAAAATTTGTAATTGAGGACTCAGGTTAGGGTGTCATCCAAGTTCTGAATAATACCCACCTTAATGTAGGGTCCTATACCAAGCATCTTGACTAAACCCTCTCACTGGGAAGGTTGAATGTCTAAGGCTCATCCTCCACCTTCTCACTCAAGGTAGGGTTTATCTATCCAGTTTTTCATTCCATCCAATCCCCATATCACTCATGGTGGAATCATCATCCAATATTGTTCTACAACACATCTAATACCCCATATCACTCTTGGTGGTCCCATCATCTGATATCATTCCACCACACCCATAAAAGGGGCTCCATCTCACTCATGTTAGTCTCACAAACACTATCTCAATCATAATAATGTCCAATCAGTCCCAAGACACACCATCTCACTCATGGTTGTCCCATACTTCACATATGTGGTAAGGAATCCACCTCACCATGATAGTACCATCCATGATATCTCACTCATAGTAGAGCATGTCCTCTAGATGCACCCCTATATCGAGTTCTATAACCTAACACAACACACACATAAAATAATGCATAGGTCCCACTACCCTTCACACAGCTCACAAGATCATCACTGTGTCAAAAGGGTGTTGTTCATACCCAACCTATCCCCTAATCCCGATCATGTCTCATCTCACTAGTTAGGGAGTCTACTAGGGTTATCTAGACGAATCCCATTCTCTTCTCATTGATACCAAATCACATTCTTCACCTAGGGGTGACTCCATAGAATATAGTCTTATCCCAACACTAGAATCAAGGTATGGTGTCCAAATCCATCCATTTCCTATATGGAATCCCAATTCCAAGTATTAATAACATCCCATGAGCCACAAATGGGTCTTGTCTCACATCACTAAAGGGAGACCTCTCATCCCATCACCTAGAGGAAAACCCTACTCATCACCCTCATCAAGTATTTATGGAATCATCTTTCTAATTTTTTTCCAAGAGTCCTCTCTACCCTCAAAGGGTATTCTCTATCACACATAGGATGTGCGACCATATTGTTCATTATCATGTGGAATAATCCCACTCTCACATACTCAATGATCCCTAAGATAAACTACATAGGCTATCCACATAACATCTCACACACCAAGAACTATCTAAGGTCGCACATCATCTAAACTAACACCCTAGTATTTTGGAGACATAGTCATTGGGGGATCCCAATTTAAGCAAGTGTTAAAGAGCACTTGACTCGAGCATAAGCGACCCAATATCAAACTATCTCTATCTCCCATCCACTCATGGTCCATATATACACTAATCAAACCCCTAGAATATTCATGCAGTAGGAAATAATGTATAAACATGCATATGAATTCATATTAAAGAGACCAATTACCTCTAAAATAGAGTTATAATCCTTGCCAAGATTTTCATCACCTTGTTCAAGCATATAAATTCCTTTCCCAAGCTTGTACCACCACCTAAGAAACTATATCACACCATATATTATAAATAATCAATTATAAAAATTTAAAAATAATTATTTAATTTAAACCAAAGAGGCATAATCACTAAAAACTCAATAGGAATCATCATCGCATTGAAAATACTTAAAAACCTAGGCATTCATCCTCCCGAGACCTTCTCTAGCCACCGCACATGAAAGCCCCATCATTCTCACTCGATTCCACTATACTTTGATGGAATCGACACTGAAACCCTTGCTAAAATTGATCTAAAATTAAAGGGATAGAAAAGAGGGATATGAATAAAGAAAGGAACATAGGATATTATCTGGAATCACTGTAGGAAACTACCAAAAACCACCCCTTCCATGGGGGATCAAATGAGGATATGAGAGGGGGAGATCTAGTCAAATGGTCTCTACCTAACTCCCCATATTCCCCAAAAACTATAGGGGTCAAACAAAGAAATATGGGTTTTCCCCTACTAAAAAATAGAACCAAGCCTCATTAATAGAATAAACAAGGAGGGATGCAGCATGAAACTCCCTTTGGCTTGACATTCTCATGGCATGGCCATGGGCCATGACATAAACACCCATAGGTAGAAGACCCTTCTGAAGTAATATTTCCTTTTATGATGAGAATCCTTATACAAAACACTATTTATGGAACAAAGGTCACCTATAAGAGGGGAAACCCCCTCATCCATGCCTCATTCATGGTGAAATAAACTTGGGCTATTTCATAAAATATTGTAGACTACTGAAATAATGTAATCAGACACCCTAAGCTTACTTCAAAGTTTCCTTGAGCACAAGAAACACCTATCAAATCCCTTCCATGTCCAAAAACATCTTCTTGAGATGATCTAATGCTCAAATTCCTAATAGAAATCCCAATTCAAGAATTGAATCTATCTACAAGATGAAAATTCAAGTTGCTTCTCAAAATAATGACCTAAAAATATATGGGTCATTATAAACTGCCCAATGCAAGGCTTCTCATACTTAAGAAGTGTCTGATAGTACTATAGACACAAATCATACTTGACATAGTCACTGATCCTATTATAAACTACCATATTACATCTCTGAAGGCCCAACACATTTTCACTGCACAACTTTGGCCACCAAGCCAGGATTCACTGATTTTTCTCTAGAAATATCTAGTCTGATCCCTAGACCACCTCAAATGCATCTCAAATTATACTCATAACATGGTTTCCACCTTACCATATCCAATTAGATATAAAACACAAGTTGGTCCTTCTCCATATGACTTTCCCCAAGAGTGATCACCTGTCTATGCTAATGCATATCCAAACCACCCAATCATGATGCCCTAACATCTGGAGGCATCATGAGATCATCCCAAAACCCACACAAAATCTTGAAATCGACTCTCAATGTAATTAATCATTTATAAAATCATACAACTACACCATATATTATGTTCTACCTATAATCATAAATACACCACTATTTTGAATCACTCTCAGATCACACCAACCCCTCCTTGATCCTAATACTAGCACACCAACTCCACCTGACACAACATCTAAATAGTGAATCTCTTATTTACCATGGAACCAAATCATAGAAGGTCCACCCACAAACTAGTATTTTGATGTCACCTCGACCATCTACTGACTGATCTCACCACAACCCAACCATTTAAACATGAGGGTCATTTCTCCATGATCGATACGATTCCCCACCATAAGAGTATCATTACCACTAACCCACTAATATAACACTAGATATCCACAAAATATTATCCATCTATTATCAATTGCAGTAAATAGATGTGGATAACCCACTCATATTTGAGTGCTGACACACAACACAAACCGCCACCCATTCCATCCTTCCTAGAAATCCATCCTCACCATTTGACAACCCTTATATAATGAAGTTCATGTAATCCAAAATCTAATGGTGAATTAACCACCATATGGATTACCTTACACCACTTATCAAGCATAAAACTAAATGGGTCTTACCAGTACTTCTACCTGATAATGAATGCTAAGGAACACACTCAACTCAATCATAACATGATACCCCATGCCATTTTTGATTCCACCTATTACCATAGTAACTTCATAAATTATCATCCTCTCTCTAGGACACCAATTGTATCATCAAACAAGCCAATCACATCACTCTAAGAGTGACCCAGAACCAGAACCACAAAGCACTATAGCTACTATACTACTGAAGTTCCCCCAAAACCATAGTGATTTTCAACGAACTTGCACATGGGCCATTCCACCAATCCAAAACTCAAATGGCCATCAAACATAACCAGCATGAACCCTCCCTTGTAAACTGAAGATTTTTCCCAAAATTTCATGCCACCCATCGCTATCCTCCTTAAGGTAGAGTGATTATCAATGGACCTCTTATAGGTTCTCATCCAAGATCTAGCTTGATCTCACTCAATAATAATGGTTTCATGATCCTATGAAACCTAATCGCATAAATGGACTCATACTTCAATGATACACATCTCATTGAACCTAGGATCATATTCTTAACCCACTAACCATGATCTATAAGCATTTAGATTTCATGCAACATCCCAAGGAATCTCACTCATGCCAAGACTACTTGCATGATCACATGCCACATGGTTATATTTCATGAACCGTGAGCATCTACCCACACTTCCATCATTATACAAAAAATGATCCAAGAATATAACTGATCCTTCCCTCTTGAAACCAACCTTGATACCGAGATCAAATCCCATAATGTACATCATAGTCTAATTCATATAACTCATAAAATTCTACAACTGTATCAGGGTTTCCACATTTATAGGGTAATCTATGCCCATCCTTAGAACACCCCTCAGGCATGTCACGCTCTCATCATGTAATTTCACATACATAAAATTTCTAAACCAACCCACAAAGGGTCCCTATACATCCCTTTCATAAGGGACCATATAGACACAACTAGAGAACATCCCATACTTAGATACAGATGACCTATAATCAAAGAAAATATCACAGATGAGTAGAATTACATTAACAATTTATATATTAAAATGTCATATAAGTTATTGTTGATTCATTAAAAAACTAAAAGACTATAAAAAATACAATCACACACAAAATGTGTAAGTCATTTGAGTCTTGTATGCCAAATATGATGCATGAAAATGAGCCACTTTCCAATGGGACAAGATCCAAAAATAGAAAAATAACTACCTATGGTAAACTCACCATAATCAATAACTATCTCATCTATAATAGAACAAACCAAGAACACAAATCTTTTACCCATGATAACTGGGACTTCCCATCAGAAAAGTGTTCATGATTGAATAGTTTGAGGTCTATCATAAGCCCTGTAACATTCCTAAAACACCAATATACCATATCCCTATATCATAAAATAAAACAAATATCTGATATCACTTTGTGATTCCTAGACCCACAGGTCCACCCAACAATGTCATGGACTGAGGTTCTACATAACCTCTAGTGTGCCTCCCCATATACAAGAGGCTACCAACAAGTATAGTGGTACAAATACATATAATGGGGATACTATAATATAAAATTAGAGTAAGAAAATAGTGGAAAATAACCAAAAAAGTATGCATCATAAGAATCAAATTATGAAAAAATAAATAAACCCCAACACTATATTATAATATACCATGTATAAGAATACAAAATCACAGTCATTCCATCATACAACAGTGATCATCCACTAGTATGATCACAAATAAAAAAACATGAGCCCCCTAATAATATCCCCAGGACTCAACAACCTAATCTCTAAATATTGTCAAGCCACTCCAACCCGATCCATTAAATACCCTATGCTCAATCTAAAAATAGACATAAGGTATGCACATGAATTGAGGTGTCCATGTAGGGTGTGATGAATATATATCAATAGGTTCTCACCAATTATCCATATTATACACCATCATATATGTGTATGCATTAGGAAAATAAAAATTACACACAACCACCTTGGATGTCACATGATAACTAGGCCACCACAACTCCTTGTCTGTTAGATCACCATTTGTTAAACATGCCACCACGACACCTGAACATACCTAATTTAATTATATGCCTAAAATCTAGTCAATGTATCATTACAACATCCATTTAACCCAACCCATACCTAAGGACTCAAGGTAGGGAATTATCCAAGTACCAATCACTACCCACCTCAGGGAAGGGTCCCATACTGAGAATCCTGAACAACCTATCTCTTAGGGAAGATCACACATCTAAGGCTCAACCTCTACCTTCTCACTAAAGGTAAGGTCCATACATATAGTATCACATCACATATAGACCTCATCTTACTCATGGTGGACTCATTATCCAATCCCTTTCCACGCCACATCTTGGACCCCATCTCACCCATAGCGGTCACATTATCTTATCTTGAACCACCACACCCATTCCAGAGACTCCGCCTAACTCATAGTAGTATTTTCAACACTATCTCACCCATAGAGAGATAGAATCAGTTCCAAGACACACCATTTTACTCATTTTTGGATCAAAAATCACATAAATATCAAGGATTCTTCCTCACCATGGAAATCCCAGCCCCACTATCTCACTCATAGTGGGGAAATACCTAAGGATCCACCCCCATATAGAGATCTGTCACCTAACACAACACATACATAAAAAACATATAGTTTTCACAACTCATCACACAAATCAATAGATCATCACAACATTAAAAGTGTTCTAGTAATACTAGATATATCCCCTCATCCTAATCAAGTCTCATCTCTCCTGATAGGGTTCCCACTAGGGTTCTCCAAACCCATCACAATATCTACACATTAATACCAACTCAAATTTATCACTTAGGCATGACTCTATATCCCAAAGTATTATCTAGAAACTAGCCTCAAGGGGTAAGGTCCTAATATATCAATTCACCCCTTAGAAACCCAATTCTATGTCATAAGAACATCCCATGAACTACACCTAGGTATGGTCTCATATATCCAAACAGATACCTCACAGCCCATCACCCTGAGAAAAACCCTCTTTTTCATCCTTATCTAGTTACAATGGACTTTTCCTAATCAAAAATCTCACCAAGATTTCTCTCCACCGTAGCGGGTGTTCTCTATCACACATGAGATATAAAATCATCGTGTTCATTATCATAGGGCCTATTCCATCTATCACTTTCTCAACTAGCCCTAAAGAAAACCACCTAGTCTTCCCACCTCATGTATGGTACCTCGAGACCTATCCAAGGCCTCATGTTATCTCAATTGATACCCTCACCCCATAGGGATATAGTCATTAGGTGATCCCAATTCACCCAAGTTCTAAAGATTATTTAACTCTATCCTAGGAGACCCAACACTATCATATCTCTATCTCTGGACCACTCCTAGTCCCAATATGCTCTACCCAAAAACCATGTAACATGCATATAGTAGGAAATCATGTATAAACATGGATATTACTATATATTAAAGGGACCACCTACCTTCAAAATAGAGTTATCATCCTTTCCAAGATTCACACCACCTCGATCAAGATCGTCCATGCCTATCTCAATATTATACCACCACTCAAGCATCTATCTCATTCCATAAATCATAATTAATTAATTATAAACATTTATAATAAATTATTTAATTTAAACCAAAGAGTTATAATCATAAAAAACTCACTACGAATTATCCTTTCCCCAAAACTACCTAAAAACCAAGTCATTCATCCTCTAGAGAGCTTCTCTTAGCATCGTACATGAAATCCCCATCCTTCTTGCCTGATTCCACCATGATCGGGTGGAATGAACAATCAAAACCTAGAATTAATAAATCCAAAGTTAAAGGTTTATCAAATTTGGGAAATAATTAATAATTTAATGGATTATATTACCCAAAATTTCCATAGGAAACCAAAAAAAAAACAATCCTCCACTGTGGGGGATCAAAAGAGAAGAAGGGAGGGGGAGGTATGGATAAATGATCTCTCCTCGATGAATCCTGGTCCCCAAAAACTCATAGGGGTCAACCAAGAAAATATGTGTTTAACCCCACTAAAAAATATACCTAGTAATGATTAAAAGTGGGAATAAGGTGGGTTTTATTGTGAACCTCCCTTTCACCCAACATTTTCTTCGCATGACCAGGGGTCAGAGTGTGAATGCTCATAGGCAGAAGGCACTTATGAGGGTCTCTGGACATTTATAGTGTGAATACTCAAAACTAACACCATTAATGGTGTGAAGTACACTAAGATAAGAGAAAAAACCTCATAAAAGTATCATTTATAGTACAACCCACCTAGGTCATGATACGAATTACTAAAGACTACTGAAATTTAGAAGTCGGTTACTATGACCCTACTCTAAAGATTCCCCCAAGAACCCAAAAAACCAACTAGGCGCAATTCCATGTATAAAAAAATATTTATGAGATGTTCTAATTCTTATATTCTTAATAAAATTCCTAATTCAAGAATAAATCCCATATCTAAGATAAAAATTCGATTTACTTTTCAAAATAACAATGATAAAACCCACATGTCATTATAAGTGTTGAGATTATCCACATGATGGATACGATAGGGAGTTTTCCTCTTAACCATCAAAGATTAATTTATTATATGATTGGAATGATGAATTGTATAAATATTTAAGTGGATAAAGTAATGTCAAAGCAGAATTATTTCTTATTGAAATATGGATCTTGTCCCACTAATAGATATGATGAATTTAAAAGGGATCACCATATTAGTGGGAACACATTTAATAAAAGTGATTATTACATGATTATTAACAAAATATGATACTTATCTAATATTTTTTTTTGTAGATATAAATGGAATCATCATATTCCAATATAAATTTGATATTGATATTTTAAAACAAGAATCAAAATTGTAGTAACTTCTTAGACTGGTATAGAAATTTGAGAATAGTTCTCAAACAAGAAGAGGAATTCTATGTGTTAAAGAAATCAATTCCTAAGGAAACACCTTCTAATAAAACATTTCAAGAGGTGAATGATGTTTATTAAAAACCTAATAGGGATTATATGGATGTTTCTACATTTATAATTTTCTCTATGGATATTAAACTTCAAAAGAAACGTGAAACCAGAGATTATTATGGGATGATTGATAAACTAAAATGGTTATATTAGGAGAAATAAAGGCATGAAAGTTAAAAAGTGAGTTTAAATAACTTTTTTAGTATAATATTATATAAGGTACTTCAATCTCAATTCATGTACTTAATATTATTGGGTATGTTAATAACTTAGATATATTGGGGCCACCACTTGATTATCAACTAAATACCAATTCCATTCTACAATCATGATTAGAAAGGTTCTAGCGATTCATTAAGAATTATAACATGAATGAAATAAAGAATAGTTTATAAAATCTAATCAATATGTTCAGTATAGATGAGTAAGTAATAGAGGTAAAATATCAAGTGTTGTAATAATATTTCAAGTTGGTAAATTTCAAATTGGAAGAAGAAAATATTTATCAAAAAGTATAAGAGTGAATCCTATGATAGTCGGTCAAAGTCTTTGAAACCAAAGGGTGGAGTCAAGAATAAAAGTGAATGCTTTAATTATGAAAACCTTAAACACTAGGTAAATAATTGTATAGAGAACCTTAAGGAACATAATAAACCCATGTGATAGTTCATGATAGGTATGATGATATAGAAATAAATTTTTAGAATTTGAAAAGGTATATGATACCAACTATACATTTTACAAGTGTTGTAAATATACATGATTTCAAGATTAATAATGAGTTATTGATATAATATTGAAGTTTCCTTATGATTAATGGAGTAATGATTTTCCAAATTAAGGAATTTGACGTAGGAATCACTTTAAATATGAGATGAATTTTAATAAAGGATGTTTATTTTGGATCTCATTTTTCTTTATCTTATGTAACAAGAGATGCTTGTAAACAATGGTTGTTTAATGAATAAATTAGATAATCATTTATATATATATGATTTACAATTCACAAAATTTTATAACATGATTGAAAATAGGATAAGTATAAAATTATATTTATCTAGGATAAGAGGGTTTATCCAAGATATTTTTTAAAATATGATGAATTGAGATTCCACCACCCATAAGTAGAATATTTTGAAGAATAAATTCTTCCTTTCATAATATTACTCCAAACACATAGAATAACATATATGATATGATTAAATTATATTATCTATGAATATTCTCATTAACTTAAATAAGTGTTTTTTTCAATATAAAAAGGAGTTTTTATATCTTAACATGATATTATAAAGATAATATAGTTTCTAAGAGGCTTGTGAGAGTATGTTTTGGACTTATAGAAGTTAAAAACTAAATAAATAAAATATTATTCTATTCAAAGTTAAAAATAAATTTCATTTGATATCCTAAAAGAGATTAGGGATTGATGTTAAAGAGAAATGTAGGTGTTACATTTAGTTACCATTATGAATTAAAAGTAAAATAATATATATCCTAATGGGAGTTTATGATTTATTAGTAAATAAATAATGTAAAGAGATACACAATGTTAATAAAATGATATCAAAGAAAATTTTTGATGTAAAGGGTTCAAATAATGATGATGATTATGAAATTATAAGGAGTTATAAGTAGATAATAGAAGTTATTGAAATTGTAACATTTGATGTTCTAAAGTTAAGAAGTTTTGGCTACTATTTTCAAAGAGTTTAACATTATAAATATGATTCCCAAGTCTCTCAATTATTATAATTGGTTTTATTCATATATTTTTCTTTATAAATAAGTTTAATGAGATTGAAACATAGATATATGATAGGAATTACATTGAGATGTAATGAGTTAGAAAAACATTAAATGTGTAGAAAACATTAGGCTAATTTGGTGGTTTATAATATAGAATATAACTAAATGGTAATTTATATATGATTTTATTGATATTATTAAAAGAGATTAAGAATATAAAATTCATCATGTTAATATAAAAAAGAAGTCTCTATTTTCATATTGGATACACATATTACATGAATTAACCACTCAAAGTTTGACTTTGAGTTATCCCTAACTAATTTTCATCATGAATTATTATAGTTTATGATTAAATGTTAAGGTTAGAATGAGTTTTATTTCATATAGAGATATGAAATATGATTATTAAGTATAAAAAGTGTTTTGTGTTTTGTATTATCCCCCATTTATACCACATAGAGGGTCATACATTATGCCTTTGGTATACTAGGGGTAAATGTTTTATATTGGTATTTCTCTATACATGAGGTTGGAGCGATACCTAGAATGAAAATATTTATTCTTTGATAACTTTCTTATGTAATCCTTAAGTATTGTCTTTATAGGGTATGGTTGGGTATGTTTTTTGATTATATTATTGGTTGGAGCTTAACCAAGATGAGATATATCCTCTCATATGACAAGTATGACTTCTAGCCCCTTAATTCAGATAAATTATGAAAATTTATAACCATACTTAGAAAGTACATATGATGTGATTATCTACATGGATAAGGGAAATTCAATGTACTCTTCTTAATAGATGAATGGCATGTGATGTGTTCATCAACTTGGTCATTTTATACTTGAATAATAGATAACATATGAATAGTATATATAGGATTTATATACACCATGTCCTTTATTTACATAATGTACTAGACAATGTGGTCATTTGAAAATAAATGCTTGTATATGATACAGCTTGTGGGAATATGTATAAAGATACATGTACTTAATAGAGATCACACCAAATCCATTTTTAGTTTAAGTAACACCGATTATTTTCTAGATAATAATGGTTACCTAAATTTATGGATTCAATAATTCAAAATTGTTTTTAGCACTATAAAGTTTCGTGAGGTCACACTTTTTGGTCATACAAATGAGGATCAAGTTTAGGAAACTTCTATATCTTCCTAAAAAGTGTTTTATTGGATATAAAGAAGAATTTTTGGATGTATTTTCATATGTTGTTACATATGATGAAATATATGGTAAAAAATGAATCATATATTATGAAAAAATGGTTTTATAATTATCCAAAAGGTGTTTTTAATATGGTTTTATAAGTTGTTGCATATGATGTGACATATTTTGAAAGTGTGCTCAGTCCATGAAACTTGAGTGTAAGTGAGATATTGATGGATTTGTGAAATAAAGGAACCATAATGACATAATATTTTAGACAACATCATGGATTTTCCTTTATTACAACATGAAATAGTATGATACACTCTATTTTGGGGGTTCTTGAGTGGGATTATCACATTTTGTAGTGTCGTGTAGGAATCAACCCGAATCATCTCCAAATGTTATCATATTTGGGTTTTCATCACAGGATAATTATTGTGAGGAGTTTAAATACATATTATTAATGTTTACATGTTAAATATTCACCATGAGGATTTAAAATAAATGTTACAAATGTTAAAATATTCAAGTGTTTTGTGAAATTCTTAGTTAACATAAGCCAAATTTTTTGATTTCTTTGGATTACTATATAAGTGGTTTTATCATCTAGAATGTTGAGGGTGAATTAGAACTCCTCAAGTAAAAAAATCTATAGATTTATATTCCCACCATAATTTAACCCAAGGTTCTTGTACACCATGTATTAAGAGATATACTACCCAAGAATCAGGTGATTCCCATGATCAATGGATCCCTCAAGAGGAGGGTACCATTTAGATTCTTCTTAGTGATCTTGATAAAGTTCTTGTGAAAAAATTAGACTGACTAGATTTATTTGTGAAAGGTATACTTATCGTATTATGTATTTATATTCATTCCAAACATATAGATATATTCATGGTTTATTGGTATTTTGGAGTGGTTCTTCTACAACATTTAGGATGTTAGACACCCCTTAAAAACCCAAAAATGCAAATATTTGAAAGAGAAATATTGAAAATTTTAATTTCTCACACAATTTTCAAGTTTCTCTCAATAAAGTTAGGGTATTGGGAATAATATGTCAAAATTGTTCAAAATACCTCTTAGGATGGGGATAAATAATTTTGGATAGTATTTTATGTGTATGAATTTTAAATTTTTTCTAAAATCATAAAAATGTTTAGAAATAAAAGTTCATAAAAAAAATTCCATATCAATAATAATTTAAAATAAATTTCTAGAAAAATAAATTAAAATTTATCAATATCAACTCAAGTGTGAAAAATGATAACGGATATTCATTTATGCTCAAATTTCCTAAAAAATGAAAAAAATTAAAACACAAAAAATCTCTTAAGAAAAGTTTAACACTCTTAGACACTTGAATGTTACTTCTCATATATTAAGTGTAAAAGTTAAGAATTTGGGTTGTAAACATAATATGTTGAAGAAATAAAAACTAGTTTTTATTTTGCATCTGGTGTCTTGAGTTAATCTCATGACACCAACTTCGAAGACCTATAAAAAAACAATGTAATTACTAATTGTTTCAAAATTAAAGAAAATTTTAAATTATGAAAAGTAAATATAAACTTGGGTAATCCCCAAATATGTACTTTGTTTGTACTTACTGTAACTAGAAAATCTTATGATTATCACCAATATATAGAAGTAATGGTTTTATTTAATAGGAACTACCAAATCCTCATTAGCCCCAACTCTTCATCTCCTTTATTACATTATATATCCCCATAAGTAGTGTATTAATTTTATATCCACATAATAGTGAAGTATAAATTGATTTTTAGAGTGGAATAAGGTGTGGTTCCTCTTCCACATCCACTAATTTTTTGGATTCTTCTTCAAAATTCAGGTCTTGATTCATTAAATTTGCATCCTTAATCATGTTAGCTTGAAATTTTGTTGTCTCTTTATGAAAATAAACTGAGAACTTATCATTTAATCCATTTAACAAAAGTTAAATGGGTTCAGGGTGCTACATATGTTACTCTATAGGTGTATCTTAATATTATTTAGTAATCCCTAGTTCAAGGTTACAGGGTGTAGTAGAAGCAATTGGGCCCATTCCCAATAATGGAAATTCATCTACTTATTCATATTTTCCCACATAAATAGATGAATAAGAACCCTATAATCAATGATATATGATAATCACATGTAATTTATAATGAATTTATATAAATAAATAATCACCTCATTTTAAATTATTTCTTCATTGATAAATTAGATGATTGGTTTTTTTCATACCGTTGCTGCATTATATGATTCAAGGGCTGATCACTCTAGTAGTGATCTACACATTCACCAAAAACCTCATAACCTATTGTATAAATCCACAAGTGATAGCATAAAATATTTTAATGATTTCTTCATTCATAATTGACCTCCACAATAATAACTTATAGGTGGATGGATTCTTCTTGTTCTCTCCATATTTGAAAGGGTAAAGGAAGAAAATTGCTATCAATTTTTGAGAGTGTTCTAGAGGAATATATATTTATGGATTGAGAGAATTCTCTCTAGAATTTTATTATTAAAAATTATGATTAGGTTTGAGAATGATATAATTGAGTTTATATGGAACTAGGTTTAGATAATAATAACTACACATGATCTCCCATGTCTAAATAATAATAATAAAAGTATTATTATTTATTTGACATGAGCTAAGGTTTCAGATAAATAAATATCATTTCTTGAATAATTAAATTAATATTAATACAATTGATACTTATTATATCATTTTAAATAGATAATTAAATCAGATCATCTTTCCTCCTTGGTATTTATCAAACTTAGTATAATGACTATTTATTTAAGTAAATAAATAAATATAACTGTATTACTCACCAATAGATAAATAAATAAATATTACATTCATTAGAATAATGAATAAATATTTATTAAATATTCAACTCATGTATATTCTCTTGAATAATTGATGACTAAATATTTTCGATCAACCAAACATGAATAACTATAAAACCATGCATGGGAATAATATTTATTCAATATATTAAATTCAAAAGAAATTTAATTTAGATTCTGGATACACTTAGTGTGTGACCCTCAATGTCCCTTTCTCAACATTATTGGGAAGAACCACCTAAAGTCCATGGTTAGCATTTAGTAACACAAAAAGACACCAATTGAGAAATAATTTAATGTCGTAATGACATAAAACCTTCTATGAATTCATAATGTGTAATATAACTTGATTTTATTAACATTTATAATCAAGAAGGTTACATACTAGTTCCATAAACCTATATTCTCAACTTCTCTTTCATTGAATTTTTAGAAATAAACTTACCAAAAAAAATCATTACTAAATAATTAATTAGGTAGCTCTATTCGCCACCAAAGACTTTTTAATTTATTTCATGGAGAAAGGGATAAAAATCCTACGAAGAGAACAATTAAGGGACCCTGTAATAATGGATCCCAAGAGCATCAGCCCGAACAAAGTTAGAGCCTTCAAGAAGAAAGGACCCAAGATTAGAAAAGATAAGGAGCTGATCATTTTTAGATGATTTTGAATAAAGATAGTGCACTAAAATATTACTCCCATTCCATGTATAAAGGATGGTAATGTGATTTTTCATAAGATGCTTGCATCTACTGATGAAATATTCAATGGGCCAAGGAATAGGAACCTTTCCTGAAATTGCATTGAAGAGTGTTAGCGAATCATTCTCAATATCCCTGATAGGAATGTTTCTATGGTTGAAAAGAACTAGGCCTGTAAAAATATCATGGGATTCTTCTTGAAGGGAGTCACCACTTTCGAAGAAAGATGAGAAAGTAGAAATAACTGAGCCTTTGGGGTCTTTGATGACTCCACCACCACTAATAGATCCCAAACAACATGATCCATCTATATTTATCTTATTCCATGGGATGGGAGGCTTCTATTTAACCTAGTTTCATTGAGCTATAGGATTAGTGGTGAGGGATACGTGTGGGGGAAAATATGGAAAGAGAGAAGGAAACATCTAATGTATCCCACCTCATCACAAGTATATATCATCACTATTTTCATTATTACATAAAATTATATGACTCATCATATGAATTAATAACAATATTAAAATATAAGTACCATTTCACACATTTGAATATAGTAACATCTAATGAAATATATAAATATGGATTTCCTAATGGCAGGTCAAGTTCTCATAACCTCATTTTCTTAGATATTACCATGGGTGGAATTCATGAGAAAATGTCTCAATGTATTATGAGCATACTACCCCTAAAAGCCTATATCATCTATGTACCATAATACAATATCATATATCCATAGAATATATATTTAAGAATACTATCACAATAGTTCTAGGTTCTCATAATAATAAAGAACTGTAATGTCCTTTGAGTGAAAAATTCATCATCAAGACATTATCATATACAATTTCACATAGAAGAATAATCATTATATGACAATAAATTTATTAATATTGAAAACCATGAATATAGGGAGTCATAAAGTAAATAAAATTTTGTTCTAGGGAACCAAATACAATAGAATACCACTCATAATAGCGACAACTGCTAGTAACTCTTAGTCTTCTATCTCTCACATGATGTTCATGATTCTATAGAGATAATGATTTTTTCAAGGGATCCAATATGTTATCCTCCATATGAACTTTTCTTATTAATACCTCACCCCTTTGAGAAAAATCCCTTAAGAGGTTATACTTCTGAAGTATGTTCTTCCCCCTTTTATGCGACCTTAGATCCTTTGTGAGAGCCACCAATAAAGTATTATCACAATATAATGGGACATGATCATTAATATTGGTAACCACATCAATATTTTTGAAGAAGTTTCATATCTATATTACTTAATTGGTTGTATTAGAAGATTAAATATACTCATATTTGTCTATTAAATAAGTGAAAACTAGTTTCTTTTAACCTTCAGGCTCACAAATCCTCCATTGAGACTAATGAAATATCATGAATATGATTTTATATCATTCTAATTTGTTTAGAAATTAGAATATGTTTATACCCTAATGAATATCTCATCATTTCCTTCATACACTACACCAAAATCATACTATTGCGACAGTTTTTAGTAGGAGTTTATTAAACTGCCGCTATTGTTTTTTAAATAATTTAGCGGCGGTTTATTAAAAACTTCCACTAAACCTTTTAAGTTTTTTAAAAACATAACACATCTCCCCTTACCCACATGGCACTTCACCCTTGACCCCCTGACCCCCCGAAGCCCTACCCAACCCCCCTAAGCATCACCACTGATCTCGAACATCATCGCCCCTTGTCATCGATCCCGACCCTCGTCGCCCATTACCACGAGTCTCGATCCTCACCCACCCCCTACCCTCACTTCCCCTCACTGTCGGTCTTGACCTAGCCACTCACTTCCCCTCTCCTCCAATCCTGACCTAGCACCTCTCCGCCCCTCAAAGGTCGAGTGGTAAGTGAAATGGAGTTTCTATCTAGCTCTTTACTGTGTAAAAATTTGATTTACCATGGGTGTTTAGGAATTATATCTTGATTTGAGTTTTGTTCTTGGGTATTTTGATATGGTTTGATGTGATTTAAAACTATTATGAGTAATTGAGTAGTGTTTATTTGGTTTTTATCATGGGAATAATAGTGTTTATTTGGTTTTTGTCTTAATTTGTTATCATTTTGATAAAAATAATTTTGTTTAGGACTTGGGGTTTATTATCTTTTTTGAAGTGGGAATAGTAGTGTTGATTTAGTTTTTGTGTTAATTTTTTATCAATTTTTTAAAAATAATTCTATTTAGTACTTGGGGTTGATTATCTTTTTTGAAGTGTTGTTTGATTAGGGTTTCTATGTCATCTCATGTTGTAGTTGTTAATGATTCTATTGAGGTAAGGCATTCAAGGAATTAACTTCATTATCCTGATAAAAATACTAGAATTATCATGATTGTTTTCTTGATGGTATGGATTAACATTAAAGATAATGAATTCTATGAAAGTAAAATGAATGGATGTGGGTGACTCACATGTTTTTTATCAGATTTTGTGATATTGATTATATATTAGACATTTTTTAGATGTTTCAGGTAAAAGATTTTTTTGATGGTATATACATTGTTTTATAAAAATTATTTTCTAGAATCACCCAACATAAAGGTTTAATAAGTAATAGATGGAAAGAACTTGTATGTGGTGGGATGTTGATTAATTAATTGGGTGTTGAAAAAGAAATTATTTAGTGACTAGAATTAATTTCTGAATAATGGTTCTTTAATGTGAAATACCACTATGCATCCCATTTCTGTTTTGTCTCTATGGGGTATATTTGACATTTATTTGAAACCATATGATATTTGTTATAGTTTGTGGGGTGTATTTGGAATAACTATTTATGTCGTAAAGATATTTGAGGAACTATACGATTATGGTAGTGGTGAGAACATTTGTTTTGTTGAAAAAAATTGGATTTGTGGCTGATATGGGGGCTATTGGAAAGTGTTGTGGGGTAGTTTATGTACTAATAAGATAATTTATTATGTGGTTGTGTTATATAATCCCATTATCATGTAATGTGGATATAATTAATGAAAATTTTAATTAGTGGTGTTATGAAATTGATAATTTGTATGTTGTTAATGTTTAATTGATTATGGATGAAAAAAAAATAACTAATGAATTATTTATATTTTTAAATGAATGATACTAGAATGGAATTAAATATTTTAATGATTAATATCTTGAAATGATACATTATTTAATGAATGAGTTGAAATTATAAATGAATATGATGATTCTGGTAAATGGTATATTTATAATTTAATGAATAATACGATGATATGGGTGATAAAAAAATTTCATATAGATACTGTTTGTGGATATATAAGGATTTTTTTTGTAATATTTATGATTATAGATGAAAATATGTGGTAGTGATAATGGAATGGATTTAGTATACAATTTTAATATTTTTTGTGTCAACCCATTGGTTGGAATTTTTTGGGACTATATAACCATTGTATTTCATATTATTTAATATGAACTAAAATTCATGTCTGGTAACTAGACTAATGACACCTTCAGTGTGTAGTCCATTGGTGTGTTTCTAATATGGGAGGGCAGGTCATGCCAAACAACAGTACTAGGAATCTTCCAATAATTTCACCAATGTTGGTGCTTAGGTTACATGTATCATTTTTGCAGGATACTTCCTCAGAGTAGAAAGGTTGGGTCATTTCAAACTAAATACACTCAGTTGTAGTTGGATGTATTAAAGGTAAAGGGGATTAATCCTTAGATGATAGGAGATTATAATCTAGATAATAAGTCTTAGAGTAGGACCAATTTTGGGAATTTGTATTTGATAGATCATGTGGTAGAGGATTCAAATGTCAGACTAGAAAATGTGATATGTATGATATTTCACTTCACATTTTCAAAAGTTTCTCTTGAATATGACATGCATGTATGTATTTAAATTCAATGTTAAAAATGTTTTCAAAATGCTTTTTTTATGTTTCTCGTGACCCATCCCCTAGGGCCCATGCTGTGACTACCCCAAGCCTGCCTTCCATAGGCCAGGGGCTAGTGACTAGCATTGAATGTGTATTCCCTAAAACTGGGAAGGCATTGCCATTATAACCTGTAAACTCACGCAACTAAGAACACAACAAGATATGAACATGAGTAAATTTAATAGTAAAAAGAGTGTGTATAGTAAGTAAAAAGGGGCCAAAATACAAGTCTAACTGGAAAGTACAAGGAAAATGTAAAGTACAAGTAAGCTGAACGACTCCAGTGAACACCTGCCAAGGATCCTACCTGAAGGGTAGGTACAGATCTCAAACGGTCGTCTCTGTGGTATGCCTCATCTAATGTCCACCTCTGAGCTACCTCCAGTTTCGATATCCTCTTCCTCAGTCAGCGTTGTCCATCATCTGCATCAAGCACAACAAGGTGCACGCGTAGCCCGTGCAGGGGTGAGTATAACGATACTTAGTAGGGACCCCGAGACCCTCAAGGTCTCACAAAATTCACAAAGGATAAACCACAAAGCATGAAATCAACTATCAACCCTACATAGGTATATTCCCATACATACACCAAAGTTATCAAGTATACCCATCTCAATCATGAGGAAACACAGAGTCCAACTAAAAGGCCCAAAGCTCAACTATTCCACAAAGGAAGGAATACCACGAAGGTAAGTGCCACACAGGTACTCCACACAGAAGAATACCACCAAGGTATTACCACGAAGGTAAAGACCACAAGGTATATACTCAGCTCACACCAGGTATATCTTAGGTACAGTAGTAAAGACGATTAGATATAACTATTGAATCATCTTACTCCGTTAAGAGGTAGACCCACGTAGGATCCTAAATCATCATCAAAACCACATAGGATCGTAGTACATCATCAAACCCACATAAGATCCTATTATGACATCATACCCACAAAGGATCTTAGTACATCATCAGACCCACATAGGATCCTAGTACGACATCAGACCCACACAGGATCCCAGCACATCATCAGACCCACACAAGATCCTAGTACGACATCAGACCCACACATGATACCAGTACATCATCAGACCCACATAGGATCCTAGTAAATCATACCCACATACGATCCTAGAGTAGTCCCAGATGGATTCTTAGAGTGGATCCATGTGGGATTCTCAGATACATACCCACAAAGGATCCCTCTCTCATGATACAGCCAGCTACAAGGTTCCCGCACTAAGCTTTCTTATCTCTGGGAGGGTCCTCTCCTCAATCTACTGGCCGATAATCCAACTTCCATGAAGTCCCACGAATAAGTATCACAAAGGACCTCCATGTAATAGGGGTCTCAACTCAATAGACGATGCATCAATCGGACGCTCGGTCTGTAAGTTATTAGCCTTTTAGTCCCGAGGGCCCGGTTGGATTCATGATCGATCCAACCCGACCATACCCTAACATTATCAAAATCTCAAGTGGGGTATAACAAAAGGACCATCTATCTCCAAGGTTTCTGGTGCCGCTGACGGTTCGTCAAACAGACGCCCAGTGCCAAAGTTATGGCCAAAAGAGCAAAAATGGGTCGAAGTTGGTCTGGGTCCGGTCCGACCCGACCCGACCTGGGCCGATCCAACCTGGTTCAGGTCGACCCGGCCCACTGGGTCTGGACCGCGCTGGTCAGCCCGTCTTGGCCACATGTGGGGGGGGGGGGGGAGGAATCGCGCACCCCCTGCTCCCAATCACCGAATGGCCTGGCAGTTCGGTCACCAGGTAGCACGCACGCGGGACCCACGGGTCCTGCTTGGCCGACCAAAACGGCCGGCCCCCTTCCTCCTGGATGCGCGTCATGTTCTGCCCCTCAACGTCTAGCCGAAAGCCGGCCACCTTCCACCTTCCTCCGCGGCCTGGTCGGCCGCGACCACCTGCTCCGACGGCGGCGCATCGTGCGCCGCCCCTCCGCGGCCGCCGCCCTTGCTCCACCACGACCGACGGGCCACAGTCCTTCCCCGGTGGCGTAGTTGCACTGCCTCCGTCTTCGCGGCTGACCGTGGTTCTGGCCACCGCTCTCGAGTCCCACCAGTTCCAATCACTAACACCAGTTTCTGTCCTCCTCCATCGCAAATATCGCATCAAAAACCACAAGGGATTGTAGAGAGGTCGGGCCATGTTCATCTGGCCTGCACCCTCTACGTTAGAATGGTAGCAAGTGTCTCAAAATTTCTCGAATCACAAAGAACGTCAAGAACAGGTAAGGGGTATTTAAAACAAAAAACCTACCTCGAAGGTTTGTTGACGTCACTGAGGAGGGAAGGACATGCATCGGTTCGTTGTTGTTGAAGAATGTCAACGTTCGTTGCCTTCGTAAGGTGCTTCTGATCTGGGCTCGGGGTCGGTTCCTCATTCTTCGTTAGAGAATGATCTTTGTTGGGAGGTGTTATTCGTTGGAGAGAATTTTCCTCCACAAGCTCTCCTTTTTCCAACACTTTCCCCCCCAAATCCACCAAAAAAGAAATAGCTAACTTATTAATTTAAGTTTACCAATTAATTTACGTTGGCACAATTAATTTTTGGCACAATTAATTGTACCACATTGGAATAATTAAATAATGGGAGGAAGTTCATTATCTCCCATTAAAGGTGGGGAGTTCTAGGGTTGGGTGGTCCCCACCATTGAATTCAAATTGGGGGTTTTCCAGTTTGGGTGGTCCCAACCTTCATAACCCATGTAGAGAGGTTTCAAAAATAAAAATGTTAACATTTTTATTTTATTTGATTATTTCACGAAAAACACAAAAACTAACTTTCACTCTCGACCCACTACGGTCAAGGTGAAGGTCTCCTTAAGCGAATACCGGCACTGTAATTTCAACAGTGTCCTCATATTTCAATTCCGAGCACCGCTTCAAAAGTTAGAAAAAATCTTCTCACGCGTTTACTTAATGTACCCTAAAAAAGTCCATAAATTCATTCCGGGCACATCGGACCTCAGAATCACGCACCTTCAATTTTTGCGGTATCGTAAAATTTTCATATAACTAAAAATAATTACATGGAATTTCTGGGTCTTTACATTCTCCCCACCTCAGGGATTTGCGTCCCCATAAGCCACAAATCAAACTATGGAAACAAGTGGGGTTACTAAGCACATCTATGAGCCTACCACTCCCATGTTCTCTCCTGGAGGTTCCCGTGCTGCCAACGAATGTGCACCATAGGTATCAAATTCCCACGAAGGACCCGCTCCTGTCGATCCTCAATCTCTACTGGAACCTCCGTAAACGTCGCCCCATCGTCGACGTCCAACTCGCCATGGTCAATGATGTGAGAAGGGTCATGCAAATATATCCTCAGATGGGATACGTGGAAGATGTCATGCACCCGGTGAAACTGAGGGGGGAGTGCAAGGAGGTAATCCACCTCGCCAACTCTGCTGAGGACCTGGAAGGGTCCGATAAACCTCGGAGATAACTTGCTGCCCCGGCCAAATCTCCGCAAACCTCGTCGGGGTGAGACCCGTAGGAATATGTAGTCACCATCCTCGAACTCCAGAGGTCCCCATCTCCTGTCGGTGTAACACCCCAAGATTTCATAGTGTGTTAGTTCTTCAAAATAATTCAATAACTTTCACTACATGTAACACCAAGTTCAAGCACACCATGACTTACCAAACAAGCCATTCAAAAGAGGTTATGAATAGTATTAGATAAATTTTAATGTTTATATAATCCTTATAATTTTAGAATCCCTATTATGAGTTTCTTAGTCATAATGCAAGAACAGATTCATTTTCAGTATTTCACTTTTATCAACTTCTAATAGTGAAACCTTTTTAAATACAATATTTTAAACTTTTTGACTAAATGGGGACATCAAAAATTTAAAATGAAACACCCCAAGCTTCCACGGTACGTTTCCCTTTGAATAATGTGATAGCGTGTGTTGTACGCAACACCGAGTTCTAACACACCATAACCAATCAAACTAACCGTTATAAATAGTAATACCTACTTTTTGAAATTATATATATTTTATATTTAAAAATGGACTTCATTTTTGGATTCGGAATATCGAAATTAGCCTAGGGTGAAATTTTGGTACATTTCGGATAACTTTTATATTTTGATGAATAGTGAAAATTACTAAATTTTAATTAAAAACAACTTTTTTAATCAAAATAATTAATATTGATAAATTATGAATTTTAGTGGTTTTAAAGTATATTTAGAATATATTTTTACCATTTAATATAATGTTGGTCATTGGACATAATTTTACAATTAAACCGAACATAAACAAGTGTCAATCTTTTGGTAGTTATTATCTCTTAAAAACACGCTTTTTGTTTTGACAGCGGGAATTAATTTTAAATTAATTTCTGCCACTTCTGTGTTTTGAATTTAGAAAAATGGATTCCATATTTGGAATCAGGATGTTCAAATTGTGTAAATAGGTAACTTTTATTTTTAGACATTTTGAATAATTACTGCGGTAAATATTTTATTTACCATGGTTAAGGGTAAATCCGGTAAATAAAAATTAAAAAAATAATATTATAATAATACTAAATTACCCTAAAACGTGTCTTAACCCTATTGGTTGATACATAGTCGACCATGGGCATATTTGGGTCTATTTTGGGACCCCATGGATCCACTTGTAAGTGATAATGACACTTTATTTTAATTAAGTCAAAATGAATACAAAAATGACACAAGCATATATCTTTTAGAACAACAATTTTTACATAGGGTTATACATGTTGTATTTTCGATTATAAATATTCATTAGAAAGCTAAAAAGATTTCCTACATAATGATATTTTACTTTTAATTTTTAGACATTAAATAATTTATTTTATTTATGACACAATGATGATGCAGTAATTACTATAATAGTGAAAAATTAAAATAAGTGATATTATAAATACCCAAATAAATATAATATGAAACTTTTAATGAATTAAACTAATTTTCTAGGATACTATGATATATTAGGATTGATTTAATTGACTTTGTTCGAAGTAATAAATCTGTTATGAGTTTCACAAAAATCAACTAATGAATAGTGTCAAAATTGACATAAAAGAATTCTTAAAACAAATATTATATTATTAATTGATATTAAATTCCTAAAAATCTAAGGTTCGGCCAAGAGACTTATATCATGATAGGTTAATCATTAATGGACCACTTGGGGGTCTCTTGGATGTATATAGTAAGTTTATTAACCATAATATATAAAATACAAAGAGGCATTGTAAAAGTGAAACTAATTAACTTAGAGTTAATACTTAAAGATAAGGTTAATATAGGTACCCAAACCTGTCTAAATTCTATTGGATGAGTTGCTTTCGACCTATCCCCACCTCATAATTTGAATAGTCAACTTTGGAGCCTTTAGAAACCGAATATGAATTTATTATAAATTAATATTTCTAGCTTTTCCAAAGGTGCCCCTCACCCCTCTTATAAAAGGGCACTCCTCCTTCTCATTTCTTCACACCTTCAAAGCCTTTTGGTTCGGCCAAACTCTGCCCAAATACTCTCCCAACATCCCTCAATACAACCTAGAGGCCTTAGTTTGATCAGAAAGCCAACCTAAGGAGCCCTTTTGATCAAATCAAAAGGAAGAACCCGAAGAAGAGGTAATGATTTCACCACCCTTTTCTAAGTTCATTTCTTCTTCCACTTCTTCTTCCTTTGTTCTTACCATTCTGAAATAATAACTCCAGTATCTCACATATACTGTGATGTTATTATAAGTATGGTACAACCATATTCAGTATTCTATCCACCCTTTGAATAACATGTCACCATACGTGCGTACGTACGGCTTACCGTCTCCACGTCGTGGTGTAATTGTTATTCAATATAATATTATTTGGATGGGTATAATAATGATGTGTAACTCATGTAAATAATAAATATAACATGTTAATGATTCTGTATATATGATATACCATCCATTTATATATTATTTTAATATCAAAAGAATGATATTGTCGCTCGTGCGTACGTACGGACTACCGTCTCCACGAACGCGATGAGATTCATTCTCCATCGTAACCATTAAAGCGTAATTATCATTTTATGATTTAAAAATGATGTTTAAGGACTTGATATCATTCTGGATATGAATAATATACAACATATCCTTTACAAACATGTCTTACGTAACAAAACATATGAAAGAAAACAAGTAAGTTAACACCCGAAACAACGATAATACTAAGATATTATTATCAAATCAATATTAAAAGATCATATATGATATCATATTAATGTATATGATTCTTGTATAATTTAATAACAATTATTTCACCATTATACAGGAGGTTAACCTACCAAAACCAAGGAAAAGTACAAGGTAAGGGTTATTTCACAATCTCTTCATTATTCGAGGTTGTTTATACGTAATAATCTACTGGGATTTCTTTATCATCCACATCCATGTTTCTTCGAAATGTATTTCAAAACATTTTTACTATTTACAAGAATATGGGTTAAAGTCATTTATACCCTTGTTTGACTTTTTATAAGAGGTTTATAAAGGAATCTTTCCGTCGTTTTCAAAACAAGGTCCTTTTTTAACCTTTTCGACAGAATTGAGGTAAGAATGTTTTTTTTAACTTATAAGGCGGGTGCGGTTATTTTCCGCCGTTATAAAATCGTCGAAGCTTCCCATACAAGCTTATAAGAATATTTTCAAAGAAAATGTTTTATTTTTTATGGATCTTAAATGATTTCAAAATAAAAGGAGATATTTCTTTAAAAAGAATTTTGATTTCATCTATGTCAACATCCTTTGATGGATTTTAAGATTATTTGAAGTTGATTTATTATGATACAAAACTTCTATATTGTATTGAAGGTTTTGTGATATGTTTGACTGTGGATGTGCTATTTTTATACCATTCATAGTTTATTGTGAAAATATTGACATTTCGTATGCTAGTTTTAATACGAATGTTTATGTTATGTTTAAACCTTTTCATATGGGAATGCATTGGACTTAATAAGTGACGGGTGGAGCCCGCTATAGCTCCTCGATGCATCGGTAGGTCTCATGAGACAAACTAGTGTCTTGGCACAAGGCCTTGACAAAATCTTATTTGTAGTCTTGGCACGAGGCCTTGGCTATGTGGTTATGATAGTCTGGCATTATGCATTCCAACATTATGAAAGTGGTTATTGATTTTTGCATGTGATTATTCGATTAGTAGAATATCCATGTGAATAAGTAAATGGCATTATTTCATTTTACTTTTGCCATACCATGTTGAAGTTCAATTTTAAAAGGCTTTTGTTTTAGTAATGCATTGCCTTAAATGTTTATTCTTATTTATGAAATTTTCCGCTATATTGTTATCCTTACTGGGCATTTGAGCTCACCCCTTTTCTATGTTTTATTTTTCCCCAGGATGTGAAGAAGTAAATTATGAATGACCTGCAGGGATATTATGAGGGGATAGTAGTGTGGATTATGGAGACATTATGTTGTTGTAGTAGTTTTTCATTTTATGATGTAATGTAAAACTTATGAATATATCTAGTGTTTCCAAGGCTACTAAACCAATCGGTCTTTCGAGATTTGATCTTTCTTGTGATCATGCCAATGTTATGTAATAATGCACCGACTCTGGGTAACTGGGGTCGGGGCGTTACAGTTGGTATCAGAGGAAGTTTAGTACAAACCTTGGAAGCTAGATTTAGATAAACTCTGATTAGAGCACATAGACCTACGATAAACTTTGAGGATTAGTATAGAAGAACTTCCTAGAATTTTGGTATTGTAGAGATTTTGTGAGTTTTCCGAGCAATACATCCTTGTCTGGATACGAGCAGGTAGAGGCGGCTCTGGCACAGATGTACCTAGGGGTAAAACCCGAAAACACCGCTTTGAGCTAGACTCGAACGGGAACTGGTGCACGACAACGGGCCTTGCTGCACTCTTGGTTACGACACTCCCGGGGGATATGCTTAGGATAACTCTCATTTTCTTTACAAATCATTATGAAGGGTTTATGAGTATATACTTCCTCAAAGAAAACATTTTTATGATTATGGATTATATCCATAAATAGTTCAATTTATGTTAAGTGTTTTATAAGTATGGGATTATGTATTTTGATTCATAAACTGATCTAGTTTATGCCATTGTTTAGAAATGGCGCCCAGTAGAAGGAATGAGAACTCCAGAAATACACATGATTCAAAGAGAAGGAAGGATCATATCTTTCATGGTCTTAAGCTAGAATTTATAAGAGAAATAGTCTCCCATGTATTATCATCATATGAAGAAATAATATCATGTGTTGATAAGATAAGTAAAGAGTTTACTGAGTCCTATGGCTTTGAAGGGAATCAAGAGAAGAAAAGGATGGAAGAGAGAAAGATGGATAAAGGGAAAAGGGAAAAGAAGAATTTTCCCATATGAGGTAACTGTGGAAAGAAACACCCTGGAACTTGCCTGAAAGGAATGGGAGTTTGTTATAAGTGTGGAGGAAAAGGGCACAAGGTACGTGACTGCAAGGGTAAGAAAATGGTTTTAAATGTACAATGCTTCATTTGCAAGGAGTTTGGACACTACGCGAACCTATGTCCCAGTCATCAGACTATGCCGAAAATGATGTTATTGGATAATAATCAAGTTATGATACTACCACAGATGAAGAGGAATGATTAGAGTTCTTATGTTGATTATGTCAATTGAGTGTTGTATCAACAATGTACTTGTTACAATAATTATGGAGTATATAAGGATTGTACTGCAGTACTATTTCATTAAGGACTTGAGATTGTGTGGAACAAAGAAAGGTGACTCAATAGCAGGATAATTTTTTTTGGAAAATATATGGTTGAGAGAATGATAAACCATAATATAGTTCTGATACCAAGTTAGTGATTTTGGAATAATACATGATTGTTTTGGATTAATTATATTGGATATTCTTGACTACCTTGGAACTGATTAATGATCTGTATATTCCATTATTGTTGGGGTTTAAAACATTTTTGGATTGATGAGGTATATCCAGCATTCTATATGGAATAAGGGAGCATGAATGTAATCAATAAGGGATATAGTAATTCAGGATGTTTCAGTGTATTAAAAGAATACATGATGAAGGTATTCATATGCTATTACGTGGTAAAAAGGATCTACATTATGTTTACCTTCCTTATAAATGTTGGACTGTGAGTTTGGACATAAGTATTTTGGATAGTTCTAGTTTGGATTATTTTGGATTGCCATAAAAGGACAACCCGGAGGTCGGGCGGCAACCCGTCGCGTCCGGCAAGGCCGCGAGACTTGAACCCGCAACCGAAGGGCGACAAGGGTGTATCACCTACCACTGGCCCACGAGATGTCCTGGATTAAATAATGTAGTTTTTATTAAAAGATCTTTTAGATGAATTATAAATTCGTTTATTTTGGAACCCTATACGAATAGTGTAAATAGAATTTTTTTTTACATTCTATTATCTTTTAGAGTGAAAGATGAGTATGTGGTAGAAATTTATTAATGGATAAAACTCTAATTATAAAGTAAGTATATCTCCTTATGATCTTAGCCAATCTCATAAATAAATTCCTCAACATTAATAAAAGGAACTTAGAACAAAAATGTTGTCCTAGATGGTACCTTAAATCATCACTAATTTATGGCTTTGGGATTGTTGGCCTTTTCATAGCCATGTTCTCTACCACTCTCCATCAGATAATTGATGGTTAGATTTTTCTTCCATATCCATATTTTCCTACATGGAACCCTAGTATGTGTTATATTCGGTAATCTTCATACTTTCGACTATTTATTTTAAATAGAGGCCTCATTAATTCATTTTTCGATGTGGGATTTCAACTAGGATATTTTGAAACATCAAAAATGTGTTATCCTAATACCCTATGTTTTGTTGAACCGATGGTATTTCAAATCATCATAGATTGATGAATTTAAGGACCTCAATTTTATACTTGTTTGTGATTGATGACCTCAATCACTACCTATAAATATTTACGTTTTTCCTCCAATTATATGTCTCTAAATGCCACCAATGTTCTCCTAATCGAGATCATAATTTGGTGGTGACCCTTTAATTTCTCTTTTCCTCATATTAAGACTAAATTTTAGTAACCCAATTTCCGATGTGGGGTTTCCCACAAATATATTATCTATTTTCCACCTTTTATTTTCGAAGAACAATTTCAAATTGCGAGGACGCAATTTATTGAAGGAGGGGAGAATGTAACACCCCAAGATTTCATAGTGTGTTAGTTCTTCAAAATAATTCAATAACTTTCACTACATGTAACACCAAGTTCAAGCACACCATGACTTACCAAACAAGCCATTCAAAAGAGGTTATGAATAGTATTAGATAAATTTTAATGTTTATATAATCCTTATAATTTTAGAATCCCTATTATGAGTTTCTTAGTCATAATGCAAGAACAGATTCATTTTCAGTATTTCACTTTTATCAACTTCTAATAGTGAAACCTTTTTAAATACAATATTTTAAACTTTTTGACTAAATGGGGACATCAAAAATTTAAAATGAAACACCCCAAGCTTCCATGGTACGTTTCCCTTTGAATAATGTGATAGCGTGTGTTGTACGCAACACCGAGTTCTAACACACCATAACCAATCAAACTAGCCGTTATAAATAGTAATACCTACTTTTTGAAATTATATATATTTTATATTTAAAAATGGACTTCATTTTTGGATTCGGAATATCGAAATTAGCCTAGGGTGAAATTTTGGTACATTTCGGATAACTTTTATATTTTGATGAATAGTGAAAATTACTAAATTTTAATTAAAAACAACTTTTTTAATCAAAATAATTAATATTGATAAATTATGAATTTGAGTGGTTTTAAAGTATATTTAGAATATATTTTTACCATTTAATATAATGTTGGTCATTGGACATAATTTTACAATTAAACCGAACATAAACAAGTGTCAATCTTTTGGTAGTTATTATCTCTTAAAAACACGCTTTTTGTTTTGACAGCGGGAATTAATTTTAAATTAATTTCTGCCACTTCTGTGTTTTGAATTTAGAAAAATGGATTCCATATTTGGAATCAGGATGTTCAAATTGTGCAAATAGGTAACTTTTATTTTTAGACATTTTGAATAATTACTGCGGTAAATATTTTATTTACCATGGTTAAGGGTAAATCCGGTAAATAAGGATTAAAAAAATAATATTATAATAATACTAAATTACCCTAAAATGTGTCTTAACCCTATTGGTTGATACATAGTCGACCATGGGCATCTTTGGGTCTATTTTGGGACCCCATGGATCCACTTGTAAGTGATAATGACACTTTATTTTAATTAAGTCAAAATGAATACAAAAATGACACAAGCATATATCTTTTAGAACAAAAATTTTTACATAGGGTTATACATGTTGGATTTTAGATTATAAATATTCATTAGAAAGCTAAAAATATTTCCTACATAATGATATTTTACTTTTAATTTTTAGACATTAAATAATTTATTTTATTTATGACACAATGATGATGCAGTAATTACTATAATAGTGAAAAATTAAAATAAGTGATATTATAAATACCCAAATAAATATAATATGAAACTTTTAATGAATTAAACTAATTTTCTAGGATACTATGATATATTAGGATTGATTTAATTGACTTTGTTCGAAGTAATAAATCTGTTATGAGTTTCACAAAAATCAACTAATGAATAGTGTCAAAATTGACATAAAAGAATTCTTAAAACAAATATTATATTATTAATTGATATTAAATTCCTAAAAATCTAAGGTTCGGCCAAGAGACTTATATCATGATAGTTTAATCATTAATGGACCACTTGGGGGTCTCTTGGATGTATATAGTAAGTTTATTAACCATAATATATAAAATAAAAAGAGGCATTGTAAAAGTGAAACTAATTAACTTAGAGTTAATACTTAAAGATAAGGTTAATATAGGTACCCAAACCTGTCTAAATTCTATTGGATGAGTTGCTTTCGACCTATCCCCACCTCATCATTTTAATAGTCAACTTTGGAGCCTTTAGAAACCGAATATGAATTTATTATAAATTAATATTTCTAGCTTTTCCAAAGGTGCCCCTCACCCCTCATATAAAAGGGCACTCCTCCTTCTCATTTCTTCACACCTTCAAAGCCTTTTGGTTCGGCCAAACTCTGCCCAAATACTCTCCCAACATCCCTCAATACAACCTAGAGGCCTTAGTTTGATCAGAAAGCCAACCTAAGGAGCCCTTTTGATCAAATCAAAAGGAAGAACCCGAAGAAGAGGTAATGATTTCACCACCCTTTTCTAAGTTCATTTCTTCTTCCACTTCTTCTTCCTTTGTTCTTACCATTCTGAAATAATAACTCCAGTATCTCACATATACTGTGATGTTATTATAAGTATGGTACAACCATATTCAGTATTCTATCCACCCTTTGAATAACATGTCACCATACGTGCGTACGTACGGCTTACCGTCTCCACGTCGTGGTGTAATTGTTATTCAATATAATATTATTTGGATGGGTATAATAATGATGTGTAACTCATGTAAATAATAAATATAACATGTTAATGATTCTGTATATATGATATACCATCCATTTATATATTATTTTAATATCAAAAGAATGATATTGTCGCTCGTGCGTACGTACGGACTACCGTCTCCACGAACGCGATGAGATTCATTCTCCATCGTAACCATTAAAGCGTAATTATCATTTTATGATTTAAAAATGATGTTTAAGGACTTGATATCATTCTGGATATGAATAATATACAACCTATCCTTTACAAACATGTCTTACGTAACAAAACATATGAAAGAAAACAAGTAAGTTAACACCCGAAACAACGATAATACTAAGATATTATTATCAAATCAATATTAAAAGATCATATATGATATCATATTAATGTATATGATTCTTGTATAATTTAATAACAATTATTTCACCATTATACAGGAGGTTAACCTACCACAACCAAGGAAAAGTACAAGGTAAGGGTTATTTCACAATCTCTTCATTATTCGAGGTTGTTTATACGTAATAATCTACTGGGATTTCTTTATCATCCACATCCATGTTTCTTCGAAATGTATTTCAAAACATTTTTACTATTTACAAGAATATGGGTTAAAGTCATTTATACCCTTGTTTGACTTTTTATAAGAGGTTTATAAAGGAATCTTTCCGTCGTTTTCAAAACAAGGTCCTTTTTTAACCTTTTCGACAGAATTGAGGTAAGAATGTTTTTTTTAACTTATACGGCGGGTGCGGTTATTTTCCGCCGTTATAAAATCGTCGAAGCTTCCCATACAAGCTTATAAGAATATTTTCAAAGAAAATGTTTTATTTTTTATGGATCTTAAATGATTTCAAAATAAAAGGAGATATTTCTTTAAAAAGAATTTTGATTTCATCTATGTCAACATCCTTTGATGGATTTTAAGATTATTTGAAGTTGATTTATTATGATACAAAACTTCTATATTGTATTGAAGGTTTTGTGATATGTTTGACTGTGGATGTGCTATTTTTATACCATTCATAGTTTATTGTGAAAGTATTGACATTTCGTATGCTAGTTTTAATACGAATGTTTATGTTATGTTTAAACCTTTTCATATGGGAATGCATTGGACTTAATAAGTGACGGGTGGAGCCCGCTATAGATCCTCGATGCATCGGTAGGTCTCATGAGACAAACTAGTGTCTTGGCACAAGGCCTTGACAAAATCTTATTTGTAGTCTTGGCACGAGGCCTTGGCTATGTGGTTATGATAGTCTGGCATTATGCATTCCAACATTATGAAAGTGGTTATTGATTTTTGCATGTGATTATTCGATTAGTAGAATATCCATGTGAATAAGTAAATGGCATTATTTCATTTTACTTTTGCCATACCATGTTGAAGTTCAATTTTAAAAGGCTTTTGTTTTAGTAATGCATTGCCTTAAATGTTTATTCTTATTTATGAAAGTTTCCGCTATATTGTTATCCTTACTGGGAATTTGAGCTCACCCCTTTTCTATGTTTTATTTTTCCCCAGGATGTGAAGAAGTAAATTATGAATGACCTGCAGGGATATTATGAGGGGATAGTAGTGTGGATTATGGAGACATTATGTTGTTGTAGTAGTTTTTCATTTTATGATGTAATGTAAAACTTATGAATATATCTAGTGTTTCCAAGGCTACTAAACCAATCGGTCTTTCGAGATTTGATCTTTCTTGTGATCATGCCAATGTTATGTAATAATGCACCGACTCTGGGTAACTGGGGTCGGGGCGTTACAGTCGGCATAAGATTTCTGCTTTCTCTTTGAAATCTTCATCCACTCCTGAATGATATCCACCTTCTCTGTGGTATCCTGTACCATCTCTGGTCCAACTAGTGCTGACTCCCCTGGGTCAGTCCAACACAAAGGTGATATGCAAGTTCGGCCGTACAAAGCCTCTAAAGGTGTCATCCCAATGGTGGAGTGATAGCTATTGTTGTATGAAAAATACACCAAGGGTAAGTGATCCTCCTAGTTGCGACCGAAACTGAGGACGCAAGCACACAACATATCCTTGAGGGTTATGAATGGTCTGCTCAGTCTGGCCATCCGTCTGAGGATGGAAGGCGGTGCTCAAATGAATCTACACCCCGAAATCCTCCTAAAAACCTTTCCATAGTCGGGACGTGAAACGTGCATCACGATCGGAGACAATCATCGAGGGTACTCCATATAGCCGCACAATCTCCTGCTCATAGAGGTGTCCCAACCTCTCTACTGAACCCATCTCTTTGATTGGTAGGAAGTGGGTCGACTGGGTGAGTCGGTCGATGATCACCCAAATAGAATCATGACCCCTGAATGTATGTGGAATTCCTATCACGAAGTCCATGGATATCCTATCCCACTTCCATTCTGGGACCTCTAAAGGCTGAACTAAGCCTGCTGGTACCTGATGCTCCGCCTTCACTTGTTGACAAGTGAGGCACTGAGAGACAAACTCTACTACTGCTTTCTTCATTCCTGGCCACCAATGCTATCGTCAGAGATCCTAGTACATCTTCACCACTCCTAAATGTACCGATAGAGGGGATGTGTGGAACTCCCTCGACACTTCCTCTCGAAGTGACACTGGTACCATGGTACGTCCTCTGAAAAGGATTACAAGCTTCCCACCTTCAGAAAATCAATCAGGTTCCTGTCCTATGGATATTTGAGCACATCGAGCCTCGCAATCAGCGTCCCCACGCTGCGCCTCCCTAACTCACTGAAGAAGTGGGGGTGTGACTGTAGGAGACTGAAGAAAAAATGATCCATCCTGATCCACAAAGTATATCTGCAAAGAGGCTAGCTGCTCTGTCGCCTCACCTATAAACTGTATACTAGATATCTTGATGAGTTCATATGCTACAACGTTCCCCTTCCTAAGAGTATAGACTATCTCAAAGTCATAGTCCTAGAGGAACTCAATCCAATGCTGCTATCTCAGGTTCAGGTCCTTCTGAGGGAAGATATACTTGAGACTCTTGTAATCCGAGCAGACTGTAAAACGCTCGCCCATAAATTAATGTCGCTACACCTTTAAGGCGAATACCACTACTGCTAACTCTAGGTCATGGGTAGCATAGTTCGGCTCATGTTGTCTCAGATATTGAGAACCATATGTGATAACTGCTCGCTTCTACATCAGGACACATCCGATCCTGGTCCCTGATGCGTCGTAGTATACTATATACCCTACTCCCTCATCTGGAAGTCTCAAGATGGGGGCACTAGTCAGCCTCTGCCTCAACTCCTGAAAACTCCGTTGGAATCTCTCTAACCACACGAAGGGTTACCCCTTCTTTTTCAATGCTGATAAAGGTGATACAACTCTGGATAAATCTGGCACAAATCTTCGGTAGTATTTGTTCAAATACAAGAAACTTTGTACCTCCATCACACTCTTGGGTGGCTCCCAAGAAAGTACCGCCTCAATATTCGCTGGATCCACCGAAACTCCAGCCTCTGAGATGACATGTCCCTAAAAGTGAAACTCTCATATCAAGAACTGGCACTTCGATAGCTTACCATAGATATGGGGCTCTCAGATCATGTTCAGAAATATCTGCAAATGATAGGCATGCTCCTCCTCAGTAGCTGAGTAGATCAGTTTGTCGTCGATGAAGACTACTACAAAGCGATCAAGGTATGGATGAAATGTCCTGTTCATGAGTCCTGTGAACACTGCTGGGGCGTTGGTCACACCAAATGGCATAAACAAGAACTCATAGTGGCCGTACCGACATCTGAAAGCCGTCTTCTGCACATCCTCGTCTTGTAATATGAGCTGGTGATAGCCTGATCTGAGGTCTATCTTCAAGAACCACTGTGCTCCCTTCAGTTGATCAAAGAGGTCGTCATTCCTCATAAGTGGGTACTTATTCTTCACGGTCACTTGGTTCAGGCACCGATAGTTGACACAAAGTCTCAAGATCCCATCCACCTTCTTAGTGAACAAAATCAGGGCTATCCAAGGAGAAACACTGGGCTGAATGAATCCCTTCCCCTATAAGTCCTACAGCTGTACCCGCAGCTCACGAAGCTCCGTAGGAGCCATCCGATATGCCGGTGTAGATATCTGCGCCATCCCAGGGTACAAGTCAATGTAAAATTATACCTCTCTACAAGGAGGTATACCCAAAACATCATCAGGGATGACATCCGTGTACTAGTTCACCACTACAGGATAACTCAGACTCTCCACATCAACCACTCCGAGGGTAAGGCTATCCAACTGATGAGTGATCGGCTTCATTCTCCTCCGAGTAATTCCATAATATACTGTAAAGGCTTCCATCTCGCTGGTGAAGGTAAACCTGGTTCCATTCGTGCAGAAACACCACACTTTGTGCCTAATACAGTCAATCTGAGCAAGGACTATAGATAACTAGTCCATACCCAAGATGACATCGTAAGGCCTTGATGCTGCTACTAGGATATCTCAGCCAAAGCTATCGCCTCCTAGAGTAATCTCACGCTACTGGAACTAGTGAATAATCGTCTAGTCCGATCTCGTAGGAGTCTCTAGCCATAAGGATCGAGCAAACGGCTCCATCAAAATCTACGAGCTCCCAATGAGGGTAGTGGAAATAAAAGAATGACTGGAACCTGTGTCTATAAGTACTAAAACTATGGTGGAATAGACACAGATCATACCTCGTATCATCTCTGGAGCACCATGGTCATAGGCCTCAACTAAATAGAGCTGAGATTTCCCCTGTACTCCTACCCCCTATAGTCGTGGTGGACCACCTGGTGGTGGTGGAGGTAACATCTCAAATCGTCAACCACTGCCAGCTGCATGGATAGCTCCTCTTCCACGTCTGCCTGCTCCCTACAGACCTCCTCGGTCGAACCTTTATCTCTGTCTTAACAGTCCTTCGACTGTCTACTGATCATCCGTACAACGGGTCAGACAGTCACGAGCCATGTGACCCTGCCCACCGCATGTGTAACACTGCCTGTTCCTCGCATGACTGGATCTATCTCTGTTGCCCCGCACAACCGACCCTGTATCCTACGGTCGTCCACCTATAGGTCTGGTCCTCTTGGACCTCTGTGACATTTGTCTACTTCCATATATATAAGAATCCGCTACGTGACGTCCGGTGGTAGGTCTCGTTTCTGGTGACTACTCATTAAGGAAACTTTTCACTAAGAGGGCTCACTCTAACACCCCCATCTGCATCGGGATGTTGAGAGAGATCATAAAAGCCCTGATCTCCCGCTTGAGTCCCTACTCAAAGGTCTGTTTCCTGAAGAATGGGTCCCGCACCATATTAGTGGAGTAGCATGAGAGGTCAATGAAACTCGCTAATTACCAAGACACAGTCATGCTGCCCTACTGCAGATGAAGAAGCTCATGTATATGCACTGCACGAAGGGTCTCTAGGAAAAACTCTGCCAGAAACAGGCTCTCAAAGTCTTCCCAGAGAAGTGTCAACTCATCGTGAACCAGGAGCATCAAGGTCAAAAATCTATCTGTTACCACCTGTAGAAGACTGGAGACAAGGATCACCATGAGATCAGATGGTTTCCCTACCAGTCGAAAGACTCTCACCACGTCCTCCATCCAATCCCCAGCCGTCTGTGGTTCTATCTCTCCCCTGATCCTGGGTGGCCTCTAGCATTGGAAATCATGAAATGTGCTCCATTAGTGTGCACCCTCTACTGCTGGGGCTTATGGCATTGGTGGACCAATGGGTAATGGTACCGCTGGTGCCTCTGCTGGTGCCTCTACTGGAAGAGGGCCTGTACCGAGGCCTCGTCGCTCGGTGGTCTATCTGTGCGTACTATACCCAGAACCCTAGTTGGCTTTCTACGTGGAGGAATCTTGAAAATAAATAGGTGCGCCACGGTTAATAAGTTATACCTGGTGAGCTGAATCAAAGAGTTCACAAAGAAAACTCTTGAAAACACACACAAAATCAATGTTTTCGTGCACTGAGTTGGAAATCAGAAGTTAGGGTCCCTGTGTATGAATACATCGGCCACTGCACCAACACTGGATTATCTAAATTGATAACCACAATCACTACACTTAACACCATTGTTGTTAAAAATATAAGAGTCCAATGTTCTATGGTAGAACTGACTCCTCTGATACCAATTTGTCATGAATCATCCCCTGGGGCTCGTGCCATGACTACCCCAAGCCCTCCTTCCATAGGCCAGGGGATGGAGACTAGAACCGAAGGCGTATTACCTAAAACTGGGAAGGCATTGCCTTTATAACCTGTAAAATCATGCAACCAAGCACACAACAAGATATGAACATGAGTAAACTGAATAATAAAAAGAGTGTGTCCAATAAGTAAAAAGGGTCCAGAATACAAGCCCAACTGGAAAGTACAAGGAAAATTGGAAAGTACAAGTAAGCTGAACAGCTTTGGTGAACACCCGCCAAGGATCCTACCTCAAGGGTATGTATAGATCTCAAATGGTCATCTCCATAGTACACCTCGTCTAATGTCTACTTCTGAGCTACCTCCAGTCCTAGTACCCTCGTCCTCAGTCAGCGTTGTCCGTCGTCTGCAGCAAGCACAACAAGGTGCAGGCATAGCCCCTGTAGGGGTGAGTGTAATGATACTCAGTAAGGACCTCGAGATCCTCAAGGTCTCACAAAATCCACAAATTATTAACCAAAAATCATGAAATCAGCTATCAACCCTACTTAGGTATATGCCCATACATATACCTAAGTTATCAAGTATACCCATCTCAATCATAAGTAAACACATAGTCCAACTCAAAGGCCCAAAGCTCAACTGTTCCACAAAGGAAGAAATACCACAAAGGTAAGTACCACACATGCAAGACACACAGAAGAATACCACCAAGGTATAACCAAGAAGGTAAATACCACAAGGTACAGACTCATCTCACACCAATTATATCTTATGTATAGTAGTAAAAATGATTAGATATAACTACTGAATCATCTTACTCTATTAAGATGCAGACCCACGTAGGATCCTAAATCATCATTAAACCCACAGAGGATCGTAGTACATTGTCAGACCCACACAGGATCCTAGTATGATATCGGACCCACATAGGATCCCAATACATCATCAGACCCATAAATGATCCTAGTACGACATCAGACCCACACATGATCCTAGTTTATCATTAGACCCACACAGGATCCTAGTACGACATCAGACCTACACCGAATACCAGTAAATCATCATACCCACATAGGATACTAGAATAGAAGACCCACATAGGATCCTAGAGTAGTCCCACATGGATTCCTAGAGTGGATCCATGTGGAATCCTCAGATACAGACCCACTAAGGATCCCTTTCTCATGATACAACCAGCTACAGGGTTCCCGCACTAAGCTTGCTTGTCTCCGAGAGGGTCCGCTCCTCAAACTACTGGGAGATACTCCAAATTACACGAATTCCCATGAAAAAGTATCATAATGGACCACCATGTAATAGGGGTCTCAACGCAACAAGCAGTATGTCAATCGGACACCCGGTCTGTAAGTTATTATCCTTTTAGTCCCAAGGGCCTAGTTGTATTCGTGATCGATCCAACTCGACCATACCATAATTTATCCAAATATTAAGTGGGGTATACCAAAATTACATTCTCGCTCCAAGGTTTTCGAATCCGCAGACGGTTTGTCAAATGGATGCTCGGTGCCAAAGTTATGGCCAAAAGAGCGAAAATGGGTTGAAGCTGGTCCGGGTCCGATCCGACCCGGTCAGACCGACCCGACCCAACCCAGTTGGACCGACCCAGCCTAACTAGGCTTGGGACAACCCTACCTGGTTCCGGTCAACTTGGCCTGCTGGTTTTGGCTCGTGTTGGGTGGCCCAGCCCACGTTGGGTGGCTCGGACCGCGCTGGGCGACTCGGTTTGGCCACATGCGGGGGGGGGGGGGGGAGTCGCACACCCCCCACTCACAATCACCAAATAGACTGGCTGTTCAGTCACGAGAAAGCACGCAAGTGGGACCCATGGGTCCCGCTTGGTCCAACTCGGCCAGCCGAAATGGCCGGCCCCCTTCCTCCCGGCGGCACGTCGTGAGATGCCCCTCCGCGGCCGGCCGAATGTCGACCGCCTTCCACCTTCCGTCGCGACCAGGTGGGCCATGAACACCTGCCTCGATGGCGGTGTGTCGTGTGCCACCCCTCCATGGTCGCCGCCCTTTCTCTTCCACAGCCAATAGGCCGCAACCCTTCCCCGACGGCGTAGTTGCTCCGCCGCCATCTTCGCGGCCGGCCGTGGTGTCGGCCGCCGCTCCCGAGTCCCACCGGTGCCAATCGCCGGCACCGGTTTCCATCCTCCTCCATCGCAAAGATATCATCAAAAACCATAAGGGATTGCGGAGAGGTCTGTCCATGTTCATTTGGCCCGCACCCTCCGTGTTAGAGCTGTAGCAAGCGGCTTTAAATTTCTCAAATCACAAAGAACGTCAAGAATGGGTAAGGGGTATTTAAAACAACAAACCCTACCTTGAAGGTTCATTGGAATCAGTGAGGAGGGAAGGACAAACGTCGGTTCATTGTCGATCAATAACGTCAATGTTCGTCAATGTTCGTTGCCTCTGCAAGGTGATTCTGATCCGGGCTCGAGCTCGATTCATCGTTCTTCGTTAGAGAATGATCTTCATTGGGAGGTGTTCTTCATTGGAGAGAATGTTCCTCCACAAGCTATCCTTTTTCCAACACTTTCCCCCCCAAATCCACCAAAAAAGAAATATCCAACTTATTAATTTACGTTTACCAAATAATTTACGTTGGCACAATTAATTGTTGGCATAATTAATTGTACCACATTGGTATAATTAAATAATGGGAGGAATTTTATTATCTCCCATTAAAGGTGGGGAGTTCAAGGGTTGGGTGGTCCCCACCATTGAATTCAAATTAGGGGTTTTCCAGTTCGGGTGGTCCCCACCTTCATAACCCATGTAGAGAGGTTTCAAAAATAAAAATGTTAACATTTCTATTTTATTTCATTCTTTCATGAAAAACACAAAAACTAACTTTCATTCTCGACCCACTGTAGTTGAGGTGAAGGTATCCTAAAGAAAATATCGGCACTGCGAGTTCAAAGGTGTGCTCATATTTCAATTCCGAGCACCGGTTCAAAAGTTAGAAAAAACCCACTTGCACGTTTACTAAATGTACCTGAAAAAAGTGCAGAAATTCATTCTGGGCACACCGGGCCTCAGAATCATGCACCATCAATTTTCGCATTCTCGTAAAATTCCCATATAATTTAAAAAAAATACATGGAATTTCCATGTCTTTACAATGTTTTCAACTATGTTTACATTTTATATTCAAAATTATTTAACCTCAAGGAATTTATTTTACATGATTGATCCCTTCATAAATATAATTATTTATAATTTTTGTGATTGAACTCACAGAGTCATGAAAATTGATTCTTGACCCCTTCTTATGTAACACCACTCAAAAATTCATCATCAAGGATGTTTTCTATGTAATAATTTATTTATGATTCCTTTTTTATAAAGGGGATATGTTCTTTTGAAACCATAGTCCTTCTTTCTCAGGAAGGATTATGAGATGTTCATTTCTATCATAAGAACAATACACCACTTGAATTATATTTCCTAATCATTTTAAGTGATTAAAAATATTTTTTTTCTTAAAATGAATATAATTTATGAATACCCAATTCTTAATCCTTTAATTTAATAGTGCACATCTATATCTCATTCATATATTGAATGTGGAATTTATTGTATTATAAATATACCCTTTATGTGGGGTAAATATAATAATCTTTAGTATTTGGATTAAATAGTATTTACCTAGAAGATTCATTATTTAGCATATGTATTTATATAGGAAAACCTTATTTAACATATTCATATTTTTTTCAACTAGTATATTTGAATCTTTTTTCCTATTTAGTAATAGATATGTGTTTTAATTTTTTTAATAATGTGTAGGCACATTGTGATATATATGGATAAAATACAGATCACATTATCGAGGAACACACCTAAGTATGCTAAGGGTTAGGAGGATTTTTTACATTTTTCCATTTCCAATTGATCCGTTGAAGGGAGAATAAGATTTCTATGTACTAAATGTAAATTTAGAAGATGGGTTAAGAGAGATGAAGTCTATGAACACTTGATATTGAAGCAATTCCCTGATCAATATTTGTGTTGGATTTGGCATGGAGAATCGAACATTATAGAATGGTTGAGCACTGATGCCAATCCATAGAATGAGTTCCTAACTTCATCATTAAAGGAAAATGAAATGAAAAACCTTATAAATGATGCATTTGGCATTGCAAGACAACAACATCAACATCAAAACATATCAAAACAACCAGTTTAAGGTGCTACAAATAGAAACTTGACAAGTGATGTTTTTGAGATTATAGGACAACCGGATCAAGATTGTAACATATCATTGGATCTTCCTCTTTATTATGGGGATAATTATGTAAGAGAAAAGTTCAATGAGTATATAGATGTGTTTCATTGTTTAGTTGACGATGGAAATCAAGAGTTATAGAGTGGATGTTTGAAATATTCAAAACATTCTTTTCATCTAAAGTTGTACCATATCAAATTCCATTATGGAATTACAAATAAGGCAATATCCATGATATTGGAATTGTTGCATGATGAATTTCCTGAAGCAATAATCCCTGAGTGTTTTTATGATAAGAAAATGTTTTCAACAAGCTTGGTCTGAATTATACAAAAATACATGTGTATCGTAATGATTGTATGCTTTATTACGGAGAGGATTCAAGCATACATGATTGAAAAAATGTTCTTATTCTAGACAACAGTCTATGTGTGATGTTGGGAGTCTAAATAAATATACTACCATGAAGAAGAAGAAATTGAACACACCTGTAATGTAAAGACCCGAAAATTTCAAGGAATTTTTTTAAATACTTTGGAATTTTACGAGTCTGTGGATTCTGACGGAAATTGATTCTGAGGCCCGGTGTGCCCGGAATCAATCTCCGAAGTTTAGCTCGGGTACGTTCAGTGAACGAACGAGTGAGTTTTTCTATCTTTTGAACCGGTGCTCGGAATTAAAATCCGAGGGCGCCGATGAAACTGCAGTGCCAGTAATTGCTTAAGGGGACACTTACCGTAGTTGCGTTCACAAAGGAGGAGGAGATATTTTTTGGGGGTTTATTTAAGAAGTAAATAAAAATTGTCGGGACAATTTTTATTTCTTAAGGTGGTTTTCCCCTCCCATGGGTAGTTATGATTGGGGCCCACAACCACTTAACTACCCAAGTGGGGATGTTTGAGAGGTGGGGGCTCGCACGAGCCCCACCATTTTAATTCCCTCTAATATCTTAAACATCCCCTCATTAATTTGGAAAACCTCTATTAAATGTCACCTCAATCCATTAAATTATGTCAACCCATACTTTAATGAGGAACCTTCCTCTTTTCCCCTTTTCAATTTAACTTCCAACGCATTTAATAATGGGGAACCTTCTTTATCCCTTCTTTAATTAAATGTAAACACATTTTAATTAGTGTGCTGAATTAATTATGGGAGAGATTATTTGCGTGTATAATAAAATAATAGGGGGAACCTATTATTTTATTAAGGAGGGAGCTTCGTTGTGCAAGTAAGAACGCCAGACTCCGACGAAGAATGATGAAGAACGCCGGCCTCCGACGAAGAACGACGAAGAACATTGGTTCCTCAGAGATCGACAACGCGCCACCCCTTCTCTTCTCCGCGATAAGAGAGGAGATGCCACTTCCTCCTCGGCGCGCCCCGATGAAGCCTACGATCCTTTTCCCCGCGACGCTGTCTACCACAACGCCGACGATCATCTTTCTTATTGAGGTAGGGGAATTTGAATAATTTTCCTCATGTGATTTTATATCCCCGGCATGGCATGCAATTTGTTAGTAATGTTTGAAACACTAACGCGGTGTGTGTGGACTAACGAACAAGTTCGAACCTAAATCTAGTTTGTTCTTGATGTACGAAATTCTTTACGATGACGAAATGGGACCGAAATGGATATTGGAGGCCTTCACAATAATCTATGGGTCCCTAGATGACCACAGGCGCATACGGGAGCAAGAACGGACCACCAGAATGACTCTGGTGCCTCGTAGAATTCTCCAGCGGTGCTGGCGGCCGGCACCGGACGACTGCCTAGAGGAGGTGGCACCCCGGCGTGCCGCCAGTAGGAGCCCAGTACGGCTGAATCTGTAGCGGTGAGGAGTTGGATCCCGCGGCCACGCGGGATCCTGGGAGACGTGGCGTCGGTCACTACGTCCGCGGAGCACAAAGGGGGGACCACGTCCCCCCTGATCGGATCGCTGGCCGAGCCAGCGCACCAACCGGCCGGGCCGGGCCGGACCCGGACTCGGGTCAGGTCGATTCGGTTCGGGCCAACCCGGGGGGGGGGGGGGGGGGTTGGGCCGAGTCGGACTGGGCCCAGACCCCCCACTTCGGATCATTTTTGGTCTTTTGCCCATAACTTGAGATGTGGACCTCCGATCGATGCACTGTCAGTTGCGTAGAAATACTTGAATCGATATGGTCATTTCAGTATATTACACTCGAGGTTTCGGAAATGTAGGGGTACATCCAGGTTGGTTCGAACTTGAAACCAACCAGGCCCTTGGAGCAGAAACGCTTATATCTCAAGGACCAGACATCCGATTGACGTGCCGTCAATTGAGTTGGGATCCTTTTGTTGAGACGGTCCTTTTGGCTTACTCCGCGTGAGGTTTGGACACAGATATAGTATAGCCGTGTTGGTTTTAGCTTAAAAACCAACCGGTCCCCGAGAACAGAAAAGCCAATAAATCTCAGACCGGGCGTCATATTGACGCACCGTCTGTCGCGTTCGGTTTCTTTTGATGAGGCGTAACTTCGAGATACATCATCTCTGGACTTTGTGACAGTTGATGTATCGAACCCCTTGGCTCGAGGAGTGGACCCTCCCGGAATCGAGCGTGCTGTATGCGGGAACCCTAGAGCTGGCTGCAACTGCGATGATGACGACTGCACTTGGATCCTCCATGGGTTCAGCAGTGAGGATGAATATACTTGGATCCTGTGTGGGTTCGGTAGTGATGATGACCATACTGGAATTCTCTGTGGGTTTTACGACGATGACTACTGTTCTTGTATCCTATGTGGGTCTGGCAGTATTTGACTATGTACTTGTATCCTATGTGGGTCCGGCAGAGTAGCTGGTCTTGTATCCTTTGTGGGTCCGACATCTTAATTGGTCTTGTATAATATGTGGGTCAGACAACTTAGATGAATCAGTAGCTACATATGATCATCTCTATCACCTTACGAAGTGTATACCTGTGTGTGCTGAGTCTTGATTCTCAATCATTATCATCGAAGTGATTGTCTTGCTTTCCTGTGTAGACTGGGTTGTGTTTTCCTGTGTGGACTGGATTGTGTTTTCCTGTGTGGACTGGGTTGTGCTTGGGCTCGATAGTTGGAACCATTTTGTAATTGGTGACTTAGGTATATGTATGGGCATATACCTAAGTAGAGTCGATTGATACTTCGTGATTGTATCTTTCCTTTGTGGTTTATTATTCGTGGATTCTAAGAGACCTTCGGGGGTCTTAGGGTCCCTACTGGGTATCGTATACTCACCCCTGCACGGGCTATGCCCACACTACGTTGTGTTGGAAGAAGTGACGGACATCACTGATCGAGGTGGAGGCTTTTGGAGCTGGACGATACCCAGAGATGGACAACGTGGAAGGACGTATACGGAGCGGACGACCGGACCCGAGGAGCTGAGGAGGCTATCTGTACCCAACCTCCAGGTGGGATTTCCAGAGGATGAATTGGTGTTGCTGCTTTACTTACTGCTATTGTAATTTCCTTTCAGTTGTACTGTACTTTCAGTTGGGTTTGTATACTGGCCCATTTACTTTTCAGCACTTACCTTGTACCCAGTTTTACTTAGTGCTTACTTCGCTTGTGTACTCTGATGTGTATGTTACTTCATAAAGGCAATAACTTCCATTCTTTTGGGATTTACGCCTTTTGTGCTAGTCACCAGCCCCTGGCCTATGGAAGGCGGGCTTGGGGTAGTCACGACATGGGCCCCGAGGACGGGTCGTGAAAAATTGGTATCAAAGGAGCCGGTTCTACCGCAGAACTCAGGAATCTGATAATTTCTTCTCTGTGGAGCAATAGTGTTAAGAGTATTGAGTGTGGTTTTCAGTCCAGGGAGTCCAGTGTTGGTGCAGCGGCCGACGTATCCATACACCAGGACCATGACTTATGATTTCCAACTCAGTGCACGAAAAAACTGATTGCGTGTGTGTTTACTTTCAAAAGTTTTCTTTGTGATTACTTTGTTTCAGCTCACCAGGTATACTGTATTAACCGTAGCACACCTATTTCTTTTCAGGATGGCCCCATGATGGCAGCCAGCAAGGGTTCCGAGCTTTGTATGAGATGACATCCCACCGAGCAAAGAGGCCTTGGTGCAGGGCCCCATTACAGCAGAGGCACCGACGGTACCTCTACCCGCCAAGCCACCAATGCTACCAGCCCTAGCGGTGAAGAGTGCATTCCACCTGAGCTCATTGCATGATTTTCAGAGGCAGAGGACACACTGGTTCCGTAGAGAGACAGATCCTCAGGCAGCCGAGGATTGGCTGGAGGCTGTGATCAGAGTCTTCAGATTGGTAGGGACACCAACAGACCTCATGGTGATCATTTCCGCGAGTCTCCTGCACGCAACAGCAGGTAGATGGTGGAGCCTGATGCTCTAGGTGCATGATGAGGCATCACTACTTTGGACAGACTTCATCGAGAGACTCTTCCGCTCAGAGTTCGTTCCAGCCACCCTCCGTGCGGTGCGCATCCAGGAGTTACTATAGCTGCGGCATCGCAACATGTCAGTAGCCCAGTACTCGACGAGATTTACCGACCTCTCACGCTACTCTATGAACATGGTACGAGACCCATTCTTCCAGGCCTGGACCTTTGAGCAGAGGATGAGGCATGAGATCAGAGCTTCGACGATTCCACTCAGCATCCTGACCCAGGCGGGGGTGCTGGAGCGAACCCTGCTAGTGGAGATATTTCTCACCGAGCAGCCATCCGCATCGAGACCCACCACAGGACGGCACATAGCGAAGTCTTCTACAGCTGACAGTCGACAGATGACATAGGGGTCCAAGTGGACCAGGCTGAAAGGTGGGCGACCTCAGGATTCGGGTTCAGCTGTGCAGGGCACACGGTGCAGATCCAACCTTACGAGGAGCAGACAATGCTATGCATGCGGCGGGCAGGGCCACATGGCTCGTGACTTCCCAACCCATCATGAAGATGAGCAGTAGACCATGGAGGGACCTCCCAGGTAGAGGTAGAGGTTTAACCGTGGTGGTCCGTAGGGAGAAGGAGGATGAGGCAGAGGAGCTGGCCGAGCAGCGGGTGGTGGGCGATGCTTTGAGGCTCTGCCACCACCACCCTCAGGAGGTCCACCCCGACCACAGGGAGTTGGCGGGCAGAGGCAGGCTCAGCTCCAGGCAACGGAGGCTTACAACCACGGCGCACCCGAGATGATTTTAGGTACTATCTGTGTCTACTCCACCCTTGCTGCAGTTCTTATAGACACAGGTGTGAGTCATTCTTTTATTGTTTCTTCCCTTGTTCAGAACTTGGAGATTCCGACAGAGCTGTTGGCTCGATCTTTGTGGCTAGAGACTCCTACGGGAGCATACTCTAAGATTACGCACTAGTGCTGGCAGTGTGATCTTACTCTAGGAGGTGAGAGCTTCAGCTAGGATCTTATTGTAGCGGTGTCGAGGCTTTACGACGTCATCCTGGGTATGGACTGGTTATCTACAGTCCATGCTCAGATCGACTGTATTAGGCACAAAGTGCGGTGTGTCCGCACGGATGGGACCAAGTTCACCTTCACCGGTGATAAGGGAACCTTCGCAGCACAGGATGGACTCACACAGATGAGGGGGCAACCGATCAACCACTAGTTGGCTAGTCTCATCCTCGGAGCAGTTGATGTGCGGAGTCTGAGTTTTCCTGTAGTGGTGGACTAGTATGCGGATGTTTTTCCTGATGATGTTCTAGGACTACCTCCTCACAGGGAGGTATATTTCTACATAGAACTGTACCCTTAGGACATCACCGATATCCACTCCAGCATATCGGATGGCTCCCGCCAAGCTTTGTGAGCTGCAGGTACAACTGGAGGACTTGCAGGGGAAAGGTTTCATCCGACCCAGTGTTTCACCTTGGGCATCTATGATTCTGTTCGCCAAGAAGGCGGATGGGATCTTGCGACTATGTGTTGACTACCATCGCCTGAACTAGGTGACCGTGATAAACAAGTATCCACTTCTGAGGATTGTCGACCTCTTCGATCATCTCAAGAGAGCACGTTGATTCTCGAAGATTGACCTCAGGTCAGGCTATCATCAGCTCTGAGTTCAGGATGAGGATGTGCAGAAGACAACCTTCAGGTGTCGGTATGGACACTATGAGTTCTTGGTCATGCCCTTCGGTGTGACCAACACTCCAGCAGTGTTCATGAGTCTCATTAATATGATCTTCTAGCCCTATCTCGATCGGTTTGTCGTAGTCTTCATTGATGACATACTGATTTACTCGACGACCGAGGAGGAGCATGCCTACCACCTACAGGTTGTACTGGATACACTCCGAGAGCACCAGATTTATGGTAAGCTCTCGAAGTTACAGTTCTGGCTTCGAGTGGTTTACTTTTTGGGGCACGTCATCTCATAAGAGGGAGTTGTAGTGGATCCCGCAAAGGTCAAGGCAGTACTTGCTTGGGAACCACCCAGGAGCGTGACAGAGGTGCATAGTTTCCTAGTTCTGGATGGGTACTATCGGAGATTTGTGCCAGACTTCTCCAGAATTACAGTACCGCTTACATCTTTGAAGAAGAAGGGGAAACCCTTTGTGTGTTCAGGAAGATGTCAGCAGATCTTCTAGGAGCTGAGGCGGAGATTGACCAGTGCACCCATCTTGAGGCTACTGGAGGAGGGCGTAGGGTACACAGTTTACTGCGACACATCAGGGACCGGACACGGGTGTGTCCTGATGTAGGAGTGAACAGTGATCACTTAAGATTCATGAAAGTTGAGGAAGCACGAGTAGAACTACGCTACCCATGACCTGGAATTAAGAGCAGTGGTCTTCGCCCTAAAGATGTGGCCACACTATCTGATGGGAGAGCGCTTTATAGTCTACTCTGACCACCAGAGTCTCAGGTACATTTTCTCACAGAAGGACCTGAACCTGAGACAGCGGCGATGTCTCGAGTTCCTCCGAGTTTATGACTTTGGGATTGTCTATACTCATGGGAAGGGGAACATTGTGGCTAATTCTCTTAGTAAGAGATCGGGCATTCAGCTACTTGGGGAGGTGACAGAGCAGTTAGACGCTTTGCAGATATCCTTCATGGATAGAGATGGGGTAGCCTATCTTCCATCCTTCACAGTCACTCCTCCACTACTTCAGCGGGTCAGAGAGGCACAACATGGGGACATTGAATGTGAGGCGCGACGTGCTCAGATATCCTCAGGGCTAGCACCTGATGGATTTTCTGAAGATGGAGATCACATCATCCTCTTCAGGGGACGTACCATGGTACCAGTTACACTACAGAAGGAGGTGCTGAGGGAGTTCGACACTTCCCCTCTAGTGGTACATCCTGGGGTAGAGAAGATGTACCGGGACCTCAGACGACAGTACTGGTGGCTGGGTATGAAGAAGGTTGTGGCAGAGTTCGTTTCTTGATACCTCACTTGTCAGCAAGTGAAGGCAGAGCACCAGGTACCATAAGGCTTGGTACAACCCTTAGAGGTCCTGGAGTGGAAGTGGGACGAGATATCCATGGATTTCGTGATGGGGATTCCATGTACTTCCAGAGGAAATGACTCTATCTAGGTGATCGTGGACTGACTCACCAAGTCGGCCCACTTCCTACCGATCAGAGAGTAGGGCTCAGTAGAGAACTTGGGATGCCTCTACATTCAGGAGATCGTACGGCTTCATGGTGTGCCATCGTCTATCGTCTCCTATCGAGACGCTCCCTTTACTTCCCGGATTTGGAAGGGGTTACAGGAGGCTTTTGGGATGCAGCTACGCCTGAGCACTGCCTTTCACCCTCAGACGGATGGCCAGATAGAGGGGACCATTCAAACACTCGAGGACATGCTCCGTGCATGTGTCCTCGACTTTGGTCATAGCTGGGAGGATCACCTACCCTTGGTGGAGTTTGCGTACAACAATAGCTACCACTCCACCATCAGGATGGCACCATATGAGGCACTGTACGGTCAACCTTACAGATCACCTATGTGCTGGACTGACCCAGGGCAGTCAATACTCGTAGGACCATAGATGGTTCAGGCTACGACGGAGAAGGTGTAGATCATCCAGGAGTGGATGAGGACTGCACAGAGCAGATAGAAGTCCTATGCTGATAGGAGGAGGAGACCATTGGAGTTTGAGGATGGCGACCACGTTTTCTTATGAGTCTTGCCTCGACGTGGATTACGGAGATTTGGTCGCGGTGGTAAGTTATCTCCGTGCTTCATCAGACCTTTCCGGGTCCTCAGCAGGGTATGCGAGGTGACTTACCGCCTGGCCCTTCCACCTCACCTGCACCGGGTGCACGACGTCTTTCACGTATCTCAGCTGAGGAGATATGTGCACGACCCGACACATATCATCGACCACGGGGAGCTGGACATCGATGACAGGGTGAATTTTGCGGAGGTCCCAGTGGAGATCGAGGATCGACAGGAACGGGTCCTGCGTGGATGGTCGATACCTCTGGTGTGCATTCGTTGGCAGCACGGGAACCACCAAGAGAGAACATGGGAGCGGGAGGCTCAGATGCGTGCTTAGTACCTTCATTTGTTCCCCTAGTTTATGTTGTAGTTTTACAGGGATGTAAAGACCTGAGGTGGGAGTGATGTAAAGACCTGGAAATTTCAAGGGATTTTTTTTAAATAATTTGGAATTTTATGAGTCTGTGGCTTTTGGTGACACTTGATTCTGAGGCCCGGTGTTCCTGGAATCAATCTATGAAGTTTAGCTCGGGTACGTTCAGTGAACGAACGAGCGGGTTTTTCTATCTTTTGAACCAATGCTCGGAATTAAAATCCGAGGGAACCGATGAAACCGCAATGCCAATAATTGCTTAAGGGGACACTTACTGTATTTGCATTCACAAAGGAGGAGGAGATATTTTTTGGGGGTTTATTTAAGAAGTAAATAAAAATTTTCGGAACAATTTTTATTTCTTAAGGTGGTTTTCCCTCCCATGGGTAGTTAAGAGTGGGGCCCACAGCCACTTAACTACCCAATTGGAGATGTTAGAGAGGTGGGGGCCCGCACGAGCCCCACCATTTTAATTCCCTCTAATATCTTAAACATCCCCTCATTAATTTGGAAAACCTCCATTAAATGTCACCTCAATCCATTAAATTATGTCAACCCATAATTTAATGAGGAACCTTCCTCTTTTCCCCCTTTTAATTTAATTGCCAACGTGTTTAATAATGTGGAACCTTCTCTCTCTCTTCTTTAATTAAATGTCAAAACATTTTAATTAGTGTGGTGAATTAATTATGGGAGAGATTCTTTTCGTGTATAATAAAATAATAGGGGGAACCTATTATTTTATTAAGGAGGTAGCTTCATTGTGAGAGGAAGAATGCCAACCTCCGACAAAGAACGATGAAGAACGCTGGCCTCCGACGAAGAACGCTGGTTCCTCGGAGATCGAAGACGCGCCACTGCTTCTCTTCTCTACGACAAGAGAGGAGATGCCACTTCCTCCTCAGCGCGCCCCAACGACACCTACAATAATTTTCCCCGTGACGCCGTCTACCGCGACGCTGACGATCGTCTTCCTTGTTGAGGTAGGGGAATTTGAATAATTTTCCTTATGTGATTTTATATCCCCGACATGGCGTACAATTTGTTAGTAATGTTTGAAACACTAATGCGGTGGGTGCGGACTAACGAACAAGTCTCAACCCACCGCTAGTTTGTTCTTGATGCACGAAATTCTTGTCGATGATGAAACGGGACCGAAATGGTGATTGGAGGCATTCACAGTAATCTACAGGTCCTAAGATGACCGCAGACACAGATGGGAGCAGGAACAGACCACCATAATGACTCTGGTGGCCCGCGGAAATCTCCGACGACCAGAACTGGCTGGCCGCCCGGAGGCGGCGGAACCCAGGTGTGCCACCGGCAGGAGCCCGCCGCGGCTGAAGTCGCGGCGACGAGGAGTTGGATACTGTGGCTGCACGGGATCCTAGGAGATGCGATGTCGGTCGCCGCGTCCGCGGAGCGCAAAGGGGGGACCGCATCCCCCCTGCTCGGCTCGCTGGCCGAGCTAGCGCACCCCCCGGCCGGGCCGGGGCGGGTCGCGCGGACGGGGTCGGGACGCACCGCGCCCCACCGGGCCGGACCCAGACCTGGGTCGGGTCGACCCGGTTCGGGACGACCTAGGGGGGTTGGGCCGGGTCAGACCGGGCCCAGACCCCCACTTCAGATCATTTTTGGTCTTTTGCCCATAACTTGAGTTGTGGACCTCCGATCGACGCACCTTCAGTTGCGTAGGAATCCTTAAATCGAGAAGGTCGTTTAGTTATATTACACTCGAGGTTTTGGAAAAGTAGGGGTACGTCCGGGTTGGTTCGAACTTGAAACCAACTGGGCCCTTGGAGCAGAGACGCTTATATCTCAAGGACCGGACATCCGATTGACATGACGTCAATTGCATTGGGATCCTTTTGTTGAGACAAAACTTTTGTCTTACTACGCTTGAGGTTTGGACATAGATAGAGTATGGTTGGGTTGGTTTTATCTTAAAACCCAACCAGGCCCCTGGAACGGAAAATCCAATAACTCTCAAACCGGGCGTCTGATTGACGCACCGTCTGTCGCGTTGGGTTTCTTTTGATGAGGCGGAACTTCAGGATACATAAACTCTAGACTTTGAGATAGTTGATGTATTAACCCTTTTGGCTCGATGAGCGGACCCTCTCGGAATCGAGCATGCTGTGTGCGGGAACCCTAGAGTTGGCTGCGACTGCGACGATGACGACTGCACTTGGATCATCTGTGGGTTCGGCAGCGAGGATGACTGTACTTGGATCCTCCATGGGTTCGGCAGTGATGACGACCATACTGGAATCCCTTGTGGGTTCGACGACGATGAATACTGTTCTTGTATCCTATGTGGGTCCAGCAGTATTTGACTCTGTACTTGTATCCTATGTGGGTCTGGTAGAGTAGCTGGTCGTGTATCATTTGTGGGTCCGACAGCTTAGCTGGTCTTGTATCCTATGTGGGTCTGACAGATTAGATGAATCAGAGTCTACATCTAATCATCTCTATCGCCTTACAATGTGTATACCTGTGTGAGCTGAGTCTTGATTCTCAATCATTATCATCGAAGTGATTGTCTTGCTTTCCTGTGTGGACTGGGTTGTGTTTTCCTGTGTGGACTGGATTGTGTTTTCCTGTGTGGACTGGGTTGTGCTTGGGCTCGAGAGTTGGATCCATTCTATAACAGGTGACTTAGGTATATGTATGGGCATATACCTAAGTAGATTTGATTGATACTTCATGATTTTATGTTTCCTTTGTGGTTTATCCTTCGTGGATTCTGAGAGACCTTCGGGGGTCTCGGGGTCCCTACTGAGTATCGTATACTCACCCCTGCACGGGCTATTCTTGCACTACGTTGTGTTGGATGTAGACGATGGAAAACACTGATTGAGGTGGAGACTTGTAGATCTAGATGGTACCCGGAGATGGACTACGTGGAGGGATGTATATGGAGCGGACGACCAGACCCGAGGAGATGAGGAGCTAAGGAGGCTATCTGTACCTACCCTTCGGGTGGGATTTCCGGAGGACGACTCGATGTTGCTGCTTTACTTTCTGCTGTTGTACTTTCCTTTTAGTTGTACTGTACTTTCAGTTGGGTTTGTATACTGGCCCATTTACTTTCCATCACTTAACTTGTACCCAGTTTTACTTAGTGCTTACTTCGCTTGTGTACTCTGATGTATATGTTACGTCGTAAAGGCAATGCCTTCCCTTCTTTTGGGATTTATGCCTTTGGTGCTAGTCGCCAACACCTGTCCTATGGAAGACGGGCTTGGGGTAGTCACGGCACGGGCCCCTAGGATGGGTCGTGACATGCAAAGGTTTTTTATTACTATCCTTTAAATCCTTAATTACAATGATTATTCATGTCATCGAAAACCGCTGAACACATGGAGTGGCAATCTGTAGATAATAAAAATGACATGTTAATGTGACATTCAAGAGATTCAAAATCATTAATGTAATTTGGTTTATTATATCCATATTCTTCATCTAATCCTAGTAATTTTCGATTGGGATTGGCTACCGATGGTTTCAACCCATTTGGGACTTTGAGTACCAGTTATGGAATTTGTACGATTGTTTTGATCCCTTACAATCTGCCTCCTTGGATGTATATACAACAAACATATTTTATCATTTTGATTATTATTCCTGAAAAAACTCCTTTAAATGATATTGATGTATACTTGTATCCTTTAATTGAATAATTACTAGAGTTATGGAGAAACGGTGTTGAGACATATGATGCATCTTCTAGAATAATGTTCAAAATGAAAGCAACTCTAATATGGACCATTGGTGACTCCCCTAATCTTGGGAATTTTGCTGGTTAGAATACCTACATGAGTTTGGATTATCCTGTTTGTAACTTCAATTTTGAGCCCAAATGGATAAATCATAGTAAAAAATGGTGCTTCTTGTGTCATTAAATATTTCTCGATGAATCTCATAGATTTCAGCTGAAGAAATAAAAATTCAATGGTTTCATTGATCGTAGACCACCTCCAAAGTTGTTAATAGTTTCTAAAATATTGGCACAACTTGGAAATGTTGAAATAGAATCTAGGAAGGTGCATCATTTTAGTGATAGTGGGAAACGAGTTCGCAGTGCATCATCAAGTAAAATTGAAACTCAATAATGAAAAAAAGTATATTCTTCAAACTTCTATATTGGGGATTTAATTTGTTGCGGAATAATCTTGATGCGATGCATATTGAGATTTTTTTTTAAAAAATTTGATCTTCACATTTTTTAATGAGCATGGAAAGTCAAAAGATCATCTCAATGCTTGGAAAGACATACAAGCAATGAACATAAAGCATGATCTATGACCAGATGAGAATGGAAAGTATGCTCTAGAAATTTTTGCAATGAAAAATAGGGATAAAGATAAATTCCTCTTAATTTTAAAACATGTGAAGGTATCTGATGGGTATTCAAGTAACATCTCAATGTGTGTTTACTTAAAGCATCATAGGTTACATGGATTGAAAATCCACGATTCACATATTTTTTTACATTAGTTAATTCCACTGACATTGCATACATTATTACCTAAAAAGGTCACTGCTATTGTACTCCAATTATACACATTTTTCTGATAACTATGTGAGAAAAATATACATCCATTTCAGCTTGACAACCTTTAGGAGATATTTTTACTAACACTTTGTGCAATGGAGATGATATTTTCTTCATTTTTTTTACTTTCATGATGCATTTAACTGTGCATTTTGTTGAGGAAGCTAAATTAGGAGGCCCCATACATTATCGGTGGATGCATCTAATTGAGAGGTACTTTATTTATATGTTCTTAATTTCAATAAAAAATTTTTGGCACTTCATTAAATATATAATTATGTTTTTTTATTTTATTTCCTAGATATATTGGGAATTTTAAATCATACGTGAAAAATAAAGCTCAACTTGAAGGCTCTATTTCTGAAGGCTATTTGGCAGAGGTGTGTATTATATTTTTTTCTAGATACTTGGGTGATATTGAGAAAAGATTCAATCATGTTGGACATGTTGAAGACACATCAAATCAATCTGAAATACATGGGAAATCAAAAATATCTCTTGCTATTGGCCGATCAGTTGGGAGGAGCTCAAATGTTATAGTAACAGAAATGAAATTATTACATACACATAGATATGTGTTTCTAAATAACGAAATTACAGATCCATTTATTGAAGAGTCGAGGATACAAAAAAAGAGACAAATGATAGGATGAATATGAAATGAGAAATATATAACAAAACTATTAATAAAGAGCTTGTAGACTGGTTTTCACGACATGTAAGTTCATAAATATTACAATCAATACAGATATTAGGTTGATACATATATTGTGTAAATATAATAATGTATATTACTTTATTCAGATCATGAATAATGATACTCAAGAAGAGTTTTCAAAAGATTTGATGTTTCTTACTCGATTTCCTCTAAAACTAGCTAGAAAGTTCAATGCTTAAAACATGAATGGATTTAGATTCTGTATATTTAATCAGAAAGAGGGTTTGAAAACACAAAATATTGGAATATTTACATTTTTTGAAGTGGAAAACTATGGAAAGTTTACTGATATTATCAAATTAAACTACCATGGACATTTTCAGTTGTTTTATTCAATTTCAATTGGGTGGATATTATCAAGGGTGTTAAAAGAGATTCCTTTCAATTTAATTCTATGAACTTATCTCATTTTATGGATGTTGGTGACCATGAACTACATGATCTATATATCTTATCATCATAAGTGAAAATGGTATATTATTTGAAAGATATCGTGGATGAAGGGTGGAGTGTATTTGCTCATATAAAATAAAGAGACTTGTATGACATGGGTGATGAAGTGAAAGATTTGACCAATGACATTGAATCCCATCAATAGTAAGAAGCAACCTTTTTTTCCATCATGATATTGAAAATATTAGTCTTACAAGGGTGGATGAAGTAGATAAAGTAATGACAGAGTAGGAAATTGACATGATTGAAGGATAAAATGATTGTATGTGCATTTATCCATTCATTTATCAACCACTTATGTTATTTGTGCACTCATTTATTATAATTATTATGTATATTTTTTTTAGTGTTGTGCATCTGTTATCATGTTTATTTTCTTATGTATAAAGTTTTTGAAAAATATGTTCTGAACATAATTTTATTTGATAAAATGACAAGAATACTAAGGAGGAAACATTATACTGATGCCAGTCGAATCTCAATCGAAGTTCTATTGACCACTCCGATAGATGATGATCCATCTGCATCCCTCCCAAAGAAATCTGAGACACCATCTGCTTTCCCCCTGCACCATCTATCACACCCTCTGGTAGTGTCCCATCAACAGCTCAGTTGATGCCTTCCCATTCAGCAGTCTCAATAGTGAGGGAGTAGGGCGCCACTTCTAGTTCTTCACAGGGATACTGGAGGATGAATTTTATAGGTAAAATTTTTAATATGAATAAATTTATTGGAATTTTTTATACTACTAACTATTTTTTCATAAAATATGAAAACAATGATACTACAAAGAAAAATATGAAACGTGCAGATGTATGGAATCTGACCGGAAAAAAGATAGTGGTCCCATTTCATTCTTATGAGGTCCCTATAAATGATGTCGTGGGATTACTTGTCCAGATTCTAGGCCAGCTGACGGTGAAGCTGACTACCCTTCCCATTATGTATGATGATCGGAGGTATATACCTTCATATTGGAAAAATGATGTTTTTGATTAAAAAATAAAGGTAATTTTAACACATTATGGTGTAATTGAATGTCATTATATTATAAAATGCTAATATTTTCAAAATCATTCTCTGTGTATATATTTTTTTCCACTTTATCATTGCTGATATCCTAGTACAAAAGTGGACATTGAAAAATTTGGGAAAGAAATGGAAAGATTATAAATGGATATTATGGAATGAAGTCAATGATACTTCATTGAGCTCCCAAAAAATGTATGATAAGGTACCCAATGGGGTACCTAGAGAGAGATGAAAAGTTTTTATTGATATACATCGTGATGAGAAGATCATGGTATTTAAATATATATTATTATATTAATCTCATTTTACATTTATAAATTTATATGAAAAGGAGATGACATTTCATAAATTACTATTAAATTACATTTTAATTATTTTTGGATATTTCAAGGAAGAATGCATCAAGTAGGGATAAGAAAATTTTCCCTCACACTACAGGGTCAAAAAGTTTTTCTTGAAGACAATCGACTCTGGTAATCTTTTCATTAGTTTAAATATTTATTAGACAATATTATATATTTAATATATTAAATTGTTGATTTATATTTGTTTAATGTAGTCACAGAGTTTAGGATAATCAACATCCTAAACAGAAGTGTGGTTGGATGTTCATAAAATATTTTATGGGAGTTTTGTTAATGATCCTACCAAAGAAGTTGGGGTATGAATTCATTTTCCACTATAATAAATTATTATCATTTGTTACTATGTTTATATATATATATTTCTTCTAATATGACTGATATTTTATTTATATGTTAAAATTAAAGAACTATAGGATTCCAATACCATGTAGTCCTACTCAGTCTCCTAGGATGACCCACTTGGTATAGTCCTTGGGAAGGAGCATCCTTGTCAAGTACGCGGGATAGGGTTGGGACCAGTACCATATGAGGTCTTTGGTAGGAAAACAGGGATTTCAAGTGCATATAATCCTAGTTTTAGTAGATCCCTACCCCAATATGCTCAGAGAAAGTTTGATTCTATGAAAAACACAATTCAAGAATAGGGGGCTAATATATCCATTTTGAAGAAAGTGTTTTTTGATTTATAAAAGAAGATGATCGGATCTATCCCTAGGGATTTTGCAGCGATGACTGGTGGTGAGCAGGTAAATCACACAACTACAAAATTATTTAGTTTACAAACTTTTATTGATTTTAAGTTTAAATATAAATATACAATGTTTAATTTTCAATATAATTGTCTTATATGTGTTGGTAGTAGGAAGTAGAGATGGATATATAGAGGGTGATGAGAAGATTTCATCATTGGGAAATGATTAGTGGAGAGGTTTTTTTCATGTATAATGTGTGTATTTTTTATATTTTTCATATAATTTAGATTGGATCTGGAAAAGGGTGCCCTATGTATGTGTTGTATAACCATGTGTCTATATGTTGTGCTTCAACTGGATATGGTGATTGAAATTTATTTATGATCATATATGATTTTAAGTTTATTGTCTCTCTTTTACATATAGGTTGATCTATCTGTTATATTATACTATTTCCCACTTGTTTTTCATGGTGCCTTACTAAGTATGTTTATACTCACACCTGCATGGGCCTTGCATGCATGATTTTTTTTTCTTATACAGACTACTGATAGATTGGTGGTGTCCTTAGTGGACCTAGTATATTTGGAACATAGAAGTAAGTGGAGGCACTAACCATGTTTAGTGGTCATACTTAGGGATATTTAGTTGGGAACTCCTCTTCCTTTTGATTTTAGTTGTTTCTATATTATGACCTACTTTCCTTTTTCTTGGTTAGGCGTGTATTTTACCATTTTCCTTTCCTGGATATTTATCTATCACATTCTGATATATTACCTAGAGTTAACTACATGAATTTTTTACACCATATAGGTTTTATATTATTATACCTATGCACTATTTCATAGAGTTTAGTGTGTGTGTGTTCATGTAAAGTAGGATAAAGCCTCCCACTTCAGTGATATTCTTACTCTATGTTTGTCTCTATCCCTTCACTTATTAGGGGTGAACATGTGGCGTCACTCTCAGCTTACTGGTGTCCCAAGTAGGGTCCTTATATGTCAAGTCATGACACAAAACCGCGTGATTTTATCCATGACCATAATCTCTATCTAACTGTAGCCATTATAGGAAAGTTTATAACCTTTTCCAAATCTCAAATCACGAACTAGTCCTACTGACCAAGGATTGTTCTATGTTATCTCTGACCAAACTAAGGTCCTATATCACTTATCAATACAATGATATTTCAAGACTATAATATATCAGATAACCCCTATCTATCAAACCATATGTTCAATTAGTATCCTCTTTTTTTCACTTTTTTGGTTAGAACTCAATCTTGATGGGTTGGGTGATCTCTCTTTTTGGAGTTTTTTGTGCTCTATTTGTGCATGGACCCTATTTTTTGATCTTTATCTTGTTGGTCTTGGAAAGGCTGTGGGGATTTAATTGGGTAACTCAAACTATGTGGATTATTTTTGGATTAGGAACATAGAGGCATCAATGTTGTTTTTCATGATCTCATCTAGGGGTGGGATCAGTGTTGGAAGTCCTAGGATTTCATAAAGTATTTACCTGTTGTATAAATCCAAGTAAATTTTAATCCTCGCTTATTGATGTTTAGATCATTTATGGATATTTAGGGTGATTTCTCTTTTGGATAAGCAATTCTTATTGGGTTTGAATCATAAATGACCATTTTTATGAAAATGGTATTCATAATGGATGGTTTCATATTGGGAATTATTTCATTATTATTAAATTAATTTATCTTGTTTGTAATTTTGGTGGATTTAGTTTAACATGTGAAGCCTCATTTTAATGAAAGTACATTGATTCTCTATAGATAGTTTTAAATGTATTCAATTTATGTTTTCATTAGAAATGTGTTGTGTAATAGTTTAAAGAATCAACATTCTTTCAATGAGAAATGTATTGATTCTTTCAATGTATTGTTGATTCTTTCAATGTGTTGATTATTTTAATGTATTTATGTATTATTGATTCTTTTAATGTGTTGTGTCTTGTTTTATTATTTCAATGTATTGAGAAATGTATTATTATTTTCAATGTGTTGTTTTACTTTGTCAATGTGTTGATTCTTTGTATTTTGGTGAGGATCAATGTACGTTGATTCTTTAGTTTTAACATGTGTTGTTTTATGTGTTGTTTTCCTTGTATATTGATGATATATTTGATGATCTGGTAAAATTTTCATTCTTATTCTTTAGTTTTTTCGGCTATAGGTTCTGGGACTGCAGGATCTAGAGTTTGTTTTTTTAATTCATGATTTAGCGGTGGTTTAAATCACCTCTAGATATAGTTCTTTTTCGGGATAGTTTAAACCACCACTATATTATGGTATTTTTTGGGGTAGCAGTTAAAACTTCTGCTATATATGAACAAAAATTTATTTAGCAGTGGTTTTATCCATTTTATTGGCAGTTTTTTTGGTAAAAACTTCCAAAATTAGGGATGGTTTTTAACCGCCGCTAGATTACTATTATTATTTTTAAATGAAAAATACCGTTAAAAATAAAAAAATCACCATGAAATACATGTTCTATGACACTTTCTAGAAACTTCCGCTAAATTAAAGGAAATTCTGCATTTTGAATGCTGAAATCAATTTTAGCAGTGGTTTTTTGAAACCTTCACAAAACCATGTAGTGGCGGTTTAAACCGCCGTGATATAAAAAAACCATCGCTAAATAGAGATTTTGTTGTAGTGATATACAAGGAACATATCCTTACTACAACTAAGATACTAAAGTATAACCTTAATAGTAATCCAATTTTGTTCACTTGGATCATCTTGATATCTACCTATCATGATCAATGTGTAGGAAACATGAATCCTAGTACATAACATGACATACATGATAGATCCTATCATAAAAACGTATCTAATCCTACTCATACTATCACTCTCCTGTTGTGTATGAGGAAACATTCTCTTTAAAATATGTTCACCAGGTGGTACTAGAACTAATCTCTTCATGTATTGTTCCATACTGTATCTCTTCAATATCTGGTAAATTTATGTACCTTGACTTAGCCCAAGAAACCTCATGGATCAATCACGAATAATCTTGATCCCAATAGTGTAGGTTGCTTCACCTAAGTCCTTCATAGAGATTCAATTATTTAACTATTCCTCAACTGATTGTAATATTGGTATGTCATTTCCAATAAGTGACATATTTTTGACATATACTACTAGGAAAATGATCACACTCCCACTAAAACGATTGTAGACACATTGCTCACATTTCTTATTTATGAAACCAAATTCTCTTAAGGATTCATTGAACTGAATGTTCTATGTTTTGAATAATTACTTCAATCTATATATTACATCCTATAATTTCTGTGTATTATTTTTAGAAATTACATGGGTTAATTTCGATAACAGGCACTAAGAAGATGTGTGATTCTGAGACCCGGTGTGCTCGGAACAATTGTTTGAAAAATATTAAATTTTTTAATAGCACGAGCACACGATTTTCCAAAAAAGTAAAATAACTCTTAAATGGGTTCTTGGATCAGAACTTTTAGGGTATCATTGATCTCAAAATGGCATATTTACCCTAAGAGAGACCTAACATTGGTCGGCGCAGACCATTTGTAAAAAAAGCCACCAAGGACTTCAACGTAAATAAAATAATTAAATTAAAGTATTTTATTTTTAAATTCTAATAACGCATGAATGATGACTAAGATTGGAAATTATATACCACCATTGAGTTCGTAATGTGGTGTTTTCCCTATGGGTAACCTAACCTTAGTCAGCGTGGGTCTTTTGTAAAAAAACATGAAAAGGACATAATCGTCATTAAATAATTTAAATAAAAAAAATTATTTTTGTTGATGCAGTGAATTTCACCTAAAATGTACCCTTATTTATAAATAATAGGGTTAGATTCATAACCGTTGGAATGCCAGTGAATCTCTAGGGAGAGATTTGGAAGAACTCTCTCAAACAAATGGTTATAGATCATGGATCAATGATCAACGCGAAACCAATTAGAAGGAAACTCGGCAAAGATGACGACACAACGATTGTCCTTCATCAGTGATAGATCCGAATCAAGGTAGGGTAGTTGTTTATTTTTGATTTTCCCCATTATTTTCATGATGAACGTGGGTCAATCCACAAACATATTGATTTGTGGTTCGTTCGTTGCAAGATGGTTTATTAATTATGGGGTTTATTAATGAGAGTTTTTTAAATTCTTGTTTGTTCTTTTTTCTAATGATAAATAATTTAGGCCAAAATGAACAAAGACATATGTTCATTACTTTGGAATACGTTGTGCTTTCCTTATCCCCCATTCTTCGTATTCATCGCTGTTAGACCCCTATTACCACAATTCGATTTTCTAAGTAGATCTGAATGCAATCGGACCCCCAGATTAGAGGCAAGCTGACAACATAGGTCAGATCCTTGTAGATCAGAACCCAATGAGCTCAGATCTGCAACCATTTTGTTTTTTAGGCATTAGAGGTGTCCAGGTAGTCTGTGGAAGTGAACACCAGTGTGGGTCTGGTACGACGGTCCGATGAGGCGAGGTGGCAGGGATCGGCGGCGGCAACATCGGTGGCGTGCGACACGACATACAACTATATATGATCCAAAGATGGCGGCGGAGCCGGGGACATAGAGATGGTGTGACGTAGAGGCCACATGATGTAGTGGTGGTGGTTTCTACGTGGAGTAAGGCCGGGCTGAGTTGGTCGGGTCGGACCTAGCAGGCCGGACCAAGTGAATGGGTTGGGTTGGCCTAGTGGACCAGGCTAAATCCTGGTTGGACCTCGAGTTGACTCAGGGTGGTCGCACGGTTGACTGTGGGGAAAATTTACTATGGAGGTCAACCGCCACAGTCAGCTGACTGACCATACGGTCAGTCCATGACCCAGTGTCCCCCTTCTTTGAAACTTCAAATTGCGATAACTTTCAAACAGTTTGTCCATTTGATGAGTCATTTGTGGAGTTGATACCCTAATAATGAGAATATCCTTTTGAAATAATGTGACGAGTTTTTATCTTATACCATCATTGGTTTAGGTAATTTCACTTGGTCCTTTTATCTAGGTTTCAGTATGGTATTATGTCTATATCATTGAATTGTAATCCCCTCTAGAGGCTGAGTCCCATATAGAGTCAGCCATCCATCCCCATGACTGGAGTGCAATCCTATATCACCCCTAGTGGTGTCTATGGAATCGCATAACCCTCATGAGTAGGGTGATGGTCCTCCTTATAGTGGTCCACATCGATAGGGTATATAGTATCCCATAGAGTGTCTGGGCACGATCCATGGTATCCCCCAGGGTGTTGGGTAGGATCCCCTACATTGTGAATTGATCTATACTGGGTATGTTCTATCCCCCAGTTTATCCCTATTTGATCCATGGTATCCCCCAACATATCTGGAAAAAATACCCTCTCTGTGGTATCATAATATTCATTAACCAATATGTTCTCATTTGAGAAGGGACCAAATGATCTAGACCTCTTCATGAGTGTCTCTGATGATATCATGGCTCGAGGAGTGAGATCTCCCAGAACAAGCATGCTTTGAAAAGAATCCTTTGGATGAAAGTTGGTTTGGACTACCCCATGGTGGGGAATTTCTCATGAGTATATATGAATATTCTTATTATATTTATTGTAAACATATACATGTGTAGAGCTGAATGTGTGGTATTCCTATGTGTAATTCTTGTGTGGTATTCCTGTATAGTATTCCTGTGTGGAATTCCTGTGTGGAATTCCTGTGTGGTATTCCTTTGTGGTACTATTGTGTGGTATTCCTATATGGAACTCCTGTGTGGTACTCCTATGTGGTATTCCTATATGGTAATCCTGTGTGGTATTCCCATGTGGTACTTCTATGTGGTACTCCTCTGTGGTATTTTTATGTGGAATTCCTATGTGGAATTCAAAGTGTGGTACTCTTATGTCGTACTCCTGTGTGGTACTCCTATGTGTTGTGTGGTATTCTTGTGTGGTATTCCTATGTGTTATTCCTATGTGGGATTCCTATGTATAATTCCTTTGTGGTATTCCTATGTGTTATTACTTTGTGGTATTCCCATGTGGTATTCTTGTGTGTTATTCCTATGTGGTACTCCTGTGGGGTATTCCTTTGTGGTACTCCTTTGTGTAATTTCTTTGTGCTATTCCTTTGGGATATTCCCTTATGGTATTTATTTGTGGTAATCCTTTGTGGTATTCCTTTATGATTTCAGGGTGTCCTACCGAGTATTATTTTACTCACCCCTACATGGGATTTGCCTACATGTGTCATGTCTTGTGCAGACAATCGAAACATTTGACAAAGTCCTAGGAAGACTAGGACCAGGCAGTGCTTAGTAAGGCCGGATAGATGAGGTGTGTTCCTTTGGTTCAAACAGCAGTCCCAATACATATTTTTTATTGGTTGGACTTGTGGTTATAGACTCTTTTGGTGGGCTTGTATCTTAGACCTGTTTAATTTCTAGTACTTTCATTTTTATACTCTGGTTGTGGGATCTAGTGGTTTGCATATATTGTTTACTTGGTATTTTTACATTTCAACATTTGTGTCTTGGAGATGTGTGCATGTGTACAGGTACTTAGGTTAATGCCTCCCATTTGTGGGATATTTCTACTTGGTTCTAGTCACCAGCACCTTGCCTATTGGAGGTGGGCTTGGGGTAGTCATGGTACGGGCCCCTCTGGAATGGGTCATGAAACTATAAATAGATATCTATAACTTGCAGACTTTATTATCATCCTTTGGTGTCACAAAATCTTTTGGTTTTTTCATATAGACATCTTTCTAAAGGTTCTCATTAATGAAAATATTTTTAAATATATATACTAAATCTCATAGTCATTTAAAGATACTAAAAAAATAAAAATTATAATGGATTTAATCATGAAAACTAGATAAAATATTTCATTGAATTATACGCCTTGATGCTGTTTAAACTCTTTAGACACTAGCCATGCTTTATAGGTACTCACTTTACCTTCCATGAGGACCTACATAATGTGTTCATGCACCAAATATTATATATCTTAACCATTAAATTAATCAAATTCAATCTTTCTCCAACTGTCTCTTTTATATATGTCCCCCCTATCAAGAAATATTCTTGTCTTATCACAATTTCATTCTTGTATGAGGGGTTATATCAGTAATATCCCATTATTTCTTTAGGATATCATATACAGATACACTTCATGCCATAGGGTTATAGTTTTTTTCTATATACAACCTTAAAAAATGCCTCATAACCCCTTACATAAATATATAACAAAACATATTTCATCCATACATCAATTTCTATGGTATTCCATTTTTCTGCATTAGTTGGTACTCAATTTAGAATGTGTGCTACAGCCTGTAATGTATACCCACAAAAGGATAATGGAATATTTTCATGACTATAAATTTAACTTACCATGTCAATCAAGGTACATTTCCTCATTTCATCTACACCATTCCATTGTTATGTATAAGTAGGCGTGAGTTGAGATAGAACATCAAACCCCCGTAAATAATTGATAAATTCTGGGTTACGATACTTGCCACCTTGATCAGATAAAATATTCTTTATCTTCTTACCATTTTGATTCTCTACATAATCCTTGAAATATTTTAATTTTTCAATGGATTCAAAATTATTCCTCATTAAGTAAACACTTCCATGTCTACTGAAGTCACCAATAAAAGTAATGAAGTAAGAATACTAACCTCTAGCTTATACAGGAAAAGGTCCATACCCATAAGTGCTGTAACAACCCAATATTTCACTATATATTATCCTTATATAAATATTTTGTTAATAGAATGTTTCACATGAAAAACCAAACTAATTACCTTGATATATTTTGAATAGTATATATGACTATTAAAACTGAGTCATTAAATTAGCTAGTATAAATTGAAGTAACTATATCACAAAACCAATTAAGAATATAAGATGAATGAAATCTAAAAGAATAATTATTTCTTATAAAGAATATTTATACAAACTCATAAGGGAGGTTGATTTTATAGGGTTTTTACATTATTAATCCCAAGTCGAACCCGAGAAATTACGGTTTGAGAAAAACTTTATATGGGATAAGTTCAATCCACTAGAGATTTTCATAAGGTGTATACTAGATGAAACACCACTGAAAATTTCAACCAAAGATTATCTGATTTTTAGGCCTTATGTGATGATTACACGAGGTTATATAAAAAAAATAGAATTATATCAAAATTTAATAAAATATTTATATTGATATATCATGAATTTATATACTCTTCAAAAAGTCATTTTCTATAAATTCAATTTATGATTTAAAATTTAATTTTTCAAAATAGGAATTTTATTTCAAGGAACTAAGTTTATTTTTATTAAATAATAATATATATTAGAACTATATTAATTAATTTTTTTTAGAAGAGTTGATGACATGAACTGGTTTCCCAGTTCATGCCACCCAAAGGAGTTTATTAAAAAAACAAAAAGTATGCAGTACAGACTCGAGGTGTAAAGAATTTACACCAGCAGGGAATTAAAGAGGATACAAGTAAATGACAAAGAAAAACAGACTCCCCAAGGACCCTCTTTCCTACTTCCACCTTCTTCAGTGCATCTTCGTTGTCATCTGAGTCTTCACCACATTTTATGTTTTTAATAAAATATAAAAATTTTAGGATGTGAATATGAAAAAATTAATATCATTTTTGGATTTATTATAGTTTTATTAAATTAATATTAATTTTTGGTATTTCTTGAAAGTAATTAATTTTCAAGTGAATAGTAAAATAAGGAATTTATTAATGTCATCAATTTATTGAAGTTATTTTACTATATGAATACATAAAAAGTTTTTGTAACCATTTTCCTATAAAATAATATATTATAAATTATAATAAATCATTTTAAAACACTATTTTTAATTTATAAAACCACACTCAACATTTTGAAAATTTATGTAGAGTTTTAATGAAAACTATTTTTCGACTATTTTGTTTAATTAATTATAATATGATAAAATGTAGTTTTTTATTTATTTTATCTTTAAACAAATAATATTTTAATTATAATAAATATTTTAAATTCATTGGAATCAATTTCATTTAAAATTATATCCTAATCATAAATTGATTTTCTAAAATTAAACTTTTTCAAAAAAAAGTTTTACACGTTACATGCACTAGTGTTAAGATTAATTTCCCTACACATATAAATTTAATTATATAGAGTGATTTTTATATTTTAGATATTAATTTTTATCCTATTTGATATTTCCAATTTTATTTTTAGGTGCAAAATTTATATTATTAAGGTTAATGCTAATTACCATGATAATGGTGAAACAATTATTTTAAAATTATTGTTTATTAATATAAATGAGTTTATATATAATAAATTTTATGGAAATAATTTAAATAATTATTATAATATTATTTATAAACACAAAATAAATATATTTACACTCATTTAATTGGTAATCAATACTAAATAATATTAATAATCTATAATGGTCAAAATTTCATTTTTCAACTAAAAAAATTTATATACAAATTATCTATTTTAATTTAAAAGATAATTTTATAATATTTGGAAATTGAATTGGATTAAATATTTGATAAATTTAGTTTCGTATCACCCAAATTTGGTTATATGGGTTATTTTATATTCTTAATAAAACATAAAATCACTTATTTAAAAACAAGTCACTTAGTCTAAAATTAAAATAGTAAAATGTAAAAAATTAATGGTAAAAACCCTATAACATGTTTAAAAAAAATGTTTAAATACTTGGTAGAGTCTTTATCAACCAAAATAAAACCCAAAATAAATTATTTTAAAACTTTTTAGCCAATGAACTTGGAATACTATCATGACATTTTGAAAATATAATGGTTGTTTCCAAAAGTGCCATCTTTCTCTCTTATAAAAGGGGGTCACTTACACCCTTTCAAACACACAAATATCATTCAAATTAATCCTTGGCACTATTAAATTTTATTCAAACTTTAAAAATCTCTCAAAAAATTAGTCCCATGGTCACTCATAGTTATCCCAATCCCTTTAATTTCAATGGAACTTCCAAGGAAAAAAAATCAGGTCTCCAATGTAAGTATTATCCCCTTCTTAAATTTTTATTTAATATTACTCTTAAAAATATCTTATAACCATAATAATATGATGGATTAAGTATTATTATTATACCGATATATTTTTATATTAATTCTACAACCCTTATTTATTCATTTCCACCCACTTTGAAAAACAAAGGAACACCAATCGTGCGTGTACATAGATTACTGCCTCCACAAGGAATCATTTTTTGTTTTTATTATAGTTTTTAATTATTTATCAAAAAATATTAATAAATAGTTTAAAATAATAAAAAAATAAAGATAATATAATTATTATTCTATTATAATGATAGTACTTAAAAATAAAAACATACTTATCTGTACTCACTCATTGAGTTAAAGCATGTTCAATTTTGGGGTGGTTTAACCACCTACTTGAACGATGTTATTAAAATATATTATTGATAAATATGGTAACATGAAAACTAATATTATTATAATTTTATAAGGAAAAAATAACGGGTATATGGTTCTATAAATATTATATTAATTATTTAAGTTATTATTAAAGTATTAATTATTGTTCTATAAAATCAATGAAATAAGCCAACACCGATTCAATTTTCATGCAATGTAACTAAAAAAATTATGAAATGATATAATATATTTATAAATAAATATAATAAAAATATTATATAATCTTAAATTATATACTAATGATTTTTTTTCAAAGGATGGGTAATGACATTAATATTATAAAACATGAAAAAACGGTTAAAGTTATTAACACCCGATGGTTGGAATAAGATATAACTTACAAATATTTTAATAGTAAATAACTAGAAATTATGGATATAAAAGTTAAATATATGAATAAGGTTATTAAATAGATTATTAAGGTAGATATTTTTTTACAAGAGGCTATAGTTTCACCAACTAAGCAAAGAATCAAGGTAAGAGATTTTCATATCAACTTCTCTCCATTGAGACATGTTTTAATGTTATGAACCAATTTCTTATTTATATGGTGTATATGATGAGAAATAATATATTTTTTATCTCTAAATTATTTAATTCATTATATTTATATAACCATATAATTTTCATGTTTCTAATGACTTTTGACTCAAAAATTACTAAATCCATACGTGACTTTCAAGACTCAAAAATTTTCCTTGGATTATAATCACTCTTCTTTGTCTATAATATTTCAAGATTTATATATTATAATCCATGAAGATATTATTTTTTATTTCCAAATTATTTTTTTGGAAATCATGTTTCTCACGAAATTATTCTTCTTTGATGAGTCTATTATTTCACTAAAATTGATTTTTGTTATGAATAATTCTCACTTTTTAACAGAATTTTCTTCTATATCCATGTTTTTAATTCCCACCAATGTTCTTCTTTACTTGTGAAAACTCAATTTTTTTTATCTCAAATTTTTCTTTTATTACCCATAATTAATTTAAATTAATTTTTTTTTATTCTTTTAACAATGCAAGTTTTAAATAAGGTTATTTCACATTGTTAAAAGTTTTTTTCATCCTTTCAAAATAAAAAGTTGGATCATCCACTCCACATTTTATTTTGACAACATTTATATATTTTTCAAGGTTCAATTATTAAATATTTTTTAAAAAATGAATAATTTTTAATGTATTTTCACTTCCCCTTTTTGAAAACATTATGTGATTATCCAGTCTCTAGGATTAAACATTATTTTAAGAGTAAAACTTTTCAAATTATTTTCACTTATCCTTTTTTAAAAAAATTATGTTTTTTGAAGAAACTTTTATTTATAAATCTTTATAATAAGGTTTTCAAAATTATTCTATTTCCATTGATCCTTGAATTATGACATCCTCAAGGGAATTGGTAACTCAAAATCCTTTCATTTAGTTAATAATTTCTTATTTGAATTTTTTTCCAAGAATTTCCTTTTTAATTGATGTTTAATCTTTTACTTTTGGGGAATAAGAGTTTTTGAATCAATTCTATTTACATGAAATATTTTCTTTTTCTTAAAAATAAAGGATAATTTTTTAAAATAGACTTGTAACTATGAATTTTATAATTATGAATACCAACTGTTTAAGAAAATATTTTTTTTTGTGATTTTGTTTTCATTATCTTCAAATCGATCTACCTACATTGAATTTATGTTTCATATTTCACCCTATATTATTATTTTATTATTTCTTTATTTTGGTTGATTAAGTTCTCAATATCAAATGATTTAATTCATGATGTTATTTAGATTTTTTATCAAACACATTTTATTTACATGGGTAATTTATATAATGATTTGGAAATTCCATGAAACCCATTTTTTTATATGGGTGATTTTGTGATGTGATTATTGTTTTTAAATTGTCAAAAAAATATTTGGATTATGATATGGGTGAGACCTATATCCACCTCTGAAACATTGGGTAACAGCTCATATCTCATGAGATAGAAGTGTTATGTGATTGGGTTAGCAAGTAGCTAGATTCACAAAGGGTGAGTGTGATAGTAGTTAACTTTACTCATAATTTTATGAGTAAATGGGTTGGTGGGTAGACAGGTTCAGAAAGATAATAAATCTTATATTTATGAATTTTCCAATTATTTCCTATAATCCCTGGTCCATGTTATATGATTCATTTTTTTATCATTTCATGGTTAAAGTGTTATTGTTTGAGCTATTATGCCTATATTTCATGCTCTTGGTTAAAAGTTATTGTTTTATGTTCTTTTAAATCAATTATTTTTCCTTATTGATACTTTTACACATGTTTATGATATAACCATTATTTTTTTACCCCTTATTGAGAATTTGAGCTCACCCCTTTCTTATGTTCCCATTATCTAGGTTATGTAAATGATATTATCATGTGATATATATAGTAAAGGATATATATGATCATGATTTGTGGAGAAATGTTCACAAGCATATTAAAATAATATGTTTATATAGATAATTTACATGACACTAAACCTTTTGGTCTTTGGGTCATCTGACTGCTTGTGATATATATTATTTAATTAATTAGATTAATGTATTATTTATGTCATGTTTATTTTGGGTCACTAAAATTGTTACCAGATTAGGTTTTATTTATATTTGATATTAGTTTAGTAAATTTTTGGAGATTGGTTTAGTTACCTTTGCAGTTAGGGTTATAAAACCTTAGTGAAAACCCTAGATATGAGTCTAAGTATAGAATGATATCTAGAAATATTAGTAATGTCCTGAGTGTATAGTTTTAAAGAGAAATAAATCTCTATATATATACTATATGTGGATGGGGATATGGAATAGATTCACCTAGGAGTAATCACCTTAAAAATGGTTGGTTGAATATTTACTTGATCATCAATCAGATGCATGATGAGTGGGCCTAAGACTGCACACCTGGTTTAACACTGTGGGGGGATATGATTTTTTTGATAATATACTCTTTGAAAACAATTATGAAGGATTGATTTTCTAGTTACATCAAAGGATTAGGTTGAGAAGCATAAGGAAACCCAAATTAATGCAACCTTGGTCAAAGTATAATTTATATAGGTTGAACTAAATGAACTATAGGCCAATGTGATAATGTGAAAGAGAAATATGTTTTATGGTTGAATTACCTTTATTATTATAATAATTCACTTCTATTTTTAATATTTCATCACTCATGTCAACCCTGTTGGTTTTAATAATGACTAGATCTAGGAGTAACCAAGTTAATAATAGACGTGATGGACAACATAGTAATTTTCATAATCAGAAACCAAATGGTATATAATCTGGTGTTGAAAATATTATGGTTATTCTCACAAAAATAACTCAAGTTATGATCAATAAATTGATATTTTCTAAACATATTAACCCACCAAATAAAATAAAGATAGATTTTTATAGGATATAAGTTGATGAATATAATTAAGGAAAAAAGATTCAATATTCTTCATATAAAAAATGTGGGAAGAAACACCTAGGGGAATGTATCAAAGGAGATATAATATGTTTTATTTTTGGTAAGGGAGGACATTAGGAAATAATATACTGAGGAAAAAGGAATATTTTAGTTAACATGTTGAATAAAAATAATGTTCTTTTTAAGGATCCACTAGCATTTCAATGTTTTATATGGGAGGAATATGAGAACTATGCAAACCAGTTCACTAATACAAGGGATTAAGATGAAAATATCAACCAAAAACACCCTAGACCAATGTATCAAATAAAATAACATATAATGAATACTATTAAAGTGAATAGTAATAATTGAGTGGTTCTAGGAACACTTATTTATCACTATAGATTTTAATCTGTATTATGTTGTCTATGTTTCCACCAACCATTAACAGTTAAAATAAAAACACTTAGTGATATCATTATTTTATCCAAGGTGTATGAATATTCTTCAAGGTTTTTAGGATTATTATTTATATGGTTCCTATTATCCACCGTTTATATATATTTAATTTGATTTTTGGAAGTGATATTTCTCTCAATGTAGAGGAAAAATTATTTTTCAGAAATCACTTTTCAATCTATGAAAATATATCAAGGTAAGGAAGATTAATGATAAAATCTTAGCTCAAATGTCTAAAGAAAAAAAATCAATATTAGGGATAATAATATTATGACGAAAAATATATATTACCTAAAATTTTAAGTTTTAAATTTCTCTACAAATTATACCTTGAGTCATGACTACCTTTCAGATACTGTTAACTATTTTCATTAGTATGTGGTTATTAAAATTGAAAGGGTAAAATTTATTTTGAGGGGGGGGGGTAGAATGTAATGACCCAATATTTCACTATATATTATCCTTCTATAAATATTTTTTAATAGTTTGTTTCACATGAGAAACCAATCTAAAGAACTTGATATATTTTAAATATTATATATGACCGTTAAAACTTAGCTGTTAAATTAGCTAGTATAAATTGAGATAATCGTATAAAAATCCAACTAATAAAGTAAGAATAATGGTATTTGGAAGAATAATTATTCCTTATGAAGCCCATTTATCAAAAATAAAAAGGAAGGTACCTTCTATAGGGGTTTCCCTTGACCAAGACCAATCTAAACTTGAGCAATTACGGTTTGAGAAAAATCGTATATGGGAGAAGTTAAAGATTATAGAGATTTACACAAGGTCCATGCTAGCTGAACTATCACCCAAAACTGAAACTAGATATTATATGATTCTTAGGTATTATATGAATATAATAAGGGGTTATATAAGTATATAATAGGATTATATAAAAATTTAATAAAATATTTATATAGATATAACATGAATTTATATACTCTTTGAAAAGTCATTTTTTATTAATTTATTTTATGCTTAAAAATGTATTTTTCAGAAAGAGGAATTTTATTTCAATGATATATGTTTATTTTTATTGAATAATAATAAGATATATTATCACTAGATTAATTATAAATTTATAAAAAAATGGTTATTATACCAAAATTTATTTTTTTATAAAATCGGGTTATCACTACATTTTCTATTTTTAATAAAATTTATATATATTTTAGGATGTGAATAAAAAAAGTAACATAATTTTTGGGTTTATCATAATAATATTATCATAATATTAATTCTTATAATTTTTCAAAAGTAATTAATTTTCAAGTAAATAGTGAAATACCATCTTTATTAATGTCATCACTTTTATGAAATTATTTTATTATATTAATACATTGAAAGTTTTTGAAATATTTTTCCTATAAAATTATATATTATAAAGTATAATAAATCATTTTAAAATACTATTTTGAATTTATAAACACATGCTCAACAATTTGAAAATTTATGTAGTGTTTTAATGAAGATAGTTCTTTTGACAACTTTCTTTAATTAATTATAACATATTGAAATGAATTTTTTGATTTTTTTATTGTTAAATAATTAATATCTGAATGAAAATAATTATTTTAAATTCATTTTAATCAGTCATATTTATAATTCTATCCTAATCATAAATCGGTTTTCTTAAAAAAACAACTTTTTTCAAAAATTAAGTTTTACATGTTACACGCGCTAACATTAAGATTAATTTATCTAAAAATTGAAAGTCAATTTTATAAATTTATTCTTATATTTTAGGTAATAATTTTTATAATATTTAACATTCTCAATTTAATTTTTCGCTATAAATTTCAGATTATTATGGTTAATGCTAATTACCAAGATAATAGTGAAATAATTATTTTAAAATTATTTTTTATTAATATCAAAGAATTTATATCGAATCAATTAAATATAAATTATAGTAATAATTAATATATTATTATTTATAAACATATAAATAAATATATTAATACTCATTTAATTTTTAATGAATAGTAGATAAGATTAATAATCCATAATGATAAAATGTCATTTTTCTACTAAAACAATTTATCTACACATTATCTATTTTAAAAAAAATGTTAATTTTATAATATATATAAATTTAATTGAATTAAATAGACAATAAATTTTGTTCTATCACTCCAAAATTTGGTTATATGGGTTATTATATATTCTTAATAAACATAAAATGACTTAGTTAAAAACTAGCTACCTAGTTTAAAATTAAAAGAGTAAAATGTATAAACTTAATGGTAAAACCCTATAGCATGTCTAAAACATATATGGAAAGCCTTTTTTGAGTATTTATGGACCCAAATACACCCCAAACTCAATTATATTTAAATTTTGGATCCAATTACCTTATAATAGTTTCATTTCATTATTAAAATATAAAGGGGGTTTCCAAAAGTTCTCCTTTTCTCTCTTATAAAAGGGGATCACTTAAACCCTTTAAAAACAATTCTCCTTTTAATTAATCCTTATAGATCTTATATTTTACTCTCCCTAGAATCCTATCACAGAAATATAATTCCATGGTCACTTATTATTTTTTAAATTACAAGTTTTAAATGTATTTTCACTTCCCATTTTTGAAAAATTTACATCTTTATCAAGTATCCATGATTAAAGATTATTTAAAAAGTATAAGCTTTAAAAGTATTTTCAAATACCACTTTTTAAAACCATTATGTATTTTTAAGTAAATTTTATTTGAAAATCTTTATAATAAGGTTTTTAAAATTATTCTCTTTCCCTTGACCCTTGAATTATGAAATCCATAAGGGACTTGGTAACTCAAAATCCTTTCTTTGAGTTATATAATTTATTATTTGAACTTCATTTTTCCAAAATTTCCCTTTTAAATGATTTTTTACTTTTTACTTATGTTGGAAAATATTTTTTAATTAATTCCATTTCCATTAAAGGTTTTATTTTCACCTTTCTTAATAATAAAGGAGGCTTTTTAAAAAGAGACTTGAAACTATGAATTTTATAATTATGAATACCAAATGTTTTCAAAAGATCTTTTTGTGATTTTTTTTCCGTTATCTTCAATTTAATATACCTCCATTGGAGTTATTTTTCATGTTTCAACCTATATTATTCTTTTATTATGTGTCTATTTTGGGTGATCAATTTTTTCATATCAAGCAATTTAATTCATAGTGTTATTAGGTAGTTTTATGAAACTTATTTTATTACAATTGGTTTTTTATGAATATTTAATGATTTTTATTTGGATGTTTTTTGAAAACCATTTTATTTCCATGGGTTCTTTATATGATAATTTGGTAATGTGAAAAAATTCATTTTATTTTTATAGGTAATTTATGATGCAATGATTATTTTTCAAGTGGAACACTAATGTATTGATTATGAGATATATGGGAACTATATTCCCTCTAATTCATAAAGTAAAGGATCATATCTCATGATATATAAATGTTATATAAAAAAGATATCAAGTATCTAGGTTCATGAAGGGTGATTGTGATAGCATTTAGTTATAATCACAATTTTATGAGTGAACAGGTTAATAGGTAGCCAATTTCACAAAGATAAGAAATCTTATGTTTATGATTATGATACTTTATTTCATAAAATCCGTGGCCTAGGTTATATGCTTCCTATTTTTATGATTCCATGGTAAAAGTTTTATTATCTAAGGTGTTATGTCTATATTTCATGCTCATGGTTAACACTTATTGGTTTTTGTTCTTTTAAATTATATATTTTCCCTTTTTCATGCTTTTCTACATGTTTACGATCTAACCATTATAGAATTTGTTTTTTACCCCTTACTGGGTGTTTGATATCACCCCTTTCTTTTGTTTCCATTACCTAGGTTATGAAGATGATTATATCATGGGAGATATATAAAAATGGTTCTAGATGCGCATGATTATAGATAAATTATCACAAGTGTAGTAAAATAATATGTTTATTAAGCTAATATCTATGACACTAAAGATTTAAATCTTAGGGTTGTGTGATTTTTTAAGGTGAAATATTTAAATTTTGAAATTAATGTATTATTTATTTCATGTTTAGATTGGGTTTCTTCAAGTGAATACCAATTATATAAGCTCTATGGCTCTTTCACTCTCACCACCAAAAGGTGGTTTGGTCAGATTACCATGTAAAAAAATGATACATATATTAATTGGTCTTAGTTAAAAAGAATCTAAATAACCATCCTTTAGAGCTTTATCAACTTCTTGTCATTTACATGACTTGGTCAGTGTTTCTACAAATGGGTTTAATATTAGTGACGTGAACTTGATTCTTTATCAATTTCCAATACTTTTTTCTTCATAATCTAATCCATAAATACTTTTATTTAAATACACTATACCATAACATATATGGTATTTGTAAAATAAGAATATCTTATTTCAAAATTTAAAAAAAACCATTTGTATCTAGGTAAGATATAAAAATTATTTGTTTGATAACACTAGGTAAATAATAATGGTTCCTTAATACCAAAACCATACTTTTTGGAAAGGGAAGTTGGTAGTCTCCTATAACCAAGATAGTAAGTTATGATTTATTTGAATCTCAAAGATCTACCTCTCCTTTGAAAAACTTTTGAAATATATATATTTCCTATATTTGGGTATAGATGCAAGTTCCATAATTTTTATCTAATACCTAATTGGTAGATATAGAAATATTACACATGATAATGAATGCACATAAATCTTCTCCATGATTCTTTAATTGGGTGTAGTTCTTTTTCTAGGGGACCAACTTTGAACATGAAAAACATACCACATCCGATTCCTTTATATGTATTTAGATCTTCCTCTTTTTAGAAGGATGGTGCTTAGGATCCTTATAATTGGATTGAGTCTTAAGGACCTTTGTCTTGTTCTTCCATTTATTCATCATAAGGATAATAAGTTTTTCATGCCTCATGTCCTTATCTAGTTGAAAAATCAAGGTAAGGAGTTCCAAGAGAGTCTTATAACTATTTAACATATAGTAATATATAATGAAACTAGATAAGTTCTCAGGAAGTGATCATAATATATGATCTATGTCCAACTCATCTAAAATCATAAATCCTAATATGTCCAGGTGCTCCATATAACCAACCATTTTTACTACATGTTTCCTAGTTAACACTGAATCTTTAATCTTATATGTGAATATTTCCTTGGAAATATTATATCTCTCTTATCTCACCTTCTATTGATATAGATTTTGAAGATGATCCAATATTCTATATGCATCCATATCCTTGTGTTGCTTCAAGAGTTCACTAGACATGGATGATAGCATGAAACACTAGAAATCTACTACATCATCGAGGTGTTTCATATATAGGGAGAGTACCTCCTCATTAGCCTCTTTACAAGGTGCTTTATAAATATGGGTTTATAGTATGCATAATTTCTACTCATAGTATAATACAATACTCAAGAACCTGTACCACTCTAGGAAATTTGAATAAGTGAGAAGGTTATACTTGTCTAATATAGATCATAGTGATAAAGTTGATATCTAATGACTTTCCATTTCTACAATAATAGCATATTTTAGTACTTTATATGGATTAAAAAAATAGATAATAAAATTTAATTTATTAATATCCCACTATTTTATCGAAACCTAATAGTCCTCACTATTATTTTTAGAATATTCTACCACATGGATATTTTAGTAGAAAGGATCTATATATCCCTTCTCATAACCCAAATGAAGACCTATAAATATATTCAAAGATTATGTAGGCCTAAATTTTCAACTATATTAACTCATAACTCCTTGATTCGTTAGGTGGATTTCACAATCCTTAAATCTTGGAATTATATTTCCTCAACACTTACTTACTAGTTTCACTAAGTATCATAGAGGAGATCAACCCTATATGCAAACAAGGTTAAGTTGACATGAAACTCAATTTAAAACTACCCAATAATTAAAATCACCCTAAGAAAGGATAATGAATCAATTTTAACAATTATTTTATATTAACCCAAGAAATAGACGAATTTATAGACTTAATATTTTTATTTAATGGATTTCTATATTTATACAAAAATTTACCATTTTATATTATTATATATTGGTTAATATTATGTGGATTTAACTTAATTGATTAACCATTTCTAGATAAAATTTATGAATAATCCAATTTAGTTTAATTCCATATTTCATGCTTATTAATTTATTTATTTAGTGATCATGGTAAAACATCCATAAATAATTAACCATGCTACTGACATAAATAAAATAATAAAATAGCCTGATCATGATCTTTTTTAATGATTTTTTTATATAGAATATGATAAAACAACCCTTTAACATAGGGAAATAAATCTTAGGACCATTACTAGTTTTAATTGTACCATTCCACCTGTGATCCTATGTATATCTTGGGTTTCTTTCACCTCATCTCCAAATTTGGACTGCCTCCACTTACTAATGAGATTTATCTTTTACATATGATTTTAATCACACACATGATAGGGGAACCAATAGAATTGATAATGAGGGTTTCATAAATTCAAACATGGAAATATATCTCCTATATAGTATATAAGAGGATATGACATGTAGGCCCACATTTTAATTTAATAATAATAAATTAAAATAAACCAATCATATACATAGGCTGGTCTAATATCATGATCATCCACACATGTAATGAATACAAAAATGAAAACTAGCTAGAATTTAGTTCAATTAATTATTTATTATTAAGATAAACATGCCTAATTAATTAAATTGATTAATTATTTTTATTTTAATGTACACCTGAATAGTCTTGGAGATTCCCATTACCTATGGAAACATGGAAGGTAAACATATTTAATATTTTTTGCAGATATTTACATGGAATTAATTGATCATTTATTAATTATATAAACCATGATACAAATTAATCACACTAGATTACATTGATAAAATTTGGTTTTAATGATAATATTAATTAATTTTTAATATAATTTAAACTTTTAATTATTGGGTGACTACATATAATTTACTAACATGATACAAACCATGCATGTGGCTTGTCATGTGTCCGTGATATACACTTAGGGAGTCGACGTGTATCTCAGTTATGGAAACTTATGTTGTACACTCTGTGTACTCTAGCTACACAATATGTAGCCTACATATTGCACGATTACCAGTACCCCACACTGTTTATTAATACATGATGCGTATATGACCACATGGATTTTATGAAAATTGCAGCTATAATGTGTAGACTACATGGATTGAATGCCAGCCACATGCCATTTAGTATGATAAAACCAGGTTCTAGTCTATATGTTCAACATGTGGAGTGTAAATATACACCACATTCTGATCCATAGGGTGAGCGGTGTATCCTAAATCTATTCCTAACATAGTGAACCTTGGTACATGATGTATATGATTCCATTACATTCTGTGTAATAGTGTCAACAAAACAAAACCTCCGACTCCTCTTTATAGAATCTCTGATCATTATAAATCTATTATTAACTTGTTTAATAACATATAAAATTTGAATGAAGTATTTTTAATTATTGAAACATATTAATTAAATTTAAAATTAAATAATTAATAAACTATAAATGAAAATCTAACAACAATTCATATAATCAATAAACAAATAATAAATAATGATTAATTATTATGAAATATCTTTGATAAAACTTTAAGGTTTTGTGGTATAATTGAAGGGGTCAGGCCTATTCCTAATAATGGGAATTCATCAACTTCTTTTGATTTCTCCTCAGATCTAGAAAAATAGTTACCTTATAATCCATGAGATAAGATCATCATATATAATTTATAATTAATTTATATAAATAAATAATTACATCACATTGAAATTATTTCTTTGTTGATGAATTAGATGATAGCCTTCACATCATAATATCATCGTGTCTGAGGATTCAAGGGTAGAATCCCTCTAATGGCAATTCACATGTGCACTATGAACCTCCAAAAATTATTATAGAAATACCTAGGTGATATCATTTAAGATTCCAATGTTTGTGTTATTTATCATTGATTTCCACAATAATATATTTGAGGTGGAAGGATTATTCTTATTATCTATAGAGTCAAGAATGCAGAGTTGGAAAATTTATTTTTGTACTTGAGAGTTTTCTATAGGAATAGATCTCTTGGGTTTGTGAGAATTCTTTCTAGACTATAGTTGTTCATAGTAGTGATTAGGGTTGTGAATGATACAATCAAGTTTATATCAAACTAGGTTTAGGGAAGGATAATTACACAAGATCCCTTATTATTATTTTAATACCCAAAAAACCCTATGTTTAAATAATAATAATTCTATTATTATTTACACGACATGATCTAAAATTACAGATAAATAAATATTATTTCTTTAATAAAAAATTAATATTTATTAAAATGATATTTATTATACCATTTTCACTAGACCATCAAATCAGTCCATATTTTCTCCTTGGTATTTATTGAAGCTTATATAATGAATATTTTTTTTAAATAAATAAATAAATATCTCAACATTATTTGGTGATAAGTAAATATTATATTTAATAGAACAATGAATAAATATTTATTAAATATTGAACTCAAATATATTATCTTGAATAAATATTGAATGTATATTTTTGATCCGTCAAAAATGAATAATTATAAAACCACATATGGGAATAATATATATTTAACTTGTTAAATTCATATAGAATTTAATTTTAGGTTCTAGATACACTTATTGTGTGACCCTCCGAGCCGTTTTCTTAGTGGCATTAGGCATAACCCCCTAGAGTCCAAGGTTATCATATAGAAACAATCCAAGGCCACTACAGAGAAATAAGTTAATGTCATAATGATAAATAAAATTATATTAATGATCACTTTTTAATATATTCCCTTTATCTTGATATGTATAACCAAGTAGGTTTCATGCATGTTTCATCAACCAATGTGCATGATGTATTTTTCTTTGAATTTTTGGAAATGAACTTGAAAAAAATGTAATGGAAATGGAATTAATTTAGTAGTCCCATTACCATAAAAGGGCTTTAAATATGAACTTACACTAAATAAGATAAGATAAAAACCATTACTTGACTAATTCATTAATGCAACATCACTCATGACTCACCCAACATATCTTACCTCATTAAGAACTTATATTAAATTTTTTTAATCTATATGTAAAAGTACATGACTCATGATATGAATTAATAATAATAATAATAAATACAAAATACTATTATAGACATTCAAAGATAGGAACATCCAATGTAACATATAAATGTGTATTTCATACTACTAGGTCAAGTTCTCATAACTTCTTTTCATAGATATTACCAAGTGTGAACTTCATGATAAAAAGTATCAATGTATTATGAGACTGATACCCCTAATAGCCTATATAACCCATGTCCCTCTAGAAAATATCATATTTCTATAGAACATATATTTAATAATACTTTCATAGTACTTCTAGGATTACATAATAGTGGGTGTCTTCTATTCCCTTTCTTCATGAAAGATTCCCATAGAATATTATCACATAAAATGTCACATAGATGAACATTCATGATGTGATAAATATTTATTAATATTAAAAACCATGAATATAGGCAATAATTAAGTACATATAAGTTTGTTATAGGGTAATAACCCCAACATCTAGTGAATTCATTTATATAGATTAATCTTCAAATCTAAAATAATGGAAGTGATTAATTTATTTCAATGAAATTTGAAAAAGATTAGTTTTGGAATTGAGCATATCCATATATCTTCTTGGATTGGATTTCTTCTTCATTACTCAGTACCACCTAGAGGTGTGTGGTTGGATTTGGAGACAAGTAGTCAATATCCCCTAATATCTCTTCAAATGTCACCACCTTAGTGGTGCCTTATTATTTCAAAGATATAGAGAGGTATAGTGATGCTTATGGTGCTTCTTTGAAAATGACATATGATGATATATTATTAAATATATCAAAATTTCAAACCTAAGGACTTCATAAATATTATAATGTAGGGAATTGATCCTTAGGGAAGGTAAAAACGTGAGTGTACAAAGAAAAAAATACAAACATGATAAATAGAACAAACATGATAAACAACAAAAACATGAAAAAGTAGTCCACATTGATGAAAAAGATTTTTATGAACAACAATTAATGAGGAAGAATAATGAATTTTACTAAAAATAAGCTTGATAAGGAGTATAAAGGAAATAAAGTAGATAATGACCAAGTATGAAACATGATAGAAATTTCAATTTATTGGTAAAAATATATATCTTCTTTTATGAAAACATAATTGAGTTCATTAATAAAAAACATGTATCCAAAACCTCTATCAAGAGAATTGGCTAGAAATTGAATGAATTTAGAGTTCATTACATACATAATAACTTAGTTATGATTGATGATGAAGTTAATTAAATTTTAAATTGAATAACAAACACATTTTAAGAAATGAATTGAATCAATCTTATTCCCCCACTAAATTTTAGCTAGAGGCCATTATGAGATTTAATAAAACAAGAACATCAAATCAAGAAAAAAATGAAATAAAGAAAAATAAGATACGAAGTATTCCCTTAATATTCTACTAAACAATGAGCTATGTATCTAGATTGTGTTATATACACTATCTCTCATCACTTCCCCTCTGAAAGTGTACTATACAACCACTCCTCATTAGATTGAGAATGAGGATGGAAATTAATTTTCCTTAAGAAACATGCCAAAGATTCCAAAGGCTGGTAATAAGTTTTTAGGGATTAAATACAATTAGGGGATGATTTTAAATTTTAAAAATAAAACAAATAGAACCAAAAAAATCATAACCAACCACCACATGATATAAGATAACAATGTAAACTAACTCAAAGTGGTACCATTGATATAAAAAAAGAACAATAATGTTCCATTGCGGAAGACTACAAATATCAAAGTACTCAGTATAAGAAAAAACTGGTAAACCAAAAGACTCCAAAGATACTACTCCAAATCTCCCAATAAAGCTCCATGCTCCAACTCCACTAAAAATATCAAGTATCATGAATCACCACTAGAGAAGTGTGATACATTACCTTTTCTAGTGTCCTAGTAAACGAAATCTACAAAAGCACCAATGTTCCAAAGAATGGGTGAATAATGAAACTCTTTATGTTTAACCCAAATTAATTCCCTACTCTTTACACTAGGATTTAACATGTTAGTAAATTTATATAAAAAAATTCAAAATAATGAAACAAATCCTAGAAAATTCTAAGTAAAATAGTTTTCATCCCAAAAAGAGTTTTCCAAACTAAATCCATATCCAAGGAAAGAAACCAAACAAGTCATTAACCATTACTCAAATCCCATGTTGGCATAAACCAATTCATTTTACATAACCACAGACACCCATTTATCATCATAACCACACAAGCTTGGTGTTACCTTTAATGGTGAAACTTTCACATCCAAAACCATGATGGTGGAACTTTCATATCCAAACCCATGCCTTTGATGATAGAATTTTCACATCCATATCCGTCCCATCCCATCCATTAATAAACATTTAATCCAACCACTTTCTATTCAATCTTTCCAAACCAAATCAACCATTTCAATGAAACCACATTTTTATTGAAAACCAAAACGATAAACCATTTCAATAAAATCCACCTTTTATTTGAAACTAAATCAAAAAACCACTTAAATAAAACTAGAATTTTTATTAAAAACACTTTTCCATGCATCATAATCAAACAACCATTTTAAAATCACTATTTTTAAAATAATTCTACCAAATTCACTCTTTTCCGCAACACCCATTTTTCACAATTACATAAACTATCACCAAATAAGGTTTCAATCAATCACTACACAAAAATTTCACAATAAAATTAATGCAAAACATTCAATTTGAAACTATGAATTATAGTTCTATCAAGATGAGTCGAGAGTGAGGCCACCTACCTCAATTTATAATACGAAAACAAATAACGACGCTAAAATGAAAACAGAACCAAGTTGAATCTCCAAAAAACTACCTTATATTTATTCCCCTAATAAATACCAAGCCAAATATAATCATATTTGGCATCAAATACCTTAGATATATCCACAATAGTCATAGATCTAAGAAACCATGAGAGATAGAAAGATATCTAATGAAATCCAAGAAAAACTACCATAAATGATGACTTAACCTAAGAATACAGCTTTAATGAACCAAGAGAAGCCTTAATATCACCTCTAGATTGATAGGAGAATCCTCCAATACCATAGGGAGGATAAAATATTGAGTTATGGTTGTTTTGGGAAAAAACAGGGGGTTAATTCTCAATCCTGACCTAGATCCATAATTTTTGGATATTGTTTTTAAATAGTGCATGGTTAGTCACACAATTAGAAAAACCATGTGCTAACTATGCATCAAGATTTGTCTCAAGGAGGGCCTAATATAGTTGGCTCAAATGGTTAGACAAACTGTGCGCCAACTATGAAAAATATCACTATCTCAAGTTGCCTGATTTCTCCAAGGTGGCAGGATGGTTTGGAAAAACCGTGTTCCTAACCATGCACCTTCCCCTTAGCCACTATTTCATTGTGTATGATTTCCTAAAATCATTTCACACTAACCAATTTTTAACATTTAAAAAATTCCCAAAAACATTCCAAAAGTCTCCCAAACACTCCCAAACTTTACCCATATACTTTACATACTTAAAAATCATAAATAAAGGGTTAATTAATTGAAACCGGGGGGTGCTAAATTATCACCACCATTTGACTTTCCATCCCTATAAATTAGAAAACCAAATCTTTACTAAAAGAGTTCATGTAATTTCTCTATCATTTATTTCTCCCATTCCTAAGTATCTTCCTAAATCCAACCTTGTTGTCACAAAAACTGCACTAGACCGATGCTTTTTCCATGAAATACTTTCTATTGCCTATCAACAATCTATACTGGGATATGAACCAATGAAGTGTCTGGCTCTAGTTTAACATGATCCCATCAAATCATATGGTTATGATTAGGCTAATATTTTTTCAATTGAGAAACATGGAACACATTATGCATTGCACTGAACCATAGTGGAAATGCCAACTGATATACCACCTCTAGAATCCATTCCAGTATATCAAAAGGGATTATGTATTGAGTATATAACTTTACATGATTCCCAAAATGATGATGTTCAATCCTTGGTGAGATCCTCAAGAACACATGATCACTCAACTTGAATGAAAATAGAAGTTGATAATGATCCTTATATTATTTCTAACAAATATATGCCATCTCTATTATTTTTATAATCAATTGAATCTTCTCCATTGTTTCTTGGACAATCCTCAACCCAACTAGTGAAGTCTCACCGTTTCCATCCATAAAAGTGGAGAATTACAAGGACACCCATACAATGCTTCAAATAGTGCCATTTGTATTGAGACCTGATAACTATTGTTATGTAATAAATACACTAATGGTATGTGCTCTTCCCATGAGACACTAAAATCCATTACACAAGCCCACAATTTTTCTTATAATGTTTTATCTTCCTCTCAGATTGTCCGTACATCTAAGGAAGATACGCCATACTAACGATCAATTGAGTCCCAAAGGATTTCTGTACGGATTTATATAAATGAGATATAAACCTCAGATCTCTGTCTGACATAATCAAAACTGGTACACCATGCCTTTTTAACACTTCATGGATATAGATTTTTGACAAGTCCTCTATCATATGTGATTCATAAATAGGGTTTATATGGGCCAAATTTATAATCTAATCCACTATAACCCATATGGAATCATGTTTCTGAACTATTCTTGGGAGACCTGTTACAAAATCCATAGCTATCTACTCCTATTTCCAAAAATGGATAGGTAAAGACTGCAACATACCTGCTGGTCACTGATGCTTTGCCTTAACTTGCTAACAAGTTAAGAATCTCAAAACAAACTCAACTTCTTTCCTTTTCATAGCGACCCACCAAAAATGTGGTTTTAACTCCTTACATATCTTTTGTATTCTAGGATGAACAATCCATCTAGAATAGTGGTAAGAATAAAGAAGTTGTTCTTGACAATCCATATATATGACCATATGATTTCTAAACCACAACAATAAACTCTCATCTAGCTTCCACCCCTCAATGGTCTCCCCACCATTGAGTTTTGTCCTCATCATCACGCATTCTGAATCTTACATATATGCCTCTTTAACCATCTTCACCAAATCAAGAACCAAATAAACTAAAAATAAAACCATAACTTCACGTCAATCTTCACATTCCAAGTTCATGTCTATTATAACCTACATCAAATACCATAGATCTAAATCTTTTTTTTCCAACTGAGCATAATACTATCTTCTTAATTCATCTTCCACCATATTTCCTTTACCTGGTGTATACATCAAGTCAAAGTCAAAAATTTGGAGATACTCCATCCATCTTCTTTTTCTCAGGTTTAAATACCATTATGATAAAATATGCTTCAAGATCTTATGATATGTAAAAACTATAAATTTCTCACTAAATAGATAATAGATACAAGTATTCAAAGAATAGACTACAACAAATAACTCCAAATCATGTTTTGGGTAGTGCTTCTCATGAAACCGTAACTATCTTGATACATAAGAAACAACACGATCACCCTACATGAGAACACATCCCACCCTAGATCCCAAATCATCAAAATACACCATATACCCTTGTCCCGATTAAAGAAAAATCAAGATTGGTGTTGATGTAAGGTGAAATTTAAGCTCTTTAAAAGACCTATGAAATTCATCATTCCATTGGAATGGAAATTTTTTCCATGTTAAATCTATCATTGTTGAGGCCAATTGTGAAAAATTACAAACAAAATGTCGATAGTAACCAACTAGAGCAAGAAAACTGTGTATCTTAAAGACATTCTTTGGTGCCTTCCAAGAGATTATAGCCTCTATATTTTATGGATTCAAAATCAAACCTCTTTCAAAGATTACATGGAAAAGAAAGGATATCTCTTATATCCAAAAATTACAATTTAATAATTTGGAATAAAAATGATGATCTCCCAAAATTCCCAAAACTGTCACCAAGTGTTTCTCATGTTCCGCCCTTTTCCATGAATACAATAGTATGTCATCCACAAACACCACCACGAAATAATCCAGATATCTATGAAATATCTGATTCATCAATTCCATAAATACTAATGGTGTAATATGAATAACTAAAGGTATTAACACATATTCATAATGTCAATATCTTCTTCTAAAATCTATCTTTGATATATCCTCCTTCAGAACTCAAAATTGGTGATATCCTGAGCACAAGTCAATCTTAGAGAACCACTGAGATCTCATTAATTGATCAAATAGATCATAAATTAATGTAAGTGGATATTGATTCTTTATCTTAACATGGTTAATATTATGATAATCCGTACTTAGCCTTAGATTTTAATCAGCCTTTTGACAAACAAGACTGATGCCACCCATAGAGACGTGCTATGCTGAATGAACCATTTTCTTTCTAGATCTTTAAACTACACTTTTAATTCACTTAATTCAATTTTTTCCATCTAGAAAGAAAAAAGGGAAATAGGAATATTCCCCATAAGGAGATCAATAATAAAATCTAATTCTCTTATGGGTGGAAACCCTGCGAAATTATTGGTAAAAACATCAGGAAACTAATTAATGATTTATGAAAAAGTACCATTCTCCGTCTCATCCATTGATGCCAAGGTAAACACTACCAACTGGTATGAGATCATTCCAACCACTGGTATCAACAATCCTATTGAACCTGCCTTTAAATTTCTCTATCCTCTAAAGAGATGCTCGATACCATCCTTAGTCATAAAACTGACCCTCCAAGTATAGTAGTCGATGTGATCCTTAAACATTGTCAACAAATCCATACATAGGATTATATCATAGACATCCATCTTAAGAAAAAATAAATCCCAACTTAGCTCAGCTCTATCAATAGTTATAGATCATGCTCTACACAAAAGGATTGACATTCTCTTTAACCAAGAGGTGTTTGAGGTTTTACCAAATAAGACATCATCTCAACTTTTAAAAACAAAAAGTCAAAAGAACAAGAAGAAATAAAGGAATGAGAATCACCTTTATCAAATAATGATTTCATAAGGGAATAATTCAAAATAGTCATACCTCTTACTGATGATGGTCCAGACCGATCATCCACCATAACCTACCCTAATCCATATAATTTATTCACCATTGCGCTTTAATTTTATATTTCTTTATTGAGATTTCCCTTATTGATGAGTCATTGTATTCCAAGAATCACCAAGACTATCTCTATTATGCTGATGAGAGGTATTCTGATACCCTCACCCCATCAAAGTATACAATGTCTGCGACACCTGATAAGTGTCTCGAGCTCCTGACCTCAAAGCACTGCAATAATAGCACTGAATATGCCCCATATTATCTCAATTGTAGCATGTTCTAGGTTTTATATACACTATCACTTTATGTGAGTCAAAGAACCACATTGGAAACATACTATATTTCATTTCGGCTTTATAGAAAGATTTAGCAATCTAGCTATTGGATTCTAAGCCATACTCCCACCATGGAAATAGGTGTCCCTTTTCTTCTTTCTCCCAATGTTAAAGTTTCCACCATTTCCCATAGGTATTAACATACTCCCTCATCATATAGATCCTGAGATGTCTCATGCTTCTATCATCTATCTATCTACCATCTCTATATAATCAGTTATACAGAGCATAAAAATCTTTGAGAAAATATCCTACGTCAGCCTCAATTCAAAGATGTATGCCTTCAAGGATGCACTAACCATAATTTCAGGTAAAAATTAGACTAAATTCATAAATTTATCTACATATTCTGTTACTATGATGCTCTCTTACTTCAAGCTAAATAATTCCATAGTTATTTCAATTCTGAACATATGATGATAGAAATGTTTATTAAACAATTCCTTAAAATACTCCCAACCAATGCCTTGGTCTAATTTATCTTGAACAGATAAATCCCACCATTGGATTGAAATATCTTCGATCATATCTGTCACTAGCTTCACTTTCAGCTCTACTAGTTTTCCAAGGAAATCGAAGGTTTGATTCATCCTGTTTAGCCACATCTCATCCTTTTCTGGTTCCAAATCACCCTAAAAGATGGATGGATTCTGCTTCTGAAACTGAACTGAATTATCCATATGCCTTAGTTTATCCCTTATATTCCATTTATCCATAACCTGAAAGGATTTTATGATACTCTTAACTAGTTCTAAGTTCACTTGTGGATCAGGTGAAACCACATTCTCAACACCTTCCTCCGATTAGTTTCTATGATGTCTACTAGGTGCCGTTTTCTATAACCAAAAAAACCATTATAAGTATCACTCTCTTGAAACTAAAGGATTAAATTATTTCAAATTATACCATATCATATTATCACAACAAGGATTTCCGAAATTCAACATTTTCCACATTCAACCATTTTTGAAATTTTCACCATGATTTTGAAAATCAAGCCATTTTCAAAATACTAATTTCATTACTTTTCAAAATCTCACAATTGAAAACAACTTTAACTATTTTAAAAAATTATTACTATGCACAAAATCATAGTTTATTACTCAAAATTAAATATGCACTCTTAGTGGTAATTCATTTATATAATGCATTCCATGCTCACCTCATTGACTAAACCCATGAAAATGAGATTCAAAAACCTATAAGTGTCTTAAAAATAGTTATGTACCCAACTCCCTAGTAACTTGAAGTTCATCATAAAAATATTAGCTATGTATTTTTACGATCTAAATTTCAAGTCCCAGTAATCCTACTCCTTTTCACCATCCAAATTCAAGTAATAACAAGAATGAATATCAAATCTGAGACCAACAGAACTGATGAGCACTTGTTCCACAAAGATATTTGAAAGGACCAAGCTGATACCACATGCAACATCCCACCCCTCCTCATTGGATTGAGAAGTCAGATGGATGTTTCTTGACCTTAAGCGGCATCCCCAAGATTCCAAAGGATATAAATAAATTCTGGGGGCTTCAATACAAATGGGAGATGATTTTAACTTTTAGAAATAAAACAACTAGAACAAAAAAACCATAAACATACACTACATGATGCATTATAACAATTTAAACTAACTCAAAGTTCTTCTATTGATATCAAAACCAAACCATAACAAAGTACAATAATGAAAGACTAAAAATATCAAAGTACTCAGTGGAAAAAAAAGGCAAAACCAAAGACTCTAAAGACACTAAGCCACAACTCTGAATAAATATCTTTGCTCCAACTCCTCCAAACTACCCAAGTATCACAAAGCACCACTAGAGAATTGTGATAATTTACCTTTTCATGTGTCCTGATAAACAACATATTCAAAATCACCAATGTGATAAAGCAGGGGTGAGTAATGAAACTCCTTAGGTTTTCCCTAAATGACTTCCTTACTCACACCACTAGGTTAGAACATGTTATAACATTTATATAAAACAATTCAAAACATTTTACCAAAGCCAAGAAAATTCTAAGTAAAACAGTTTTCATCTAATTTTTTTTCCAAACTAAATCCATATCCAAGGAAAGAAACCAAACAAGTCATTAAACAATAATCAACTACCATGTTGGCATAACCAAATCCATTTCACATAACCACACAAACCCATTTAACCATTTAACCACAAGCTTGGTGTTACCTTTGACAGTGGAACTTCCACATCCAAACCCATGATGGGGGAAATTTCACATCCAAAACCATGCCTTTGATGGTGGAACTTTCACATACACATACATCACATTAAATCCATGATTAAACATTTAATCAATCCACATGACATTCAATCATTCCAAACAAATTCAACAATTTCAATAAAACCACATTTTTATTAAAAACCAAAATAATAAACCATTTCCATAAAATCAACCCTTTATTGAAAACGAAATTAATAAACCAGTTAAATAAAACTAGAATTTTTATTAGAAACACTTTTCCTTACATCACAATCAAACAACCATTTTAAAATCATACTACCAAATTCACTATTTTCCATAACACCTAATTTTCACAATTCCTTAAACCGTCACCAAAGAAGGTTTCAACCAATCATTTCAAAAAAAATCACTATAAATGATGACTTACTGTGAGAATACACTTAAAATAACTAAGAGAGTACTTCAGATTGCCTCTAGATCAATAGGAGAATACTCTAATACCTTATGGAGGATAAAATATTGAATTATGTATATTTTAGGGAAAAATGGGGGGGGGGGGGGTTAATTCTTAATATCGACCTAGATCCACAATTTATGGATCTTGTTTTTAAACCGTGCATGGTTAGTCGCATGGTAAGGAAAACCATGCACTAACCATGTACTAGGATATATCTCAAGGAGTGACTCACATGGTTGGTTCAAATAGTTATAAAAAACATGTTCCAACCATGAAAAATCCCATTGTCTCAAGTTTCACAGTTTCTCCTAGGTGGTTGCACAGTTTGGAAAAACTATGCCCCTACTCATGCTTCTTCCCCTGAGCCACTGTCTCAATTTGTATGGTTTCCTAGAAGTGTTTCATGGGTTTCACTAACAATTCACCAACTATGAACCTTTATAAAAGACCCTAAAACATTCCAAAAGTCTCCCAAATACTCCCAAACGTTTCCCATATACTTTACATATTTAAAAATCATAAAGAAAGAGTTAATTACTTGAAACTGGGGGTTGTACTGAAAGTATCTCTTCTGAAAAATGTATTTGGCCTTTAAATATCCACCCTCATTTTTATATCCTTAGAATATATCTGAATTTTTAGTCTCTAGGATTTTGTAATTTCTTCATATTAACTATTGTCCAGGTGGAAGTAGCAGGTATGTATTTTATCTCTCTTTCTTATAATGGTCATGTGATAATTATTTTTCCCATCAAGTGAATTAATGACCACACAAGATTCAAGATAAGAATGAATCTAGAAAATTTAATTAAATACATACATATATCCCTCTAAAAACTACTAAATATTAGTTCTTAAATACATATAGAGATTTCAACTTCATTGAACTTAGACATCATCCAGATGAAATCTGACACATTCCCACAAATTAATTTCCTTTTTTTCATTTCCAACAATTTGGTCCAAGACCACCCCCATCTGGTCATGATGTTCAAACAAAATTATCTTCCTTAAATTCCCACCAATACATGTGTATCTCTAATGGATCTCCATCATTCTCGATATTGACTTATGATTTAATGAGAAAGATGAGACAACCCTTAAATTAGGAGATCTCTCAATGATACAAAATCAAGAAGTTTTGATGCAAAATTTAAAACATATAGCATGTATACTATATTTTCATGACAAAAAAATAGTGGGTAATTTTTATTCCCCCTCATCTTCGAATCATTACCATATATGGGGAGAAAATATCAAGAAAAAAATTTCTTCTACTGAGGCTCACCAAACATGTGTCATCTCTTCTAAAAATGGTCTTCCTTGAATCTCAGTCACCACATATCAAATTAGTGGTGAGATAAAAATGAGATTCTCTTCAGATAAACTAGTTTCATTCATTAGTGATATCTTAAAATTAAAATGTCTTCATTTTCTCTTTAATACATTCTTAATCTTGCTCAGATCTTGCTTGAGTTTCTTCTTTGAGATTGGGATATTTTTTATCATCAGTGATAACATGATATTTGGTCACCACCAATATCGACATTTTCTTAGTACATATCAATAATCCTAGATCATGGTCAACCCCTTCAAGAAACGTCATTAAAATCTTATTCAGAAATCATGAAATATTGAAAACATATCCCAGCTCAAATAATCCCCTTTAAATTAGTTTGGTTTAATTATACTCGGTAAATATTCCTTCAGCTAGGTTTGAACACATCCCATCTCAAACCTCAACACCCAAAATCAACCACAACCAATAATTTTTAGTGAATTACATTCTTATTTGGTCAATTACCATCTTTGAAACTTTATTTTTTTGAAATCAACATAAGAAATGATGAATCATCATCTTTAAAATAGATCAGCATCAATCTTCCTTAGAAATATATAGTCAAATATCACATAGGATAAATTATCCTTTGAAAAATTTATCTTACGCACACCCCCACTCAAATTATCCGATGATAATTATCTTATGGGGCATGAGAGAAAATTTATATTATATGGGCCTTTATATTCTCTTATGAGATATAAATGGGGCTATAATTATCTTATTGTCCACTTCACCAAAACCACTTATGTGGTTAATAAAAATTAATAAAATTATCTTACCCACTACTTGATTTGATGGGGTTTAATACCAAATAACTTATTTATTTTTCACTGAATTCTATTATGGGTTTAACCCTTAAAAATATTAAAATATCTTTCAAACCACTACTTGAAATTTTACTCATGCGGTTGACTTACAAAAAATATCATTCACTAATGCACATGAAATAAAATGGTAAATACCTTAAAAATAAAATCAACTCTAAAAAAAATCTATGAAAAAATTGAATTCAGGAATTTAAATATTTAACAATCAAAGAAAAATATTATAATAATTCCAAAAAATGATATTTAAAATCAAAACATAGGATTTTAAGAATTGAAAATCTAATACCCAAGTCACTTCAAGAAAAAATTTTCAATTATAGTTAAATTAAAATAAATTTCAACATAACCAAAATATTTTTTCTTAAATTTTAATCAAATCAAAGTAATAACATTTAATAATTTTAGCATTGAGAAATTAACTTTTTAATAAAAATACTCAATAAATTAAAATTTCAATGCAATATAAAAACAATTAAAAAAATTATCATAGGAAATAAAATTTTATGAAAAAAACAAAACTATTTCATTAATGAGATATGAGAAAAAATATAGTAAAATAAATATACATAAATAAGACCAATTTGAAAGTTACTTTCTATAAAGTGAATCTGGTATGAATCCAAAAGCGAGTTATTTCCCATATATATATATTATCTAGAAATTAATCTTTTAATATCTATTATATAAGTGATTTATTTATGTATGATAGTAAATCTTCAAGTTTTTCATTCTTGGACTCCTTAGGCTCTTCAATATGAAAGATCAGGGGAGATACTTATTCCCCCATTGATTTAGGTTATTATAGCTCTAGTTATTTCTGGTGGGATTCATGGTGGTACTTAAATATTAGTGTAATTAGTTATATTAGATATTTTATCTATTCTTGAAGTTATTTAAACTGTGGCTACATTTTATCATAGACTTCTTGTTCTTACACTTGAGAGTAGTTAGTATATGCATAATTTTTTTCTTGAATATTTATCATGGAAAAATTGAAACATTTTAAATAAAATAAAAAACAAAAAGGGAAAAATTAAAAAGTATATAAAAAGTGCAAATGAACAATGAATTATTGAATTGTATCCCTAAATAAAGAACCAAGTTTTTGATACACCTATTGTGGGGCATGCAAAAATATAATTTATATTACCCTTAGTGCAACATATTGGTTATCGATTATCTTTTTTTTGAGAGGAATATTTTGGAACACTCACCATAATTTTTCATTTATTATATTTTTGGTATTTTTAATATATTTTATAACAAGGTAAAAGGTGGTGGTTTATGGTGTGAATGCAAGAACAGATTTAAAATAAAAAATAGAAAATGAAATATAAGTGTCAGCAAGAAAAGGAAATGATCCTAGGGTTATAATGTATTCCTTCATTGTACTATTTAATTATTTTAATTCTTTTGAATAATCAAATCAATATAATTTGTTAATTAACCTTGTTTCACTGGTATTTTGGTATCAAACACACTTAAGATATCTCCCATGCATATCAGGTCCTATATCTTCTATAATATAAGGTTAGTGAACACCTTAGTTGAGAATTCACACCTTCCAAGAATTTGGATCCATCATATTCTATTTAACTCATCCCTAGGCCTAAATCCATTATATAAAAGGATTACAAAGATAAGAGAGGGAGAATCGATAGTGATATAAGAGAGTTAGGTGATCCTTATAGGTGTTAATAATGAATTTTTTTTCTTGAACCCTCACGTTATCACTACTCACAATGAGAAAAATAAAAATATTAAAGAAATTTAAGAATGATAATTAGGAACCCCATGACTTCCCTAAATATAAAATTACTCATTTATTTCTTCTTCATTTAGGAGTTATAGAATCATAGTGGGGGAATAAAGAAAGTGGGAGAATAAAGATAAAAAATATATTGTTGATTAAAGAAAATATAGAAATGAAATTATAGAAGAAATAAAGTAGGTATACCCTACTATAATATCATATTTGGACCACACTCACTACAATTAAGTGAATAATACATTTAAATAGTTAGTATAAGGGATTAAATAGTTTTTGATGTTCATAGGATAACTTGTATGTATGAATAGATTGAGTAGGGGTATTTTCTCATGTAGAAAACTTCTAGTTTTCCTTATTTTATAATTTATCAAAATATTTTTTTGTCTTAGGTATTTATTTAAATATCCCCCGTGATATTGTTTCCATATTATCATCCAAATAAAATATGTAAAAATATTATTTTGGCTAAGTAAAATATGAGAAATATTTATTATTCATTTATGATTCACTATAAATATTCCAAGTGCGAAGATGATAAATCTTATGGATTAAAAATAATCTTCATGAAAATTTAAGATCCCAGAGTGTTGATTTAAAAATGTTTCATAGTGGTTTGAGATCATATGAATGTGAGTAATCATCTTATTCAATGGTTCAAAGATCCTTTATTACGATTGGTTTAGATAAATATCCCATATTATTCTTGGTATACTAATATTACACTAAGAACTTGGATGAAATTATCTAAGCTAATAACCTTATAAAAATGTCCTAGAGGTTGAATTAATTTTACATACCACAAAAAACCCATTTTCAATAACTCTATGAAAATGAAAATAACCTTACATATCAATATATTGAATAATACGTATCATAGTGAACTCATATCCTTCTATATTAGTGGAAAATTATAGATTATTATGTATTGAACTCATATCTTATTAGTGGTAAATGTATTCTATTTACATATTATGTGTTTCTACGAAGTTAATTTTACATAACATGCACAATTTCAACTTATATATTCTGTATCATCCTCGTGATTATATGTAACAGTAACCACCATTACCTAAAAAAATAATAAAAAACTATTTTAAATATTGATTGTCAATATTTAACGATAGAATAATTATTTAAGAAATAAAATTAAAAAATGAGGCCATTTTTATATTAAGCTTAATATTGAACCTATAAACTAAATATGTGATAATTTCCATTAAATCATGAAATTCATGGGGATGAAATAATCTATTCACAATGAAAAATATATGAATTATTTTCCATTGTCATTGGTTTTCATTTCATGTTATGCATCCACACATATTCTGTTGGATCTATTTAGGGGCATGTTGGTGGTGGCCTACTGAGTCTTTCACTCACACCCTATATATGAATCTTGCTTCGCATGAAATTATTTATGATAGAGTTATTATATATATATATATGATGTTTATATACTAATATCATTATGTATAATATTGTTGTGTTGTATGGTATGATATATAGAAAACAAGGAATATTGTACTTCCTAGTTTGGACATATCATAAAGTATAATGTGTTAATATCATGCCACTGATCTCCAGTCATATTACATGACGTGGTTATATCATAATATAGGTTAATTATATCATATTATGGGAATAACTTCCTATTATTAGGTTAGGAATATTAATTTTAAGTGGAATCAATGATATAAACTATCATTAATAAATAAATAATTTTAAGAACTAAGTACACTTAAATGTTATGTGCATGTGAAAAGGTTTACAAAACATTTATAACTGAATATATAATGGATCAGCTATTCAGGAGTGCTAATTTAGATCATATCTCAAATTGAATATATGTCTTTAGACCCCAATATAGTGTTTGGGGGTGTCAACATATGCTAGATATTGAGTCTCAGAAGTTAGTTTGAGATTAAGGGTGGAATTTGTCAGCATAAAAAATAACACACTATAATGTAGAGGATCATGATATGGTGAAGGGGTTATGTTGAAGGTCACACTATAGCCATGTGGTTTCAATAAAATGAATTTTGGAATGAACTTTTGGGGATAGAAGAGGTAACATTGTGTCCATGGGGCACTAGAGCATGGAGGGATGGAGGTGAATTTTTTGTTTGATGATTCTTAAGAATTACACCATGTACAAGGGGAATCATGTCATGATGAGTGTGTAAAAAAGTCAGAAAATGGTTAATTTGACTTACATAAGGTTACTCTAGTATATAGGGAACTCTTACGTATGAGTTTTGTGATATTTGAGGTTTTTAGGAAGTCACACCATGTGATAGATAGGTTACTCTATGATGGTATGTAAGAGTTTTCATGATGGTACATAAAGGTTGGGTGATTCATGAGGTTTTGGAATTTCTAAAAAAATTATGGAGGGTAAAGTCACACTGTTATCCATGGGGTCACACTGTGACATGAACCTAAGCTATGAAGTTAGGGGTTTTTTGAATTCAAGGGAGGTGTTTCGTGCCATGAGGGGTGATCTTGTTGTCGGGATTGGCCTGATAGGGTGGATTATGTCATGAACTAGGAGGGCCACACCATGACCTTCCATGTCCATTTTTTTTAAAAAGTTAAAAATTAATTGGATTAATTAAATAATAATTTGAATTAGTCCTTTTATCTATAATCTAATGGGTATACCGTACATTTCTCTCTCATTCCTTCTTTTACCCATAATTGAGATCTTTATCAATTATTTTTCATTATTCATTCTATTTGTTGCAAGGATTAGTTATGGTTAAGGCTAGGTACCATAGGATATTTACGTTTAATTTCACCCATGTTTCCTCATTTCATATTGGTCGTGTCCTAAATTAGGTATTTTTCCATATTACCTTATTACTTCTCACTGGGGATGAATCAGTCAGAGTTTCTTAGTGAGTGGAGTTATGATAACTCCAAGTAGGTGGTGTCTAGTTATTTCATGTGCTATACATGTTTCTATATATCATGTTAGAGATCGATAATGAAACTACCTATGGTTTTAATTGTTCGTAAGAGACACCTAAGGGTAGTACCATTTGGGAAATAGTGGTTTGGGATTGGTAAGACATGACTTTCCTAGTTATATGGTCTCAGGACTTGTTGTGGGTGATGCCATGTGTTATTAATATAGTTTTATGAGGTGTGATGTAACACTATAACTCTAATAAATCAAAGATAGTGGTTATCATAATACATTGTCACAAGATAAAATAAATCATATCCCAAAGGTTCAAATAGTTTAATAGTCTTAAGATACTAGACGCATACCTGATTCTCACATTACATTCGAAAAAATGAAATAAAACATAAAATTATAGTGATAAATTTATTATTTATTCAATTATATATTTGAAATAATTCATAGATCCCTTATTAGTATATTTGGGAAAGGATAACTTAATAAAGGGTGAACCCAGATGCTCAGTAAGGAAAATCATACAACAGAAGATATTATAGAATAAATAAAGCATGAAAAATATGGAATTGATAAGAAATAATCAAATATATCATATAAATAATATCATAAAGTTAAAATATATATATGGATGTTAAAACAACATAAATAATCACATGGATAACAATAAATAGTTTCATAATGATAGAATTCATAATGCCCAACATCATAATCTTACCATCAAGTACTCGATCCAAGACATCATACATAAGTAGGTAAGGAGTACACCAAATACCCAAAATAATTTGTCTCATTAGACCTAAGAATCCATTAAGGTGATATAATGATCCCCACAAATCACATATTAAGTCTAATTAATTCACCATTTGAAATAAATGAATAATAATTTAATACATAATCAATATAAATATTCATATAAAAAAACTAGCATGTGAAATGTTAATATTTTCCCTAGTCAATAACTAGAGAAACGTGATAATAAGACCTCTATAGTAATATTGTGGATGGTATAATTAGAGTATATCCCTAGTAAAGCATAATATTTATAAAAGGATATTGACATGTATAAAGATACTATATCACTAGATCATTTCTTGATGAAAATAATCTTTTCATTTTGAAATCAATTATTTTAAAACAAAAACTATCCAAAATATTAGGGAAAAAATAATCTTTGAAGAAACCATGGAAATTTTTAAAGTAATATTCAAGGAAAATAATATTCCTAATTGTGGAAAAATCCATCTATGTGGTAAAAATTAAAATAAATATTTCATTGAAACCTTTGGTAAAAACTACCTCATTATGAAAATGATAAGAAGATTTATTTTAAACCATTTATTAAAACTAAAATATGGATAAAAATGAATTTAATAAATAATTGGAAAATATTATAAACATTCTTGAAAACATTTTAAATAAAATATGGACATGGAATAAAGTGATTCTTGATCAAATAGAAAAACAAAGTCAGTTTTCCTTAAAAACACTCTTTCATAATTTTGAGTAATTTTATAAAGGATAATTAAAATAAAACTTTTAATTTCTAGAAAAAAATAGAGGATAATAAAATTTAAAATATTTATGATAGATAGATTATATAATTTCATCATCATAAATTTAAGCATAAACAATCCAGGTAAAAAGTTAGATTGTAACCTAAAACCCTTGCCTTAGGCCCAACTTACTTCTTAAGTGATTATAACCTCATGTATAATGAATTTAAATTTATTATACTTATATTATAGAATAGTATTCATACCTTTAATACCATACATGATTTAATTATAATATCTTATCACCAGTTCATTAACAATCTTTCATTATCATCATTGTTTCAGGTTCAACTGCTTCGTTTTTCATGTATGTTTCGATTTGATAATTACAGTTATTTAATATTGTTCACGGTTCCATCATATATTGATTTTTAATAATGATATAAATATAATATATACTCATTATATACATATCTATAACTGTATATAAAAGTCATAGATAGAAAAACAAATTACACTGTTCATAGAGATGGTAGTCTGTACATATGCATGAACACTATTTTCATTTTATAGTGAAAAGAAGGAAAGATAGATAAATAATATATTATCATTACAAAAATATTAAATATATAATTAATATCATATATAATTATTAAATCTGTATTTATATTCATTAATGTTAGGAGGTGAGGGAAAATGAATCATATCGCTATGTGGAGGTGGTTGTCTATAAACACGCATGAGCGATACTTTCATTTCCCATTTGATGGAAAGGAGGTGGAAAATTATCATCATATAATCAAAATAAAATATCAGTATATTTATAATAATATATTATTATGTTAGGATGGATATAATATATTTATAGTAAGTATAATAAGAAATTTACTTTGAAAGAGTCAAGTAAGATGATTATCTCTTATTTGAGTGTCCTCCATTAGATTACACATTAATCCATCTTAAGATGGTATTAGGGTAAGAAAATAAGCTCAAGAATAAAGGTAAGGAATATGGTAAGTTTTTTGGAAAGTAACTGGCTGAGATATAAGGCTCAAATTTTGTGAATAAGGGTGTACAAGAGGTGCCCTTTTATAAGTGAGGGGAAGGACACACATGGAATTACTTAAAATATTTAAATAATTTGAAGTCATTTTCTTGTGAAAGTAGAAAAAAGAGAAATAAATTATAATTTAATATAAATTTTGATTGAAATATCATAAAAAATTAATATTTAGAAAATTTTAGGTGATATTGTTCTCCTCATATCATAGTTTAACCCCTAATAAACCCTTTTAAACTCAACCATGGTAACTGATTTTTACTGTTTTTATTATTCATTATGAAAAAAATTATATAATATTAATTATTATATTTATAAATTTTGAATCATTTTCATAATATTAAATTTATATAATTGGTAAAAATTACTTTTAACATATGTTCATAAAATGAAACAAAAATAGTTTTTAGAAAAAATAGTTGTTTTAAGTATAAAAATGATTTTTTAGAAAAATAAAGTATAATATTGATTAAAATGGAATTAATTGGATTATAATAAATAAAATGACACTTATTTGTATTTTAAACCAAACTAAAACCTAAATTAACCTTCTAAATACTTTATTTAAAGTGAAGAACTAATAGTAATTTTTATTTGAATAAAAAAATTACTAAGATTTCCAAAATGTTAAGCATGTATTTCTAAGTTAAAAATTATATTTTTATATGAATTATAATAAGTATTAAATATATATATTTTTCTATATTTTTTTATAATATTACAAGTTACTCTTATTCATTTTAATTTCATAAAAGTGACAGTTTTTGTAAAATCAGTATTTTTCACTATTCACCTAAAAATAAACTATTTCTAAAAAATCTAAAAAATTAACAATAATATAATTTTTTTCAAATATAATTTCTAAAAATTGAAGAAATTAATTCTAATTATTCTCACATAAAACTCCTAAAAATCATTTTTATAAAGAATGTATTCCTTTGGAATAAAATGAATTTATTCTTATACTTTGCGTAGTAACAGAAATTAGATAAATGTAATTTTTTTATTTAATTATTTTTATTAAGGAAATAATTTCTACATATATTTCATAATTCATTTATTCCTATTCATACCTAAAAACCCAACAACTATGTTATAACATTCATATTTAAATAATATTATTTTATGGTTCGTTTAAGATAAGTATTGAGTGAGGTATATGCTATCAAATGTAGTATTAATTTAAAAGAAACTAAAATATTGGGGTGTTACATTATCTCATACTTATAGAAATTTCATCCTTACAATTTTAATTCATTTTGATCATATCATGACATTTTAATAGATTTTATCATGAATTTTAATTTCTTGGGTAAGACTAGGGAACTAATTATTTCATAAATAAAAAATGTGTACATTTATAAGACTTAAACTTTTTAATTTATTTCTAGAATAGTACCTTAATAACTAGTTGATACTTTCCAAAAAAACATAATAGTTTTATCTTCCATTTCGTGAGTTAAATGTATTATAATAAAATATACTTACTTGATTCCTTTCAACTTTCTGTGTGATTTTTTTCCCTTTGATCAAGTCTTTTAATCAATTTCCAATTTTGATTCTAACGAAGAATGAGTAAGAGGAATTTTTCATGTATGAAGTACGAACATCATCCTTTAATGAATCCTAATATCCATAAAATAAAGACAAGTTAGTTTACTTATCTAAAAAAAGGATTAAAAAAAGTTAAGATAATAGTCAATATGAATAAACCTTATTATGAAGAAGTGACACATTAATTACTAAAACATCAATAATAACACCCATACAAATGCTAAAGTAATTTAAGATTTAAATTACAATACCAATATCTTAACATATATTATTTTATTTTTGATCTACTAATTCCTAAATACTTAAAACAAATTAAACCCCAAAAATCATGATTATGTCAAATCCAAACATAGTTATAACATCCATGTTTTTAACTAGGGTTTAATTGTTAATCTTAATAGAAACGGATCAATATATTCTCATTATAACCATATTCCCACTAGGTTTATTGATTGTAAATTACTTCCTTAGAGTGTAAAGGTATGATTTTATATCCTTGAAAAACATAAAATTGTATTGATTTGAAATAAAATAAAGCACAAGTTTATGATTAAAGTACCTGGTATCTTAATTTAAGGCATTTCAACTTTAGCTATTATAATTTCATAAGATTTACCTTTCTCCCTAATCATTTCTAAGGTAAATTCCCTTTATTCTTAGGGAATTAATTTGTTTAGTGACCCATATCCATACATTTGAAGCATTGGAAATTGAAGATTTGTTTCTTTCCCTTTCATTCACATGCTTGATGGACTTTGACTCCACACTTGAAGCAAAAACCCATTCCCTTCAAGAAAGTACCATGTTTTTTATTTCCAGAATTATCACATGTGGGAGTTTCCATCCTTACCTTATTTTTTTCTTTATTTATTTTTTTATTAGTTTAAATTCATCCTATTATTCTATTGATTTACTTTGAAAATATATGTATTGGACAATTCTTTCTCCATCCTGATGACACTTGATACCATATCATCATATGATGGAAACATTTTAAAGAATAGTTATTTTAAGAGGCGTGGATTAAACCCATAAAACAAATGATCAATCTTACTTTCTATATTATGTACATAGTCTATAAGATTCCTTTCTAATCTTGAAAATCTTGTCTCATACCCAACAATACTTTCCTCTTCATTCTCTCTTAAATTAAGGAATTTCATTTCCATACCAGCTTAATGCTCATGATGAAAGTATTTCTCAAAGAATATCTCCTCAAAATTATTCCATTTCATTCTATTTTATCTCCCCTCTTACTTTTTATATTTAATCAATGACCCACATTGATCAACATCTTCCTTTAAATAATACATTCCTAGAATAACATTTTATCGTTTATTACTCCTCAAATCCATAAATATCTTTTCAGGGGAATTGATCCATCGTTGATATTTCAATGGTTTAGTAGTTACATTAAAGTATGGAGTTTTGCATCATATAAATAATTCCAAAACCAATAAATCATGTTTTTAATTACTTGTTTGTTCTATATGGGAAAGGTTATTAGTTATAACCTTATTCAATTATCCTGATATAGTCATAATTTGCTCAAATCCAACACCATATATATTGATTTTCTCAAAAGGAAAATACCTACATTGATTATGGGTGTTGACATTTTTTCTATAATTTAATTAGGGACTATTTATAAATAAATAAATAAAATATATTAGCTCATAAAATTAAGAATCATAGTGTATGATTATAAATCTTGTGAAATACCTAACATAAATTTAAAATTTATGCTTAGATAATCTCAAAATCATAAGCTAAGTTTATTTGGGAATATATTCAAATCATAAGAATATTTTCAAATCATTTATAATGGTTTATAAGGATCATGGGAATCAACCAAATTATATCTCTCTAGAGTGTCTATCCAAGGGTGAAGTCTTAAGCCCACTCATCCTTCACCAAGTGACGATTGTGTTGATAATCAACTAGACTTTTTTTAAAAGATATTTAATACTAGGTGAATCTATTCCATACATGCATCCAATTTCTAGTATCTATAAAGTGATTTCATTATTAGGAATCCAAAAATTATCTACCTTACCAAAACATGATGATATTCTCATATAATTATACTTATCCATAGTGTATATCATAGGGTTATATTTTCTATTTGATGCTTTCCTAAATCTTGTTTCCAATGTTTATACTATACTTCATCTGATACCAACTATAACACCCCAACTCCAATAACCCAAAGCTATTGGTTATCTTACTACATTAGAACATGATATAAGAGAATAAATTTTGAAGGATCAAATAGTTTAACAGTCTTGATAGACTAGATATATACATGTTTCTCACATTACATTTGAAAAAATGAAATTCAACTTAAAATTATAATTAAAACATTATTATTTCTTCAATTATCTCCCTAAAATAATTCATAGATCCTTTCTTAATATACTAGGGAAAATAAAACATAATAAAGGGTGAGTTTAGATGCCCAGTAAGAGAAATTATACAACATAAGATATCATGGAATAAATAAATCATGAGAAATATGGAAAAGATAAAAAATAATCAAATACTTCATATAAATAATATCATAAAAGGGTAATATATCCATGAATTATATAACAATACGAATAATAACATGGATAACAATAACATGTTTCATAATGATAGAATGTATAATATAGAACATCATAATCTTACTATCAAGGCCTCAAGACAAGAAATCATATGTAAGTAGGTAAGGTGTATGCCAAATACCCAAACTAGTTCATCTATTTTGACCTATTTATTAATATAGGGTCTACAATGATCCCCACCCATCACTTACTAAGTCTAATTAATTTATCATATAAAATAAATGAATAACAATTCAATACATAATCAATAGGAACATTTATATTAGAAAACCCTCATATAAAATTTTAATATAATCCATAGTTAATAACTAGATAAACATGATCATAATCAATCTATAGTAATATTACACATGGTATGATTAGAGAATATCTATAATAAAGCATAATATTCATCAAAGGATGTTGACATAGATGAAAAAACTTTTAAAATACCACTGTAACATTTCTTGAGGAAAATACAAATTTCATATTAAAATTAGTTATTTAAAATATATAAATTTATATAATATTAATAAAAAATTATATTTTAAGAGAATAATAGATATTTTTGAAGTAATATTCAAGGAAAAGAATATTAATGATGGTAATAAAAGTTGTTTGTGCGGTAAATGTTAACACAAATATTCCATTCATTCCTTTTGTAACAAGTACCTCATTTAGAAAATGTTATGAAGATTATTTTTAAAACATTTTATAGAAAAAAATCATGGGTTATATAATATTAAAAACATTCTTTAATTTTTTAAAAATAAAATATGGGCATTGAATAAAATTATTTCTAACCGAATAGAAAAATATTTCCAACTAAATAAAAAAACCCAATTAGTTTTCCTTAAAAAAATTCTTTTAGAATTTTGTGAACTTAGAGAAAGGAAAATGAAATTAAAACTTTTAATTTTCATAAATAACCATAATATAAGAAAATACATAATATTATTGAGATATATATCATATAATTTTACCATATTAAATTTATGCATAAATAATTTTGGTAAAAATTGAGATTGTAACATAAAACCCTTACCTTAGGTACAAATTTCTTCCTAAGGGGTTATAACCTCATGTATAATGAATTTAAATTTATTACATTTCTATAATATAAACATATTCATACATATCATACCATAAATAGTTTACTTATAACATCTTACCACTTGTTCATTAACAATATTTCATTAGCATCATCATTTCAAGTGTTAAATGTTTTTTTTCATGTATGTTTCGATTCAGAAGTTATGGTCCTTGTATATTGACCATGGTTTAATAATATATAAAATTTTAATCATGATATAAATATCATATATAATAATTATATACATATTTATAACAATCCATAAAAATAAGATATCAAAAAATGAATTACATCATTCATGAAGATGGTAGTCCATATGTACGCATGAACATTGTTTTAATTTTCTAAAAAAAATATGGAAAAAAAGATTAATAACATTTTATAAATATATAATACTAATTATATCATAAATATCACACATATTTATTAAATCTATCACTTTATCTATCAATGTGGGTGGTGATGGAAAATGAATCATATCGCTATGTGGAGGCGGTGGTCCACACACACACACACACACGCATGAGAGATACTTTCATTTCCCATTTTATGGAAAGGAGGTGGAAAATTTTTGTAACATAATCATAATAAAATATAAATGTATTTATGATCCTTGAGTAATTATTTTAGGATGGATACAACATATTTAGATGAAATATAAGAATAAATAAACTCTGAAAGGATCGGGTAAGATGATTACCGTTTATTTGAGAGACCTCTTTTGGATTACACCTTAAGCCTTCTTAAGATGGTATTAGGGTAAGAACATAAGATCAATAATTAAGGTAAGAAATCTAGTATTTTTTTGGGTAGGTATTTTTTAGTTATATGAATCAAATTTTGCAAATAAGGGTGGATAATAGGTACCAATTTATATGTGAGAGGAAGGATATACATGGAAATACTTAAAATATTTAAATAATATAAAGTATTTTATTATTAAAGTGGGGAAAAATTATAATAATTAGAATTTAATATAATATAGGGTTGAAATATATTCAAATAGTAAGATTTATACAATTTTATGTTACATTTTTACCCTTATCTCTTAGTTTAATTACCAATACCCTTTTAACCTTAATCATGGTAAAAATTATTACTATTAATTATTATTAATTTTTTTTGAAATTATTTATTAATATTAATTATTATAATTCTAAATATGGAAGTTATTTTAAAATATTCAAATTCCAAAAGCGGTGAAAATTACTTTTTATATATGTTCATAAAATGCAATAAAAACCATTTTTAGAAAAACGTTTATTTGAAGTGTATTATCTTTTTTCTAAAAAAATAAAGTATAGTATTTATTAAAATGGAATTAATGAAATTATTTTAAATATAATGAGTCTTATTTTTATTTCAATTAAATAAAAAACTAAAAGTAATAAATACCTGATTAAAATACAACAAATAAAAACAATTTTTATTTGAACAAACAAATTACTTAGATTTCCAAAATGTTAAGCATATATTTATAATTTTAATATTATATTATTATATTATTATATTAATTATTAAATATATATTTTTTCTATAAAAAATGTTTTATAAAATTTTATGTTATTCTTACATCATTATAATATCATAAAAGTGACATTTTTTTAAATTGTTATTTTTCACCATTCACCCAAAAAAATGACTATTTATGGAAAATACCAAAAATTTACCCCAACATATTTTTAACATGATTAATTCGAAAATAAAATTAATTTTTTCAAATAAAATTTCTAAAATGGTATAAATGAATTCTAATTATTCACACATAAAACTCCAAAAGACTTTTTTTATGGAGAATGTATTCTTATGGAATAAAATAGATTTATTCTTATACTTTTCCTAGTAACAAAAATTAGATGAATGATTTTTTGGATTGAATTCATTATTATTGCTAAAAAAATAATTTCTAAATATATTTCACATTTTAGTTTTTCCTATTCATACTCCCCAACCCAACATCTAGGTTATAATAGTCATATTTAAGTAATATTATTCTGTGGTTTGTTTAATCTCAAGGATGCATGTAGTGAACACTATATAATGTTTTATTAATTTAAACGAAACTAAAATATTACATTTTTACATGTGATGAAGATATGATTCTATAGTAGCATTAATGGAATAACCAATGTGGTTGTGAGTGATGTTGATCACTATGAATGAAGCAATGTGGTGTGCTAGTATGATACGAATAGTGCTGACCATTTCCATGAGTGGTGATGGAGGTTCACTGAGTTTTGGCCATAGGTTGTTAGTGATCTCACTATTCATTATCTTGGGATTGTTGGGGGTAATGTGTACATAGGATGAGGCCCATAAAGTGGTTTTTACTACTAGTTGTTAATGGTATCCTTAATAGACTGTGAGGCTTAGGAGTGATAATGTTGACCATAATTATAGAGGAGGGATACACTATACATGGCCATGAGATTTGGTGGTTATTAAGATCACCAGATGTGAGAATGATTCTCACCATATATTTTGCATATGTTGAAGCTAGTGAGTTGGTCTTCGTAAAGGATGGGTATCTCTATGCCTCAAGTTTTCTCAATCTATTGAGCCAAAAGTTGGTAAAAATGTTTGGATGAAGATGAAACTTGTGATATGATATGTGAATATGATTTTTAGGTGAAGTGGTTTCCTCATAATGGTTAAATTTTTTATGGATGAAATGTGACACTGTGTGGTATAATATTAGTTGGAAGGATGAGAGTATTTCTAGTATGAAAAATTATGGATGTATTTTTCCACTCCATCACTGGATGAGGTAGGTAAAGGATCATTCATGGATATACAATAATTATTAGTGTAAATTATTTGGTGTGTTATGTTTTTTGTTTATTAATATTCATACACTAGTATACATATGGATATTATCTAGGGAAACCATTGGTGTAGGTTTATTGAGTTCATACTCACACCCTTCAGGGGCCCTCTAGGATACATGAAGCATTTATAGTTCATAAAATTAGTAGGGGTAAGTTCTTGTAAATAGGAGTTTAGTGGATATGGAGGCACTAATAGTGAATGGGCTTGAAGTCATGGTTTGGTAGATGGATTTAGTGGTTCCTCAATGATATATTGGTTGGCTATTTTTGTTACTTTTATTCTTTTACAAATTTGATTGAACAATGGGTGATCTTATTTACTTTTATATGATTTGAATGACCTTTTATAGATTTATTTATCTTATCATATGTATTTATATCTTTATTTTTTTCTATTTATATCTAATTTTACTATTTTTGTGTTATTGTCATTACTTATCTTTAGAGGGTATGTTCTCCCCACTATTATCCCTTAGACCCTCACTACTAGTCTACATACTCTAGTGTATAGGGAGGCATGCTTGATGTCTATTGATGCTATGATCCATTACTATAGAGTGATTCAGGTTGGGGAGTTAAAAATTGGTATTAGAGTATGTTAAGGTAAATTGATACCAGCCAGTTTTGGTTTTTTATTTGGAATATGGTTGATAGAGATTTTGGGAAGTGTAAGAACTTGCTTCTAGAAATGAAACATTGGATTAATGTCATGATATATGTCTAGAAAACATAAGTTGGGACTAAATCCCAAGTTACCATTAGAAGCTGGGATTTTTTTTATTCTGTTTTTCATTGTTACAGTTGATTTAAACTAATTGGTATTTGTTGTTATATATATATATATATATATTGTAAAATCTTATCCTTGATAAGAAATAAGTGGTACTCATGCATAATGTTATACATGTAGGACTCACATGAAGTGTTTCTGATTGTTTTTTATTGTAATTTATGTTTTTTAATGAAAAGGGATTTGGCTATATAAAGAGTTAGAAATAAACTATATTTTTTTCACATATCTTGTTGGTGGAATTCTACTTAGCCTGACCAAGGATATGATCTTAGTGTGATCAAATATGTAAATCTCATGTGTGTATGGTGTGTGTGTTATTTAGACCAGATAAGGGTAGGAAGGGATATAAGGCTAGATGGTATGGGACATTGGATTGGTAGGGAAGTATAAGGGCTAGTGGGTTACAATGCCTATTACAACTTTTCCTATTTGTGATATATTAACCATTATATTTATATTGATCATGGAATTTGGTTCTCAAAGAGATGACACATAAATAGTCTCTATCGGAGTGTTAAGAGGGAATATATATATGGTTCCAATAAGGTGGGAAATGGATAAGGTACATGAGGATGGAAGTGATCATGTTCCAAAAACAAAGGTTTGGAGACAAGTAGGCCATCCACATTTTCTTGTGGAGCTAGGGTAGTGGTTGGATGAGTAGATCAAGGTGATCATAGTGCAAGTAATGCATAGAATTGATTGGGGAGATGAGGGAGATAAGATACTTATATAATATTTAACATGAGAGTTCCATTCATAATATCTTATTTTGTTCTAGGGAGGGGGTGGAACCTGAAAAATAGAGTATTGGATTGAGTCAGCACATATGATCTTTTATTATCAAGATGCCACCAAACTGGAGAGTCAAAATGGATACATATATGTTTAGAGGGCCACAAAAATGATGGTGGGATGTACAGGTATATACAAGAAGTAACTATAACACCCTAAGGTTTTATGAAATATATATTTTTTCAAATAAATTTAATTCTATTGATATCTTTCATTACATACAACACTGAGTTTTAAGAAAACCGCAATATACTATTAATATTATTATTTACACATGACCATTGTAAACTAGATGTTAAATTTGGTGAAATGAATAGGAATAAACACATTTTTAAAAATGTGTTTAAAGGTGTTATACGAATATAATATATTTATAAATAATTACTCCATTTTTAGTAAAGTATTTCTTTAAAAACACTTTTTCTCAAAAAAATGATTTTTTTTTATTTTTATGAACAAATAATAAAATTAATTTTTGAAAATTATAAAAAAATTATTTTAAAAAATTAAATTCATTTTTGAAATCATCATGTAAAAATTATCCTAGGGTGAAATTTTTGGAATTTTCTGAAATGATTAATTTTTCCATGAATAGTGATAAATATTATTTTCTATTAAAAATTACTTTTTTTGTTTAAAACATTTAAAATGTTACATATAGTTTAAAAAAATTAAAATTAAAATTAAATTAAATATATTATTATTAAACCGATCTAGGTCATTGGAATAAAATTCAAGGTTAATTTTGATATTAAAACTTTCTAAATTTATGAAAATTTACTCTTTGGAAAATCGCTTTTTTCATCGCTTCTGTAGGTTTAATTTTAAATTAAAATTTTAAAATTATTTGAATTTAATTTGTAAAAATTGATTAAATATTTTAAATAATTATAACCAATATTATATAATAGGGTTAAATTAATTTTTGGTCAAAATTAATAATAAAATAGTAAAAATTAATTACCATAGTTAAGGTTAAAACTGGTTTATCAAAGGGTTAAACTAAACGATAAGGGATAAAATGACATAAAAAATTCTTAAAAATCAATTTTTATTAATATTTATACCTTATACCATGTAAGGTTTGATAATGATCCATTTTATCGTTTTTTCCTATTTTAAATGTTGGTACGTCTTTTTCTTTTCAAAAATTCAATGTGTGTCCTCCCCCTGATGTATAAAAGGGAACCCCCATTCCTCTCCTCTTCAATTTTCCAAAACCCTTTGGATTGGACAATAAATTCCCAAATACATTAATTAATTTTTTCCCAATATCTTAGTGTCCTTATTTTCATTATTAAACCCTTATAAGAAGGATTTTTTTGCTAACCTAAGGAGGTTGTCCAAAGAAGAGGGGTCGTTGTTAACCGAGTATTTTTCTATTATTGCTTCTTCCACCTACATAAAATATTATTAAATTATGATAATATAATAAAATAATTATCTCCTATATAATTATATTTTATTAGGATAATGGTATAACATACATCCGTATCCTCTTCCATTAAATGGGAAATGAAGCCGTCGATCGTGTGTAAGGCGTACTACCACCTCACGAACTGATGTAATTCATTTTTCATAACCACCTCTCATAGTTGGAGATAATTATGGATTTAATGTTTATGTATGAAAATAATGACATATTTATACTGTTGTAATTATAATATAACATCTAAATTCTTACCTTCCAATCCGTTGTAAAATGATAACATCATTCGTGAGTATGTGTAGACTACTACCTCCATAAAGCGATGTGATAAAATTTTCATTTTATTTTGAAATAGATAGTAATAAGGATATATTATATGAATACATGTAATATATATGATATAAAAATTATTCTGAAAAGGTGAATTAGTATTTTCCTTTCTTTTGTTCCATCTATCAATAAAATGGAAACAATGTTCATGCGTATGTATGACCAACTGTCTCTATGAACAATGTATTTCATTTTCTATATATAAATTTAATGTATTACTATAAATAGCTATATAATGAATATATATTATATTTATATCATGTTTAGAATTTTATAGATGATACAACCATTATCAAATAAAATTATTGAAAATACCAAACCAAAACATACATGAAAAATAAAGAAATTATTACCCAAAACATGCTTTTAACATGAAATTGTTAATAAACAGGTAATAAAAGGTCTTATGTAAATAATATAGGGTATTATATATATTATTATGGTTATATGATATATTTATAATAAACCTATATTTATTATACATGAGTTTCAAATGTGCATGAAGATATTTGAGACTTGAGGTAAGGGATTTCCGTCTCACTTTCATATCTATGAGGCACATGTCATGTTCACCACATGTTTCTTCTACATGGTGTATATAATACCCTTGAATGTGTTTTATTATTCTTCTTATGAATTTTATGGGGATTTAAATATCCATATATGGTTCTTTCTTCCATGGGTATTATGATTCAGAAGTTACCAATGTGATAACGATTTTTATATAACAATACCATTATATATCAGGACTATTTATGATTATTCTTATGATGATGAAATATTAAGATATAACTCACAAGAAACTCATTAATTTTATTCCCCTATAGTTATTTTTAGAGAATAAATGTTTTAATTTCATTTTACTCTCTTTAATAACTAAATATAAAAATATTGTTTTTAAGAAAAACCAAATTTATTTCTCTCTTCGGTCGAAAACCTTTTTCTTTCTTGTTTATATTTTCCAAAAATGTTTTAAATAAAGTTTTTACTATTATCCAATTATTTTTTATAAATTTTTTACCCTTATTTTAATTTTATAAAATGTTTCAAAATGAATCTTTTTGTCATTTTCCAAATGAGGGTCTTTTGATTTTCTACTAAAAATAAGAAATAAATATTTGTTTTAACATACATTCCATGAATTAGATTTTATACCACCATGAAAACTAAATTATATGAAACTTAATTTAAAAATTTTCAAGGTTATTTTTAAAGAAAATTATTTACTTAATATTTGGAAGATTTTTAATTTTTAAAAATGTTATTTCAAAGTGAAATGGGTATTTTATTCAAGAAATGTTCCAAGTGGTGTTTCAAAATAATTTCCCATATAAGATGACATCCTTTTATGTTAATTAATATTTACTAGGGATATTATCCAATTATACCATCATTATTATTTATTTTTATGGATTATATTTATGATGAAAAGATGATTATGAAACCCTTTCCTTTTCTATGGGTTATGCTATGATAAAATGATAAATGTAAATGAAACCCATTTATTTTCATGGGTTATGATATAATTAAAATTTTATGATTTTATGAAACAAAAATGTGTGGATTATATGATGGGTGTGACCTATATCTACCTCCAATTAATTGGGTAAAAATGGATAACTCATGAGTTAATTACGTTATTGTCAACCAAGTTTCATGTTCACAATGATATGCATGGAACTAATTTCATGTCCATAAGATTATGCCTGGTCTTTATTTCATGTCCATATGGTTATGTGTGGACCTATTTTCTTGTCCATAAGCTAATGCATGAAATGTATTTCATGTCCATAAGTTTATGCAAGGGCCTAATTTCATGTCCTTAACTTAACGAGTGAACCTATTTCTATTTATACATGGTCACGATGTTATAATATTATGTGTTCCACAAAACTATGTCTCATGAAAATGTTATGTTCTCATGGATAATTCTCTTTTATTATTATATGATTCATGTCTTATGAAATTCCATGATTTATGAAATGACTCAAGTTTATAATATATGATATGTAGGGTATGGTTTTAGAATGTTTTTCTTATGTTCTCATACCCATATGATCATGTTAAGTCGATATCTCTCCTTTTAACCATTATTGATAATCTGAGCTAACTTTTTATTATGATTAATTTCCCATGTTGTGAAGAAAGGTATTATGTATGATATGTCTAAGAAGGTAGGTAGTTATTAAGAACATAATGGGAGATTATTTTGTTTACTTATGAATTATATTTTTATGTATCAAAGTTTTCAAAGACATTAGAACTATATGATTCTTGAATGGATCATTATTTTATGTAATTAATATTCATATAATAAGATAAAATATTTATGTATGAAAATTTCAGGTCTTTATAGTTGGTATCATAGAAATATTTAGTTTACCTTTGAAAACTAGGATTAGAAAAATTTAGTGAGATCCCTAGGGATATGTCTAAGGATAATTATAAGGAAAAGTCAATGTATATAAAAATGTCTTGGAATTTTGGTGAAGGATATAGTGAGTGGTTTCCATGAAATTACATCACTATATATATAATATAAGTGGATTTGGATCTAATGAAGTTATATGTAGGGGTAATAACTCTGAAAAGGGTGCATTAGGATTTGACTCGATCATCACCTGGTGCATGAAAATGGGTCTTACTGCACACTTGGTTTGACATTCTCAGGGGATATTTTTTGAAAATTCATAAACCTTTTACAAAGCATCAAGAAGGATTTGAATAAATCATGACCATGAATAACCTAGGTTAAACCTAAGGTGTCATATATTGGAAATTTATTTTCATGATTCATCCATACTATAAAGGATTTTATTATTATTATGTGGTCTCCCACTATGATTATTGTTTCTCATACTATGATTTTTGGTTTTAGTAGATGTCTAGAACATAAAGGAATCATGTGAACAACAAATAATATTCCCAATGCAATGACTATCCTCATGATAACCAAATTTCTTATAAGTTAGAATAAAATATTTCATGAGTACAATCACTCACCTCTCTCAAGATATAAGTGGTAACATGGGTCATGTTGAACTTTTGAATTTACTAAGGATGGAGCAACATGACACTGAATATTTTATGAGATAATGTGTACCCTACCTCTATGATACTTGTAATCCAATGGTTTCTGAGCAATGGATAATTGTGATGGGAAAATATTTTTTATTATCCAGTGTTTAGAGCATGAAAAATTCATTTTAGCTATCTACTGTTTGAAAGGAGAAGAAGATCAATGGAAGAATACTATCAAGAATACATATAACATGATGAAATTGAATCGATGGAATGGGATTAGTTTAATAACTTATTTTTCAATAATTAATTTCCTTTTATTCTTCAAATGAAAATAGAGAAGGAATTCTTTGAGTTAAAGTTAAAGGATTATGAATCTGTTGGTACCTGTGGGAAAAATTTTATAAAACTTGTGAGGTATGCTTCTCGAATTATCATCTAACATGAATGTAAGGTTGATTGATTTTTAATTGGCTTAAAACCAAGTCTCCTAAGGGTGATATCCCTAATGTAATTCAATATCTACAGAGAAATAATTTGATGTAATATCATTGTGGAAATAGAGATTTAATTTACTTATCAATCTCATGGTTTTCACAAAAAATAAAGTTGAAATTCAAAGGAAATGTTAAAAACCATGGAGATAAGAAGATGAACTTTCCTTCATTCTTGAAGTGTGGAAGGAAACATAGAATAAACTGCATTAATTGTACTCGTAAATGTTTTAAGTGTGTAAAGGAAGTTCATCAAGTGGATTAATACCAAATTGATGAAAAAAAGTTAGCTAATGAAGTAAATAAAGAGAAATATCTACAGGATGCACCACCCACACTCTAGTGCATCAAATGCAAGGAGTATGGATATTATGCTAAATAGTGCTCAGATATGAAGTTTAATGACAATTATCAACGTAAAAAATCTCTTAATATGTGAGATAAAGGGAAATCTAATGCGATCAATTTTTATGAGGAAGGGTATGATAACAACGTGGTTAAAGGTACACTTACTATTCACTATATAACTACTAATTTCTTATTTAACTCTATATCTACCCACTATTTTATATCTGAAGAATTTTATAAGGGTATCAAAATTCTACCCTAAATATTAGATGTTGAATTAGTAGTGAAAACCCCTAATGGAATGATGATGGCATCTCAAGTCTATGATTCTTCTATGATTGATGTTTATAAGAATTCACTTCCTGAAAATCTTATTATTCTCCATATGGTTGAATTTGATGTTATATTAGGCAGGAATTGACTTTATATACATAATTCCCACATCAATTTCTAAGGAAGAGAAATCATATTTTATATTCCAAACCAAACTATGATAGTCTAGGAGTGTAACAATAAATATGAAATTTCTAGGGAAATCAAACCCATTGTATAGGTCTTGATTCCTATTCAAAAGGGTTTTTTTATCCCAAATGGTCGGGGAGAAACGTAACATAAATGATAATATTATTGGGTGGTTCTTTGTTTATGTCTTTATATAAGAGTTTCCTAGTATTCCACTGAATCGTGAAGTTTAATTTTTAATAGAACTTATACCTGGCACCAGACTTATTTTAAGGACTACATATAGAATGACCCTGATTGAGTTATAATAATTAATGATGTAAATCCAAGTGAATCTTGACAAGGGACTGATTTGGGAAAGTGTTTCATCTAAAGGGTGTAACAATCCTTTTTGTTAAGAGGAAATTTGGATATATGTGACTCAACATTGATTACTAGGAACTAAAAGAATCACAATCAATAAAAAGAAACCACTACCTTATATTAAATATTTGTTTGACCAAAATCACAAATATCAATACTTTTACAAGATTGACCCTCATTCTAGATATCATAAATTGAAGGTTAATAATGAAGATATACCCAAGACAATATTCCATACTAGGTATGGACACTATGAATATATAGTTATTCCAATTGGTCTTAATAATTCCACCAAAAGTTTCATGAATTTAATGAGTAGAGTCATTAAATATTGCCTTGATCAATTCATGGTAGTCTTTATAGATGTTATTTTTATATATTCAAAGTGCAAGAAAGATCATGAAGATCACATGAGGATTATACCAAAGACCCTAAGGAAGGATAATCTATATGTTAAATTTACCTAGTGTAAATTTTGGGTGAATAAAGTGTCATTTTTGGGGAATATAATCTCAAGAGAGGGTATATTATTGGATCCATAAAAATATAGGCTATTAAAAGTTGTCCCATACTAACCATAGTGATTTATATCTGTAGTTTTCTTGGTTGGGATAGATAGTATCGACACTTTGCAGAAATTTTTTATGGCTGTCCCATCCATTCACCAAGTTAACTCAGAAGGGAGATGAGTTTCTTTAGACAGATTAATGTGAAGAAAATTTCAAGGAACTGAAGAGAAGGTTAGTTATTACACCCATGTTCACATTACCTAGCCATGGATAAGGGTTTTTAATCTATAGTGATGCATCGAATAAGGGGTTTCTATGCATCCTCATGTAGAATGATATGGTGACAACTTATGACCCATGACAATAAAAGCTTCATGAACAAAATTTCTCAACTCATGATTTGGAGTTCGCAGTGGTAATTTTTTTCATTAAAGATATGAAGACATTATCTTTATGGATAAATGTGTGATATATATAATGATCATAAAATTTTAAATTATATATTCACACAGAAGCAATTGAACATGCACTAGAGAAGATTGTTGGAGATGATTACAAATTATGGATTCTCAATAAATTACCACCATAGGAAATTGAAAAGGGTGGATGATGATTTAAGTTAAAAGGATCATGGTAGATTATCTACGATGAGAATCATAAAAGATCCAATATTTTTTGATTTAAAAAGGATGGATCTAGAAATCATAAAGGAAGTGGGAAAATATTATCTTTCTAAAATAAGTGTTTAACCATCTATCCATGTGAAGATCAAAGAGGCACATAAGAAAGATGTAGAGCTAAAAAAGAAAGATATAAATGTTCCCAAGTTTAACCTTTATTGTGATGGAATGATAAGGTTCAAGAATTGTGTATTTGTTCCAACCACACCAAATTTTAATGATTTTTTAGAGGAAGCTTAGAGTTATTCATTTTCTATTCATCTCATAAGTACAAAGATGTATAGAGATTTGAAAGAGTAGTTCTAGTGGGGTGGAATGAAGTGATATATTCTAGGGTTTGTATCTTAATGATTGTATGTTAGTAAGTTAAGTATGAGAGACAAATTTCCAAGGGGATGTTACAACCACTACCCAAACTAAAATAGATATGGGAAAACATCGCCATGGTTTTTTATTAGACTCCCCAAAATGACTAAAGGGTACAATGCTATATGGGTTATTATTGATCACCTCAAAAATTCATTAAACTTAATCCCTATAAAATAATATTTCTCTCTATATCATATTTCTAGGATATGAATTAAGTATATTTCAAGGTTCATGGAGTATAAATTTTATTTTATTTTATTAGGATATGAGGTTTACCTCAAAGTTTTGGAAAATACTTCAAAAAGATCTTGATACCGAATTGAGTTTTAGAACTGTGTATCATCCTTATACATATGGAAAGTGTGAGATAATAATTCAAACCCTAGAAAATATGCTAAGATCTTTTTATATGTATTTCAAAGGTAGTTGGGATCAACACCTTCCTCTAGTCAAGTTTTCTTACAATAACAACTTTCACTCAAGCATTCATATAGATCCTTATGATAACATATATAGAAATAAGTGTATAAATCTAACATGATGGGATTAATTTGGGGAAATAAATCTATAAGTAACTAATCTAGATGAGGAAATAGTATAGAAAGTCAGATCCATTCATCATCACATCAAGGTAGTTCAAAGTTGATAGAAAAGTTATGCTGACAATCATCGGTGTGATCTAGAGTTTGAAGTTGGTTATAAGATTTTATCTATGGATTTTTTCATGGAATAAGGTTATGAAATTCAAGAAGAAAGGAAATTTTATACCTAGGTGTATTATCCCCTTTGATATTCTTGATAGATAATGGACAATTGCTTCTCACTTGGCACTTCCACCAAACCTCTTTCAAGTCCATAATGTGTTCTGTATATATATATATATATTGAGGAAGTACATTCTTGATCCTTTGCATGTACTAAACTCATAGGTCATACAGCTAGATAATGATATTTCATATGAAGAGTAACCTATAGATATTCTGAATCATAGAGATAAAGTTTTATGAAACAAGATCACTCACCCCGTTAATGTTTCCTTATGAAACCACCAACTTGAGGAATATCTCTGGGAACTTGAGGATATGATAAGGAAGAAGTACCATTAGTTTTTATATTAGAGTGATATAATTTAAAGGTAAAAATTTATTTTAAGGGGGGGGGGTAGAATATAACACCTCAATATTTTATGAAATATTTTTTCCAACTAAATTTAATTTCTTGGATAGCTTGTGTTACATGCAAAATAATTTTTTAAGGAAATCATGATATACTATTAATATTATTACTTAAATATGAAAATTATAACCTAGATATTAAATTTTTTTGTATTAATAATTATATTTTTTTCTAAAAAAATTATGTATAAAGGTTTTATATAAATAAAATATATTTATAAATAGTTATTTAATTTTTAGTAAAGTCTTTATATGCTTCAAAAATAATTTTTTCTTAAAAATGATTTTTGTTGATTTTTATGAGTGAATAATAAAATTATTTTTTATAAATTTATAAAACTTATTTTAAATAATTAAAGTTATTATTTTAATCAACATTTTAAAATAATCTTAGGGTGGTTTTTGAAGAATGTTTTTGAAAAGATTAATTTTCACTGAATAGTGAGAAGTACTGGATTTTTATTTAAAACCTCCTTTTCATTTAAAGCTTTTAAAAAGTTAAATTTTGTTTAAAAATGTTTTAAAGGTAAAATTAGTAAAATTATGTTATTATTAAACCAATTTATTTCATTTTAATTTAATTAATGATGTCTTTTGATATTAAATTTTTCTATACATAGGAAAATTTTCTCTTTGGAAAACTGCCTTTTCATCGTGTATGTGGGTTTAATTTTAAAATTAAAATTTTCTACTTATATGAATGGAATTTGGAAAGAGTTATTTAATATTTTTAATCATCACAATTAATATTATATAATAATTTAAACTTAATTTTTGTCCAAAATTAATTACAAAATGAGTAAAAATTAATTACTGTGGTTTAAGTGAAAATAAGTTTACTAAGGGGTTAAACTAAAATGATAAAGTGTAAAATGACCTAAAAACTTGTGAAAATATAATTTTATGATCATATTTATACGCTATAACATATAATATTTGATAATGATCTATTTTTGGGCCTTTTGGAATGTTTAAAATTTGGGTACACATTTTTCTTTTAAAAAATTCCAATTGTGTCATCTCCCCCACTTATAAAAGGGAACACCATCTATTATCCTATTAACACTTCAAAAACCCTTTGGTTCAGACAATAAATTAAAAAATACATTACTTAATTACATAATAACATCATATAGGCCTTATTTGTATTATTAAAACCTATTAAGAATATTTTTTGTGATAACCTAAGGATGTTGCCCAAAGAAGAGGCATCGTTCTTAACCGAACATTTTTATTTTATTTATTCTTACACATCCTTAAAATATTATTAAAATATTTTGGTATAATAAAATAGTAATATCTAATATACTAGGATGTTATTATGTTAATTTTATAACCCACATCCATTTCCTCTTCCATCAAATGGGAAATAAAACTGTCTATCATGTGTGTGGAGGACTACCGTCTCATAAATGATGTAATTCATTTTCCTTCAATTCCTATCAAAGTTGGAGATAATTATTGTTTTAATTGTTATATATTATATTTATTACATATCTATAATCCTATAAACATAACATCACATATATATTCTTACCTTTAAATCTTTTGGAAAATGATAACATCACTCATGCATACATGTGGACTATCACCTCCACGAAGTGATGTGATGCATTTTTCATTCTATTTTAATATGGATAGTAATAGGGATAGATTAAATAAATATTCATGATATTTATGAAATAAAAATTATTCTATAAATGTGAATTACTATTTGAATTTATTTTCTTCCATCTTTCAAGAAAAGGGAAACAACGTTCTTGCATACGTTCTGCATACCGTCTCTATGAATATTGTAATTCATTTTCTATTTCTAAATTTAATGGATTAATATAAATAAATATATAATGAATATATATTAAATTTATATCATGGTTAATATTTTAGAGATTATGGAACTATGATCAATTTAAAGGGACTGAAAATATCAAAATGTAACATACTTGAAAAATGAAGCAGTTATTACCCGAAACATGATCTTAACAAGAAATTATTAATAAATGAGTTATAAAAGATCATAATTAAACCATAAAGGGTAAGATATATATGATTATGGTTCTTCAATAGATGTATAATAATACTATATTCATTATAAATGATATTTGAATGTTTATGAATGAAATCAAGGCTTGTGGTAATGGATTACCACCTCACTTTTATCTTTGTTAGGAACATGCCATATTCACCACTTATTTCATTTGGGTGGTGTATATAATGATAATAAAGGTATTTTATGATGATTATTATGAATTATATGGGTATTTAAAAAAATATATATATGGTTATTTATTTTATTAGTATTATGAATCAAAAGTTACCAATGTGGTAATGGTTTTTATGTTACAATCCCATTTTTTTAGAATTTTTTATGATTATGATTTTGATGATGAAATATTATGATTGCAATGAACCATACCCCACGGCCCATGCCATGAATACCCCAATCCCTCTTTCCATAGGCCAGGGGCTGGCAACTAGCACCGAAGGCGTATTCCCTAAAACTGGGAAGACATTGCCTTTATAACCTGTAACACACACAACCAAGCACACAACAAGATATGAACTCAAGTAAATTGAATAGTAAACAAAGTGAGTAAAGTAAGTAAAATGGGATAGAATACAAGCCCAACTGGAAATTAAAAGGAAAAGTGGAAAGTACAAGTTAGCTGATAGGTGTAAAGAAGCTCCTGGATCGTCCTCCATGAATCCTACCTAAAGGGTAGGTACAGCTCACGAACGACCATCTCTACGGTTCATCTCATCTAACGTCCACCTCCGAGCTACCTCTAGTCCTGGTACTCTCGTCCTAAGTTAGGGTTGTCTGTCGTCTGCACCAAACACAACAGGGTGCAGGCATAGCCCGTGCAGGGGTGAGTATAAAGATACTTAGTAGGGACCCCGAGACCCTCAAGGTATCACAAAATACACCAAGGATAAACCACACAACATCGAATCAACTAACAACCTTACTTAGGTTTATTCCCATACATATACCTAAGTTATAAAGTAAACCCATCTCAATCACGAGGAAAACACTGAGTCCAACTCAATTTCTCAAAGATCAACTATTCCACAAAGGTAGTAATACATGAAGGTAAGTACCAAACATGTACTCTACACTGAAGAATACCACCAAGGTATTACCACGAATAAAATTACCACACAGGTATGAAGTCAGCTCACACCAGGTATAACTTAGATATGATAGTAATGATGATTAGATATAACCACTAAATCATCTTACTCCGTTAAGAGGCAGACCTACATACGATCACTTGGTGCTGACCCACACAGGATCTCTTAGTGCTGACCCACACATGATCGCTCGGTGCTGACCCACACAAGATCGCTAGGGGCTGAACCACACAGGATCTCTTGGTGATGACCCAAATAGGATCTCTATTCATTCTTCACGCCACAACCAGCTACTGGGTTTCCGCACTAGGCTTGCTTGTCTCTAGGAGGGTCCGCTCCACAAACCACTAGTCTACAATCCAACTACCATGAAGTCTCACATAGAAGTATCTCAAAGTACCGCCACGTCATAGGGGTCTCAACATAACAGACGGTGCATCAATCGGACGCCCGGTCTGTGAGTTATTAGCCTTTTAGTCCCAGGGGCACGCTTGGATTCATGCTCGATCAAACCCAACCGTACCCCATATTAATCCAAATATTCTATGGGGTATACTCAAAGGGACCATCTCACTCCAAGGTTTCTAGCACCATTTATGGTTCATAAAATAGACGCCCGGTGCCAAAGTTATGGCCAAAAGAGAGTATAGGGTTGTATCTTGTCTGGGACCGATCTGACCCAGCCTGGGTCGACCCGGCCTGACCTGTTGGGTCCGGCCCGACCTGATGGGAGGTCTGACAGACCACGAGTGTAGCGAGGGGCCGTAGAGTCCACAGAACAGGTCGGCCACGGGGCGGCTCAGCCACAGACTGCGCGAGGCCGCAGACGGCGTGAGGCTCAGGGCGGTGTGGCCACAAGGCGGTGAGGCCGCGAGGAGGTGCAGACAGCCGCGGGGCGGAGAGGTTGCGGGGCGGCACAGACAGCCATGGGGCATGGAGGCCGCGGGGCGCGGAGGCACGAGGGTGGCGGAGCCATGGCGCGTGGAGGCCGTGAGGGCGATGAAGCCGCGAATAGCGGAGGCCGCAGGTGGCGGTGGCCGCGGATGGCAGAGGTCGCGGGTGGTGGTGCACCATGGGGTGCGGAGGCTGCAGGTAGTGGAGCCACGGACGACGAAGGCCACGAGTGGCGGTGCGCCACATGGCATGGAGGTCGCGGGGCGGCGGAGCGCCGTGCCTTTGCCGGCGGCCGGTTCGGCCAGCCACTCTTCGTTCGTCGCCGTGACACAAAGCCGTCTTCCTCCATCAGAAAGAACACACCAAAAAGGAAGAACAACGGAGGGGTCGGGCCATGTTTTTTTGGCCCACACCCTCTTCATTTAAGCGGTAGAAAGCAGCTATAATATCTTCATGATTTTGTGATGAATTATCAAGAACGGATAAGGGGAAGAATTTTAAACAACCACCCTACCTTGTTCCTTTGTTGATGTCGACGGGGGGGGGGGGAGGATGGTCGTCAATTGAAGGTGTCCCACAATGGAGGATGTCCCGAGGAAGAATTCTAAGTCGTGCATCAATGTTCTTCATTGGAGGAGTGTTCTTCATGGAAGAAGTTCTTCGTGGAAGAAGTTATTCGTGGAAGAATTTCTTCGTAGAAGAAGTTCTTCTTGGAAGAAGTTATTCTTGGAAGAAGTTCTTCGTGGAAGAAGTTCTTCATTGGAGAAGTGTAATCCTCCCAATTGTTCTCCTTTCCCCAATTCCACCAAAAATTCTAATTAGCCAATATGTTGTGTTTCCCCAATTTAATTTTTGGCCAAATTTCAAATTGGCTTAATTAATTACATTATGGTTGGCATAATAAATTAAAGGGGGTGGAACCATTAAAGTGGGGGATGTTTAAGAGGCTTCCACACACTTAAGAGGGAGTTCAAGGGGGTTTTAGCCTCGAGTGGTCCCCACCATCATAACCTCTCATGGGAGGTTAGTTCTGGTCGTCCCCACCACCATAACCTCTGATGGGAGGTTTAGTTCAGGTGGTCCCCACCTATGAAACATCCACATGGAAGTTTCGAAAGAAAAATAGAAATAAAATTTTTACACCGTTTTATTTTATTTAATTCTTTCTCAAATAAGTGAAAAACTAACTTCCCCCCTTGACCTATTACGGTCGAGGTGAAAGTCTCCTTAAGCGAATACCGGCACTGCGAGTTCAACGCTGTCCTCAGATTTCAATTCCAAGCACCAGTTCAAAAGTTAGAAAAACCCGCTCGCACGTTTACTGAACGTACTTGAAAAAAAGTTTAGAAATTAATTTTGGGTACATTGGGCATCAGAATCATACGCCATCAATTTTCCCAAACTCGTAAAATTCCCATATATTTAAAAAAAATTACATGGAAATTCTTGGTCTTTACAATAATTTATATCAAAAGAAACTCATGAGGTTTATTATCCTATGGTTATTTCTAGATAATACATGTTTTAATTTAATTATTCCTCTGTCATAACCACTTAATTATTTGAATATTCTTTTATAAGTTTTCAAGGGTATTTTAAATGAAAATGTTTTCCTTAATATTTGGGAAGTTTCTATGTTTTAAAAATGTTATTTCAAAGTGAAAAGGATATTTTCTCAAGAAATGTTCCAAGTTATTTTTTTAAAATAATTTCCGATCTAATATTACATCCTTTTATGTTACTTAATATTTATTGGGGATATTATCTAATGATAAAATCCTTATTATTTTTCTAGATGGTTTATATTTATGATGAAAAGAGGTTTATGAAACTTGTTCCTTTTCCATGGGTTATGCTATGATGAAATGATGAGTTTTTATGAAACCCATTTATTTTAATGTGTTATGATATGATTAATGTTTTATGATTTTTGGCACACAAATGTATGGATTATGTGATGGGCGAGACCTATATCTCCCTCCCATGCATTGGGTAAAAATGGACAACTCGTGAGTTAATTATGTTAGGTGTGAACCTGATTTCATGTTCAAAATGTTATGCATAGACCTACTTTCATGTCCATAATATTATTAATGGAATTTATTTCATGTCCATATGGCTATGTATGGACCTTCTTTCTTTCCCATAAGGTTATGAGTGGACCTACTTTCATGTCCATGAGTTTCTACCAGGGCCTAATTTCATGTCCTTAACTTAATGAGTGAACCTGCTCTGATTTATAAATGATCACAATGTAATAAGTTTAGGTGTATTACTAAACTCCTTGTCTCATGATAATGTTATGTTCTCATGGATCATGCTCTTTGATTACTCTAATATTTATGTCTTATGAACTACCAATATTTATACCATGACCAAGGTTTATGATCTATTATATACTGGGTATGGTTTTCGAATTTTATTCTCAGATTATAATAACCTTATGCTCATGTTAAGTTATTATACCCATTTCTTACCCTTATTGAGAATATAAGATCAACCTTTATTATATTTTATTTCCCTAGGTTTTGAAAAATGTTATTATGTATGATATGTCTATGAAGGGTGCTAGATATGAAGAACATGGTGGGAGATGATGTAGTTCACTTATGAATCAAATTTTTATGTATCGAAGTTTACAATGGAACTAGACCTATACAATTATATCATGTATTGTTATGTTATGTAATGAATATTTATCTAATAAGATTCAATATATATGTATGGAAATTTTGGTCTTTACATGCATGAGGGGTTTATATGGAAATATTTCAAGGTAATTTTATTTGATAAGTTATTTAAAAAGACATTGAGGGTAGATAAGGTATAGGAGTTCATACACATGGCATAAGGAGAGACTTTAAACATGGGTTTTACCATGATATTAATATATTTTTCATGGATTTTTACAATGCTAGTGGAAGATGAGACCACTAAGGTAAGAAAATTTTAGGATGGTTTATGAAATTCTCTTGGGGTACCGGTAAACACCTTCAGATTTACCTCATTTTTCAAAGGAAGTGAATAGGTAATTTATAGTGGAGTGAAATATAGTGGATGGAAGTATACTAATATATATAGTGGAGTCAATTGAGATAATTAGTGGAGTTATGGGTAGCCTGAACCTGGGACATGAGGAAAACAGATATGGAATTCAAATATGAAGTTCGATGATACCACTATGGAGTGTGTCATCAGTGAGGTGTTTCCAGTATTTTTAGATAAGGAATTCTTGATCCTGGTGTGATCAACCAATAAAATAGTATTGTTCTTGTTTTCATAAGATAAATCAAAAGTGGTTTTGGTGGGTTCTCTCATAGTCAACTAGGGTTCTTTGGTTGAATCAAACTTAGGAATCTAAGGCAGCGCTGGGAGATGTATCAGGAGATAATACCTGAGAATCATCTACATGCATAGTATGAGGCAGCATAAAAGATACTCTATGGTGGGGACATTGACTAACAATGGGTGTGACTCCACATGGAGGACATGTATTGGGTTTTCGAACACCAGGTCAATTACATGTGATCGATCCAATATGATCAAAGTAGTCCAGAGAACCATCAAAATTCATAGGTACATATTGAGCATGTTGATTATAGTTTATTATGTTTGGTATTAGTGTATGATGTACATATGTGGTAAATGAATTGACTAGATACTGGTTGAGGTATGTGCATTGGGTAGGATGCGTGATAACTATGAGATTCATTGATGTGAGGTATAATGTGGGATTCAGAATAATGCCGGATGATAATGAACATCATAGTGATACAGGATGATGGTGTACGATGGTTAGAATGTATAGGTTTTGAGATTATGGGTGGGTGTGTTGATTTTATCACATTAGGTAGTTTGGTTATGATATGGAAAGGTAGGTGATCCCTATGGTGGGGAGTGACCATGGAATGAATTGGTATGTTTAGTTGGTTGTTGGATTTTGTGCCCTATAACCAACTTGTTTACAATTTATATTTCCCATATATTCAAATACATGAATATTAATAAAAACCTTTTAACATATTAATTTTTATTTTATGTGAATTTAATGTGATAATGTCCTAAAGTATCCATCACATTGAAAAGGTCATAATCAGTTCCCCGATATGATGATAACCTTGATATGGAATGATGATATTATTACACTTAGTCCTATAGTTATATGAAATCATCTTAAGAGATATAAATGATGAAATTTTTTTGGTGTATTTACTTGTAAGTGGATGATACTTTATCTCATGACGTTCGCACTTAGTAATCTACAAGATGATATATTATGAGGACATACTCACATGTATGAATTCTATAGGTTTTATGCTTCATTGTATATTCCTATCTGTGATAATGTGTAATGATCCTTATATTTTGAGATTATCATTAATTCATATCATGAGTTGTGTACTTAAATGTATTATCATAAACCGTGATGACATATGTTCATGGAAAAGTTAGGCATATTAGGTGTGTCATGAATGATATTTTATTAATGAATAAGTTGAGGAAATAATTATACCTTTCATATTTATATAATTTGATATCTTAACCCTTTGATTGAAGTAGAATTGTCACATTAAATTCCTTGTCCATGGTGTATTGAGGGGTTTATTTTAGAAAGTCAAAGAAAGACATATCAAACATAATGTTTGATGACAAAAGTATGTAACATGATTGATGATATATAAATACAAATAGATTATAGTAAAAAACGAGTATTCTTATGTGGTTGTTAACATTACAACATTAACTTCTTCCTATTGGGGGCCTTACATGTTTCTAGATGTTAATATTGGACTTTATATGTACCCAGCTAATGCTGCTGAGGAATAATCCTAGAGTGTCACACACTTAGTGTTTCTTTTGATATGAATTAAATTATATTTGAATTTAATTTTTTGAATAAAAATTATTCTCTAGTTTTAGGAATAATATTTATTTGAGATTTATTTATTATACATATTCAGTCACTGTTTTATGTGATTTGAATATTATATAAATATTTATTTTGAAGAACGTGAATGTTATAAATATTTATTTATTTATAAAATGTATAATATTTATTATTAGTGTTTTGGTAAATAATGAGGAGGAAAAATGAACCGAGTTATCAGGTTTGGTGGGAATAACATATTAAATATCATTTAAATAAATATTAATTTATTTGTTTACAGAAATGATATTTGTTTCATCAATGAGTTTAGATCATGTAAAATAAATAATAATAATAATAATATTATTATTTTGATATGTGGTTCTCTAAGGATTAAAAGAATAATAAAGGGCTCATGGGTAATTATTTATTGTCTAACTGAGATCTATAGATATCTGATTATATCATTTCCTAGGATTAGATATTGTTGTTCACAACACATCCCCTCTTGATATTTCTGAATCCAAGAGAGATAATTCTCTAGAATTGAACTAATAACCAAGATAAATCTTCCAAATTTCCTCCTCCTCTTAAGAATAAGAGAACAAAAATAAATCCTTTAACCTCAATGGTTTTTGTGGCGATCAAAGGAAATGATATAGAAGGATCGATATCCCCATGATAACACATGGAGTACCGTAAATGATGCTTCAAGATCAAATGATCACATGTAGATCACTACTATAGAGATTTCTTGTTGGATACACTAGAATAAATGACAATGAAAATAAATAGAAGATCAAACAATCAATATATTCTTCAAAGAAAGAATCCTAAGACCGAGTAAATTCTTAATTTTGAAATTAATTATAAATTTAATGTGAAAGGATACCCTCCTTTGTTCTTGTGACATTTTTTAAATTTTCATTAGATAAATTCATTAGTTATGGAATCTTTGTCATGTACTTTGTGTATTTTTCATTGAATTTGAAAAAAATCCATGTTTATCACAATCCAAATAGGTTCTTCCACTATGTCCAAAAACATAAAGTGGTATTACAGAATTTAGATTCAAATTAATATTTATTTATTAATAATTTATCATTATATTCATTTACAATTAGTTTTTTCATTTTGATATTTTTTATAAATTCAAACATGGAGATCACTTGTTCTTATTCTATGTTTACATTCATATATCAAAGAATAGGTTAAAATCACACAAATAACATCATAAGAACCCATATAGAGGTTCCGAGATTTTCAACTAGAAAACATGGGACTACATGATGTGTAAACATAAGGTACATGTCATGTACCCATATTCACCACACTTGTAACAAGTAACATAAAACATGGATGGTAGCGTGGATGAATATGTGGAATCATTATGTATTGCGTATTGACTAGAATATGCTGGTAAAGGGTTTCCAGATTTTATATAATGAAACTCATTTACACATCATGTATTCCATTCATTTTTATGGTGGAAAAGGAACTGTTAAATATGTGTCATATATTTATGAAACATCAAGTGTGACAAATTGTCATATAACTCAGAGACCACACAAAGTGTATCTCCCATACATGTCACGTACCTCATAAATTTACCTGACTAATATACATGCCTAGTCTCTGGGAATGTGCTATAGATAAACAATGAAGTGATATACATGGAATGTAATTAGATTTTATATTCTATGCATCCTTCCTATTTACATGGAAAATATAAAATTAATCTACCACTAGAATAAAACTAATCAACATGTGCTAGTTTTTAATTTATTGACATTATATTAAATGTGATAGGTTTCATATATATTAAATGATTAATTAATTTTCATGTAAATTTCAAAATTACACACTGTGTATAGTATCCACACCCCATGTACTCTACATACATTTAAAGAATTACACACCGGGTAATTTATAAACATTTGTGTCTCAAACCAACCCATATTACCCATAAAAACAGGTACCCAACCTAATCCATTACAAGGACCAAAGGGAATTCTTGATCCCCATAGGTTGGTGTGAGGCAACTGGGCTACAAGAAAAACCTTTAAGAATGTGTTTTTTCCCAACCCAAAAGAAAAAAACTGACATGGTATACATGTAAAAAATAAGAAAAGGGAATAATAAATATTCCATAAATAGAATAAAAAAAAGTAGTGATAAATCAATATCCCAACAATCAAAACCAATATAAATAATCCAAAAACAAAACCTAGAGTACTCAAAATTGATAACCACTACTCCATGTGATACATGGGAAACATCCCACTATCTCACTACCAAATACCCATTCCCAGCTAACCATGAAACCCACTACCTCATTGGGGAATATTTTCCTTTCCCATGTCAAGTAAAAAAAGGTTTATATACACCTAAGGGTATGTGTGGGGTGTGAAAAAACAATCCTATTAGGATCCCAAAAAGTTTTCTATAATCATTTTTTAGATAAATCCAGATATTCTCAAATTTAAAGAAAACATGGAATGATAAATTTTTTCTAATTTTTTATCAAAATCATGAAATTTTTTCCTTTTTATCAGATATGAATAAATTTTATATGAACAGTTTTAAAATCAAATTAAATAAATAATTTTCTATTTATCAAAGCATGCATCAATATTCATATCAAAACAAATCAAAATTTAAAGTACCATTAGGATAAAATAGGACCAGGAAAGGTAGGTTTCTTGTATAATGATCAATCATAACTAGTGTGAATTAAACCTATCCCTATAATTCCCACTAATGGAGAAGAATAATACCCCAATGTGTAATTCCCCCAATAATTTCATTTAAACTAGTCCTTAACATAACTGCCTAAGGACCAGGGGAATACTCGGATGTGCAATTCCCCCTACAAATCACTGACAAGTCCCGATACTAAACCCTGGCCAAAGTACAAAATAATTCCATGTGATTCTCTTATAAAAATATTTCAAAGTGATTATAAAAATTCAGGAAACATTTCTATAACCCTTTTATAATTATTAAAACCATTATTTGAAATCCAATTTTCATAAACAAAACATTGGTTCTTGGAAATTATCATTTATTTGTTAGTTTTCAAGAGGAAAGCCATTTTATATCAAAATAAATTTCATATGAATTTCAAAAAATAATATTTAATTCCAAAAACCATTTAGAAAACAAGTTTAGTAACCAGCGAGCTTATACAATTCATTAAACAAAAAATTTCTATGAAACCACAAATATCAACACTTGGTTTGCACAATAAGAACAAGAGATCCATGAACTAAGAGGAAAGGGATCATAAGTGAAAAAAGAGGAGTTCCCAAGAATCAATTATATATCTTAGAAATTGGATTCTATGATTTCATGTCCAGTTAAGAAGAAATAATATTACATACCTCATCAAACATAAGATTCACATGATGACCAAACTAGCTCCGACCTCCAAGAACCAAAAACACAATTAATCTATAATAAATGAGAAAAAAAAATCACATGATCAATAAATCAAATCATTATATCATATATCTACTACCAATCCAAGATAAGAATGGATAATATAAAAAAATGGATCGAACATACCAATTATAGGACAAGTGATTGATTCAGAATAAAAACTCAAAAAAAAAAGATGATTGAGGGATCCAATAATTCCAAAGATAAGCCTCTCTAAGTTCCTTCATCAAACTAGGATAGTGGTAGAGGGTTTAATATGTTAATTAAGTGATTTTATAAAATTATAAAACCACCCATGATTAAAATTTTCACTAGAACATCACTGGTTGTCCAGTGGTGACCAACCAATAGGCTGATGGCTATAGAAAGAATGCTTATTACCCAGGTTCCTTAATATCTAGATGATGGCCTCTATATACATAGGTGGCTTTGTACAAATCCACTGGCTAGGCAATGACCTTATGTAGCCACCATTAAGGCTAATCCACTTACAAAATCCATTATGCTGCCTCCAACACCTTCTAAACCAAAATGATAACCTCTTAAAACTTTAAAAAAGATGTACCTCGACCATAATGCGATAGTTCGTGAGCTATTTATTAATATTACAAGACATGTAATCATATAACACACTGTGTATTATCTATTCTTCATGAGTACACAATACACAATAAGGAATATGTCGGGTAGTTCAAACAAGTACATACTATGTTGCCTCCTAGTATACATTGTATACTTAATTAATTTTAAATAAAATTACTTAAATTAATTTGTTTTAAATTACAATGGAAGAGAGTCTCAAGGAAAATTAAAAAGAAATTAATATAAATTAATGAATTAAAAAATAAAGATAATTAATTAATTTGAACATGTTTTATATTATTAAAAATGATTGAAATGAATTATTTTTTATTAAATATATATTCATTTAATGCATGTATTATCATGATATTTAATAACCTATGCATGTATGCGATTTATTTTAATTTAATTATTTCATGGGTTTTTACAAATATTATTATTAAATTAAAATGATTATCTAAATTTTATCCCATTCTCTTATTATAGAAGGACTTGTTTTTTTTGCGGTTTCTTTTATGTAAACCCCATAAAAATTCCATTGGTTCCCCTCATCTACATGTGAGTGAAATTATATGTAAGAATTAAGTTCCTAGATGATTGGAGGTGGTTTAAAACAAAACTAAGATGAAATTGACTTAGTTGATACATTGGAAAAAAGTGGAATGCTATAACTCAATCCAAGACCAACTCAATTAGTTTTCCCCAAGCTCAAAGGATTTTTTATTGTTTTCTCAATAAAAAAACTGATAGATAAAGCTCATGATCATTACACATATTTTATTCTATCTAATACATGGTTATTTATTTTATTTATTCATTATCATGATCACGTAGATAAATAAATTAAGTAACAAGAATAATCAAATGGAATAAAATAAAAAGAATTATGCATAAATATTTTATCATCACATGGTTAACCACTTAATTAAAATCCAACTAATATTAAAAATACTTGTAAAAAGATAAAATAAGAAAATTTATTCATAATAAAAAAATCCATCAACTAAATATTCAGTTAGAAAAATCCATCAATTACTTTATTTAGAATGAATCCATAGAACTATGTGTTAGTCCGACCCTTTTCCAAACACTTAATTTTATCAAATAGTTCATATAAAGGTTTTGGATTGACTTAACCAAATAGGCATCAAGAGAAGTAGTCCCTACTATACTTTATGTCATTTAAAGGAAGGTGTTTAAGAAATACATATCAGGATTTTAAGATCGGAGAGTCCACTGAATAGATCAAGGTGATGTGATATAGCTATTGAAAATTTAACATTCCTAAATACATTTGAGTAATTTAATAGGACCTAACTTGGGTTATGTGAATATAAATATGAATCCTTAAAACTAGAATATTTATATCAAAATATATTATGAGTCTAATGGAGAGGGATTCTGGGACTTGATAAAATTTTGAGAGACTAATAATTAAATTTATTTCATCTTATTTATTTTTATAATCATATAAATTAATTATTTATGATTTCATTATATTGTAGTTAAAATTTAAGGTTGATTAACCATGTTATCCCTATAATCAACTCTGGAAAAATACAATCTCCTCTTTAATAGTAACTTCTTGGAATGATACAGGTTCTTATGCATTATATTATTCTATGAACATGAATGTATTATATAATATAACCCCAAATCTTAAATAATATGTTAAGGAGGCGAGTGATGGATATCTATTTTTATACAAAAAAACAATTTAGAGGATGTATTAGTCGTTTAGTGTTTGATTCTTTAATCTATGATTTAAAAACTCATGAAATCTCATGATATCATGAATTCTTATAGAATGATCAAGAATCTCCATGACCTTTATCAGGAGAGAGTTGGATAAGGGTGATTTAAGATCTACAAGGAACTCTTCATGAGAAATCTTAGAGAGTGAGAACCATATAAAGATCATATAGTTAATATTATTGGCTACATTTAGCATATAAATATTCTAGGGTTTTCACTTCCTGGTGAATTGCACACCAATATCATTATTTCTTCACTGCCTCCAAACCTCCCTAGCTTTGTTGTGAATTTTGTCATGAATAACATTGAGAAGTTTATCCCTGATCTTCTTATTCTGCTTCACCATGTTGATAAGGGAATGAGGAACAAAAATAATTTTTTTCTTATGGTGAAAAAGTGGAAGGGAAAAGTGAAAATACCTAAGACTCGTATTAATTCTAGGGATAATTTAAAATGACCTTCCAAGATAAGTAAGATCAAGAGAAAATCAAGGTAACAATATTAAATCTATTTCACATGTGGTAAGAAGGTCCAATGGAAGAAGAACTACACTACTATAAAGAAGAAAAGGGATTTTTTGTGTGTTTTTTATTGAGTGAAATATATATCTATTTTTATAAATTTCATATTAGATACAACTTTTGGTAATCAAATTTGTATCCAATTATAAGAATCGATTATATTTAGGAGGGTTTCATGAGGTGATATGGATCTACAAGCTTCTAACGAAGCCAAGTCCATCCCAGTAATTGTTAGAGACCATCACCTTCTATTTCCAACTAGAATAATCCTGATTCTAAAGAGTTAATATAACGCACTTCTAGTTACTGAAAACATTATTTTCCATTCCATTCTTGATAATAATGGATTTATTTTTAAATTTAGGACTAAATATTACTTATTTAATGTAGTGACTCAACTTTGGAGCCACATAAAAATTGTGCTCTAGACTAGAGTGGCACTGACCATTAGGCATGCCTCTCCATATGCCAAAGGCTGCTGACTAGTAGTAAGGGTTTAAAGAGGTGATAGTGGGGAGACTATACCCTCATGCAGTGATAAGAATAATGGTCTATGTACATATAAAGTAGAGGAAGAAAGACCATAACATAGTGAAATAAATAACAAGAAATAATGTAAGAATAAATAGACAATAATCACAATAAACAACATGCCCAAATTATAATACCATTTTCAGACACATACAACAAGTCATATCAAGTCATACTAGGCAATACCTAGAAGGGTCACATGTGACCATCCATATCAGTATATACATATAAGAAATTATGAAAAAAAGAAATAAAAAATTAAACTCTAGATGATGAAAGAACCTATAAGTTCCCTTTCCATCCACCCTGTGAAAAAAGGTCCAACTTGACTACTAAGGTCCAACTCCTAAGCTCAGTCCCTTACTTGACTGCAAAAGCATAAATTCTATATGCATCCTGAAGGGCCCATATAGGATGTGTGAATAAATATCAATATACCACCACCAACATGTTCCTATCTTACATCTAATATAATAAAGGTGTTATAATATAAATAAAAAGGTGGTACATGCCAAATAGATAAATACCCACTTCCCTTTTCCATAACAGCCACAAGGATGAAATCACCTGCTTCGACCATCATCGGTAATGTATGAACATGTGCCCCTATTTATAAATATGAGAAAACATATGTCTACATATATATAACTTCATTGGAGAAGATCCCTGGATAAGTTCCCAAGGAATCCTCTGATAAATTCATCCTAGGTGAACCCTTAGGTTCCACCTCTAAAAACGTCACCCGACACCTTGTTCCACCAATCATGCATCGACATCCAAAAATTCACACCCAAATAATAAGTACCTGGTCCCTTGGACCCCTACTCAAATTCTCCAATCGCCTCAAATACTAAAGTCTAAGGGATAATGATATCTTCCCTCCAATAAATAAGTATCATTAGCTTAATAGATGACGTCCCAAGGTACGGTGATATCCATCCTCCCAATATTCTAGCCCAATGGACTCAAATAATACGGTGAGATTTATCCCCCCAAATGACTATATCATCACCAGCAACCAATGTTCCATCAGTATCCACATGGGTTTCTATAGTGATCACCCCCAAATATAACTGATGGTCAACACCATCACCTAATCCAAATGCTCTATGAGAGCCTCCACCCACACGAGTGGTCAACACCACCTTGATCTGAGTCATAAATATATGCACATGACTCCAACAGCACATAGTTCACAAAATAGTGAGAAAAAGTCACCCAAACAACACCTAATTCACATCATCTTGACATCTCATTACCCTATGACCATTTCTCTCATCCTGATGGTCAACACAATCAAATATCATGTGGGACTTTACCTTATCTTGAAAATAAAATTGACCAAATATGATTATCATGTCATCTAACCTAGTGATCAACATCACCCCATGTATCCAGGTCAAGCCCAACCTAATGAACCACATCGTCTTAATATAGGTGGTCATCACCACCTCAATCCTTGGGCTATGTACATCACATTCCCATATAACCAAGCAAACAATATAAGCATTTCAATTTAATTTAATTCATACACCTGACCAAAACTTTCCAAGCTAATCCAAGCCTCTTACCCATCTTGATGATGTGTAGTGTAGTTAGATAATTCCCATAGGAATATCATATCATTATTTGAACAATTTAATAGATATAAATTTAATTAATTAGGTTCGTGCTCGGTTGAATCACATGACACATATAGAGTACACCCTGAAAACAACAACAAAAACATGAATAAAGATAGGAACCACCTACCTCATACTGGTAGACGTTAGAACATCTGATAGTATCCTCTAACTCGAGTTGAATCAGAAGAAAATGAAATTTTTGATGAAAAAATGGATAATATGGTAAAATAGATCACACAGATTAGCACACCATATGGTGAGAGAAATGAGATATAGAATATAGTGGATTGAAGGTCTTACAGATACAAATCCATAGACACAAATAGATAAAATATTGGAGGTCATATGGAGAGATTGGCTTAAATCCTAGGTGATAGGAATTTCGGAGGAGCCCCTGCAATGTGAAGAAGAAACCAAAGGATATGGAAGAGAAATTTGATAAAGGGAGTAGGGAAGTATGATCATTTCAGACACTTTAATGACCCGCATGGTTTGGATAACCATCACCAACTATGTGGTGCTCACTGCCAAGCACCATAATTGCATGACCTAGGTGTACGATTTACCAAATAGTGCACAACATGTGTGGTGCCACTATCCAAGGCCACCCACCTTGCACAGTTGGGCACATGTTTTCCCTAACCGTGCATAAACCGTGTGAATCCACTCTACTAAAAACTACATAGGTTTTTCATGGCCATGATACCCCACCTAAATGATTTTTCAAACCCTGTTTAGTTTCACTAGAGGGATGAAAAGTTACTCCTAGGAGGCTGAATAGTTTCTCCAAACCATGAGCCTTTGTCTATGCTTCCCAAAAAGTTGGGTTTTCGGCCTCCAATGCACCCAAAATCCACTCAAAACTCCAAGGTACTTATTAGGAATTAAAAAAAATCTAAAAAAATGAATTGTTTCAATCAAAATATCTAAATTAGGTTCCCAATTCAAGAATTCAAAATTTTATTCTCACCAAATAAGAAAAAAATTCCAATGGGTTAAGGATTTTGACCAGCTCCAAAAACCTGGGTCGTTACAATCTCCCTAACTTAACATAACTCATCCCTGAGCTATAAATAATTACCCAAAGATGGTACTGAATATACCCATACCATTCAAATAGAACCATTCTACCCTGATCATCAATTAACTAGTCAATCACCCTTAAGGATTTCCCCACCTTAGGAGTTACATACACAGTCATTTCTCGACACAAAACTCAAATAAAACGATGGTCCATTGACCATCCCAAAACTCAAAATTACTACTACAATGCATCATCACTCTTTCCCCTCATCAGGTGCTCAAATATTACCCATTTCATATCTGACACACATCATGTACCTCATCTCATCAGATTCCCACCTCATGCCTGCATCCCACACGACACCTTTAAGGTCCTGTATCTCATCAGATGCCCAGAATAAGTCTCACTGCCACACACCTCATATAAAATACACATTTCATCGATGCCCATATGACAACATCATACATGATGCAAAACTACTAAACAATAACTGGTTAGTCCAAAAACTATACATCCATGCAACTCATCCTCTAAAATTGGAAAAATACCATAAAATGTAAAATCTGATCATGCCCATCATCATGGAATACCTCGAACCATAGTCAAACCCTAAACAGATTTCCTCCTGGTAGCTCCATTGTGTGCACCTGGCCTAAAGCCCGACTACCCAAGGCCTGACCACCCTATGGAGCTACACTAGCTACCAGCCACTGAAACCACATATGGGTCCTACTTTATCTACCATGTCCTCCACATGCAGTTGAGTCTTGGATACTATATCTTGGAACCATTCCTGGTCTGACCTCAGATGCCTGAGACTACCCTAGTCCTTAGCTCCCGACTATCTAAAAAGGATTCCTATAGAACCTCTAGAGATGATCGATCTGGTCACATGACTGAAACTCCTTTGGAGACCATTCACAATGATTCTGGAAATTTCCTAGATGCTCTCACTAGAATAACACCACTGGATACCGACTCCTGATTGGTCTACTCGAATATTTGGCCTAGCTTCCCTACTTAGATTCCTCTCGGTCCCGCTTCCAGCTACCTAAATCATCACCGTTGAATTCTATTGATGTTTTCACCCATCTAAATTATGATCAATCCATTAGATTCCCCTTAGCCATCCATGACTAGTTTAACACCTATAATAAATAAATTATCCTAAATATGTTCACCTATACTTTGATAGCATGCTGTAAGGTATCCTAAATAAACCGCACCCTAGCGATGTCATCACTCACCATGGAAGGTAAAAAATGTGACAGGTCCATGAATTCTGATATGTATTCTATGATAGAACTATTCCTATACTAGATATATATGATCTCTAAGGATCTATCCTCCCTCCGCATATTTGGGAATAAGTTCTTGAATAACATGGCCTTAAAGTCCTTTGAATCCAATCCCTTATTTCTTCCCACCTGTACCTTTACATCCCACATAGGCTTTTCCAATCTTCGGAGAATGTACATCACCAGCATCACCCACTGGCCGGAGGGTGTATTGAGCTATTCAAAGATGATTTGTACCAACTTGACCTAGTTCTATGATGCCAGTTGTCCACCCTCACCCTAAAATAGTTTTGGGTGTTGAGACTAGAACTCTTGAGTCAGGTATGCCAAAGACGGATTAACTCGCTGTGTTCCCCTATCAATGCCTTGGATAACACATACCAGGATCACCTTGATCTTATAATCAAGCCATGAAAAAAAATATACCATATCATGTAGCTATCCCTCCTTTAATAGAGCCTATAATTGAGATGGTACCTATGACCCATGCTCATCCCAACCCTCTAAGGCCCCATCCCGACCCTTAGGGGCCTCATCTCGTGCACACTCATGCTACACCAAATCACCGCCCTCCTGATGTTCCATCGTACCCCGTCTAGGTGTCATCCCACTGAATATGAATACCATGGTCATAAATCCATGATAGTATATATACAATATATCATAGATAAGGAAAATCTAACAAGTAGCACATCTCACCACATTTACATTTCCCTTGCGCACCCTGTCATAAGACATCCGACCACAAGGCCCCTTTCTTATTCATATCAGTGCCATGTATCAATTGTAACATGACATCATGGACCCATTCCTACCCACATCACTGTCAAGAATAAAGCATCATATAGGCTCATGGACCCTCACCTTACCACAATATGGTCTGACGCCACATATAATATGAGGTAGCTAAGTAGAATGCAACCAAAGAGTCTATACATGAAAACACTATTTCACTTCATTTTTTAAAATTTAAATAGATCACCACTATCATCATCCCTACTTACTCTTACATGAGTTAGGCCCATATATCAAATACATATCACATCACATATAATAAAAAATAGATTTCATTGGAACCACCTGCCTGGTCTAACTAAGTGGAATGCCACCAAAGAGAGGCTAACCAGGAAAACATCATTTATCTTCCTTTTTTTACATTTTAAATATCCCAACCCCTCTTAGAACAATCTAGGTTCCCAATGAAAATCATTCATTGGCACATTCATATATCAAAACACCCTATATGCCTACCATAATGAAAAATCAAGCCTCCATTATCATACCGAGCCAATGGTCAAAATCAAATAATAGATAACTATCACACTAAAGTTTACCACTCAAGGTGGAAATCAAGTAAATTGGGAAAAAACATAGAAGAAAATGAATTTACCACCATTTTAATCTTGGTCTATCCCCTATGCATGGGTTTGTAGGCACCCAAACATGAGCTCTACACCCAGTTTCAAAAAAATCCTAGTCACCGGTCTATCATATCCAAAATAGTAATGCCAAATAAAGAAAAGGAAACCAGTTGATACCATTAGTATCCAGACAAACGATTCTACTGATTCCCAATTAGGAACTGCTCTGACACCATTTATATCACCCTAACCCTGGATCAACTTAAAAACTATACTCTAGGCTAGAGTTTCGTTGGACCTTAGGTGCACCACCCCGTATACAAAGGGCTACCAACTAGCAGCGAGGGTGTAAAGATGTGACAGTGGGGAGACTATACCCTCAAGGAGTGATAAGAATAATGGTATATGTATATATAAAGTAGCGAAATAAAGACCAAACACATCATAAGTAATAAAAATAAATAAGAAAATCATAAACAAACAATAGTCACAAGAAACATCATGACCAATTTATAATACCATTTGAATACACATACAATAATTCATATCAGTTAATATAAGTAAATACATAGAAGGGTAACCCATAAACAACCATATCAGAATATAAATTTAAGGAATTCTGAACAAAAGGAAATAAAAAAGTAAAATCTAGATGATGAATGAACCTCCAAGGTCCCTCTCCATCCCTCCCATAAAAAATGGTCCAACTTGACCATGAAGTTCTATCTATTGAGCTCAGTCCCTTACCTGATCGCAAAAGAATAAAGTCTACACACTTCCCAAAGGGCCAATGTAGGGTGTGAGAATAAATCTTAGTAGGACACAACCAATGTGTTCCTATCTTACATCTAGGATAATGCAAGTGTTATAATATAATTAAAAAGGCAGTACATGCATAATAGATAAATACCTACTTCCCTTATGCTCAGCAGCCACAAGGAAGTGATTACCTACTTCGACCATCACTTGTAATATCTAAAAACATTCCCCCAGTTATATATTTGGCATAAAAAATCTGTATACATATATATAACCTTAGTGGTGAAGATCCATGGCTTAGTTCCCAAGGAATCCTCTGACAAAATTTATCCCAGGTGAACTCTCAGGTTCTACCTCTAAAAATGTCACCCAGAACCTCATGCCATCAATAATGCACCAAAATCCAAAATGGAACACCTAAAATAATAAGTACCTACTCCCTCTTACCCCTACTCAAAATCACCCATTGGCTCGAAGCCTAATTTTTGAGGCACAATGATAACTTTACACTAATAAATAAGTATCCCCATCTTAAAAGATGATATCCCGAGGTATATAGATATCCATCCTCTTGATATCCTAACCTAATGGCCTCAAATAATACAGAAAGTGTCATACTTCAATCAATGGTCTCATCACCATCAAATAATAGTCCATCACTATCCACATGTATTTTTATAGTGAGAACCCCTAAACATAATCAATGGTAAACACCATCACCTAAGAAACATGGTCTACGAGAGCCTCCACCCACACGAGCGATAAAAACTACCTTGATACGAACCCTAACTATGTACACACAACTCCAACAACACATCATCCAATAAATAGTGAGAATAAATCACCCAAAATTACCTAAAACACATCATTATGGAACCTCTTTCCCATACAACCATATCGCCCATCTCAATGGTCAACACTATACAATATCACATGATCCTTTCCCTCATCTCGATGATCACATCCCCTAAATATGACAAACATATCATCTAACCTAGTGATCAACATCACCCCAAGTATCTAGGCTAATCCCAACATGATGAACCACCACATCTCAACCTTGGTGGTCATCACCACCTCAATACTTGGGCTATGCTCATCATGTTCCCACAAAACTAAAAAATATATAAAAATTCAATTTAATTTAATTCATATCCTTAAATTAAATTGACTAATTGATTCCAAGACCTTTAACCATCTCTAAAATGTGTAGTGGATCTAGATCATTCCCATAGGCATCTCATAAAATCATTAGAACAATTTAATAATTAGGGTTTATGATTGGTCGACTCACACGATGAATATAGAGCTCACCCCCAAAACAACCACAAAACATGGAGAATTCTAGGAACCACCTACATTGTATTGATAGAAGTTTTCCCATCTAAAATCGGACTCTAACTCAAGCTAAATCAAGAGAAATAAAAGTTTTAGATAAATGCCCTAAAAATAGGGTAAAATGGATCACATGGATTTAGCATACCATATGGAGAGAGCAAAGAGAGATAAAAGCTAGAATATTGAAGGTCTTATTGAGATGAATCCATAGCTACAAATGGATAAATTATTGTAGATCAAATAAATAAATTGGATAAAATATTAGGTGAGAGGAATTTGGGAGGATCCCCTACTACGTGAAGATGAAATGAAAGGAAAGGGAGGAGAAATTTGAAAAATGGGAAGGGGATTTTTTTCATTTCGTACACTTTAATGACCCACATGGTTTGGACACACAATTTGGATAACTGTACACCAACCTTAAAATTATCACTACCAAATAACTATAATTTCATGACCTAGTAACACAATTTACCAAACCATTCCTAGGCTATGCGACAACCATTGTCCAAGGCCACCCACCTCGCACAGTCAGGAACACAGTTTCCCTAATCTTGCGCAGACGATGAAAATCCCCTCTACAAAAAAACTGTAGAGTTTTCATACAAATGTGTTCCCCATCCTAAGCAGTTTTTCAAATCGTGTCCATTTCCATTGGAGGTTCGTACGTTTACTCTTGGGAGGATGTACAGTTTCTCCAAATGAGCCTTTGTTTTTGATTCCCGAAAAGCTGAGTTTTCACATCTGATTCACCCAAAACCCACTTGAAACCCTGATTCACTTACCAAGCATCAAAATACATCTACAAACAATAAATTTGGCCAATAAAACTCTCATAATAATGTTCCAATGTCAATAATTCAAATTTTTCTTCTCGCTAAACAAGAAAAAAATTCAAATAGGTTGAGGATTACAACCTACTCCAAAATCCTAGGTCGTTACATTTTACAAAGATAATTTATTTTTTGGTATTAAACATATTAATAATGTTTTTTATGTGTTGGATTATACAAACCAAGTAATAAAAATCGATAATGAATCTAGTTCGCATGAATCATGTCACACCCAACCGTGGAATCACCGCTTAGGTACTGAAAATGAAAAGTTCAAGACTAAATTATACCAAATGGATATTTAGATTCAATTGAAATAAAACCACTTGGGTATATATCATACTTGTTTTAAAGTAAAATGACCAAATATATATTTAGTGGAAAAGGTTAAATGATCATAGTGCTTATTGAGTTGGTTTACATTAATGTGTGTGGACTATTTTAAGCTGAAGTAAGGGATGTATACTCATACTTCATAACTTTTACTAATGACTTTACTAGATATAGATATGTCAACTTAATGTGGTATAATTTTTATTCCTTTTAGAAATTAAATGAATACATGAATGAAGTTGGGAATAAATTTGGTAAGAAAATAAATAAATTCCACTCAAAATGTGGTGGAGAATATCTTAACTAAGTGTTCATTGATTATCTATGGGATTTTGGGATTTTATCCGAAATCACTCCTCCTTACATACCACAATTGAATGGTGTAAGTTAAAGGAGGAACCACTCATTTATTTACTTAGTAATATTAATAAGGATTCATGAAAGCCTTCTATTATCATTTTTGGGGATATTCATTACAAATAGAGACATATACATTGAACTATGTTCAAATTAAAGTAGTAGAAGTTATTCCATATGAACTATAGTGTGGGAGTAAATCCATGTTGGTTAACTTACAAGCATGGGGATGAAAAGAATTTGTTAAAGCCTCTTTGGGTAAAAAACTTTCACCTTGAGGCCCAAAGTGTATCTTTATAGGTTACCCTAAGGAAATAAATAGATATTACCTATACTAACCATCAAACAAATAGATAATAGTGGAAATACATGACATATTACTTGATATGGAGCACATATATAAAATAGATAGAGGGACCAATATAGAATTTTATGTAGTCATAGATAAAGATAAACATGGGTTGGAACATGAAGAGATTCTACAAATCCCCAATGAAGATGCCATTATAGAGACACAAGTACCATGTAGGAGTATAATATAGAGATTATAGAACCTAAAAGATATGGTTTTTAGACACTAAAGTTGGTGAATCATTATTTTTTTGATAATAATTATCCTATAACCAACAAGAACGTAGTATGTTTCATAGAAGATTACAAATTGATAGAAGCCATAAATTTTGAAATGGATTCTATATATTAAAACCATGTATGATTTTTTGTAGATACTCTAGTGGATGTAAAATACATTGGTTTAAAATGGGTATTCAATAATAAACTTCTCATGGATGGAAAATTAAATACTTATATGGAATGACTGGTTAAAAAAGAGTTTAAACAACATCAAGGAATAAAATATGACACAACATTTTCACTAATCACTATACTAAAATCCATTATAATTATAATTGACATAATAAATTACTATGATAATGAAATATAATAGAATTATGTAAAAACATATATCCTTAAAGGAAAATTTTAGAAATATTTCTATAAGAAAAAATAATATGGTTTTGTGACTCAAAATAATTCGAAAAAGTTTGTAAGTTACATTGATACATTTATGGATTAAAGTAAGAATATAAGTTATTGAACATCCACATTAATGAAACCATAATGGAATTTGGTTTCATAAAGAATGAATGTGATCCTTTTATTTAAAATTGGTTTAGTGGGATTGAAATAATTTTCTTAATAGTGTATGTCAATGACATGCCATTGATTTGAAATGAGATACCATTCTTATAGACCATTAAGACTTGATTAAACACATGTTTATCCATGAATTATTTAGGTTATGTGTTATAAATTTTTGTTCTCAAGATCAATAATCATAAATCTAAGAGGCTTCTTAGACCAATTCTAGGTACACACATTGACAAGAACTGAAGATATTTAGTATAGAACAGTCTAAGAGGTATTTTTTCAAATATTACATAACATTAATCTTTCCAAGAAAATTTTTCCTCATTCACATGAATAAAGAAATAGAATGTAAATGATTCCATATGAATTACTGTTTAATTTAGACATGTATACCATGTTATATACTAGGCTAGATGTCTCTAAAATCATAAGTGTGTTAGAAATATATAAACATGATCTATGAGAGAACCATTATATGATAGTCAATACCATCATAAAGAATATGAGTCATACTAAGAATATTTACCTAGTTTATGTAAGAGATAAGGAACTAATCATCATGGGACATATATATTCTATTTTCCAAACTGATCAAGATTATTTGAAATCACAATTTGGAAACATCTTTACTCTAAATTTTGGTTCTATGAGATAGAAGATATAAAAACAATTCAAGGTATTCTATAATATAGTCTAAAGATATTATGGATTTTGATTTAGTTCAATACGTAGTTTTAATATTAATTTTTTTCTATGTTCTTGATCTGGTGCCTAGAAAATGCACTAAGATCACATCCATGAATGAAGAGAATACTCTAAAAATATCATTTATTGACGTTTTTTCTTAGAGAGTTTGTCTTTTAGTAATATTAGATTCCAAGGAAGATATCATAGAATATCCATTTACTAAATACCTATATTATTAGAAGAAAAACAATTATTTGAAAGTTAGAAGGCTTAAGTTCATTAATAGCCGGATATTATCTAAGTATGAGTCTATTGGAGTTGGTTCCCTAGAACCAACTTCTTTATACTTTAGATTAATTGTATATTCAATGATGATTGGTAAATACATTATCACGAATTTATTGTTCCTATGAGTGAATTTAATGTGATAATTCCCTATAGTATCTATCACATTGTAATAGTCATAAGCAGTTCCCTGCTATAATAAAAACCTTGATATATAATGATGAATTTATAAAACATAGTCCTATGGTCATATGAATTCATATAATGGTACATAGATTATAGAATATTTTTGTTTTGAGTACTCATAAGCAGATGAGACTTTATCTCATGAATTTCACACTTGGAAATCTCTAAGATGGGAGATTATGAGGACAAACCAACCTATAGAAATTCCATATGTTTTATATGTAATTGGATATTACTATTTTTGGGCATGTGTAATGATCATTAGATGTTAATATTATTATTAATATATATCATGATATAGGTATTTAGATGTACTGCTAAAAACCATGATGAAATATGTTCATGGAGAAGTTCAGTATGTTGGGCGTGTTATGAATGGTATTTTATTAATAAATAAGGATGGATTTTTTCCCTTTAATATTTATTGAAGTTGATATGTCATCCCATTTATTTAAATAGAACTATCACATTAAATTCCATGACCATGGTTTATTGATGGATTTGTTTTAGGTAGTCAAAGAAAGACGTATCAAGCATACAAGTTGATGACATGAGTTTGCAACATGCTTGTTGAGATATTGAGACAAAGGTATTATATTACACAATGAGAATTAATATGTGGTTTTCAACTTTGTGACATTAAATTCTTACTATTGGGTTCCATTATACATTACTAGATACTGATATTGGATTTTTGGAAAACCCTCCTATTGTAAATAAGGAATAGGGTCACCCACTTAGTATTTATATTGATTTAACTTAAATTATATTTGAATTTAATTACTAGAATAAATATTATTCACAAGTATAAGGAATAATAATTATTTGGGAATTCTTGATCACACATATTAAGTCAATATTTTACATGAGTTTAATATTAAATAAATATTTATTTTCAAAACCATGAATATTATAATTATTTATTTATTTATCAAATGAATAATATTTATTATTCAATGTTTAGTAAATATAAATGAGGAAGCATGAACCATGTTATTAGGTCTTGTGGGAATGATATATCAATTACTATTTAAATCAATATTAATTTATTTAATAAAATAAATTATATTTTTTATCCAAGAATTTAGAACATGTAAAACAATTAATAATAATAATAATAATAATATTTTGATGTTGGTCTCACTAGGGATTAAAAGAATAATAAAGGTCCTTTATTCAATTATTTATTCTCTAACCTAGCTTTGAAAAATACCCAATTATATCATTTCCTGGGGCCAAAAGTTGTTGTGTAAGACACTTCCCCTCTAGAGATTCTCTAATCCCTAGAAAAATAATTTCCTACAATAATCTTAAGAACTGAGAATAATCTTCCACCTTTCCAGCTCTCATGAATGATAGAATAAGTTTAATCCTTCAACCTCAAAGGATTGTGTATCGATCAAAGGAAGTGATAAAATAAGATCGATACTACTATGCTAGCACCCAAAGTATCATATAAGATTCTTTGAGATCAAAGGAGTATGTGTGGATCACTACTAGAGAGATTATTCATTGAATCATCTAGAAAAAACAATGGTGAAACTTAATGAAGGTTTGAATTAAAAATATCTTATTTGAAGAAAAATCTCAAGAATGAGGTAATTATATATTTTTTAATTTCATTATAAATTTTATTTGAAAAGATTATATCTTTGGTTCTGATGATATTTTTCAATTTTTCATTTGATATATTCATTTTTCATGACATATTTTTCAGGTACATGATAGATTATTTGTTAATTTTTAAAAAATCTAAGTTTGGAATAACTTGAATGGGTGATTACATTATGTTGAGAACCTTTATTATAATTCTATGATATTTGGATCAAATGGATGAGTTCAATATAATCTCTATGTTTTGAGAAAACATTGTGTAGTATTATCAGTTTTTCATAAGGGTTGGTAACTGTGTGGCTTGAGAGAGCTCACAGAAGAGATATTTTATGGTGGGGAGGTTATAATGGATCAAGTATTTTGAATTGGTAATTCAGGTCGAATATCAGATGGATGTTATATGTTTTTATCCTGAAGAGGTTATAAGGGTGTCAATGTTGGCCAATAATTGATTCTCATGAGTAGGATCAATATTGGGGATAGAATTCAACAATAGGTAGAATACCATGTCGTGATGTAGGGTACCATGACATGGAAAATGGTTTTAACGAAAGGTTATGCTATGGTCAAGGGGGTTGTAACATCTTAGAGTCTATACATCCAATTTTATTAGTTATATTAAATTATTGGTACATAATAAAAGAGTTACCAAAGGATCTAATAACTTATTAGCCTTGTAAGACTAGATACATACGTACATTACATTTGGAAACATAAGATATAACATAATCACAATGTGAGAACATTATTAACCCATCCATAATGTACCTTAAAGATACACATATTTATCCTTTAGTATTCTTAATTAAAGGAAAAAAATAATGGTAAGATAAGATGTTCAATAAGGAGTATCATACAATGGAAGCTATCATAACATAAACATGGCTCAAGTGATATAGTAGTAATGAATAAACAACATGAATCCATAATCAACTGAAATTGAGGGCATTATATATCCATGAAAATAAATTAAAACATAAATAACTATAATTATTAATCTCATACTAATGGAAATAATTATATTAGACATTAAAACATGCTATCAAGGACTTGTTCCAAGACACTATACTAATATGGGGAGAGGTATACATGAAAACCCAAGATATTTTTGTCTCATGAGATCTATCAATTAATTGAGCGAATATATAATATTGGTCCTTGCCAATTACCTGATCAAGTCCAATTCATTCACCATAAGATTCAAAAATATATTCCATACCATTCTATAATGAACCCATAAATGAGTAAAAACAAGGATCTCCATATAATTCAAAATACATAAAAAATAATTCCCCATTAAATGGATTAATTTGGATGTCTAGGATAACATACCCTAATCAACTTAGAAGGCGTGGGGTATTATAAAAGTAATGTGAAGTAACCTTATCAAAGAAATATAGGGGAGAAGGAACTTTCAATGTGATAGATTATCCATGGAAAATAGTAGTCAGGTTCAATAGTTTATATCGGTAGGAGACCAAGGAAATTTTAGTAAAAATCCTTTATCATGGTTCATAAAAAACATGGGAACATTACAAATAATATCCCTTGGGAGTTTCTAGACAAGTGTGAAATCTTAAGCCCATTTTTTATGCATTAGAGTGATGATTGAGTCTATGATTAAAGAAACCTTCTCATGGTAATTACCCCAAGGTGAATCCATGCCATATCCACATCCACTTGATAGTATCCAGTCATGGATGTATTTTCTAGGAAACTACACACACTTTTAATTTAATTAAATGTAGGATGGTTTTTCCACCATGGAGACAATTGAGTTATATAATAGTTTTGGAAACTCATTAATTAAAAGAATATAAAGGAGGGATACCAATATAGAATTGTAAATCTTGTGAAATTTATGAGTAATATGGTAAAAAGTCTTCCCTAAAAATTTATGAACAACACAAAAGGAAAGTGGTGAATATAGCATTAGTCTAAAGAATGAAATTTAAGATGATAAAACCAACTTATGGATTGAGTAGTAATTCGATTAAAACCTCTTGAAAGAGAGGCCTTTAAATTGATATTAAGATACCATATATATTTAATTTTAGGATATAACATCTCAAATAAGTATCCTATACAACATATAAAGGAAATTAGGTGATCATTACAAAACATGTCTTAAAGAGAGGAATTTGAGATGAAAAACCCTTATAACCTTATAAACTTTAGATTCAAACCCCCTTAAAGGATAAAAATTAAAATTGAACATTAATACCATTACTAATGATAGTTTCATGATACAAAATATTAAATGGGAAGTATAAACACCACTCTAAATACATGGTGTATAATAAGAAGTATGTCTCAATTAATTGAAAATTTTGAGAAGAAACCCTTACCTCATGTCAAAATGTTCTATAAAATAACACTTAAATTATTTAATAATTAACTTAATTTAATTAAATATATACCCAATAACCTTATTCATATTTATTTAATCTATTAATTTCTATTTATTATATTTTTGTATTTATTTTTAATGTAGTTTCTACTTATGTCAATTACTTGGGGTTGTTCTGTTAATTTCATCATAACACTTTTAGTTCATTGATTATGGTCAAAGTTTTTATAAAATAACTTCATGGTCTAAAAAATTGTGAATGTTTATGTAATTAATAATCTATTAGAATATTACTTATAAAATTTCAAAGGTTATACCAAAAATAAACCCAAATTAAGAAAGGTACCTTGATAAGTATATTTAAGGTGGTTATAGTTACTATAACCATTTATTATTAATCACAAATTTATAATTCCAAATATTATTGTTACTGAGTATTAATGTTGTCAAATATGTCATATATTTTATTTAAATAATATTTTTTAACCTTCCATTTAAGGTGGTGATGGAAATTTGAACACGTTATTCCTGGAGGTGGTAGTCTGCATAGACACAGGACAACGTTTTCCTTTTTTATCAATGATTTTGGAGGAAGGTATAAAATGGATATTCCATTAATATAATAAAACTTAATCAAATTAAAAATTCTGGTGTTATCATAAATTTATGGATAGATGGGACTTGAGGGATGAATAAGAGGAAAAGAACTAGAAAATTTGGGTTGAGAGTATTATCTCTCCCTAGGAATTTCTCCCTTGGGTAACTCCTTAAGTATTATTAGAATTGTCTTTTGGAATGACCAAGGATTAAAAGGCATGGGGAGGGTTTTGAGGAAAGACCATGGTAGAGTTTTTTCAATCCAAATATTTGGAATGTGTGGAGCAATGAGGAAGAAGTGAGATCCTTTTAAAAGTAAAGAGAATGATATTTTTGTAAAATCTCCTCACATTTCAATAATATCACTTAATTATTAAAAGAAAAAAGGTCAAAAAATACATAATAATGGTGTGGGTAAATATTTAATGTTGATTATCTCTTCACTATTCAATATCATACATGTTTTTTTTCATCTTCTAGCCACTTTCACAAGTTTTAAACCATTTCCCCTTAATTTAACTTGATAGTGGTAACTCCACATCAAAAGAGTTTTTATGATTGATTAGATCATGGTTTAAATAATTGTGATATATGATATTTATATTATGTAAAATGTTTATATAATAGAAAGTGAAATATAAAATGTTTATATATAACCAAATATCACACATTTAAAGTGATATTCCATATAATGAATAATATAAAGGAGTTTATATCATGAAATGAATATAAAGTATTTATATTCAAGAGTATAGAATTTCCATAATGACTAGCTAAAATTATAAAGTGTTTATGATTATATATGATTTATGATTTTTTTATAAATGTTTATCTCATGTTTAAATATGTGAATTTTTTATTTATTTAAAATTTATTCCCTTGTTTGTTATTCATAGTTATAACTTGTTTATATTATGAATGTGTGTATATTTTATTTTAATTTTTAAACTAATTATAGAGATAAACATACATACATATAAGGAGTTACATGATAGGTATGATAATGGATTTAATTTTAATCTTCCATAACTTCAGTTTGTATTTAAGGTTATTAAATTGATATTAGTTATTGAATCTAGTTTATGAATATTAGGAATTAGATTTATGATGAATTAGAATCTCTCTATATTAAATTATCCCTAGGTAGAGAGAATTTGAGTTATACTTATAACATGATTGGAGGCTTATGCCTTGTTCTTAAGAGTTGGGGGTTGGTTATCTATTGATCTAGTCTTACTCATTTGGAGATTATAAATTTTGTATACTATTAAAACTTTTCATGAAAAGTTCATATAAAATTTTAATATGATTCATTTGGATATGTGTAAATATATTTCGATTCAACTTTTGGGTGAGAAACAAAAGCTATAGGTTGTGTGAAGAGTTAAAAATTAATATGGTTTAAACATATTGATTTAGATGATGGAATTGAATTCCAAACTAAATTACTAAAAGCATGCATACATAAAGGGAATAAAATGATATAACATGGTGAAATTAAACCCCCTTTAAAATAATAAGTGTTATATTCCTTACATGGAAACACTTATTAAGACCTCAATTATCTAACTGGGTAAGTTCATTCTAAATATATGTGCCTTTGTATTATCTTGTATAAGGAAAGAAAGAAATGAGGCTTACATAATAATTATGTTCCTTATTTTTTGTTTTTGATTTGGTTTACACTTAACCAATAAACCCCAACATTAAGGGTACCAAAGGAATAGAGTTGAGATTATCCATATGTTGGATTGGAAAAAGTGTTTTCTTCTCAAATATCCAAGATTCATATATGGTATGATTGGGATGGTGACCTACCTAAATAATTAAGTGGTGAGAGAAACACTAAATGAGACTCGATGCTTTGTAAAATATGGATCTTAGGCCACTAATGTATATTTTAAATTTAAAATGAGTCATAATTTTAGTGGGAACCCATTTAATAAAAGTTCTTATTAAATGGTAGTAATACATGATACTCATTTTATAAAAGCTTTTGTTATAGATAAATAAAATCACCAGCATAATTTATATCAAACTTAACTCTGAAACCAATCCTTCAAAAGAGAGGCTTAATGTAATAAAATCCTAATACCAGTAACTTAATAAAAGTTCTTAAGTAAAATTCTATGTGTTAGATAAACCCCTTCTTGATTAAAAAGTGTTAAAAAGTTTCATATGGTGAATCTAGTTACTTATGAGAATCATAGAATGGTTCACTTAAGGTTTCACGGTTATTAAATTTGAAATTAATTAATGAATTTTAGACTCATATACTCAATATGATTGAGTATTTCAATGATACTCAATATGATTGAGTATGATAATGAATTAGTGAGACTAGTGGTTTCCTTAAGGATTATTTTGGTTGAAGAACTCATTCTATTATCATTGATGTAAATTTTCTAAGAATATGAATGAGTTCAAGAAATTTTTACCTAATAATTCTAAAAGTGTTGATGATAGGTGAACTAGGAATATGATGTCTTGGTTTTAGTGTTATATCAACAGTGGGAGGGGTTAAATTTAAAACTAGAAGAAGAAAAGTTAGTTGGAGAGTCCAAAAATGTTTGGTTTTGAAGCTATTCAACATAATTGAAACTGAAAGGTAAATTTAGGAATGAAGGGGTAATGATTCCATATGATGGAATTGTTTGTATACCTGAAGGGGTTTGTGAAACTCCATGGAATGTCTATGTCAATTTTTCATTTTACATAAAATAGTTCTTCAATTTCAAAGGTCTCTCAAACCAAATGTATACTATACAGCTGTTGTAAGTATATAAGAGTTCAAAATCAAGGGAAGGATTAATATAGATTGTAGTTTGCATCCAAGTGATAAATCAAAGAGTCACTATATCAAATATCTGAATACAAAAGAATAAATCAAGTACAAATTAATCTAAATAAAAATGTGTGTAGTTATTTCATTTATCTCATATGATAAAATAATCTATTTATTAAAAATTATTTTTATGAAAAATATGATATAATTAATTCGTAACATCTTGACCCGACTCATCATTAAGATGGTGGTCGTACCAGTCACCACATGGCCTCAAGCAAGCCTCCCCATATGCCATAGGCTACTGACTAGGAGAGAGGTTCTATTGATGGTATGCTGGGGATACTATACTCTCTAAATTAGAGTAGCACAACAGTTATCAAATAATAAAACAGAAAACAATAGCAGAAGCAATACTAGTGAAAGTAAAATAATAATAATAATAATATAATATCTAAATAAAAATAAAACGGCCAATGAAAATTCCATAAAATGATTCTTTTAATATCAGGTGTTACTACTTGGTACAAGTAGTAAAAAATAACAAAATAAAATAAAAAAAACCCAATGGTCAAATCCTTGAGTATCCTAAGAAAGAGCCTAGTCCTGTGCTCCTCAACTCCCGTGTACACAACATAGTTCAAGCAACGAATCCAAAGACCTGTGAGGAAGAATATATACTCGAGTGTCAAAAAATTACTAAGAAGGGTGTTAGATATAAATATCAGTAGGCCAACACCCATGTGTTTATCCCAATACATTTTGTGAAATTAATAATAAAAGACTGTGTGCCACATAATATAATTCAAAAGTGATAACAAATTAAATAATAGAAACTTGGTCCGGGATCCTAAACGGACACCCATCCCATACCACATGCTTCAGCCTAATCTAGATATCTATGTTTGTGGGTAGATCCTCGTGTATCAGGAAGGATCACCCAAATTGGTGGCATATTCTCCTACTAAGGATGAATCACTCAGAATATACCATAAACATATGACATCTTCCCTCAGGCTAACCAAAACCTCACCCTCATGAATAACTAGAATCTCACCCTCAGGCTATCCAAAATCTCACCCTCATGCATAAATAGGATCTCACCCTTAGGAATCGTGTGACTATATATATATATCCCTTAGGTATATGAGATAATAATATAATCTACCCTCAAGAATTTAGTACCATTTAACCTAGCCCTCAGTAAGTATGAAAGCATTCATCAATCCCTCAGGCATAAACACTAATCACAAGTCCTCATACATCCCATATAATAAAATACTCTTCCCTCAGGTATCAAGTACATATGCGCTTTTCCATTAGGTAGTACAAAACAATATGCACCAAGCCCTCAATCATCCACATTAAACATGAGTCGTATATAGACAAACTCAACATGAAAATCAGTATCAAACCCTCAGGTATATATCACATCATTATCACATAATCTCAAAAGTTAAGCAGGAAAAACAACAATTATAGTGCCAAACATACCAGATTTATTATCATAAGAGAAAACAATAAATTTATAAAAATTACCATATGTCAAACCAATTAATTTCATTAATCCATTTTTCTAATTATAATCATAATTATATCAAACCTATTTAATTAAATTAATTCGGCCCTAAGGTCATTAATATATTAATTAACCAGTTTATCCAAGGAGATTCTACCATAAGAAGTCACACAATTCATTATTATTCCAATTAAAAAGTTTAATCTAGAAATCAAACATTTTAGCCAATTTATTATAAGGATTTAAAGTTAAACATACCAAGTCTTAATAAGTTCTAAGCTGGAACACCAATTGGGTGGCCGAAGGTCTGAGTCTCCATGCCTATAGACCTAAGGGGATCCAAGGTATGGTTTAACATAAAAAATTACAAATTAATAGAGATTATTTAATTTATCTCATCATGCCTGCAGTATGCTGGCATGATTTCACATACCATAGTTACTATATATAATTGTATCAGATATTAAAGGATTTAGTTTAAACCACAAAAATCAATTCCTTTTAAGGCGTGAAAACTTCATGAAGTACGTCATTGAATATATTCAAGTTATATAATTGAAAAATTTTGCATAAATTGTTTTTATTTATTTATAATAAGAGGCAGGGTCATTCCACCCTAATAAGTTCCATTTAAATTAATTCATTTAAAACATTCCATGTATCAATCATAACCTCAAGGAATAAAAAAACCAATGCAATAATCCAAGAAAACATAAAACTATAATCACTAATTTTTAGCTTAAAAGGAAGCACACCTCCATTGGAGGGGTTTTATTATAAAAACATGACTTTTTTATCCAAAAAGACCATTCAATATATTTAATCATTTCATTCAATTTATCAATGGAAGAATTTTAGAGTAAACTACCCATCAAGTGAAGAAAAAATAAACAATATGCATTAAGAAGGAAACTAATGATTTTTTTTGAAATTTAAAAGGGAAAAGGATAGGGATCCTACGGATACACATGCACACCAAAACTCATGTAAATAAACCATATATTAAATGCACAAAAGTTAAGGACTTCCAACATTAGGTGAAATAATGACCGATGATGAGTGTTGACATCTGAGTTTAACTACACCATTGAAATCTCATTGATTTCATAAACAAAAATATGTTTAAAATCATTCTTGTTGAGATGAACATAATGACACTGACAACACTTGTCACGACCCGACCCTACCCAGGCTTGAGCCGCAACTACCCCAAGCTCGCCTCCACAGGCCAGGGGCTGGCGACCAGCGCCAAAGGCACAACAACTTGGGGAGGCCATTGCCTAAGTACCTATACACACACACACGCAACCCACTCAATGCAGAAGTGCAGAGTAAAAGAAAAAACATGTAAAGAAAAGGGCAACTACTATACATATAAACAACAAAAGTTCATCGACCTCTAACAGTACAAAGAAAGTGTTGAAAGTAACTGAAAAAGAAAATGGGAAAAGCATGCACCCAACCAGAAAAGTGCCACAACCCGACAACAAGTAAACAAAAAGAAAATAGTTGGAAGGGTCCCCCACCTGGAACCCGACTCCGACCACCACACACGGTCCGTGCTCCCGAACTCCTAAGCTCCGCTGAAGTCACGACCAACCTGTCTGTCATCTACAAGGGCACACCAAGTGCGGTCAAAGCCCAAGAAGGGGTGAGTATAAAAATACTCAGTAGGATACCCCAAAGGCTCGAGGGAGCAACAAAGGAGGTACCGAAGGGTGAGTAGTAGATCGAATAGGGAAAGTAAAGGAGTACAACCGAAAGTGCAGTAAAGAGTACAGTAAAGAGTCCAGATCAACCCAACAAGAGGAAAGAAGGTAGACTCGTCCAGACACAAGGAGGTGGAAACAGTGAGAAGAAGAACTTCCCATCGAGTCTTCGCTACCTATAGAAGGAGAGTAGACTCGTCCAACCATGAGATTATAGACACGGAAAGCATGTGGCATACCCCACGCGTCTTCGCCTCTCCTGGAAGGAGAGTAACCAAACCCAAGAAGTGGGTACTAGAACAAGGTATATTCATATCAATATTCTCACACAAGAAGTCCAAAAAAGATCGTAAGGGGATCTCTATCTCATAGCTAAGCTCAAGAAGGTGAGTAGCCAACAGTCCCAGAAGTAACACAATCGATGCCCAATATCCCGCACATCTGCCCCGAACTACAAGTCAAGGGCTCAAATCACCACACCTAGACACTATTAACTTTGGGAGGCACTGACTCTCTCACAAGGTTTTAGGTCGCGTCACAAGGATGCTTCTTGGTGGGGAAAGCGCTCCTCGTACTTGAGAGTTTTGGGGGAATGTCAACCACAACTTGTCCCTACCCCGCAGTCGAGAGGTCTCCTCAAAGTCGACAAGAGACCCCCTGCCCAGCCCCGCTGGAGGGTCCCTGGAAGTCATCGGGTTCCCACTGTAGGGAGACCCGACAAGATTCTACGGGTGCCACACTGCACAGTCCCATAACAGGGTAATCCAATGGAGGGTGACCCGGCTAAAGTCAGCGATGTGACCACTGCCCAGCCCAGCTGGAGGTAACTCGGCATCGGGGACCACTGCCCAGCCCAGCTAGAGGTAAGCCCAACATCGGGGACCACTGCCCAGCCCAGATGGAGGTAAGCCTGGCATCGGGGACAACTACCGAGACCCACTGGAGGTAAACTCGGAACTACTCTGGCCATCCCTGTTGGATGGTACTACTCGTTGAACACCGTAGTACTGGCCATCCCTGCTGGATGGTAACCCACTGGCCATCCCTATTGGATGGTACAAATGGAAATCCCTGATCCAAACAACCTCATCCATGCTAGTAACAACCTTAGCCCTGCTGGAAACAACCTCTGCCATACTGGTAACAACCTCAGCCCTGCTAGAAACAACCTCCTGGGTAGAGGATCGGTGCCCGCGTAAAGTGTTGGTCACACCGAATCCACAAGAACTCTACCAGGGAACACGAAACAACGGGAGAAACTCCCCCGACCTCTCAAGGCGATCACACTCCAATCTGCTGAGTCACTGTAAAAGCGGACCAAGTCAACTCATCCCAGGAAGTGGGGAAAACACCCACACTATACGAACACCCGTACTCATAAATGGTGTTGCAGTCTGGTGAAGGGGCACAGTACTGAAACCCCTCACAACTGATGAAATAGAGCAAACGAACCATCTCTGCCAGCCAAATGAGAACAGAACCAGGGGAAAACACAACCCTTCTGGTAAAAACCATTGAGAAGAGGACCGAGGGAAAACTCAACCCTGTTGGTCAAACAAACGAGCACAGAGACAGGGGAAGACTCAACCCTGCTGGTCAAAAGTTGAGAACTGAGGAACCCTATATGTCTCGATAGGTCAAAATTACGTAAAGCAGAACATGGCACACACATGGGTTCCACAGGACGTGTGACCCCAAGTCAACCCCAACCGAACACACAAACGTTCTTAGGTACAAACAACCACATGTTCCTCCAAGAATTCCCGTATACTCCCAGAGTATACCACATTACAGCCCAAAGGCTGTCGTGCACATGGCACCCAACGTCAACGTGAAGTAATGAACATAAAAACTCCACCTCAAAGGCCCAGGCATGACCAACCACATCTTATGAATCATTTACATCACTCTCCCAAGAGTGCGTGATCACACGCCAAGGGTCCGCTACAAACATGGTAGGATGAACCACCATTGTAGCACCTTTCATGCTTCCATATTTAATAAGATCACGTAAGAGGCTCTGCTCGCCTGAATAGATTACACCGTTGTAATCCTCATGGAAAAACACGCGAGATAGGCTACTTACTCACCTCAAATGGATATCCGACGGAAAAGTTGCCAACACCGCCTTACACCCGAACGACGTCCCATGGTCCTGAGCCTCGGCCTCGAAAACAGTCGGGTGCATCGCGCCATTGCGATCCCCTCAGGAAAACACGTCAAAAAGACTGCTCACTTTAGCACAACGGATATACGGAGAAAAATATGCATTCCGGCGCACCGCACATGAGCGGTGCTTCGGGGGACCCGCATCCCGGTCCCGGAAACACAACAAACGGATCGCACCGTTGCGATCTACTTGAAAAAGCACACAAGTTGGACTATTCACTTGTCCAAAACGGACAACCGATGATAATGTGGGAAATCACCGTCAACTCCTGAAACGGCCCTCGTGGGGCCCGCACCAGCATGCGGAATTAGAGCGGGCAGACTGCGCCAACACGATTATCTTAGAAATACCCAAAAATGACTGCTCGCACGCCCCGAACGAATGTCTGATGAAAAAGTTACAAAACGCTGCACGCAGATCAAAAGACGGGCCGTGGGGAAAATACCTCAACTCCAGTATCAATGCTCGAAACCATACTGAAAACCTCCAGCTCGACGCCAGGGTCGTAACGCCGCTGACGGTGCCCAATTCGGACATCAGATGTGCCCGTGCCGTCCATAACAAGAATCCCTGGTACAAGCGCCCAACCGCTTGACGACATGTCGCGCTTCTGAGGCCCCTGTCTCGGGGATTAAAATCACCCAAAACCATCTCAAATTATTCATCTCATTCCGAGGAATGAGCCTCCGCAGAGGACTCGCAAAACCGACTCCCGGTTTATGATTTATTAAAATATAAATCATTTTATAATAATAATAATAATATATTATTATTATTATTATAACCCTATTTTATTTATATATTTGTTTTTGATTTTATTATTATTATTTTTAAATCAAAACTAGACCGTCCAGGAGGGCCGGTCTTCTTCCACAGCCGCCATCAGGACCCGATTTTTGCGGGTCCTCGTCTCCCAGCAGACTAGCCAAGCGGTCGGTCCTCCTCCGCACTCCCGAGGTCGACGCCTCGGGCTCCCCTGTTGACCATGTCAGGCCGGCGCCCGCCTGCTCCCTCGCCCGGCCGACGCCGCCTGCAGCCCCAGCGGACCGTCACCGCAGAAGGGAGCCGCTCTGCCTGAGGAGACCCACGCCTCCATATCACCCGCCTTGCGACTTAGCCGCACCGCCGTCCGAGAGCCCCCCCCCCTCCTAGGGACATCGCGCCGCCGCACGAACCCGCCGGAAACCGAAATCCCGCAAACTTCAGCGGGAAATTGCGGAGTCCTCAGGACTCCAAATTTGAAACCAAAAGATGAGTTAGAAATATCATAAATTATACTACATGACCATGGTATTTTTTTCATATTATACCGCAATTAGACATGATTATTTGAGCTCAAAGTAGGTGCGGGAAGAATAAAATGAAACGCACGATCCTACCTTGTTGGGCTTCACCCGACGCTTCACGGACGGACCGCTGGAGTTGCCGCGCCTCGATGGAGTGGTGGAGGAGAGGAGGAGAGGGGGGGATTCTTTTTTGAGAGCTCCTTCACACGAGAACCAAGGATAAAATGAGGGAGAGGGATTGGTTTAAGTAGAAAAAATTAATTAAAAAAACCTTAATTAATTTAAAACTCCCAGTTAACCCACATCCAAAACTTTTGGAGGTCAAGATTAAACCTCTTCTAGGGTAAAAACCACCTCCCGAGCACAACTGAAGTCTCAGAATATGATTCTAAGCTTCCGTTTGAAAGTTATTAAACTCAACGTCCGAGGCTGCCAAATTACGAAAACGCCCCTGGGGCCATTTTTCACTGACGGCCCGCGCCCGTGAAACTTACACCCCTCCTAGGGTAAACGACACTCTCCGAACTAAATGGTACCCTCAGTTTTTCAATCCGAGCCACCGTTTAATAGATACTGAGTTTAACCTTTAAACGGATAAATTAATTATTTACTTTATCTATTTCACATTCCAAAAGCGAGCGAGGGGTCCAAACACCCCGCACCGACATGTTTTATGTCGTTCCTAGGGTAAAAACCCCATTCCGAAACCATATGTACACTCATATCTCTCATCCGGATTACTGTTTAGGAGTTAACCCATTTATTTTTCATTTCTAGTGTGAACGCACTGAAAATTTAATTCCGGCCACACCGAGGCTCGAAATCACTCGGCATCTGAAGGTGCTCCTCTGGAATAACATCAAGAATATTCCAAAGTCTTTTATAGAAAAAAAACAGGCTCTTAAATAATTCCCTCCTTCAATATTTTCATCTCCGAAAAGTAAAACCAGGGAACAACTCAGGGAACTAAGCCCGCACCTGGCTCTTTCATACCCAGAAAAACTTTTGCACAGTCTCACGTCACTACACACAGTCCAAAGAATTTGATCTGTTCACAAGAGGTCTGCTCTTGATGATGACGTGCATAGAGGCATGCACACATCTTCTCGGGAAAGTCACGCGGGAGACGTCGTGCACCCGCTCCAGACATTGGGGTTAGGGAAAGGCGGTAGGGAACCTCTCCATCCCTTCACATGGTCTCAAACGATCCGAAGGACCTCGGGGGTAGCTCACCTCCCCGACCGAACCTCTGTATCACACACCACAACTGGAATCACCCCCTGTACCCGGGACAAGGCCTGGTGATTCCCTCCTTCCGAATATCCATCTGGTGAAACACCCAATGATATCTGGTCATACAAGGTTTCACCGTCGATGTCTCGCAACCAGGACTCTCTTACACGCTCGAAGAGCAAAGGAGTCAACACCATTTACTAAAGAAAAAGGACCCACACCTTTTTACCTTACCAACATAGGGTTACACCGATGCCCCACGCCACCCTGGTAACAACTCAAACAAGGAGCATGGAGAAAAGGCATTCCACACACAGAGTCTAACAATTCTACTGCAAAAAGTAGAAGACATGTATAGCATACCTCTTACCACCTCATGCTCGGCAGGATCGTAGACATCCAAAGCTCATGGCTATCCGCGGTCCCAACTGTCAGCTCCCGGAGCATGACGTGGACCGCCTAGTGGTAACGGGAAGACCTCGTAAGGTCATCCCCCACTACTAGATCTTCCCTCTCCTCTGCTAGTACTAACTATCTGGGAAATACTATGATCATGGGGATGCCTCCGTCGTGGTGGTGCACCTGCTGCCTGCCCGAAGCTCTCTGTATTCCTGGTTGGGCAGTCCCGTTCCAGGTGACCTCGGCCATCGCAAGCATAACACCGACTCTCTATGGGCCGCACTGGTGCTCTCCATCACCACTGTGGTGTACGACCACGCCCCTGAGTCTGGTTTTCAGAAATCCAACTACATCGAGGTTCTGCTTGCTAACGCCCGCTAGCCGCGATAGACGTCTCGACTCAAATGTGCTTGCTGCCACCACCAACTCTAGAACGTGTTAGGAAGCTCTCTGTCACCAGCGCCTTCTCTAGCACCCCAGAATATGTGGAAATTCCCAAGGGTACTATGAAAACATTAATCTCTCTGCGGAGACCCTGCTCGAACTTTCACGCTAAGAAGTTATCATCGTGGACCAAGTCCGGGTAAAAGCGTTCACAGTCTGCGAAACTAGCCGCTTACTCGGCCACTGTCATCCCTCCCTGCTGAAACTACATGAGCTCCTGAATCCGAACGGAGCACAATAAGGTGGGAAAAAACTCCTCATGAAACAACAACTGAAAGTTGCCCCACAAAAGTGACGACTCGTCAAGAAACTGAGTCACCAGACCCCACCAACACGAAGCTTCTCTACGAAAAAGTTTGTTGCCAAAGCCACTCTCTGATCTGTCGGCATATGCATGATCCTGAAAAGGCTAACCACTATCTCTAGCCAAACCTCTACTGCCTAAGGGTCTGGCTCACCACTGAACCTCAGCGGTCTCTGCCGCTGGAACTCACGGAGCATGCTCAACCTGCGCTCAAGCTCAGACTGCTCTGCTGAAGCTGTCTGCTGATCAACAGGTGGGGATGCTACTACCAGCCCACTCGGAGAAAGGGGCTCGCATGATGGGTCATGGACTGTGGCCTCGTAGCTCACATGGTCATCGTCATGAACCAAAGATGGTATCCTGGCCGGCTATCTTCGCAGAGACATCCTGAATATTATCAAGGAGTTCCGCAGTCAGATGAGCATATATGGATATACCAATAACGATGATGGGGAGATGACTCAAGAAGGATAGTCAAAGACTCAATCCTATGTGATGCACAAACCAATTATCCCTACAACGAGTGTCTCAGCATGCCGAGTCGACAAATGGGTTATCAGGGGCCTGGTGAATGAATACGTCGGCTGTCGCACCATCACTGGACTCCCTGGCCTGAGAGACACTCTCGGGACATGTTAACATCGTTTCCCTAAATCCCAACCAATTCCTTTTTTAGGGATGTCTGAACAACGTACCAAGGAACGAACCACATCTGATACCACTTTGTCACGAACCGACCCTACCCGGGCTCGAGCCGCAACTACCCCAAGCCCGTCTCCATAGGCCAGGGGCTGGCGACCAGTGTCGAAGGCACAACAACTTGGGGAGGCCTTTGCCTAAGTACCTGTACACACACACACACATCCCACTCAATGCAGAAGTGCAGAGTAAAAGAAAAGACAAGGAAAGAAAAGGGCAACTTCTATATATATAAACCACAAAAGTGCATCAACCTCTAACTATACAAATCAAGTGCTGAAAGTAACAGAAAAAGAAAAGGGACAAAACACGCACCCAACCAGAAACGTGCCACAACCCGGCAATAGGTAAAAAAAGGAAAACAACTGGAAGGGTCCCCCACCTGGAACACGACTCCGACCACCACACGCTGTCCAATATCCCGAACTCCTAAGCTCCGCTGAAGTCATGACCAACTTTTTTGTCATCTGTAAGGGCACACCAAGTGCGGGAAAAGCCCGAGCAGGGGTGGGTTTAAAAATAATCAGTAGGATACCCTGAAGGCTCGAGGGAGCAAAAAAGGAGGTACCGAAGGGTGATCAGTAGATCGAACAGGGAAAGTAAAGGATTACAACCTAAAGTGAAGTAAAGAGTATAGTAAAGAGTCTAGCTCAACCCAACAAGAGGAAAGAAGGAAGACTCGTCCATACACAAGGAGCTAGAAACGGTGAGAAGATGAACTTCCCATCGAGTCTTCGCTACCTATAGAAACAGAGTAGACTCGTCCAACCATGAGAATCTAGACACGGAAAGCACGTGGCATACCCCGCGCGTCTTTGCCTCTCCTGGAAGGAGAGTAACCAAACCCAAGAAGTGGGTACTAGAACAAGGTATATACATATTAATATGCTCAAACAAGAAGCCCAAACAAGATCTTAAGGGGATCTCCATCCCATAGCTCAGCCCAAGAAGGTGAGTAGCCAACAGTCCCAGAAGTAACACCATCGATGCCCAGCATCCCGCACATTTTCCTCGAACTGCAAGTCAAGGGCTCAAATCACCGCACCTCGACACTATCCACTTTGGGCGGCACTGACTCGCCCACACGGTTTTAGGTCACGTCACAAGGATGCATCTTGGTGGGGAAAGCTCTCCTCATACTTGAGAGTTCTGGGGGAACGTCAACCAGAACTCGTCACTTCCCCGCAGTCGAGAGGTCTCCTCAAAGTCGATAGGCGACCCCCTGCCCAGCCCCACTGGAGGGTCCCTGGACGTCGATGGGTTCCCACTATAGGGAAACCCGGTAAGAGTCGACGGGTGCCACACTGCCCAGTCCCGTAATAGGGAAATCCACTGGAGGGATACCCAACTAAAGTTGGTGATCTGACCACTGCCCAGCCCAACTGGAGGTAACCCGACATCGGGGACCACTGCCCAGCCCAGCTGGAGGTAAGCTCGACATAGGGACAACTGCCCAGCCCAGCTGGAGGTAAGCCTGGCATCAGGGACCAATGCCTAGCCCTACTGGAGGTAAACCTGGAACTGCTCTGGCCATCCCTGCTGGATGGTACTACTCAGTGAACACCGCTGTACTGGCCATCCCTGCTGGATGGTAACTCACTGGCCATCCTTGCTGGATGGTACAACTGGTGAGCCATGCTCGAAACAACCTTAGCCATGCTGGTAACAACCTCAGTCCTGCTTGAAACAACCTCAGCCATGCTGGTAACAACCTCATACCTGCTGGAAGCAACCTCGTGGGTAGAGTATCGGTGCCCACATAAAGTTTTGGTCACACCAAATCCACAAGAACTCTACCAGGGAACACGAAACAACGGGAGAAACTCCCCAGGCCTCTAAAGGAGATCACGCTCCAATCCGCTGAGTCACTGTCGAAGTGGATCGAGTCAAATCATCCCAGGAAGTGGGGAAAACACCCAGACTGTACGAACACCCATAGTTGTAAATGGTGCCGCAGTCCGGTGAAAGGGCACGGTACTGAAACCCCTCACAACTGATGAAATAGAGGAAACAAACCATCTTTGTCGGCCAAATGAGAAAATAACTCGGGGAAAACTCAACCTTGCTGGTCAAAACCATTGAAAAGAGGACCAGGGGAAAACTCAACCCTACTGGTCAAACAAACGAGCACAGAGCCAGGGGAAGACTCAACCCTTCTGGTCAAAAGTCGAGAACCGAGGAACCCTCTACATCGCGAGAGGTCAAAAGTACGTAGAGCAGAACACAATATGCACATGGGGCCCACACGAAGTGTGACCCCAAGTCAACCCCAACCGAATGCACAAACGCTCTCAGGTAAAAACTACCACATGTACCTCCTAGAATTCCCGTATACTCCAAGAGTATACCACGTTCCATCCCAAAGGCTATCATCCACACAACACCCAAGGTCAACGCGAAGGCGTGAACGTAACAACTCCACCTCAAAGGCCCAGGCATGGCCAGACACATCTTATGAATCATTTACATCACTCTCCAAAGAGTGCATAATCACACGCCAAGGGTCCGCTACAAACATGGTAGGACGAACCACCACTAGAGCACCTTTCATGCTTCCATATTTTATAAGATCGTGTAAGAGGCTCCATTTTCCTGAACAGATCACACCGTTGTAATCGTTGCGGAAAAACACGCGAGATAGGCTACTTACTCGCCTCAAATGGATATCTGACGGAAAAGTCGCCAACACCGCCTTATGCCCGAACATCGTCCCGTGGTTCTGAGCCTCAGCCCCAAAAACAGTCAGGCGCATCACGCCATTGCGATCCCCTCGGGAAAACACGTCAAAAAGACTGCTCACTTGAGCACAACAGATATCCGAAGAAAAAGATTCATTCCAACGCACCGCACAAGAGCGGTGCTTCATGGGACCCACATCCCAGTCCTGGAAACACAATGAACAGATCCCACCGTTGCAATCCGCTCGAAAAAGCACACAAGTTGGACTATTCACTTGTCCAAAACGGACACACAATGATAATGCTAGAAATCACCGTCAACTCCCGAAACGGCCCTCGTGGGGCCCACACTAGTGTGCGAAATTAGAGCGGGAAGACTGCGCCAACATGATGCTCTCAGAAAAATACCCAAAAACGACTGCTCGCATACCCTGAACGGACGTCCAATGAAAAAGTTACAAAACGCTGCACACAGCTCAAAGGACTGGCCGTGGGGCCCATGCCTCAACTCCGATATCAATGCCCGAAACCACACTGCAAAACTCTGGCTCGACGCCAGGATCGCAACGCCACTGACGGCGCCCAATTCGGACATCGGATGTGTCTGCGCCGTCCAAAACAAGAATCCCCAGAAGAAGCGCCCAACCGCTTGACGGCGTGTCACGCTTCCGAGGCCCCTGTCTCGGGGATTAAAATCACCCAAAACCGTCTTAAATTATTCCTCTCATTCCGAGGCATGAGCCGCTGCAGACGTCTCACGAAAAATACTCCTGGTTTATGATTTATTAAAATATAAATCATTTTATAATAATAATAATAATAATATATTATTATTATTATTATAACTTTATTTTATTATTATTTTTTTTTTGATTTTATTATTATTATTTTTAAACCAAAACCAGGCCGACCAGGAGGGTCGGTCTTCTTCCATAGCCACCAGCAGGACCCATTTTTTGCGGGTCCTCATCTCCCAGCAGACCGGCCAAGCGGCCGGTCCTCCTCCGCGCTCCCGAGGTCGATACCTCGGGCTCCCCCGCTGACCACGCCAGGCCGGCACCCGCCTGCTCCCTCGCCCGGCCGACGCCGCCTGCAGCCCCAGCGGACCACCGCCGCAGAAGGGAGCTGCTCCGCTTGAGGAGACCCCCACCGCCGTGTCACCCGCCTGAAAGCTGCCCTGCGCCTTAGCCGCGCCGCCGTCCGAGAGCCCCCCCCGCCTCCTAGGGACGCCGTGCCGCCGCACGAACCCGCCGGAAACCGAAAACCCGCAAACTTCGGCGAGCGATTACGGAGGACTCAGGACTCCAAATTCGAAACCGAAATATGCGTTGGAAAGATCATAAATTATACTACACGACCATGGAATTTGTTTACAGATTTTCCAGTAATTAGACATGATTATTTGATCTCAAATTAGGTGCAGGAAGAATAAAATGAAACGCATGATCCTACCTTGTTGGGCTTCACCCGATGCTTCACGGACGGACCACTAGAGTTTCTGTGCCTCTCCGGAGTGGTGGAGGAGGGAAGGAGAGGGGAAGCTTCTTTGTTGAGAGCTCCTTATCCAGATAACCTAGGGGAAAATGAGGGAGAGGGATTGGTTTAAGTAGAAAAAATTGATTAAAAAAACTTCATTAATTTAAAACACCCAAATAACCCACATATGAAACTTTTAGCGAGGTCAAGATTAAACCTCTTCTAGGGTAAAAACCAACTCCCTAGCACAAAGGCGGTCTTGGAATTTGATTCTGAGCTTCCGTTTGAAAGTTATTAAACTCAACGTCCGAGGCCGCCAAATTACGAAAACACCACTGTGACCATTTTTCACTAACGGTCCGCGCCCGTGAAACTTACACACCTCCTAGGGTAAACAGCACGCTCCGAACTCAACGGTGCCCTCAGTTTTTCAATCCGAGCCATAGCTTAAGAGATACTGAGTTTAACCTTTAAACGGACAAATTAATTATTTAATTTATCCGTTTCACATTCGGAAAGCGAGCGAGGGGTCCAAACATCCCGCGCCGACATGTTTTATGTCGTTCCTAGGGTAAAAACCCCATTCCAGACCCATTCGTACACTCATATCTCTTATCCGGGTCACCGTTTAGGAGTTAACCCATTTATTTGGTGTTTCTAGTGTAAACGCACTGAAAATTTAATTCCGGACACACCGGGGCTCAGAATTGCTCGCCGTCTGAAGGCGCTGATCTGGAATAACATCAAGAATATTCCAAAGTCCTTTATAGAAAAAAACCGGGTTCTTAAAACACTTAAATCCTATCAATATTGTAGGAGATATCAATGATTGAAATTTGCGGAAAAAATATAAATAAAATAAAAAGAATAAAGTGGAGAGAGGGAGGGAGGAGAAGAGTGACGTGAGGTATCTCTTGTGCACCTCCTCTATGCGCCATTTGGGTGCTCGCAAAAGCCAATTTATATTAATAAATTATCTTATTTTAAATAATTTCAACAAATAAAATTTATTATATGTAAGAATTAATTCATGCAGAGGGAATGGATCCTCGTCCACATTTCATGTGGTGAGCCCCCACATAATTCAAAATTATTTATTCATTTTATCATCTTAAATCAATTAATCTTTCATTAAATAAATATATATTAAAAAAAATATATATATACACAAATTTATATACATATATTCACTCGCACATGAACCCACACAAATATATATATATATATATAAAACAAATTATCATATACAGATTATTTTCTCAATTTAATAATAATATTAATAACAACAATAAATATTATTATTATTAAAAATATCTCATTATTATCACCTTTAACATTTAAAAAAATAACCATTAAAAATGGATAACAGTTAATAATTTAGTATTAACCATACATTTTTCATTTAATTGAAAAAATTAATAATATCACATTAATTATTTTAGTCACTTATAAAATATTTTCCCTATCAAAAAAACACATATTAATTTTCCATATATTGTTTTTTTTCATCCACACAAATAATAATAAAAAAATTATTATTATTATTTCTAACTTCCCAACAAAAACATGTATATACTAAATATCTTATATTTGTGTGCAATATGACCAAACATCCAATGCTCACAAATGTTATACCCTGTTTAGGGTAAACCTTGTGTTCTAGACTTAATGGTGGTCCTAGATATATCATACGATAAACCATTTGTAAGAAATGAATTATTTATTATATAAAAAACAAAATAATAAATTAATTAAAAATAAAGTAGATATTACCACGTGTGATATTTCCAAATACTCGACATGCATAAAGGTTATACCCTACCCAGGGTAAACCCTGCATTCTGGACTTAACAGTGGTCTCATATTTCTCATATGATGCACCATTTCAGAGTTATTTTATTTTTTGGAAAAAATCACACAGGTATATGAATAAAATACATGAAATATTTTGTTTCCTTTAATTTTTAGGGTCTACGTGCCTCATAATCCCATGCTGACTCAACATATAACTTTTAAAATATTTCATAGAATATTTCAAAGTTCTAAAGAAGGATTTTACCCTTTGGTAAATCCATAATAGACACAAGTATTGAAAATTTTAATTTTCACACCAAAAATACTTTTAATTTATTAAAAAAAGTGGGGTTTTGTTATCATTTAAAAACGAGGATCTTACAACCTCACAATCATAGAACTTTTTATCCCTAATAATCCTTTGGGAATAATGAAAACATCACCCGACCTACAAGGGTCCTTACGTCTCGTTCAGATGGTCATGTTATATTTCCAAACACCCAACACAACTTTAAGCATTGATTGGGAAAGTGGAACTGAATTCATTAAGACCCAATCCAACACCCATTATTCCAAATGAAACATTGAAAAGATGCTTATCCGAGCCCGTTTAGCTTGAGTCATGACCATTTTGTCATCTCTTGAAATTACTTACTGGTGTTACTCCCCACCATAGGTCTCAACATTTTAAAAAGGGGTCCAATTTCTATCTATGACACTTACACCATCCGAATTTCCTTATAAATAGCGCCTCTAAGTGTTCAAGTGATTCCCAGGTGTGATTTTAACATAATGAACCAGATTACCTATGTGGTCATATTAGGGACCCCATCATAAAAAAATAGTCGAGTTATAGATCAACCAAATAGAACTGGTCATTCAATCTTTCCAAGAAGATAATGATAACCTTTAAACCACACACACCCTAAACTGATGACTTGCTTCATTGGAAGACCACTTAAACTACCCAATAACTTTTAAACTACAATGTGGTGTAAGACCAACGATATCTTAGTGCATCAAGGGAGATGTTAAGATATAGGCTATGATTGTATCTCAAGGAAGAGTACACTAAGAAAATTTTAATGTTTAACAGAATCAAAAAGGCTGAACCATTGCTGGTTGATACCTTATAAGAAACTCAGATTCACCTGCTGATGCACCGCCATTAACTGATCTCTGAGCCTTTACTACCTGAGGCATCCCATGATCATTCAATCTTACCCACTGAAGTCCACCCATAACCAACAAAATTTCTAAAAGTTTTGATACACGACCAACCACACCAAATCATGCTTCTGAGAAAGCAACAACATGATTCAAAACATTCAAGCCAAAAAGTAATTCAAGAAAAATCAAACATCTCTGAATGGTCCTCTTAGTTGTGTTCCTTCTACTCAGAAGGACATGTTTAACAGAACCGAAATGATACTCCCCATCGTAGGAGAGTACTATTGGTCGAAAGCTGAGAATATAGCCTCTAAAAATAATGATAGATCAAATTCAACTTAAACTTACACGTGATGCTCCTATGATCCACACTCACGTACATCAAGTAGTAGACATAAAAGACAGAACCAAACAGATCGGTGTTTCAAAACACCCAAGTCTCAAGGAAGTCATCCTGAGAATTGGGATGAATGGATTTTAATAACTCACAGGCCGCTCTATGATAGATATTACTAGAGAGAATATTAAAAAATACAAGGCTCAATTATTACACCGAACTCAACCAATTCGTTACATCATTTAGCACTCAACAAGAATTCCGTACATGAACACATGCTACCCTGAGTTTCCAGAAGCAAGATGACACATCCTGAATACTATCCATAGGCTGTATGCCCTATGAATTCAATCATAAGATGGTATGTACAAGATATTTAACCCTATGTTGTATTCCCCCATAAAACCATTAACCCATATGATGCTTTAACAAGTCATCCATCACTGAGGAAAAATAAAGTGTCAAAGATTCCATGAACACCCATCCGAATAAGGGTTTCATTGAAATCTAGGAGTCATACAAGGGACAATGACACCCGAACGACACCAAACATCAAAATATCACAATATTTATCCAGGAATTTTAATTCTAAGGGTGATACATACTACGGGATAACCCCTTAATAAAGAACAAGCATCAAACCTATAACTATGTCATGCCAAAACAAAAACACAAGGCTAAAGAGATGTTAATTTAAGACATTTCTAAAAAATAAATGGCCTATGGATAAATTTCATGTTTCCATTCCAAGGATTCTAAAAATAAAATCTCAAACTGCCCTTACATGAGGATTTAAACTAAGTACACCTATATAGGTTACATTTTCAAGTTATTTCATTTATTCAAATTTTAATCTTTAACCATTTAAAAAAATTTACTAAAAAATCAAAGAAAAGAAGTCTAGTATCAAAAACTTCTTTTAATGTTTTTACACTTCTTTAAATTCAATCATAATTAGGAAATTTACGAGAATAAATTCCTTTTAAATTATTAATGATAAGGAGACCTATGAGTGTCCCTCTAATGGTAGGTCGTGGTATGATGTGTATTTAATGTGAATCATCACCCCATAACTGTAGGTCGTGGTATGATGTGTATTTAATGTGAAGTGGGTTAATTTACCATGGATGTGACTGTATTGTGCTTAGTGGTTTCCCAAGTAGTGATATAATGATTAAATAATTGTTTATTAAATATTGTAATGGCTTGGGTTGGTTTGGTTAATAGAATGTAAATGGTTAAATAAATTGGTTGGGAATGTGAAATGGGGTTTGTGGATTGTTGTGTTGTGTTTTGTATTTAAAGGTAACATCAATGGTGGTAGTATCATGAGTTTATTATTGTATGGGAACCCATATGTTGGACTTGAGTGTTTGATATCATATATGTAGGCACTTGTATTTTCCTTGTGATTTCTATATGCAACCCACCCTAGTTGATCAGTATGTTCCAAACACCCCCATTTTCACTAGAGAGGGTGTCTTTCCCAAACATCCTAGTGGGGGGATGGATGGCTGACCACTCGCTCTTCCTTGATCCTTCTTCTTGATGTTGATAGCCCAAGATTCTTCAGAAAGGTTATGGTTTGTGAGGCCCAAGTGTATACAAGAGAGTTGTACCTTCCTAGGTGTCTTCATGATGAGATGTGTTGTGCTTTCCTAGGTTTATTTGGGATGAGGTGTGGTTTTTAGACCAGGTGTCTTTGGGGGGGATGTGATGTGGTTGTGTCCCAGGTGTCTACGGGTGGGATGTGATATGTTTGGGCCAAGATTTCTATGGGATAGATGTGATGAGGTTGTTTCTTAGGTGTCTAAAATTAGGGTGGATGTGGTTGAGAGACCCAAGTGTGTGAAGGCGGGTAGTGACATGGTATATTTAGTAGAGGTTAGAGTGCCAGGATGTTTGTCGTTAGGGAATAAGAGTGGATAATCAGATGCACTCGCGAGGATTTCTACCATGATGTGGGAGCCAACAAGGTTTTTTGAGAGGCAGGGTTGTCAGTGGTAGATCACAGGTTCCAAGACCTCTGAGGTTTCAAATAATGGGGGGAATATCTCAGTAGATTCCTTACCCACCTTCTAGTGCCGATGGTCTCTATGCCTTTTCATAGGCCTGGGATCAATGTGTTTCTTCTATGGGGTTCAATCCATCTTTAGAACTAGTTCCCAGTGGCTACTTAAGCTTAGTTTGGTAGAGGTGGGAGGCTGAACATCAACCTCAGAAGTATTTTTCAATGATATAGTTTCAGCAATAGGTACAATAGGTTTTTTCTCCACTGAGGGGAGATGAAACAGGTAGAGGACAACCTTAAGATGCTCCTCATGTTTAGGGACTGAGACCCAGTCATTACCATGGAGGTAGTATTCAATAGAGAGGTATAAAATTTGGTCATGGTAAGTTGCACGTAGTAGAGGCAACAATTTCAGTAGGGCCAAAGATCGTTAGAGGTACAATTAAGTTGTTTAATATCCTTTCTTGTTCATTGTTTGATTCAAGAGCTTCACAATATGTTGTTTCACCCTCTCTGAACCATGATTTTGGAATAGAAATAAAGAGGCTTCCCATTCCATTGGTGTTGAGTATGCCATCTGGAGGCCAGACCAGCTTATTTGATGTGTGCTGTGGGTGTAGAATAATGATGGGACCGTATCGGTCTTGTGGGAATATATTCTTACTACAGATTCATCCATATGATTTCATCCTCAACATACAATTATTGTTTTCCATGCATGATATTATCTACTACTTTCGTAGGAGAGTCATTCTTTCAGATGTAGATGAACAATGTGTGGATTTTGTTGGCGAGAGGGGTCATCAGATGGGAAGTTGGCATATAGAGACCCTTCTTTCCTTATTGGATGATCTATTAGTGGAATCAGTAGATATAGAGATGGTGGAAGTTCCCCAAGTTTTCATGGAGTTCCTAGATGTTTTCCTTGAAGAGGTTGTGACTCTACCTTCTCAATGTGATATTGAGTTCGAGATAGACCAATAGCCTGGTGATTCTCTGATTTTGATGGATCCCTATCAGATAGAACCTTATGAGATTCCAGAGGTAAAGATTCAGATAGATGATTTGATGAAGAAGGTATTTATCCATCCTAGGGTGTCTCCATGGGGTGCTCCAGTGTTTTTCATAAAGAAAGAAGATGGTAGTATGAGGTTGTGTGTAAAATACCATAGGTTGAATCAGGTGAAGATTAAGAACCTTTACCCTCTTATGAGGATAGAAGATCATTTCGACCAATTGATAGGGGAAAGTTGGTTTTCCATGATCAATATTCAGTTAGAAAATCATTAGTTGAGGGTGAATGGATGCAAAATCCTGATGTCTGCCTCCAGATGTAGGCATGGACACTTCAAGTTCGTAGTCATACCATTCGATATTACGAACGCACCAGATGTGTTCATGGGGATTATGAACTCTATATTTCATGATTTTTTAGACTGGTTTTTCATCATGTTCATTAATGAAATTTTGGTTTACTAGAAGTTAGAGGAGGAACATTCCAAGAATATCAGAACTATCTTGTAGGTTCTTCAACACCACCAGTTATATAGAAATTTGTCCAAGTAAATGTTATATACATGATAGGGGTATTTCCTCAGACACTTAGTGTCTCAATAGGGTGATTCAGTTGACCAATTGAAGTATGGAGCAATTGTTTCTTGGGAAGCACCCAAGAACATCATATAAGTTCACAATTTCCTTGGTCTTGTAGGCTATTATTCATGGTTTGTACCCAAATTCTATCAATTTGTAGCCCCATTGAAAACCTTTAATAGAAAGGACTAAGATTTTGTGTGGAGTGAGAAGTTCCAGGTAGTGTCCGGTTACTAGAAGGGGAAGTTGGTTAGTGATCCAGTGCTTTGGTTTCCAGAGGAAGGGGTGATGTTTGAGTTGTTTTGCGATGCTTCCCATATGGGTTTAGGAAGTGTTCTAATGAAGTAGAGAGTAGTGATCTATTATAGGTCTAGGAAGTTATATCCTCATAAATGTAACTATTACACCCATGATTTGGAGTTAGCCGAAGTTGTGTTCAGGCTCAAATTGTGGCGACATTACCTCATTGGGGAGAACTTTGTGGTCTTCACAGATCAAAAGAGATTGAGGTATTCCTTTTCCTAGCATAATCTAAATCTACTACAGTGGTGGTGGATGAAATTTCTTTCGGAATATGATTTTTATATCTCCTACACCTCAGTAAAGATAAATATCAAGGTTGATGCTTTGAGTAGATAGTCACAGAAGGAGGTTGTTCAGGAGTTTGTGGATTCTTAGAGAGTAATGGAGGAGCTAGCATCGTTGTACTTAGATGCAAGAGTGGAGGGTGGAAAGGGATGTTTGTTTCAGATAATGGTTCAATATTCTCTAATGATGTAGGTGGATGAGTCTTACTGGGAGGGCTCATAGGCATAAGTGATGAGTTATTATATGACCACAGTGATGTTCTAGAGGGGTGGTCAGAGGATGGTGAGAACTAGATGTTGTTCTACGTAAAGTTTTTTGTTCTAGTGGGAATGAATAGTGAAGTCCTTTGTGAGTTCCATAGGACACACTTGGAAGAAAATAAAATATTTTATAATATTTATAGTGGATTAAGGATACAGTTTTAGTGGTCCAGGATGAAGCAGGAAGTGGCAGAGTTTGTGGCGAAGTGCTTGGGCTTTCAGCAGGTGAATGTCGAACACCATGTTCTTGGTGGTTTTTTGCATCCCTTGGATGTTCTTGAGTGGTAATGGGATGAAATATCAATTTATTTCATCATTGGGTTACCCCAATATTAGGGAGGATAAAATACTATATGGACGATCATGGTTTAGTTGATGAAATCAGCTCACTTCTTATCAATCAAGGAGTCGGGCGTAGTGGATGCCTTGGCCAAGAGGTACATTGATGAAGTGGTGTAGTTTAATAGAGTTACGCGGTCCATCACCTTAGATCGAGATGCATAGTTTACCTTACGAGTATAGAGGGGATTAAATCATGCTTTTGGAACCCAGTTATGCCTCAACTCTACCTTCCACCCTTAGATGTTTGGGAAGACACAACAGACTATCTAGACGTTTGAGGATATGTTGCGTGCATGAATCCTAGACTTTGGTGGGTCTTGGGTATGACACCTATCCTTGATGGAGTTCATTTATAAAAATATCTATCACTCTTCTGTTGGAATGGATTTTTTTGAAGCATTTTATGGAAGGCCGTTTCATTCTCTGTTGTGTTGGGTAGAGGTTGGGGAGACATATGTTCTTGGTCCCAATGTGGTGCAAATCATGATAGAGAAAGTTCAGCTTGTTCGTAAGAGGATGAAATCATCACAAGATCAAAATAATTTGTATGCCAATTATAGGTGTAGGCCCTTGGAGTTAATGTTTTGGGATCACATGTTCTTAAAGGTACCCCCTCAAGGTGGGAAGAAGAGGTTTGGTAGGGAGATTAAGATTTCTCTCAGGTTTTTTGGGCCCTTTGAGGTGTTGGGATGAGTTGGTGAAGTGGAGTACCATTTGGAGTTTCCATCATGGTTAGAGAGGATTCATGACCTCTTACAAATCTCTCATCTTTGTCGGTATCTTCACAATGACTCCCATGTCATGAAACAGAGAGTGTTGGATATCTAGGATGATAGGACATTTTTGGAGTGGCCATTAGAAATCCAAGATCACTGGGAGAATGATCTACATGGGCAGACCATTCCTTTGGTTTGTGTGTTGTGGAGGCATTGTGGCTAGGAGGAGAGTATCTGGGAGAAAGATACGTAGATGCATTCCCAATACTTGGAGTTTTCTTGAATCCTTCCTTTTCCTATATTGTTTTTTAATGATATGTTTGAACCTTACTGTTTTTAATAAGATGAGATATTCCCCTTGCCTTGAAATGTGTGCGGTGTGATGTGTGATAAAGTATTGACATGAAAAAAGGGGAGGACCTGATTTCTAATTGAGACACATTAATTGTGATGTGATTGAACCCATGCGAGTGATTCAGTGCCACCTAGAGAGGATAGTATCTTGACATAGAATATGGGATTCCCTGATTTTTGAGTTCAGATGGTGCGGTTTGTTATATTCGTGTGGTGTGTTTTGTGGTCCTTTGGGTTGATGTGACGTGGCTTGGGTTGTAGATGTCAAAGGAGGTGTTCTTAGATGTGAGGGTTTCCACTCTAGATTTCAAACAATAGAGGGTGGTCTGTAATTGAATTTTGGTGTGTTTAGTGGTGTTTCAAGTGTAGTGAGATCCTTGAGAGGCATCTCGAGGGATGGTTGTTTGGACCCTTCCTCTGTTTTCCTTTCAGGATGGTTTTTAATTCTCGAGTGTGAGAATAGTTTGAGAGATATCTATTGTAATGGATCAGACCACTATGATCCATCACATTGAGAGAATCTTATGTTTGAGGGGTTTGAGGAGGTTAAGGTGGCTCTTTTCAACACTTTTCAAAATTACCAGTTTTTCAAGTTTTCCAATGGTGGATCACCCTGGTAGTGACTCGCTAGTAGTGGCTCGATGGTAGTAGCTCACTATTGGTGGATCGTTGGCGTTGGCTCGCTAATGGTCACTCGCTAGTGGTCACTTGACCAGTGGTGCCTTTTCCCAAGGTATCTTGCTGAATGGTGACTCAATGATGGTGGAATTTGTTTTATTTGACGGTACCTCACAGAACGACGACTCACCAAACAGTGTCTTGCCGAGTGGTGGTTCAACAAGCGGTGCCTCTCCGGGTGGTGATTCGCGAGCGGTGCCTCGCTGAGTGGTGGCCCGCTGAGTGGTGACTCGCGAGTGGTGCCTCGCTGAGTAATGACTCATAAACGATGCCTCACCTAACGGTGGGTCATGAACTGTGTTTCTATCTTCCTACAGTTTCACCCTTTTGACGTTATCTTTGACATAAAATTCTTCCCAAGCCTTAATTAGTGAGTTTTGTGACCGTTTCAAAGCCCCTAAATCAAATCATTAATTTTTACTAAGGGTTCATGGCCTTTTACTTGTTCAAAACAAGCTATCTTGACCATATTCACCTTTAATGGAAAATCAAAAACATATCTAAACCGCAACGCCATTTAGATCTTATGAAGGCTGAGATAACTTTCCCACATGTTCTTCCTTCTTGATTTCCCTTGGTGTGAGATTACCCAAAACCTATCTCCAATAGGAGTCGTGCGATCGTGCTGTGGATTTTGAATCATGTTTCCCCTGGTGTTTTTCCTACTGCATGAAAACCCTAGTTTCGGTGCATCTAGGAAGTGCCAATAACATTTTCTTCCAGGTAGGTTTTCCTTCATCTCTCTCATATTTTGTATCATGCGGGGTGTGTGAAAAAATGATTTTTAATGGCCCAGACCTCTCCGGTCCATTACTTTGTGAAAATGTGGTGTTGGAGGTGTTCCAGGAGGTCAAGGTGACTTATCCCCAACACTTTGCCAAATTTCTAGTTCTGTGAACATTTTTTCCTATTTTATGAATAGTATCAGTAAGTGAACAATGTTTCTATCGGTGAGGTTTAGTGAACAGTGTTTCTATCGGTGAGGTCTATCGGTGAAGTCAATCGGTAGACTTGTACAGTGTTTCCAGTTTTATGAACAGTATCAGTATTTGAACAGTGTTTCTATCGGTGAGGTTCAGTGAACAATGTTTCTATCGGTAAGGTCTATCAGTGAGGTCTATCGGTAGACTTGTACAGTGTTTCCAGTTTTATTAATAGTATCGATAGGTGAACAGTGTTTCTATCAGTGAGGTTCAGTGAACAGTGTTTCTATCGGTGAGGTCTATCAGTGAGGTATATCAGTAGACTTGTATAGTGTTTCCAGTTTTATGAACAGTATCGGTAGGTGAACAATGTTTCTATCGGTGATGTCTACCGGTAGACTTGTACAATTTTTCCAGATCCGTAGACTTGTACAGTGTTTCCATATCGGTATCCTTTCTTTCCTTTTCCCAATCTTTAGTAGATGAACAGTGTTTCCAACTTCCTATAGTTTCTCCCCTTTGACATTTCCTTTGACGTAAAATACATTTAAAGCCTTATTTTAAGGACTTTAAGGTCGATTCAAATTCCATAAATCCTATATTAATTGTCCCTATAGATCTGGATGTTTTTACTTGGTCAGACCATGTGGGATAATGCGATCTGATTTTAATGGAGAATTAAGCGTATCTTAAACCGTCGCCCCATTAAATCATTAAAAGGGGAAAGATATCATCCTCCCCTATTCTTCCTCTTTGTTCTCAGTTATGAGATGCCCGTAGGAGTTTCACAATCAAACCCTACTCCTCCGATTGGTTCCACTCTATTTTTGATGCAACCGAGCTGTGTTGGTGAATCTTCCATATAAGGTATGTTTTATCGACGTTCCTTTGGGGATCATCTTATTTTGTTTCTCCCTTTCATATTATACCATGTAATCTCCAAGATTCTAATGGTTTTTTCTTGGGGTTTGGTTGGTGTTGTCGTACCGTGAAATCATTAGGTGGATGCAGTTGTCACGAGAGGAGGATTGTGACCCATTGTGTGGATAAATAACGTCAATAATTGTTGAGGTAGGGGATTCGATGCTTCTCTTTTCATTTACGTGAAACTGTATCATTAGCATATTTTATCTCAGTGGATCACAATGGAATCGACATAATGAATATTTGAACTGGATAAATAAATTGACATCTATCGTATGTTATTTCCTCTTCTTTTTCTTGATAGTGTGATATCTATGCTTGTTTTGTTTAGATGTTTGTTCTTGATAGAAATCTGTAGGAAACGTAAACTGAGATTAATTAATAAAGTTGGATATAGATAAAGAGGCATGAAAAAGAATATAGTTCTTATTATAATTTGATGTTAATCAAATTAGTGCATTAGGCATGATTATTTATCTGTGATAGCTTACTGATTAGGTTTCCCGAATTTGGAACCTATGTTTAATAAATCAGTTAATTCATGATGGATTAAAGAACCACTTGTTTGATAATTTCTAAAAGCGTTCTGAGTTACCCTCTTGATTGTTAAGGGGCCAAGAGTCCTATTTTTATGATGTTGTTTCCTATTTCTTGTGATGTGATGTAAGCCTGGATGACTGTTGTGATATGTGGAGGCATGTAAACTTTTGGTGGTGGCATCAGATGATGCCTAGAGTGGCGAGATGCATCAGTTTATGCATGTGGGTGTCGAGGAGGACACCCAAGATGATGGAATGGGATGAATGTGATTGTTGGATGCTTGTTTATTCTTTGGTTGATTGCCTGCTTTACTTTTCTTGACTGCTCAAGGCAACTAGTCTTGCTTACCCTTCTTCCAAAAGAGGCAAAGACACACGAGGTATGCCACGTGATTTCCGTGTTTAGCCTCTCAAGGGAGAATGAGTCTATGCTCTTGCTATAAGCGGAAAAGACTTGACGTGTAGTACATCTACTCATCTTGTTGAGCCCCTTGGTTTTAGTAGCATTGTATTTTTTTCTAGAAATCCTGGGAATGTGGGAAAGTAATTCTGTAATGAATAATTGAATAAATGGTGTTAACTCATGGGGTTGGAGTTACTAGAACATAATGACCAGGTTGTAATTTAGATGGTACAATGGATATTGGGTGTGATGCTAATGATGTTTAATGTTAAATTTTTCATGGTTAATGAATGTTTAAAGAATTAATTAACATACAGTGGAACTGATAATAAGGGAATGATGTAATCTAATAAAGCTCTTCAAATGGTTTTGTGCTTATAGGATACCTAGTCTTAGAAGTATCATCCCAGAGTCTGAGAGATGTTAGCTTCAGTTTTGTCTAAGACTAGGTAATTCCCATAGTGTTGTTGTGAGATATAATATATTCTATACATTTTATGTTTATATATGCTACTCCACCATGTAAGTAAGGGAAACTGACACCCCGAGGATTCTGAGCCTTGGGGGGGGGGGGGGGTGTTTTCCCCAACATTCCGGTGGGAGGACGAATGGCTGACTACCCCCTTTGGCCCCACTCTCTTCTCTTGGTAGATACTTGTGCCAATAGGCACAATGGTTAGTTTCCCCATATATGTGTGTAGAGGGATTTAATGTCTTGTGGTTATTTCACACACATATATTCTGGATATTGTATTCTATGGACTACTATAGGTGTAACATGTATAGGCTGTGATGGCTTAAGGATCCCTACTCGATGTATGGGCTGTAATGGCTTGAGGTATAATACCCGACATATGATACATGTTATGCGGGATGTGGTGGCTCCCAAAACACACCTGGTTACTTTTGGTTGTAAGGATGGTGTGGTGCTTCGCCCAGGTGTCTGCGGGAAAGCCTTTGTGGTGCATGGGGTGCTGATTGTGGTGCTTTGCCCAGGTGTCTGCGGGCAAGCCTTTTTGAAGAGAGTTGATTAGGATGTGCGACGTTGGGGAAAAGTGGAAAACCAGTGGGGAAGTAGTAGCGGGGTACCCTTTATATTCATTACTATATGCTATATTCTTGTATGCGTTACTTAGTGAGAGTAGCCATGGTGAGGTTGGGAACTTAGTATACCTGTTTAGGTGATGAGTTAGTTTCACTTGTTGTTCACTGTGTTGTAGTATGCTTTCTTTACTTTTTCATGAGAGGCTTCAGGGAGGATCCTATTGAGTATACTGTTATACTCACCCTATGTATATATATAAGCTGTTTTCAGGTCACTTGGAGCAGGTTGGAGATCAAGCTGGTTTCTACTAGCTTGGGGTTGCAGGAGATGTTTGGGCTTGTGGTTGCTGCTGTTTTACTTTATTTTGGGTACTTGTAGTTTTTATCTTCCAGTTGTAGTAATTTTTCATGACATTACATATGTGCACTTGGTTTTCTTTTATATTTTAGTTTTGAGTTGGAGTTGGTTGGTGTTTATTCTATCTCTCTCTTCCTCATGTGTTTTCTTAGAGGGTAATGCCCTCCCATTTGTGTGTTTATTATACCCTCGGTGCTAGTTGCCAACCCGGGGCCTACTGGAGGCGGGACTCTGGGGTCATTATCTATCTTCTCTCATTGCTGACCCAGGAGGGGTACACTTTGTGGGGAGGGGGTCATGATAGAGTGGTATCAGAGGTATGGTTGAGGGATAGGATGGATTTTGGAGTTAGGCATAGGTGAGGCTGCATGGGTTGGTAGGGAAATAGTGTCATTCATGTTTATCAAGTGAGGTAAACACTAGAGACCGGCTGATACATAGGCGTTTAGGCCTCCCTATGATATGATATATGGACCTTTAAGTTTACAATGGCTACTAAACAAGGTAATACTAGTTGCAGGGTAGAGACCTAGGAAAGGATCATGCATCATTCTTCTTTTGCCTGTGTTTGAATGGGTAGACCTTGGGATAGGTTAAACTAAAATTAATGAAAGAAAACAATAAATTAATTAATGTTGAGTCTTCCATATTCCAGGTTTATGAGCTCTAACAGTTTTTTATTTTACAAGTATGGCTCCAGGTCGACGTCCTCATCAGGTTTGCGTAGAAAATGTCCAGTAGGTTGTTCTAGCAGAACGCCGCAAGGTAGAGGTTGATGAAGATGACACATGGAGGAAGAAACTTCGAGAGTTTCAGTGCCAGAGTCTGCAGAAGTATGAGGGCTCTGTTTCAGAAATAGTCACGGAAGACTGGTTAGAGGAGGTCAAGATTGGATTCAGTTCGATTCGTGATCGTAAGGAGAACTGGGTGTCCTTGGTTGTGACGATGCTACGTGGAGCAGAAAGGAAGTGGTAGTTCTTGTTCCTTGGGGATTGTGAAGAGTTAGGGATCTCATGGGAGGAGTTCTGAGACAGGTTTAGAGTCGAGTTTCTTTCTTTGACTGCGAAGGCTTCCAGTCGCCAGGAGCTTCTTACCCTTCGACATGGGAGCTCCAGTGTTAGAGAGTTTGGAATTCGTTTTAGGAACCTTTTACGATATGCTTCATACCTAATTCTAGATGAGGAGGCCAGAGCGAGGCATTTTGAGGAGGCTTTGCATCCAGAGATCTAGTGCCAGGTCACCCCATTTATGATGAAGACATATCTTGAGGTGCTGGCAAAGGTAGAGGTTGTTGAGAAGACTTTGGCCAGGACCGGATCATCACAAGAAGGGAATCATCATGATCCCTCATGAAGAAAGGTTGTCGTGTGGGGTTCTCGGTTTTCAGGGCAAAAGAGTTTTCGTTTAGCCGGGGGTAGGTCCCAGCCCTTCACATCTCGTTTCTCCAAAGGCAGTGAATTTCAAGACTATGCCAAGGGATCAGGCACTTGTTTTTCTTGTGGTGGTCATGGCCATCAGCAGCGGGAGTGACCAACCTTTAAGAGCGGTCATCGTACACCAAGTGTTACGCTCCAGGTTCCTCCATTGAGGCAGTTTCCACTGAAGCATCAGTAGCCAGTTGCACCAGCTTTAGATCAGCAGAGGGTAGATGGGACAGGCAGAGGACAACCCCATGACACTCCCTGTCCTCATAGAGCAGAGTGTGGCCATGGTGGTGGTCGTCATCAGGGTCAAATAGGCCGTGGAAGAGGTCGTGGTAAGCTTCATGCTCTAGCATTGCTAGCACCAGGCAAGCCAGACGTCGTTCGAGGTACCCTTTTCTTGTTTTCTACCATAGTGTATGACTTGTTTGACTCAGGAGAGACACACTCCTTCATATCACCTACCATTTTCCATGCTTTGGGACTTGAGGTATATAGGCTTCCAGTGCCCTTGGCGTTGACTACGCCAGTTGGAGTTCAAGCTGACTTGTTTGAAGTATGTAGAGATTGTGAGCTAGTGTTGGGGAAACACCGCTCTTTGGGAGATTTCCTATGTTTACAAATACAACCATATGATGTCATCCTTAGCATGAATTGGTTGTATTTGGTGCAGGCTATGGTGGATTGCTTCGAGAATAAGGACATCTTCATTGATGCATATGGAAAGAAAGTGGTGTTTTTTGGTGAGCGAGATCCTCAGATGGGTCATAGGCGCATTCCATCCTTATCAAACATGATGGCTGAGTTGATGTTGAGTTCTTCATAGGTTCAGTAGTTGGCGTTTCCTAGGGTCGTAGAGGAGTACCCTGATTTCTTTCCTAAAGAGGTTGTAGCATTACCCCCTCGATGAGAGATTGAGTTTGGGATCGAGCTACATCCAGGAGAATCTTCTATCTCTATGTCTCCATATAGGATGGCCCCTTATGAGTTACAAGAACTATGTATGCATATTTATGGTCTGTTACAGTGTGGTTTTGTTTAGCCCAGTGTGTCACCGTGGGGCGCACTAGTTTTGTTCGTGAAGAAGGATGACGACAGTTTGCGGTTGTGTGTTGATTATCGTCTCTTAAACAAAGTGACAATAAAGAATTGATATCCTCTTCCGTGGATTGATGATTTATTTGATCAAATGAAGGGTGCAAGTTGGTTCTCAAAGATTGACATGTGGTCAGGATATCATCACATGCATGTAAAGGATGAGGATATCCCGAAGACTACTTTTTGTTGTCATCATGGGCATTATGAGTTCGTTGTAATGTCATTCGACGTGATGAATGCTCTGACTGTGTTCATGGGATTGATGAATTCTGTGTTCCGTGAGTTCCTAGACAAGATTGTGGTGGTTTTCATTGATGACATCCTTGTGTACTCCACATCTGAAGGGGAGCATACAGAGCATCCATGAGCCGTTTTGGGAGTTCTTCGCCAACATCAGCTGTTCAGGAAGTTGTCGAAGTGTGAATTTTGGGCTTAAGAAGTCCGTTTCTTAGGGAATGTTGTGTCCCAACAGGGAGTAGCTGTTGATCCATAAAATATAGATGCAGTTGTGTGTTGGGAATCCCCCAAGACAGTTTCAGAGGTGCGAAGTTTCCTTGGCCTCACAGGATACTACAGGAGGTTCGTAGCTAATTTCTCACGAGTTGCGACTCCTCTAACAGATTTGACCAGGAAGGATCAAGCGTTCATATGGACTGATCATTGTCAGGTAGCATTCGAGTATCTAAAGGAGAAGTTAGTAAGTGCTCCAGTTCTTTGTCTTCCAGCTGAGGGAGTTCATTTTGATGTTTTCTACGACGCTTCGCATATGGGGTTATGGTATGTCATCATGCAGCGGAGGTCATTTGTTTCTTATGGGTCTTGGTAGTTACGTCCCCAAGAAAGTAACTATGACACCCATGATCTTGAGTTGGAAGCCGTGGTGTTTTCTCTGAAGTTGTGTAGAAATTACCTCATTGGTGAGCACTCTGTGGTTTTCACCGATCATAAGAGTTTGAGGTATGTTTTCTCTCAGTGAGACTTGAGCTTGAGAAGATGTCGGTGGATGGAGTTCTTACAGGAATACGACTTTGAAATATCGTATACACCTGGAAAAGGGAATGTTGTAGCCGATTCACTGAGCCTAAAGTCACGTAGTGATGCTGTGCTTGAATTCGGTGATTCCTGGAGAGTAATGGAAGAACTGTCAGCATTACATCTTGATATGGGAGAAGTTGGGGGTAGAGGCTATCTTTTTCAGATGAAGGTACAGTCATACCTGCTGTAGATGGTGGAAGAGTCCCAGTTGGGAGATCTAGAGGTGGAGGTTTGGATAGACCGAGTTGTTTGTGGTGAGGCCCCTGATGGTTGGTCGGAGGACAAACAAAACCTTGTGTTGTATCATGGAAGGATTTTTGTTCCCTTGTAGATGTGCGGGACGGTTCTCAGAGAGTTCCATAGTTCGCCTTCAGCAGTACATCCTGGTGTGACAAAGATGTACTGATCCTTGAGGAGTCATTTTTGGTGTCCTGGGCTGAAGCATGCGATTGTGGAGTTTGTGTCTCGATGTTTAGTCTTCCAGAGGGTGAAGGCCGAACACCATGTTCCAGGTGGTCTTCTCTAGACATTAGAGATTCCTCAATGGAAGTGGGAGGACATATCAATGGACTTTGTAACAGGTTTACATCAAGCTCCGGGAGGACATGATTCTATATTGGTGGTTGTGGATCATTTAACAAAATCGGCCCACTTCATAGCGATCAAGGAGTCGAGCTCAGTAGAACTTTTGTCGAGGCAGTATTTGGAGGAGGTAGTGAGACTTCATGGAGTCCCTAGGATGTTCATTTCTGATCGAGATCATTGTTTTACCTCCAGGATGTGGAGTGGTCTCCAACATGCTTTTGGTTCTAAACTATTCCTTAGCACTACTTTTCATCCTCAAATGGATGGTTAGATAGAGCGAACCATCCAGAATCTTGAAGACATGTTGTGCTCTTGTGTTCTTGACTTTGGAGGTTCATGGATGAGACACCTAACCTTAGTGGAGTTCTCTTACAATAATAGTTTTCACTCCACCATTGGTATGGAGCCTTTTGAAGCCTTGTATGGTCGGCCTTTTTATTCTCCGTTGTGCTGGACTGGGGTCGAAGAGTCAACAATTCTCTGACCGAAACTAGCACAAAATACAACAAAGATGGTTCGGGTGATTCATGAGAGGATACAAATAGTGTAAGATCGTCAGAAATCATATGCTGATAAAAGAAGGAGACCCTTATAGTTTAATGTTGGGGATCATGTGTTTCTGAAGGTGACTCCCCGTCGTGGGAAGCGAAGGTTTGGTCATGGAAGTAAGCTTTCTCCCCGGTTTGTTTTGCCTTTAGAGGTGTTAGCTCATGTTGGAGCAGTGGCGTATCGAGTAGCAATTCCCCCTCAGATGAGATGGATACATGATGTTTTCCATGTATCATAGCTCCATTATTATCTTCCTGATGACTCTCACATTATCGATTGGGGAGAGATCGATGTTGATGATGACGCAACCTTCGAGGAGTGACCTGCGGAGATCCAAGACCACAAGTAGAAGGTGTTACGTGAGCATTCTATCCCCTTAGTTCGTGTCTTGTGGCGACACAGTGGAATGGAGGAGAGTACCTGGGAGCGTGAGTCATAGATACGTGATCAGTACCCAGAGTTGTTTAATGTCTAACTCTTTTCATGTAATGATGTTTCCTTCATGGTTAGAAATTTCATGTTTTATTTATGAACTTCTTTTTTTCCTTTTGTGGCTTGCTCTCTTCTGAGAGGTATCTCGATGGGTGGTTGTTCGGACCTTGTTTCTTTTTTTTGTCCCTTTAGGTTGGTTTTGAATTCTCGAGGAAAAGAATGTTTTGAGAGGTATCTGATGTAATGGCCCGGACCTATCCGGTCCATTACTTTGTGAAAATGTGGTGTTGGAGGTGTTCCGGGAGATCAAAGTGACTTATCGCCAACACTTTGCGAAATTTCCAGTTCTGTGAACATTGTTTCCAGTTTTATGAACAGTATTGGTAGGTGAACAATGTTTCTATTGGCGAGGTTCAGTGAACATTGTTTCTATCGGTGAGGTCTACCGGTGATGTCTTTCGGTAGACATGTACAATGTTTCCAGTTTTATGAACAATATCGGTAGGTGAATAGTGCTTCTATCGGTGAGGTTCAGTGAATAGTGTTTCTATCGGTGAGGTCTATCGGTAGACTTGTATAGTGTTTCCAGTTTTATGAACAATATTGGTAGGTGAACAATGTTTCTATCGGTGAGGTTCAGTGAACAATGTTTTTATCGGTGAGGTCTATCGGTAGACTTTTACAACATTTCCAGTTTTATGAACAGTATCGGTAGGTGAACAGTGTTTCTATTGGCGAGGTCTATCAGTGAGGTTTATCGATAGACTTGTACAATGTTTCCAAATTGGTAGACTTGTACAATGTTTCCAGATCGGTAGACTTGTACAGTGTTTCCAGATTGGTAGCCTTTCTTTCCTTTGCCAAAATTTGAGTATGTGAACAGTGTTTCTAGCTTCCTACAGTTCGCCCCTTTGACGTTTCCATTGAAATAAAATACATTTAAAGACTTATTTTAAGAACTTTAAGGCTGATTCAAATGCCATAAATCCTATATTAATTGTCCCTATAGATCGGGATGTTTTTACTTGGTCAAACCGCGTGGGATAATGCGATCTGCTTTTAATGGAGAATTAAGCGTATCTTAAACCGTTGCCTCCTTAAATCTTCAAAAGGGACAAGATATCATCCTCCCCTATTCTTCCTCTTTGTTCTCGGTTATGAGACGCCCGTAGGAGTTTCAAAATCAAACCGTACTCCTCCGATTGGTTCCACTCAATTTTAGATGCAACCGAGCTATGTCGATGAATCTTCCATATAAGGTATGTTTTATCGACGTTCCCTTGGGGATCATCTTATTCTGTTTCTCCCTTCCATATTATACCATGTAATCTCCAAGAATCTAATAGGTTTTTCTTGGGGTTTGGTTGGTGCTGTCGTATCGTGGCATCCTTCGGTGGATGCAGTTTTCGCGAGAGGAGGATTGTGACCCATTGTGTGGATAAAGAATGTCAAGAATTGTTGAGGTAGGGGATTCGTTTCTTCTCTTTTCTCTTACGTGCAACTGTATCGTTAGCATATTTTATCCCAGTGGATCAAAATGGAATTGACATAATGAATATTTGAACTGGATAAATAAATTGATATCTATTGTATGTTATTACCTCTTATTTTTCTTGATAGTGTGATATCTATTCTTGTTTTGTTTATCTATTTGTTCTTGATGGAAATCGGTAAGAAACATAAACCGGGATTAATTAATAACTGTTGGATAAAGATAAAGAGGTATGAAAAAGAATCCGGTTCTTATTATAATTTGATGTTAATCAAATTAGTGCAGTAAGCATGATTATTTATCCGTGATAGCTTACTGATTAGGCTTCCCAAATTTGGAACCTATGTTTAATAAATCTGTTAATTCATGATGGATTAAATAACCACTTGTTTGATAATTTCTAAAAGGGTTCTGAGTTACCCTCTTGATTATTAAGGGGCCAAGAGACCTATTGTTGAGATTTTGTTTCCTACTACTTGTGATGTGATGTGAGCCTGGATGGTTGTTGTGATATGTGGAGGCATGTAGACTTTTGGTGGTGGCAGAAGATGACGCCTAGAGTGGCGAGATGCATCAGTTTATGCATGTGGGTGTCGGGGAGGACACTAGGGATGATGGAATGGGATGGATGTGATTGTTGGATGCTTGTTGATTCTTTGGTTGATTGTCTGATTTACTTTTCCCCACTGCTCAAGGTAGATGGTCTTGCTTACCCTTCTTCTGAAATAGGCAAAGACATGCGGGGTATGCCATGTGCTTTCTGTGTTTAGCCTATCAAGGGAGAATGGGTCTATGCTCTTGCTATAAGCGGAAAAGACTCGACGGGTAGTACATCTACTCACCGTGTTGATCCCGTTTGTGTTAGTAGTAATGGATGTTTTTATAGAATGCCTGGGAATGTGAGAAAGTAATTCTATAATGAATAATTGAATAAATGGTGTTAACTCATGGGGTTGGAGTTGCTGGAACATAATGACCAGGTTGTAATTTGGATGGTACAACGGATATTGGGTGTGATGCTAATGATGTTTAATGTTAAATTATTCATGGTTAATTAATGTTTAAATAATTAATTAACGTACAGTAGAACTGATAAAAATGGAATGAAGTAATCTAATAAATCTCTTCAAAAGGTTGTGTGCTTATAGGATACCTAGTATTAGAAGTAGCAACCCGGAGTCTGAGATACGTTAGCTGCAGTTGTGTCTAATACTAGGTAATGCCCATAGTGTAGTTGTGAGATATAATATATTCTATAATTTTTATGTTTCTATACGCTACTCCACCCTGTCAGTAATGGCAACTGACACCCTAGGGATTCTGAGCCCTGGGTTGTGTTTTCACCAACATTCCAGTGGGAGGACGAATGAATGACTACCCCCTTTGGCCCCACTCTCTTCTCTTGGTAGATACTTGTTCCAATAGGAACAATGGTTAATTTCCACATATATGTGTGTAGAGGGCTGTAATTTCTTGTGATTATTTCATACACATATATTCTGGATATAGTATCCTATGGATTACTATAGGTGTAACGTGTATAGGCTGTGATGGCTTGGGGATATCTACTCGGTGTATGGGTTGTAATGGCTTGAGGTATAATACCCGATGTATGATACAAATTATACGCGATTTGGTGGCTCCCAGAACTTACCTAGTTACGTTTGGTTGTGAGGATGGTGTGGTGCTTCTCCAAGGTGTCTGTGGTCAAGCCTTTGTGGTGCACAAGGTGCAGATTGTGGTACTTCACCCAGGTGTCTACGGGCAAGCCTTTTTGGAGAGAGATGCTTAGGACGTGCGGTGTTGGGGAAAAGCGGAAAACTAGTGGGGAAGTTATAGTGGGGTACCCTTTATATTCTTTACTATATTCTATATTCTTGTATGAGTTACTTGGTGAGAGTAGCCATGGTGAGGTTGGGAACTTAGTATACCTGTTTAGGTGATGAGTTAGTTTCACTTATTGTTCACTATGCTTTAGTATGCTTTCTTTACTTTTGCATGAGAGGATTCGGGGAGGATCATAATGAGTATACTGTTATACTCACCCTATGTATATATATAAACTATTTTTCAGGTCACTTAGAGCAGGTTGGAGATCAAGCTTGTTTCTACTAGCTTGGGGTTGCAGGAGTTGTTCGGGCTTGTGGTTGCTGCTGTTTTACTTTCTTTTGGGTACTTTTAGTTTTTCCCTTCCTGTTGTTGTACTTTTGCATGAAATTACATATGTTCACTTGGGGTTTTCTTTTATATTTCAGTTTTGAGATGGATTTGGTTGGTGTTTATTATATCTCTCCCTTCCTCATGTGTTTTGTTAGAGGGTAATGCCTCCCATTTGTGTGTTTATTATACCCTCGGTGCTATTCTCCAACCCGGGGCCAACTGAAGGTGGGACTTGGGGGTCATTATCTCTCTTCTCACATTTCCGGCCCTGGAGGGGTGCACTTTGTGGGGAGGGGGTCGTGACACGATTATTTGTGAAGATAGTATAATTAAATAAATATAATTAAACTGGTTTAAGATCAATATATTGGGGTTGGGGAAAAGTGACATATGATTTTCTTGTTATTTGTTTTTGGTCGTTATGGTGAATCATATGGGATAACTACCCACTGAAAATCGTGGTCATTGGGGGTCCTTGTTTGTACATATAATGGTTTATGGAATGAATGATGTTTGTGTTTAGTTGAAAAATCATATATAAAAATTATTAACCAAGTTTATTTGGATAATAAATGGATACCCCTTGGATCATGATATTTATGAAATAACCCCTTAATTAACAAGTGGAATTAAAAGAAGGAATTCCTTGTTAAATATGAAGAAGTTTTTCCTTGGTTTGTGTGATAATTTGGTTGTGGGTACTGTTGTGCATAGGGGGTTGGTTCTGTGAGTGTGGTAATTTGGGCATGGTATGTTTGTGTAGCAGGGCTATAGATCTTGTTGTGGTTTAGTGTGTTGTTGATGTGGTTGTGAGTTGGGGATTATTGGGGTTGAGATGATGGATTAGGAAGGATGACTTTGAAGAATGATGGTAGTGGTTGGTATGGGTGCTTCACCATTACTAACATTTATAAAGCTTTACCCTATAACTAGAGATTGTGGTATGATGTGTCTTTAAGGTTGAGTGGGTTAATTCACCATGGATGTGACTATTTAGTGCTTAGTGTTTTCCCATGTAGTTATGTAATGAATAAATAATGGTTTAATAAAGTTTTTAATGGCTTGGTTTGGTTTGGTTAATGAAATGTAAAGGGATAAATAAATGGTTTGGGAATGTGAAATGGGTTTTGTGGCTTGTTGTGTGGTGTTATTCATTTAGAGGTAGCAATAATGGTGGTAGTATCGAGAGTTGATTGCTGTATGGGAACCCATATGTTGATCTTGAGTGTTTGGTATCATATATGTATACACTTTTATTTTCTTTGTGATTTCTATATGAACCCATCCTAGTTGATAACTATGTCCCGAACACCACAATTTTCATAGTGGAGGGTGTCTTTCCCAAACATCCTGGTGGGAGGATGAATGGATGTCCATCCACTCTTCCATGCTCCTTCCAAGAGGTGATTTTCTAAGATTATTTAGGTAGGTTGTGGTTCGTGAGGCCAAGTTGTGTGCATGCAAGTTGTGCCTTCTCAGGTGTCTTTGGGATGAGATGTTTCATGATTTCCTAGGTGTCTTCAGGATGATGTGTGGTTTTTGCCCTAGGTGTCTATGAGTAAGATGTGAGGTGGTTATGGACCAGGTGTCTACGGGCGGGATGTGATGTGTTTGTGGACCAGGTGTCTATGGGTGGGATGTGATGGGGTTGTGGATCAGGTTTTTGTGGGTGGGGTGGATATGGTTGAGAGGCCCATGTGTGTGTGGGTGGGTTGTGATGTGGTATATTCAGAAGAGGTGGGATCCCCGGGATATTTTCCATTTGGGTGTGAGAGAAGCTAATCTGTAGGAAAGTGGTGCAGGGTAACCTATCATCGATGTGATTTATATTATTTACTTGAATTTCTTTATTTGGTGAGTCTTTTTTGGTGAGGTTGGGATGGTTAGTATACCTGTTTAAGTACTATTTGATTATGTTGTTTTCTAACGGGTGCATTAGTATGGATCTTTCACATGTGAACAAGAGACTTTGGTTTTCCTATTGAGTATACATGTATTCTCATCCTACATATATAAAAAAACTGCATTCAAGTTTCCAGGAGGATTATGTAGATAGTGCTGGGTGTTACTAGCTCGAGATTTGGGAAAATTTCTAGGCCGCTGCTTTAGATTTTCTTTTGGGTACTTTACTTTGGAGACTTTTTTATTCATATTGGTTCTATTTTATGCATGCATGTGGGATGGTTTTTATCTTTCTTTTATATATTTATTCTAGCTGTTTTTTGGATGATTCATCTTATCTCTCGATCTTGCTTCCTATACAGGGTAATGCCTTCAATTTTGTGAGATTTGTATACCCTTGGTGCTAGTAGCCAACCCAGGGCCTATTAAAGGCGAGGCTCGGGGGTCATTATCTCCTTTTATTCATTTCCATCCTATGAGGGGTATCTTTGGAGGGAGGGTGTCATGACATATACCCTAAGGACCATGCCCCAACTGGCTTACTTGGATCTAGTTGAGCATTTAGATGGTTAACCAATTCATTTCAAATTAAATTTGAATGACCTTTAATTGTAATTTAAACTTGAATATGGATCGAGTATAAGGATTACCTTTTCTCATTCGTAAGGCACCTATACACCTTAGAACTAAAAACTGGATCCCATTTTAATCATAACCAATTACATTTATCCCATTCCATCAATTACATATTAAAAAAAAGAGAATCATGTCTCTACAAGCATATAACACAGAGCAACATGCTAAAATCAAATAAGCATGCCATACTAAATAGGTAAGGCATGTTAAGTAGTCATAAAACATGGTATATAAATATCTAATCATGTTATACAATCAGGAAAATTCATAACACTCAAGGAACAAAAATAAAATTAGAAAACAACCTACATATGCCACTATATGGCATGGAATATGCATCACATGTGAATTTTTATGTGCCTATTATGAATCACCCGATGCTTCATCCTTTCCATACCAATACAAGGGTAAAATAATATAAATCTCATAAATACATAAGCATTGGAAATCACACCATTCACTCAATGTGAAATCATATCAACTATAACATCAAAAAGCTTGAACAATAATCCTAAACTTAGCCACTTGGTCATTTCCTGTATGTGGAGTGATCAGTCCCAGACACGTCTATTTACCAAGCATTGAAGCATTCATAGACTCTTTTATACCAACCCAAAATAGTAAGATAAAGGAAAAAAGAAATCTCTGATACTGTTTGTAGTGTCCCATCCCAACTAACCATTAAGATGGTAGCCAAACTGGTTGCCACATGGACTCAAGCGCGCCTCCCTGTATGCTAGAGGCTACCGACTAGTAGCAAGGGTCTATTGATGGTATGGGGGGTAGAATATACCCTCTACATCATAGTACCACATCATTCATGAAATAATAAAACAAAAAATAATAGTAGAATCAATAACAATGAAAGGACAACATCATAAGAATAATATAATATCTCAATAATAATAAAATGACCAATGATAATTCCATAAAATGATGCATGGAATGTCAGGTGTTAATATATGGTACAATAATTAAAAAAAAGAATAAAATAAAAAAACCAAATGGTCAAATCCTTGAGCATCCTCAGTAAGAGCCCATTCTTTTTCTCCATAGATCCCATGTACACAGCACAACACAAGCAATGAATCCAATGACCTATGAGCATGGAGATCTACTTAGGTGAAAAACGGTGCCCAAGGAGGGTGTAAGATATAAATCTTAGTATGATGACACCCACGATGTCTATCCTAATCTATTTCATGCAATTAATAATAAAATATAGTGTACCACACAATATAAATGCAAAGTATAACAAATTAAATAATAACAAATCGGTCCGAGCCTAAATGGATAACCATACCTTACCACCTACTTCGGCTTAAGATGGATATATTTTAATGTGGATAGATCCTCCTACATTAGGATGGATCACCCAAATCAATGGAAGATTATCCTACTGAGGATGAATCACTCCGAATATACCATAAACATACTACATCTACCCTCAGGCTATCCAAAACCTCACCCTCAGGAATAACTAGAATATCTCCCTCAGGCTATCTAAAATCTCAGCCTCAGGAATAACTAGGATCTCACCGTCAAGCATCACGTGACACTGAATCTGCCCCTCAAGCATCTGACATAATCATACACTCTTCAATCAGAAATTTAGTACCAGTGTACCTAGCCATCAGACGGTACAAAATCATGCAGTAATCCATCAGGAATCAACACCAATCATGATTCCTCAAACATCCCATATAATCTTATACTCTACCCTCAGACATCAAGTACCTAAGGGATTTTACCTCAGACAGTACGAAGGAACATGCTCCAAGCCCTCAGGTATCCACATTGAATATGATCCGTATCTAGAATAACTCAATATGCCAATAAGTATCAAACCCTTAAGTATGTATCACATCGATATCACATAAGCTCAAAAATTAATCAAGAAAAACCATAATTATATTATCAAACATACCATATTTATCATCATAATACAAAATGATAAATTTATAAAAATTAGAATTTGTAAAACCAATTTATTTCATCAATCTAGGTTCATAATTATCATTATAATTATACCAACCTGTTTAATTAAGTCAATTTGGCCCCAAGTTCATTAATATATTAATTAACCAATTTAACCAAGGTGATTATACCATTAAAAATTACACAATTTATTATTATGACAATTCAAAAGTAAAATCCAACTATCAAAATTTTTATCCAATTTATTATAAGCATTTAAAGTCAAACAGACTTAGTCTTAATAAGGTATAAGCTCACACACCAATTGAGTTGCTGAAGGTCTGAGTCTCCATGCCTATATACCAAAGGGGATCCAAGGGATGGTTTAAAATGAACAATTACAAATTAATAGGGATTATTAAATTTATTTGGTCATGCCCACAACATACCCGCGTGATCACACATATCAAAATTATTATATATAATTGTATCAGATAAAAATATATTTAGTTTAAACCACCCAAATCAATTCCTTTCATGTCATGAAAACACCATGAAGCATGTTGTTGAATATATTCAATTCATATAATTGAAATTTTTTACATAAATCGTGCTTATTTAATTATAATAATAGGCATGGTCATTCCACACTAATAAGTTCCATTTAAATTAATTCATTTAAAACATTCAATGAAAACATTCCATATATTAATCAAAACCTCAATGCATAAAAAAGCACCAATGCAATAATCAAATAAAACATAAAATTCTAATAACTACTTTTTATCTTAGAATTAAGTGAACCTCTATTAAAGGGGTTTTGTTTTAAAAACATGAATTTTTTATCCAACAAATCATTTAACATATTTAATAATTTCATTCAATTTATCAAGGGAATCATTTTAGAATAAACTAACCATCAAGAAAAGAAAAATTAAACAATATGCATTAAGCAGAAAACTAATGCATTTTTTTAATTTAAAAGGGAAAAAGATAGGGATCATACAACAACACATCCACAACAAAAATCAAGTCAATAAACTGTATATTACATGCAAAAAAGTTAATGACTTCCTACCTTAGGTGCAAAGATGACCGATGATGAGTGTTGATGTCCGAGTTTAACTGCACCACTGAAACCTCATTTATTTCATAAAAAAATATGTTCAAAATTCTTCTTGTCAAGATGAAACCAATGACATCAACGATGCTTCAATCTTATCAATATTGTAAGAGATACACATGATTGGAATTTGGGTAAAAAATAAAAATAAAATAAAAAGAATAAATAGGAGAGAGGGAGGGAGGAGAAGAGTGATGTGAGGTATCTCTTGTGCACCTCCTCCATGTGCCATTTGGGTGCTCCGAGAAGAAAATTTAAATTAATAAATTATCCTATTTTACTTAATTTAAATAAATAAAATTTATTATATGTAATAATTAATTCATGTGGTGGGAATCGATCCTCCTCCACTTTTCATGTGGTGCGCCCCCACATAAATAAAAATTATTTATTTATTTCATCAAGTTAAATCAATTAATCTATCATTAAAGAAATATATATTAAAAATTTTTATATATAAACAAATGTATATACATATATTCACTCTCACATGCACAAACACACAAACACACACACACACACACACACACACACATATATATATATATAAAACCCATACAAATATATAACAAATTATCATAAACATATTATTTTCCCAATTTAATTATAATAATTATAACAAACATAAATATTATTATTATTAAACATCTCTCATTATTGTCACCATTAAATGTTTTAAAATAACTACCCATAAAAATGGATAACGGTTACTAAATTAATATTAACCATTCATTTTTCATTTAATTGGAACCATTAATAATATCACATTAATTATTTTAGTCACTCATAATATATTTCCCAATAAAAACACAAATATTAATTTTACATATATAGTTTCATTTTATTTCATCCACACAAATAATAATAATAATAATAAAATTATTATTATTATTCCTAACTACACCAAAAAAAATTTATATACTAAATATCTTATCCTTGTGGGTGATCTGACGAAACGTCTAACACTCACAAATGTTATACCCCATCTAGGGTAAACCCTAAATTTTAGACTTAAAAGTGGTGTTAGATTTCACATACAACACACCATTTGTGTGAAATTAATTAATTAATATTTAGAAACTGAATAATAAATTAATTAAAAATAAATAGGATATTACGACATGAAATGTTGCCAAATACCTGACACACATAAAGGTTATTCCCTACATAGGGTAAACCCCACATTCCAGACCTAAAAGTGGTCTCATATTTCTCCTACAATGCACCGTTTGAGTGTTATTTTATTTTTTTGGAAAAAAATCACACACATGTATGAATAAAATATATTGAATATTTTTATTCTATTAATGTTGAGGGTATAAGGGCCTTAGAATCCCATAATGACTCATCATGTAACTTTAAAATTCTTTCATAGGATATTTAAAAGTGATAAAGAAGGATTTTACCCTTTGGTAAAGCCATAATAGACATAAGTATTGAAAAATTAAATTTTCACACCAAAATACTTGTTATTTGTTAAAAAAGTGGGGTTTTGTAATCATTTAAAAATGAGGATGTTACGGCCTCCCCACCATAGAAATTATCATCCCCAAGATTTCTTCAGGATCAATAAATAAAATCACCTTACTTATAAAGGTAATGAGGTTACACTCATATGGTCATTTTGCATTGAAAAACTCCCAACACACCTTTAAGCATTGATTAGGAAAGCAACATTGAAGTCATTAAGATCCGAGACAACAACCATTTTTCCAACTGAAACATTGAAACAACACTTATCCAAGCCCGTTTAGCTTGATACAAGAACATGTTTTCATCTCTTTAAATGACTAACTGGTGGTGCTTCCCACCATAGGTATCAACCTTCAAAAACGGGGTCCAATTACGATCTTCGACACTTACACCATCAAAATTTCCTTAAAAACCACACCTATAAGCATTTGACCAATTCTCCAAGCATGATTTTATTTAACATAATGAACCTGATTATTTATGAGTCATATCAAGGACCCCATCGTAAAGAAATGGTCGAATTATAGATCAACCAAATAGAATAGTCATGCATGATTTCTAAGAAGACAGTGCCAACCTTTAAACCACACCCACCCTAGCCCGATGATGTGTTTCACTAGGAGACCACTTAAACCCAAAAAAAACTTTTAAACTACAATGTCGCATAAAACCAATGCTATATTAGTGTATCAAGGATTAAATCAAGATATACTGATTAAGTAAATGTCACATCTAAGGAGGAGGATAATGAATAACCCATTTATAAGGTGGTATGGATACATCTCCCATCATGGGGCGTCTTCCTGGGGGATGCCTGAGAGCCAAAGCCCAGGGAAATCAAAACCATGAAGGCTTGGCCAAAAGTGGACAATACCATGATCATGTGATAGACTGAGCTATTAAAAATGGTATTAGATCCAGTGTCAATTCTACATGCTAGCGAGGATGTTGGACCCTTCTGGGGGGAAGGGGGTTTGGAAATCCCACATTGAAGGAGGAGGAGCAGAAGCACCCATTTATAAGGTGGTGTGGATACCTCTCCCATCATGAGGCCTTTCAAGGGATATGTATAAGGGATAGTGTTTAGGGAAATCAATACCATATGAGCTAGACCCAAAGCGGATAATATCATGATCATGAGATGGAATGAGCTATTACATAATTATATACACATAATTTTTGATTCATATGATTTTATTACATGTTTTAAAAAAAGACAAGGATACAAATATTTTATCCAGGATAAAAGGTTTATCTATATATTTGATAAAATATGAGGGTAAGGGTTAATTTTACCATTATTGGTATATTTTAAAAAATAAAGTCTTCTTTTTCAGAGATAAAATGATAAAAAATTCAAATTGGATATATGATATAAAATCAATAGTATTTTTATAAAATATTTATAATAAAAGGAAATAAGTGTTATTTATTAGCAAAAATTAGTTTTTGTATCTTATCATGACATTTTAAATATAATTTAATGTCTACAAGGCTAGTGAGAGTATGTTTAAACTTAGAAAATTTCAAAGTTGAAAAAAACAGTACAATAATCTAAAATTAAAGTTATTTCCAATTAATATCCTAAAGTGTTTAAGGTATATGATGGTGAAGATAAATGTAAATAGTTACATTTAGTTTCCATGGGAAAGAGAATATCAATGTTTCCTAAAGGATTACTCTAGTCAAAATTAAAAGTTAATTACAATAAATATATTAAAATAGTTTTAGGGTATGAAGGTAAAAATAAATGTAAGGAGTTACATTTAGTTATAAAAACAAATTTAATGTAAATTTATAATAAAAACGAGTTTAGGATGTGTTGGTATTTTATAATGTAAATAGTTATATTATTTATAACATCAATATTTGAAAAACTAAGAAAATATTCCAACTAAACTCTTTAGTGAGTAACATCTATGAAGATAACAAGTATGTATAATGATGATTATGTACTTAATATGAAACAGAAGTTTAAATCATAGCATTTTATAATATAGAGTTAAAGAGTTTCAATATTTTTGTAAAGTTGAACATTAGAAATATGATTCATAAATCTCACCATTATTCAAACTCAATATCTTCCTGGATGTTAATCACTAAAGAGTTTAGTGAGATATTTTTCAAATGTTCAAATATTGATGTGGTAGAAATTATAAAAAGACTTAATGGGTTAACACCCCCCAGTAAGTGCAATAAACATAAGTCTAATATAACAGTATATCATATATAATATGATAGACATGTGCTTATGTAGAGTTTTATTAAATATTATTAAAAGAGTTTAAAAATATAAAATTAAACATATAAAATAAAATCTCTATTTTACCGTTATTTCAATTTGGCTTCATATATGTATATATTGATATAAATTTCATGAAATTTAATGATAATTGACATCTAAAAGTATGAATTTGAGTTATCCCTAACTGATGTTCATCATGGGGTATTATAGTTCATGATGAAATTCTAAAGTTTACATGAGTATGATTCTTGTATAGAGATACATAATATTATCACAAGGTGAAAAAATTTTTTTGTGCACCAAATGACCCTCTAAGTGAACCACATGGAGTGTAATAAACTATGTATTTGGTATAATTGGGGAGAATATATCAAATTTGGAATCCCAAAAAATGAGGTTGGTGAAATTACTTGCATGAGAAACCTCCTATTTTGATACCTTTCTTATACAAGCCGTGAGTAATTTCTAATTAGGGGTGGTTGGGTATATTGCTGATCATGCAATCAGTTGAAGCTCAACTATGATGGGATTTTCCATATCATATTATTAATATGGACCTCAATTGAGACATAATAAGGAGTGTGAGGCCACACCTAGATAGTACATATGATTTTATTATCAATGCATGTACATGATATATGATGTGCTCATCCATAAAGGAAAATGACATGTGATATATTCATTGACCTAGACATTATATACTTATAGAGTTAATAATGTATGAGTTATATATATGGGATTTACATACTTTGTGTCCCATTTCCACTCAATTTATTAGACAAAGGGAATGTATGAGAATTCACACTAGCATGTGATGTGACTAGTGGAAACATGTATAGAGATACATGTTTTTGATGTAGATCATGTTATAATCATTTGTAGATTGAGTACCATTGATGTTTTTTTGAAGTCTACTTTTTTCTTACATTTTTAGATCTGGAGATTCATATTTTTTGTCAATTTTATAAGGGCCTTAAGGTTCACACTTTGCGGTTGACTGAATAGGGATTGAGTTTGACTTAGAGAGCTACTCTAAAAGTGTTTTAGAGTTAATGGGAAAACTTTTTTGATGACCATTCACAAAGTATTTTATATGATATGAAACATGATGAAATTTATGATAAATTTACAAATGGTTTTTGGTAAATATCCAAAAGGAGTTTTGGATATGATTTCATAAGTTACTTTATATGACATTATATAAGGTGAAATGACACATAAGTCTTTTAAGATTTATTACAAGTGGTACATTGAAAGAAATATGTCCTAAAGACCCTTTTTTATATTATGTTATTGGTCATGTTATGTTATATGATTTTGTATTTCATAAATCATGTTATCAAGATTTCTCATCAAGTTAATTGTAAGGTATGATTCGTTATATCGTATGAAAACATTATCATATGATATGATACACCCTAACACTATAATTGGTGGGAGATTGAATGATAATAATTATTATTTGAGAGAATATTCTATGTGGGAAACCATTTAGAATCATTTTTTAAGAAAAAATGTATGAGAGTTAGATACATTCATGCAGGAGTTTCATATCATGGTTTAAAGTTATAGCTGATGCATGAATTAACTCATAATGTATAAGTTAATGCATTCTTACATTAAGAGCATCCTTGAAGGGTTTATAAAATGTGTTTACCAATATATGATGAGTGTAATATTTCTTTTTCATACTTGGATGAAATAACCTCACCCTATAGTTTGCTTCTCCTACCTTCTCCACATCATGAGTCACTAACATACTGTGGAGGGTGGAGGATCCCAATCATATGATGAGAAATTTAATTTTATCACATTGATACCTTTAGAGGAGGGATTTCATTTGGATACCTCTACCATGATCTTTATCAAGTATGAATGAATATTATTACTTCTATGATCAATGGTGTAATTCATATTTTCTTCATTTCCTATTTATGAATGATTTCATTTATCTAGCATGGTTGATCTTGGTTTTGGGTTTCTAAAATTCTTATGTTGTGATTAAAAAGTGTTTTCAAATCCCAAAAAACCCAATATAGTTTTATTTATTTATAGGTAATCATTTGAGTGAGATTCATATAGTGGACTATATTTTTTGTGCCATGGTTATGCTATTGCGACTCGATGCTAGTGGGGGTGGTATAGAGACAACTAGGATTTGGGATTATGATTCCATGATTATGGGGTGATGAATTCTCAAGTTATGGATACATATTGATTTCTCATGTATAGTTGGGGTGATGTTGGTCACTGATAGTGGTGGAAACTATGGGTTACTAGGTATATGGTCGTAGGATGTTGGTGTTACTACACACTATTAGGTCTGAGGGAATGATGACATATGCACATTGGAGGGTGACTTGGTCACTAGATTATTGGTGGGATCTTTCATAGATGTTGCATCTTAAGATTATGATATTGATCATAGAATGTGTAGAGGGATATGTCATAGATACTATCCATTATTTGAGGCAGTGTTTTGAAATTAGATAACTTGGGTTCATTGGGATAGTTACATTGAGTGGGTGATACCCTGTTAGAAGTGACATGGTTTTTAAGTATATTCTGGAGATATATAGATTGATATTGATGAGTAGTACTCACTATAGAATTCTGTGATTGACATGTCATCAAACTTTGACTAGGGTTCTTGGTATATGTGGAGGTGACATGAGGTCACTAATAATGTGATGATATATAGTGGAGGGTCATGTGAGCCTCCTAGATATTCAAATTGTAGGTACATCATCACACTCCTCTACTATTTGAAATAGGTTGGATAATTCATGAGGGTGATGGTATATTACGCCATGTATCAAGGGATTGATATGGATGACTGTTGGTTAACACACCGGTCAGAGGAAAAATAAAACTATAATTTATCTTACTCATAGTTCAAGATAATGGCTGTTTATGTGAAAACCCAAACCTATTTCATGTGTAATATCAATATTTTGTTGTTTACTTTTTTTAATTTCCATACCATCCAAAACAATACTTGAAAAATAAACAGAAGACATTTTTATTCAATTAAACACTGAAATGACTACAGTTCGAAAAGTCCAAAAGAACCTTACTACACTAGGATACCCACAAATAGACCTATAAAAATCACAGGGAGATCCCCAAATACAATAAAAATCCCTAGAAAATAGTATAAGTCCTTCGGTTCCACCACTACGAAAAACATTATAGCCGAAGCTATGGCGACCAAATTGAGAATTAAGGGTATGATGATCACCATATTCGCTAAGTTGCTTTGAGTTTAGAATACCCTAATCATTTATTTATATGGTTCTTCTTGACCGTTGGAAACACTTGACCATTATTTTTTTATATTTGTTAGAGTCTTTAGGTGACCGTTGGTGTTTTAAAGGTCATAAGGTTTTGTAACTATTGGGTATATTAAGTATTTTGATTATTTTAAGAATACTTAATATGATAGTAATATAAGAATACTAAATATTTTAAGTACGTTAGTTATTTTGGAAGTTAAAAGTTTTGAATATTTGAAAAATAATATTTTAGTTATATGTTTTCATGAAAATGTAATTTTTTGACAGAATATTTATCTATGAATAATTATCTATCCTCTTGATAAAAAATAATATGTAAAAAATTATTTTATGAAGGATTATACTTGTAATACATGATTTATAATATTTTAAAGTTATAAAATAAGTGAAATATTACCATGTTTTTAAATAAGGGTATACTTTATTATAAAAAACTATAACCATACAGATTATCTTAAAATGAATAAAATCAAAGAAGTTGTATTAAATCTTAAAATAGATTTGAAATAATGTTTTGAAATACTATGAAGGATAAAAAGGTTATTCTTTTAGTAATGACATAGTATAGATTATATGATGGTTTTTTAATTATAATGTTTTAAAGTGTAAAATAAGTTGAAATCTTGTTTTAATGTAATAAAAATTAATGACATTGTTATGGTTTTAATGAAAATACATTTTTTTAATATTTCTTTTGAAGATTATGTTTTGGTAAAAATTTATGTGCAACACTTGAAGGCCGGCCCATAGGCCATCCAAGGGAGGCATCTTGAACCATCTCCCTAAAGAGTGGGAGGCCGAGCCTAAACCACTCAGCTAGAATGGGCCATCCTCTAAGGGAGCACAAACCCAGAGGTGTGCATGGGGGACCTGAGAACACGGTCAGGTGGAAGGGCAAAGCGCGCCACTGTGTAGGGTGGCACGACCGCAGGGGTGTGCGTAGGACCGCGCCTATAGAGAATAGTACGGGGTGGTACCGGGAGGGGGATGGGGATTTATGGGTGAAGGTTGAGAGCTCCAGGCTTATAAAGCAGGCCCAGAATCCTTCCCGTTTCGATGTGGGATGAACTTTTTAAATGGAGATCAAGTCTCAGCCGTCCGATCTCACTGCATGGGATCTGTACTCTGCGATCGGTCTACCCTTTGAATGCACACCACCGTAGTTTTCCTCCACATTTTTATCAGCTGTTCGATCTAGTCAGGATCTAATCTCAGCCGTCCAAACCTTTTTAAAACCCACATTTCAGCAAAACCGTTCTATCGAGTTGAGATTTGATCTTGACCATTCATATTTTTTTAAAACTGTGGATGCTCCTCAGCCACTGGATCAAATCGAGGCTAATCCCAACCATCTGTTCTTTTCCACACTCTCTTCCACGTCATCTTCTTCCTTGCACCGTTCTAGTAATGATCAGCCTCCTTTCCCTTCAGTTTTTCTACTCCCGTGACACATGTTTCTTCATTGTGGCCCCTTCTCTTTCTCGTTTTCCACAGGACCGACGCACTTGGTCTTATATTTAAACCGAACTACATTGGATCCCATTAAAGTTTCCCTTAAAATATATGTTATATATATTTTATATATGTATGACCATCTTGCACCGATAACCCTATGGGTTTTCCTTCTTCCCGCACCTCCCCCAACATCTTCTCAACTCAATCTATTCCTTAAATCCATTTAAGGGTTCTGTCTTTGCCTTGTGTGTGCTTTTACTATACTTATATAAAAATTATGTGTATAAATACATATATATTTTATCATAAAACCTACTGGTTTTCTTGGATGACTTTGGTATGGAAATTCTCAATTTTAAATGAAGTTCTTAAATCCATGTAAGGGTTTTTATTTTTTTTAGTTTGGCTTTGTGTTTAATTTTTTACGAAGGTTGTATACATATATATATATATATACATTTTTTCATAAACCTATTGGTTTCTTCTATGATTTTAGAATGGCGAATTTTAGTTCAAAATGATGTTCTTAATTCCTTGTAAACCATGAAAAGGATTGTTATGTTTTGTGTTTGATAAATCAATATGTATATACATAATTTTATTATGAAACAAACCAGCTCGTTCATGTTTTTTTACTTTTTATATATATAGGCACCAATTAGAGTTTTTTATATTTTATATTTTAATTGGACTATATAAATATATTTATACGGTTATATGTATATACCTATGGTTTTAACTAGAAACCAAATTAAGTTTTCATAAAACAATTTTTTGGGGATTCAATTATGTTTTAGAGTGGTTTAACATATATAAAGTTTTATTAAACCTTGTTTTGAAAACCCCAAGTATTCACATTGTGTTTACATGATTTATATAATTTTTAAAACCACATGTTTGTGTATAAGAACCATAATCGCACGAGTGTATGAAATCCTATTCTTAGAAGGATGAAGTAGTCTTTATATTATGCATGAATACATATACATGTTTAAGAATATATAGAGAAATATGTTTAATTATATGAATTATTCACATGAAACAATTGTTTTCCATATAACATAAGGCACTTGAATCTACCATAATAAATATTTTTAGTTATTGAGGTATATTTTGGTTAAATATACCCATTTATCAGTATATGTTTCAAATACAAATGAAAACTATCTTAAATTAAAAACTATGCATTTAGGAAAATAATATGTTTACATTCATTATAAGGTTTTTATAATTTAAGGGTTATCATTTTATGTGACGAAACCTGAATAATAATTTATTTTATATGCTTTGGTTATCATCACATGTGCTATAGTATGTATGCCTATCCATACATGTAATTGGTTAATTTTTTACAGCCATGAAGTTGTTAGTATTGAAAATCAATGATCCAATTTATGTATGTAATTTATAAAGAATTTTTACTAGATCATGCATGTACTTGAGTAAATTTAGACTACCCTGGAAAATTAGAACAACATTAAAAACTTGATTATGTCTTACTAAGTATAATTCTTATTAAAATTTTCTGATGGGAGAGGAAGTAAGCCTTTTGTCTCTTCCAATAGAAATACTAGAGACTATAGATTCCAAATCATGTTTATAAGGATATGAGACTTTTTAAAACCTTTATTTTTCATGAAATCACCTCTACCATGTATCTAATTCTCCTCATGCACTTCAACTCCACCAAGGATCATGCTTTGAATACTTACTTATAATTCATGCACAATTTCTATTCTATGCATGTAAAGGAAATTATTTTGAGGGTTTTTTTAAATTCATTACCCTAATCAGGAATTATTCATCCCTAGAGGAATTTTGAGAGGATGCAAAAGGGGTGACCTCCGAGTAGTGTACCTTTGTCAAATCTTGACCTACGGTCTTTCTGGTCAAGTTATGGACTTCAAAATTATTTAAGATGAGTCTTACCATTTATTTTATAGACATCAGGTTTATGATGATGTCACCCAACTTCATACACTTCATGATTTTATCTCTTGGATCTTTAGATGTCCACACCCCATGGATCCAAGTTTCCCATGCTGCATCTGGACCAAAGAGATCAAAGAGTTTGGAACCACTTTAGGGATCCAATTAACTAGGAACTGGGGGAATCATCAGTGCTAGTGGGACCTATGATGGGACATCATGATGGATGTCAGGAAATCCTTACCTGTGAGTTGTGAGAGGGAGAGAATGGTTATTTAACACATTGAGTTTTATGAACCTTGTTTAAATGGATAATATTATATTTTTATGTTTTGGTACTTTAATATGTATTTGTAATTAAATTCTATATTTTAATATGGTTATGCCTTACTGAGAATTTTTTTCTGAAAATTTTCTGATGGAAGACAGGATGTCACCAACCAACCTCTTGTCACTTTATACTGAACTACTAGAGATTATAACTGTCAAGATGTGTTCAGAAGAATACCAGCCCTATGAAAACTTAAGTCTGACTTGAAAACAACTCCATCGGGTGTCTAACTGCCCAAATATCCTTCTTCTCTACCAAGGAGAAGTTTTTTTCTATTACCATATTGAAAATACACAATTTTCAGAATACAGGAAAAGATGAAAGTATCATGAAGGCCTCTCTCTATGTTTCACTTTGGCCGATAACTACCATGCCATAGGAAAATTTCAATAATATACAATAAAGGGTGACCTTCAAGCGGCCTATACATTTCAGGTCCTTATTCTTAGTATGTATGGGGAACTCTAAGATATCAAATCTCTCAAGAAAGATTAGTTCAAGGGATTTATATGGAGAAATTCCACTCTAAAATCTTTGACATCCACACTTCTCGTGCCTCTCATTAGAAGGTTGAGTGTTTTATGCATGGTTTTGACCCTAACTACTCATAGTGTATCTGGACTAAAGAAGCAGAGGAGATGAATACTACCCTAGGAATCCACCTGAGGTCATCAGCGGCCTATCCACGGTGGTGGTCCTGGTAAAGGGACCTCAAGAGTGAAGTTTGTCTAGTTTTTTGGTAGACATGTATGACTGTTTTAGAATTATGAGGGAACAATTATTTGAAGGGGGGATAATGTGACACACCGAACCTATTTCATGTGTAATAGTAATATTTTATTGTTTATTTTTATTAATTTTAGTACCATCCAAAACAATAATTTCAAAATAAACACAAGACATTTTTATTCAATTTAACACTGAAATGGATACATTTAGATAAGTCCAAAAGAACCTAACTACCCTAGGATACCTACTAATAGATCTATCAAAATCATAGGGAGACAACCAAATTAAATAAAATACCTAGAAAATAGTGTAATTTCTTCGGGTCTTCCACTATGAAGAACATTTTAGCCAGAGTTATGGCAACCGAACTGAGCATTAAGGGTATGATTAGCACCATCGTCACCAATTTGGTTTGTGTTTGGAATACCCTAATCATGTATTTATAAGGGTTTTCTTGACTGTTGGAAACACATGACCGTTATTTTTTTATAGCCATTAGAGTCTTTAGATGACCATTGGTGTTTTAAAGGTCATAAAGTTTTTTAACTACTGGGTATATTAAGTATCTTGAATTTTTTAAGAATAATTAATATAACAGTACTATAAGAATACAAAATATTTTAAGTACCTTAATTATTTTAGAAATTAAGAGTTTTTAATATTTGAAAAATAAGATTTTAGTTATATTTTTTCAAGAAAATGTAATGTTTTGAAAGCATATTTCTCAACGAATAAATATATAGCATCTTGATAAAAACTAATATGTAAACAATTATTTTTTGAAAGAATATATATGTATTACATGATTTATAATATTTTAAAGTTATAACATAAGTGAAATAATAACATGTTTTCAAATAAGGGTATACTTTATTATAAACAAATATAACCATACAGATTATCTTAAAATGGATACAATAAAATAAGTTTCATTAAAGCTTAAAATAGATTTGAAATCATGTTTTGAAATACTATGAAGGATAAAAGGTTAGGCTTTTAGTAATGACATAGTATATATTATATGATGGTTTTTGAATTATAATGTTTTAAAGTGTAAAATAAATTGAAATAATGTTTTAATGTAATAAAAATTAATGTCATTGTTATGGTTTTAATTAAAAATACGTTTTTTAATATTTCTCTTTAAGATTATGTTTTTGTTAAATTTTTTGTGAAATCCTTGAAGGCCAGACCATAGGCTATCTAAGGGAGGAAGCTCGCACCATCTCCCTAAGGAGTGGGTGGTCGAGCATGAACCCCTCAGCTAGCATAGGCCAACCTTTAAGGGAGAACACACCCACATGTGTGCGTGAGGGACCTGAGCGCAGGGTCGGGTGGCAGGGCAGAGCACGCCATCGTGTGGGGCGGCACAATGGAAGGGGTGGGTGCATGAGTGGGACCTCAAAGACCAGTATGAGGCGATACCAGGAGGGGGAGGGGTATTTATGAGTGAAGGCCGAGATCTATAAGCTTATAAAGTCGGCACAAAATACTTCCTGTTTCGATGTGGGATGAACTTTTTAAACAGAGATCGAGTCTCTGCCGTCCGATTTCACTGCATGGGATCTAGACTGTCCGATCGATCTGTACTTTGAATCCACACCACTATAGTTTTCCCCCACATTTTTATCAGATTTTCTATCTAGTTAGGATCTAATCTAATCCATCTGAAACTTTTAAAAATCCACGTTGCACTGCAACCGTCTGATCGAGTCAAGATTTAATCTCAACCGTTCATCTTTTTTTAAAACTCTGGATGCTCCTCAGCCGTTGAATCAAGTCGTTGATAAATTTTTCCATCAGTTATTTTACACACTCTCTTCCGCATCATCTTATTCCTCGCTCCATTCCAGTCTCAGTCATCCTCCTTTCCCTTTAGTTTTTCTTCTCCCATGACACTCGTTTCTCCATGTTGGCCCCTTCTCTTTCTTGTTTTCCACAAGAACGATGCACTTAGTCTTATATTTAAACCAAACCACCTTCAATACCTTGAAAGTTTCCCTTAAAATATATGTTATATACAGTTTATATATATATGTATATATATAACCATCTTGCATTGAGAACCCTACAGGTTTTCCTTCTTCCAGCACCTCCCCCAGCATCTGATCGACTCAATCCCTTCCTTAAATCCATGTAAGGGTTCTATCTTTTCCTTATGTGTGCTTTTAAAAATATTTATATAAACATATATACATTTGATCATAAAGCCTACTAGTTTTCTTGAATGAATTTGTCTTGGCGATTCTCGATTTTAACTAAAGTTCTTAAATCCACGTAAGGGTTTTCATTTTTTAAGTTTGGATTTGTGTTTAAATTTTTATGAAGGTTATATACATAAATAAATAAATAAATAAATATATAAATTTGTTCATAAACCTACTTGTTTCTTCTATGATTTTAGAATGGTGAATTTTAGTTCTAAATAATATTCGTAATTCCTTGTAAACCAAGCAAGGGCTTGTGATGTTTTGTCTTTGAAAAATCTATATGTATATACATATGATTATTATGAAACAAACCAACTCATTCATGTGTTTTTATAATTTTTATATATACAGGTAATCATGAGAGTATTCTATTTGTTTTATTTTAATTGGACTATATAAATATATTTATACGTTTATATGTATATACCAATGGGTTTAACCATAAACCAAATTAAGTTTTAATAAATTTTTTGGGTGATTCAATTATGTTTTAGAGTGGCGTAGCATCTATAAATTTTTATTAAACATTGTTTTTAAAACCCAAATTATACCCCTTGAGTTTACATGGTTTATATAATTTTTAAACCCACATGTTTTTTTGTACAAGAACTATATTCACACGAGTGTATTCACTCTTATTCTTAGAAGGATGAAGTAGACTTTACATTATACATGAATACATATACATGTTTAAGAACTTATATAGATATATGTTTAATTATATGAATACTTCACATGAAAAAATTGTTTTCCATATAACCTAGTGCACTTGAATCTGCCACAATAAATGTTTTTATTTATTGAGGTTTATTTTTATTAAATATACCCATTTATCAGCATATGTTTTAAATACAAATGAATACTATCTTAAATTCAAAATTATGCATTTTGGAAAATACTATGTTTACTTTCATAATAAGGATTTTAGAATTTAAGGGTTATTATTTTATGTGAGGAAACTTGAATAATCATTTACTTTATATGCATTGGTTATCATCACATGTGATATAGTATTTCTTCCTATCAATACATGTCATTGGTTAAATTGTTATAGCCATGCAGTTGTTAGTATTGAAAATTAATGATTCACTTTATGTATATAATTTCTAAATAATGTTTACTAGAATATACATGTCCTTGAGTAAATTGTTATCTAAATGATAACTGACATATCATGACAATTCATTAAAAAGAACTAAATTATTCAAAGTTGTATGTGACACCTTGAATAATATGAAATGATAAAATAAATATTCAAAGTGATATGGGACACTTTGAAAATATGAACTTAATTGGACATATGAGGAATGAATTAGACATTGTATGTGTCGGGTAGGGCCTGCTATAGCCCCTCGGTGCATCGGTAGGTCTCATGAGATGAATCAGGTCACGGAAAGAGGCCTTGTAAAATTAATGGTCTTTTCACAAGGCCTTGACAAAAAGTTTATGGTATTGACATGAGGCCTTGACACAATCTCTCATTATACATTCCCTCGTTATGTTTATAATATTTAAATAACCAAGTGAATATTTGACTAGTAGAATATTCTTGGTTAAGAGCCTGTACTTATGAGTATCAGAAGAAGTAAATTCTCATGACATGATGTTTTTATCACCCATCTCCAAAAATTTAATAAAAATGATGGTAGTTTACCTGTTATTTTATTATGTTCATTTTATATGATGAATTAATTGTGACTTTGTTTTTGCGCAACTATGATCATGTACTTTTCCATGTGTAAATTCTTTACCTCCACCCTTGCATGAATCACTTATCATTGTTTACTCTTGAATAATATGCTGCACACCATGAATTTTATATAAACATTCTTATGATTGGGATGAGTTTTATTGTATCCTGTTAATGTTCCTTAAAATTTTCATTGGTAATTCTTGGAAAACTGTTATGTTATGCTTCATGTATTGCATTTTTCTTTAAGAAAATGTTTTATGAATATTTTTTAAGGGAAGTTTTCAAAAGGTTTTATTTGAAACATTATCATTTTAAAAAAAACCCCTTACTGGGAATTTGCATGCTCACCCTACATTTTCAATTTATTTTTATAGGTTTAGTTGATTTGAGTTACACTATGTGATGGCTGCTTTGTAGAGTCTTTTCTTGTTATGTTTTGAATGATTGTAATATTTGTATTTGGTTTTCCAGAACCTAAACCACAAAGATCCTATGTATGGAACATGATGTTTAATTATCATAATTTCATTTTATAAAAAAATTACACACAATTTTTATTAATGCACCGGCTCCAGGAATTTCTGGGGTTGGGGCATGACAGTTTAGGTTTGTCTCTCAATGAGTTTCTATTGGATCACTAACTATCCCTTTTTAGTTATTATATTTTTTTTTCTTTAATATATTTGAAAACAATAAAAGTTAGGGATTTTTTGTGGTAATACAACCATGAATTTAACATAAAATAAAGAAAATGAAATACAATTGTCAAAATTAAATGAAAATGATCCTAGGGTCATAATGGATTCCTTCATTGTATTATATAATTATTTTTAATTCATATCAATAATAAACTAAATATCATAAATTTATTAACCCCCATTCACCAATATTATGGTACAAAACACACATAATATATTTTTTATGCATAGTAGGTTCCACATCCTCCATAATGTAATGGCAGTGAACACCACAATAAAGAATTCACACCTTTCAACCATCCAACTCCATCATATTCAATTAAAACCTTGACTACAACCAACACCATCATATAATGGGATACATGAGAGAATATAGGGATGAGAGATAATGAATGAATAGAGTGAGTTGATCCAACCATAAGTAAATGGAGACAATTTTGCACCCAAATCCTTACGTTATCACTACCCACTTTGAAATGAATAAAAATATTAAAGAAATTAAAGAATAGTACTTGGGAACACTAAAAATTCCCTAGGGGTCAAATTAACTGGTTAGTTGTCCTCCATGAAGGATTTATAGAATCATAGTGGGGAAAAATAAATAAAGTGATAGAAGAAAGAGATAAAATAAATATATTATTTTTTAAAGAAAATACAAAAAAGAAATTATAGAAGAAATAAATCATTAAAACTCATCTCTAATAAAGGTCAGGGACTACCCTCACCATAATATAAGGAATAATAAATTTAAATAGGCATAATAATGGATTCAATAGTTATTTAAATACATGAGATACTTTCACATAGGAGTGTATTGAGTAGGGGAGTTTTTCAACATAGTAAGTTTCTAGTTTTCCTTAGTTTATAATTCATCAAAATATTCCCTGATCTTTGGTCTTCCATTAAAATATCTATCTCAATATTATTTCCTTCTTCTCAGTCAATTAAAATATATATAAATATCCTTTAATCTGAGAAAAATATATGGAGTTTTTTTCATTTAGGGTTTTCTTAAATCATTCTATATGTTTAGATGACTAATATTACAACTTAAAAAATAATATTTATTAATATTCATAATCCTTTAGAGTTTATTTTAAAAAGTTTCCTTGTGGTATGATCTCATATGAATGCAAAAAACAATATCCTTAAATGGTTTAAAACTTTTTCACCATGATTGGTTCGACTGAATATCTCCTCATCTTCTTGGTAGAATAATCTTACACGAGTAACTATTTTTAAATTCTATAAGTGAAAAACCTTACTTAGATTACATGGATTCCAAGTTAATTTTATTTATTATAAAAAAACTCCTCTTCCTCATCCCTATGATGAAGGAAATGACCATACATATCAATGGATTAAATATTATGCATCATAGGGAACTCAAATCCTTCTATATTAGTGGAAACATATGAATTATTATGTATCGACACTATCTCTTATCAATTATAAATTCATTCTACTTATGTATCATGTGTATTTTTAGAGTTAATTTTATTTATCTTCCCCAATTTCCACTTTTATCTTAAGTATCAACCTTGTGATCATATGTAAGAGTAACTACCTTTACCTGAAAAATCCATTTTAAATATTGAACATCAATATTTAATCATAGAATTATTATTAAAAAAAAATAAAATTGAAAAATTAAGTTATTTTCATATTAATCTTAATATTTAACCTATAAACTATATATGTGGAAATTTCAATTAAATTATGGAATCCATGCATATTAAAATTTTTAATTAAAATAAAAAATATTTTAAATATTGTTCTATATCAACTCCCCCAAACATAAATATTCCACTCTTAGGAAATCATCATATATCCTTACCAAATCCACTCTATAGTTAAATATGATAAAATTTTCCAAGATATTTGAAAAATAGAACTTATCATGTTTCATTTATGAAATTCAGTTCCTTTTAGTTTCTCTTCCCACATTTAAATTCATTCAACCACAATAGAAAGAAGAAGGAAAAGGTTGAGGGTCAATACCTCTTTATTGAATAGTTATCTCTCTTCAATCAAGAGAAATATAATATGGAATTATGATCATACTTGAAAAATGCATGTATCACTACAATATTATAAAAATTTTAATCCTCCAAACTGTGAGACATGAATATTAAATCAATCTTGAAGTATTTTCAAATGGATTTTTGGGTATTAGGGTTGGTGGCCATTTTTTAAATTAAAAGGCTAAAAAGAGGACATTTAACTCTTAAATACAATGCATGAATATTTAGTCATACAATTAATCATAATGAATGATTCAATATCATATCTATTTTTTATTTTTTATTTCAATAGTAAAATAATAATGAAATATATTGTATGGTAATGACCATGTCTATTTATCTCTTTTAAACACTCAATATGATGACACACACCTCTCATATCACTTTATATTGCATTGTTTCTCAAGTAACACACATTATATATCATTCCTCCACAATATATCATAAAATAATCATGAAAATATATTAAGAGTGTAGGTAGGTAAATTAAAATAGTCTTTTAATATGTATTAAACCTTTAAAAAAATTCATGGTTTTCTAAGGGCTTAGAAAGTATTGATATAAAGGTAGATCTCAATAAAAAATGAGGTCAAAATAAAGAAGTACCTCAATCATATTAAAAATATTTAATGAACTCCATGATGTATTTTTGTAATAAATTAACCACCATGTCATGGTGGTTTACACCATTATATGGGTTATCCTTAAGTACACCATGAAATAGTGTGATACACTATACTATGGTGTTTCCTGCATGGTATTATCACATTTATCAATGCCGTATAGGAATCAAACTGAATCAACTAAAAATTATATCATTTTATGCTTTTAGTCATAGGATGATGAATGTGAGGAGTTTAAACACATAAAATGAATTTTTAAAAATAATACATTCATAATGAGGATTTAATCTGAATGTTATAAAAATTGAAACGTTCATGCATTTTCTGAAACAGTCACTTAATATAGGCTAAATGTTTTAAGTTAATTGAATTATAATATAAGTGTTTTGATCCATGAGAATTTTGTGGGATGATTATAACTCCTCAAGGATTAAATTATATAACTTTTGATTCCATACCACCTTTAACCCAAGGTTCTAGAATATTATTGCTCAAGGGAGATCTTACCAGGTAATTAGATTTTGATCCACTTCTCAATGATCTCAACCAAATTCTTGTGAAAAGATTCAATAGGATGGATCGAAAAGTTTAAGGTATGTTATGACTATTCTTCATTTATATTTATTCCAAACATATAGATATATTTTGAGATTATTGGTGTTTTAGAGTTGTTCTTCTATTTCACTTAGGATATTAAACATCCCTATGAAACCCCATAGTTATATCAGAGTAAAGGTAAAATAATTAAATTATTAACATCTTATGAACCAAAATATGGAATACAGCCAATCCCTAACATACCATGTTCTAGTCTATGTGACCAATGGTCCATGAATAAACATTCCATAATTGGCTGCTTAGGTTATCTGTTATATCCAATGTAGGTATTCACTTTCAGGTTATAGTAGGCACTCTATGTATCAAATTTTTTTTTCTCAATCACCTATAAAATTTTTTGGCTAATAAAAAATATATTTATAATAGTCAGATAACTCATATAACAAGAAATGGAATCACACAACGATCCAATATGGCATGGCATGTGAATCTCCTATAAAGTTCCTATTATGATGCATTCCCAATTATTCTTTTACCTTAGATCATTATTCTAAGGGTAAAATATAAACCTCAATCATATAAGTAGTAATATTAAAATTCATGTGAATCAACCATTGGTGGAATAAAATCAACTGTAATAATAAAAATTTAGTAAATAAAAATTTCCATTTGAGGTAATTTTGGATTTTATTTATACATGGAATAGTTACTCCCAAGAACAACTTATTACTAAATCCTATAATCTTTCTAATATCCTAACTATTATCTCAAAACAATCAAAAAATAGAATAAGTATCTGGTTCCACTTTGTGACATCCTGGACCTAGATTCCACTCAATAGTGCCCCAAGACCAATTAGCCACATTGCCTCAAGCACATCTCCCCAAATTCTAGAGGCTACAGAATAGTTGTGATGAACTTGGGTGTGTTAATGGGGAGACTTTTCTCTCATTACCAAAGTAGAAAATGGTATAATCATCATATAAATATAAAAAGTATCATAACAATGGATAAGTAGTCAAAAAAGGTAAATATTAATGGAACTGATATCAATAACCAAGAAATAATGATCAACTAATAACTAGTTTGTATAAAAAAGGATGATAATGTATTTCATGTATATATAAAGTAGGAAAACATCGATACAATCAGTTGGTAGAAAAAATATACATAAATGGTACAAAAGGAAAAAATGTATATCCAACATCACGATCTCCAACTCAATCATCTGCTACTAGCTCCATCTTATGTCATGAAAGAAGTCATGCATATGTAAGATGTCTCTTTCCCATATCTACACCTGCAAGCATGTAGTCTTTTTGGGTACCCAATGACAACCCAGATAGGGTGTGAGATACAATCCCAGTAGTTAACCACCCAAAGGTCTATAACTATCCTATTGTGTTTACAATATGGAATTTTGAAGATACAATAAGTAAATTAGTAATAAAAACTATAAAATGGGCCAACTACAGTCTCTGGAAGGTAATAAGGCTGACACTACCTTCTTCAGATCATGCCGGAATAACTCTGAATAGTATTAAGGGATGCAATTATTGTTTTCACATTTAAAGGGTCTCCATGCCTAGTATCACTATAGTATCACAAGGGATTCCATTCCCATATCACAAGGGGCACCATGCCCATATCAAAAGGGATTTCATGTCCACATCACAAAAGTATCATAAGGGATGCCGTGCCCATATCATAAGGGATTCCATGCCCATCTCACAATAGTATCATAAGGTATTCCATACCCATATCAAAGGGGATTCCATGCTCGTATTACAAGGGACACCATACCCATTTATATATATTTATGTCCACTATGCCCATTCATAATTATAAATTAGAAGGGATGTGATGATCATGTATATACTTACACCATAGGGGTTATCAAGCCCATTTTGTTTAATAATTACATATGGGTTTTCATGACAATTCACTATAATTCACAAGGGACATCATTCCCATTCATTATAATTATTAAAGGGCCACCATTCCCTTATGTCATATTAGTGATCAGTAACCATTAGATTCAATATAAGCCAATGTCTAATTCATAAGTCATTTATATTTTACATTGATAAGGGCATGACCATTTTTCAATTCAAACAAGTGATATGGTCTCACCACTCAATTCATATCAATTAATTTCATTATAATTAACAAGGGTTCTAGATGAGCTATGCCACCATTTCCATTCCACAACTACATGGTATCATTATTCTAATTAAGGGCCAAATACACCATTTTGTTTTTTTGGGAATATATGATTGAAGGGCCAATTAAGCTTAGAAGAGGGAACACCCAAAGATATAGATCCATCTCAGATAGTCTATTCATGAAAAGTGAAAGGTTGGGGGGGGGGGGTCTAACAAGTTCATTAGGTTCCATACATGGAAACCAATTCAAGGTATATATAATTTAGGAACAATGCATGGTAAAACTGGTATGAAGAACAACGACACATATTATGAAACATCAAATCTTAAGGAATAATTTATAGACCACCTAACACATACTTTCATGACTCTCCTAATCTAGTATCAGCCTCTAGTTTGGACAATATTGGACAAGATCTGAAGAACATACAAATGCATTAAAAAAAGGGAATATGGGCCTACACCCTAATAACATAATCGAGGAGAATAGAAATAATGACAACTAAAAAGTAATTAAAATATTATCAGGGCATATCTAATGAGACGAACGATGATTCAATCAAACTCCGACCGAAAAAACATGATCAAAAACTACCAAAGAGGAGTTGAAGAGATCAAAGATGGAGAAGGAGACCCCTTCTGTCCGCTAGAAAATAAAATGGGAGGATGGGTTCAAGTTAAAATAAAATCAATGTAATTTTGGTAAAATCAACCAAAATAGGGCATCATACTCTTTGTATGCACGGTTGGACAAACTTTGTGCCAACCATATACCTCATACTGTAGGGAGGGGCACCCACATGGGCCGGTTTCATGGTTAGGGAAACCATGTGCTAACTGTGAAAAACACCGCTACCACATGTCTGTGGTTTTTTTCATAGTCGTGCAACCCCAAGTGCATGGTTCGAGAAAACTGTGCACCCCATTCCAATCCACTATATAGATCTTCATAATTAGATGTAACCATGCGGCCTGCCTCACATGGTTTCTTCTAACCAAATGTCCTTGATCACATGTTTTTTTTCTAATAATGAGGCCATTCAATTTTTGATACAGTCTACAGTTTTAATCTTGGAACAAGCCTATAATACCATTGTAACCCCTACAACCTCATTAGGAATCCATATTAGGTTCATAATAAAGAACTAGAACAAAACTAAAAGGATACATATCTGAGTTAAAAACTGGGATCTTACACTTATGAATTGTATTGTATCATGAATGTGGAAGTCTTATATACTAGAATCCCCAATTCCTAAATGACTTGTTTTAGAGGTAAGTGATGGAGACCTAGTTTTCTACAAAAAACATTTGGATGATGTGGAATATTTTTAGTTTTTGATACTTTCTTCCATTATTTAAAAACTCATGAAATATAATGAAATCATGAATTCTTATAGAATGCACAAGAATATCCATGATATTTATCAAGAAAGAGCTAGATAAGGTCTCTTTGAGATCTCCAAGTCACTATTCATGATAAATATTATAGAGTGAGAACCATATGGATCTCATATATTTAATATGATTGGATAAATTTAGCATCTAAATATTCATGGTTTTTCACATCTTGATTAATTGCTCACCAATATCATTCTTTCACCACTACCACAAAACTTCCCTACTTTATTGTGATTTTTTTCATGAACAACATTGATAAGTCTCTCCCACATCTTCTTATTCTGATTCACCAAGTTGATAAGGTTATGAAGCAGAAAAATCATTTTATTCTCATGGTTAACAAGTGGAATGGAAAATTTAAAATCCCGAAGACAAATATTATTTCTAAGGATAATTTGAAATGACTATCCAAGAGAAGGAAGATCAATAGAAAATCAAGGGAATGTTATGATTTCTATTTCACATGTGATAAGAATGGATTGTGGAAGAAGAACTACACCACTATAAAGAAGAAAAGGGAAGGCTTGGGTGTGTTTGTTACTGAGTGAAATATATATCTATTTTTTTTTCAAATTGGTATTAGATAAATATTTTGGTAATAAAATTTGTATCCAATTACAAGAACAAATTAAATTTATAAGAGTTTCATGTGGTGAGGTGGATCTACAAGCTTTTAATGAAGCCAATATAACCATAGTATCTGTTAGAGACTATCTCCTCACATTTTTGACTGGGATAATATTGATTCTAAAGAACCATCATTACATGAATTTCAATATCAAAAGCAATATTTTTATGCACGTTCTTCAAACTGATGGATTTATTTTCAAATTTAGTAATAATAATTACTTATTTTATGTAGCGCCTCAACCCAGGATCTACTTAAAAACCATGTTGTGGGATGAAGTGCTGCTAGGTATTAAGAATACCTCCCTATAATCTAAAGGCTATCGACTAGAAACAGGGATGTAGAGAGGTGATAATGGATAGACTATACCCTCATGTGGTGCTAAGAATAATGGTCTATGTATATATAATGTAGCGGAAGAAAGACCATAACACAACAAAAGCAATAATAAGAAATAATGGAAGCATAAATAGACAAAAATAATAATAAACAACATGCTCAAATTATAATACCATTTTCAGACACATATAACAAGTCATATCAGTTCATACAAGGCAATACACATAAGGGTTTCCTATGGCCAACCATATCAATATATATATAAGGAATTATGAAAAAAGGAAATAAAAACTTAAACTCTAGATAATATGAAAACCTCCAAAGTCCCTTTCCATCCATCTCATACAAAAAGGTCCAACTTGACCCCTAAGGTCTAGATCCTGATCTCAATCCCTTACCTGATCATAAACACATAAAGTCAACATGCATCCCAAAGGGTCCATGAAGGGTGAAAAATAAATATCAGTAAGACACCATTAATGTGTTCCTATATTAAATATGAGATAATTAAGGTGTTATAATATAAATAAAACGTAAGTACATACCAAATAGGTAAATACCTTCTTCCCTTGTACTCAATAGGCATACAGAAGTGATCAGCTGCTTTAACCATTTACGGTAATGTCTGAACACATTCACCCAATTATATATGTGGAATAAAACATATATTTGAATATATATAACTTTTTTAGTGAATATAAATGGCTTAGTGACTATGGAATCCCCTAAGGAAAGTCATCCTAGGTGAACCCTTAGGCTCTACCTCTAAAAACGTCACCTGCCACCTCGTTCCATCAATCATGCACCGACATCCAAAAAGGAACACCCAAATAATAAGTTCCCAGTACCTCATACCCCTCCTCAAATGATTCCATCATCTAAAAGGTTTACATTAGAGGCACAATGATATATAACCTCCAATAAATAAGCATTATCGACTCAATAGACTATGTCCCGAGGTACGATGATAACCAGCCTCCCAATATTCCAACCCAATGGCCTAAAATAATACGGTGAGCCTCATACCCCAACTTATGGTCTCATAACCATCAAAAGTTTGGTGTTCACATACCAAGACCTAGACCCAATTAACCTAGGTACATGGTTTACCAATCATGTACAGCTTATGCAGCTGCCACTGTCCAAGGCCACCCAGCTCACACGATTAGGTGCAAGGTTTCCCTAACCATGCACATACCACGAAAATAACCTATGCTAAAAACTATAGAGTTTTCACACATCCATGCATCCACTCCTTCATGGTTTATCAAATTGAGTTTAGTTCCATTAGAGGGCCTCATGATTACTTCAAAGAAGATAAAAGGTTTTTCCAAACTGTGAGCCTTTGTATGCACTTCCTGAAAAGTGTTATTTTCAGCCTCCGATGCAATCGAAAGCCTCTCAAAACACCAAGGAACTTTCTGAGAATTAAAATACCTTTAAAAATGAATCCATAAGTCCATAAAACTCTCAAAATTAGGTTTTGATGTCAATAATTTAAATTGGTCTGTTCAATAATCAAGAAAAAATTCAAATGTGTTGAGGATTTTGATCCTCTCCAAAAACTTGGGTCGTTACAACCTCCCAACCTTAACATAGATCACCCCTAAGATATAAATAATATCCCCGAGATGGAAATTAATATACCTATATCATTCAAACTAACTTGGTCTACCCCAATCGTCAAGTCACTGGTCAATCACCCTCAAGGATATCCCCAAATTAGGAGTTACTTACCTTGTCACTTCTCGACCTAAAACTCAAATAAACTGATAGTCCACCGACTATCCCATGATTCAAAACTCCTCCTGCAATGAATCATCACTCCTACCCCTCATCAGGTTCTCAAATAATACCCATGTCATATCTGACACCAATCATGTACTACATCTCATCATATTCCCACCTCGTGCCCATGTACCACATGACACCTATTAGGCCCTTCACCTCATCAGATGCTCAGAAGAAGTCCCGATGCCACACACCTCATATAAAATACACATCAAATCGATGCCTAGATTCCAATGCACCTTATATGGATCCCACATTGCATCAATACCTATAAAAAAACTCAGTGCCAACACACATCATATATATATATATATATATTATGCATAATAAAGGATTCCAACCTACTAACTGTCACTTGGTTAGTCTAAAAAATATGCATTCAAGCACCTAATGCACCAAAATCATCCAAATCCTATAAAAAGGAAAATATGGTTATTCCCATCATCATGGGATACCTATGACCATAGTCACCCCAACCAACTCTACACCGGGAAGATCTACTACTGCACCTAGATTGAAGCATGAATATCTGAGGGTTGGACACCATGGGAAACTAAACCAACTAATGAACATTGACCCCACTGATGGGTTCCACTATCTCTACCACAACCACCACATGAATCCTAGTATTGGATACCACCTTCTATCACTGCTCCTAGTCCAACCTTCGATGCCTGAGTCTGCCTTAGTCCCTAACTCCCATCTATCTGGGAATTCTTCTTACAGAACCTCTCCAGATGCTCGATCTGTCCACATGCCCAACACTCCTTTTAAGGCCACTCAAACTGAGTCTGAACATTTCCCAGCTACCCACAATGGAATAAAACTACTGAAGGAACACTCTGAAATGATCTAAATGAATACGTAGCATGGATTACCAATTAAGATTCCTCTCGACCTCACTTTCGGGTACCTGAACCATCGCCGTTGAAATTTTCCAATTCCATAACCCAACTCTATTATGATTGGTCCATTAGATTACCTACGGATATTAGAACATGTTTGACCACCTATGAAAATGAAATCATCCTAAATATGTTAAATTTCACTTTTATAGTATTCTAAAATGCATCCTAAGAGCACCATACACTAGAAATGTTGTTTCTCACCATGGTAGGTGAAAAACGTGATAAGTCTATGAAATTTGCTGCATTATCCATGATAGAACTATCCCCCTATAGGAGATTAGTGAACTCTTAGGATATATCCTCCCTTAGAATCTATGGTAATAAGTTCTCAAAAAATCTGGCATCGAATTCCTTCCAAGCTTGACCCTTATGTCTTCACACCTATACTTTTACATCCCACATGTGCTTTTCCAATCCTATGACCATGTATGTCACTAGCTTCAACATCCAGCATGGGGCTTTCTCAAGCTATTAAAATATGGTTTAGACCAATATTATCTAGTTTTCTAACAACTTTTTTCCACCATCATACTATAGTAGCGGTGGGTGTTGTGGCTAGAACTACCAAGTTAGGTATTCCATACATACATCAACTCCATGAGCTCCCCTATCGATGACCTGAATAATACATACCAGGATCTACCTAAGCATCTTGTTAATCCATTACCTAAAATATAATACATCTTGCTACTTTCTTGCCTATACTGGAGCCTGTACCTATGACTCCTGATCAGCCCAACCCTATGGGGCCTCATCCTGACCCTCAGGGGCCTCATCCAATGCCCACTCTTAGGACACCAAAACATTGTCCTTCGGATGCTCCATTGGAGCCCATCTTGGTGGAATATTGGTGAATACCAATACCATTATAAGTCGTCCATAATATTATATATACAATATATCAAAGATAGGGAAATATGTAACAAGAATCACATCTCACCATATTTACACTCCCCTTTGACACTCTGTCATAAGACATCTAGCCTCAAGGCCCCTTACCTACCCATAGCAGGGTCAAGTATCACATGTAACCCTACCTCATAGCCCCTACCTAACCACATCAGAGTTAGAAATAAATTATCATCCAACCTCATATCTCTTCATATTTTCATAATAGGGTTGGGTGTCACATATAATATGAGGTTGCTATGTAGAATTCCATTAAAGAGGTTATGCAGGAAAACACTGTTTAGCTTCTTTGTTGACAGTTTAAACAGCTCACCCCCAATCATCACCCCTTACTACTTGTTCCAGAGTTAGGACTATATATCATATGAATATCACATCACTAAAATCACATACATATTTTATTGGAGCCACATGCCTGGGATGGATGAGTAGAACTCCACCAAAGAGAGGTTAAGCAAGAAAACACTATTTAGATTCCTTTTTTGAATATCCAAACACCTATTAGGAAAATCCAGGTTCATAATGATAGTCATAATAGGCATATACATATATAAAAACACCCTATGTGCCTACCATAATGAAAAATCAAACATCCCTTTCCATACTGAGACAAGGTTAAATATAGAGACCCAAAGCTTGATGTACATGGACATTACATTACTTTTGAGGAATAATTAATACATAATTAAATCAACACTCAAGGACTGTAATAGTTTAGTGTCTTTGGAAACTCAGAACATAATCTTCTAATCATGGTGAAATATCTTCAACATCTCCCATAAAGATCTTCCCCTTTTATTTTCTTACCTAAAACCTTTCTTTATATCATAGGGAGAAGAAAACATAAAAAGGGTGAGTTCAAATTCTCAGTAAGCGGAGGAATGGAGAAAATAAAACAAACCATATACATTTGAACTTAAAAACATGAACATAATGTTTAAACATCAAAATCTTGAGCAATGACATAAAATATGGCAGTACGTAAGGCATAGATCATAATGGAACATAAATCATCATAAAATAGCATGGGAATAAATCATGTAATTGTGGAAAACCATTAAGCACATGATATGATTTCCATAGTAGCCAAGGCATTGCTTCCAAAACCATCTTAGTGGACAATGCCCCTTACGGAATTGAGTTCACTCCTCGTTCCAGTCCTGTACCACTGAACCGGATTAACTTACTGTTCCAGCAATGTCTATCTTATGAGATATAAATCTTTACCCAATGAATTGGAGGGAGATATAGGTCCCAACCATCTCATAATGAAATCATTCTTACTTGTGCCTCAACATGAACATAAATCATTCATCATTACACAAAGTATAAAATGGGTTCCATAAACATCATCCCATCATAAAATAATCCATACAAAAAAATGGATATCATTTCCTCATAAGAAAAGTGAAACCATGTAAATCATAGAGACATTATACTTGAAACATACACATATGAAATGATTCCATCTTATATGGAAAATGGTTTCGATAAAACATTTGAAATGAATTATTGAGGAAAATATCCTTACTTCTTCAAAATCATTTTCTTTTAAAAAAATGCCATGAAATTTTTAAAAGAAAAGGATTTTGTTAAAAAATATTCATTAAATCTTATAGAGTAAGCTTCACGAAAATAAGGCGTTATGAAACAGTAAAAATCCGTTCATGCCGTACAAGTAAAAAAAATCATTCTTCTCGTACTTTTGCCGGAAAAGTAAAAAAGTACCTCGTATGGTAAACAAAAGAAAGATTCCTTACATACCATGTAGTAAATGACAAGAATGGGTAAAAAGGAATTTAAACATACATGAAACCATTTTTAGAAAATAGGGACATGGATGATAAATATAACCCCAGTAAATACTTACGAATAAACAATCTCGAATAAAAACGAGATTGGAAAAGTTATCCCTTACCTTATGTCCAATTTCTTCCATATGTGTCCGAGACTCCTGTATAGTGGGTTTAAAAATATTATTAACTTGTAACAGAACCATAATAATATTTATGATATCATATATGATTCACTTACGACTTTATATTACCCATTCTTTTGTAAATTCCATGTAAAAGCAACATTTTGGGTAAAATTGTATCATTTATCGTCCATGTTTTGACTTGTAATTATTAATATGATTAATTAGATCATGATTACTTAATTCCAGAATATAAAACATGATTTATATATATTATATATTCATAATATACATATATATAATAGATCGATAAATGTAAAGAAATACATCATTCATGGAGACGGTAGGCCGTACGTACGCATGAACTCTGTTTTTGTTTCCTTATTGAATTGAATGGAATTAAGTAGATGACATAAATATATATATATATATACATAAATCCAGTAGAATTATTATGTCATATATTTCATTATTACTCATTATATATACTTTATAATCATTCTTGAATTGTAAACATGGAAAATGAATCTCATCGCGTCGTGGAGACGGTAATCCGTACATACGCATGAGCGATGATATCGTTCCCATATTTATTGAATGTAATTAGAGTGGATGATATAATATCTTAGAATCAGAATGATTTTATAATAACTATATATAGTTATTCTTTACACCATTATACCCATCCAAGTAAGGTGGTGTTGGAAAAACAGATTACACCACAATGTGGAGACGGTATTCTGTACGTACACATGCGCGGTGATTTTGTTTTCTATAGGATGGATAGAAGGTGAAATGGGGTTGTTTAATAATAATATATAATTATATAAGTAATACTGACATTATTAATTTATAATTAAACAACTAAAGAAGAAGAAGTTGAAGAAGAAAGAAACTTGAAAGAATCGGTAGAAGAGATTACCTCTTCTTCGGCACACCTCCTTTAAACTTCCTATTAGGGAACTAGAGTTGGTCTTTTGAGAAGACCAGAACCTCTATGATATAACTAGATAGGTTTAGAAGATTAATTTTAAGGTTTTGTCCAAGATTCAAGGCTCAAGGTGTTGTGAAGAGGATAGGGAGGAGGTTCCCTTTTATAAGGGAGGAGAGGGGCACCTTCGGAAACATAAGAAATATTAATTTATAATAAATTCAACCCCACCTAAAAACCTTAAAAAATGACTCAAATACTAATATTATATGAGATAGGGTTGTAATCTCATCAAACAATAAAATTTAGACATGTTGGGAATTTATTTTAAACATTATCAACTTGATTTATCCTTATTTAATCTATTTAATTTTATTTGTGGAAATAAGATTCTAATTTTTAAATTGTTATAAATAATTACTTATGTATTGTGAATATTCCATAATTATAGGACATTGTCGACCATATAAATTTAAATTTATAATTTTTAAATATTATCATGGTTTTAAAAAATTTTATATTATGTTATTTTTATAAAATAACAATATTGTCAATTTTGACACTATTCATTTATTTGATTTTAAATAAAATCCAAAAAGAATATATATTCGAACTAAAATATTTAATAGATTATTAACATGTCATATTTTTCTAGAAAATTCTTGGAGAACATTATATAGTTCATATAAAATTTATTTTAATATTTTTTAAAACCATTTATTTGGTATATCTCTTAATAAAATAATTAGTACAACATTTTTGTATAATTATTTAATATACTTATTTGTTGCATAAAAATTAAAAATAAAATCCTATGATGAAGATAAATATCATATCTTTTATAATAATACTTTTACTCTAATTTATCATGTTAAAATCAAAACATGTAAATTGTTATATTTATTAAATTATGAAAGTGACAACTTTGGAATCATTTAAAATAAAATAATATAACTGTCATAATCTTCTTTATAAGGATTCAAATGGTCACCAATTAGGCCATTGTATGATCAGGTTTTATATATACACTACAAATAAGTCTTTTTCAGGTTTTTGGGCCTTTTTATGAGTATTATTATTTCAATAAAAACTATATTATTGATTTTTCACTAAATAAATAATTTCTGCATCATTAATGTATAAGCTAATAAGGTAAGTAAATAATTATTAAAAATTAAAAATAAATTACCATGATAAATAAAAACATTTTAGCTTTCAAATGAGTTTTTATAACCTAATGTATATTATTTATAACCTTATATTAAAAATTGTTTAATTATTAATGTTTGAGTGAGACATATTTCACTTTCTTTTAAATAAAATAAATTAAAGGTCTTAATCACTTCCAAGTGGGTTCCAACGGATTCCATTTAGACCCAAGTACGATTTAGGGTAAAATATAATCTTCCAATTATATTAGGACAAATGTTAGGGTAATTTTATAATATTATATTTACCCTTAATTTCCCGATTTACCTTTAACTATGGTAAATAAAATTTACCATATTTACTATTGATAATGATTAAAAATAAAAATTATCATATTAAAATAATTTGGACCTACTGATTCCAAATAGGGAATCCATTTTTTCAAATTCAAATCACAGAAGTTGCAGAAATTAATTTAAAATTAATCCCATTGTTAAGAAAATGAGTTTTAAAAGTTAAAACATTATAAAAGATTGAAATGATTTTACCTATGAATTCAATGTAAAATAATTGATAATGACATACATTATATTAAATGGTAAAAATATATTTTATTTATACTTTAAAACCAATAAATATTATAATATAACCATATAAATTATTACGATGAAAAAAGTTGTTTTTAATTAAAATATAGCGTGTTTTTACTATTCATTAAAATATGAAAGTTATCAAAATAATATGAAAAATGTATCCAAAGTAAATTTTTATATCCCGATTCCAAATAAGAATTTTATTTTGTCAAATTGAACTTATAAACATGTCAAAAACTATATTTAAAGTTGGTGCGCCATCGAAAGGCGGCAAAACTGAATTTTTTGAAAAATGCTTATTTTACCTGAAAAATTTATTTTGTTCACATAACATGTTTTAGAAAATATATAAGATGAATAATAATGTTATAAAATTTAAAATTTATTTAATACTATTCATAACGGCTAGTTCATAATATTATAATAATATATCATTGTTTAGTGAAACCCGGTATTGCGTACTACACACGCTATCGAGGAAGGTCGTGATTGCGTGTAATGCAAGCCAAGTCAGGGATGCGTGTAGAGAAATCTCCCTTTGGTGTTGCGTATAACATCATCCAAACATATTTCATTTATAAATCAAACAAAATCTATACTTAATGATGCGTAGAATAATTCCTACAAAACGAACTTAAAATTGTGTATAACACAAGCCAAGAATAGTGTTGCATATACTGCAAGTTAATACTATGTTGTGTACAACAAAAGACATCAATGAAATTACAAATAATAATTCTCATAAAATCTTGGGTTTTTACATTCTACCCCCCTTAAAATGAATTTCTCCCTCGAAATTCTTTGGGGTTATAAATGGTTTACTACTTGAAAGTTTCCTTCGTAGAAACCCACATCGTAAAAAGGAATACTAAAACTTAATTTTAAAAAGTGAAGTATGAAACATATCGGTTACCCAAATTAACTCATCACTGGGTTTCCACATAAAATAACATAGGTGAAAATGTGGATATAGAAGAGAAGTCTAACCATCAAGTTCTGATGGAGAGTGGTAGAGTACATGGCTATAAACAAGCCAATAGTCACAAAGCCATAAATTTGTGATGATCTAAGGTACCATCTGATTCATTGGATATGAGGACATTAAGATAACATTTTTAGTTTTCAAGATCATTTCCCTAAAGTTGAAGAATTTGAATTAGAATAAATACTTACTTTATTTTGGTACAATCTCACCGTTGTTCATGCCTTGAACAATTTCCACTTCATCTCTTAAAGAAATGAAGTTGAATTTGTCATTCTTGAAGTATTATCAGATCATGTGATAGAATGATGGGTCATTACATCTGTCTCAAACAAAAGGTTAGAAAAAGTTATCAAATATACATAAGTCCATCTATGGTGAGGTTAATTGTATATGATTCCAAAAATGGACTTATACTTCATCTATCATATCACTTAATAAAATAAAAATTGTTTCTACTAACCAGGGACTTCCTGTAGGCCAGTGGTATGCGATAAAGGACTATCGCACTTTGGTTGTGGGTTCGATTTCTACAACCTTGTCCGATGTGACGGGTTGTCACCCATCCAACAAGTTGTACTTTTTCTAAATCTATACTATTATAACATAACAAAAAGTTCTAGCCTTAAACAATACTATCTGATGTCTAAATTAATTGATTCCAATCTTTAGGTTTATCCAAAATACTTCTGTCCAATATCATAGTATAAATAAAATTATTACTAAAAAGGTCATCTACCAAGCATTGAATAAAATCATTTATCCCCCGTATATAATAAGATATATATATCTTGCTGGTCAAATTCCAAACATGTGAATTCCTTAATCATGTATTATCTTGAAGCATGAGTACCCATTGAACCTTAGTGAAAACATGAATGTTGTCAAACATTAACTCTTTCCACATACCAAAATCCCAAAATCCTATATACTCAAACCATGATATCACTTTGTCCTTATACCAGTCATGAGCTCATTAATACTATCAAACATCTCATTATCTTTTTATCCTTATATTATGAACATATCATCTACCTTCCAAAAATATTTGAATAACCTTTCATGGTTAACAGTACCATTCATCATATACTTTCAAAACTCAAGAAAAGGAAATAGTGTAACAATCCTTAGATTTTTTCTTTATTCCATAGTACCATACATTATTCTTGATAAACACACAATCATTACACTACCTTCTTAAACCAATGACTGAGCTTGATAATTTCTTCCATCTCATATATCATTTGTAGTCTCTTCATCATCATCCACATAAATACTACCCATATGACCATGCTGATTCTCTTCATGAGATTTTCCCTTATGGAATTGGTCTGCATAATGCCAGTACATTTTACATTTAAAACACTTAACCATTGTTGATGTCTTAGAAATACCATTATCCTTGTCCATGGTGTTAACTGAACCTTTTCCTTTACAATTACTTTCTTTATGTCATTATTTTCCACAGCCAAAGCATCTTCCAGTTCCTTTGAAACATTCTCCCTGATGCCTCTTCCCACATGATTTGCATGAGGGAAATTGAACTTTCTTTCCTCTATGATCATCATGAAACTCCATCTTTCTCTTATTAGCCGAGTCTAAAAACTTACCAAAGTTGAGATTATTGATCATATTATGAGATTTATGATTAGGCATAATAATGATATGTGTACTTCCAGATCCAATTTAATTTGGTTTCTCATGAATAATATCATACCATTATCCATCATATACTCCATTATCATGAATCTTCCTATTTCCAGCCATTTTATAAAACCCAAAAATAATAGTGTGAGAGGAAAAAATCATAATCAAGGCAGAGTAAATTCAATATATAACATCTTAGGTTTAACTCTAATATCTTTACCATAATTCTAGGACTATAAACTATACTTATACATAACCTTAGGGACATCCCTAGACATACCTTAAAAATATATCTAGGGATCTCATTAAAGTTTTTGCATCCTAGCTTCTAAAGGTTAACTAAAACTTTCCTCTGATACCAACTATAGAGACCCAAATGTTGACGTACATGGTCATTACATTACTTTTGTGGAATACTTAATACATAACCAAAACCAACACTCAAGGACCTAATAGTTTAGTGTCTTTGGAAACTCGGAACATAATCTTCTAATCATGGTGAAAAATCTTCAACATCTCCCATAAAGATCTTCCCCTTTTGTTTTCTTACCTAAAACATTTCTTTATATCATGGGTAAAAGAAAACATATAAAGGGTGAGCTCAAATGCTCAGTAAGGGTAAGAATGGAGAAAACAAAACAAACCATATACATTTGAGCTTAAAAACACGAACATAATGTTTAAACATCAAAATCTTGAGCAGTGACATAAAACATGGCAGTGCGTAAGGCATAGATCATAATGGTACATTAATCATCATAAAATAGCATTGGAATAAATCATGTAATTGTGGAAAACCACTAATCACATGATATTATTTCCATAGTAGCCAAGACATTGCTCCCAAGACCATCTTAGTGGACAAAGTTCCTTACAGAATCGAGTCCACTCCTCGTTCAAGTCCTGTACCACTGAACCAGATTAACTTACCATTCCAGCCATGTATATCTCATGAGATATAAATCTTTACCCAATGCATTTGAGGTATATATAGGTCCCACCCATATCATAATGATATCATTCTTACTTGTGCCACAATATGAACATAAATCATTCATCATTACCCAAAGTATAAAATGGGTTCCATAAACATCATCCCATCATAACATAATCCATACAAAAAATGGATATCATTTAATCATAAGAAAAGTGAAACCATGTAAATCATAGAGACATTATACTTGAAACATACACATATGAAATAATTCCATCTTATATGGAAAATGGTTTTGATAAAACACTTGAAATGAATTCTTGAGGAAAATATCCTTACTTCTTCAAAATCATTTTCTTTTAAAAAAATTCCATGCAATTTTTAAAAGAAAAGGATTTTGTTGAAAATAGTCATTAAATCTTGTAGAGTAATCTTGATGAAAATAAGGCGTTATGAAACCGTAAAAATTTGTTCATGCCGTATAAGTAAAAAAATCATTATTCTCGTACTTTTGCCGGAAAAGTCAAAAAGTACCTTGTATGGTAAACAAAAGAAAGATTACTTACATTCCATGTAGTAAAAGACAAAAATAGGTAAAAAGGAATTTAAAAATACATGAAACTATATTTAGAAAATAGGGACATGGATGATAAATATAACCCCTGTAAATACTTAGGAATAAACAATCTCGGATAAAAATAAGGTTGGAAAAGTTATCCCTTACCTTATGTCCAATTTCTTCCATATGTGTCCGAGACTCCTGTATAGTGGGTTTAAAAATATTATTAACTTGTAACAGAATCATAATAATATTTATGATATCATATATGATTCACTTACGACTTTTTATTACCCGTTCTTTTGTAAATTCCATGTTAAAGCAACGTTTTGGGTAAAATCGTTTCATTTATCATCCGTGTTTTGACTTGTAATTATTAATATTATTACTTAGACCACGATTAATTAATTCCAGAATATAAAACATGATTTATATATAATATATATTCAGAATATACATATATATAATAGATCGATAAATGGAAAGAAATACACCGTTCGTGGAGACGGTAGGTCGTACGTACGCATGAACGCTGTTTTTGTTTACTTATTGAATTGAATGGAATTAAGTAGATGACATACATATATATATATACATAAATTCAGTAGAATTATTTTGTAATATATTTCATTATTACTTATTATATATACTTTATAATCATTCTTGAATTGTAAACATGGAAAATGAATCTCATCACGTCGTGGAGACGGTAATCCGTACGTACGCATGAGCGATGATATCGATCCCATATTTATTGAATGGAATTGGAGTGGATGATATAATATATTAGAATAAATATGATGTTATAATAACTATATATAGTTATTATTTACACCATTATACTCATCCAAGTAAGGTGGTGTTGGAAAAACAGATTACACCACGGTGTGGAGATGGTTTTCCGTACGTACGTACACACGGTGATTTCATTTTCCGTAGGATAGATAGAAGGTGAAATGGGGTTGTTTAATATTTATAATAACATATCAGTATATAAGTAATACTGATGTTGTTACTTTATAATGAAACAACTAAATAAGAAGAAGTTGAAGAAGAAAGAAACTTGAAAGAATCGGTAGAAGAGATTACCTTTTCTTTGACGCACCTCCTTTAAACTTCTTCTTAGGGAACTATAGTTGGTATTTTGAGAAGACCAGAACCTATATGATATAACTAGAGAGGTTGAGAAGAGGAATTTTCAGGGGTTTTCTGAGATTCAAGGCTCAAGGTGTTGTGAAAAGGGGAGGGAGGAGGTGCCCTTTTATAAGGGAGGAGAGGGGCACCTTTGGAAACATAAGAAATATTAATTTATAATAAATTAATTACCACTTAAAAACCTTAAAAAATGAATCAAATACGAATATTATATGATATATGGTTGTAATATCATCAAACAATAAAATTTAGACATGTTGGAAATTTATTTTAAACATTATCGACTTCATTTATCCTTATTTAATCTATTTAATTTTATTTGTAGAAATAAGATTCTAATTTTTAAATTGTTATAAATAATTACTTATGTGTTGTGAATTGTCCATAATTATTTGAAATTGTCAACCATATAAATTTAAATTTTAAATTTTTAAATATTTTTGTGATTTTTATAAAATAACAATAGTGTCAATTTTGATACTATTCATTTATTTGATTTTAAATAAAATCCACAAAGAAGATATGTTCGAAATAAAATATTTAATAGATTCATAACATGTCATATTTATCTAGAAAATTCGTGGATCACATTAAATAGTTCATATAATATTTATTTTAGTATTTTTTAAAACTTTTTATTTGGTATATCTCTTAATAAAATAATTAGTAATTTTTTTTGTATAATTATTTAATATACTTATTTTTTGCATAAAAATTAAAAATAAAATCCTATGATGAATAAAAATATCATATATTTTATAGTAATACTTTTAATCTAATTTATCATCGTAAAATCTCAACATGTAAATTTTTATATTTATTAAATTATGAAGGTGACAACTTTGGAATCATTTAAAATAAAATAATAAAAGTGTCATAATCTTCTTTATAAGGATCCAAATGGCCACCAATTAGGCCATTGGATGATAAGGTTTTATATATACACTACCAATAAGTCTTGTTCAGGTTTTTTGGCCTTTTGATGTGTATTATTATTTCAATAAAAACTATATTATTGACTTTTCACTAAATAAATAATCTCTGCATCATTAATGTATAAGCTAATAAGGTAAATAAATAATTCATAAAAATTACAAATAAATTACAATGATAAAGAAAAACATTTTAGCTTTCAAATTAGGTTTTATAACCGAATTTATATTCTCTATAACCTTATATTAAAAATAGTTTAATTATTAATGTTTGAGTGAGACATATTTCACTTTCTTTTAAATAAAATAAATTAAAGGTCTTAATCACATCCAAGTGGGTTCCAATGGATTCAATTTCGACCCAAGTATGATTTAGGGTAAAATATAATCATCAAATTATATTAGGACAAGTGTTAGAATAATTTTATAATATTATATTTACCCTTAATTTCCCGATTTACCTTTAACTATGGTAAATAAAATTTACCGTAGTTACTATTCATAATGACTAAAAATAAAAAACATCTTATTAACATAATTTGGACCTACTGATTCCAAATATGGAATCAATTTTTCCAAATTCAAATCACAGAATTTTCAGTAACTAATTTAAAATTAATCTCATTGTTAAGAAAATGTGTTTTAAAAGTTAAAACATTACAAAAGATTAAAATGATTTTACCTATGAATTCAATGTAAAATCATCTAATGACATAAATTATATTAAATAGTAAAAATATATTCTATTTATACTTTAAAACCAATAAATATTATAATTTAACCCTTTAAATTATTACGATGAAAAGAGTTGTTTTTAATTAAAATATAGCGTGTTGTTATTATTCATTAAAATATGAAAGTTATCAGAATAATATGAAAAATTTATCAAAAGTAAATTTTTATATCCTGATTCCAAATAAGAATTTTATTTTTCCAAATTGAACTTATAAACATGTTAAAAACTAGATTTAATGTGGGTGCGCCATCAAAAGGCGACAAAACTGCATTTTTTGAAAAATACTTATTTTACCTGAAAAATTTATTTTGTTCACATAACATGTTTTAGAAAATATATAAAATGAATAATAATGTTATAAAATTCAAAATTTAGTTAATACTATTCATAACGACTAGTTCATAATATTATAACAATATATCATTGTTTAGTGAAACCCGGTATTGCGTACTACACATGCTATCGAGGAAGGTCACGATTGCATGTAATGCAAGCAAAGCCAGGGATGTGTGCAGTGAAAGATCCCTTTGGTGTTGCATATAACATAATAAAAACTTATTTCATTTTAAATTAAACAAAATCTATACTTATTGTTTTGTAGAATAATTCCTACAAAACGAACTTGAAATTGTGTGTAACACGAGCCAAGAATAGTGTTGCGTATACTGCAAGCTAATACGGTGTTGCGTACAACACAAGAAATCAATGAAATTAAAAAGAATAATTCTCATAAAATCTCGGGTTGGTACAGTAAAAAACAAATAATATATAATCATAACACCCAAGTGCACCACTTGAGGTGGAAATCAAATCAACTATCAAAACACGTAGTATAAAATCAATTTCCTACCCATTTTAACTTGGTCTATCCCCTATGAATGGGGATGCATGCACCCAAACATGTGATGTATACCCAGTTACAACAACATCCCAGTCTTTGGTCAACCATAACCCAAATAGTAATAAAAAATAAAGAAAATGAAAGAATTTGATACCATTGGTAGCCTAATGAATTTTTCTACTGATTCTCAGTCATGAACTGCTCAGATACCATTTATAGTACCCTGGCCAATGAGCCACTCAAAAATCATGCTCCAGGCCCGAGAGACACTGGGACTTAGGTGAACCCCCATATATTCTAAAGCCTTCTGACTAGAAAAGAGTGTTTAAAGAGTTAATAGAGGGATAATATACCCTCAGGTAGTGATTATAATAATGGTCTATGTATGTATAAAGTATTGGAAGAAATACCATAACACATCAGAAGTAATAAAAATAAAAAAAGAAGAATAAACAGAAAACAATCACTATAAAAAACTTGCCCAAATTAGAATACCATTTTGATGAAAATAAAACATGTCATATTACTTCATACAAGGAAATACATATATGGGTCACCCATGGTCGACCATATGAGTATATATATAAGGTATATCGAAAAAACTAAAATAAAAAAGTAAAATCTAGTTGATGAAAGATCCTCTAAGGTACATTTCCATCTATCCCATGTAAAAAGGTATAACTTTACAACAAAGGTTTATATTTGGAGCTCAGTCCCTTACTAGATCGCAAAAGCATAATGTCTACACGCTTCCCAGAGGTCACATATAGGGTGTGATAATTAATATTAATAGGTCACTACCAATGTGTTCCTATCTTAAATCTAAGATAATGTAGGTGTTCTAATAAAAATAAAAATAGAGTACATGCATAATAGATAAAAACCCCTTGTTCTCAATAGCTACAAGGAAGAGATCACCTACTTTGGCCATCACCAGTAATGTCTGAACATGTTCCCCCAGTTATATATATTGCAGACAACATATGTCTACATATATATAACTATAGTGGCGAAGATCCATGTCTTAGCACCCAAGGCATCCTATGATGAAATTCATCCCAAGTGAACCCTCAGGTTCCACATATAAAAACATCACATGGTACCTTGTACCATTAGTCATGCATCTACATACAAAAAGGAATGACCAAATAATAAGTACATGGTCACCTAGGCCTCTACTCAAAATCTCTCATCAGCTCAAAGACTGATGTTTGAGGCACAAGGATATCTTTTTTCTAATAAATAAGAACCATTAGTTCAACATTTGTCGTCCTGAGGTACAATGATATCCTTCCTCCAAATATCCCAACCCAATGGACTCAAATAATACAGTGAGCTTCATCCCCCAACCGACGGTCTCATCACTATCAACTGATGGTCCGTCACCATCCATGTGGATATTCTATGGTGATTACCCCTAACAATAATCAATGTTCAACACCATCACTTAAGACAAATGGTCTATGTGAGCCTCTACCCACACGAGTAGTCAATACTACCTCAATATGAGTCTTAATTGTGTGCACATGACTCCAATGAAATGTAGGCCAATAAACGGTGAGTAGAAATCAACAAATAGTACCTAAACAATGTCCTCCCAACACCTCATTCCCCTGTAACAATGTCTCTCATTCCGATGGTCAACATCATCCAATATCACATGTGTCTTTCCCTCATCCCGATGATCACATATCTTAAAACCACTGACCATGTCATCCAACCTAGTAATCAACATCACCCCAAGTATCCAAGCCATTCCCAACCTGAAAAATCACCTCATCTCAATCCATGTGGTCAATACCAACTCAATTCTTGGGCTATTCTCATCACATTCTCATATAACCAAGTACAAATATAAAAAATTCAATTTAATTTAATTCATATACTGACCTAAAATTCTCAAGTTGGTACAAGCCCCTTACCCTTCTTTACCATGTTTAGTGGAGATAGAGCATGCCCATAAGCATCTCATTTCATCATTAGAAAAAATTAATAGTCAGAAATTTAATTAATTAGGGTCATGCTCAGTCAACTCACACATAACATATAAGGAGAACCCCCAAAAACAACCGTAAAAACATAGAGAATGTTAAGAACAACCTACCTAATATTGGTAGATGTTCACCCATCTTATATAAACCTCGAACTCGATATGAATAAAAAAAATCAAATTTTTATATGAATTTCCTAAAAAGAGTGTAAAACAACTTGCCTAGATTTAGCACACCGTATAAAAAAAAGAGAAATACAAGCTAGTAGATTGAAGGTGTTACCGAGAAGTATCCATAGCCACAAAAATATCTAATATCGGAGATTAGAAGGATAGATTGACTAAACGCCTAGGATAATGGAATTTGGGAGGATCCTCTACAACATGGAAATGAAATAGAAGGAAATGGAGGAGAAATTTGATAAAAGGGGCATGGGTAGTTTGGTCATTTCACATACTTTAATGACCTGTATGGTTTGGCCACACAATTTCGCTAACTGTGAACCAACTGAGTAGTGCCCACTTTAAAATAACTACACTCACATGACCTAGTCACACAATTTACAAAACTATGCGTAGGCCATGCAACTGCCATTTTCCAAGGCCACCCACCTCACATAGTCAGGCACATGGTTTCCCTAACTGTGAATAGAACGCGTGGATCCCCTCTGCTAAAAACTACATAGGTTTTGTACAGATGTTCACCCCCTTCCAAATGATTTTTTAAAACTTGTATAGTTCAATTGGAGGTCTGTACAGTTACTCCTAGGAGGACACATTGTTTTTTTAAATGTGCTTATGTCCGCACTTCCCAAAAAGTGAGGTTTTCAGCCTCTGATTCACCTGAGACCCACTTGAAACCTCATAGAATTTTTTGGGCATTAACAACCATATAAAAAAATGCCTTGGTTCAATAAGTATCTCACAATTAGGCTTCTAAGTCAATAATTTAAATTATCCTGCTCACTAAATAAGAAAAAAAAAATTCAAACGGGTTGAGGATTTCAACCATTTACAAAAACCTAGGTTGTTACATTTTACAAACCAAGTAATAAAATTGATAATTTTGTTTCTATGTTATATTATAAAAACCAAGTAATAAAAATTGATTATTAATCTATTTTTCTAGAATCATATCACACCCGATAGTGGAATCTCCACTTAGGTCATGAAAATGAAAAGTGGAAGACTAAATTATACCAAATGGATATTTAGATTATTTTGAACTAAAACCACATTGGGAATATATCATAGTTGTTTTCAATGTAAAATGAACAAATATACATCTAGTGGAAAAGGTGAAATGATCAGAGTGATTCTTGATTTGGTTTGGACTAATGTGTGTGTATTATTTCCAGTTGAAGTAACGGATGCGTATTCATACTTTTTAACTTTTACTAATGACTTTAGTAGATATGGATATTTATAATTAATGTTGTATAATTTGGATTAATTTGAGAAATTAATAGAATAAATGAATGAAGTTTAGAATCAACTTGGTAAGAAAATAATAAAATTCCACTCAGAATATAGTGCAAAGTATCTTAACCAACTGTCAATTGATTAGCCATTGGATTTTGGGATTTTTATCTCAAATAAATCCTCCTTAAACACCACAATGGAATAGTGTAAGTGAAAGGAGGAACCATTAATTTATTTAATTAGTGAGATCAATTAGGATTCATGAAAATCTTCTATTATCCTTTTGTAGATATGCATTACAAATAGTGACATACACACTGAACCATGTTCCAATTAAATAAGTAAAAGGTATTCCATATGAACTATAGTGTGGGAGTAAATCTGTGTTGTTTAACTTACATGCATGGGGATAAAAATCATTTGTTAATGCCTCTTCAGGTAAAAAACTTCCACATAGAGGCCCAAATTGTATCTTTATAGGACACCCTAATAAAAAAATAGATATTTTTTATATGAAACATCAAACATATAGATAATATTGGAAAGATGTGAAATATTTCTTAAGAGTGAGTACATCTATAAAAGAGATAGTGGGAGTAATATCGAACTCAATGAAGTCAAAGATATAGATAGACATGAGTTGGAACATGAACAGATTCTACATATCCCCATGAAAGAAGAAATTCTAGAGACACAAGTACCATATAAGAGTCAACAGAGGTTATAGAACCTAAAAGATATGATTTTTAGACAGTAAATATCCTATATCATTATTTTTTTGATAATAATGATCATATAACAAATAAGAAAGTAGTAAGTGGAATTTAATATTCCAAATGGAAAGAATCCATAAATTCTGAAATGGATTCTATGTACTAAAACCATGTATAGATATTGGTGGATCCTCCAGTTGATGTAAAACCCATTTGTTTAAAATGGGAATTCAAGAAGAAACTAGTCATGAATGGAAAATTGAATACTTATATATAATTAATGGTTGTAAATGGGTTTAAAAAAATCAAGGAATAAATTATGACAAAACTTTTTTACCAATCACTATACAAAAATCCATTATAATTCTAATTAAAAAAATAGCTTACTATGACTTAGAAATTTGATAGACAGATGTAAAAACATATTTACATAACAGAAACCTTCAAAAAGATGTATCTATGGTACAATGAGAAGGTTTTGTAACTTTAAACAATTCCAAAAATCTATGGAAGTTACATTGATCCATTTATAGATTAAAGAAAGAATCTAGGTTATTGAACATTTACATTAATGAAACCATAATGAAATTTGGGATCATAAATATTGAATGTGATCCTTTTATTTAAAAATTGTTTAATGTGATTGCAGTCACTTTATTGATAGTATATGTTAATGACATGCCGATGATCAGAATTGAGATACCTATCTTATAGACCATTAAGACTTGATTAAACTCATTTTTATCCCTGAAAGAATCAGGTGAATGTGTGTACATTATTGGGATCAAGATCAATCATGATATATATAATAGGAATATTGGACTAGGTCAAGGTAAAAAAATTGATAAGAATTGGAGAGATTCGGAATGAAATAGTCTAGGAGGGTATTTTTTTTCTTATATCACATTACATTAATCTTTCCAAAAAAATGTGTCCTAAAAACATGGGGAAATATATATAATGTAAATTATTCTTTATGAATTAGTCATTAGGTTATTCATGTATACCATGTTATATACTAGGCTAGATGTTGTCTACATATTATGTGTGCTAGGAAGATATAAATATGATCCATGTGATAACCATCAGATGAAAGTCAAGACCATCCTTAAGAATCATAAAAATACGAGGAATATATTCCTGGTTTATGGAGGAGATAAGGAACTAGCCATCAGAGGGTATATTGATTCTAGTTTCCAAACAGATCAAGATGATTTGAAATCACAATTAAGAAACATATTTTCTCTCAATAGAGGTTCTGTGAGCTAGAAGAGCTCAGAAAAATACATTGTATTCTCTAAAAAATTCCAAATATATTATGGATTCTATAGTAGTTAAATAAGTATTTTGGATATGAATTTTTTAATATTTTCTTAATGTGGTCCCCAGTAGTAAATAACCTATCACACTATACTATGATAATATTGCAACAACATCTAATGAGAATGAGCCAAGATCACATCCATGAATGAAGATAATACTCTAAAAATGTCATTTATTGACGGATTTTTCTAAGATATGTGATGTTGTAGTAATCATAGTTTCTAAGGAAGAAAAAATGGAAGATCCATTGTCTAAATCCATATCTTAACCGAAGAGAAAAACTCATTTTAGAGTTAGCAGACTTAAGGTCATTAGAATTTTGCAGTAGTCTAAGTGAGAGTCTATTAGAGTTGGTTCCCTAGAAACAAATTATTCAAAATTTATATCACCTCTATATTCAATGATATGAATATTAATAATTCCTTATCACAAATTGATTATTATTATGATTGAATTTAATGTGATAATTCCATAAAGTATCTATCGCATTGAAAATGTCATAAGAAGTCCCCTGATATGATGAAAACCTTTATATATAATGATGATTTTCTTAAACACAGTCCCATGGTCATATGAATTCATATTATGGGACATATATGATTCAAGATGTTTGGTGTGAGTACTAATAAGAATATGAGACTTCATCTCATGAAGTTCACACTTGGTAATCTTCAAGATGAGAGATTATGAGGACAAACCAAACTATAGGAATTCCATATGATTAGATGTTGTTGGATATTCCAACATTTGGTTAGGTATAATGATTATTATATGTTAATATTATTATTAATATATATCATAATCTTGGTATTTATAAGTATTTTGGAAAACTGTTATGACATATGTTCATGCTGAAGTTCAATAAGTTGGGTGCATCTTGAATGATATGTTATTAATAAATAAGTCAAGGAAGGATTTTTTACCCTTCAATATTTATAAAAGTTGACATCTTAGTCATTTTAATGAAATATAACAATAACATTAAATTCCATAACCATGGTGTATTTCTAGATTCATTTTAGGAAGTCAAAGAATGATTTATCAAGCATATAGGTTGATGAAATGAGTATGCAACATGCTTGTTGAGATATTGAGAGGAAGGTATTATATTACATAATGGACATTCATATGTTGTTTTCGACATTGCAACCTTAACTTTTTCCTATTGGGTGCTTTTACACATTACTAGATTCTGATATTAGACTTTATGTAAACCCTTCTAATGTAACTACTGAAGTAGGTCACCCACTTAGTATTTCTATTTATTTCAATGAAATTATATTTTAATTTAATTATTGGAACAAATACTATTCTCAAGTATAAAGAATAATATTTATTTGGTAATTTTTGATCACACAAAATCAGTCAATATTTTACATGAGTTGAATATTAAATAAATATTTATTCTCAAAACCAATAATATTATAAATATTTATTTATTTATCAAATGAATAATTTTTATAATTCAATGTTTAGTAAATATCAAGGAGAAAACATTAGACATGTTATTAGGTACGAGGGGAATTATATATTAATTACTATTTAAATAAATATTAATTTATTTAATAAAATAAATGATATTTATTTTATCTATGACTTCATTGAATGTAAAATAATTAATAATAATAATAATATTTTGATTTGGGGCTCACTAGGGTTTAATATAATAATAAAGGACCTATATTCAATAATTTATTTTCCAACCTAGCTTTGAAAAATACCTAATTATATTATTTCCTAGGGTCAAAAGTTTTTTTTCACAACACATCCTCACTAGATATTCTCTAAATTATAGAGAAATAATTCCCTTCAATGATCTCAAGAACCAAGAGTAATCTTCCACCTTTCCTCCTCATCTCTAGAACAAGTGAATAAGTTTAATCCTGTAGCCTCAAAGGATTGTGTGTCAATCAAAGGAAGTTACACAAGATGACCAATACTATTGTTATAACACCTAGAGTATCATTGGTGATTATTTGAGATCAAAGGAGTATGCGTAGATCACCACTAGAGAGATTCTTCTTTGAATCCTATTGAAAAAATGGTGCAACTAGATTAATTATTGAGCGATCAATATCTCATCCATAGAAAAATATCAAGACTAAGGTAATTCTTTATTTTTAAATTCATTATAAATTTTAATTGAAAATATCCAATCTTTGGTTCTAATGATATTTTTCAATTTTTCATTGAATATATTCATTGTTCAAGACATCTTTTTTAGGTACATGATAGATTATTTATTAAATTTTACAAAATCCAATATTGGAAGAACCCGAATAAGTGATTCTATTGTGTTGAGAACCTTTATTAGAATTATAAGATATTTGGATCAAATGGATGCGTTCGATATCATCTATATGTTTTGAGAAAACACAAAGTAATATTCTCAAGTTTTCATAAGGGTTGGTTACTATGTGGCCAAAGATAGATTGAAGAAGAGATATCATATGGTGGGGAGGTTTTAATGGATCAGGTATTCAGAAGTGGGAATTTGGGTAGAATATTAGATGGATGTTGTGCCTTTTTTATCCTAAAGATGTGATAAGGGTGTCATTATATGACTATAATAAATTCTCATGAGTTGGATCGATTTTGGGGTTAGAATTCTTCAATAGGTAGAATACCATGTCATGATGCAGAGTATTATCACATGGAAAATGGGTTTCACTAAAAGTTATACTATAGTCAAGGGGATTGTAACACCTTATACTCTATAAACCTAGTTTCAATAGTAATATTAAATTATTGGTATATAGTAAAAGACTTCTCAAAGTATATAATAACATATTTTTCTTGTAAGACTCGATACATACATACATTAAAATTTAAAACATGATATACAACATGATCATATTGTGAGAACATTATTAACTCTTAAATAATATCCCAAAAAATTACACATGGTTCTTCTCTAGGTTTCTTAAGGAAAGGAAAAAAAATAAGGTTGAGATCAGATGATTAGTAAGTATTATCACACAATGGAATCTATTATAACATAAAAATAGCATAAGTGATATATTGGGAATGAATAATTAGCATTAATCCATAATCAACTGAAATTAAATCGATTCTATATCCATGAAAATGAATGAAAACATGGATAAAAGTAATCATTGATCTCATAATAATATAATTAATCATATAATAAATTAAAACATGCTATCAAGGCCTTATTCCAAGATACTATACTAATATGGGAAGAGGCATACACGAAAACCAAATCTATTAGGTCTCATGAGATCAATCGATGCCTTGAGGGTCTATATAATTCCGATCCCCACCCATTACCTGATTAAGACTAATTAATTCAACATAAGAGTCAAAAATAAATTTTATACCCTTCCATAAGAAACCTATAAATGATTAAAAACATGGATCTCCTTATAATTAAAAGTAATTAAAAAAATACTTCCCTATTCAATGGAATAATGTGGATTTATAGTAGAATATACCTTAAATCAACTTATAAGATGCATGGTATAATCAAAGTATTGGTAAATATCCTTATCAAAGATATATAAAGTCTAGGGAACTTGAAATGTGCTAGGTTATCATTGGAAAATAGTAGTCAGGATCAATAATTTTCATTGGTACGGGACCAAGGAAATGGAAGTAAAAATCATTCATCATGGTTCATAAAGATAATGTGAACATTATAACGAATATCCATGGGTAGTGTCTAGCAAATTTTGTAGTATTATGCCCATTTTTCATGAATCAGAGTGATGATTGATTCTATGATCAACCAAACCATCCTAGGGTGATTACCTTAAGGTGAATCTATCCCATTGACACATCCACTTGACACTATCCAATTATAGACATATTTTGTAGGAAAATGCACACACTTTTACTCTAATAAAATATAGGATGGTTTTTCCACCATGGAAAACAGTGAGTTATATAATGGTTTTGGTAACTATTGAATTAGAAGAATATAAAGGAGGGATACCAATATTGACTTGTAAATGCTTTGAAATTTATGTGGAATCTGGTAAAAAATATTCCATGTAAATTTATACACCATAGAAATTGGAAATAAGTGGTGAATATTTCATGATTCCCAAAGAATGAAAATTGAGATGGAAAAACCAACTTATAGATTTGGTAGCAATTCAATCCAAACCTATTGAAAGTGTGGGATTAAAATTGATATTAAGATACCATAAATAAAACTAATTTCATGATATATAATCTCAATTAGGTAGCATATACACCATATAATGTAAATTATGTGCATAATACAAAACATGTCTCAAAGAGAGAAATTTCCGATGGAAAACCCTTAAAACCTTAGAAAATTTTGATTCAGATCCCCTTGAAGGATAAAAATTAAAATGGAAAACTTAATACCATTAATAATTATAGGACCATGATACAAAATAAAAAATGTGAATTAGGCACACCACTCTAAAATAACCAGATGTATAATAAGTAGTATGATTTAATGAATTGAAAATTGAGAGAAAAAAACCTTACCTCATGTCCAAATGTGATATACACATACAATTAAATTTCATAATTAATTTAATTTAATTAAATAAATACCCAAGAACATTATTAATATTTATTTAATTTAATAAGGTCTATTTATTATATTTTAGTAGTTACTTTTAATGTTTTTTTGCGTACATCAATTACTCGGGGTTGTTCAGTTAATTTCATCAAAACACTTTTAGTTAATTTATTATGGTCAAGGTTTTTGTAAAATAAATTCATTATATCCATAATTGTAATGTTTTATGTAATTTATTAATATATTAGAATAATACTTATACAATTTCAAAGGTTATCCAAAAAATACACCCAAATTAAGAAAGGTACCTTGATAAGTCTAGTTAAGCTGGTAAAAGTTACTACGACCATTTACTATTAATAAAATATATATAATTCTTAATATTATAATTAAATAGTATTATTTGTTTAAAAAACATCATATTATTTATTTAAATTAATTTTTTAGTCCTTCTATTTAAGGAGGTGATGGAAAATTGAACACATTATTCATAGTGGTGGTAGTCTGCATACACACATGAAAATGTTTTCCTTTTTCTCAATGATTTTTGGGGAAGGAATAAAATGGATTTTATATTAATATGATATCTATTAATCATAGTAAATATTATGGTGATATCATAAATTCTTAGATATATGGGACTTCATGGGATAATAATAAGGAAAGCACTAGAGAATCATGGTTGAGAGTATTATCTCGTCCTTGGAAGTTCTCCCTTGGGTAACTCGTTTAGTATTCTCAGCATAATATTTTGTTGTGAAAAGAGGTTAAAAGGCATAGATAGGGTTTTTTTAGAGATACCAAGGTATATTTATTGAATCAAAATATTTGGAATGTGTGGAGTAATGATGAGGATGTGAGATTCTTTTATACGTAAAGAGAATGATTTTTTTGTAAAATCTCTCCACTTTTCAAAAATATAACATAATTATTTGAGGGAAAAGGCTAAAAAAATAATCAATAATTATATGGGTAAAGATATAATGTTTAATATCTATCCACTATCAAATATCAAATATATTTTTCACATGTTCTATCCACTTTCACAAGTTTTAAACCATTTCCCCTAATTTTCCTTTACTATGGTAACTCCACTTTCACCCTCGATAACAAATTTTAATGGGAAAAATTAAAAATTAAAATATTTAATAATTTTTGAATAATGTTTTAAAATATTTAAATATTTTTATAAAATAAAATATCTAATATTTATGGATATTCATTTTAGTATTCGCGCACTTAATGCATAAAAACCGTTTCTTAGAAAATGTTCATTTTAAACATAAAGTTTATGTGTTGCATAGATTTATCATTTATTTTGATTTTAAATGCATAATTTATTTTATTATAAAACAAATAACTATTATGAGGCTTTAAAATCAATCTAAATTTGAATTTTATCAAAATAATTTTTAATTAAATGAAAAGACCGAAAATAACTTTTATGAGAATTAAAATATTAATTTTGTTTTATAAGGTTAAAAATAGGTTTTATAAATTTTCAAGAAAATATTTTAAATAAATAAATTATTACCTAAATAAATTAAAAGGTTTTATAAAATTATATGTGATACTTATATACTGATAGTGTAATAAAATTCACCATTTTGGAAAAAAATGTATTTTTACTATTCACCTAAAAATCAATCATTTTAGAAAAATCACAAAATTTTATCTTAATATAATAAATATATGATTAATAAAAATTGAATTTTATAATTTTAAAATATAATTATTACATTTATAAATTAAAATTTTAAATATAATCATCAATAAAGGAGATTTTGAGTGTGTATTGGGTGATGGTTTACGATATGGTGTTTACCTGCTATAATAGGGTATTGGGAAGTACATTATCACCCTAAATTATTTCATCCTTGAAATTTAAGTATATATAATATATTTAAAAAATATGGATGTTCCTTATTTCTTCTTTAGGATCCCAATTTTCCTCTTCTAGTATGTGATTGCTGCAAAATATACACACCAACTAAGTTATTCGATTCTACAACAATTTCTATCTGGTTTTAAGAATCTTGATAGACACTTTATTATAAGAAAAGTTAGGGTCCAATTATATTCCCACATATGTGAGAACAAGTATTGGATCTAGTATGTATTTCTATAGTAATGAAATAATGAAGACATTGTGTACTTTATAAAGTTTAAGAGACATAACCAATTGGTAATCTATGAATCCAATTATTTCTATTAATTCAAAAGACTCAATGTACCTAGGGTTTAACTTAAAATTTTACCAAACCTAAGAAATACCTTACATGGGAAAACCTTCAATAATATATGACCCCACTTGAAATTCCCCATATTTTCTTCTATTATCTACATAACACTTTTTTATTCTATAGGCTGCTTTAATATGACCCTAAATTGTCCATACTTTTATAGTCATATACTCTATAAGATTTGGTCCAAGTAGATTTATTTCTATAACTTCATCCAAATAGTTTTTATTATGAAACTTCTTCCCATAAAATGCTTCATATGGTTCTATATGGATGATCGAATGGATACTATTATTGTATGAAAATTCCACCAAAGGTAGATAATGATCCCACATAACTTGAAAGTCAAGAGAACATGATCTTGGCATTTCTTATACTATTTGGATAGTACCTTCATATTTCCCATAAATTTGGGGATGAAAGGTGATGCTTTAATGATTTATATTGTCTAGATCCCTTTGAAGAATCCTTTATAATTTTTATGTAAAATAAGGGTCAATACTGGATACAATTGATAGAGGTTCCCCATGAATCATTATGATTTCATTGATATAAAGTTTGAAAATGTGCCTAAGGGGTAGATCTTCTTTTATTTCTAAGAAATTATAATACTTAGTAATATTATAAAAGATGAATCTCATTACATTAATCATCCTTGGAGTCTTTGGTAGTCCAGTGACAATGTCCATTTTAATATTATCCCACTTCTATATAGGTATCGGTAGAGGTTTCATGACTCCTTTAGGATGTTTCCATTTAACCTTTAAATGATGGAATAATAAGAATCCATAAACATAGTATTTAATAACATAATTTATACCATACCACTAGAAATGTTATCTTAAATACCTATATGTATTTGTAATACCAGGGTGTATAGAGAAATTTGAGCTATGTGATTCATTTAACAGTTTCATCTTCAATTCTGGTATGGATATAACACACAACCTCTTTTTAAACATTAACAACCCATCTATATAGATAAATTGTATCAATTTAACATCATTTATCACTTTATTCTTACTTTATAATTCCTCATCATCTTATTGGTACTTCTTTATATTTTCTTATAAGGTTGGTTTTACAGTTTCTTGGAAAATGAATGATTGACCCCCTTTACTAAAAATCACCATATCCATATTTAATAAATCTCTTCATATATGAAATTTTATAATCCTAATAATGGTCAGAAATCCATGGTCCCATATTTTTAGTGAATTAGAAACCTTTTTTTGACATCCCAAGGTGGTGATGTATCGATCAATCATATTCTTTGAGTATTTTAACTATCTTCGTGGCCTCATATTGAGCTCCTTATAAGATAAGATATACTTTCAACTCTAATGTTTTGTATATATACCACATATCTCACTATAGTGGTATTTTATAAATATTTTCAAAGAAAATATTATGGATTCTAGTTCAATGTTAGGAGTTGGATAGTTATGTTCATGGATTTTTCATTTCCTTGATGCATCTACAAACACCTTAATATTCTGTATAAGGAAACAACCAAGTCCTTTTTTCGATTCATCAATATATTTGAGAAATAATTCCTTATATTATGGTAATGTTAATATTATTCAATTAGTTAGCCTTCTTGAAATCTCATCAAAACCTTCTTCACATTCTGTTGACTATGTGAATTTAACTCCATTATGTGTTAACATGGTTATCTAGTTGTCCAATTGAGAATTTTTTTGAATTAATCACTGATAGTAACCTACTAATCCTAGGAAAAATTGGATATCAGTTATTTTTTTTAGTGAAGGAAATTTTTTACTACCTTTTTATTCGTATGGTAAACATATATTTCATCCCTGGAGACAATATGACAAAGGAAAAAAACTTCATTGATACAAAATAAACAATTAATATATTTCCCATATTCTTTTCTGAGGGTCTCTAGAATTTTTTTATATGACTCCCATACTCTTTATAACTCTTAGAGAAGATCAAGATATCCTTAATAAATTACATCAAAAAAGGTATCAAGATATTTCTTGAACAATCTATTCATTATAACCATAAATACATAAGGTTCATTATTCAATCCAAAAGGCATTACTGTTGAACTATAATGTCCATACAGTATTCAAAATATAACCTTCAATTTATCATCTTTCTTCACCCATATATGATGATAAAAAATGAAAATATTAATCATTAAAAATTATTAGGATCCTATAAGTTGATCAAATAAGTCATCAATGCGTGGTAAATTATACTTATTCGATATTGTAATGGAGTTGATCTACCTATAATTGATGAATAATCTCATAGACCCATCCTTCTTTTTCATGAATAAAATAGGGGATCCCCATGATGAAAAACAAGGTAGTATAAATCCATTTATACACAAATCATTCTTACATTTATTCAACACCACCAACAATAATAGTTCCATTATATATGGAGTTTTAGATATAAGTCTTTCATCAAGAATTAGTTCAATGGGGAACTCAACTTCTTGTTCTCATGGATGACCATGTAATTATTTTAGAAAATATTCAGTGATTTTTTATACCATGTGTGCATACTTTATTTTTAGGATATATTTATTATCCATAGATCATTCTTGATCTTCCTCACTTAATATCATTTCATTAAGGATGGATATTGGGGGATGATCCCAACATGATTTACATGATGAAGTTTTCCCTATAAAGATAAGAGATTCTACCTCACCTTTATGCATTATAATCTCCTTCTCTTAGAAATAAATTATTTTATTATATTTTGAAATCTAATAAATAAAAAGGATCATATAAAAGTAAACCATAATTAGAATAACCACGTAATCAAATAGGGTATTCCCATGCATCATAATTGGAACTTATGGACGCATAGTTGTTGAAATAATATTTCCACTTAGTGTATTAATTAATAACTCCATTACCGGGGTGCTATGAAAATATTTTATCTTTTTGGAGAAATTGGAAAATATAAAAGAGTAATAATATCTATAATAAAAAAAAAATTAGCTAACTTTAAGGCTTCAACCAAAGTACCTACAACCACATCATTAAAAATATCAACATTAGCTATGGTAATCACATAATCTTGGCCTTGATCCCTTGGAATTTTTAAGGTAAATTAACTTATTATTTGGGGTTTTGGTTTGAATATTTTTTCTTATATTTCTATATAAATCCTTAATCATTAACAAATTCATCCTTGAACTTTAATTAATGAGTTTGATGGAATTTTTCTTCATACTTGTAACAAAATCTCGTTCCCTTCCAGTAATCCCCAAGGTATTTCTTCCCAAAATTATCAAATATGAGAAATAGAATCCTTCCCTTTACCAACATGTTTCACTATTATTCCCATAATTCTTAATCAACCCCTTCTTCTACTATTTTTCCTTTAATAAATATGTCCTAGAGAACCAATTTTTTGTCTTAATAGTGCTTGAGGCTATATCCCCATACGATGAAAGAGCTTGAGAGACCAACACCCTTCTAAGGACTGAATTTAACCCATAAAATAAACAATAAGAGTTTCCTTCTAGTATACATACATAGTCAACAACATGTATATATAATATTTTAATGTTATCCTCATATTCAATAACATTTTATTTCCCCTTTTTTCTAAGATCAAGGAACTTCCTTTCCATTTCTTCTATTTGATCACAAAGAAATTATTTTTCATAGAATACCTACATAAAAGTTCCTTATTCCATGAACCTTATACCATATTCGTATTTATTATTTTAAATTAGACAACAACAGTGGTATTCATCTCACTTCATAGGATATACCACCATGATTTTTATTTTTATTTTTACTAATTCCCAATGTGATAAAGATCTTATCTAGAGACTTGATCCATTATTTAGCAACTAATGGATTAGTAGTTCCACTGAATGATGGAGTTTTTTGTCACATTAAGTGTTCCAATATAGTCAAACCATGTTGTAGATCAACATGTAACTCTACATGGGTGGTATTATTTATAATAACTGTGATTAAATTCCCTAATATGGTTATGATCTGATTAGCCACAACTCCATATTCATTGACTTGTTCAGGGGGAATTACCCTAATTGACTATAGGTTTTGATAAGGTTCCCATTACTACATTTAGTCAACATATCTCTATTAAATGGTATACATATAATCAGTTCATGATATTGAATTGTAAAATACAATTCATATTATGGTTTCAAGAGTGTTCCCTATAAATCTTGAATGTTTTTTAGAGTACTTATTCTATAAAACTAGGTTTCTATAAATCTAATTCCCAAGTTTCCTAATAAAATTCTAATGATACAAATTACAACATCCCAAACTATTTTTTTTGGAATTAGTAGTTATATGAAATTATTATTGTAAAATACAAGAGTTCCCAAAGGATTCAATAGATTAATAGTCTTGGATGAATATATGCACACATACATTACATTTGAAAAAATAATATACAACATGATCACATTACATGAACATTATTATCCATTCCATTATATCCTTGGTAAATAAACATAATTATCTTATATGTTTTCTGGGTAAAGGAAAAAAAAGAGTGAGATCAAATGCTCAGTAAGGAGTAACATGCAATAAAATATATCATAAGGAATGATTATAAAATATAAATCCATAATCAAATAAAAATAAGGTCATGATATATGATTGAAAATAAATGAAAACATGAATAATAATAATAATATTTGATCTCATACTGATGGAATTTATAATGATAGAAATTAAAACATATAGTAGAGGATTTGTGCTAAGACACTATACTGATATAGGGAGAGGTATAAACAAAAAATAAATCTACTTTTTCATATGATACCTATCAATTAATAAATGGGATATATAATTTTGGGCCCCATCCATCACTTGATAAGTACAATGAATTTACCATAAGAGTCCCCAAGAAATTTCATACCATTTTCCAAGGAACATATGGTTGAATAAAATCATGGATGTCCTTATAATTAAAAATATAGAACAAATACCTCACCATTCAATGGAATAATTTGGATTTCTAGGAGAACATCTCTTAATAAACTTATAATCCAAGGGTTATCATCAAGTTAATAGGAAGTATCCTTATCAAAGAAATATAGGGGCAATGATACTTTTAATATAATTGGTTATCCATGAAAAATAGTATTTGGGTTCAATAGTTTTCATTGGTTAGAGACCAAGAAAATGGTATAAAAAATCCTTTTTCATGGTTGATAAAGAGAATGTGAACATTAAAAATCATATCCCTCATTAGTGTCAAATCCAGGTGTACAGTCTTAGGACCATTAGTTATGCATTATAGTAATGACTGAATTAATTATCAACCAACCCTTTTTAGAGTGATTACCCTTAGCTTCATCTATTACATAGTTGAATCCACTTTCCAGTATCCATATTTAGATGTATTTTATAAGAAAATATACACTAGTTTACTTTACCAAAACTTAAAATGATTTTATACCATGGAAAAGATTGAGATTACAATGTTTTTTGTAAATGATGAATCAAAAGAATACAAGGGAGGGATAAAAATATAGACTTTTTAATCCATTTAAATTCATGAGGAATATAGTAAATATTATTATATAGTAATTTATGCACCACACAAAAGGAAATAAGTGGTGAATGTAGAATGAGTCCCAAAGAATGAAAATTAAGACAAATCCCACTTATGTATTGAGTAACAATTAAATACAAAACTATTGGAAGAGTGATATTAAAATTTATATTCAAATAATATTAATAAAATAAATTTCATGATTTAAAATCTCAAATAGGTATTATATTCACTACACAAATAAAATTATTTTCATAATGCAAAATATGTCTCAAAGAGATGTATTTGAGATGGAAACCCCTTAAAACCTTTGAAACTTTTGAGTAAAAACATCTTAACGGATATGATTTCAAATGGGAAATTGAATACCATAAATAGTTATAGGATCAGGATAGAAAATATTGAAGGGTAAGTACATACAACACTATAAGGAAAACCTGGTGTATAATAAGAAGTATATCTCAAGGAATTGAAAATTGAGACATAAAACCATTACCTCATGACCAAATGTGATATGTAGATAAATTTTAAGTCTAGAATAATTAAATTAAGATAATTAAACATATAAACAAGAATATTATTTATCTATATTTCGTTTTATAAGGAACATTAATTATCTTTATTTGTTTATTTTTAATGTTGTTTCCTCTTACATCAATTTCTCAGGGTTGTTCTTTTAATTTATTCATAAGACATTCAATTTGTTGACCACGGTCAGAGGTGTTATAAAATAACTTCATGATATCCATTATTTTAGGGGTTTATGTTCTTTATTAATTCATTATAAAAACAATTATATATTTTCAAATTTTATCCCAAAAATAGATCCAAATTAACAAAGGTACCTTGATAAGTCCATTTAAGATTAATATGAATTTTTATTGTTAATAACACATATATAATGCCAAATATTATTATTCGATTTTATTAATGGTGTAAAAAATATCATATTATTTGATTAAATTACCTTTTTAAACCTTCCATCTAAGTCGGTGAAGTAAAATTGAACATGTCCTTCATGGAGGTGGTAGTCCACATACACACATGACAACATTTTCATTTTTCACAATGATTTTGGAGGAAGTTATAAATGTTTATTTTATTAATATAATAAAAAATAATCATATTAAAAATTATGGTGTTATAATAACTTAATGGATAGATGGTACATGATAGGTTTATAAGAAGAAAAGAACTATAAAAGTTGGGTTGTGAGTATTACCTCATCCTTGGAAGTTATCCCTTAGGAAAATCCATAAGGATTATTATATTGATATTTTGGTGATACAAATGATTTAGAGTAATGGATAGGGTTTTTATGAGATATTAAGCTATAGTTTTTTTTGATCTGAATCTCTTTCATGGGTGGATAAATGGGGAGGAGGAGGTGAACTCCATTAATACATAAAGAGAGTGTTATTTTTGAAAAATATATTCACTTTTCAGTATATTCATTCCATTATTTAAGTAAAAATTCTCAAAAAAGGATAATAATGGTGTGTGGAAAGAGATAAGGTCAATAATACCTCCACTAAGTAAATATCATACGTGTTTTCGCTTGTTCTAGCCGCTTGAAAATCGTTTAAACCATTTCCACTAATTTACCCTTACCATAGTAAATCCACTTTCACCCTCACCAACTAATTTTAATCAACAAAATTAAAATTGACACTATTTTATAATTTGAACATGATTATTTAAATTATTTAAATAATTTAATAAAATAATATTTCTATGAGTTGTAGAATTTAATGTTATCATTATGACACAAAATGCGTAAAAACTATTTCTTACAAAAAAAGTTCATTTTAAACATAAAATTTAAGTGTGGAATTAGATTATCAATGTTTTTGATATTCATGACATAAATTAGTTTATTATAAAAAATAAATTTTATGTAACTTTCTAATAAATCAAAAAGTGAATTTATCTAGACTAATTTTTAATTAAATGAAAATTCAAAACATTTTTTTAATAGAATTACAATATTAGTTTTGTTTTGTAATCTTAAATATATATTTTATAAATTTTAAAAAATATATTCAAAATTAATAACACCATTCCTTAAATAAATTAAATGGTTTTATAAAATTCTAAGTCATAACTATATATTGAAAACATAATACAAGTCACCAATTAAGAAAAAAAAATGTTTTCACTATTCATCTTAAAATGAGTTTTTTTAGAAAAATATAAAACAAATTCTCAAGATAATATCTTTATAAAGACATATTTTTTTTAATTTTTGAAAATAATTTTCTAAAATTCATAAAATAAACTTTTAAATATTCTCTTGATTAAAGGCTATTTAGATTTTGCATTGTGTGATAGTGCAAGATATGGTGTTTACCTACTATAGTAGGATGTCAGATATTACATTGGTTCCATGATATGAAGGTTGGAATGATTTTTTTGGTATGGAAGGATTAAATTCGTTAATAAAGGGGTGCTGGAACATGGAGGGTCAGAGATGAATTATTAGGTTTGAGGCTGATTGAGGATTAAGACATGACCATGGGGTGACATGACGTGATGAGTGGTTAGAAAAGTTATAAAATGTATAAGTACTCAAATGTAAGAGATATATGTTATGTAGGGTACAATTAAACCTTAGTTCTATATTATATAAGGTTTTGAAGAAGTCACAACAATATCCAAACAGGTTGCACTATGGTTTTATGTATGAGTTGTCTCAATCGTACATAAATCTTATGCTATACTTGAGTTATTTTACTTGGGTAAGTCACACTATGATCCAAGTTGTCATGATATGATGTGAAATTAGGCAGTGAAGCCAAGGTATTTCTTGGATCCGGGGGATCCGTGACACACAATGATAAGGGGAGATCACGTCATGGGGTCCAAGATGGGTGGATCACACTGTGAACTAAGTGGGTCACACTATTACCTACAATTTATATTTTTTATTTAAAAACTATTAATTATATAGTAAATTAAATAAGAATGGTATTTTATATTTTACGCTAGAAAACAATGGGTATGCACTAAATTTCTTTCTCATTCTGTCTTTCATCACAAAGTGAGATCTTCATCAAATATTGTCTGTTTGTGCCATCTATTATAGGGAGTAACCATGGATAAGGATAGATCCACTAGTGTATTTCCTTTTGGGTTATATCTTTATGTCCCTGTTTCCTATTGTTTTTCTCTAAATAAGATACTTTTCAAGATTACCTAATTTATTTCGATTGAATCCTGATCGGTTATGTTTCTCAATTAGTGGAAATCTATTAACTTCTGGTTGGTACTGCTTCTCTATTTCCCATGCTATACATGTGTTTATGCATTTCATGATAAAAAGGTGAGGGTAAATTCATGCGAGAGACTCATAATGAAACCACTTTTGTTTTCTATTGTTCATAAGGAATACTATGGGATATCCCATGTGGAAAATGGTGGGTTGAGCTTAGTATGAAATGATTTGACTAGTAATGTGGTTTCAACACTTATTGGGAATGATGTCACATGCTGTTGATAATGTTTTATGAGATGTGTTGGATGATTTGATTATGTGGGAACATGAAGTGTGTAAACCATGTGGTTGTGGGTGATGTTGATCAATGGGATTGGGGTGTTGTAGTACAATGATATGATGTGGATGGTGTTGACCATTTCCATGGGTGGATATAGATGTTCACCGAGTTATTCATTATGATGTTGGTGATGTTTCTCACCATGGAGATAAGGCTGTTAGGGATGTGTATACATGGGAAAAGGTTCACGAGGTGGCTTTTACCATTTGTTTTGGCAGTATTTATCCATAGTGTCTTAGGAGTGATGGTTTTGACCTTCATTATGGAGGATGGATATACCATATATGGCCACCAAAATTAGTGTTTATTGAGATAACTAGAGGGGATCATGATTATAGTTATATATTTGAGGTATATTGGAGCCATTGAGGTGATATTGGTAAAGGAAAAGTGTCATCACACCTTGGGTTTCATTGGATTATTGAGTTATTGGATACTACAAGTGTTCGTATGACAATAGGACATGTGATATAATATGTGTACTTTCCTTTGGGGTAACATAGTTTCTTCAATATGGTTACATTAGTCATATTTATCATGCGATACCATAAAGTATGGTATTTTTTGAAAGGCCAAGGGAACTCCTAGTATGAAAAACTGTGGAAGTATCATTGCACTCTAACATTGGTTGAGGTAGCTAGGGCTCACTTATGGATGTTCAAGAATGACTGGAGTAAATTATATTGTGTGTTATGTTTTTTATTTATTTATCCTTATACACATTGGTATATGTATGGATATTATCTATGGACACCATTAGTTATTGCCCAATGAGTTCATACTCACACCCAACATGGACCCTCTAGGATGCTTGAAATATTTATGGTTCATGGAATATATAAGGGAAAGGGATTGTTAAGAGGATAATAATGGATATGTAGGTATAAAAGGTGCATTAGTTGGAATTTTTAGTTTTATGGATGGTATGGGAGGTTCATCGGTTCTAGATTAGGTACTATTTTCATTAATTATATGATTGTAAACATGTTATTGTCTTATTGGTGATCTTGTCAACTTTTGTACGACTAGAATGTACTTATAGAGGTTTACTTTTCTTATTATATGTATGTATGGATCAATGTTTTCTATTATTTATAGATTCTTCCACATTTATAATTTTATTATTATTATTTATCTTTAGAGAGTATAGCCTCTGAACTAACACCTCATAGATCCTCACTACTAATTAGTAGACTTTGGTATATGGGAAGTGTGCCTGAGCCCTAGTGGTGCTTTAATATGGTTACTACGCATTCAGCTAGGTTAGGATGTTACAAGATATTTATCGTATGTTATGAAACATATGATGAAATTCATGAAGGATCAAGGAGTTTCATGAAGGTCTATATAAAGGTTTCACTACCATTGAGATAGTGAAAAAATATTACTATATTTCTTGATTCTCCCAAATATTTCTTCCTCATTGTTGATTTTCCACCAGAACTAATATAAAATTATGGGAGTTATGGAGAATCCCAACCAAGAATTAGGTGATTTAGATCAACCCATGGTATACTATAGTGGGAGTAACCACTTGGTTACTCCTTTGGGATCTTCATCAGACCGCTATGATTGGTGATTTCCATTACAACCAAATTTAGTGTAAGGTAGATGATATTCATTTTATATACACATGGTTTTGGTTTTTAATAGAAATATGGTTTTGGGAATAATGTTTCTAGTGTCTTATATTATGTTGAATAAGTGTTTTTAGGTTCTTAGAAACCCGTTAAAAGTATTATAGCTTCACAATGCTTCATGATTCACAATTTAAAATAAAAATAAAAAATCATATATCATTTCTGACATCATAAGAATTGATATAAATTTTTCACCATAGATAATATTATGATATGGGATATAGTAAACAAAAAATATAGATTTTTTTGTGGAATTACATTTTATATGTGACATCATAAGATACAATATGATTTCACTATATGATATGGGATACCGTATGTAGTTTTTCATTATAATTTAATAAATTTCAATATATCATAACATACAATATAACCAATTTCAATTTACAATGGTATCATTTTAATGCCACAAAATAGTGTATCATATCAGAAATATGATATAAAAGTTATCGTATAATATGATAGATAATTATACTATAATCTATCATATACCTCTAGGTGTCAATAATTAAAAAATACATGAGTAGAAGTCCAATCTATGGATAACGATATAATATATATCATAAAATCTGATAAATAAGGACAATAAGTAATGAGCTGACATTATGTGTTACATTCCTTGTTTTTGTAATTTTATTTGGGTCACAGTTAGCTGGGGAATTCTAAGAATTAAAATACCCATGGAATAATGTTGAGTTTATCCATTAGATATATTAAGAAAAGGGTTATCCTCTCCATTGGACCTTGAAGAGTAATTGTTTTAATGATAAAAAACACTCTCTTTTGTTTCTAGCTTATTTTAGTCGATTTTAAGTGTATTGTTTTTGTGTTTATAGTATATGTTAGTTTGTTAGGAAGGAATCCTACTTAAAGACCACTTTAAAATAGACTTAAAGAACCTTTTTCAAGGCTATTGCAGCAGAGAAGAACCAGTTAGACAATGTAATTCTATCTTCTAGCTGGTACATATGAATTAATCATTAGGTCTATAGAAGCCCCACTAGATTCTCAGTGGAGTCATACTAGGTATCTGTTGGGATCAAAAAATGCGTAGGTAGTTCTAGAAGAACCGCCAGTAACCATGTGGAGGCCATTGGGTATCTGGTGGTGTCAGGACTAATAGTCTGAGGAAGAATTATATATGGTAAAAAATCATTTGGTTAGGGTATTTAATGATATTGATCAATTGATTAGACCATGGGAATCCTTAGAGGATATACAAGGAGTATTAGGGAGGCTTTAAACTTCATTAAATTTTTAGTTTGTATCCAATTAATTTATTTTTGATCTTTTATAGATTCATAATCTCTCAAGGGCTTCAGATTTCTATATTCCACATCCTCCTTCAAATTAGAATCAAATATATCAAACTTTAATCTACCAAGGATACCAATACACCAAATCAAGAAAGTCATCTTCTTTAATGAATTTATCACCAGCACCATCAACATTCTTGTTTATTATCTTTTGTGACTAATCTCTCTCCTCCTATAGATCCTTTTTTATAAAACCCTTTAGATCTCACTTATTTTACTTATATTTCTCTCTCTCAATTTATATCTAGATATATTTCTTTAATAGTGAGTAAGGATCATGGATTATAAATGGATTATAATTAATCCAAACATCTATTTTTCTAGTCCATCTATTTAATTGGTACTCAGTTATCTGTTTAAACTAATTGTTTTTGGTGTTTTGTTCTCTCTTCAAACCAATGAATATAGGTTCTTCCTATTATTTTAAAATGAATGATTTTTGAGGTTCTTGGTTTCTATTAAAACTAAGTTTTTATGGCTTTGTGGTTCCTATTCAAACAAAGGGGTTTATTACATTGAACCTCATAATCATTCTCATGGGAAGGATACATAGAGATACCTTTGGGTACTATTGGTGAAATTATTTACCAAATCAGCATTGTCCTTTTACTTTTCATATTTTACATTTCCACAAAATTTTCACATTATTTCCTTATTATTAATTTCACCATGATTTTCTTTGTATACGTTATATTGATTTTATTTTATCATCATATCCTTTATCGCATCAATTTATTTTTTAAAGTGAAATTCACCCCCTCATTCAGTTCTCTAATATCATAACCACATTTGGAATCAATGGGTTATATGATTTTATTTCAAAAAATATTTTTAAAAATATTTTTATTATTATTCTAAAAAATTATTTTTGATTTTCAAATATTAAAGAAATTTTAATATTTGATTTTCAAATTGAATCTAATTATTTTATGAATGATCCTCTCTTTAATGGTTCAAATTATTCATATTGGAAATATCACATGTCTATTTTACTTATGGGTTATACTTTTTGGAAGATGGTTAGGCATGGTTATACTCCTAAAAATAAAAAATAATATAAATTGACACCGAATGATATTGTGAATTTTCAATTATATAGAAAAACTAAAAATTAATTTTTTTAGTTTACATCAAAATGAATTCAATGGAATATATTCTCGTAAAATGCATAATGAGACATAAAAACTCTTAGAATTCACACATGAATGCATAAATAAATTTAAAGTTACTAGACCAGTTAAAATTAGAAAGGATTTTTAATGTTTCTCTATGATTGAAAGCGAATATGTTATGATCATGTTTAGTGGTTTCACTAACACTAGAAATTGTATAAAATATCTTCATGATGTGTTCTACAAAAAAACAATCATTAAGAAAATATTATGGGTTTTACCATGTTCATGGTCTCCCAAAGTGGTGATGATCCAAGAGGCTAAATAAATAAGAAAATATGGTTGTTGAATAAATCATTGGTTTCTTAATTACATATGAGATAATGATTCAACACCAAGTTGATATATAATAGTTTGAATCCAAGAAAACAAAGAAGAACCTATAATTTAATGAAATAAAGGATGACTATTCTTCTGAAAGAGAATTTAATAGTGAAAGTGTGATATAATTATTTGTTAAAATATTAATGAAATTTTACATGTAATAGAAAAATAAAAAATCCTTCTCATGAGATAAAATGAAAGATCAAATTGAAGTTCCATATGTAATCTACTTTATTTGGAAATATAACGGACATATAAAGTAGTATTATACATTGAATTATTTTTCTAAATACATGAATCAAGGTAAGAAGGATCTAAATTTTTCTACATAGAGTTATATAAAAGTCACTGTTTTTAATTATAAAACTAAAATCTCAACTCCTAAATGCCTCATTTCCCAACTCTAGGTAGGTGAAGAGGTTAGCTCCCACTTTCCCTTGAATTATTCTTCATCTTCTTATTAATATTATTTTTTGAAATTTAAAATTGAAAATTTTCATCAAAATCATATTTCAAAATATGATAATATTTCAAAAAAGTATAAACATGTTCTTAATAAAAAGGATCTTATTTCAATGAAAAAATATATTTTGATTTTGAAATTAAAAAATTAACCAGATGTTGAAGTTTTTAAAACACAAATAAAGGATCTAGAAATATCTCTTTTAAAATTCACCCAAGGTGAAAAAAACATAATATGATCCTTTATTATCAATTAATTGAAATAAATAATAATGGTTTTGGTATTTCAAATGATAATGTGACTTATTTGAAAACTAATTCTTTTGTTAAAGGTGTTTCTCAATATAAATATTTCAAATATGATCATAAATATAGGAATTGTATTTATGAATGTGATTGAAAAAATGAAAGATATAGAAGAACCAAATTTATCCACTATTATTATAATATTTCTAAAAAATCTAAACAATTTTGGCTCTCTAAATCATTACTTTATAATGGTTTTTCACCAAAATTTGTTTCCAAGAAAAAGAAATATTTCACTAACATTACTAGTATAAAAAGGGTACCAAAAATAACATTTAAATTATTTCTTATATAGATTTTATACCAGACCTAATTGATATATAAAGTTATGGTTTCTCTTTAAAAGATGGAGTTTAACCCCTTGAAGTGATCGATCAAATTTTTCTACATTGAGCATAATTTTTTAGACTCAAAGTGAGGGGGATACTACCTATTTCATTTCTTTAGAATATTTGGACATAAATCTTGAACTTCATGAAAATAGGTTCTTTATTATTTTTATATTTAGTCCTCTATTGAATCTAATTTCAAAATATCTTCTCCCTCAAGCCATTTTTTCCTTAAAAGGTGTAATTTTTTTTATAACTTTTATTTTTTAACTTGTTTTAAATCTCCTCCATTTTTTGGATATCATCCCTATACCTTGATTGTGCTATCATTTTGGGGGAGATTTATCTATTTTTAAATTACTTTTTTTCCATTTTTAAATTTATCTTTAAAATTTCTATAAAATCATGAGTTTCTCTATTATATTTTATTTTTAAATTGATATGATATTCAAATGTTTTCTCACCATTTATTCTCTAAAATTCTTCACTTATTTCAATATTTTTATACAAAGTGTTTTTTTATTTAGGAGGAGTTATTTGAATGATATTATCTCCCCTTATTATCTAAGAATGATCCCAATGATCCATATTGAATATATATTCTTAAAAGAATATTTTAAATTGTCTATTTCTTTGGAATGATATTTTTTAGTTCTTTATAAATCCTTTCCCAATTCCATGATACATATTTAAACTTTGTTTTAAAATATTTTTTTTTAATTTTTTTTTTTAAAAGTAGTTTTTTATATATTTTTCTTATCTTGTCTTGTGTATGCGATTATTTTTTATTATTTTATAGATTATTTAGTTTAAACCTTTTATATCTTTATATTATTAAGTATGATAGTTTTTATATAAATTTACTTTAATATTACTCAATTTTATTAAGAGGTAATTATATTTTGTTTTCCTTATTGTGTAAAGGATAGTTTGAAATTTTTTTATATTACATTATCATATATCCCTAACCCTCTTTGTTTGAAATATAATTTTTAATAATATCAACGAGGGAACAATTTTTGATGGTGGTAAAAGATAAAAAAATATTGGTTTCAAACAATTTTTTATCTAGGGGATAACTTTTTTTAAATGTTTCATAAATGGGGAGACATGGATTCCAATTTTTTTGGTAACTCATTCCTTTTTATCTTTTCCCAATTAATTTCCATTATTTATATATCAAGTGTTTATGATCATAAAAAACGTGGATATTTTTGGACCCTGAAGAATAATTATTTTAATGATAAAAAACACTCTATTTTGTTTTGAACTTATTTAAATGTGTTTCAAGCATATTTTTTTATGTTTCTAGTCTGTTAGTTTTGTAGGAAGGATTACAACCTAAATACTGCTTCAAACTGAACTTAAAAAATCATTTTCAAGATTTTTTATAATAGTGATACAACTACTAGCCAGTATTGTATGATAGAACTAGTAGGTTTCTCAAAGGTCCATTGGATACTCGATGTTGTCCTACTGGGTATCTAGTTTGAGTGGTCATTATGTAGGTAGTTCAAGCTGCACTGCTAGATACTTGGTGGAGGCTACTGGGTATCTAGTGGTGTTAGGACTGCTAGTCAAAATAGGCATTAAATGTGGTCAAAAATCATATCATTCAAGCCTTTAATGCTATAGATAAATTCATTAGACCCTATTAATCCTTGGAGGCTATAAAATGAGGCTTAAGGAGGCTTTAAAATTAATCAAATTTCTAGTGTGAATATAAAAAAGGATCTATGATCTTCTATAGATTCATAATATCTCAAGGGAATCAAATTTTTATCTTCCTCATCATATTTGAAAGAAGAATCAAATAGATCATGATTTTATTATCCAAGTATATAAATAAAACAAATCAATAAGGGAGTGTTATTAAATTAATTAATAAAATGTTCCATTGAAATTATTATTTAGTTTATTTTGTGCATCTTTATCCCTCCTCATTTAGATCCATTTTTGTAAAACCTCTTGGATCTCAATTCTTTTCCCCACTCTCTATATATTCTATCTTGATCTATTTCTATAACAAGGAGTAAAGTTCATGAACTTTAAAGGAATTGAAATTAATCAAGTAATCAATTTCTTTTCTAGCTCTATTTCTTGGGTTCTTGGTTATCCGTTTAAACAAAGGGTTTTTGGTTTTCCATTCAAACCATGGGATTGGGGTTCTTGCTATTTCATTAAGAACATGGGTTTTTAAGGTTCTTGGTTTCCATAAAAAACAACGTTTTTTGGGTTTCTTGGTCCCCATTAAAACCAAGGGGTATATTATATTGAACCTCTTGATCATTATCATGAAGAGGAGATATAGGGGTACCTTCATGTAATATTTCTGAACATATTTACCCATCATTCGTGTCCTTTAGCTTTAAACATTTTAAATTTATTATTTTTTCATTATTTTTTTTATTATTTCTTATACACTTTACTTTGTATAATTTATATTCCTTGTATTGAATCATCATATTTTTTATCGTATAAATTTATTTCTTCACTTAATTTTTAAAAAGGTAAATTCACCCCTATTTTGATTTTATTATCTCCAACCCACACTATCAACCATTCGAGAGTCATATATGACATTATTGACATAATTCCCTACATAAATAACTAAAGTGATGAGGTTCATGCCAAATTGAGGTCATTTCATAATGAAATATTGACCTTGGAAAACTAATGGATATGATATAAATTTTAAAAATGGGTCATCATTTTAGTGGAAGCAAATTTATGTTTAGTTCTTATTAAAAGTATGTAAAACATGGTACTATTATAATAAAATATTAATATATAGATATATTGGTATCATCAATATAAAAATTGACTTTGAGATATATCCTTGAAAAATAAATTATTAACATAAGAAACTTCTTAAACCAGTTCTTAAAATTAATAAGCATTATTATATTAGTAAAGAAAATTTTATGTGTAAAAAATATCATCATGAGTTACTAACAGTTTATGTTTTTCAATAAATGGATCTGGATGATTATTGGAAACATATATTAGTTTTATTAAGGTTTCAATGGAACTAAATTCAACAATGATGAGTTTTAGAGGATATAAAGACCCTCATTAATTAAAATTAAAGAAAAATAGAACCCAAATACAAGAATGAAAATTCTAGATAAACAAAATCATGTATACTATAAATAAAGAAACCTTTGAATGTGTATATTACACCATAGAACTACTATACTTATCTTATACCCTTGTGTTTAATAAATATCACAAGAGAGGTATTCAAATGAAATCCATCCTTTATTGGTAACAATGGGTTAATTTGATTAACTCATTTCATGAGAAAGATTCTCTACCCTCTATGTCATGCTAGTGACTCGTGGTGTAAAAAAGGTAATAGAAAATAAATACTAGAAGGACATATTCATCTAAGTCCTGGGTAAACTTTCATGATCAAAATATCATGGTAAATTAACTTTTATAAATAAATCTTAGATGTTTCTTGATTGAAAATTCATTAACTCATACACTATGAGTTAATACACGCATCGATTATAACCCTTGTATATACCTACTCTCCCATCCATTTAAACTTATGAAAACTTAATAAATTAATAAATTATAGCTTATTTGTAAAAGATGTGAGTGTTATCTTATTAAAACTACATTACCATTAGTTAATCATATCACTTAAAAATGGAACATACCTTATGATTCATGGTACTATGATTCCTCCTTGCCAAATAATAGGACTAACCAAGGTATCTGATACAATATATTTATAGTATATTAGATTATATTCCCAAAACTAATAAATTTCACATACCCTAAATTTCTACAAGTAATACAATATGTATGGTTAATATCTTACCCTATGATATAGGAAAAAATGCATAATATGTATAAAGGCCTTTGGAAATATCCCATTCAATCCCCCACTACACTAAAGTTGCATAGTATTTTTTCCATTGATTTTATATCATTCTATATATGAAATCTTATGAAGTCATATCTAAAACTCATTTTAGATATATCTTAAAAACACATTTGGAAATCTATCATCAACTTCACTATATATCAAATTATATGCAATACCTTGTGAATACCCAACCAAAATTCTTTTGTAAAAACTCTAAAATAGATTTTGAGTAGCACTCCGAGTCAAACTCATTCCCTATTCAGTCTACCAAAAATGTGAACCCACAGGCCTTTGTATTGTTAATAGAAAATATGAATAATTGGATCTATATATTTATTAAAATAGTGTATTCTAGAAAATCATTAGTACTAAATAAGCTGTAAAGTGATCTGGTGTGACCTCCATCAAACACATATATATCTATACTAATGTACATTAGTTGCGTCATATACAAGTGTGAATTCGCATACAATCCATTTTTACAATACATTGAGTGACCATGAGATATAGAGTATTCCAATACCATATAGCCTACTCATATGTTCTTGATTCTTTGAATATAGACTGACCATGTACATGAATACATCACATGCCATTCACCATCATGTATGAGCACATCACATTTAAGTCCCAAAATAAATAAGAAAATCATATATACTATCACGTTTCAGGTACACACTTCCTTATTCTATCTTAATCAATATCCTAGATATCATACTTTTCATAAAAGAGGTTAAATCTGATATTATTTGATCTCCAATTGATTGCATGATCAACAACACACCTAACTACCCATAGATTGGATATTCATCAATGTTTGTATATGAAATGAATTAAATTATGGTGGTTCTAATTATATTTATCTCATAAACATCAGGTATTGGGGACTCTAAATATGATCCATTTTACCTGATTATACCAATTAAGTAATCCATGAAACTCTATGTGGTATAACTAGTGGGCCATCCAATGAAAAAACCCAATTTATACCTCATTATCATATTATATATCTCAATACAATAATAATAATCACTCTAACATTAAAATTACATCATAAAATATAATAATCCATAATGAACATCAATTAGGGATAACTCAAAGTTATACTTTGAGGGGTCATTTATTAGTTCACTTAACAAAGTGTATATTTATAAGTACATATATACAACCAATATGAGAGAATTACAATGTTTAGATCACTTTTTGTATGACATCAAACATCTAATATTATTAAACTCCCTTAATAATAATTAATGAAACCATATATAAAAACATTCTGAACATATCATATATGATATAACGCCACACCAAACTTCTGTTTGCAGCAATTTTGGAGGTTTTTTTGAACTCATTACATCTCTATGTAATTAATGCCACATTTCTATGTGACCACTAAATAAAACCCTCAAACAAAACTCTTTAGTGAATAATATCTATGAAGAAAGAATGTTTGAAAAATGATGAGATTTTGGAATGATATTCATAATTATTTACTCCTCAAACTAATTCAAACACTTTAACTCCATAAAATAAAACTTTTTGATGCCAACTTATGTTGTTTACATAGAAACATTTATAATTACATCATCATAATTTATTGACACCGATCCCATTGAAAATTATCCTTGAAATATTTTGGTAGCTAATGTAACTATTTACATTTTCACTTATCAATATATTATAAACACATTTATGATAATGTGACCTTAACTTTTCCACAATAAATAAATACAACTATACATTTCTCTTTACAGCAATACCATAAAATATTTTAGCATATTACGTGAAATTAACATTGAATTTTGATTGGTATAATATTTTTTTTTGTTAAATTTGAACTTCTATAAACATACACCATTAGTCTTTTAGTCACTATGATCTCTTCATAATGTCATGGTAAGATACAAAAACTTCTTATCAGTTAAAGATAACCATTATTTCCATTTATTAAGAAAACTTAACAAATAAATTATTGAATTCATATATATATGGTATTATATGTGTATGTACAATTTTCTAAAATGAAAATTTTATTCTTTAAAATATACCACTAATGTGTGGTAAGAATATTATTTATAATATTTAAAAAAAAATACGGATACACACTTTTATACTTGATAAATCATTTTTATCCTTGTATTATTATAAAAAAATGTTTTATAATCTGATTAATAATAAACCATGTGAATTTAATTAATTATATCATAATTTTTATAACAAAATTTGGTTAATAAACAACTTCTCTTAACAAATAAGAAAAATGAGATAACTATACACTTGTTTTATTTAGATTAATATAATCTTGAAATATTCCATTACATTTATATATTTTAATGAAACAACTCCTTGGTTCATCACTTGAATGAAAAATAAAATCCCAATTAACTATTATATTGATTTTGAACTCCTCTATTTTGAAAACATTTGTAAAGTTTACATTTGGTCTCACATACCCTTCAAAATCAAAAAATTAATTTCTATAACATTGATACCTGACATATATATTCCATGGAGTTTCAGAATAATTGATATATTATAGAAAATTCCATGTAGTTTAATAATTACTCTTACACTATGATAATAAATTTAGTTATCTATGACCTATACTGGATTCTAAAAGAAACATTGTTGGACTTTACTATTAAATTTTCATCTTATGATTTGAATTTTTACCCAACTGTACCATCAATATAGCACAAAAACATACTCATCATATGACCAGTTCATATATCCTTATTATTTTGAGAATAAAAGAAGAAAAATTTATTAAATTATTTCATATTATTTTAATATTTCTATTAAATAAAATATAATCAATTCCTTAACTAGAATTATCCTTAAGGAAAACTCTATTTTCTCAAAGTCATATATAATAAAATTGAATATACGAGTGGAGAGTAAAATTTATTAGGTAACTATGCATAAAATGCATTTAAAACCACAAGTGAAGAATTATATGCTGTTAATAAGCATCAAAATTTCATGTCTTATACAATTTCAGTATCTGGTTACTCAAGAAGGTGACACTAACACATAGAGTTTTTCCTACTTAAGAACTTTTATTAAATTACAAATATAATAAGTTTAATACATAAAGCATGTCTATTTCAAGGATTGATCTCGATGTTAAGTTTGATGATGATGATTTTATTTATCAATAATAATTATTTTATTAGATGAGTATCATGTTTTACATAATTTCATAAAGCATTTTAAATTAAACCACTCCCATTAAAATGGTGAACCCATTAAAATTCATGATATTAATTAGTGGGAAAAGATCTATATATCACTAATAAATGACTCCTCTTTATATTTTTTTCTCACCACTTAGATATTTAGGAATTCCATAATGTCAATCATATATTATATGAATCTTAGATAGTTGAGTGGATAACCCTTTTTTCAATCTATCATATGGATATACTCTACTCTATTCATTTGGTATCCTAACTCTTATGGTTTCATAACATAGTCTGGCATAATGAAAATTACTAGAATAGAAACTAAACCCTTTTAGGGTACACATTAATTTTCTTCCTTACACAATATAACCACAGGGCACCCAAATTTAATATAAACCTACTCAGTTAGATGATCAAGATCTTGACAAGTATCAATTTAGAATGAATTTAAAATTTAGTACATTTAAGGGGATTTAATATCACAATTTCCCCACATGTTATTCCCTTTACATGTATGTATTATTTTAGTGATTTAGGTTTAGAATCCATTTCTTACATCAAAAAAATATGTTCAAACCATATTGACGTGCGACACTTTACACAACCCATATCTTGTGCTACTAACTAAAATCAAAATCAAAATATATATATATATATATCCAAATTAATCCTATGAATAAGATAGATGAAACTATTTCATATAAGTGTTTATAATAATAGGAAACCAATAATCTATACATGAGTAATCTTGGAGCCATAGATAGTCGACCCCCATTTTTTCTAGTGCATGGAAAAATCCTCCATGATAGTTGGAAGTCCAAACCAAATTTACTATAATAAGAGACACTTTACATAAGGTATATCTTAATTAAAACATAATTCTAACACTGAAAATGTATAAATCAAAATTAACCACTTAATTCATTCTTATAACACAACTAAAGATGAAGTCAATATAGAATAAAATAAAATCCATTATCATTCCAAACATATAATTCCTTATATGCCTGCATGGTAATATCTAGATGTTGTTTAACAATTTTAAACTAAATAATATACAATACCATTTTTAATATAACTATTAAATTAATGAATAAAAAAATTAATAACTTTTAAATAATTGAACAATTCAAATATTTACACATGAGATAAATATTTATAAATAATTCATAAATAAAATCAAATTATAAACAATATAATTAATCTAATTATTATGGAAATTCCATAATCTTGAATGTAAACACTTTATATTCATTTCCTACTATGATGTCATTCATACAATTCTTTATATGATGTTTCACTTTAAAAATATAATATTAACAAATTATGAACATTTTCTAATTCAATTTCTATTATGTAAACATTATGCACAATCAAAATATCAATTATTTATAATTATTTAAACCTTGAATAGATCAATCATCAAAACTCATTTTTACGGGGTTAAGTAATTTCCCAAATAAGGCCATTAATTTTAACAATTTAAGTTAATTAATTATGAATAATTCATAACTAAAGATAACGTATTTTATATTTTATCCATGTTTTTTAATTTATAAATACTTTATAAATTAACCATATAATTTTCATATAAGCATTTTATATAAAAATTATAAATCAGGACATATAATTTAAATGTTATTTTAGTATTAACACTTAATATTTTGAAATATTTATTAATAAATGTTTCATAAACATTTAATTAATTCATTATAAAAAATTATATTTAATTAATTTATAAAAACTTTTATAAATTAATAAATATCACAAAATACCATTTATTGTAATTTATAAACAATTTATAAATTATCTATTTCAATTATTCATTTTATAATTTATTTTTTAGAATAACTATTTTTTCTATAAAAATTGTATTCACCATTATAAAGTAAATCATAATCTATGATCGATAGGCTACGGTGATTAAATAATTTAAGTGTTATCAGTCATATTTTATGACAGATGATCTTACTGTTTCTTGTGATAAGTGAAATGAGTAAGGATTTTCCACTTTTTTGATAAAGTTAGTGACCCTTATGTATATAGTAATTCATAAATAAGAGAGATAATCAAGAAAATGAAAAATACATATGTATGGGGTAGTCTATATGTAAGAGCATCGAAGTAATCCTTATATATCAATCATATTTTATGATACACATCGATATTTGTAAGGAAATAAAATTATATGTTATGAAACCATGATGCAAAAAACATCATTAAATATAATATCCTGATTTCGTATGCTATGTCTAATACAAAATTGTTGGCTATGTTATCCCACATTGTAGGCCACAACTCAATCAGATAAAACAAAACTCCCAATAGTATTTAATGATGTTGAATATGAAATGCATTACAACTTCAAAAACTATATTTTAAGTATGTTTTAATGAATCAAAAATCATGGTAAGGATCTAATACCATTGGCAGGTTTCAAATGATCTAATGAAAATTATTTATTATAAAATAAAAAAAATATAAAACCAAATCAAATATTAAGCATGCCAGATAAATGAAATCATGTATACTGTAAATTAAGAAACCTGTGAATGTGTACCATAAACCATAATGTTTCTACAAATGTATTTATATCATTTTATTAATAAATATCACATGAGAGGAAGACAAATTATATCCCTCCTTTATTGGTATCCATGGTTTGTGTTGAATCACCTGTTTTACGAGTGAGATTCACACCATCCATAGCATTCTAGTTCCCCATAGTGTAAAGGAGGTAAAATATGGGATATATGGGAAGTATATCTTCAGAAATGGCTTGCAAAAGATTTCAAAATCAATATATCACAGTGAATACCACTTCATAAAGACTCATGGATTCTTCCCAAGTGAAACTACATTAAACCATATGTTATGAGTTTATGAATGCATCAACTATAACCCTAAAATATACCAACTCTTCCATCCATTTAATCTTATGAAATATATGATAAATGATATATTATTTTTAGATGTTGAGAGTGATAACTCATTAACAATCCACTAACTTTGGTAAACCATAACAGTTCTAAATGAATCATACCATACAATTTATGGAAATGCGATTCCTCCGTGATATATAATACGATTGGACAAGGAAGTCTATATGTTATCTTTATACCATATTTGATGATATTATAAAAACCAAGAAATATGACATACCATTGGTTTCTATATATAATGTCATATGACATGTTAATATAATATGCTACGATATAGGCTAAATCACATCATATTTGTAAAGGATTAAGGCAAAACTCCTTCAAAGATGACTGAAGAAACATTGGTCTTGACTCATATATTTAATGTGATTGAGTATGATAATGACTTAGAGAGACTGGAGGTTTACTTTAATTCTTTATATTTCTATTAAATTCACTCTGGAATCAATATTGTAAATGTTACAATAATGTAAATGATTTCAATACAATTTTATAATATTTCTTCAAAGTGTTGATAATAGGTGAGTATGACATATATTGTCTAAGATCTAATATAGTGTTGATTGTATATGAGAGTAAAGGTTTGGATAATATAAAGAATATTGGGTGTGTCAAACACTCATCCCTCATCATTTAAACTGAAGATAGGTGTCAAGAAGGAGGAGAGATGATTCCATATATGATGGAATTTTTCAGAATATCTGAAACAAATTTATAAACTCTATTGTGATTCTATATTAGGTATGAAGGTTATAGAAATAAATTCTTAAATTTTTAAGGATATATGATAACTAATGTCTATTTTAAAAAATTTATAAATACATAGGCGTTTCAAAATCAAGAAAATAATTGATACAACATTTAGTTTGTATTTAAATGAAAAAGTAATGGGTTGAAGAATTATAATGAACCAGGCTTTTCATATACAAATATCTCATCATTTTAGATGGATATTGAGTACATGCCACAAATACAGACCCAAGGACCATAATGGTTTACTGTATTTAGAGACTAGGTGCAAAATCTTCTAATTTAATGGATATATTCAACATCTACCATAAATATCAACCCTTTTTACTATTCATAAATATACCCAACTGAAAACCTTTCTTTATAACCTAGGGAAACAAAACATAATAAAGGGTGATCTCAAATGCTCGGTAAGATTAAACACGGAGGATATCATTCTATGATCATATGAAATCATAAGATAAGAATAAGGAAATGATATCATGAACATAACTTACAAGGTTCATACTTGACCTATCATAGATCATAAAAATGATTCATGGAATAAAGAATTATAATTCAAAAAGGAATGATTCATAAGAGTGTGAAATCACCATAATTCATGAACCATAATGTCATGTTATAAAGGTTTGGCACCAACATAGGTATATAATCCACTTTATTTGTTATGGTTAACTACCAATACCATAAAACATAGTGGATTATGCATCATCACCTATTTCCTATTATGGATTAGGTCCATCGACCTCTTTCCCATAATGGATCAAGTCTGATGATTTATTTCCCATTGTAATCTCATAAAATATAAATAATTACCCAATGAATTGGAGGGTGATATTGGTCTCACACATTACATAATGAAAATCATATGTAAGTGTTCCATAAGATAATAAAACATTAATCTTATTAGAACCCATGATAATAAACGAGCTTTATAAAACATTACCATATCAAAATCCATCCAAACAAGCGGGTTTCATAAAAGATTTAATCATAGAATAACCTATGGAAAAGAAATAGATTTCATAAAAATATTGTCATTATAAACATAAAAAATCTATAGAAATGATAAATATTGAATCATTTGATCATATCCTAAGTAAATATTAAGTAACATCAAAGGATGTCATCTTAGATGGAAAATTATTTTGAAATAAAAATAACATGGAACATTTATTGAGGAAAATAAAATTTATTTGAAAATCACATTTTTATAGTTAAAAATTCATAAAGTTTCATGGAAATAATTTTATTTAAAAATAACCTTCAAAAAATATAATGGAAGCAACAATGTAAATAATGGCCATGATAGTGAGAAATTACATTTATGTCATACACGTTAAAATAAATATTATTTTCACATTTTCATTAAAAAGTAATAAATGGGAGATAATTTATTTAGTAAATTCTTTTAACAGTTTGGAATCATTTTTTTTCAAAAAACATGGATGCAGAAAAAGAGTTTTTGACCAAAGAGATAAATAAAGATTATTTTTCATAAATTTTTTTAGTATATTTAATAATCTAGGAGATGAAAATTAGGGGAAAAATTTATCTTTAATAAATGACCATAGGATAACAAAATTATTTTTTTCTTAATAAAAATATCATAACATTTCATCATCATAAGCATAATAATCAATAATATTGAAAATCAAATATATTTTAACATAAAACTTTTACCACTTTGGTATCATTCGAACCATAATACCAATGAAATAAAAATTTAAAAAAAAAATTAATTTAATTAGTATAGATAAAATCATTATATAAGAGGTAAAAGGAGTTTTATATAAACCTCATGAAAGAAGACATGTGCATATAATATCATATGTCCCAATGAAGGAAATTTGAGACACAAATCCCTCACCACTTTGGTAATATTTTAAATAATAAGATACAATAAATAATAAAATCAAATTAAAATTTAAATATCTTGAAAATAAGGATATCAATAATATAACATGTTAAAAGGGTAGTATATACTCCACATATAAGAAACAAGTGGTGAAAATTACATATGTCTCACCGAAATAAAAGAGATACTAGAAATCCATTACCTTAAGTACCGACATCCTTTATACATGTTAGAACCTAATTTATAATAAATATAGTTTTATTATAAATATATTAAAGAACCATAATCATATTTATAATTACATATATGATCTAATTTTGAAATTTTATTACTTTTTTATTAACACTTCCTTTTTAAAATCATGTTTTTGGTACTAACCGACTTCATTTTTTTCATGTATCTTTTGGCTTGGTATATTCAGTAATTTCATTTGATCAGGGTTCCATAATATCAATAATATTAACCATGATATAATATCATATATATTCACTTCATAATTATTTATAGTTATCCATTAAAGTTAGATATTGAAAATTAATTACACCATTCATGGAGATAGTAGGTCGTACGTACACATGAACATGGTTTCCATTTTTACAATGGATGAAATTAAAGAAAGTTAAATAATATATTAACTTTTAAGAATAATTTTCTTTCATATAAATCACATATATTTAATAAATTTAACCTTATTAACTTCCATACAAAGTGTTAGAGAAAAACAAATCACATCACTTCGTGAGGTGGTAGTCCTCCATACACACGAACAACTTTATCGCATCCCCCAAAAGAATATAAAGTAAGAAGTTATATGAGATATAAAAATTATATAAGTATAATTATTTTAAAAATATAATATATATTCATTTAATGTATCTTTATTAACATAATAGTAAAATATAAATGAAAAACACATCACATCGGTTTGTGAGGTGGTAGTCCGCCGTAAACACAAGCAATGTTTTTATTCTCCAATAGGTTGGGAGGTAAGAAGGTATATCTGGTATTATAATTCCATAGGTATTATAATAAAATAAATATAATATATAAATATTAAATCCATCATTATATCTATCCATGATAGGTGGTGATGGAAAATGAATAACATCAGTTCGCAAGGTGGTAGTCCACCGTACACATGATCAACGATTTCATTTCCAATTTTAAGAAAAAGGAGATGTATATAGGTTATAAAATTAGAATAATAAAATATAAACATACTGAATATACTAGTATTATTATATTATCATAATTTAAAATTATTTTATGGAGGTGCTGTAAGAAATAAAACATAACAGAAGGTTAGTAATTTTACCTCTTCCTCGGAAGCCTCATTAGGTTTATACCTAAATCCTTCTTAGGAGGTATTACTAATAATGATAAATTCTATTGGTTGAGGATATGGAATAATAAATATATTTTTAGGTATTTTTTGAAAAAAAAATGGTTTTGTAAGTGTGAATTTGGGAGGAGATGGGGTGGCCTTTTATAAGTGGGGGAGAGGACACACATGGAATTTTTGAAAAGAATTAAGTGTACCCATGTTTCTCACATTAACAAAGGATCCAAAATGGGTAATTATAGAACCTTGTAGGTGATAATTAAAAAATATGGCCATAAAAATGTGTTTTTAAAAATTTTATAGGTCATTTTACCCTTTATCATTTTATTTTAACCCTCGGTAAAATCATTTTAATCTTAACCACGATAATTAATTTTTACAATTTTTTCTTTTCATTTTGGCGAAAAATTAAGGTGAAATTATTATATTATATATATTATTATGACTTAAAATATGTAATAAATTTTTATAAATTCCATTTACATACATGGGAAATTTTAATTTAAAATAAAACCAGCAGATAGGATGAAAAAGCGTCTTTCCAATAATAAAATTTTCATAAGTAGAGAAAATTTTAATATAACAATTCAATATGAAATTGATTCCAATGACTTAATATGGATTAATAAATATATAATTTAACTAAATTTACTTTTTATAACATCATAAAATAATATATATGTTGACAATACAATAAACAAAATGTAATTTTTAATAAAAATCCGTATTTTTTACTATTCATTGAAAAATTAATCTTTTTAGAAAATTCTAAAAAATTATATCAAAGATAGTTTTGACATGTATATTTCAAAAATTACATTTATTTTTTCAAATTAATTTTCTAAAATTATAAAAAATTAATTTTATTATTTTTTTCACAAAAAAGTAATATAAATAAATATTTTGAGAAAAATGCATTTTTGAAGAATATAAAGACTTTACTAAAAACTAATGAATTACTTATAAATATATTTTCATTATCTAAAACCATATTAATTAAATTTTAAAATTTGTTTATTCCAATTCAAACCAAAAAATTTAATAGCAAGGTTATAATGATAAAGTTTTAATAATATTATTAATAGTATGGTGCGGTTTATTAAAACTCGGTTTTCCATATAACACTAGATATCAAATAAATTAAATTTATTCAAAAAATATATTTTATAAAAACGTAGAGTTTTACATTATACACCCTTAAAAATAATTTATCCATTTAAATTATTTCACTTTGGTATAAAAACTGAAGATACTTCTTCCTCATTACATCCTTAGGTTCCCTGGTAGCTTTTTCATGTTAGTGGTTTCACCATAAAACTTTGACTAGGTGAATGGTGTTGTTTTGCAGTAATTTATCTGTATGATCTAGAATATTCATCTCATTTTTTTCATAAAAAATATCATTATCTAGTGGTATGAACTATAATTTTGTTACATGTGATTTATGAGGTATGAAATTCCTCAAGAGAGACACATGGAACACATCGTAGACTTGATAGAGGATCATTAGAAGTGCTAATCAAAAGATACATTCTTGATACAATAAAAATTTTAAAAGGAAAATATATACCTATGAATTAGTCTATTATTCCTTTCAAATCTAATTACCTTTTTCCAATGATATATTCCTTTAAACACATTTTCACCATCTTCAAATTTTAGATCACATCGACCATTGTCAGCCTAATTTTTATACTGACTTTGGACTACCCTTATGTGTTTATGGATATATCTAACCTTATTTTCATTTAATCATCCAAATCCAATCCAAATATATTTATTTTTCCAAATTCATCCTAGAAACTTGGAGTTCTACACTTCTTTATATGGAGGACTTCATAAGGAGCCATCTAAATTCTTGATTGAAAACTATTTTTTTATGAAAACTCAACTATAGGATGGTGTTGATCCAAGCCACCTATGAAATCCATAGAACAAGATCATAAAATATCATCTTGGGTTTAAATTTTTATCTCAAACTAACCATATATATGAGGATGATATGTAGTAATTAAACTCATATCTATATAAATAACTTTCTAAAGACTTTTCCAAAACATCAAGGTAAACCTCAGATCCTAATCAAATACAATGGAATATGGTACTCCATGAAACATTACTACTTTATTAATATATATTCGGGAAATATGATATTGAGAGATATATTTTCTAATAGTGATGAAGTGTGATGAATTTGTAATGCAATAAACTACTACCTATATAGAATTATTCTATTTAGATGTTTTAGTGAGTCCAACAACAAAATCCATGATGATGTTTTCCCATTTCAATTCTAGTATGGGCAATGGTTGTAATATCCCCTTAGAATTTTATCTCTCTGTCTTAACTTTCTAGAATACCAATAAAAAAGATAAAAAATATATAATATCTCTCTTTATTCCATCCCACTAGAAATACACTTTCAAATATCAATAAATATTTATACTTCCAAGTTGAATAGAGAATAAAGATCTATAAGCCTCTTCTTATATCTCCTTTATCAAATCTGATATTAATAAAAAAAATACATAGTTCTTGAGACTTAAAATTATATAAAAATCAAGGTTTAACTCAAGTTCATTTCTCACCATCTTTATGGAGCTCCAAATCATCCATAAATGCCTGTTTAATCTTCACTTTGACAGATGGTTGAACACTCATTTTTGAAAGATAATATTTCTCCGCTTACTTCAAAATTTATAGATCCATCCTTTGTAAATCCAAATATATTTGATATTTTTTAATCCTCACCATGGAAAATATATCTGTATCCTTTCAACATAAATCACATACATTTTTTTCTTTCATAGGGAGAAAATGTATTGAGCATTCATAATCTTTAGTCAGCTATAACCATCCCATTTAGAACATATTCAAGTCCTTATATGTAAATTTATACTTTAAAATTTTGTGGTCAATATATATATATATATATATATCAAAATTTTCTCTATAAATAAAATTCCTCCATATCATAAATGAAAAATTAATATAGTTAACTCCAAATCACGAGTTGGGTACTTTTTCTCATGAAACTTCAATTTTCTTGTGGCATAAGTGATAACCAGGTCATTCAACATGAGAATGCATTCCAATCCCTCATTTGATGAATCAATATAAATTAAAAACACTTCTACACATCATAGTAATTTCAAAATCAGTTTGTTGAATAATCTTTTAATTAGTTCCTTGAAATTTTTCCTAGCATTCACTAGTCCATAGGAACTTGGACCTCTTTTGAGTTAACTTGGTGAGTGGATTATATAGTCATGATAAATTCTAAAAAAACCATTGTTAATATCCATCCAAACCAAAATATCATTGTATCTCAATTAACATGGTTATTCTAGGCCAACATTTAGTAGATTTCATCTTTGATATATCCATCAATAAATGTTCAATTTAGATTATATGACCCAAAAAATGAAATCTTTTGTAGAAAAAAATCATACTTTATAAATTTTACATATATTTTCTGCCTCCATAGGGTCATCAGTATGATTATGAAGTGATGACCTTGATATACCTTTATCCTTGAATATATAAGTATATCATCTATAAAAACGCCAACAAAATTATCAAGGTAATCTCTAAAGACACAATTTATTAAATATATAAAGATAATGTGGGAATTAGTAAGACTTAATTGCATCACTATATACTCATAGTGTCCATACCATGTACATAATATTTTCTTATGTATATAATTGTTATTGAACCTCAAATAATGATAACCATAATGAAGGTAAATCTTGGAAAATTATTTATCTTCATTCAGTTGATTAATCAACCTATCAATATGGGGTAGTGAATACTTTTTCTTGATCATGATCTTGTTCAGCTCTTGATAATAAATTTAGAGTCACTTTGATGTATATTTCTTCTTAAAAAATAAAATATTTTCACCCCATAGTGACACAATATGGTTTACAAATCCATTATCAAGATTCTATTGGAGTTTATTATTGAATTATTCATACTCAATTGGGGATATTTTATATAGAGTCTTCGAAATGGAAGCAAAGCCGGGTATGAGTTCTATTGTGAACTAAAGTTCATAATTTGGTGTAAGTTTAGGAAACTCATCCTGAAATACATTAAAAAATCCCTTAGAATAGGATTTTTTTTCTATGTTTAGTTTCTCCCCAAGAGTCTAAGACAAATAACCCTTATGGATACATTTTAAGACCCACAAGGTAGAAGTAATTCCCATTGAAATTTTGTATTCATCCTCACACCGATAAATGAGTATGGGTTCATTTGGAATATAAAATGTGTCTTATCTTCGAAGGAAATTAATATGGGATCCATATAAATAAATTAAATCCATTCCCATATTTATATAAATTTATACTAAATGAAGAAAAAAAATACGTAGAGGAAACACACTCCCAAAAAATTTAATCAGAGAATAACTATAGACTTGTGATGAGACAATCACACCATTAAGAGTTTTTATCTCTAACTCAACATCTTAGTGTTGAGTTGGTAATTTAATACCATTTTAAAATTCCTTAGAAATAAAATAGTGTTGAGATATATAATCAAAAAAGACTTTATCCATTATGAATTGGATGAAAAGTGCACCTTTCACCACATCATTCTCATAACCCACTTCGGAAGCCATGATCTCATAAGATTTACCTTTATATTTGGGATTAGGAGGATATTGATTTTGATCATCAACAACCTCAATATCATGTATTGGTTGGAATAATTCCCATAATTCTTTCATTTTAATCATTTTTAGTGGGTGGTTCATCATCTAGTGTCCTCTTCTCCTCCACTGCATTAGATGGCCCATTCATCATATTTCAATATTCATGGTTTTATAACCCAACCTTCCATATTTAAAGAACCTCCCAGATTAGTTAAAAAAATTTCATTGATGTTTCTTAAAACATTTCTGTAATGTACATGGATTTAATTTATTTCCACCATTTGATTTATTTATGTTTTCATGAGAAAAGATTTTCATTTTCTTATTAAAACCATTGGAATGGTGGGGATATCGAATTTCTATTTCTACCTTGTGTGAACATTGTAAAATTAATACATAGATACTAAAGTCCCTTATGGATATTTTATTTGGAGACATGGTGTCAAGAAACCAAATAATTTACCAATTTTTATTTTAGGGATGATAATTATACCAAAGGCATACCTTTTAAGTCTTCTAAAATTAGCCACATAGGCACCGATAGATTCATCATACTTTTTCTCTTAAGATCAAGGATTTACTTATTTATATTTTTATGAATAATATGAGGGAAGTACTTAATTATAAATATCCCTTAAAATCTTCCCATTCAATAGAGTCAATTTATTCATATTTATTCATATTATTAATAAGGTTCCACGATTAATCTGTTTCACCTTCCAAACAATAAACTCATACTGCAACCTTTTTCTGTCTTGAGAACTGAAGAACATAAAATATTTTCTCAATGGTATTGATCCATATCTCAACCACTAGTGGATGAAAATAACCACTAAAGTAGGATGTCATATATCTCATGAAGGATTCAAAATAAAATCGTTCCCTCCATTAATTATTTAGAAGCTTAGTTTGATTCATGACTTGTGAATGTTCTGTGAGCATAGATTCAAATTTCTACATCCCAACCCCCATAGAATTTAGTTGGTCAGGTGAAAAATCATTTCATTTTCCATCACATTCATCATTTAAAATAGTTCCTTCAAGTTCCGAACACTGAATTAATCCAAAAATCACAGTGTGAGAAAGACTAAACATAGTGGGAAATGACATAGTTGTGAAGAATAATTTATAGTTTGTCTAAATCAAGACACCATATTTTAAATATAAGACACATCAAGTTTAAATTTATCCATCAATGATCATCATCTACTGAAATCCTTTAGTATAGATCATAAAGAAAATATAAATTAACCAGAAAATATCCCCCAGGAGTGTCAAACTAGGTGCACGGTAAAGCCCATTTTCATGTACCAGGAAATAACCTAGTAAAGCCTGTAATGCCTTTCTCAGAGTTTTTATCCCTAGGTAAATTTATTATAGAACCACATCAACTTTTAATATACAGATATGTATTAATCTTTAGTTAGAAAACATAATATATTTATTAGAAAAACTTTCTGATGTTATCCTATACTTAGGATCATCCTATGGGTTATCAGCAAAGTTTTCTCATCCTATTTTCCAAAAGTTAACTAAACCTTAATCTGAATCCAACTATAATGACCCAAGATTTTCATACATAAATATCACATATTTTTAGATCAATATTCAATATATTTCAAAAATAAATTCCCAAGGGCAATAATGGTTAAGTGTCTTTGGAGACTAGTTACACAATATTCAAATTTAATGAAATATCTTTAACATGTCTCATAATAATCTTCAATTTTTTTACTTTTCATAAACAATACCAAATTAAAACCTTTCTTCATAACAAGGTTAAAAGAAACATAAGAAATGCTAATCTAAAATGCTTAGTAAGGGTAAAAATGGGGGATATAATTATATAATCATATAAAAGAAAAAGATAAGAATAAGGGTATGAGTTTATGAACATAACTTAAAATGTTTATACCCAACCTATCATAGATTATAAACATGATTCATTGGATAAATCATTATCATTTCAAAAGACATGATTCATAAGAGTGTGAAATCATGATAATTCATGAACCATAAGCACATGTTAGAAAAGTGTGTCACTAACATTGGTATATAAACCATGTAATTTTTCAAGGTTAACATTCAAGACCATAAAACATAGTATATAATGCCTCATCACTTGTTTCCCATTGTGGATAAAGCTCATCATCCTGCATCCCATTTTGGATCAAGGTCATAGACTTGTTTCCCACTATTATCTCATGAAACAAAATGCTTTACCAAATTCATTAGGGAGATATAAGTCTCACCCTTCATATAATTAAAATCATATATAACTGTTCCATAAGATAATAAAAAATTCATCATATTATAACCATTGAAAAAATGGGCATCATAAAACATTCATCATAACAGAATCCATGAAAAGAAATGTTTTTCATAAAAAACTTCTTCATATCATAACCAATGGAAAAGAAATGGGATTTATAAAAATATTTCGATCATAAAAATAAACCACCCAGAAAAATAATAAATATAGTATCATTAGAAAATATCCTTATTAAATATTATGTAAAATAAAAGTATTTCATCTTAGATGGAAAATGGTTTTGAAAGAAAAAAATATCTTAGAGCATTTCTTGGGTAAAATAACCTTCCTTTGAAAATCATCTTTTTAAAGTTATAAATTTATAATTTTTTTAGAAATATTTTTCTTTGAAAAAACCCTGAAAATATATAATTAAGCTTCAAATAAAATAATGGTATTAGGGTAGAAAATTCCTTTCAGGTTGTACACATTAAAACAAATATTCCTTTCATATTTTTGGTAAAAACCAAATATGCCTTTTTAGGAAAACAATCTGAGGATTCCTTTTAATTTTTTTTTAAAATTTTAAAATTCAAAAATTTGTAATAATGTGTTTAATAAATCCTTTGGGTAATGTTAAAAAATTTTGAAAATAATTTTTAGAAAACATGGATGAAGAAAAAGGGGTGTCAACCGAAAAGAGAAAAAAAGATGATTTTTATTAAAAAATTATTTTGGTCTCTTTAATACATAAAGAGGGAAAAATGAAGGGGAAACATGTAACCTCAAGAAATAAATAGATGATAACAATATCCATGTTTTTATTTAGTCAATGATAATAATATTCCATCATCAAAATCATAATCATCAACAATTCCAAAAAACAATGAGATTGTATCATAAAACCTTTACCACTTTGGTATCATTTTAATATTAATCCCCATGAAAGAATAATTTTAAATTAAATTTTAAATATCATGATTATAAATAAATTCATTATATAACATGTTAAAGGGTATTTATATACACCTCATAAAATAATATAGGTGCATAACATAACATATATCCCAAAGAATGTAATTTGAGAAAAAAATCCATTACTAATTTGGTAAAGTTTTGTATCATAATAAAAAAAATAACATAAAAACAAAAACTAAATATCATAATATATGGATATTCATGATATAAAAAATCAAATTGGTAAAATATCCACCAAACAAAAGAAACAAGTTGTGAATATGGAATAAGTCTCCCAGAAATTAAAGAGAGACTAGAAATACCGTACCTTAAGTCTCAAATACCTTCACAAACATTATAAAATCATATACAATAAATATAGATTTATTATAAATATATTATAGAATTATAATCACAGGTATCATACCATAAATTATATACTTATGACCTTGTATTAACAATTTATTAACAATTCCTTGTTGAAATCATGTTTTGGGTAATAACTACTTCAATTTTTTCATGTATGTTTTGGTTTTGTATCTTCAATAATTTCCTTTTGACCATGGTTATATCATATAAATAACTTTATAAATGATATATATATATATATATATCATATATATACATTATATTAGTATTTATAGTAATCTATTAAAGTTATTGATAGAATATGAATTACACTATTCATGAAGTCGGTAGGTTGCACATACACATGAATGCTGTTTTCATTTTATCAATTAATGAAATAAAATAATGGTAAATAATATATCACCTTTCAAGAAATTTTTTTATTTCATATATATCAGACATAATAATTAAATTTACCATTATTACCTTCCATGCAAAGAATTAGTGAAAAACGAATAACATCACTTCATGAGGTGGTAGTCCATGGTACACATGAATGATGTTATCATATCCCCCATGAAATGGTAAGTAAGAAGGTATATGAAATTTCATAATTACAGAATTATAATTATGTGAAAAATAAAATATATATTCTTTTAATCTATAATTATTACCATCTACGTAAAAATAGAAATGAAAAACACATCACACAGGTTCATGAGGCGGTAGTCCACTGTACACCCGAGTGAAGTTATTTTACCCAAAAAACTGGTATATAAGATGTTATATTTTTTATTATAATTGATAATGTGTAATAATTTCATACATATCATATATAAACATTAATTCTACCATTATATATAACTGTGAGAGTTGGTAAAAAATGAATTACTTTGGTCTTTGAGGTAGTAGTTCTATGTATAAACGATCGAATGTTTCATTTCCCATTTGATAGAAGAGGAGATGAATATAGGTAATTAAATTAACATAATAAAATATAATATATGGGAGATAATTTTTTTTTATTAAATTAGAATAATTGAATAATATTTGAAGTATGTGTAAGAAAAAATAAAAAAAAATGCATGGTTAAGAATTTTACCTCTTCTCTGGAGAGCATCTTTAGGTTTATTCCTAAATAAATCTTAGAAGGGGTTAATAGTTAATAAAATTAATATATGATTAGGTTTTTTAATTAAACAAGATAATTAGGTAGGTATTTTATGAAAAAATGGTTTTAGAAGTCTGAAGATTGGAGGATATGAGGTGGCCGTTTATAAGTGGGGGACATGACACACATGGAATATTTGAAAATAATAGTGTACCCACATTATTCACATGAAAAAAGGATAAAAAATGTGTCATTAGATAACCTTTGTGGTTATAAATTCTAAATATTTCTATCAAATTGGTGTTTTAAATGTTTCTAGGTCATTTTACCCCTTATCATTTTTGTTTTACCCGTAGAAAGCATCTTTTAATATTAACAATGCAAATTAATTTTCACTATTTTTAGTATTCATTTTGACCCAAAATTAAGTTCAACTTATTATATAATAAAAATTATTTTGATTCCAAATATGGAATCCATTTTTCTGAATTCAATTCATAGAATTTTAAAAATTCAATCTAAAATTAAACCCACAGATGTGACAAAAAATAGTTTTCCAAAGAGAAAAGTTTCATAAGTATAGAAAGTACTAATATCAAAATACAATCTGAAATCTATTTCAATGAAATAAATTAGACTATGAAATTATTTAATTGAACTAATTATTCATTTAAAACTATATTAAAATAAAATGTAACTTGTAAATACTTTATACAAAAAGGATGTTTTTAATATAAATTAGTATTTTTTACTATTCATAAAAAATTATCATTTTTCAGAAAATTCTCAAAAATTAATTCAAAGATAAATTTGTTAAAATAATCTTTATAAAACTTTCAAAATTTAATTTAATTTTTTCCCATAAATCTATTCAAATTATTTTTTTGAGAAAATATTATTTTTGAAGCACATAAGGACTTTACTAAAAATTAAGTACTTTTTTATTAATATATTGTATTTATATAAAACCTTTATACTTATTATTAAAATAATATATTTTATTTATATAAAATATTTATACTTACTTTTACAAAAATATTATTCCTATTAAAAACACCAAATTTAATGACTATGTTATAATAGTCAAGTTTAAATAATAATGTTAATAGAATACTAAGGTTTATTAAAACTTTGTGTTTTGTGGAACACAAGCTATCGAAGAAATTAAATTTATTCAAAAAATATATTTCTTAAAAATTGGGGGTGTAAAATGAATCATGGATTTTTATGTAAAGGAATATATATCAATATCAAATTGTTATAAATAAAGGATGTGTATTTTCATATTATTTCTATCATATAATTAGAGAATTTGTTTTTAAACGATGATTTTTTTGAATAATATGAGATGATGTTTTAATATACATGGTTTATGATTCATAAGATCTAGTAAATTAATTGAAAATAAGAAACTGATAAAAATGTTATCATCAAGGATAATGAAGTTTATCTATATGTTTGTTAAAATATGAGGCATGTGATCCCACTATCCATCAATGGTATATTTTATATATTAATGTATTTAAAAAAAATAATATTCTAAACCATAAAGAATATCTTATATTATATGGATATAATAGTTTGTTTGATAAATCTTCATAATAAATTAAATATGTTTTATTTACTAAACATAAAGGAGTTTTTGTATCATAACATGATGATCTGAAGAGAATATATTTTTTAAGATGTTGTGGGGAGTATATTTAGACTTAGAGAAATTTAATTAAAATAAATAAAATATTAAAACAGTAAAAATTCAAAATTGGATATAACTTAATGTCATAATAGGTTTTGGGTATACCAGAAAAGATAAATATAAAGAGTTACATTCAGTTACCATGATGAAGTGAATATAAATTTATATCCTAAAATAGTTTAGGATGCATTGGTAACAAATAATGTAAAGAGTTACATATTTTCTCCAAAATGATATCAAGGAATAGATTTTATGGTAAAGATCCAAGAATTGTAATGGTTATGAACTTAGAAAGAGTTATAAGTAGACAATATAAGTTATTAACATCATAAAATTTGATGTTTTAATCTTATGGTGTATGAATACTATGCTCAACGTGTTGATCATTCGAAATTTTATTCCCAAGTCTCATCATTATTCATACTGGATTACATTATAGAAGTTTCTCGCTAAACAATTTTAGTGGGTGAGATTTATGAGATAGTCAAATGGATATGTGGAAAGAAATACACAGTTATGTAATGAGTTTAACAAAGTAATAAAAGTTTAATAGACATAAGACCTTTATGTTGGTCCATCATATGAGATATAATCAGAGATGTACTGAGGTTTTGTTTTGTTAATATTATAATAATAATCTAAAGATATAAAATGTATCATGTTATACTAAAAGAAATATCAATTTTTTCATTCCTTCATGTTGGTTTCTCATATTGTATGAATTGAAACAATAATTGACCTATCAAATTAAAACAATGAGTTATACCTAACCAATGTTTGTTATGGTGTATTATAGTTTGTAATGAAATGTTAAGGTTAGCATGGATAATATTTCAAATAGAGATGTAGAATATTCTTATGAGGTATAAAATGTGTTTTTTTACAATGGATAAAACCCCAAGTATAACACATGTAGTGTCATGCACTATGTATTTAGTATACTGGGGTTATGTTGTAATGCCCCGACCCCAGTTACCCAGAGTCGGTGTATTATTACATAACATTGGAATGATCACGAGAAAGATCAAATCTCGAAAGACCGATTGGTTTAGTAGCCTTGGAAACACTAGATATATTCATAAAGTTTTACATTACATCATAAAGTGAAAAACTACTACAACAACATATTGTCTCCATATTCCACATTCATATCCCCACATAATATCCCTGCAGGTCATTCATAATTTACTTCTTCACTTCCTGGGAAAAATAAAACATAGAAAAGGGGTGAGCTCAAATGCCCAGTAAGGATAACAATATAGCGGAAACTTTCATAAATAAGAATAAACATTTAAGGCAATGTAGAACTAAAACAAAAGCCTTTTAAACTTGAACTTAAAAATAGTATGGAAAAAGTAAAATGAAATAATTCCATTTACTTATTCACATGGATATTCTACTAATCGAATAATCACATGCAATATCAATAACCACTTTCATAATGATGGAATGCATAATGCCAGACTATCATAACCACATAGCAAAGGCCTCATGCCAAGAATAAAAATAATATTTCGCCAAGGCCTTGTGCCAAGACACTAGTTTTTCTCATGAGACCTACAGATGCATCGAGGAGCTATAGCGGGCTCCACCCGTCACATATTAAGTCCAATGCATTCCCATATGAAAAGGTTTAAACATAACATAAAAATTCGTATTAAAAATAGCATACGAAATGTCAATACTTTCACCATAAAATATGAATGGTATAAAAATAGCACATCCACATTCAAACATAACACAAAACCTTCAATACAATATAGAAGTTTTGTATCATAATAAATCAACTTCAAATAAGCATAAAATCCATCAAATGATGTTGACATAGATGAAATCAAAACTCTTTCTAGAGAAATATCTCTTTCTATTTTGAAATCATTTAAGAGTCATATATTTATAAAATAAAACATTTTCTTTGAAAATATTCTTATAAGATTGGGAAGTAAGATTCGAAGATTTTATTACGGCAGAAAATACCCGCACCCGCCGTATAAGTTAAAAAAACATTCTTACCTTAATTCTGTCGAAAAGGTTAAAAAACACCTTGTTTGGAAAATGACGGAAAGATTCCATTATAAAACTCTTATGAAAAGTCAAACAAGGGTATAAATTACTTTAACCCATATTATTTTAAATAGTAAAAATGTTTTTAAATATATTTTTAAGAAACATGGATGTGGATGATAAAGAGATCCCAGTAGATTATTACGTATAAACAACCTCAGATAATGAAGAGATTGCGAAATAAACCCTTACCTTGTACTTTTCCTTGGTTGGGGTAGGTTAACCTCCTGTATAATGGTGAAATAATTGTTATTAAATTATACAAGAATCATATACATTAATATGATATCATATATGATCTTTTAACATTTATTTGTTAATAATATCTTAGTATTATCGTTGTTTCGGGTGTTAACTTACTCGTTTTCTTTTATATGTTTTGTTATGTAAGCCATGTTTGTAATGGATATGTTGTATATTATTCATATCCATAATGATATCAAGTCCTTAAACATCATTTTTAAATCATAAAATGATAATTATACTTGAATGGATACGATGGAGAATGAATGTCATCGCGTTCGTGGAGACGGTAGTCCGTACGTACGCACGAGCGAAAATATCATTTTTTTGATATTAAAATAATATATAAATGGATGGTATATCATATATACAGAATAATTAACATGTTATATTTATTATTTACATGAGTTACACATCATTATTATACCCATCCAAATAATAATATATTGAATAACAATTACACCACGACGTGGAGACGGTAAGCTGTACGTACGCACGTATGGTGACATGTTATTCAAAGGGTGGATAGAATACTGAATATGGTTGTAACATATTTATAATAACATCACAGTATATATATGATACTGGAGTTATTATTTTATAATGGTAATAACAAAGGAAGAAGAAGTGGAAGAAGAAAGGAACTTGGAAAAGGGTGGTGAAATCATTACCTCTTCTTCGGGTTCATCCTATTGATTTGATCAAAAGGGCTCCTTAGGTTGGCTTTCTGATCAAACTAAGGCCTCTAGGTTGTAGTGAGGGAAGTGGGGATAGTATTTGGGCAGATTTTGGCCGAACCAAAAGGCTTTGAAGGTGTGAATAAATGAGAAGGAGGAGTGCCCTTTTATAAAAGGGGTTAGGGGCACCTTTGGAAAAGCTAGAAATATTAATTTATAATAAATTCATATTCGGTTTCTAATGGCTCCAAAGTTTATTATTCAAAGGTTAAGGTGGGGATAGGTCGAAAAAACTCAACCAATATAATTTAGACAGGTTTGGGTACTTATATTAACCTTATCTTTAAGTATTAACTCTAAGTTAATTAGTTTGACATTTACCATGTCACTTTGTATTTTTATATTATTTGGTTAATAAACATACCATATACATCCAAGAGACACCCAAGTGGTCCATTAATGATACAATTATCATGATATATTTCTCTTGGCCGAACCTTAGATTTTTAGGAATTTAATATGAATTAATAATATAATATTTGTTTTAAAAACTCCTTTATTTCAATTTTGACACTATTCAATAGTTGATTTTTGTGAAACTCATAACAGAATGAATACTTCGAAAATATTTAATTAAAGCATTCCTAACATGTCATATTAACTTATAAAATTATTTTAATTCATTAAAAGTCTCAAATTATATTTATTTGTGTACTTATAATATCAATTATTTTAATTTTTCACTATTATGGTAATTACTGCATCATCATTGTGTCATAAATAAATTAAATTATTTAAAGTCTAAAAATTATAAATAAAATATCGTCATGTAGGAAATCTTTTTATATTTCTAATGAATATTTATAGTTGAAAATCCAACATATATAACCCTATGTAAAAATTGTTTTTCTAAAAGATATATACTTATGTCATTTTTGTACTTATTTTATCTTAATTAAAATAAAGTGTCCCTATCACCTACAAGTGGCTCCATGGGGTCCCAAAATCGACCAAAGATGCCTATGGTCGAACATGTATCAACCAATAAGGCTAGGACACGTTTTAGGGTAATTTAGTATTATTATAATATTATATTTTAACCCTTATTTACCGGATTTACCCTTAACCATGGTAAATAAAATATTTACCGCAGTAATTATTCAAAATGTATAAAAATAAAAGTTACCTATTTACACAATTTGAACATCCTGATTCAAAATATGGAATCCATTTTTCTAAATTCAAAGCACATAAGTGGCAGAAATTAATTTAAAATTAATTCCCGCTATCAAAATAAAAAGCGTGTTTTTAAGATATAATAACTATCAAAAGATTGATACTTGTTTATGTTCGGTTTAATTGTGAAATTATGTCCAATGACCAACATTGTGTTAAATGGTAAAAATATATTCTAAATATACTTTAAAACCACTCAAATTCATAATTTATCAATATAAATTATTTCGATTAAAAAAATTGTTTTTAATTAAAATTTAGTAATTTTCACTATTCATCAAAATATTAAAGTTATCTGAAAGTACCAAAATTTTACCTTAGACTAAATTCGATATTACGAATCCAAAAATGAAGTCCATTTTAAAAAATAAAATATATATAATTTCAAAAAGTAGGTATTACTATTCATAACAGCTAGTTTGATTGGTTATGGTGTGTTAGAACTCGGTGTTGCGTACAACACACGCTATCACATTATTCAAAGAGAAGCGTACCGTAGAAGCTTGGGGTGTTACATTCTCCCCTCCTTCAAATAATTTCGTCCTCGAAATTTCTAGAATAATTATCACATGAAAAGACTCGGGTGGTTCTTCATCATAAGTTCCTCGGGTTCTCACGTTGCCTCTTCTATCTTATGGTTTCTCCACAAAACATTTACCAGACGCGTCGTCCGGTTTCTCAGTACTTGTTCTCTTGTATCAAGAATCCTGACGGGCTCTTCGCAATAAGACAGATCGAGTTCCAGTTCTAATTCCTCGTAAGTGAGTACATGCGTTGGGTCAGACATGTATTTCCTTAACAGAGATACGTGGAACACATCGTGAACTTTGGAGAGACTTGGCAGCATTGCCAATCGGTAAGCTACAGCCCCAATTCGTTCTAGAATTTCAAAAGGTCCGATGTACCTGGGACTTAATGTACCTTTCTTACCAAAACGTATGACTCCCTTCCATGGAGATACCTTCAGGAAAACATGATCACCGACTTGAAATTCCAAATCCTTCCTTCGATTATCGGCATAGCTCTTCTGCCTACTTTGAGCTGCTTTGATGTGATTTTATATTACCTTCACCTTTTCCATCGTTTCCTCCACCAGTTCTGGGCCTACAAGTTTTCTTTCACCAACGTCATCCCAACAGGTTGGTGTACGACATCTCTTTCCGTATAACGCTTCATATGGTTCCATCTGAATACTCGAATAGAAGCTATTGTTATAGGAAAATTCTACCAAAGGTAAATACTGATCCCACATACCCTGAAAGTCAAGTGAGCAGGATCTCAACATATCTTCTAAGGTTTGAATAGTCCGTTCTGATTACCTGTCTGTCTGAGGGTGGTAAGCAGTGATTAAATGAAGTTCAGTATCTAGGGATTTCTGAAGACTCTTCAAGAATCTTGAAGTAAAATGGGGATCACGAACAGAAACAATCGATAGGGGTACTCCATGAAGTCTCACAACTTCATTAATATATTGTCTTGCTAGACGTTACAGTGGTAGATCTTCTCTTATGGCAAGAAAATGTGCTGACTTGGTATGATGATCAACAATAACCCATATTGCATCATTCCTTCTAGGAGTCTTTGGTAGTCCCATGACAAAGTCCATCGTAATATTGTCCCATTTCCACTCCGGTATGGGAAGAGGTTGCATGACTCCTCCAGGCTGTTGCCTTCCAGCTTTCACTTGTTGACAAACCATACATCTTGACACAAAATCAGAAATCTCCCTATTCATATTGTCCCACCAAAAATTTTCCTTCAAATATCTATACATTTTAGTACTCCCAGGGTGTATAGAGAAATTGGAACTATGAGCATCATCCAACAATTCCCTTTTTAGATCAGGTATATCGGGAACACAAAGTCTGTTCCCGAATTTCAAAATTCCATCTTCATATAAAAATTCTCTCAGTCTCCCATCATTCACAGCTTTAATGTTCTTTTGAAATTATTTATCATCGTTCTGAGAACTCTTAATCATTTCTAGTAAAGATGGTTTGGCAACCATTTGAAAAAGCATTGATGTTTCTCCTTCCCTGGTTATTCCCATGTCCATATTCACTAGATCCATGAAAATTGGATCCCTTTCAATTCTCATATTATTCAAAACTCCATGATCTTTTCTGCTCAGAGCATCTTCCACCTTGTTTTCCTTCCCCGGGTGGTAGTGTATCGTGCAATCATAATCCTTGAGTAATTCAAGCCATCTCCTTTGCCTCATGTTGAGTTCTTTTTGTGAGAAAATATACTTCAAACTCTTATGATCAGTATAAATCTCACATTTTTCACCATAGAGGTAGTGCCTCCATATCTTCAAAGAAAAGATCACAGCTGCTAACTCGAGATCATGAGTAGGATAGTTTTGTTCATGAATTTTCAACTGTCGTGATGCATAGGCAATAACCCTATCATTCTGCATAAGGACACAACCAAGTCCTTTCTTCGATGCATCACTATAAATAACGAACCCATCATTCCCCGATGGTAGAGTCAATATAGGATCATTGACTAATATTCTCTTAAGTTCTTCGAAACATTCTTCACACTCCTTTGTCTAAACAAATTTAACCCCTTTACATGTGAGCTTCGTTAATGGGTTAGCGAATCGGGAAAAATTCTGGACGAAACGTCGATAATAACCTACTAAACCAATAAAACTACGTACCTCAGTTATACTCGTAGGTGCTAGACATTCTTGGATTGCCTTGGTCTTAGAAGGATCAAAAAAGATTCCATCTTTAGAGACAATATGACCAAGAAAAGAAATCTCCTGAAGCCAGAATTCACACTTGCTAAACTTGTCATATAATTCATGTCTTCTCAGAGTCTTCAAGATAATGCACAAGTGATTTTCATGATCTTCATAGCTTTTGGAGTATACTAAGATATCATCAATAAATACCACCACAAATTTATCTAGATACTCCTTGAAAACTCTATTCATCAGATCCATGAATACAGAGGGTGCATTAGTCAATCCAAACGGAATTACAATAAACTCGTAATGCCCGTACCTGGTTCGAAATGCTGTCTTCAGAATGTCTTCCTTCTTCACACACAACTAATGGTATCCAGATCGAAGGTCAATCTTTGAAAAGTATTGAGCTCCATGCAGTTGGTCAAATAAATCATCAATGCGTGGTAGGAGATACTTTTATTTATTGTTATAGCATTGATCTCCCTGTAGTTGATACATAACCTCATAGATCCGTCTTTCTTTTTAACAAAAAGAACAGGGGCTCCCCATGGAGAAACACTAGGGCGAATAAATCCCTTATTACTCAATTCCTCTAGTTTTTTCTTTAGTTCAACTAATTCTACAGTGGCCATTCTATAAGGGGTCTTTGATATAGGCCTTGATTTAGGAATTAAATCAATGTAAAATTCAACTTCTTGTTCTGGAGGATGTCCAGGTAAATCTTCCGGAAAGACATCTACAAATTCTTTCACAACAGGTACATCCTCTATTTGAACATTCCTTTCCTCACCCATAGTTATTTCATTCTATTCCTCCCCAATAATTGAATTTAGTTGAGCTACTGGGGGTGGTTCTAAATAATAATTAGGTGGTAATGATTCTGCTCTAAAGATAAGGTGTTCCTTATCATTATCATCAAGAATCGTAACCTCTTTCTTATTACAATAAATCATCACATCATAGTCTGAAATCCAGTTCATACCGTGGATTATATCAAACTCAATCATAGGTATGACGATGAGATCAACAGATAAAGAACATTTATGTGCTCTAATGGGGACTGATTCACAAAACTTTGTTGCAATGATACTTCCCTTAGGAGTTTTAACTGAAAACTCCCTTGTTAAATCAAATTGGAAATATCTAATTTTCTTATCAAACTGGGAAGATATGAAACAATGCGATGATCCAGAATCAAATAATTCATTTTCTAAACTTGAGGAAATCATTAAATTACCTGCCACCACGTCTTTTGGAGCTTCTACCTCAGGAGTAGTGATAGCATAAGCATGGCCTTGATCCCTTGGCCTTTTCTGAGGTAAGTTCTCCTGACGCTTAGGAAATTCATTTGCATAATGTCCCATCTCCCTGCAATTGTAGCACTAAACATTGGTAGCTTCATTCTTCCCCTTGCAATCACGAGCTTGGTGTCCTTTTTCACCACACTTGTAACAGACTCTCATTCCCTTCAAACAAGTACCAGGGTGTTTCTTACCACATTTACCACAATATGGATATTCAACCTTTCCCTTCTTCCCCTTATTTCCATTCCCAGATTGATCAGCAGGTCTCTTCTTCTCTTGTTTTTCTTTAAAGTCGTATGACTTAGAGAATTCCTTTTCGGTCCTAATAGAACATGAGACAATATCTTCGTACGACGAGAAGGATTGTGAGACTAATGCTCGATGGATAAATGATTTTAACCCATCAAAGAAACGATCAATCTTACTTCTTGGGTTATGTATATAATCACCAGCATACTTTGCTAACCTTGTAAAGTTATCCTCATACTTTGTGATATTCTCATCCTCCTTCTGTCTCCGACTCAGAAATTGCCTTTCCATATCTACTCAGTGGTCGTGAGGAAAGTATTTTTCTAAAAACAGATCTTTGAACTCCCTCCATTCCATATTTGATACTTCATCATATTCCTTCATGTTTTGAATCAATGACCACCATTGATCATCATCTCGAGTGAGGCGGTAAACTGCCATGATAACTTTTTCCCTTTCACTACTCCCCAAAGCCTGAAATATTTTCTCTAGGGAATTTATCCATTGCTCAGCTACTAAGGGATTTGTACTCCCATTGAACGTTGGTGGTCTTTGCCTCATGAATCGATCTAACATTGATCCTCCATGATTTGGATCAGGGTGCTCCATACGGGTAAGGTTATTATTCATAACCTGAGTAAGTTGTCCCAGTATGGTGATTAGCTCATCGGCACCAGTTGCATCACCAGCTCCACTATAATTATCTTGAGAAGGAGGGAAATCCCTACATGGAGTGTGTGCATTGATACAGTTTCTATTTCTTCCACTAGGCACCATTTCTAAACAATGGCATAAACTAGATCAGTTTATGAATCAAAATACATAATCCCATACTTACAAAACACTTAACATAAATTGAACTATTAATGGATATAATCCATAATCATAAAAATGTTTTCTTTGAGGAAGTATATACTCATAAACCCTTCATAATTATTTCTAAAGAAAATGAGAGTTATCATAAGCATATCCCCCGGGAGTGTCGTAACCAAGAGTGCAGCAAGGCCCGTTGTCGTGCACCAGTTCTCGTTCGAGTCTAGCTCAAAGCGGTGTTTTTGGGTTTTACCCCTAGGTACATCTGTGCCAGAGCCGCCCCTACCTGCTCGTATCTTGACAGGGATGCATTGCTCGGAAAACTAACAAAATCTCTACAATACCAAAATTCTAGGAATTTCTTCTATACTAATCCTCAAAGTTCATCTTAGGTCTACGTGCTCTAATCAGAGTTTATCTAAATCTAGCTTCCATGGTTTGTACTAAACTTCCTCTAATACCAACTGTAACGCCCCGACCCCAGTTACCCAGAGTCAGTGCATTATTACATAACATTGGCAAGATCACGAGAAAGATCAAATCTCGAAAGACCGATTGGTTTAGTAGCCTTGGAAACACTAGATATATTCATAAAGTTTTACATTACATCATAAAGTGAAAAACAATTACAACAACATATTGTCTCCATATTCCACATTCATATCCCCACATAATATCCCTGCAGGTCATTCATAATTTACTTCTTCACTTCCTGGAAAAAATAAAACATAGAAAAGGGGTGATCTCAAATGCCCAGTAAGGATAACAATATAGCGGAAACTTTCATAAATAAGAATAAACATTTAAGGCAATGTACAACTAAAAAAAGCCTTTTAAACTTGAACTTCAACATAGTATGGAAAAAGTAAAATGAAATAATACCATTTACTTATTCACATGGATATTCTACTAATCAAATAATCACATTCAATATCAATAACCACTTTCATAATGATGGAATGCATAATGCCAGACTATCATAACCACATAGCCAAGGCCTCGTGCCAAGACTACAAATAATATTTTGTCAAGGCCTTGTGCCAAGACACTAGTTTGTCTCATGAGACCTACCGATGTATCGAGGATCTATAGAGGGCTCCACTCGTCACATATTAAGTCCAGTGCATTCCCATATGAAAAGGTTTAAACATAACATAAACATTCGTATTAAAACTAGCATACGAAATGTCAATACTTTCACCATAAACTATGAATGGTATAAAAATAGCACATACATAGTCAAACATATCACAAAACCTTCAATACAATATAGAAGTTTTGTATCATAATAAATCAACTTCAAATAAGCATAAAATCTATCAAAGGATGTTGACATAGATGAAATCAAAACTCTTTCTAGAGAAATATCTCTTTCTATTTTGAAATAATTTAAGAGTCATATATTTATAAAATAAAACATTTTCTTTGAAAATATTCTTATAAGCTTGTGATGGAAGTTTCGAAGATTTTATTATGGCGGAAAATAGCTGCACCCACCGTATAAGTTAAGAAAAACATTCTTACCTTAATTCTGTTGAAAAGGTTAAAAAACACCTTGTTTGGAAAACGATGGAAAGATTCCTTTATAAAAACCTTATGAAAAGTAAAACAAGGGTATAAATGACTTTAACCCATATTCTTGTAAATAGTAAAAATGTTTTTAAATACATTTTTAAGAAACATGGATGTGGATGATAAAGAGATCCCAGTAGATTATTACGTATAAACAACCTCGGATAATGAAGAGATTGCGAAATAAACCCTTACCTTGTACTTTTACTTGGTTGGGGTAGGTTAACCTCCTGTATAATGGTGAAATAATTGTTATTAAATTATACAAGAATAATATACATTAATATGATATCATATATGATCTTTTAACATTGATTTGTTAATAATATCTTAGTATTATCGTTGTTTCGGGTGTTAACTTACTCGTTTTCTTTTATATGATTTGTCACATAAGACATGTTTTTAATGGATAGGTTGTATATTATTAATATCCATAATGATATCAAGTCCTTAAACATCATTTTTAAATCATGAAATGATAATTATACTTTAATGGATATGATGGAGAATGAATCTCATCGCGTTCGCGGAGACGGTAGTCCGTACGTACGCATGAGCGACAATATCATTCTTTTGATATTAAAATAATATATAAATGGATGGTATATCATATATACAGAATAATTAACATGTTATATTTATTATTTACATGAGTTACACATCATTATTATACCCATCCAAATAATAATATGTTGAATAACAATTACACCACGACGTGGAGACGGTAAGCCGTACGTACGCAAGTATGGTGACATGTTATTCAAAGGGTGGATAGAATACTGAATATGGTTGTACCAAATTTATAATAAAATCAAAGTATATATATGATACTGGAGTTATTATTTTAGAATGGTAATAACAAAGGAAGAAGAATTGGAATAAGAAAGGAACTTGGAAAAGGGTGGTGAAATCATTACCTCTTCTTCGGGTTCTTCCTTTTGATTTGATCAAAAGGGCTCCTTAGGTTGGAATTCTGATCAAACTAAGGCCTCTAGGTTGTATTGAGGGAAGTGGGGAGAGTATTTGGGCAGAGTTTGGCCGAACCAAAAAGCTTTTAAGGTGTGAAGAAATGAGAAGGAGGAGTTCCCTTTTATAAGAGGGGTGAGGGGCACCTTTGGAAAAGCTAGAAATATTAATTTATAATAAATTCATATTCAGTTTCTAATGGCACAAAAGTTTATTATTCAAAGGTTAAGGTGGGTATAGGTCTAAAAAACCTAAACCAATAGAATTTAGACAGGTTTGGGTACTTATATTAACCTTATCGTTAAGTATTAACTCTAAGTTAATTAGTTTGACATTTACCATGTCACTTTGTATTTTTATATTATATGGTTAATAACTTACCATATACATCCAATCTACCCCCAAGTGGTCCATTAATGATACACTTATCATGATATATGTCTCTTGGACGAACCTTAGCTTTTTAAGAATTTAATATCAATTAATAATATAATATTTGTTTTAAAAACTCTTTTATGTCAATTTTGACGCTATTCAATAGTTGATTTTTGTGAAACTCATAACAGAATGATTACTTGAAAAAAGTTTAATTAAATCATTCCTAACGTGTCATATTAACTTAAAAAATTATTTTAATTCATTAAAAGTATCAAATTATATTTATTTGTGTACTTATAATATCAATTATTTTAATTTTTCACTATTATGGTAATTACTGCATCATCATTGTGTCATAAATAAATTAAATTATTTAATGTATAAAAATTATAAATAAAATATCATCATGTAGGAAATATTTTTATCTTTCTAATTAATATTTATAGTCAAAAATCCAACATATATAACCCTATGTGAAAATTGTTTTTCTAAAAGATATATACTTATGTCATTTTTGTACTTATTTTACTTAATTAAAATAAAGTGTCCCTATCACCTACAAGTGGCTCCATGGGGTCCCAAAATCGACCCAAAGATGCCTATGGTCAAACACGTATCCAAAAATAAGGCTAGGACACATTTTAGGGTAATTTAGTATTATTATAATATTATTTTTTAACCCTTATTTACCAGATTTACCCTTAACCATGGTAAATAAAATATTTACCGCAGTAATTATTCAAAATGTCTAAAAATAAAAGTTACCTATTTACACAATTTGAACATACTTATTCCAAATATGGAATCCATTTTTCTCAATTCAAAGCACAGAAGTGGCAGAAATTAATTTAAAATTAATTCCCGCTGTCAAAACAAAAAGCACGTTTTTAAGATATAATAACTATCAAAAGATTGATACTTGTTTATGTTCGGTTTAATTGTGAAATTATGTCCAATGACCAAAATTATGTTAAACGGTAAAAATATATTCTAAATATAATTTAAAACCACTCAAATTCATAATTTATCAATATAAATTATTTCGATTAAAAAAGTTGTTTTTAATTAAAATTTAGTAATTTTCACTATTCATCAAAATATTAAAGTTATCCGAAAATTACCAAAATTTCACCTTAGGCTAAATTCGATATTATGAATCCAAAAATGAAGTCCATTTAAAAAAATAAAATATATATAATTTCAACAAGTAGGTATTACTATTCATAACGGCTAGTTTGATTGGTTATGGTGTGTTAGAACTCGGTGTTGCGTACAACACACGCTATCACATTATTCAAAGAGAAGCATACTGTAGAAGCTTGGGGTGTTACAATGTGTTTTATTTTTTTATTCCCCCATACCTTAGGATATACCTATCTTGATTACCTTCATACTTTGATACATTTATTACCCAAGGCTTGATACTTAGATAACCAGGTATCGATTGAATATATTTTTGAACATTTCATCAATTAAGTCTTAACCAATATGGTAACATGAATATGGGAGATGTGTTGTAGAATCTAGTTATTGAATTTTCACTGAATTTTTTAGTCGAGAAAATAAGGCTCAACTGATTTCCTTATTTTAATGGAGTCGTAATCTCAAAGTTTGAAAGGCAGTGAAATTGGTGGATGTGAAGCATCTCCATAAATGTAATGACCCAAACTTTTATTAATTAAAATTCACATTGATCTAATTAAATTTATAATTATATAAAATGATCATATAAAAAATATACACTTATTTGGTTATATGTTTTTGAATTTTAAAAATACTGTTAAGATTTATTACTATTTCTAATATAGCTGTTGAACAATGATCACATGATTAGTATAAATATTGGGATTTATCAAATCCAATTTACTCAGAAAAAGGAAGGAATGGACTCATCCAATATAATTTCTCCATACAAATCCCATTTTTCAGAGCTTGGAAATGAGGTGGAATCATAGGGATTTTTTCTTGACCAAGCCCAAGTCGAGGTTGAACACGTTAATCTTGAGCGGAACCGCCTACAAGAGAAGTGGAAGTTAATAGAGATTACCACCCATGCAATGTTATCCAAGCCACCCCAAGAGTCTATAACCATCACACACCTTACCCTAAGGTCTTATGAAGGTTTTTAATGGGTTATGTAATAATAACCTATCACTATGATTATGTGCGTTATTTTTTAATATAGAATATACATTCATTTTATTATTGTTACTTTGTAAATAGTTTTTAAAGCACAAATAGTATTATTGAATTAAGAAATCTATTTTGATTAATTAATGGATTTTTGAATTAAATAATATTTTAATAAAATATTATTATTAAATTAATTTTTATTAAATATAAATTATTGTATAATATTTATAATTCAATTGAAATTTTTATTAAGGCTTGAAAGCTGTTTTTGTCAAAACCCATGAATTTTTTATAAATGTCAGTATTTATTTAAAAAGTAAAAATTCACATATTTAGAAAATTATTTAGTTAAAATGAATAATATTTTCATAGTCAGGATGTCGAAATTATCCAATGGTGATTTTTTCATAATTTTCTGAGACAATCGAATTTTTGGGTAAAAATTAAATACCGTTTAATTATATAATGTGTTTTATGACATCATAATGTCCCAATAGTGATGTAATAAAATTCTATAAATGATTGGTTCTGCAAATATATGTTTTACCGTTAAAATAATGTGATTTTAGATTTATTTCATTTAATTTACAAAGCCTTAGTGGACCCTCCAAGACTTATAAAACATTTTATATTTTTAAACTGTTTTCCTTGAAAGTGTGACTCATATCCACATAAGAAACCCTAATATTTTAAGAATTTAGACCATTGGACTTATAAAATAATGGTTTTTACTCCCATTTGGAAAAAACATGGGAAGAAACCATGGTATGGTTTGTAGTTTTGATTAGTTTAATGTTTAGTGTCCACAACCTAAATAATAAAGAATTCCCTCCCTTTTCCTATATAAACTCACCCAAGATCCCACTTTCTCTTCAAGAAAAGTCTTTAGAGCTCGACCGACCCCTGCCATCATCTTTCTAGAATCCTCTCAAGGTTCCCCAAGCCCCCAAGAATCCTCTCTCAAGCCTCTCTCTAGCGTTTGGGATCACACTTCCAAGTAAGATATTTCTTCCTTTCTCATTTTTGTCCAAATTTCATTATGTTATTATACCATTTTGTTTTCAATTAGAAATGTTGGGGTATGATTTAAATCCTCCCCCATACTTCCGTTTTTATGTTTTAATGACGATATACCCCTTTCTCTCTCAAAAATGCCTCCCATGTACACCTGTTACCATGCCGAAATTCCGTAAGGGATTTCTCTCTCCTCATTTACATTCAAGCAATTATTTTGTGTTATGAATCTAAATTCCATTACATATGTTGGGACATGTTTATATATGATAAAATTTACTTTCCATTTCATGTACATATTATGAGACACCCCTTTCTCTTTCATCAAACATTTTTATGAATTCTTATGTCACGCCGTTATGCTGCTGAAATGGCACTGCGATTTTCCAAACCAAAGTCATTGTGTAGTGAATACCACACCCATTTCTCCATCAAGGGTATTAAACTTTATGAACATTTACTTATTGATTATATAGTTTCATCTATTAATTCTACATTCCTTTATCATGGAATAAATTATAATGTTTAATGAATCCATGTTATATAATCCATGTGACACACTAATGCATTAAATGAAATGATTAAGAAGGGAGAGCCCTAATAGCGCTCCAATGCATTGGGTAAAGAATAGTATCATTATATATCAAGTGAAATGAGGGTTTACTCATGATAATTAAAGTTAAATGATGGTTTACTCATGATACATGTGAAATGGGCCTTACCTCATGCTAATATCATGTAAAATGTTGTTTCCACATTTCCAAGTTATGAAAATCATGTTATATCATTCCTTTATGTTCATGTTTCTATTGTGCTCCATTGATATGCCTATTTCCTAACATTTACTATATTATTTATGTTATTCCTTATCTACTCCCTTACTGGTCTTTATAGCTCACCCTTTTCACATGTATTTCCTCATGTTATCCCATCAATTCTAAGTACGAGGGAATGATGTGGTCACGTAAGATAAGTTTTCAATAAGATTTTGTGTTTTATGTTTGAAGTTGTTATGTAATGTTCCTAAGACCCAAAGACACTGAAACACTTGATATTATATGTTTTATCATGTGAAGTTTTTATGTAATAAATCATGTTTATATTTGAAATAAAGAGAATGGTTTTTTGTTGGTATTAGAGGATTAGTTTTGCTATTTTTAGGATTAGGATTAGAAAACCCTAGTGAATTCCTTAGGGATAAGAATAAGTATAATAAAAACATAACTAAATTTTGTTGAGTATTAGGTAAGTGGTTTATCATGAAAATACATCCCTATCAAGATACCAAATGGTAGAGGCAGTTGTGGCACAAATGTATCTAGGGGTAAAACTCAAAAACACCACTTTGATCTAGACTCGAACGAGAATCGGTGCACGACAACAAGCCTCGTTGCACTCTTGGTTACGACACCCCCTAGGGATATTATTTGTTAAATTCATGAGCTTATTGTGAACCATTATTATGGGAATAAAAAAATTCATATAAGAATATATTTTGGGAAGTAGATCATGGATAACATAGATTGAAGCCTAGAAATTCATAAGTTAAAGAAATAAATGTAATTTATAAGTTACTATTTTTTTCATTGGATTACCATTTATGTGCTACCCATAAAATTACTTTTATTCTATCCAATGGCTGGTAATAGGAGGACTCATGATAACAACTGATGTGAAGATCAATGCGATGATTTTTCTAATTAGATGCTCAATCCAATAGGAGTGGGAATCACGAACTTTGTCAAGATACTCTCTCCATTAACTCAAGTATTGAATAGAAGCGTGGGTTAAGAGGAACATTCAAACCCCCCTAAGAAAGAACAAGTAACAATCGAGAGCTTCATGAGACAAAGGCCTCCTACTTTTAATGTATCATTTGACCCCTCAATCACTGAACAATAGATCAACTCCATTGAGAATATCTTCTCCATCCTTCAATGTTATAATCAAGAGAAGGTACTTTTGGATCTTATCATATGGAGGGTTAATCTGATCAATGGTGGAAATTGATCAAAAATATGAAGCCTGAGGAGGATATCAAGGTGTTGGAATTGAAGGATTTCTGGAAAATGTTTTTCAAAAAATATTTTCCTTGCACCCTCTGACTTAAGATGGAAAGGGAATTTATTTCCCTCAAGAAAAAAGATGATGAATCCATCAGAGTTTATGAGGAAAACTTCAAAATCCTTTCATGATATGCCTCTGGATTTGTCGTTACCTCCAAATTCATTGTTGACCACTTCTTTACTGGTCTAAAACCTAACCTACAGAAAGACCTAGTGATTCGTGACTTCGAGAGCTATGAGGAAATTGTATGCTATTCCCTCAAAGTCGAAACAGAGATCGGAGAATCTCAAGGGTATCATGGGAATAATTGGTGTAAGGTGAACTTTAATTACAGTGGTCCAATGGATAAATCCAATGGTGCTATGAAAATATAGAACCCCACTTTCCAAATGTGAGGAATGAAGCACCCCATAAATTACCTCAATGGGATGAGAAAATTTTTTAGATGTCAAAGAGAAGGGATCCATGATATTAACCACCAACAAGAGAAATACACGGATGTGACAGAGGAGTGGAACGCTCCCTTCGAGCCTCAACGTGTTGTTTATTTCTTCAACTACAAAGAACCAGGGCACTTTGTAAACCAATTCCCTAAGCCAAGGGTTTTCGAAGACAACCAATAACCTCAATGACAATAAGTGCGAGATTTTTCCATCACTACAGCCAAAGTGAAACCTGAAAATGAAGTGTTGACAAGTACGCAAATTATTCATTCAAGAATAGAGAACATAGTTTTTGATTCCAACTCTATGCATCCTTTTATATCCCGAATTTTTAGTAGAACTATCTCAACACCACCAAAATTCATGTATATAAAGATGTCGGTGAGTACGAAAAATGGGGAAATCATTGTATCCAATGAATATAACTCCTCCCCTATCATAATTTGTGAATTTAACTTCCTGATGAACCTGGTCATACTAACTCTGGTGAAATTATATGAAATTCTCGACATTGATTGGATTTCCTTATATAGATCCAACATAAATTTCCATGAGCGGGAAATCACTCTTTATATGGAGAATCGACCCTCGATTCTATACAAGTATAAGGAGGAGGGTGATTCTTCCATAGAACCATCATCTAAAGTTTGGATATTACTTCCCTATGAGCATGCATATCTGGATCAGATGATTGAGTCTAAGGAAACAACCATCCTTGAAGACATGCCTATTGTGAGGGAATTCGCTAATTTGTTTCCTGAGGAATTGCTTGGTCTTCCTCATAGAAGAGATTTTGAATTCTCAATTGATCTTATACCTGTGATATTTCTAATATCCAAGACAATATATAGAATGGCTGTCGTAAAGCTTTAGGAGATGAAAAAACAACTATCGGAGAATATGGATAAAGGGTTTATATTCCCAAGTGCTTCACTATGGGGTGCACCAGTCCTCTTCATCAAGAAGAAGTATGATTCAATGCACCTTTGAATTGATTATCGTGAGATGAACAAAATCACGATAAAGAACAAGTATCCTATACCCCAAATTAATTACTTGTTTGATTAGCTACGTGGACCACAATAATTCTCTAAGGTGGATCTGCGGTTGGGATATTATCAAGTAAGGGTGAAGAAGGAAGATATCCCCAAGACTTATTTTCGTACAAGATATGGGTACTATGAATTCATAGTAATGACTTTCAGACTCACTAATGCTCCCAAAATATTCATGGACTTGATGAATAGAGTTTTTAGAGATTACCTTAACAAATATGTGGTAGTATTTATAGATGATATTATAATATACTCCAAAACCAAGGAGTATGAGGAGAATCTAAGCACTGTACTAGAGACCTTGCGAAAGGAGAAGCTCTATGCAAAGTACATCAAGTGTGAGTTATAGTTGAAGGAGGTCTCATTCTTGGGTCATATCATCACATGAAATGGGATATATATGGATCCCTCCAAGAAAGTTTTAATTGAGGGATGATCGAGGCCAACATTAGTAACAGATATCCATAGATTCCTAAGGTTAGCTAGATATTATCGTTGATTTGTGAGAAATTTCTCATGATTGTCAAACCCTCTTAACAAGCTAACTTTGAAGGGAGTAAAGTTTTCTTGGAGTGATGAATGTGAAGAAAGCTTCAAGGAGTTAAAAAGGAGGCTTATCAATATTCTCGAGCTCACATTACCAATAAGTGGAGAACTTTTTATGTTATTTAGTGATGCTTTGAAGAAGGGCCTAGGCTATGTGTAGATGAAAAATGAAAAATTCAGTACCTATTCTTTAAGATAATTAAATGTTCACGAGAAGAACTATCCATCACATGATCTGGAGTTGGTTGTAGTGATATTTTCTTTAAATATTTGGTGACATTATCTCTTTGGGGAGATGTATGAATTATACATGGATAAAAAAATCCTCAAGTATAAATTCATACAGATAGATATGAACATGAAACAATGAAAATTGTTAGAGATGATAAAAAATAATGACTTTTCAATCCATTACCACTATGGGAAAGAGAACTAGGTGAAAGATTCTCTATGTAGAAAGGACCCAACAATTCTATCATTGATGAGAATTGAAAAGGATCCAATCTTCTATGATTTGATAAATATAGACATGGGAATCATAAAGAAGGGAACACCATCAATCATTTCAAAAATGATTTCTCAACTGTCTCTTTTGGAGGGGATAAATGTTTCTCAAAAGGATGATGTGGGAATTTAGATGAAAGTGGAAACTATAGGAAATGGGAAATCCTAGAAGTTCAATGTTAACGAAGAAGGAATTGTGAGATTTGGGAAAAGACTATGTGTTCTATCATGTCCAGAGATGAAGAAGGAAATTTTGGATGATGAACATAGTTCTAATTTCTCCATTCACCCAGGAAACACAATGATGTATCAAGATCTTTGAGAGCATTATTGGTGGGATAACATGAAGAAGGAGATCGCTGAATATACATTTAAGTGCCTGGTATGTTAGCAATTGAAGGTTGAGTGGCATAAGTCTAAGGGGATGATGCAATCATTACCCATACCATCATGGAAAAGGGAGATCATCACTATGGACTTTCTCACCGGACTTTTGAAGACATCCAAAGGAAATAATGACATCTGAGTTGTTTTGGATTTTCTTACAATGACTGCACGCTTCATTGAAATTTGGGAGGATTTCTCATTGGATCATCTGGCATGGATATACATTAGAGATGTGGTAAGTCTTCATGGAGTAACACTATAGATTGTATCCAATATAGATTCAAGATTCACCTATAAGTTCTAGAAGATTCTTCAACATGCTATGAATACTGAGTTCAACTTCAATATGGTTATCATCCTCAAACTGATGGCCAATCTGAGAAAACTACCTAGACATTAGAGTAAATGTTGAGAGCATGCTCAATTGATTCCAAATGAGGTTGGTATTAACATCTTCCTCTAGTTGAGTTCTCTTACAATAACAGTTTCTACTTGTAACATCCCGGTTCCGGAAGCCACCTAGAGGTGCCCCGTACCCGGTTGGTCCCATGGCCTCAAGCGCGTTTCCCCAAATTCGAGAGGCTGTCAACTAGCAGTGAGGGCCTTGGGTGTGATAGTGGGGAAACTATTACCTCATTTGCAGATTACATATCATAAGTAAAAAAACATACAATAGCGGAAGCAGTAAATATCCAACAACAATCAACAGTGGGAGACTAAAACAATAAACAACTTGGGCACACATGTATATAAGAAATGATGCACGATACGTATGTCTAGGAAAGCTTCCAAACAAGTCACAATGATTAATACAAAACTAAACCAAAGTATAGAAGAAAAAAATAGGTAACTCCTCAGCATCGCAAGCCTCGACTATGTCCCATGCTCTCCTGCTCCAAGCAATCAAGTACCAGAAGTCGAAGGGAACTTGCCCTTGTCTATACCTGCAACAACATAGTCTTCTTGGGACCAAAAACATGGCCCAAATATGGTGTGAGACTAAATCCTAGTAGGAAACCACCAGAAAATCTGTTCCTAACAGTCTGTGAGTGTATGGAGGGTAAACATACAGTAAGCATAAAACAGTAACAATAAACAACATGCAGTAATCAGTAAGCAGTAACAGGATGACATGCAATGGTAACCAAACCACAGAACAACAAGGATCAGTGAAGAAATAACTAACCACAATAGGAACCCCTCTGGTCCTATACAATAAGTACCGACAACCCTCTGGGCAGTGCACTCAGCCTAACCCCTCTAGTTTGGTCATACGAAATTACAAGACTCTCTGGGGAAGCTCGCTCGGTCAATTCCCCTTATAGTCTAGGGTAGTCAGGGACTCTCTGAGGTAGATCACATGGTCTAATACCATTATATCCCCAAGGTCTAGAAACTCTATGATGAAGCACTCTCAGTCAATTCATCCTATAGTCTCAGGTCTATCACAGACTCTCTAAGGAAGATCTCTCGATCAATTCCTTCTCTATCCTAGAAAAGGTTTTAAAGAAAATCAAACAAGTAAAGACTCTCTGAGGAATCTAACCCAGTCTACCCTCCTGTAGTCTATAATATCCAAGAATATATGGGAAGGTCACTCAGTCTATCCCCCTATAGTCTATAATGTCCAAGACTCTCTGTGGAAGCTCACTAGGTCTACCCTCCTGTCGTCGATAACATCCGAGACTCTCTGGGAAGCTCACTCAGTCTATCCCTTATAGTCTATAGCACCAGGTTCTCACGGTCCCATACTGGTCAGTGCATAATAATTATATAAGGTCAAAGTACACCTTTAGAGCTACCAAGATAACCAGTCTACAACAAAACAAGCACGTCAAGAATATCATTCCATCCTACGGTGACAAGGCATGAAAAAAAACTATAACGACCAAAGGTTAACAGTAACTAGGCATGGAAAAAACATAAAATAACATCAGTAATCAAAAATAATAATCAAATTACCTCTACAAAAGCATATAAGCATGGAAGGAAAACAATAGGGGGAAAATGCTAAACACGCAATACCCTGTTCAAGGTTATTGGTGGAATTTGCACATAAAACACAAATAATTCTAAAGGTAAGGCACAAACCACATACCATGATGCTAGGAGATCAATATACTTGAACCACAAGGATTTATTATCCTTATAATGTCATAGATCTATGAAAACACACAAAATGATAAACCCACGATAACTTGAGAAAGAGGAAAAATCATGGAATGAGACTCAAGAAGAAGGAAGAGCTCACCGCTGCGGTTCCAACGTAATCGATGGTGGTTGATTCAACAAACAGACGAAGACTCAGGGGCTCAGAGAGTGTTCGTAGCCATACGGGTGCTCTCTGTCGATGAACCTGGAGAAGAAGACAATTCTGTCAATTAAACGTGGACCCGGTCCGTTTAATGGAAAAAAAGAAAGCATACAGCGTGTACTTCTGGGGTACACGGCGTGCACTTGGCCTTTTTTATACTCCACTTTAAGTGGCATCCACATCACCCCTACACACCATGTGTGTGGCCCGGACATAGCCAGCACACAGCCTGACACTGCATTATATTACACAACGTATACTTATAAAGTACAAGACGTGTACTCTAAAAATTTCCAGATTTTCCTCTTTTTCTAAAAAACGACCAGAAAAGGAAAAACATATCTGAAACGAAGATCTGGGTTCTTACACTACTCAAGAATCCAAATGGCTTCTTATGAATCCTTTTATGGGAAGATGTACAGAACACCATCATGTTAGGATGATGTGGGGGAGAGAAAACTCCTAGGTCTAGAAATTGGCGATGAAATAGTGGAGAATTTTGAGACCATCTAGCAGCACATTAAAGATCCTCAGATTCGAAAAAAGAGATATGCTAATAATAATAGACGGGACATAGAGTTTGATGTTAAAGACATTGTATTCCTCTGCATATCACCGTAGAAGAGGTTTATGTGATTTGGGAATAAGGGAAAGCTTAGTTCAAGGTACATCAGCCCTTTTGAGATCCTTGATCGCATTGGAGCAGTGGCCTATCGAATAACACTCCCACAAAACCTATCTCAAGTACATGATGTGTTCCATGTATCCCTATTGAGGAAGTAAATACCTAACCTATCACATATACTCAATCCAGAGGTGGTACCATTGGAGAATGACCTCTCTTATGAAGAGAAGCTGGTGAAGATATTAGATCATAGGGAAAAATTTCTAAGAAATAAAAAAATTCCCCTTTTGAAAGTGTTGTGGAGAAACCACAAGTTTGAAGAAAAAACATGGGAATCAGAGGAAGTGATGAAGTAGAGTTACCAAAATATGTTTTAGTGTGGGAAAATGAAATTTCGAGGGAGAAATTTCTTAAGGGGGAAGATTATAACGACCCAAAATTTTATTAATAAAAATGTCTCTTGATCTAATTAAATGTATTATTATATATAGTGATCATATAAAACATATAAACTTATATGGTTATATGTTTTTGTATTTTTAAAATACAATTAAGAATTGTGACCATTGCTAATATAGCCATTGAATAGTGATCACATGATTAGTATAAATATAGGGCTTTAATAAATCCAATTTACTCAGAAAAAGGAAGCAATAGCCTGATTCAGTAGAATTTCTCCATAAGAAGCCCATTTTTAAGAGCTCAGAAACGTGGTGGTGTCATTGAGCTTCGCTCTTGACCAAGCCCAAGATGAGATTGAAGATTTTAATCTTGAGAGAAACCGCCTATGGGAGAAGTGGAAGTTAATAGAGATTACCACATGTGCAATGTTATTCAAACCACCCCAAGAGTCTATCTCCATCGTGCACCTTACCCTAAGGTCTTATGTGGGTGTTTTCAAGTGTTATGTAACAAGACCCTAGCAGTATGATTATGTTCATTATTTTTGTATACAGAATATACATTTATTTTATTATTATTACTTTGTAAATAGTTTTTAAAGCACAAATATTATTATTGAATTAAGAAATATATTTTGATGAATTAATGGATTTTTAATTAAACAATATTTCAATAAAATTTTATTATTAAAATACTTTTTATTAAATATAAATGATCGTATACTTTTTATAATACAATTGCAATTTTTATTAAGGCTTGAAAGCTATTTTTGTCAAAACCCATGAATTTTCAATAAATGATAGTTTTTATTTTATAAATAAAAATTAACATATTTATAAAATTATTTATATATAATAAATATTATTTTTGGAATCAGTACATCAAAATTATCCAACGGTTAATTTTTCATAATTTTTTGAGATAGTCAATTTTTTTGGTAAAAATTAAATACCGTGTAATTATATAATATTTTTTATGAGATCATAATGACCCAATAGTGATGTAATAATACAATAAATGATATTTTTGTGAATAATATCTTTTTAACATTTAAATAATGTAATTTTAGGTTTATTTTAATTATTTTACAATGCGTTAGTAGACCCTCCAAGACTTATAAAACGTTTTATCTTTTTAAATTGTTTTCCTTTAGAGTGTGGATCACCTCCACATAAGAAACCATAATATTTTAATAAGTTAGGTCATTTTCCATATACAATAATGTTTTCACCCCCCTTTAAAAAAACCATGGGGAAAAACCATGATATGGTTTTTGGTTTTGATTAGTTTAATTTGTAGGGTCCAAAACCTAAATAATAATGAATTCCCTCCATTTTCCTATATAAACACACCCAAGATCCCACTTCCTCTTCAGTAAAAGCCTTTGGAGCTCTAAAAACCCCTAACATCATCTCTCTATAATCCTACCAAGGTGACCCATGGTCCCAATAAGCCTCTCTCAAGCCTCTCTCAAGCCTTTGGGATCACACTTCCAAGTAAGGGATTTCTTCCTTTCTCATTTTTTTTCCAAATTTCATTATGTTATTATACCATTTTGTTTTCAATTAGAAATGTTGGGGTATGATTTCAAACCTCCCCCATATTTTCCTCTTTATTTTTTAATGATGAGAGACCCATTTATCTCTCATCAATGCCTCCCATGTACACCGGTTACCATGCCGAAATTCCGTAATGGATTTATCTCTCCTCATTTACATTCAAGCAATTCTTTTGTGTTATGAATCTAAATTCCATTAAATATGTTGGGACATGTTTTTATATTACCCTCTTAATTTCTATTTCATGTACATATTATGAGACCTCCCTTTCTCTCTCATCAACAATTTTTATTAATTCTTTTGTCACGCTGTTATGCTGCCGAAATTGCACCACGATTTTCCAAGCCAAAGTCACTTGTAGTGAATACCATTCACATTTCTCTATTAAGGGTATTCAAATTTATGAAAATTTACTTATTAATTATATAGTTTCGTATATTAATTCTAAACTCCATTATCATGGAATAAATTATGATGTTTAATTAATCTATATTATATGATCAATGTGGCACACATTTGCATAAAATTAAATGATTAAGAAGGGTGCACCCTAATAGCACTCCAATGCATTGGGTAAAGATTAGTATCATTATACATCAAGTGAAATGTTGGTTTACTCATTCTAATTCAAGTGAAATGAGATTTTACTAATTATCCATGTGCAATGGGGCTTGTCTCATGCTAATATCATGTTAAATGTTATTGCCACATTTCCAAGTTATGATAATCATTCTATATCATGCCTCTATGTTCATGTTTCTTTTTCACTTCATTAATATGCCTATTTCCTAACATGTCATATATTCTTTTTGTTATGCCTTTTTACTCCCTTACTAGGCTTTATAGCTCTCACTTTTTATATGTATGTCTTCAAGTTATCCCATGCAATTATAAGTACAAGGAAATGATGTGTTCATGCAAAAGAAGTTTTCAATAAGATATTATGTTTTACATTTTAAGTTGTTATGTAATGTTCTTAAGCACCAAAGACACTATACCTCTCAATATTCTATGTTGTATCAAGTGAAGGTTTTATGTAATAAATCATGTTTAAGTGTGAAATAAAGACGAGGGTTGTTATAATAAATAGAGGTTTGTGGTTCATTTTTATGGTATTATAAACCTAAAGTTGATTGAGAGATAATCTAGAAGATGAAAAAGTGAAATATGTTCCCATGGGGGAACATATTAATGTATCATTTATAGTTGGTGTTCATCAATAATAGAATTTAAAAAGTTTTATTCTATTATTTAGTAGGTTTCTAGAAAATGTACCCCCTATAATTCGGGCTGGGTAGGGTTTCCAAAAGGTGGTTTCTCTTATAACTATAATTATCCTCTTAATAAACGATATATTGTCTTATATTGTTGAGTAGGACTTTCTTTGAGACACGTTTTCCTATGTGTTGTGATTTTTTTCAATAATGTCATGTGTTTATTCTTGAATTTTTTATTTTTATGTAATATCTTATCAAATTCCATGAATTTACCAAAATCAATGTGAATGGTGATTCAAAAATGTGTATAGGGAAAATATCCTTCATATTTAAAAACATTGAATATGTAGGGGTGTATTATGGAATTTTTGACCCTTCTAGGTGACTTATTTTGTAAGTTGATGTCCAAAAGAAACTTTGAGTCATGGGAGTTTGAGTGGTTGAAATTTAATGGTTATGAGTTCCCTATACATGGTGAGGGATTTATGGTATTTCAATGGACACAACATGAAAATTTACCCAACATGTAGTATTATGACCTGAGGAATTCTAGTGAATGATATCAACTACAAGTGGTATAAAAGATTGGTTTCATATTATCTTTTTATTAGTTCAAAAAGTTTCACAAGAACTGTAGATTTTGGGTGATGAGATTGGTTTTATGATCAATGGTTATTTATGATCGACTGGTTTACTATGTTAATAAGGTAACTCATTAAGTTTTTTGTACTCATTCACCTTTAATTTTATGCATTTTGTTCAATATCTTATGGTTCAAACAACACCAAAATAAATTAAATAATGATATATTATAATAAAAGATGACATAGATCACAATATAGTTAAATTTAACATTATTATAAAAAATTCATGCCTTTTATGGTTCTAATTAATCAAAGAAAATACCATTAAATATGGAGAAAATATTTTTATAAATTATGTTTTTTATTAAATTTATTACATTTAAGGAATTATATCAATATAATTTATTAATAAAATTAAATCAATTATGAATAAAATTAATAATTAAGTAACCATGAGGATTACTAATTTAATTATTCAAGGACAATGAAAAATGTTTTAGTTAAAATAGTAATTTATATTATATATGTTTTATTTAAAAATAAAATTTCTCATATTTAAAGGATGAGTTTTAATTAAATTAATTATATATATATATTACAACAAATTATCATTCATTTAATGTTTTTTATTTATCAAAGAATAAGTATAGATTTTTTATGCTTAAAAATAAATTTTTCTAAAAATTGATTTTTATGAAGTATGGGTACTTGTATAAAAATTAATTTTTATCACCTATAGAAATTGTATATAATAAAATGTTTTTCCTATTTGGAATAAAATTTTTAAAATTATATAATAAGGTCAATATCATTTTTGGGCATAAAAATAAGATTCTAAGGTAAAAGTTAGTCACCATGGTGAATGATAAAACGAGGTTTAGTGTTAAATCAAGGTATAAATTCATAAAATATCACAAAATATGATCTATAAATGAGTTTATAATGGTATTATTGACCTCCACTAATATTATAATAAATAAATATAAATTTGGGATCAAATTTCCTTTAATATGGAAATTTTTTTTAAAAAAGAAACGAGTATTTACTAAAATACCACACTTTCTCTCTTATAAAAGGACCTATCCATAAACCTTTATATGACACACCTAAAGTTCTTATAATAATATATACAATACAACATTTAATTTCCTAAGAATCCCCTCATAGTTTTTTATCACTTGGTCTTAATAAGATTACCCAAATCCTTCAAATCCAGGAAGGTTTCCAAATGAAGATTGAATATCTACTTTATACGTAACACCTTATTATTATTGTTTTTAATAGAAATTCATCCTCAAAATCATCTTAAATATGATTTAATAGTTTAATAAAATGTTTATTTAAATCATTAATATTCTGTAAGAGTTATATTATTAATCTAAAATAACAAGTTTTTACACATTTAGTCATTATAATGTGTTCTTGTTTGGGTCAATTCTACTATCTACATGAATGATGTTATAATGTTTACGTCAATAATGACTATGGAAAATTAACTACTGATAATATTACGTAGAAATTATTAATTTAATATGTTTTAATAATTAATTAATTGTAATATAAGGAGTTATATTCTGTAATTAATGTAATTATTTTGTTAACTCAATAAGCCTAAAAAAAGATATTTTTAATATTTCCATGAAAAACATCACCATAAGTTTCATGCAATTACCATGAGAATCCATAACTATATAAAAACAATTTCATCATCATAAAAATTCTGCATAATATAAACACACGACCAAGTAGAAAGGATCAGAATTGATAAACTGAAGCATATATAGAGAAATAAAATAGCCACACCAAAATATTAATTTTAATAATAAACATTAAATCTGTAGGAAATATGAAATTATACATTAATTTTGATATGTAAAATAAATATTAATAAGTTTAATAATAATAATAATAAAACTAAATTTATTATATAGGAACTTAGGTCATTTCTAACTAAGTAGAAGTATGTGATAAGGGTTTCTAGTCTCAATTCCCCTTTAATTAAGATATGTTCCTTGTTCAGTACCCATATTATTTTTGTGTGAAATATACACTCCCCCATTTATTTATTTTCTAATATTTTTCAATTATTTAATTGGATTTACAAATCCATATAAGGATATATCTTTAAAGGGATTTTGATTCAAATGTTACCAAACTCGTAAGGGATTCTTTTCCAATCTCACATGGAATTCCAGAGTGTTTTTGTATAAATTTTTTTCTGAGAGAATTATATATTATTTATCTCTAAAAAATTATATATTTTATTCTTATCTGGTTATTTTGTTGGTTTTACATGTCTTATAATCATTTTAATTCTCTTTTCTCCACAAATCAACTAGAAGGATGCTTGTAAGTAGAACCAAACTTATCTCTTCTTTCAGTCAAGAATGTTTTTCCTCTATTCCCAAATTATTTATATTGTTTTATAAGTTTCATTATATATTAATAAATGATTTATTAATTTCATTTTATATTTTATTTTAGTTCTTTTAAAAAATATAAAAATGATTTTTTATCAATTTCTGCATTGGTCATTTTTTACATTGTTTCCAAAAGTGTGAAAATAATATTTTTTTTATCATTTCCCACGTGAAAATATTATTTCACTATTATAAACTTTTTAAAAATATTACATTCCAAGTTTTCATAGTTTTTCAAATTTATTAAAATTTACATTGATTTGTAAATATTGTGTTTTAAAATAAAAGTTTTGAAAACTAAAGGATATTTCATCTTATTTTTTCAATGTACTTTACTAATGATATTTTTCATATACATCACTATAATTTAGTTTTTTTATGATAAAATAGGGATATATTCTAATGATACTATAAAAGTTCTTTCTCTAGATGTCTTATGATAATTTCTCAAGAAAAGTTTCATGAAATCTATTTCCTTCACACATGTTAGTTAATTTATAATGAAATCATGAATGTTTTCAAGTTATTATGACACCAATATGTATGATTTTTCAATATGTGATGGGTGGGTACATTATATCATTACAGTTTATTAGATATAGATTTCTATCTCATGAGATAAAGTTATGGGACATGGGTGGTTTTCCAAAGTTCAAAAGGATATGGAATACGAATGGTTATACCAAGTCCAAATGGTTATGGGGTGTAAGTGGTTAGCTCTAGTCTATAATGATATGGGTATTTTATTAGCCTATCCCTTTAAGATATGAATTTACTGGTAATTTAACTTTAAAAATTAGATGATTTTCTATTTTTATATTTATTCCACATTTCTATGTTATGTCACATTCCTATGTCATGCTCCATGTATAATGATTATCCTGTCATGCCTTTGTTTATTATGACATGGTATATATTATGTTTCCATAATGATACTTTTGAGGATATATTCCATCCCATCATTCCTTATGGATAGCTATGATGATCCCATGTTCTTATAATCACATATTTCTCCCATATTCATGTTTTCTATCATGCTTATGATTTAACCCTTTATGTCTCCTTCATATGTTTTTCTCTTACCAAGTGTTTGAGCATACTCCTTCTTATTCTTCCATTCCCAAGGAAATTAAGATGTGTATTAAGTATAGTGTGTCTATTAGGGTAACATGTGAGAAGGTTATTTGTGTGAGATGTTGAAGAAAAATGTGCAATAAGACATTTATATTTCCAATCACTACATACACAATACCATTGCATTTTAGGATTGTATGTTTATTTATGATTAAAAATGTTTATCTTATGGATTCAATGAAAAATATGTGTATGTTATGATCAAGTTATCACACTTGGTTTCAATTATAGTTTGTAAAGAATATGTGTTTATCATTGGATTGAGAGTGTTGGTCTAGATTGGTTTAGTTAGTATTAGAGTAAGGTTTAGTTATTCATGGGGGTTAGGCTAATAATTATAAGGTTTCCCAACTTAAAGTAACATAGTTTGAACCAAAATAATCATAGGATAAAATAAAAGTTTCATAGAGTAATATATCTTAATAGTGAAATTTCATATTCATATGATTATTTACTCCAATTTTCTTAAGATAATATGGTTGATTATTAATTTTAAAACTTTTGGATTTAGTAACTGATTTTAACTAGTAGGAATCAATTTTAAAAAGAGTGTCACAGACAATCAAAGGATTTTCCTAATTAGAAACTAAATAGGATGTGAGAAGGAGTAAAAAATTTCATGAAACTTCCATCCTAGATTATGAACAACAACATGAGCCATTTTGAATTCCCAAATATTCCAAAAAATTAATAACTCATTATTTATTAATTTATGTAGAAATGAACACCCTAATTTAGTGGGTCTTCTAATATACTAATTTTTATGTATTATATTAACATAATTGAAAATATTTTTTTATATTATATAGTAGTCAAAGAATGAAAATTTTGTTGTAGAAATTTATCATTTTAAAGGTGAGGTAGATCAATAGATAACATTAATCAAGAAGTTGTGGCAAGATGAATAAATCATATCATGGAATTGGGGGAGTTTAAGATGGTATTTTGCATTTAATATTTTCCCAAAAACTATTCATACAAAAATAGAGAGGGTATTTTTGGAACAGAAAAGGGAGGATGAAACTACTGACACCTATAAAGAAAACTTCACATGACATTCAAGGTATGATTATGGTTTTATCATTTAATATGAATTTAAAATTTCCCTTTTATTTAGTGGATTAAAAAAATTATTTTAAAAGAATTAACTATAATGGACTTTGGTAGTTATTAAGAAATTATTCGATGTGGACTCAATGTGGAAATAGAGATTTTAGGCTTCACTTATTCTAATGGTTTTAGTGATAAAAATAAAAAATAGTGTTTCATGGAATATAAAATGACAAAACCCATATAGGAATGAAAATAAATTTTCTTATATAACAAATATTTATGAGGAATTTTGGGGGATATTTTATAAAAAGAACATGTAAATGCATCAACTATGGAAGAGAAGTGACTTTAAAACATCAATTATAAAGATATATGAAGTGGAAAACCAATATAATTAATAAAAATAAATGTCAAACTAATGAACCGCCCATATTATAATTCTTCAATCATAATGAGTATAGACAATATTCAAACAAGATTACCAAACCATGGGTTAGCAAGGCCAACCGATGTTAACAACTTACAAAGCCGTGGGAGAATGTTAAAGCATATGTAATTACATATAATAATTTTTCTCATGAAAATAATGTGTTGAAATTTACATGCATTTGATTTTAGTTTTACCAACTCTTTTTTATCTAGAATGTTTTTAGGATCATCAAATCACCAACCCAATCGGTAGATATTTAATTATCATTGAAAGATCCCATTAGTGTGACGATTTCATCCCAAGAATACAACTCTTCTATCATTTATGTTTATGGGAATATGTTTTCTTAAGATCTTATTATTCTACCTTTAGTTGAATTTGATAAGATTTGGAGCATGGACTAGATCTCCCAATATAGAGTCTATATTATCTTATAGGATAGGGAATTCAAATTTCATATCCCAAAAAATCTATGATAATTTAGCATTTCAAGGTTGAATTATAAAACCTAATGAAAATTATTTCCTTTACATGTGTTTTAATACCCAATCATTAGGGGAATTTAGTTCAAATGTTTGAGGAGAAACTCATAATTGATGATATATTGACTGGGAATAAATACATTAATGTTTTTTATGAAGGGTTACATGGTCTTACAAAAAGAATAAGGTTTGTATATCATTATAAATTACATCTTGAATTATATATATCTTATGAATATGATAAAATATTTTTATTTATGACATATAATTTAAATTTAGAGGATGAAATTTATTCAGGGGGTGTAACAACTTAAGATTTTAGTATGTATTTAATTATAAATAAATTAAATATGTTTGATAGATTGCGGTGCATGTAACTCCAAACTAATGTGAATAATGATATAGTATAATAAAAGATGAAATACATGAAAATATTGTTAAATGAAACATTATTTGAAAAATATATTACTTTTTAAGGTTCTAATTCACCTACGAAAATGCAATTGATTCTGGAGAACAGTTTTTGTGAATTATTCATTTTTTAAAAAATTTGTTAATTTTTTAGAATGATATCAATAAAATGTATTAATAAAATTTATGTAATGATTAGTAAAATCAATAATTAAGTAACTATAAAGAGTTATAATTTAATTATTCATGGCTAAAAAGAAATGTTTTTATTAAAAACATTATTTTATATTGTATGTATTTTTATCTAAAAATTAAAATTTTCGTATCTAAAGAATAAATTTTAATTCAATTAAAAAATTTATTTATATATATATGAAAACAAATTACCAATGATTTAATGATTATTATTTTGTAAGGAATAAGTATATATTTATTTTTATTCATAGAGAAATATATCTTTCTAAAATTTTTATACATTATACATACTTATATTATAAATAAATTTTATCACATTTAGAAATTATATTTGATAAAATGATTTTAATATTTGAAATAAATATGTGAAAATTAGTTAATGAGGTTAATTTTTTTTCAAACATAAAAAGGTTAGTAAGGTAGAAGTTAGTGAGAATGGTAATGGATAATACGAGGTAAAAGTGCTAAACCAAGGGATGAATTAATTAAATATCATTGAAAATTATCTATAAATTGGTATATGATGGTATTAAAGAACTAAACATATATTATCCTCACTAATTTTATAATTTTGATCAACTTTCATTGAATATGACCTTTATTTTATATTATAAAATGAGTATTTACAAAAATAAAACCCTTTCTTAGTTATAAAAGGACCCACCCACTACATTTTACCAGAAACACCTAATGTTATAATATATATATATATATACACACAACCATATTTCCTTAAATAAAAATCTTGTCACATTTTACCCTCTTTTTCTTAAGAGTATTCCCAAATCCTTCAAAACTAATAAGGTTTCCAAGAGAATATATAATTTATTCTTTATAAGTAAAGAATTATTATCCTTATTTTCCATTGAAAGTCATCCTATAACTCTACTAAAACAAGATTTAAAAATTTAATAATTTTTTTAATCATTTATATTATATAAAAGGTATATTATTACTATAAAATAAAAAGTTTTACTCATTTATTCATTATGATGTGTGCTTGTTTAGGTCGGTTCTACCACCCAAGTGAATGATGTCATAAATTTTACTTCATGAATGAATAAGAAAACTTAAATAATAGTAATATTATGTAAAAATTATTAATTTGATATATCTTAAGAATTATTTAATGGCAATATGATAATGTATATTATCTAATTAATTCAATTCATTTTTTAATACTATAAGTATTTAAAAGTAATTTTTAAGATTTCATTTCAAAATATCAGAATAATTTCTATGAAATTAACATGAGAGTCTATAAATATTTTAAAAAATATATATTAAATCATCATTAAGATTTTATAGGATATTAAACCACAATCAAAAAATAATTTCCAGAACTTCCAAACTAAACCTGTATGGAGAAGTCGAACCGTTGACACCCAAATATTATTTTTAATAATAAATAATTAATTTGTGGTTAATGATGAGTTATAAATTAACAGTATTAAGTAAAATAAATATTAATAAGGATACAAATAATAATAATAGAAAAAAATTTATTTTAAATATATTTATATAATGTCTGACCAAGCTGAAGTCTGTGGTAAGCGTTTATCATATCAATTTTCCCTTTATTGAGATATTTTCCATGTTCACCACCTATTTTATCTTTTATAGTGTATATAATTCCACATGGATGTATTTGATAACAATTTTAATTTAATTCAATTGAATTAAAAATACATTTTTGGATCTATCTTTAAATGAATTTTGATTCAAATGTTACAAAATACATAAAGTTTTCATTTCCAATATCACTTTGAAATTTAGATTGTCTATTTATAAATTCAGATTTGAGGTAATTGTATGTAATTTATCTCTAAAATTGAATTTATTTTATTTTAATATGGTTATTTATAGTTTTCACTTATATTATTTTAATTAAACTTCCCTTTGGTTTACAAATCAACTGGAGGGATGCTTGTAAGTAGCACTGACCTTCTCTTCTTTTAACAAAGAATATTTTTTTTATCCATATCCATATTATTTAGATTATTTTAGGGATATTATTATATATAATTAAATTATTTCTTAAGGTTATTTTATACTATCTTTTACTTACTTTAAAAAAACATAAAATATATATTTTTGTCATTTTCCACCTGGGTCACTTTTGACTTTCATTATAAAAGTGTGAAAGAAATCTCTTTTTTAATGTTTCCCACATGAACACATTCTTCAGAAATTATAAAGATTTTTTAATGAGCCTTAATTTCTATATTTTCATTATTTTCTAAAAGTAATTATTATTCCAATTGTTGGGTAAAATTTTATTTTAAAATAATAGTTATCAAAAGTAAATGATATTTCTTCTTATTTTTTCCAAATAATTTTATAATTTTACTTTAAAGGTGTTTTTCATATATTTCAACCTCTTTTTTTGTTTCTTATACTTTACTTGGGATATTATCCAATGATACTATACGCCATATTTTTTTGGATGGATTATGATAATTTCTTAAGGATGTTTCTTGAAATTCATTTCTTTTCTATTGGTTTGTTAAGATATAATGGAATTTCGAATGTTTTCAAGTTCTTAGAGAACACATATGTATGGTTTATCATCATTTAATGAGTGTTTATCTTATATTTATAACATACCACTAACTTATTTCAGGAACTTATTCACCCTTTTTCTGATCGTATGTTGTTTGGTGTTTGTCTCAGGTTTTTTTGGGTAAAATTTAAAAATTTTTGGATCTTTTTGGGGATCTAAACAGTTGGTGAGTGGTTAGGAAAACCATGCATTTCGGCCCAAAATATTATTCAGAAAATATTGAAAAACTATAAGGGGGTGGAAGGTTTTTGTAAACCATGCAACCACCCCTCTAAACCATGAACCCTTGGATAGTGTGGGTTTCCACATTTGGTGCATAACTATTTTAACCATGTTTATAAACCATACACACCATCCAAAATCACATTAGGGGTGCACGATTTGGGTGAATGGTTACTACTAACTATGTGAACCATCCATGACACCATGAACATAGGTTTTTAACCTCTTAAATTAATAAAAAATATCGATACCCCCATTTAAGATGACTAAACACCCTCCCTCAACCTAAATCAGTTTCTTTTGATTTTTGTGGATCTCTAGAAGATTATTTATCTCTAAAAACATCTTATCTTTAAAATAAAAGTGTTGGTGGATGATTTTAATCCCTCTCAAATAAGTGAATTCTTGTCATACAGTTTCTCCTGATCTTCTATTATCTCCTCATTGGAGAGTGAAAGATCATTATGTTATTGATGTATCTATTCTCCATTTTGACAGATAATTATTATAGGTTTGATTGCTTGATCTCCTACACCCTCATTCTTTGTTTAGAAATCCCATTGTGGATGTTGTGAATTTTTTCATGTGATTAATGTTACAAGGTTCCATAAGGATTTACCCTACGACTGAAACCCTCTATTTCTTTAATTAATTCAAATGTGTTTTTAATTGATTTAAAAAAAATTATGATGTTTTGATATTTGATTTAAAAAGGGAATAAAATTGTAAACCCCCCAATTTCAGTGTAATTAAAATTATTGGGTGGATTTTGAGAAAAAATATTGATTTAGATGAAAGTGTATTGGTTGAAAAAATTTGATTTTTATTCTCGAGAAAATTGGATTAAATTGAAAGATGATTTAAAAAAATTAATTTTATGAAAACTAATGATTTCGTTTTGAAGCTGAAAAGTTATTTGGAAACTAAAATTGGGAAATTGAAATTGGAATGATGAAGTGATTTGAAATTATTGATCTTCCAATGATTGATTGATTTATTGTTCCAAGTAGGTGATTATGATAAGAAAACTAGGACTCTGACTCTCGAATATTGGATTTCTAATGACAACACAAACTAAACCAAGTTAGTCATCATTATCCATGATGGGATGTTGATTGATCCGTCTTGTTGGCCTAATCCTTGGGATATGTTCCCACATATATGAGATGTGAAAATAATTAATAAGTGTCGGGATACTATAGATAGAATATAACAAAACTCAGGTCTTATGAGCCTGGTGATTTGTTTTTTTTGGAATTTATTATACATTCCATTAATTATAGAATTGTTTTATTCATTACAATTTTTTTATAAAATTTTTTAATAGAAAATGAAAATTTAAGATTGATTTGACATAACTTCCATTTTTGATTAAAATCATGTTTTGTTGAAAATATTGAAATGAATTTCCATGCCATGTTTTATTTAAAATGAAAGATAAATGATTTATTAATTTAGAATTTATTATAGAAAAATTGGTGAGACCCTGCTAGGTTGTTTATCTCAAATAGTACCTTTTCCTTTAGGAATTTGTAGAATATATTATATCAGGTCCAAGAAAATGGAATACACCAATTATAGGTGCAATGTGTAGTAGATTCATGGAACTTGGAGTGATGGAGGTTTCTAATGGAGATGTGATCCAACTATTACAAGGGTTTTTTAATTATTTACCTTGGCTGATGATGTGTACTTTATGATGTACTATCTGGGTATTGTTTTACCTATTTTATTTTCTAGTACTTTCTTCTTTAATAGGGTCAGAATACCATCCTGTATCATTTATTTTCTTCTATCTTGTTGAAAAATATTCCCTCTTGATGTTAATTATATTTTAGGTTCTAGTCTCTAACCCATGGGGAGTGGTAACACACTTTGGGATATGTTAGGACCAGATCAAGCATCATTGTACCAAGTTATTCAGGCTAGTTAATGAAAAAGTGGAATCAGATCCAAGTTGTGCATCTCTCATTGATGTCAGTATATAGCTTGGGTTATCTTGGTATAAAGGATGTAAGATTTTATATACTTAGAAGGTAGTTATGAGAAAGCTCCTAGAAAAATCCCATTATAATGATACTTAAGTCACCACAAGTATTTAGAAAAAGAAATTTTGAGGAATAATTTGATCTAATTATAGTTTTTTCCATAACTTTTATTTGAGTTTCTTGAAGTCCCAATCTTGAATTTTGTTTTATAGAATTGATATTCCCATATCTCTTGATTGAGATGATGACCTGAGTAACCTTACTGATGTTTTAGTGTTTTCTATTTATGTTGTGTAGCATTATGCCTATGATAAGACTTTTCGATAGGAAAAAATAAGAAGCTACTGGTGAACAAAAATATGTGAATCCTCTAGTGGATCAAAATATTATTCAGATAAGAGTGAATGCTATCTAGGATTTATAACAAGTACCTGTACCCCTTCTCGTCTAGGATCTGGTAGTGGAACCTCTAAGGGATGAATCTAAAAATCATAGTCATGATTTTATTCATCAAAATAGAAGATATTTACAAGGATCTAATGATCCTAAATATGTTGAGGATTAGTTGAAAAATATTGATTTTATTTTTTAGTTCTTGGAGACACCTGATTATATTAAAGTAAAACATGCTACCTTCAAAATTGAGTCACCTATTGGGAGATGGTGGGATTTTATGGTGACAAAAAAGAAACCTGAGATATTGGAGTAGAGGGACTTTGAAGTTATTTTCATGGATCATTTCAATCTAGAATCAATGGTCTTGGAAAAATACATAGAGTATTTCAGCCTCAAACATAGTGATAGGATCGTGACGTAGTATGATAACCATTTTGCTGAGCTTGTTCAGTCTTCTTCTGAAGTGGTGATGAATGAGAAACTAAAGGCACAAATATTTGAGATGGGTCTTCAATCAGAAATTCTATATCAAGTCTTTATACTGAAGTTCAATTCTTATGATGACATATTGTATTGAGCATTGATGGATGAGTTTGACTGGACTAGTAAGTCTGGGTTGATGAGAGTTACTTTATCTCATATTGGAAATTCTATTGGTTCCTTTAATGGAAAGATAAACCATGATGGGTTTCATGGTGTATATTGATAAAACGTGTCATCTATAACTCATGAGTTTCTTTACATAGGCCATTTTAATTTATTTTAGTGTGGAAATGAGTGAAATTCGATACAGTATTACACCGAGAAACCCAATATCTATAGTTCATGTGGATGATTAGGTCACTTGCAGATGTTATTTCATGTCTTTTCTACTCTACTTATTGTAACAGGTTCATTAGAAAAAAAGTACTAAGGTTAAATATGATGCTTCACGAACTAAGGGGTTTATAACACAGGCATATAGAATGAATCTTATTCACATTGGGGAAGAGTATCTAGGGGAAGCTGATGTGGGTCTACTAACTTGTAACACCCCAATCTTCCATGGTACACTTCTCTTTGAATAATACAATAGCGTGTGTTGTACGCAACACTGAGTTCAAGTACACCATGACTTACTAAACTAGCCGTTCAAAAGAGGTTATGAATAGTATTAACTAAATTTTAAATATTATATTATCCTTATAGTTTTAATCCATATAATGAGTTTCTAAGACATGATTTATGAACAAATTCATTTTTTTTCAGATAAAAGTAGTATTTTTCAAAAAATGAAATTTTACCGCCTTTTAATGGAGAAGCCTTTTTTAAAACCAATATTTTAAACTTTTATATATTTTACAAAATGAAATTCTTCTTTATAATCGAGACATAAGAATTTAGTATCAATAATGTTTTGGTGTCTTTCTGATAAATTTCATATTTGGATGAATAGTGAAAAATTACTAAATTTTAATTGAAAAAAACTTTTTTAATCGAAATAATTTATATTGTTAAATTATACATTTTAATGTTTTGGAAGTATAAATAGATTATATTTTTACTATTTAATCCAATTATGGTCATTTTAAGTAATTTCACCTTGAAATTGGACATAAACAAGTGTCAAACTTTTGATAGTTATTATTTCATAAAAATACGCCTTTTGGTTTCGAAAGCAGGAATCAATTTTAAATTAATAAATTAAACTTTTATGTTTTGAATTGGGTAAAATAGACTTCATTTTTGGATTCGTAATAATGAAATTATCCTAGGGTGAAATTTTGGTACTTTTCGGATAACTTTTATATTTTGATGAATAGTAAAAAAATTACTAAATTTTAATAAAAAACAACTTTTTTAATCGAAATAATTAATAGTGATAAATTATGAATTTGAGTGGTTTTAAATTATATTTAAAATATATTTTTACCATGTAATACAATGTGGGTCATTTAACATAATTTCACATTTAAACCATACATAAACAAGTGCCAATCTTTTGATAGTTATTATCTCTTAAAAACACGCTTTTTGTTTTAACAATGAGAATTAATTTTAAATTAATTTCTGCCACTTCTGTGTTTTGAATTTGGAAAAATGGATTATATATTTGGAATAAGGATGTTCAAATTGTATAAATAGGTAACTTTTATTTTAAGAAATTTTGGATAATTACTTCGGTAAATATTTTATTTACCAGGGTTAAAGGGAAAATCCGGTAAACAAGGGTTAAAAAAATAATATTATAATAATAATAAATTACCCTAAAACGTGTCTTAATCCTATTGGTTGATACATGGTCGACCATGGGCATCTTTGGGTCGATTTTGGGACCCCATGGATCCACTTGTAAGTGATAGGGACACTTTATTTTAATTAAATTAAAATGAATACAAAAATGGCAGAAGCATATATCTTTTAGAAAAACAATTGTTAAATAGGGTTATATATGTTGGATTTTAGACTATAAATATTCATTAGAAAGATAAGACGATTTCCTACATAATTATATTTTATTTATAATTTTTAGACAATAAATAATTTAATTTATTTATGACACAATGGTGATGCAGTAATTTCCATAACAGTGAAAAATTAGAATAATTGATATTATAAATAAACAAATAAATATAATTTGAGACTTTTATTAAATTAAAAGAATTTATAGGTTAATATTAAATATTAGGATTGATTTAATTAACTTTTTTCGAAGTAATAATTCTGTTATGAGTTTCACAAAAATCAACTATTGAATATTGTCAAAATTGACATAAAAGAGTTTTTAAAACAAATATTATATTATTAATTGATATTAAATTCATAAAAATCTAAGGTTCGGAAAAAAGACTTATATAATGATATTTGTATCATTAATGGACCACTTTGGGGTCACTTGTATGTATATGGTAAGTTTATTAACCATATAATATAAAAATACAAAGAGACATTGTAAAAGTGAAACTAATTAACTAAGAGTTAATACTTAAAGATAAGGTTAATATAATGACCCAAACCTGTCTAAATTCTATTGGTTGAGTGGTTTTAGACCCATCCCCACTTTAAACTTTAAATAATCAACTTTTGAGCTATTATAAACCGAATATGAATTTATTATAAATTAATATTTCTAGCTTTTCCAAAGGTGCTCCTCACCCATCTTATAAAAGGGCACTCCTCCTTCTCATTTTTTCACACCTTCAATTCCTTTTGGTTCGGCCAAAACCTACCCAAATACTCTCTAAACTTCCCTCACTACAACCTAGGGACATTATTTTGATCAGAAATCCATCCTATGGAGCCCTTTTGATTAAATCAAAAGGAAGAACCCGAAGAAGAGGTAATGTTTTCACCACCCCTTTTCAAGTTCCTTTCTTCTTCCACTTCTTCTTTCTTTGTTATTACCATTATAAAATAATAAATCCAGTATCATATATATACTGTGATGTTATTATAAATATTTTACAACCATATTCGGTATTATATCCACCCTTTGAATAACATGTCATCATACGTGCGTACGTACGGCTTACCGTCTCCACGTCGTGGTGTAATTGTTATTCAATATATTATTATTTGGATGGGTATAATAATTATGTGTAACTCATGTAAATAATAAATATAACATGATAATTATTCTGTATATATGATATACCATCCAATTATATATTATTTTAATATCAAAAGAATGATATTGTCGCTCGTGCGTACGTACAGACTGCCGTCTCCACGAACGCGATGAGATTCACTCTCCATCATATCCATTCAAATATAATTATCATTTGATGATTTAAAAATAGTATCTAAGGACTTGATATCATTCTGGATATGAATAATATACATCCCATTAATAACGAATATGGCTCAAATAACAAAGAATATAAAGTAAAATGAACCCGTTAACACCTGAAATGACGATAATTCTAAGATATTATTAACAAATCAATGTTAAAAGATCATATATGATATCATATTAATGTAAATGATTATTTTATAATTAAATAACAATTACTTCACCATTATATAGGAGGTTAACCTACCGTCGACCAAGGAAAAAGTACAAAGTAAGGGGTTTCTTATCTTACTTTTAATTCCTTGAGAATTCCATTGTTCACAACTTATTTATTACATGTGGTGTGTGTACTGCCCATGTTTTTATTCATTGTGTAATATAATTTAATGAATGTATATTTACATCATCATTGTATGATCCTTCTTACATGAGTGTATGTTTTGTATGTTACCAAATCAATAAGGGAATTTGAAATTTCAATTTCAATTTATTTGGCTTTACGCAAACTTCATTGATTATTTTACTCCGAGATTATGTGTGGAATAAATATTCATTTTATTATGTCATAATTTCCACTCCCCTTTTCTGTGGATATACTTTGTATACACATAATCACTCAATTGATAATTTCTCAAGTCATCGATATGAATTTGATAAGAGTAATTTTAACTCACTCTCCATTTGTTGATTTAAACATCCAATTCATTGGTGTTGTTTTTATAAGATTATGTGTGAATATCCTTTGATTTATTTACACTGAATATCCAATCATATTTAGTGTATTTATATTTTTCACACATAACTATGTCGTTGATTTATCCTTAACCTAAGGATATGGCCTTTATGAGAGATTTCATCTCAATTTACATTCCATTGAGACTTCTTTGTTGATATAAACCAAATCACTTTTATGTGGTGTTTATAATGTACTTTGACATAGTATATCATGAATCCCTTTATTCTCATTATATTAAAAAGTTTTGATTACCTCAATTATTTGTATTCAAGTGTCTCTCTTTTGGTTAGAATCTCTAACTAAAATACCATTTTTAAATGTTTTAAAGACTTATTCATCTAAATCTTGATCATTAATGTCCATGTTTTAAAAATGGTTTTAAGGATTTATTTATATGAACATTAAAATTTTAAAATTAAAACTCCTTTTAAAAAGTTTCAAAGTGGAATGGGACACTTTGATTCAAAAATCTATTTTTTTACATGGATTCTTGACAAATAGTGTGACATTTAAATGATTTTAAGAAAAGGGGGATATTTCTCTCAAATAGTTTTGATGATTATTTTCATCTATATCAACATCCTTTATTATTTTTTATTTAGGTTAATGTGATACAATAAAATCTTCTATATTGTATCAAATGAGTTGTGTTTGACTGTGGATGTGCTATTTTTATACCATTCATGGTTTGTAGTTAAAGTATTGACATTTCGTATGCTATTTTTAAAACGAATGTTTATGTTATGTTTAAACCTGTTCATATGAGGAATGAATTGGACTTAATAAGTGATGGGTGGAGCCCGCTATAGCTCCTCGATGCATCGGTAGGTCTCATGAGAAAAACTAGTGTCTTGGCACAAGGCCTTGACAAAATCTTATTTGTAGTCTTGGCACGAGGCCTTGGTTATGTGGTTATGATAGTCTGGCATTATGCATTCCATCATTATGAAAGTGGTTATTGATATTTCATGTGATTGTTCGACTAGTATAATATCCATGTGAATAAGTAAATGACATTATTTCATTTTATCTTTTCCATATTATGCTGAAGTTCAAGTTTAAAAGGCTTTTGTTTTAATTATAAATTGTCGTAAGTGTTTATGCTTATCTGTGCAAGCTTCTGCTATAATTTTATCCTTACTAAGCATCTGAGCTCACCCCTTTCAATGTTTTATTTTTCCCAGGATTATGAAGAAGTAATTTATGAATGACCTACAGGGATAGTATGAGGGGATATGAAGACAAGATGTTTTTTTATGTAATGTAAAACTTTATGATTGTATCTACTTTTTCCAAGGCTACTAAACTAATCGGTCTTTCGAGACTTGATCTTTCTCGTGATCATGCCAATATTATGTAATAATGCACCGACTATGGGTAACTGGGGTCGGGGCGTTACATAACTGTGAGAGGTACTATTACTATAGCTTCATCTTTAGTGACTTCTATATTTGATGATAGTGGAACTCACTCATTTATTTTTAATTTTTTATTTAATAAATCATTCTATAAATATTTTTTCTTTTGTTATGGATATTACTACACCCCTTAGAATAAAGATAGAGGAGGGTCTTTAGTGTCCCTCTTGTGTTTTCTCTCTATTAAAAAACGATATTTCATATAATATTCTAGTTCATGACCTGAAAACACAGGATATTATTTTTGGGATGTATTGGATAATTTTTCATAAAGGACAAATTTATTATTATCTTTAATGGGTCTCCTTTAATTTTCCTAATGGGATGTTCTATGTTTTCTAGGGAGAGTGAGACCCAAGCTTGAGTAGTTCTGAACCTTATTTTTGGGATTATTTCACTATAATATTGATGATTTCTTTTGAATTGGAGTGAGAAGCTTTGAGTGATGATCTACCACCAGTTGTTATTAAGTTTCTCAATATGATTCCTTCTGATTTCTCTGGATTTAATCCAGTAAATAGGTTGGATTCTCTATATATTTAGTACCATGCAATCAGCTGGTATTGATTACCACTTACTAAATGGAACCACTAGGGTTGAATGAGGTCAAAAATATTTGGAAAATCTGCTATAAAAAGGCTTTATATTCCTGAGTTTGTCATATTGGGTGTAACCTATTCTATTGAAGAAGAAATTCAAAAAAATACTTTTCATTTTTGATTATTATTGAGAACACAATGAAGTAATAGTAAAGAAGAAATATCCAATTCAAAAATTGTTGATTTGATTGACTAGTTGAAATGGGTTAAGTGGTTCTTCAAGATTGATCTTCAATATGGTTATAACCAATGAAAATTAAAGAATTTTACATTTAGAAGACCAACATTTGGAGTAGGTATGCCCATTATGAGTATCTGGTTATGCCATTTGGTCTAACAAATGCTTCTACTATGTTCATGGTGTTGATGAACAAGACATTCCATGAGTACCTTGACTCATTAATAGCAGTCATTATGGATGGAATCCTAGTTTACTCCAAAACCAAGGAGGATATAGTACATTATTTTAGAGAAATTATAGAGATATTGAGAAATCCTTAACTTTACATGATGCTTTTAGAATTTAATTTATTGGTTTTAGATGTGATGTTATTGGGATATGTGGTCTCAAAACATGGTATTTCAGTCAATATTGAGAAGGTGAAGCCTGTTATGAAAAGAGAGAAACCACATAATGTGTTCGAGATACAAATATTCTTGTTCTTAGTGGGATATTACAACTAGTTTATTAAGGATATCTCAACGTTGGATTCTCCAATGAACACTATCACTCAAAAAATAGTGAATTTATTATGGGACATGAAATGTTAGAATTATTTTACTATGATGACATGTATTTTTAATTATTCACTAGTTTTGACTCTTCTAGAGGATAGGTAAGGACATGTTGTATTTTGTGACACATGAGGTTTGGGTTTCAGCTTCGTCCTTATACCGGGATGAAATTGCCTATGGTTTAAGATAGATTAAGCTACATGAGAAGAATTATCCTACCCATGACCTTGAAGTGAGGGACATGATATATGATTTTAATTTTTGGTGGAATTACCTTTTCAAAGAAAGGTTTATTATTTATTTAGAAAACTACACACTGAGTTATATATTCTCTCAAAAATATTTTAATCCTTAATAGAGATTTTTTATGAAGTACCTACAATCATTTTATTTCAATATTTCCTACAACTCTGGTAAGGGGAATGCTATCACTAATGCATTGACCATGACACTTCTGTCCCAATCTATGAAGGAATCATCATAAGAGTGGAATATGATGTCTGTATTTTCTCTGTCGCATTTTGGGATTCTGAGAGGATAATCCTAAGATTGTTCTAGATGGTGTTCAGTTGAAATCCACTCTTCTTGAGATGATACTTCAGGAGAAGTATATTGATGAAAAATTTCATGGTATTACAGACTCTCTTTATGGTGAGGAGACCAGTGGGGAGTGGTTATTATATTAATAGGGTTTCTTATGTTTCTAGAATGATATTTTTATACCTTTTCTAATGATAAATCTTGTGATGGGTTATTTCCATAATTCCTAGTGGCGAGTTCACCATGGAAACAAAAATGTGTTATATGATATGAGGAAATGATTCTGGTGGCCAGGTATGAGGCAAACATAACTGAATTTGGTTTTCATTAGTATACCATCTAATAGGTTAAAGACAAGTACTAGAGACCTTCATGTTTTGGGTAACTACTTCTGGTGATGAATTATAAGTTGTATGGAATTTTAGTGGACTTTGTGTTTGGGTTTCCATGTGTCCATAAATATAAGAATATTATATTGGTTTTGATTCATAGAATGGAACAATTGTCTCAATTTATACCCATTCAAGATACAGCCAAATTTGAGGAATTTGAAAGTATCTAGGTGAAATATATTTTCCATTTTTATGGAGTTTCTTCTAGTATAGTCTCTGACAGGGAACCCTGTTTTACTTTTTTCTTTTATATAGGCTTCTATTAGGAAATGGGATCCTAGGTACATTTGACTATCCCATACCATTTTCAAATGGATGTTCATATAGAATTAACTAGATATATTCTCAAATACATGCTATGTTCTTTTGTTCTTGACTTTGGTGGAGCTTGGGATTTCTATTTGGGACTGGTTGAGATCTTTTACAAAAAATTACCAATTCTCTATTAGAATGGATCTTTTTGAGGCATTGTATGGTAGAAATTATAGATATACGATCTATTGAATAGAAATTGGTGAAACTTCATGGTTTGATAGAGTTTAATCTAATAGATGATGGTGGAGATTTAGTTTATTCATCAATGAATAGTAATGTCATAGAAGTGGTATAAATTCTACGAATATCATCATCGATGAACTTTAGGGTTTTTACTTGATGACTAGTTTTTTCTTGATATATTCACCTCAACATGGTCACCAATGGCTTGGGAATCATGGTAATATTATACTATGGTTTTTTGGGTCCTTTTGAGATTGTTTAGTAGGTTGGAAAATTTTATTTCCATTTGGAACTTATACCACAGTTGAATTAGATCCATAATGCATTTCATGTTTCACAACTCAGGAAGTATCTTTTTAACCCTTCCCATGTCCTAATCTAGGAAGAACTTGATGTTGAAACAAATTTATCCATGAATATACATCCATTCATGATTTTTTTGTTGATACAATGGTTCTTTATGGGAAGATGATATCTTTGGATCATGTTCTATTGAATCATGGTTCTAATTCGAATGAGACATGGGAGCATGAGACACTAATAAGAGAGCATTGGACTCGTCTCTTTCATATGGAATATTCTTCATTGTATTTTTTGGGATAGAATTTTATTATGGTGGGGAGTTTGTAAAATCCTATTACCTTATTTTAGGTCCTAATTTATAATTTTTTTGATCATATGATTATTGAGTTTAGTATTAGGTTGTTTTGGGTGAATTTTAGAGAATATTAGTTTCATTTGAGACTATTCATGGTAAGATCATGGTTGGGGAAAACCATGAAGTTTGACCCAGAAAACCATGTGTCTAATGTTGATCCACTATAAGGGGAAAAAAGTATTTCTAAACTAAGAACCTCATCTAGTAGTCTAGTTGAGGAACATTTTTAGGGAACACTATTAATATTATCTATGTAGTCCATCCCTGGAAACCTACGTGCAAGTTTTTAACCCAAATCCAAAATTTAATGAAAAATACCAGGACCTATACTTAGGATTCCTATACACCCCCACTTGAACAAAATCGGTTTATTTTGATTTTGGAGGCTCTCTGTAGGATTCATCAGCTCTCCAATCCTCTTCTCTTATGAATCCAAGTGCTGGTGGAAGATTTAAATCCCTCTCCAATAAGTGAATCTCCTCTCATGTAGTTTCTCCAAATATACTATTATCTTATCCTTGGATAATGATAGGTAATAATTTTATTGATGGATATAATATTTATTTCCATTGATCTTGATTCTAGATTTTATTCTTTGATCTCATGATCCTTGGTTTTCCATTGTAAAATTCCATTATGAGTGTTTTGTGATTTGATAATGTGGTTAAAGGTATGAGTTTTTATAAGTATTTAACCTACAATTGAAAACCTATGTTTCTTTATTGATTTTAAATGAGTTTCAAATTAATTTAAAAACCCAAATCTAAGATGATTTGATATTTTATTTAAAAAGGGAAATAAATTATAAAAATGGCCAATTTTAATGAAAATGAAATTATTGGGTGGATTTTTAGAAAAATGATGGCTTGATCTGAATGTGTATTTGACGAAATTATTTGATGATGATTCTTGAGAAAATATTCTTTAATTGGAATATGATTTTAAAATAATTAATTTTATGAAAACTAATGATTTTGTTTTGAACCCGAAAAGGCATGTTAAAATTATAATCGGGAAATTGAACTTTGAATGATGAAATGATTTGAAATTATTGGTTTTAAAAATATTTATTGATTGATTATTTAAGGAATATTTGATCCTATGTAGTTATTTAGTGATTAGGAAAAGCATGCTAGGACTATAACTCCTAAGAAATGGATTGATAATGACAACACTAACTAAATCATGTTTGTATTTATAATACCCAATGGTATATTTACCGATTTTTAATATTTTATTGAGCCTAGGGACATGTGAACAAGAATAAGAGTCATGATGATAATTGAGGAGTGTGAGGATCCTATATCCAAAAATGAACATAACTCAGGGATTATGAGCTTGGTGCTTTTTTTGTTGACTTGATTATATTTTTAATTTATTATTAAACCATATTATTCATGCTAAATATTATATATATATATATTATCTTCAATTTTCATTTAAGCATGTTTTAATATATTTCCCAACTTTTGATTAAAAATATGTTTTCCAAAAATATGCAAATGAATTACCATGAAATATTTTATTTAAATTAAAAACATAAATGTTTTATTGATATGTAATTTATTATGGAAAACTTGGTTAGAACCTACTAGGTTAGTTATCTAAAACTCTACATTTTCCTTCAATCATTTATATATTATCTTATTCCAGGTACATGTGAAGGGAAATCACCACTTGGAGGTGGGAGGTGTACTGATTTCATGAGACATGGAGTGATGGAGTTGACCGATTGATATGTGATCCTCATATTACATGGGGTTTTCAATGTTTTTACCTTTGAATATTCCATGTCTTTAATGATGTGATGTTTATGTATTATTTTACCTAATTTTTCTAGTACTTTCTTCTTAAGGGGTGTTGGTTTATCATCTGGTATCATTTATTCTCTATTTTCTTGTGAAAAACCTGTTCCATGTTGATCTTGATTTGTTCATAGGTGTTAGTTTCCAACCCATGGAGATTGATAACACCCTTCATTCTATGTTAAGATTGGTTCGATTATTAGTGTACCAGGGTATTCAGGATGGTTTGTGATAATATCCCTTCAATGCATTGGGAAAATCTCTATATATCACAAGATGAAGTTATAAGACATGGGTAGTTATACCAAGTTCAATGTTTATTAGACATGAGTAGTTATCCGAAGTGAAATAGGATATTGGGAATGTGTGGTTTGCCCAAGCCCACAATGATATTGGTATGTGGTTAACTTAGTCCATTAACATATGAATTTCTTAGTTATTAACCTTGAAAAATGTTATGATTTCAAATGATCATGATTATTCCATATTTATATGTTATGACACATGCATATGTTATGCTACTTGTCTCATGATTATTGTATTATATTTCTATATTATTATTCTATGGTATTTGTTATGTTTTAATAATGTTCCTTTTGAGGCTATATTTAATTCTATCATTCCTTATGGATAACTATACTGATCCAATGTTCTTATAATTCTAAATTTCTCCCATGTTTATATTTTATCACATTATTATGATCTAACCATTTAATTGTAATTGATAAGTTTTACCCTTAATGATTGTTTGATATCAATCCTTTTTAAACTTCCATTCCTCAAGTAATGAATATGGGTATTAAGTATGATTTTTTTATAAGGATAACATGTGATAAGGTTATTTATGAGAGATTTTGAAGAGAAATATGCAATGGTAAATTTAAGTAACTAATATCCAAAGACACTAAACCTTTGGATTCTTGGATGTTGTGTTTATTTATTTGATGAAATATTTATTTATACATATGATTCAAAATATAAACTTGTTATGCTCCAGTCATCTCACTTAGTATCAAATATAGTGTGAAAATAATATTCATTAAATACTAGATCTAGGAGTATAAGTCTATGGAACTTAATAAGGTTATCAATGGTAAGATAATGGCCATACCAGAGAGTTTAGGATTGCTAAAATAATTCCATGTCCTTCCATCTCGTAGTGTGTTCTATTATTTTGGTGGTATTAATTACTTGGTTTGAAAATAACTAAAGACTTTCATAAGATAGTTCATATCCCTTAAATTTTTCAGAGTTAGTGGGAGATCATTATTTTAGAAGATGGAATTAAAAAAGTGTATGGTAATGATTTATGATCAATGGTCAAATCTTAGGATATTAGAAACAGTTAGTTTTTCAACTCTCGAAGAATCTATTTGTTCCATTGAAAGAGAGTTATCTATAAGTGAGGTGCTTATTATAATTGTAAATCAAAATAATGAGGGTCACACATTATTTTTTAGAAGGTGAGTCCAAGATTAACGGTCGATGATTTGGATAAAAAATGTAAATTACTACAACTTCATTAAGGAGTTGGAAGAAATATTAGATGAAATTCAGATGGTGCCCAGTTCAACATTTGTAATTGAAAAATAAATGGTTTTGTTGATTCCATGAGAGGGTTTTATAAGTTGTTGAGATATTTAAAACAAATTATGATTTGAGGATATTATCGGACCCCAATATCAGTCTTTCTATTATGATAGGTTTATAAAGAAGTGAATCTGTTTACTATGTTGTATTTTAATTTCGATTTATAAATAATATTAAAAATCAAATAGGATAAATTATAAAATGTGACTTGAAGGATATTCGGATGTTTAAATATGTTTAGAGTTGATATAGAGAAGGATCGAACAAGTTTGGAGATGTTATAAAAGCAATCTTGAAGGATTTGGAGATGGGCATATTTTATTTTTAAAAATTGGATAAGCCATAATATATTTTTAAGGTATATTTAAAAAAATCAAAAATTTTCTTTAAAATTCACATGGTTTCTTAGAAAAGAAGTATGGAAATTATAAAATAAAATCATTGTAAGGTTCCTTTATATGTTTCCTTCATAAGGTTTATTACTTTGTAAATATTTGATAAAGTTAAAGGGTTTATAATGTTTCTAAAGAACATATTGTTAATTTTGGAACCCATTTAAGGTTTTTGAATAATTTAAGGTTCATTTCCATCCTTATAAATTTTATTCCAAAGATAAATGGAATATCTTAAGGTATATTTACATCTTGATAAGGTTGATATGAATCTTCATAAGGTTCATTGAAAGCATCATAAGGTTGATCTAGAACTTTGTAAGGATAATAACTTGTGTAAGGCTAATTAAAATGAGTATTTTTAAGGTTTATACTGAAATTTATATGTTTTAAATGTGTCATAAGGTTGGGAACTATGTTAGGTTTTAATAATTTCACATGGTTCACATAAGAAGAAATCTTAAAGATTCATTGTATTTTCATAAGTTTCATGGATATAGAACGTCCTAAAGTTGATATGAGAAGTTTGTAAGTTTCAAATACTTCGTGAGGTTCATCTTCATAATGATTAACTTATTAAGGTTGGTATCTATGTATGGTTTAAAGAAAAGAGATATTTTTGGTAAAAACTGAGGTATAAAAAAACAAATAAATACTAAAATAAATTATTCATAATAAAATATTATTTTAGGGGATTCTAGTGCTATTCATTGATAGATTAAACACAAAATAATGGGATTTTTTTTATTCATGAAATGAGATGAGAAAGTTTGAATCATGAATAAGATATTTTTTGTTAATAAAAGTGAAGTAGTTATTGTATAACTGCTCGGTTATACTATGAACCGCACTGCAGTGACTTGAAATAGAGTTTGAAATGAAGAATATGAAGTGGGGAAATGAAGAATAAGTTAATAATAATTACACACAATTATTTATCTATATTTGGAATTTTAAATTCAAATTCAAATGTGGAAAACCCTACTCTTTGATGAATATATATATATTTTTTGTGAGATAAAAAATATATAGGTATCATGGAACAATGAGAGAAAATATATAAGAAAAATAAGAAGTCTTTTTTGTACCTAACTATTTAAGAATATGTTTCTTTATTAAATAATATAAACATGATATTTTTTTCTGCAATATAATTCATGTAAGAATAAAAAGTACCTTTCAACATATTAGGAGGTAGAAGAATAAATAATAATAGAATAATGACATCATTAAGGCAGTCTCATCTAGTCAATGTCGCTTTATTTTTCAAAGTAATTTGATATTATTATATCTATATGGGAAGTAATTGAACACAATTGGGAGACTTATAACATGAAAAAATGGATATTTTTTGCTCATTGAAATACAAATATTGATACTAAGGGATCATATAATCTCGGTGAAGTCTATATCTTTCCAACGATTAGCCTCCCATTTTAAGACGTTAAACATGTAAATATATTGTTCCCTATGTGTGTGTGTGTGTTTAGTACAAATCTATAATGAATTTAATATGTGGTAGGTTTTTTTAAACAATGAAACATAAAAATAATTAAAATAAATTATTCACACCCTCTCAGTGATTTTCACTAATTATTTGGGTTCATTTTCAAGAGGTATCAGATCCACTGTTACCTTAATTTGTGATATACTACTTAAAGTTTTAAGGATTGTAATTTATATATAGTTTAATATTTAGTCACTCTATTTCTGGTTTTTAAAATATATAACCAAAATTCAATGAAAAAAGTGAATTAACACTTTTTTTCAGAAAAAATTCTTATATTTTGAAGGGCCAAATGTGACCTTTTCTATTTTATATCTATTTTCATGTCATTAAGGCTACAACTTATAAGTTTCTTTCACTTGAAAAAGGTGATTTTTTCTAGTAATAAATCGAAGGAATATTTAAAATTAATCTTGTTCTAGGATTCAATATTATCATCTCTATTATAGAATGAGTTTATGAAAGTTAAAGGAAATGATATATTTAAAGAATGTCAAATAAATTGGTGAAAATTTATAAATGATTTGAAAAATTGAAGTAAGATTAATAATAAATTTAGAAGTTAATGTATAAAGTCTTTAAAATAAAAGAAGATAATATTGTAGATAACATATTCATAAGGGTGAATGTGATTGTGATAACATACATGATTTATGGTAAGATTTTTAAAGATACAATAGTGGTTGAGAATATACATTACATTCAATAAGAAAATTTTAATGCTAATGTCTTAGCTCTTGATGATTGAGATCTATGTAAACACCCTTCATATGATTCATATATAATTCTCATATATTTTTATATGAGGAAGGAAGACCTGTTAAATAATAATAGTAAGGATGAAAATGAAATTTATTTTTAAATCCTAAAAATTAGGATAAATATATGAAGAAGGGAAATAAATATGAAACCAGTGGTTCAAATTTAGATTGAAATATTTATTTTAAAATTGAAAAACTAATGTATGTTATTTAAAAAATTATTATAAGTGTAAAAGAAACAATAAAGGGAAATATTACACTAAAATGTTTTAAGCATGGAGTAATTAGACATTTCATTTCAAACTATATAATTTTAAAAGAAGAATATTCCAATGATGAAGTAGTAGAAAGATCACAAAGATACTATAAAAATAAATCATCATAGTTTAACAAAACAAGGGTTTATTAAAAAGGAAAGGGACTATTTTTTGAAAATTTAAGAATATAAATTTATTATACACATATTAAAGTAGTGATGAAGTAGAGTAATTTGAGTCTCTAAGTGATATTTATGAAAAGTTTCTAATTTCTAAGGTGAATAAATAATAAGTCACTAGTGATAGAAGTAGTGAAGTTCAGAGTGATAGTGAAACTAATATAGAATTTATTTTGATTAGGTAATTAATGGAGTGTATTTAAAGGACTCTAAAATTTGAGGAGGATATCATAATTTAAAATAAATATAATCAATATTCTATTAGCAAGGAATCTATCCATATAAATGAAAAATATAAGTTGTTGAAATATATTGATAATTTAAAGAAACAATTTGATGATAATAATAATTTAGGAGACAAGATATAAGGAGTTAAAGATAATGAGAAAGAGAATGAATTTTTTATTAAAAATTAATGGATTATGAAAAATAATTGGATAAGTAAAACTTATATTTTCATAATTCTATTCATGAGTTTGGTAAAAACTATAATGAAAATTTGGTTGAGATAATTTCAATGATTGGTGAGACCCAGGTAGACCAGGATAAATTTCATTTAAAATTCATAAAATATCTTAAAAGTAATGGTGGAAATCCTGATATGAATAAGAAATATAATAAGATCATGTTTATAGGAAAATCAAGTGACTTTCAAATGATTGGAAACACTAGAAACTATAAATTTAAGTAAAAAAATACTATAACTGGTGAATCCAAAATAGTTCAAAAGAATCCTAAATTAAATAATATTGTTTATTCAATAATAATATTGGTTAAAAAAGGATCTACGATTTATAGATAAAATAATGAATAAAGATAGGTGTGAACTTCTAGAAAATATGTTTTTTTATAAAGAAAGTATGCATTTTATTTCTATTATTGGATCTATGGAGGATTTTGGGAACATGGAAATAATGTTTGGGTCAAATAATCAACATATCTATGAGTCTATAAGGTTTGGTAGAAAGAGTTTTAGGGGGATTCAATCCTCTCTAAATAGAAGAGTTTTGAAGCTGATAGAAAATTATTGAAAAAATTATAAGAATAGATTTCAAGTTTTAGAAGAAATATATATGAGATATGACTAATTTGATCATTTTTAGAAGATTTTATCTCCATAATAATAACCCAATTATGTATTAATTTCAATAATCAATTGTCTAAAATAAGTAGTATATAGGAAAAGAAAAGGCCTTTGTAGTTGATGTGGCACTGAAAGCATCCAAGAGGGAATGTCCATGGATTATCAATAATAGATGTTCTTCCCACATGAATGGGGAATTGAATCATATGAATAATTTTTATATTTTAAAGTAAGTATCAATTACCTTTTGAAATGATGGGACAATTAAAATAAAAGGTGTTGGTTTAGTAGTTATTATAAAGGATAATTTGAAATCCAATAACACTTTTTTTGTTGGTGGGATCAAACATAATCTTCCTAGTGTGTCTTAATAATGTGATGAAGGAAATTAAGTAATAATTCAAAATTATGGATTTTTTTGAACTTTTAATAATATGTTTATCTGTTTATAAGATTAAAATGGGAAAAATATAACTTATTTTAGGTTGTTGATGCTGGTAATTTTTTCTATCTAAGCATGTAAGAAGAAAAATATTTGTGGCATCAAAGACTTGACCATCTTGGTCAAAATAATATGAGTAATATCACAAAACGAGACAATGTTTTTGATGTTCCTAATTTAAAAATAGAAAGAAATTGGATAAGCCCTATACTCCAAAATGGAAATATTTTGAATTCTCCATGAAATAAGGTAGAGATTGAATCTAATTATCTTTTGGTTCTTATCCACTCTGACATTTTTGGGTCTGTGAGGAAACAATCAATAAATAGAGTTCTATAATTTATATACCATATTAATAAATATAGTTTAATTATATTTATTATGTTTATGGAACATAAATTATAGGGTCCAAGAATGGTTAACAATTTCTGAATATGTGTAGGAAAGGACTGTGGTTTCACATTAAGGAGAGATGGATATATGATAATGATGATTATATAGGTAGAATATTTTAAGAATATCTTTAGAAGCATGGTATTAATCATGTTCTCAGTGCACCATATACACTAAAAAAGTTTGTTTTTGAACAAATTAATAAAATCTTAGTAGGGATGACTTAAACTATATTGATAGAACTTGACACATCATGGTATTTTTAGAGAGAAGACAATGGACTAACTATTTTTATTCAAAACTGATTCTTATATAGGAAAAATTAAAATATGTACCCATATGATATGTATTAAAAAAAATATGTTTTAATTATATAAGATTATTTGATTGCATATGCATTTTCAAAGTTAAAGGTGAAAATATGGTAAAATTTTAACAAAGTGGTATTGACGGTTTCTTACTAAGTTATCCTTCAATATTAAGAGTATATCACTATTATAATAAAGATATAGGGAAGACTATTTATTACATTAATGTGATTGGGATGGAACATTCAGTGAAAAATGTTACACTTCAAGAAGTAAGTTCTAGTGGTGATAAAGATGGATATTTTTTTAGAAATAAGGTACATTTTCCAAAAATAATAAGAATTCATAAGAATTTATAACTAAATATTTTGATTAAAACAATTCAAGTGATGGAGAATACTCTTTTTCGCATAATAAAAGGTTAATAAAGAAGTTGAAGGTTCAAAAAATCATTAGATATCATGTAAAGATAGTTTAAATAAGAATAATTTTGAGGGAAAAAACACATACCTCACAAGTTGAACCAAGATATGTGCAAGAAGATTTAGAGTATCAAGAGTGGATTGATTATATTAATAATGAATTGTATTATTTATAGAATAAGGAAAAATAATATTTGGTTTCCATATTGAAAAATAATAATGTTATTGGAACTAAATAGGTGTTCTTGAACAAGTTGAATAGATAAAGAGAAGTTGTGATAAAAAAATCAAGACTTAGGTGTAAAGGGTATTATAAAGTATATGGAATTGATTTTGATGATACCTTTAAACCAGTGATAATTCTAGAAACCATTATAATTTTTCTTTGTTTTGTGGTACAAAGGAAATAGAAGATATTTTTATTGGATGTGAATATTTCCTTCCTCAATAGTGAATTATAACAAGATGTTTCTATTTAATAATGTTGTAGATTAATACTTGGTAAAGAAAAGAACTATGATTTCAGGTTAAATAAGGCTTTATATGGCTTGAAACAAGCCTTAAGATCTTAGTATTCTATATAATATGCTTTCATGAAGAATTTAAAATTTAATAAAGGAAGAGTGGAATATAATCTCTACATTAATGATGGAAAATAGGTATCTCCCATTATTATTGTTTATGTAGATGATATTATATTTTCTAGAAATGAAGACATATTTTTTTGAGTTTTATATGTAAATGAAGAAATTATTTAATATTTCCATACTTGGTGAGATGAGATATTTTTTGGGATTACACATTTTTCAAGAGGAAGGTTACATTTTTTATTTCCCAAGATAAGTATACTTTGGAAAATTTAATGAGTTTTGGAATAGAGGATTCAAAAATAGTTTCAAATCCTATTTCAGTGGGAAATATAGTTTATAAGAATGTGTAATGATTGTAAGTGGATCTATTGGATTTCTATACGTTTATTTGATGATTGTTAAACTTGACAACTTCAATACTAGATATTCTATATGATGTTGCAATTTTTTAATGTATAAAAATGAACTAAAAGAGATATATTTTATAGATGTAATGTGGATTATTAGGTATATTAAAGGAATAAATAATTTTGTTCTATAAAATTATATCTAGGAAAATATGATCTTTTTGGTTATACAGATGCAGATTTGGAATGCAATGTTTAAGATATGAGGTGTATATATGGTAGAGTTTTCTTCCAAGGAGATACATGTGTATGTTTTCCCACTAAAAAGTAAATTTATATGAATTTAATAATTTCTTAATTAGATTATATGGATACCACCCAAGTTACAACCTAATTAATATGGATGAAAACTCAATTATAAGATCTCATGGTCGAGGTGATGTGACTACAAATAGTTAGTTTTTATAATCAAAGTGATATCAATATTTCAATAAATATTATTCAATATTCAAGATCAAAACACATTGATATTAAATATCACTTCATCAAAGAGCTTGTGGGAATAAATTTTTTAAGCATTATTGTTTTTCTAATAAATGAGAAATCGACTACTATTTTCCAAAAACCATTGTTGAAGGATTGTTTCAAGGTTTGAGGTTAATTATGGGAGTTCAACCTCATTCATCACAACACTTAGGTTTGGTGAACTCAATACCTTCTATCATATTTTTATTCATATATTATTTTCAAAGTGGGAGAAAATGAAAAAATAAATCTCTTAATGTTTATTATTTAATGTATTTAAAATGGGGATAAAATTATTTTATAGAAAATCTTTTAATATGTGTTTTTACAAAAGGGAGATAAATCAGTTATTTATAAAGATCTTGTATTTATAGAGTGTTTTTAAAATTTAAATCTATGTGGGATAGAATAAGGTTGTCTGATTTGTCCAATTTTAGAAATATTTTAACTATTTTAGTAAGTATGAATATAGTAATATTCTATTTAAAGGTTCTCTAAATAGTTATGAGAAGTGGAAGAAGTGTTAATTCTATTCATGGTATCTCAAGTGGTATAAATGACTGATAAAAGTTTACTATTTTTTCAAAGTAATATCATCTTGATCTTGTGGTGTGAATATTTGAGTGTAGTCATTATTTTATGGACAACATGACATTATTCTTCAATGTTCTTGTTTCTTACATTGATTTCGCTCAAGTAAAATTAGAATTGTTGGATGATGATTCATTTATAAGTATATTAAGTTTACTAGAGATTTTATGTTCCTTGTATTCCAATAAAATTAAATAGGAGATATTTTTGGGGCCAAGATATGCTTTTGGATGTTGTTGATATATTGAGTAATCTTGTTTATTAGGGGAGATTATTGAACCCCCAAGTAACTCTAGATATTATGAGAGGTTTAAGAATGAGTGGATATGTTTATTGTGTTGTATTTTGTTTTCAATTCATTAATCATAGTAAAAAATACATAAAATAAATTATAATATATGAGTTGAAGGTTTTTTTTTATGTTTTAATATTCTTGGATTTTATATGAAGAATGTTTGAACTATTTCAATGATGTTTCATAAGTAATCCAGAAGAATTTGGAGTTAAAAAAATTTGAATTTAAAAAATTTGGATGAGTTCAAAAATATTGATAATGTACACTTATAGAGTTGGTAAGGTTCCATAAACATTGTAAGGTTTCTTAGGATGGAGTTATTAAAAAATATAATGTAAATCTCCTTAAGGTTCCTTTATAAGGTTCATTAATTTGTGAAATATCTATGAAAGTTGAAGGATTTGTAGGGTTTCTGAAGCTTGTAAGGTTCATTTCTAAATCTTCATAAGCTTTTTGAATACTTTAAGGTTTATTATAAATCGTTTTTATGTTCATTCTATAGATAAATAAATCATTTTAAGGTACATTAACATCTTCATAAGGTTGATATAAATCTTTTTAAGGTTTATTGGGATCATCGTATGATATTTTAGGACTTCATAATGTTATTAAATATCATAAAGTTCATGTAAATAGAACATTGTAAGATTATTGTGGAAAATAATATGGCTTGAATACCTCACAAGGTTAGTAAATTTTAAATTTTGTAACAAGAAGTTAATAAGGTACATGTTATTATAACCCTATAAGGTTTTCTTTGTTTTTTTACGTTTCATGAAAAAAACCTTATATGGTTGATATGAGAAGTTTGTAATGTTCAAATTCCTATTAAGGTTGAACTTAGTAAGGTTAAACTTTGTAAGGTTAGTATCTATGTAAGGGTCAACACTTAAAAATATTATTGAGAAAAAAATTACAATAACAAATAAAATACATGCTAAAATATATTATTTTGAAGAAAATATTTTTAAGATAATATTAGAGTTGTTCGTTGATGGATTAATCATCAGAAATGGGATTTTTTATTCATTGAAAAGGATAAGAATGTTTAAATTATAAAGAATAGAGTTCTTGAGAATAAAATTGCAGTAGAAACTAAATAACCATTTGGTTATGCTATAACTAGTGCTATTACACTACTATAAATTAGAAAAAAGTATGAAAAAAAGAATATAATGTTGGAAAATGAAGAAGAATAAGTTGTAAGAGATTATAGATATTTTTTTTGTATTTAAAATTCTAAATTCAAATTGAAATTTGGAAAACATTGATGGTTTATGGATATATATTTTTTAGTGTTATGTCAAATATATAAGTATCATAGAATAGTGAGAGAAAATATATAGGAAGAAGAATAAGTCACTGCTATTGATAAATAAAAAAGAATATTATTTTTAGTCAAAGAAGATAAATATAGAATTAAAATGAATATAAGGAAAAAATATATCTTATGATAGTGTAATAAAATTAATTTTAAATAATAACAGTACAATAAAAACATGGAGGTAGTCTCATCTGTTTGAAGAGGCTTCAGTGGTTTAAATAATTTCATATTATTATATCAAAGTGAGAAGAAATTAAATACATTTTAGATATATGTTAGAGAATGATCACAAGGGTATTCATTATTCATTATAATCCACATGTTTATACACGTGGGTCTTTTGGTCTCAATGTGATAAAATTATACCAAAGATTTGCCTTCTCATTTTGAGAGGCGAATCATATAAATATTTTATTCCCTTTGTGTATATGTGTGTTTATTTGTGATTGAATATAATTTTAATTATACGTGATGTTTTTTTTCAATAAATAAAATCCAATGAATTAATATAATAATTTCACTTCCCTATCAATGATTTCAATTGATTTTTTTGGGTTTTTTAGGTTCAGTATAAAACTACAAGGTTCAAAATATTATTTCTGGAAGGTAATTCCTGAAGGTTATATAAATATCCTAAATAATAGGGAGTGGTTGTTAATTCTACCAATTTTTCTCTATATTTATTTAGTTATGGTTATTATATATGGGTTTCATCATTCAATGTATGATAAGAAGAGTTGGAGTTTGTTTATGGAATCTTCTATTGAAAAGTTCTCGTGATTATTGGTAAAGGTGGTAGATCCATCTAGTTATAGAACACATATAAACATAGATTCCATGAGTTCATAATTGTTTTTATTTTGTAAGGAATTTTATATTGATCTACCAAATAAATGAATTAATATTTTTTATAGTTTGGGATTCACTTTTAGGGGCTCATGGTTGTGGAAAAGTATAAAATATAGGTGTTTTCATCCTATCAAGATTTCATAAGGAGAATGGATACTATAGAAATAAACTCTTGGAACTAAGAGTTTGTGTTATGGAAATCTCATTCATATATATATGAGATATTAGTAGGTCTTACTATTTTCTAATGAGAGGCTTTGGTGAATTGAATTCTTATATAGTTCTAATTATTATTAGAGGGCTAGTTCACTTTATAACTTCATTAATGTTTTGGAAAAAGATAATGGGTGTTTTCTCTTGAAGTAAAAGTATAAGGTATTTTAAAAACTTCTTTGAATTAGAGTCATGTGTGAAGAATATCAAAATATAACAGAGAGGCTTGAATTCTAGATCTGTGAGGTGAAGAGTTTGGAATAAATGAAAGTTTCATAAGGTCTAATAGAAACATTTCAGGTATTTTGAGGAGACTATACCATAAATCCTAGAAATTTTTGTTATATCTTAAAGGATTGGATGTTTAATAATAATGTTGGAATCATATAAAGGACCCGTGAATAATGAATTTCATTTTAACTCTTCTCATTGAATTGCGTAGTGGCATATTCAAGAAACGGCGTTAGAAGATGCTTGTGTTTTATTAGACATGAGACTTATTTTATTTATCAAGGTTTTTATATTTCTATTTGGGGAAGGATCATTGAGTGACACTCCTTGTCTATAAGGGATGGATTTTTTTCTCTCAATTGTAAAGTAATTGAGATGTTGAACACGACCACATCGATTTCAGAAGAGGGAAAACCCCATGTCCTAGGTGTGTTTCTTTGAAACTGAGTGCGGGTAAAGAATTTGGTATTTATGAATATAGGATAGTGTCTTAAATAAGGTTTTTAGTGTTTTGTAATTTATTCAACAATGGGGACGAGACTAAAATGGTGTCGAACCAGTCTAGTGGGAGCAAAAAATCAGTTCATGCCTCGGTTGAAATGAGTAATGGAGCTTTTTCTTTAGGTTATTTTAATAGGATTACAATAATTTAATGGTTCTAGAAATTCTGGAAGAATTTTTATATGGAGGTTAGTTTTGATGGTATCTTGAGAGTCATAAATAATAGAAGATCTCATATAATAGAAGCTCAGTAGTAGAGTTTTTGGAATTTAGGATTCCAAAAGAAACATGTCAATGGAGTTGATACACAAAATGTCTAATTGATGAGACTTCAATAAGTTCAGATATTTATTGAGACTATTTTATTTAGAGAATTTTTAGAGATTAATTTAGAAGGTTTCATGGTTTTAGAGAATGAGTGGTTAGAGTCTAGAAGTCTGGGGTTGTTTTTCCTTAGAGGAGATTAGAAGATTGTGGGAATGGTAGAGGACCATGTGAACACTACAAAGAATAGGATAATTGAAGGTTCTATTCAGATTTTTATTAGTGGAATTTGGTGATAACCTTAAGAATGATTTTTAGTGAGATATTAGAAATATTTACCTATGTAAATAATTATTTAGTGGGATATTTTTGGGTTTTGGTGTAAGAACAATTTTCATGTTATGTTTTTAGAACTTATAAAATTTTTATTTTTGGAATAGAACTTACAGAATGAGGATGGATCAATTCAATTTCACTAAGTAATGTATAAATATTAGATAGTTGTATCATAATTACCATCCAATTACATCATAAGTGATCCATTAGTAGTTTAGAATGCAAAAAATAAGTTCTTCAGGAATTGTAGGAATTCATTTATAAATGAATTCCAATGATGGGGCTATGTGAGATTAAACTATTCTCACATAGGAGAGGGATTTGTATTTTAATGTCTATACTGATCTGAAGGGTTATAAAAGATTGATATGGATGTGTATAATTATATAGACACTATCATAGAATGAAAAATTGAAAGGATATGGTTTTAGAAGTAGGAAAATTAATATCAGAGAAGTGAAGGAGAATATAAATACGAATTGTTCACCAAATGGTTTAGTTGAGATGGTTAAACTTAACCCCTTACCTTATTTAAAATAAGGATGAATAAAGGGGTTGATAGATGATGAACCCATGAGAACTTATGGGTTGTTGTGAATAACCTCTATATGTAAAGGGCATTAGCTAATTAATTCTATGGTGAAAACCCTAGGATCCTAAAAATTAGGTGTGAGGTATCGAGTTTCACTAATGATGATGATCTAGATAAAAATTTTGTGTGTGATAGGGAGAAATGGGTTTTAATGTTTCACATGCATGTGATAAATTTTAGGAATCCAAATATGGCCTTCCATAGGTTTATTGAGAGATGGTGGTGGCCATCATTTAGATGTTCTTTCTATATAAGGTTGGTGAGATTAAATGGGAATTATGTTATGAATGGTAATTAGTGTGTTTCAGGGTTAATCTTGGGGAATTAAGGGTACTTTAGGTAGTATGTTTTCATTGATTGAATGGGTAGATCTCAGTATACGAGTTATTTAAAAAAAATAGAAATTGAGTTGAAATGGCACTAGTGGGATGGGTAGTTGTGTTGTGGAAGGTATAGTGTGTGTTCTATGTAGGGAATTATTTATGAACAACGTGTGTAGTTTCCTATAATTATCATGTCGTGGTTATGAAATTGTGATTGGGTGCTAGTGGGAGTGGTTTAAAGTTAACCAAGCATGAAGCTTGTGATTTTTTGTGATTATTGGGTGATGCATCAACCAGTTATGGAGTGCTGTTGTTCCACATGTATACTTAGGATGATGATGGTCACTGATGGTGGTGGAGACCATGTGTCACCAAGTACATGGTCATCGAATGTTGGTTCTATCACAAATTTTTGGGGATGAGGATTTGAGATAAATTTTTACATAGGAGAGTGACTTGGTCACTAGATTGTTGATGGTATCCTATATAGGTGGTGTATCTTTGGATGATAATGTTTAATATTGGATGAATGAAGGTATAAATTGTTGTTGATGGCTAAAATTTAAGATGGTGTTTTGAAACCATGTGACTTGGGGATATTGGGTTGGTTTTTTGTAGGGGGTGATACCTCATTGGAATAGACACAGTTACTAGCAACATGTTATAGATGTATACCCTGAAAATGGTGAGTAGTATTCCCCAATGGTTATAGTGATTGGGATTTCACTATATTTCGGATTGGGTTCCTAGTATATGTGGTCTTGAAATTGGACCAACAGTAATGTGATGGAATATATTGGAGTGTCATATGACTTGGTGGCACTCACATTGCCTAATAAAAAAAGGTTTCAAGTTTAATGGAATAATATCCAAATCAACATTAAAAAATTACTCATCAATGCCCCAATATAAATTGAATATCCTTCATATGGTAGATATTAAGATTTTTGATGATGGAACATTGTCCATGGATTGAAATAAATGCTGGCTATATATTCCATCTTGAGTATATTGAGAATTGTAATGGGAGGTGTCTATGGTCCATAAAATGACCATTATATTGTCTTTGGATGGCTCTTCCCACATAATACTAGAACCTTACTCATCATCATTGAATGGTTCTTCAACCTGTCTTGACTATAGTTGGGTACAAACTGGGTTGATTTGGTTTTGAAAAAAAAAACCAAAACAAATTTTTCAGTTTAGTTTTTAACATAATAACCAAACAATTTAATAACGGTTTAGTTTATATTAGAAAAATTTTAAACTATTAATTTTTATTTTGGTTCCAGACTAACCTACTTTTTATACTAACATCCATAATATGGATCCGTGATATTTTATAATGATTGAATAATAATTTAAATGGAATTTATACATAATAATTGACATGGTGAAATGATATAAGACTTTAAATTACATAAAAATGAAACTGATTTTATTATTATTCACTAAAAATAAAATATAAAATAATATTTAGGTTGGGTAATGGATTCATGGGTTCAGCTGATAGAAAACTGAAATATTTTTTTTTTAAAAATAGGTGATGTTTAGTTTAATAGGTGCAATTTGGTTTAGCCCTTGAATTGAACCAAAATATGAAAGTGAAAATTCAATTTGAACCACAAACTGAACCATATATAAAAAATCACTATTTTGGTTCAATTTATTTTGTTTTATGGTTTCATTCAGTTTAAGTTGTTTTTTGACTACCCATAGTTCCAAACAAAAAGGTTTGATTTCCACTGATTATTTGATTGATTTGAAATTATTCTAAATAATTTCAACCACATTTGGACGTTCACAATATAGTAGCGTAACAAATAATGATTATTTAATCTACTCAACCATTATTTGGGATGAGACACTATCAATTGATGGTAGAGTTCTTGTTGTAGATCAATTCGATTTTAAAAGAATATCTCAAAAGGAAGGAAACTTTGGTTTAATTGTTAAAAGTAGAGGACCTTCATTTTGAGGAGATGCATTATCGTGAGGATAATCTCCATGATAGGTACCCTAAGGAAGAACTCGGTGGCCTCTAGTTTCTTTATCATCAACATAGGGAGGATGTTTATGTTGAATGGAAATTTAATAACGAGGAGGGACTCTATGAAGGGTTTATTTAGGAGGACCTTCATAGTTATCTTCTTTATTTTTGTAGGACGTACTTTTTCAATGAGAATACTTGGGTGGGATTTCAAGATTACTTATTTTTTTGATTTTTTTTATGATGAGGACTTTCATTGTGACGATTTTTTTTCTGAGGCCATGGGGAGGACCTCCACTCTGGTAAGCCATCAAATTTTCTTGGGGAAGGAATCAATAAAAAGTTATCTAAGGAGGACCTTGGTTGGATTATTTTTTTATTTCCAGTAATAATTTGAAACTAATTTGTTTATTTTTTTAGTTTTATTGAATAATTTTTTTGATTATAGATTTTTTATTAATTTGAAATAATAATTCTAATTTAATATATTTTATACCTTTAAGTCATTGAAAAGTGTTCATTTTTTATAATATATTTTTGAGTTATTAATTGAGGCACTAAAGTTTACTTTTTATTGCAAAATGAATTAAATTAGAGAAATGGTGCCTACATAAAAATAAAATCCAAGGAGTAAAGTAAGTTTTAGATTAAAGGAAAAATGGGTTTTGTGTATGATTAACATGGAAATGAGTTGCCAACATAAGAGTAGATCTCTTTCCTAACAACTATATATGAATAAAACAAGGATCTAATCCTACATAAGAACGAAAGGGGGATCACATGTGAACAAATCCGAATTTGGAAGGCTGCATGAGAATAAGTCTGTGTTTCATAAGAGTAAACCTTACACAGTATTAAGTCCCCTCAATGCTTACTTGGGATTATTACAACACTATGTTAGGCCCCTCCAAAGCAATCTCATGTGAAAATTAAACTTAAACCCTCAATAATTACATTTGATCTCTAACTGGTCCTTAGAATTTAACAATTCCATATAGTGGTCTAACACAGCCTGAGGTTCCCTCATCATATCCTCTATCACTGGTGAAATCTTGGTTGAGTTCTAATGAATCCTCATCACAGATTATTAATTTAAAATCTATGGGGATGTGAGAAAAAATTCCATCAATGAATCTATTATAAAATATATATGGGATTTTCCATAGATATGGAAACTTCATATGGGGGTTAATTAAAGCTTAAAAAAACATTAAAAGTTTCCCACTCAAAAAATAAATAGTTAAAAAGTTTTATTTCAAAATTGTTCATAGTAACAACCGTTAATAAATGCAGTGAAAACTAAAAAACCGATGGTATGAACTATTCAAGATAAACAAACCTGATGGAATAAGAACATCACAAATGAATCTATGTAATGGAGTTATGTGTGAAAATTCATGAACTCATTTAAAATATATTATTAAATAATATCAATAGTTCTAATCAAAGGAACTCTTCACTTTTATTCCAAAATAGATAGTGGATCAGTACCCAAATCCAAGGGATAAAAGTTCATATAACCTATAACTTTTTGAATCTAAATGATAAGAGGGATACGTCTTATCACAGGACTTATTTGACAGATGTTAGAAAAAACAATCTCCTTCATAGAGCTCCTCTTCCATCACATGATCTATATCAATCCCTATCCTTATACTTCATTAGAATAAATGTTTGGAAATAGATAGATTCTTATCCCAAAAATATAATTGAAAACATTGGACTAGAAGTGAATGATTAGAAAAAAAATCTTCAATATTTTATTATAACTACCTCACAAATGGAATATAAAAGTTTAATATAGAAAAATCATAGAAATTGAATCACTGAAAGCACAATAATAGTGAAAATATATCAAATGTAAGTTTATTAACATGTCATTATCTTCATTTTCCTACAACCTTGGTATTTATTTATAACCGTTGATGTAAAAAAATCTTAAATTTTAAACTCCAAGTTCTTATGTTACTTGTAGAAAACATTAGATCTTTAAATATATATTCCATTTGAGGTAGTTCAGGTGTCTTCACATAGTTCCATCAGATACATTGTTAGAATCAGCTCACTGAAAGAAGATGATTCAGAAGTTAACTCTACACAAACAACTTAAAAACAACATAAAGTTAACTCAAACATAAAACAAAGTGTATTATGATTTTCAAAACAAAATATATGTAATAAGTAATTTAGGAAATGACTCAACATGGTCATCATAAAAATTTGAATAAGGCTCATACATTATTGTTTACCCAAATCTGGTAATCTGCTAAGAAAATTATAATAACCATGCTCTTTATTTCATGTTCAAACATGTTTTATTACATAAATGTACACTTAATACAACCCAAAATATTGATAATTATAGTGTATTTGGTAATTATTTAAATTATAGAACATTTAATAACATGGGATACAAAATATTATTGTACAATTCGTTGACATGATCATAATATTCCAACAAACTTAAAACTTCAAGTGATATCATAGGGACAAACATAAAAAATGGTTGAGATATAAAGCCTAGTAATGGAATAAACATGGAATAACATGAATAATATAATAAATTTTAGACAATAGTAATATAAATGGATCATAAAAGGAACATGAATAATACAACATGATAGAACATGATAATCCTAATATGGGAAATGCGGAAATAACATAAAACATTACATCATAAACATAAGTTGAGGATAAATATGAAAAGACTTAATAGTGGAAAAAGTCACATAAAGGAATAAGTTTCACCCCAATACCAACATGATGTATCATGATACTAAACATAACCCAATGAATTTGAGCACTATCTGGGTGAACCCATCATAATCATTTCAGTCTCATGCTTGAGTGTGCCACATTGATATTACCCCATGGATTCATTCAAAAAAATAATTTATTCCACCATCAAGTAATTTGGAATAAATAAATGTAAGTCAAAAATAAATAAGTATATGTCCCTAATGGTGAATCCACTTTATGGAAAAATGGGTATGGTATTTAGTACACAATTATTTTGACATGGAAAATCGTGGTGAAATTTCTACAGCATAACGACATTCCTTAAAAATTCATATAAAATGTTGATGGGAGATAAGGGGGTCTCTAATAAATTTTAAATCAAATGGGATGTAATAGGGACATGTAAATACATTTACCACCATTAGGAAATGGAAATATAATGCATAAGTTCATAATGAATCATGAATAAAGAAGAAAAGGTGAGGTTCCCTTATGGAATTTTTGCATAATAACGGGCGCACATAAAGATTAATAGGATGGATAAATGAGATTGAAAGGGGATATCATCATTTATATACCAAATTTAATGTAAGGGTACATGTAAGAAAATATACCTACATAAAAAATGGAAATTAAAAGACATAACCTAAAAGGGGTACTTGATTAAGGAGGAGTGTGGAAGAAACCTTACTTGAGTGTGTGACTCCAGAGGCTTGGAAGGGGATACTTTAAAGATTTTTGACACCTTGAGAGGACACTAGGATGTGTAGGTAAGAGTGTATATGTGATCCAAGTAGTTTTGGTGAAGAGAAATGTGAGCTTGGGTGGGTTTATATAGGGAAGGAGGGGGATTTATTTATTATTTAGGTTTTTGACTCTACATAATAAAATATCCCAAACCAAAAACAATACCATGGTTTTTTCCATGGTTTATGCATAATGGAAGTGTTTTAAATTATTTTATAAGGCCAAGGTCCTGGATTATTTAAATATTACCCTTCGTGGTGTGGTGGTGAGTCACACTCTTAAATAAATGATTTTAAAATATTAAAATATATTCTATCTCTTGGAGGATTCCTAATGAAATTACAAAATAAATAAAATAAGATTAAAATCAAATAATTTAAAATTGAAATCATATATTTTTTCATTTATCCCATATTTATTCCTTATTAAATCACTTTTAGGTCATCATGATGTTATAAAACAAAAATTATATTTATAAAGTATTTAATTTTTACCAGAAAATTTGACTGTATCAAAAAATTATGACAAATTATCCTTTGGATAATTTTGACATACTGATTCAAAAAATAGTATTCATTTTATCTAAATAATTTTATAAATATTTTAATATTCACTTTTAAAATAAAAACCAACATTTATTGGAAATAAGGGGTTTTTTACAATAACATTTTTTGAACCCTTATAAAAACTACATTTGACGTCATAAAAATTATATGATCATTTATATTTGATAAAATTTATTTACTAATAATATTTTATTAAAATAGTACTTATTTAAAAAATCCATTAATTCATCAAAATATATTCTTTAATTGAATTTGAATATTAACCAGAAATACAAATTTTGTTTTATTTAGTCAAATTAAAAAACATTTATAAATTAATAATAATTGGATGAAAATATAATCATTAATCTACAAAAAATACTTATATTACTATTTACTTGTTACATATCGCTTTAATACACCATCAAACACCTTAAAGAAAAGGTGGACGATGTTGGGACTTTCGTGGGAAAGTTCATCGAACATGGTTTGGGATGTGATGTCGATGAGCTTGAAATTCTCTCATAAACGGTTTTGGTCATGCTTTAGTTATTAGATATCATCTTCGTATTGGTCAAGGGAAGAACATAGAAATGATATCTCCCTTAGAGGATCTGATAAATGGTCTTTATAGGGTTCAATCCTACTGGTGGAGGCTATCTCTTCCTTTTTCTATGTCATTTAGATTTGTTAAAACCATATATTTATACTAGTCATGTGATCACTTTTCAACGACTATTTTATAATCGGTAAAGGTACCTAATGGTAATTTAAAATCCAATTAGATATTATAAAAAAAATAAGTTCATGTGTTTTCTATAACCATATTATATCATAACACATTTAATTGAATAAAAGGTGAATTTTATTTATAAAATTTTAGGTCGTTACAATATTTCCAACTTTAGAAATATCTCCATAGAAATTTTATTCTCCCATAAAAAAAAGATGATGGTAACTCAAATTCATCAACAACTTTGTTGACCATGTTACTTCTTCAAACTTGTGGTTTCTCAACAATACTTTGACAATGGGTATTGTCTTATTTCATAGAACATTTTCGCTATGATCTAATATCTTCATCAGATGTTCTTCATAGGAATGATCATTCTCTAATGGTACCACCTATAGATTGATTACATGTGAGGGGTCTAGTATATACATTATTAAGAGGGATACATGGAATACATCATGTACTTGAGACAAGTTTGTTGGAAGTGATGGTTGATAGGCCACTACTCTGATGTTATCATGGATCTCAAAAGGGCCAATGTACCTTCAACTAAGATTTCATTTATTCTCAAATATGATCACTTTCTTTCATAGATATATGTGGATGAATACCATGTCCTCAACATCAAACTCTATGTCTCATTGACAATTTTCATCATAGGTCTTCTGTCAACTCTAATAATATTTGATGTGATGCTGAATGGTCTAAACCTAGTACAACATTTCCTCAACCATTTCAGGACCTAGATGTTTTCATTACCCAACTTAATGCCAACATTCTGGTGTTCTACACTTCTTCCCATAAAGGGCTTCATAGGGATACATTTGGATTCTCATGTGGAAAATAGTAATGTTATATAACGTAACCAAAGGAATATGTTGGTCACACCTGCCTTTGAAGTCCATAGAACATGATCGCAACATGCCTTCTTTGTCTGAATAGTCTTCTCATATTGGCCATCTGTTTGAGGATGGTAGGCCTTACTGAGATTCGTCTCAGTGTTTAGAGATTACTGGATACTTTTCCAGAACAGGGAGGTGGATCTTGGGTCTCGATCTAATAAAAATAGAAGTGGTACTTTATGTTGCATTACCACTTCTTTGATGTATATCCATGAAATTTTATCCAGTGAGGAATCATATCAGATTGAAATTAATTGTGAAGTCTTTGTAAGATGATCCAAAAAACCCAGATAGTATTGTTTTATTTAGATGTCTTCAGAAGTCGGATGGTAACTTCCATGGTGATTTTTTTCCAATTTCCATGTTGGTATGTGTAATGGTTGAATCATCCCCTCATACTTCTACCTTTCAACCTTCACTTGCTGACATACTAGACACTTTGATGTATATTTAGAGATCTCCTTCTTCATGTTGTCTCACTAATAGTGATATTAGAGATATCGATACATATTTGTGTTTCCTAAGTGAATGGATAAAGTCAAACTATGTGAATAATCCAATAGTTACTTATTTAACTCAAGATTTTATAGAACGCATATTATTGACCTAAATAACAAAATTCCTTATTCATTAACATTGAACTCTGAGGATTTCCCTTTAATTATAGTTTTTAATCTCTTCTAAATTCCCACATCATATTTTTCAGCATACTTTATCCTTTCTAAAAGAGATGTTTGAGGAATAATTTTTGAAAGGATTTATAATATTCTTTTCTTTAAGATTCCCATTTCTATCCTCTTCAAATCGAATAAGATCATATGAATTTCAATTCTTATCAATGATATAATTTCTAGGTCCTTTATACTTATAGAATATTACACCTTATTTTATTTACCAAGATGGAAGGGTATTTATTAGTCAAAATCCTTGATGAGATCTAATCATCTTAGATGGTGCATGTTAAGATCTTTCTATTTGAATATATATTTTATGATATTGTGATCAGAATATATGTCACATTTATACCAATAGAGATAATGCTTCTAGATTTTCAACACAAAGATCACTGTTCCCAACTATAGATCTTGTATGGGATAGTTTTTCTCATGAATTTTCAAATTCATTAAGGTTTAGTAAATTAATTTATCATTTTTCATCGACACACATCCAAATTCCTTCTTCGAAGCATAACTAAAAATTTCAAAAATTCCCCACTTGTGGGTAGTGTGAGAACTTGGGCAGTGATAAGCCTACTTTTCAACTCTAGGATGTTTTCATCACATTTATCATTCCATGAAAACTTGACTCCCTTATGAGTTATCTTGTTAAGAAGGTTTTTTAATCGTGATAAATTTCTCAAAAATTGGTCATAATATCTAGCTTACCAAAGTAATCTATGGATATATGTCATGGGTGTTGGCCTCAACCATACTAAATTATATTTTTTCTTTGAAGTATTTATATAAATCCCATTGATTGTGATGATATTCCCCAATAATGATAATTCCATCTACCATATCTCACAGTTGCTATAATTTTCAAAGAGATTATCCTTTCTCAAGGTCTTTACACAATTCTCAGATGTTCCTCATGACCCTCCTTAGTTTTTATGTATATTAAAATATCATCAATAGATAATAACAAAAATTTTATAAGGTAATCTGTAAATAATCTATTGATCACGTCCATAAATATTTCTAGAGAATTAGTGAGTCCGAATGACATTACCATGAACTAATAGTTCCCATACTTTGTGCAAAATATAGTCTTGGTGATATCCTTTTTCTTCACTCTAACTTGGTATCATCCCGACTACAGATCCACCATGGAGTAGTATTGTTCTCCATGTATGCGATCGAAAAATTCATCAATATATGGAAAATGATAGTTTTTTATTATCATGATCTTGTTGAGATCATGATAATCAATGAAAAGGTTCATTAACCCATCCATTTTTTTGATGAAGAGGATTGGTGCACCCCATGTTGAAGCACTTATGCATTTAAAACCTTTTTCTAGATTCTACTATAGTCATTTCTATAACTTCTCATGTTCCACAACATCTATCCTATATAGATTATTGAATATTAGCAACACCCCAGGTATAATATCAATTTAAAACTCAACCCCTTGGCTTATAGGAAGACCAGAAAATTCCTCAGGAAACATATCGGCGTATTCCCTCACAATATGCATGTATTTTAGGATGATTATTTCCTTTGACTCAATAATTTTAGGAAGATAATATTTCTCAGAGGGTAGTAATATCAATGCTTGAGATGATGGTGCTGAATAAGATTCACCCTCCTCTTTGTACTTGTATAAAATTGGGGGTCGTTTCACCACAGAAAGAGTGATTCCCATATCATGTCAATTTATGATGGATTCGTATAGGAAAATGCAATCCATGCCTAAAATTGATTCAAATTCCACCAAAGGTATTATGAATATTTTCATCTAGAAGTTCACCCCAAAACTTTTGATAGGGATGTTGTTATATACATGGTAATAAAAAATTAATCTTTTTTCCATTTTCATCAAAATACCGAATTCCATGATTTGTTGTGGTTTTTGGATAGTTCTACTAAACTTTCTTTACATGAAGGAATCTGTAGAACCAGAATCATAATGTGTGTTCTCCATTATTGAATAAATAACTAGCATACTTTTCACCACTTCATTTTTGGGATTCAATTTAGTGGTAGTGATGGAAAATGCTCACCCTTTCTTCCTTGGAGGTTGTTGATCTCCTCTAAAAACCCTTATCTTTGGGAATTTATACACAAAGTTCCCTAGTTACTTGTAGTTGAAGTAAAGAAAATTACACTAAGGGTTAACTGAAGAATTCCATTAATTAATCACATTAGCAGGTCTCTCCTATTGGAAATTTCTTACTAGTTGTCCTTCCTTCCTGTAACTAAATCATTTCTTATTCCCTTTAGAAAATTTATAGGGTTCTTCTTTCCACACCCTTGACAAGGGGGGTGTTTAAATTTCTTAACACCATTATATCTCTTTATCAGACTTACAGTATTTAACTCCAATTTACTCTTCTTATCCATATGAAACCCTTGAGATTCCTAGATCTCCATTAAACTTTTAGGTAACATTGGAAAATTTCCTCTTAGATAAAATAGTTATAGATCGATAGGTCTGTTTATATTCTTGTTTTTGTCCCACCAAAGAAGTGGTCCGCCTTGTATTTAGGGGTAACAAAATACTGGAGTTGTATCATGAATGTCTTGTGATGTTTTACTCATACTCTATAATAGATTCATCATATTTTTCTTGAGTATAAGGAAATAAATTTCCATTTTAGTATAGAGAGTGTGAGAAAACTATTTATTGAAAAACATTTTCTGGAATTCCTTCCACTCCATTGGTTTGATATATTCCTTAGTCTTTTAATTCTTGATCAATGTCCACCACTGATAAGATTATCCATCCATATAATAAACAGTCAGAAGAAACATCCCTTTCTAAAAACATTGAAGGATGAAAGAGATATTCTCAATGGAGTTGATCTATTGCTCTGTGATTAAGGGTTTAGATGATCTATTGAAAGTAGGATGCCTTTGTTGCATAAATATTTCAATTGTGCCTTTTTCTCCCTTAGGGTGGTTTGGGTGCTCCTCTTGATCTTGGATTCTATTCATAACTTGATTTAGATGATAGAGTATCATGAAAATGATTGTGATTACTGATCCCATTGGATTGGGAATCTTATTGGGGCATTCATCGAATTTCCATTCACATCGGTTTTTAACGTGATACCTCATATTTCTGGCCATTGTTTAGAATAAAAGGAAAATTAGGAATGAGTATCTTAAACTATTAAACAGAAAAAGGGAAATCCAATGATAATAAAGGGATAATTTATAAATTATATTTGTTTCCTTAACTTATGAATTTATAGGATTTAATATATGTTATTCATGATCTATTTCCTAACATATATTCTCATATTCCCTTAATAATGATATGTAATGATATTATGAATTTACTAAATCATATCCTTTGGGAGTATCAATCTAGGTGCACTGTAAGACCCGTTGTCCTGTACCATATTACCTTGAGTAAGGCCCAAAATATATTTTCATAGTTGTTACTCCTAGGTACATCTGTTCTAGAACTACGTCCACTTATATTATCCATAAATGGATGCATTTTCTTAATAAACTACATAATCTACACTTACCAAAATTTAGGGATGTTTTCTTATACCTAGTCTTATCCCTAATCCTTTTACCAGAGTTCTCTAATCATTATCCAAAAAATAACTAAACTCTTTCTCTGATACTAACTATTACTACCGTACTATTATTTCACATTAATACATGTTTTATTACATAAAATTAAACCTAACAAAACCAAAAATATTGATAAGTCTGGTGTGTTAGGGAAATAGGTACATTACATGACATATTTTATCACGGGATACAAAACATTATTAAACACTTCCCTGACTTGTTCATAATATTCCAATTAACTTAAAACTGCATGGGATATCCTGGGGTAAAACATAAGAAAGGAGTGAGCTATAAATCCTAATTTAGGAGTAAAAAATGCATAACATGAAGAAGATAATACATGTTAGAAAACATGAATATTAACAAAGTATAAAAGGAACATGAAAAATAAGGCATGATATATCTTGATAATCATAACATGGGAAATGTGGATACAACTTGAAACACTACATCATAAACATAATTCGAGGCTAAATATGCCAAGAATTAATGGTGGAAAAAGTCCCATAATGGAATCAGGTACAACCCTATCCCAAAATGATGTATCATGATACTAAACATTACCCAATGAATTGGAGAACTAATTTGGCACACCCATCATAATAATTTCATTCTCAGGCTTCTGTGTGCCACAAAGATCTTTCAACATGGATTCATTCAACATTATAATTTATTCCAAAATCAAGGAATTTATAATAAATACATATAAGTCCCCAATCAATAAGTATATGTTCATAAATGTGAATACCCTTAATAGAAAAATGGGTATTGTATTTACTACCTAATTATTTTACCATTGAAAATCACAGTGAAATTTTGACAGGATAACAATGTTACTTAAAAATTAATAAAAATAATAGCTGATGACAGATAAAGGGGTATATCATTATTTTTATTCCAAATGGGAAGTTATAGGTACATGGAAATACATGTCACAAAATTAGGAAATGTAATTAGAATTCATAAGTTCATAATGAATCTCGAATAATGAAGAGATAGTGAAAATCCCTTATGAAATTTTAGCATAGTAATAGGTGTACATAAAGAATCATAGGATGTATAAATGAGGGTTAAGGGGTCAATAATCATTTATAAATAAAAGGTAAAGTATGGGGGATATGTAATAACATATTCCAATATAATAAAATGGAAATTAGAAGTCATAACATAAAAGGGGTGTTTGATTAAAGAGGGGAATGGAAGATCCTTACTTGAGTGTGTGACGCGAAAGGCTTGGGAAGAGCTTCTTCACAGCATGGGGTGACTTAGGAGGACTCTAGGGGCTTAAGTAATGATTTTGGATGTTATCTAAGGAGTATTAGTGAATAGAAATGTGAGCCTGAGTGGGTTTATATAGGAAATGAGGGGGATTTCATTATTATTTAGGTTTTGGACTCTACATAATAAAATATACAAAACCAAAAACCATATCCCAGTTTTTTTCCCATGGTTTCTACCAAATGTGAGTGGTTTACATTATTATATAAGGTAAATGTACGAACTTATTAAAATATTACCCTTGTTGATGTAGAGGTGAGTCACACTCCGAAATAAATGTTTTTAAAATCCTAAAATATATTACAAGTCTTGGAGGATTCATAATGGATTAAAAAAACAAATAAAATAAGATTATAATGAAATTATATTAAAGTTAAAACATATATTTTTCCATTTATACCATTTATATTACTTATTACAACACTTTTGTGTCATTGTGATGTTGAAAATCACAGTTTATATTTATACGGTATTTAATTTCTACCTTGAAATTCGACTGTATCAGAAAATTATAAAAAATTCACCATTGGATAATTTTGACATCTTGATTCCAAAAATAATATTAATACTATCTAAATAATTTTATAAATGTTATATTTTCTCTTTTAAAATTAAAATAGACATTTATGGAAAATAACTATTTTATTTGACAATAACATTTTTTGAACCCTTATAAAAATTACATTTGAATTCATTAAAATTATATGATAATTTACATTTGATAAAAATTATTTAATAATAAAATTTTATTAAAATATTACTTATTTAAAAAATCCATTAATTCATCAAAATAGATTCCTTAATTGAATTTGATTATTAACCAAATATGCTATTTGTGTTTTGTTGAATCAAAATAAAAATCATTTTTAATGTAAAAATAATATGATACAAATATATTCATTAATATATAAAACATACTTATATTTCTATATCTTGTTTCAAATCCATTTAATACAATTGAAAACACCCTAAGGGTATGGTGTGCAATGGTGGTACTTTCATGGGGCCATTCACCAAACATGGACTGGTCATTGATCTTGATGAGCTTGATCTTCTCCCATAAATGGTTTCCCTCGTGATTATGTTTTTGGATCTCAGACTCGGATTGGTCTAGGTAAAATAAAAAAAATGATATCTCCCATGAAATCTCCAATAAATGGGATTTATAGTGTATGATCCTTGTGGTTGAGGCCATATCTTCCTTTTTTCGTATCAATTAGATTTGTAAAAAACCCTATATTTATACTAGTCATATAATTCAACGACTAAAATATCAATGGTAAAGAAAATTAATGGCAATTTAATATCCAATTGGATATAATAAATCAAAATAATATTGTGTGTTTTTATAACAATATTATATAATAAGACATTAAATTGAATAAAAAGGGGAATTTTATTTATAACATTTCAGGTCGTTATAAAAATACCAAATGAATAATGATACTAGGGAGTGATAAGCTTCTAAAAATCCCACTTCATTAAATTTTAAGTCACAGAATTAAAATATCCTGGTATCGGTTATAAGTTTAAATGATATTTCCTTGTAGTTAAATGTCAATTCATAATTAGATCTTGGAGAAAAATGGGAATCTTTCTAGATTTTAAAAAATGACTATATAGTTGAATATATTCTTTCAAAACAATAATGTTTAGGATAAACCCCCCAATATAGTTCAATTCTATATTTTTTATTCTCTTAATTCACTTATATCACTCACAACTTCCCATTATGCTATCCATTCACCACATACCTTCACCCATCCATCCAAGTCATAATGGGAAGCTACAGTGATGAAGTATATGAGGTCAAGCACATCACTGATAGTGAATTACTTCTTTTATATTTTATTATTTTGATTTAATATTATTGGATAGACCTTCATGGGGAGGATGCAATTTACTCTTGTGGTGTATGGATTTTGAATCCCAAATTTATGATTGTTTATAATTATTTAACCTAATTCTTTAACTACTTTCCAAATTATTAATTGTTGATAGGGTGGGGGTGATATAATTCGAGTTGATATCCAAACCTAGAGGAAATAAATAATCATTGTATATTGATGGATGAGATTTACAAGGATATAATGAAGACATGATAATAGAAATAACACCAAAATCACTACACCATAGGGTAATAGAATCCTCATTTGGAATATTTACTTGGGTAGTAAGTCCTAGGATATCTTTAGTGGTAAGTTATTAGAGTTGGTGATTTTTCTAGTAAATTTCAATTATAAACTCGATTAGAATGATTGATAAGATTTATCACTACCCCAACTTTCCCAAAATTTAAATATTGCATCGATAATCATTATTTATTTATTTATTTCTCCATTACAGATAATACCACACACACACACATAAACATACAATACTAAAAATATATCTATTATTACATATCACACACACATCACCCCAAACCATTTTGAGTTTTCCCTTATTTACTCATAAATATATTAGTGAACAATCCAATACCCATCCCTTTGTAAATGACCCTACATTGATATATATTGTTCCCACATATTTTACAACCACAAATTGGCATTATTGTGAGGGTTAAGTGTAGTTATTTCATGAAGATTCATTTACTTTATAAATAAAATTAAAAAATAAATTAAAAATATAGAAAAACATAAATGTAAAATTATTTGAATTTTTAATAAATATGTATAATTTTGTACGTAGTTTCGGAATTTTAATTTCAGATATAGTTTGAGTGCCTTTGAGGATAGATTTCATTCATTCTAAGGAATTTATAAGTGGAATTTAAAAATACCACCAAGGAAGTATGATTGGAAATATTTGGGGGTGCAGAAAGAGATAAAAAATCATCAATGTTCCCAAAAATCAGTGGCAAAAAACTAAATAATATTACAAGGTAGATTTATAAACATGTTCATCCAAAATTATTGGGAATTAAAATACCATAACTGAGTGGGAGTTACACATAAATCAAGTTTACCCTAAGGGAAAGGGAATATGTGGCCAAGAATCATCAAGTTTATTCCTTTCCAATATTCATTGGAGCACCCTAATAATATGCATGCATGTTTATCAAGGAATTAGTGATAATAATGTATGAAATTCCTCTTAAGGTATTGATATTTGATGAGTATAATTTTATATTATTACCCTACTACATGAATCAGGAGGTATGTTTATGTATACTCAATTAAGAAGAGGATACTTATATTTCATGGGATGATTTAAAAGGTTCATTTCTAAAGAGATACTTACCAAAAGTTAAAACCAATAAATTTAAAATAAAAATAAGTAAATAAACTCAAGGTGAAGATGAGAATTGTTATATGTCCTAAGAGAGGTACCAAATATACTATCAATGATTCCCAAAACACCAAAACCCTCTCTCATTATTCATGTAAATTTTCTTTAATGTTTTCATAAAAATATAGCATGATCTTATTAATAATGAACCTAGTGATTTTATGGAAATATGAATGTAATGGAGCTCAAGAAAATTTACATTAGTCTATTCCTTAAATAAGGGTAAAAATAAATAAGGGGAAGGAAGGATTTAGTTCTTGAAGTAACTAACTCTAGTGAAGGGTAATTTAAGATCTCTAAAATTAAAGAATAATTATATAAACCAGTTTCAAGGACTAAAGGAAATAAGAAGGAGTAATGTTTTAGAAGTGGAATTTATCAGAACAATTTATTTCATAATTTGAGTTCTGGAATTACATAACATATAACACCAATCATAATAGATTTAAATCACAAGGAATTCATTGGAATTAACCTTTAAAGAAATGATTCATACTCAATTCAAAGTAATCAAGGTTTCAGATAAAAAAATAATTCATTTTATAGGATAAAGTATAATTAAGTCAAGAAGGAATTTTTTGAAACCATCAAATAAATAAATATTCATTTTAAAATTAATACAATCCAAAATATGGAGAAAGCATAAAAATTTGTTGAGGTAAACAAAATGGCATTATAAATCTTAAAAATTTAGGTTATAGAAGGAATTTTGATCATGCTTTTGATGGTATTTATTTTTAGTAACCTCTTAAATCATCTATGAAGGATCAACGAATAAACTTTATCTTCAAGAATATTCAAGTAATTCAATCCAAGATGTTATATAGTGAAGACAGATTAAAAAATACCATGAAAACTACAAAAATATCATATTAAAAAAACTCAATTCATATTCTTTTGGATATATTTTAGAATTCGAAAACTATATAAGAACACTTAATAATGAATAAATAGGTTTAAGATCTTGTGGAGAGGATAAATAAGAAATAAAATGAGAAAAAACACCAATTAATTCCAACCTAGGTTGAGTTCAAGACCATAGAATTATCAATGACCATCACCAAATAGTATGAGAAAATAATTGAATATTAAATCCCACTTGAAGGAGTATATAAGCTATTTATGGAAGAACACACTAAAATCCCTAAATAAGAGAGAGTTACTCTTAAATAATAAATTAAATAAAAATGTGTTGGAAATTAATATTTGTGGCACTCTACTAAATATAAAACTCAAGGGTATAAATATCCAAAAAAAGGGAAAGTGAATTTGAAAGGAGGTGGAAATATTTAAGGAAGAGATAGAAATATTTGGACCCTATGTCAAAAACTTAAAAAAAAGATTGGGATTTGGTCAAAATATACAAAATTATATTGGAATCTCATTTATGGATTTAAAATAATCCCTTATATTTTTGTAAAACTAGAAAATAAAACACTATGAAGAGGAAGAGAAAGAGTATTCTCATTCCCTTCAAGATTTAAAGAATCCAATGTTTATAGAATCTATTTTAAAACTAAAATGATGGCCCAAACTAATACATCAAGTGAAAAATTCTTTGAAAGATTATTTTATAAGAAATATAGTGAAATATAATTTCTATATTTAGGTGGAAAACTAAAAATGTGAAAGAAATCAATATGGTGATAGATTAAATTTTTTTAAACTAATCAGGAATCACAAATAATCAAGTTCGAATCAATAGTGGAGGAACCACCTGGGCTCTATATGAAGAAGAATAACATACATTGGGACCATTTTTGATCATGATAAAGAATATGTAAGATTAAGACAACAAAAAAATCACTTATTTAGAGGTTACACAATAAATATTATTTTTTCATTATTTCTTTTAGTTAATTTTATTTTTTTTTGAGTTGGAATAATTCCATAAATACTATGCTGAGTTGTTTCTTGTAATGTTTCATTAATTTAAAGATAAGGTTAGTGGAAATTTGAAAAAAATGGAAGAAAATTATACCCATTAAAAGAAGCTATAATTAAAGGGGTAGTGTTTGAACTTCCCTTATTTCATTTCCAATATTTAAGAATTTAATGTTTAAATTCATATAAGAATATCCTTTCTTGTGAATTAATTATTTTAAAGTTCAAAATAAATGTGTGGGGGAGTGGAGAAATTTTATTATTGTGTTTTCATTTGAGTTTAACTTACTTTACCTAAATCTATTAATCAATTATCGGGGAGAAAATTCACATCGAATACATTGATTCTTAATTTAATGAAATTGAGGATTGGAGGTTAATAAGATAAGACATAGGTGCATCAAGATATATCAATAGTTTATTATCTTAATTATTTTGAGCTTTAGTGGTTTATTTATAATAAATATGAGTAACACTTTAATATTTCACCTTAATAAATTACTAGACATAAAACCACAATTAGAGTACTATGAGCAAATGAGATACAATTTCAATTTTTTTGAAATGTTTTGGAATACAGATGTGTGAGAAGAAAAATAAAAAGCCATAAAAGTAGAGTAAATGGCTACATAAGATCCACCTGACCTTACTTTTATTCCATTACCTAACTATTATAATTTTTTATGTTGGATTCATGATTTAAGGGATGGTTTAGTGTTAGGTGGGTCATAATTAATTCTTGAATAAGTTCATTTCACAGATCATGGATAACAAAATGGGTAAAATGTGCTATGTTTTTGAAAGGGATGAAATATATAATAAATGTTGAACTCATTTGAACAAGAGGAAAATAAACTTACCATGTTGATGTTTAGTGATGAATCATTGATTAGGTAAAATTTTGAAGTAAATTAATAAAAATGAGAGAGGGTAATTTAAATGGTGATTCATTGTCACATTTAGATACAAAAATTATTTAGAACATAAAACTCAATGAATTTTTTCTTAAACATGAGGTTATATGAATTTTTGGTGAATTTATTTTGAGAACTTACTTAAGGACAAGTGAATCTCAAATAGGGGGAATGTGGTTAGTTTATTTTTTTCATTTATTTTCAATAAAGTTTTAAACATATTTTTTTATTTTTTAAGTCTTATGGAATAATTTTTTTTTATTTTTAGAGAATTTATTACTTTGAAAAAATAATTTTATTTTTATATATTTTACAATTTTAATTACCTAAAAGGTGATAATTTATAATCATTTGTTTTTGAGTTAATATTTGAGGCAATAAAGTTGAAATTTTTACTATAAAGCGAATTAAATAGGAAAAATGTTCGGTAGATCATAATAAAATCCAATGAGTAAAGGCTTAATGAGATTATGTTATCCCTTAATCAAGGAATATACCATGTGGGGGGGGGGGGGTGAATTAGGATGTTTTAGAATAATCAAATTTAAACCTTGATCTTTATACTGTTCTCTCAATTCAAGGAACACTTAAATATCTAAATCTCAATCACTCTATGAGTATTGAAATCCATAAAGAAAATAAGAAATTTTACTTGGTTCACCCTCACTAGGATATTTAAAGGAGCATGTGAAGGCAACATAACTTTTCACTAAAGATAATATAACACATTAATTTTGGTTCCTGCACAACATAATAGTCTCACTAACCACATGAAACTCAATATCCTCACAAGAATATAATGAATCATTTTCTTCCCATGGATATATATGAATTTATTCTTCCAAGATACATTCCTTATTAACAAAAAAGATATATATAATTACACCACAATGGTGTTTCTCTTAAGAACGTTTCATGTATCCAATGATAGAAGTAACTCATGGGATATCACTTATTTAAATGTTAAAATTAAAATAATGTATGATAAAACATTTATTATTATTCTTTGAGATAAATTTCTTCATGATATTCCCTGTAGGATATTTAACTATAGAGAACATCTATATTTTTCAATGATTCTCCCCATATCTTGAAAAACCATGCAAAATAACCACACTATAAATTTGAATTAAACTGCCGAAAACATCATCCAAAAAAATCAAGATCATTTTTTCCAGGGTGTATTGTATTGAACATTCATAGAATGAAATTATTATTCATGATTTGAATGACACCTGGGAAGAACCATTGAAATTATATCTCAATCTCTTCATGATGTGAACCTGAAATCAGGTTGTGAACCCATTTTTTTCATGATTTAAAGAATTTTAATGGAGTGAATAAATTTTATTGTTAATTTAAATCACCATCACAACTCCATATGAAAATAAATTCATAGGATGACCATCAATATACCAATTTATATCACATTTTGAAGTAAAATTTCATGGTATGAAACCTTCCTCCTTCATCCAGATTTGCTTCAAGCCACCTCTATGATTCTCCAACCTACATTTCTCTACGGTTGACACATCACACTACCATTAATCACATTTTAAAATAATTTTATCCATTTTTTCAACAAATAAAATCCAAAAATATATAACAAGTTATTTTTTCTAATAATCTCCCCCTATGGGTTTGTTGATAACTCCAAAACTCAAAAAATTATCCAAGAATATCAACCTTCAAGAATATGCATAAATGATTCCGCAATCATCAAATATAAGATCACATAATCCTTGATCAGTTGTATAAATAAATTTTTTCTGAAAAAATACATATGATTACATATCTAGGAAACACAATAAACAATAATTCCTCCCCCTGATTATACATTAAGACACGCTCCCGTACCACTTACACATGTACCATTTCTCTAGAAACAGATAAGAAAATTTTTACCCCTTTATCAATAAATCCAATGTGAACACAAAATAATAGAAATTGGAGTTGTACCAATGGACCAAGGCACCATAGGGAGACCCTATATAAATTATTTGGCCAAACCATTGGTATAGGTTTTAGATATACCAATGGTTTGGGAAAAACTGTTTTTATAGGTACTATAGAAAGACCAAATAACAACAGTTTTGGAAAAACATTGGTATAGGTGATAGATATACCAATGGTTTGGCCAAAACCATTGGAATAAGTACCATGGAAAGACCCTATACCAATGGTTTTGTCCAAAACGTTGGTAGAGGTCCCAAAAATCCTGGTACCTATACAAACAATTTTGGAAACAATTGGTATAGGTTTTCAAAATGTTTAAGAAGTTTTTGTAAAATAACATTGAATACATGAAAATTTTAATTAGTTTATAATATAAATATACATATTTATCATATTATTTTCACAAAAATCATTGTTGGTTAGGTCATTGAAATATAAGTCACAGGTCCAAGGATTAAAACTTGGAATGCTGTTTTTTTACATTACCTATACCACCAATTCTAGAATCATTAATATATCCCAACTATACCAATATTTTACCAAAACCATTGGTAGACCATTGGTATAGGTCTATACTGATGGAAAAGAATCCAAGTACCCTTATACCATTGATATATGATATTCTAACAGTTTTGGGGTCTATAAAAATGGTTCTAAACCATTGGTATAGGATTTTTGTTGTTGTATTGACTTATCAAAAATGTAATATAAGAGGATTAGAAATATAACAATGAAAAAAATACAATTAATTTATATTGATATAAATTACCATGGTGGAGTGGGGGTTCCTTCTGTAATCCATCTACATAGAAGAATTCAATTGGATTATAAAAGCCGACTGATGACATTCAAAATCAAATTCAGGTAGTTACTTTGTTATAATATCAACCACTTGTTCTTGAGTTGACATTACACTAGTCATTTTTCTTTATTTTAATTTATAAAATGATAAATTGTTTCAATATCATGGTCCTAAAATGATGAATAAGATGCTTACTGAGATTTATAAGACTCGTGTTCTCACACATAATTTGAATATAAGATCTAACTTCACTTCTAACATCTTCAAGCTATTTCTTTATTTAGAGAAATTGACCTCATGTTTGATTCACAACAATATACTCAGCCACTATGATTTTTAATGATATATAGTATTTATTCATACTAATCCAAGATATTCAAGAGTTTCCATGTTAGAAAACACCACTAAAATTATAATTTTGGTCAACAATTGAGCCTACCTAATCAGTATTGTTAAAACCAAATAACTATTGTTGTGAATTGATGTTGTAAAATAACCCATAATAAATTATATGAATGATGTATATATGAATTATTTTCACAAGATTCATGTCACTTTATTTAGAAAAATATGAAAGAGGGTGGTGTGAAATATGGAAAAATGTTTTCTAGTTGAGTTCCTATCAAGTATAATAGACATATAATGACATATCAATAAGGTTTAATAGTGACCTCCTTTCCCTCCACATCTTTTAAAAATTTCATCTGAGTAGTTCTAAGAGTTTTCATAGACTTTGAATCTTCTATTTGAAACAATTTAAGAATCCCCATATCATTTTTTTGATAAATAAAAGTTCCACCCTACTTTTGTGTCACCTATAAGCCAATAAAAAATATAACAATTGACCAATTAGAGACATCTCAAATTCAAAACTCATGAGTTCTGAAAACTACTTTCATTGCTTGTCATCCAATACTTTAATGATAATATCATCAACATAGTCTAGAACTACCATATTATTCTGCATATCCAATTTAATATAAAGGTATTTATCAAAATTTACTATATAGAATATAATATTCTTTAGATATTGATTTATCTATGAGAACCATGCCCTTGGTGCTTGCATTAGACAATAAAAATCCTACTTCAACTGAAAGACCTTGTATTTATCTCATAAATAGTAAAACCATATGGTTTCATAATATAGACCTAATATATAAGGATTCTATTTAAAAATTTAGATTTAATATCAATTTTATACAACATTAGTCTCTTTTTCATGGACATGGAAAAGAATAATATTATGGTTCTGAGGTTTTCCACCAGTGTAAATGTTTTATCTTTATCAATTCCTTAAAATAGGGAATATCCATTCCAAAAAAGTCTTGATTTATTATTCATCACTATTCTATCCTTATTTATTTTATTTCATAATACTCATTTGGTTCTGATGACATTCTTGTATTGAGGCCTTATAAAAACTTCCCATGTTCAGTTCCTTTCAATTTGTTCAATATCATCATATATATATTTGATCCAAATTTCATACTTATTAGCTTCTAAAAAATAGTTTCTTTTTTAAAATATAACAAATAAACATTCATCTATGTGTTTATCCTTCTTGTTTAAGCTGGAGTAGTCCTATCTCTTACAATTTCATTTTCTGTGACTTCATACCTACTCATTTTTCTGCATGAAATTGTTTTCCTGAATAAGTTTTCTTTATCATCAAATCTATCATAAAAGTTTTCTATAGTCCTAAAAACATCCCCAAATTTATAAAAATATTAATCTATTTTATCCTATTAGATTTTAGAGTTTTTAGGTAAAATCTTCTCACTATAGTTTGTAATATTCTTGAGAGTAGTTGGTGTCTACTCATTTACAATCAAAGTAACATCCTTTCTTTCAACCACCTTTTGAAGAATTTTGTTATATCATATATACCTATACTTTTTGAAAAATATCCATGAAAAATATGTTTTTCTAATTGATATTTAGACAACATATTATTTTCATTGTTATAAGTAAATAATTTACTTCTAAATTACATTAAGTATTTAAGTGTAGTATTTTGTTTCATACTATATTTAATATGGTGTTTTTTATCTATAAACAATAAATCCCTAATTAAAATATAATTTGTTAAAAAACTACTTATTTATAGTATTTTCCTAGTATGTCAGTTTCTATTATCATAGTCTAAGATATATTTTGTATAATGTGGTCTCTCATCTCAATAACTCTATTATTTTGAGGCGTTTTCACTACTAAAACACGATGTTGAATTACACGATTCTCCAGATATTCTTCTACTTTGTAGTTGGTAAATTCTATACAATTATCTATGTGGAAATTATAAATCATTATACCAAGGATATTTTCATCTTTTTTATAATGTCATGTGATATAATTAAATACTTCAAAATTTTAATTTATCACCATCAGCCACACCATCCCACTAAAATCATCAACAAACAAAAAATAGAACCTTTTTCATTCCATGTATTTTGAAATAATCGGCTCACATGAATCCACATATACTAGATAAATAAGTCTTTATGACTTACACTTCTTTTATTTTAATTAATTTTTAATGATATTACCTTTTTTAGGAGAATAAAACATGTGAGTTTGGTCATATGTATTCTTTAGGATATATCAAGATCCATAAAATTTCACTAGATTTTCTAAATATTGCGGTATCTAATTGAAAACGTACTTTTGTCATAGTCTTATTTCATCTTCTCCAAACAACATAAAATATCCTTATTCACCCAAAAGTTAAAGAATATTATCTTTCCATCATACCAATTGGATAAATAAACCATCATTTCTTAATTTTCTATGCTTTCTTATTGAACTCCAAAACATTCCCCAAGTCCTACAATTGATTGAGATTAAGAAGATTATGACTGATAACTTCAGGCAAGATAATTTATATTCATCTAATATCTTTTTCACTAACATTTTCTTTTCCATATATGATGATTTAAGACACTCATTATTACTAATGAAAACCACATCATATTTATTATATTTGATTCCATAATAAGGTCTTTATTCTTGTTCATGTGCGATGTGCATTCACTTTCCAAAATCCATAATCCAAACCTGTGAGTTTCACTCAAGTCAATTTGAACAAAATATTTTACTTATTTTTTTATTTACCCATGAATAATGGTTAACCTTAGTTGATGGGGGATAAAATTCATCTTCTTTCATCTTCACAAAGTTTTATTCATCTTCTTAAATTGTGAATCTATTTTGAACATTTGTATTGTTAGAAGAATATTTTAGCTACTTCCTTTCACCTTTCTGAGAATTTATTGAAACTTTTTATATTATTCTTGATAATAAATAAATAAATTTATTCCCAAAACCTTCACATAAAAAATGTATCCATTAAACATGAAAGAAAAATTATAAATTCTTCTTACTTTTTGATAATGATATTGATCTCAGGGATATATCTTAGTAATGAAACGTACATATTGTGTGTCTCCTATCTTTACATAGTAGTAACATCTGACTTTGGGTGTTTATATATCATCATTGACTATATGATTCGTTTTCCTTCTAGTTCTATGAAGATTCACCTTATTCTTAGGAGTTGATGCTTAAAATTTTGCATAAATCATAACTATCTTCTTCTTTATATCATACTCCACAACAGTTTTGACCATATCCCTTAAGTGCTTCACTTGAGGAATAGGTATTCAATCTTTAGATAACTCTTTAAATATGATTTTGGAATGAAAAAAAGTTATTTCCTTTAAACTTCTTAGTGAAATGCTATGTTTAAGGGTTCCTAGTTGATTTTCACACTTCTATAACAATTCCATGACTTCTCTTTCCATCTCTTCAATTTTGGTCACACTATCTTTTACTATTTTATTTATCCCATCAATGAATCAATATTTCTCTTTTTTTGAGTTTCAAGTTAGTTTCATTTTTTGAACTTTATAAATTTATATATTTAATATTCTAAATTTTTTCTATTAGTTCATATTTTTCTTCTTCCTATTGTTGTATATAGATCTTATAGTCTTGTATAACTCTATTAACATTATTTTTATTCCCCTTAAGAAGTCAATTTCTTCAAGTGTTGTATCATGTTCTTGATATAGATCAATTTTACCCTCAAAAATATCATTTTAATTATTTCTATCATCAAATTATGGGTCTCATTCACAATATCCACTAGATAATCATCACTGATATATCTACATTATTCAACATTATAGGATTTACATTCTTCATAAATTTCATTCTTTTGTGAAATAAAATTTTTTATTCGAAGGAACCTTCATTGATAAATGTTACTAAATTTCAATTATTTTGAAATATACTTAATAAATACCTATTATTCATAATCCTATTGATATTTATTTTGAAATTTATCCACATGATTTTCTACATTTCTACATCTAAATTAATAAAGTGGAAAATTTCCCTTGGACATTTATATTCCTCTTTTAATATTAATGGATAAGAAAGAAATCACATCATCAACTTATTTTTTTCCATATATTCATTTATTATGATTTTATTTATAGAATTAAAAGAAAAATTTTGATAAATCTCCTCCACTATAGACTCAAAATATTTATTACTCATTTTATATGCAATGAGGGTTCCATTAATGTTGTCTAGAAAAATCACTTTGGTTTATTTTTCTTCTGGAACTGACAGTTTTGCATTAAAATGAGAATGTATACTTATCATGATACCTTTGATAATTTTTTTTATCTTAGTGATATTCACCAGTACCACAAATGTCATCTATAATAAAATTAAGTTGATATAAGAATGTATCAACTGTCCCACAAGGAGTCATTCTGAAATATTTATATTTTTTTCCATAAGACCTAAAAATTTGAATCTCAGACCTTGGAATCTCTTTCGTATATATTTATATATTTTTTCTAATTTATGTTAGAATTGTTTCATGACATAAAATTTATATAAATGGTGTTGTATAAGTATCCTCCTAAAAAATTGATGAATTTTTAATTGAAATATAATTATACACAGTCATTCTCTATTAGAGATCCACTTTCCAATATAAATGAAATTTCATAATAAGAATCCATAGAATCATCAATACATAATGATCTAAAATAGAGTTCCGTATTAGTATTCTATAGATTAAAATTAACACCCCAAAAATATTTAAATTCATTTATAGTTAAAAATAATATCTATTCTTTTGATATAGAAAACATCACTCCAAAAACCATGGATTTGATACCACTAATTAGCCCTAAATCAAAGAATATACCATGAGAGGGTGTAGTACCCCCAGTTTTTAGAATGTAACCCTTTCCTTGTTCTTTTTAGGTATATTAAGTATAACTGTGTAGGTTGTGAGAGTTTGGGGATCTTTCAAGGAGTTTTGGGGCTAAAGGTAAGGAACACAGGTTGCACATGGTTTGTATAAACCTTCTGGAATCCAAGGAGAAACAATGAAACATTGTAGATGTTGGACAATATATTCAGAAAAGTGGATGAATGGTTAGGGAGAACATTAAAGTAGGTCATGAGAGGGTCTTCCTAGATGGTATATAATGCATGGTTACCACATGTATTGTCTAAATGTGTGACTAAACTGTGCGCATGGTCAAAGTGAGATCCTAAAAAAGTGGATCTCACACATTTTTGACTTTAAATACCTATTTTTTCTTCATATGAATCCATAATTTGATATTATTATCTATTTAAGGTTATATAACCTCTCCCAAGAAAATTTAAATTGATATGGAGAATTTCATTGGCTTTTATAAGCTCAATTTTTGCAGTAAGTGCTTGTTCTTCAGCATTCCTATCACTTTTTCTTAGATTTACTTAACTAATATTCTCGGATTCTAAGATATAAATCTATTTTGGATATATCTAAGATTATGTATGAAAGAAATGTTGATAATTGGTCCTGATCAGGTTAGGGGAGGATATTTATGGTGGTTTCGTGGAATTCTTACCCGATTTCGTGAGTGTTCTTCGTCAGTTTTAAGTTTTCATCAAAATAGTAGAGGTAAGTGGCCACAATCTCAATTAATCTTAGTAAAACTGTTTGGAATGATTTGAAACTGATTAATTTTTTTTATTTTTTTTACTTGTTTCCTTATGATTTTTAGAAACCCTATTTGGTGATTGTCTGTGGAAATCTAGAAAATTGGTGTCCTTTAATAAAGTGCTTTGATTCTTGATTTTAAAATGTAGATTTTAAAATTGGTTTTTATGGAATTGTGGTAATAGGATTGGATTAAAGTGTTTTCAATAAAAGGAACTATTTTTTTTAAATTGAATGGTTTATTTTAATTGGTTTATTTTTGGTTTCCAATAAAACAATGGTTTTATAGAAATTGTTTGAATTGGTTTATTTGAAATAGTTTAGGTATATATGGGTTGTGTGATTTCATGTTTGATGTGCCCCTAAAAAAGGAACATTTAATTGTGGGGTACAAGGTGTGTGACCCCAGATTATGGTATTGTGTTAATGGGACCCAATGTAATTGGATGAGATACCTCTCATGAGTATGGAACAATCAAAATGAAGAATACATGGTTGGGTGTGTGAAAGTGTGAAATGGAAGGGTTATGGAAAATTGATATTGAGAAATGGGTTTAAAGTATTGTTTGGGGTTTTTTTTGGAAATGTGACTTGCTAGAAAATTGGTTGAAATAACACATTTTTATGTTTTTTATAAATATTTTGTAACTTGTTTATATTTCATTATAATTTTTTTGAAGAAATGTTTTATATAAACTAATTTATATAAATGTTTCTAACATTTCTATCATAGTGGGGTGAGTAAGTAAGTCATTGGGGAAAACCTACAGAGTTTTATACTCACCCATTATTTGTAACTTTGTCACTTTGGAAGATGTTTTCTTTCGGGAAATGGACAATGGTAAAGTATCACACATTTTTAATACCACCTCATGATACATGGGCTGTTTGGTGATGTTGGAGCATATATCTTGTGGATCATGGAGTCTAGTGGTCATCTTGGAGTATTTTGTTGTTTTTACTCTATTTACTTTGATGATTATTATTTCTTTCACTGTTTCACATGTTGATTTTTTTATAAAGGATGATGTTGAGTTGTATTTTAATTAATCTTACATCATATGGTGGTTGTCTGGTTATGGTTGTTGGTTCTGGTTTTATTCTCATAGGTTAAATCACCCCCAATTGTATTAAAACCCCTCAAAATTTATTTCCAGACATTAGAATCTTGGGGATATCATTTAAGGCCTTGTAATGGCTCAACTCCCTCTCAATCCAATGAGAATAATTGGGTCATTACAAATGGTATTACCTTGTTTGGTCCTTTCCTAACAAGTGGTCTTTAGTTTCTTGATCTTGGAATTGAATTCATTCTAATCTATTCCATAGGGGTGGAATCATAGAAAGTAGTAGGATATTTGAGACATGAAATATAGTGCATAAAAATATTTATCTAACCTTTTTATGCTGAACTTCAAGTTTCTAGGGAGTTGGGTACATAAGTGTTTTGAAGACATTTATAGGATATTGGAATCTAGTTGTCATGGGTGTAGATAATGAGATGAAAATTACATGAATTAGAAGAATGAATTCCCACTAGGATTTCATATTTCATGTTGAAAAAATGATTTATGATTTGATTCATTATGTTGATTTTTGAAACATGTCAAAATTGTTTTCAAAAGAAATATTTTTAAAAGGGCATGAATGGTAAAATTTTAAAATGGGTTGATTTTCAAAAGGAAGAATGGATTTTTCTGAAACGATTAAAAATAGAAAAGTTTGATTTTGAAAAGTAAATTTGTGATGGTTGTTGTGAGAAAATTTGAAATGATAAGTCATCAGTTGTTAGAGAGTGAGACTTATAGTGTTTTTTGTTCATATATAATATGGAACCCGATACGCATCTTAGAAACCAGTTAAAAAGTCTAGTCAAAATGTGATTGCACTTATGCCATATGTGAACTAACAGTTGATCAAAATCATCACTTATGAATTTAAAACCATTGAGCCGAGACTACAAAAAAATACATTTTTTACGATATCTATCACTGCTGAAAATCCATGTGGAGGAAGTACAATTGTCTTTACTAGAGGAGATGAGAACTCTAACACTAAGATAAAGAGGAAGGGGAAACACCAATTATCAAGGGGGTGGAACACATCAGAGTTAGACCAAAAAAGTAATTAACATTCCTCCAAGACCCAAGAGAAATCTTGGATATTTTTAGTGTGGTTGACTACGCCATATCAAGAGAAAATGTACTACACAACTGATATCATTTCTCAATTACAAAAAAATGGGGAATCTCGAGTTCTATTGTCTCACTTCTCCAAGGACAAGTGGTAGGGACACTTCATAGGTTTCATAGGTTCTAGATTCTTGGATATAAGAATCAATCACATCAGTAGATTAGAGCTAGCCATGGTGATTCTAGGAATTCCACGATTTCTCATTAAGGGAAATCTCAATAAGGCAACAAGAAGAAGAGTTCAGTGACGAAAAAATTATATGGATCTAAGAAGTTGATTATGGATGATTAGGCTAGACCTTCTATGATGAGAGGTACAATTCTATTAAATTATCCCCTTATGAAAGTTTTTTTGGATACTAGTGCATCAAATTGCTTCATTGCTTTTCATGTTGTTGATTTGCTAGGTTTAAAACTTGAGATGATTCCTTCAGTCATAAAACATTAAAACCCTCTCATTAAAAGAGAATGTTGATCCATTATATAGAGATAATGTTCTATAACTGTTGATTCAATTGAGGATAAAAGGGATTTATCAGTGTTGAACATGGATGTATTTGATGTAATCATGGGTATGGATTGGTTGTCAATGTTCAAGGCCCATATCGACTGTTATATAAGAACATCTAGTTTTAAAACTGAGGATGGAGTTAAGAATATATTCAGAGAACAAAGGTTTGTAAAGATAGGTGTAATGGGCTTGTTGACACTAGATGTGGGAAAAATCTCTTAGTAGTTGTTGGCGTTGACATTGGCGTCAATAGAAGAGATTGAAAATATTAGTTTTCTAGTAGGTGTGGATCAATTTCTAGATTTATTTCGTAAAACATTATAATGGTTACCACCTCTAAGGGATGTATAGTTTATGTTAGATCTCCTTATGGGGACTAGTCTTGTTTCACATCTATCTTATAGGATGGTACCGATATAGTTAATAGAATTAAATGTGCAGTTGGATGAGCTAGAAAGAAAAGGTTTCAATCAAATGAGAACATCTCTATGTAAAAAACCAGTCTTGTTCATAATGAAAGAATAGGGAACTCTAAGGCTATGTTTGTATTATAATAAGATTATAAAATTTATGATAAAGAATAGATATCCACTTCCATGCAATGATGACTTATCCGATCTATTTAGGAGAGCTCATTGGTTCTCTAAAATTGAATTTCGATTAGCATATCACCAATTGAGAGTTAAGATGGAGGATATTCTGAAGGAAAATTTAAGAAGTATATATGACCACTATGAATACGTAGTCATGCCTTTTGGTCTTATGAAAGAAATATAATCCTTTATGGAATTGATGAATCAAATATTTCAGCAATATCTGGATTCATTCATTGTGGTGTTTTTGGATGATATGTTTTCTTATTCAAGGACAAGGGGCATGAGAAACACTTAGATACAATATTGGAAATCTTGAGAGATCACCAATTGTATGCTAAACTATCAAAGTGTAATTTTTGGATTTAATAGGTATGCTTTCTTGGACATGTAATTTATGAAAAAAGGTATTTCTGTGGATCCGGAGAAGATAGAAGCTATTATCTCTTTGCCACCACCGAAAAATGTCTTTGAAATATGAATTTTTATTTGTCTACCTAATGATAGATTTGAAAAATAAGAACGGTCCATCCAATGGACTGAGGAATTCTATAAGTCTTTCCAAGAGTTGAAAGTTTTCATGACATTAATAACTATCTTGATTTTTCCAAAATCATGATAGAGGTATGTTCTGTATTGTGATTCTTTGAGATCTGGGTTGGGATGTGTTCCCATGCAAGGAGGCCACATGGTTTCTTATAGTTCAAGGAATTTGAGTCTGCATGAGAAGAATTATCCAAAACACGTATTTTGAGTTAGCTACTATTGTCCATGCATTGAAGAATTGGAGTCATTCTCTCTTTGGTGAGAAATGTTTGGTTTTCATAGATCATAAGATCTTGATAAATATTTTCTCACAATGAGATTTGAATCAGAGGTAGAGGAGATGGATTGAGTATCTTCAGATGTTTGACTTTTACATGATCTATACACTGAGTAAGGTAATTCGTTTGCTGATGCATTATGCATAAAGTCATATACTCAGTTGGAAAAAAGAATCTTCAGATGAATGGAAGTTGATGTCAGTCCTAGCCGACATGCATGTGGAATGTGAAGACATTGGTGATGTTGTAGTTTTCATTTCAATTTCTATGATTCCTAATTTGGTAAATATTTTCAAATAAGAACAAACACCTAATGTATAATGCCTGGTTATGAGCTCAAAAATCAATGGTGGGGAGACCATTGAGGGATTGAAACTTGACGGGAGTTCATTTTTGTGGTTTAGAAATTCGATGGTTGTACCTAAGTATTTTCAAGAAAAATTATTCATGCTTACCACCACTTGATATGGGATGCACATCTAGGAATGAAAAAGATGTATAGGGAGTTGAAGGTGCAGATTTGGTGGATTGGTATATAACAGAAATTGGATGAGTTCATTACAAGGTTCTTAACTTGTTAGCATGTTAAGGAAGAACATCAAAGACTAGTAGGTATGTTTTAGTAATTACTTATACTAATTTGGAAATGGGATAAGATAGTGATATATTTTGTTATAAGTCTCCAAAGAATGTTTCAGAAACACAATGCCATATGGGTGATAGTGGATCAGATCAAAAATTTAGATCATTTCATCCATATTCATGAAACTAATATGTTGGAGGATATTTCCAATATCTATATCCAAGAAGTGGTAAAGAGACATGGAATACCAGTTTTGATCATTTCAGATAGAGATATGAGGTTTAGGTCATGTTTCAGGAAATCCATACAGAAATCAATTGGAACTCATTTATCTATGAGTACAACATATCATCCTCAGACAGACGTCTAGTCTGAATGAATGATAAAAACGTTGGAAGGCATGTTTTGGGAATGTGTAATGTATTTTGGTGGCTCATGGGATGAGCATATAACCTTATTGTAGTTCTAATATAATAATAGCAGTTAGGCCTCAATACACAAGGCTTCATTTCAGGTGTTGTATGGGCGTCGTTGTTGTTCTCCTCTGTGTTGGGTGAAAACATGGGAGACTTCACTAGTTGGACTTGGCCTTGTCCAAGAAACAATGGAGAAGATTCAGTTGATCTGAAAGATAATGGGGAAAACTTAGAGTCACCAGGAATTGTATATAGATCATCTTCGAAGACTATTGTTGTTCTTAGTGAGTGATCATGTGTTCTTATGGATCACTCAAATACTTGTACATCATTGTTTTGGGAAGTAGGGAAAGTTATCTACTCAGTATATTGGCCCTTTTGAGATATCATAATGGATTAGAGAGGTGAAATATCAGTTGTAATGACCACCATGGTTCATTTCGGTGCATAATGTGTTCCACATATCTTAGTTGCAAAAGTATCAGCCTGATCCTGACCATGCAATCAGATGAGATCACATTAACCTAGAGATGGATTCTTCATTGGTACATTATCCAATACAGATTGTGGATAGGTAGGATAACATCTTGTGTAGAAAAATCATCAGCCTAGTTCAGGTTTTATGGGAACATGACCAAATTCAGGAAGATACTTGAGAATTTGATAAGGAAATGAAAGAGAAGTGGATGAAACTCTTTCAGTGCAATGATGGGTTTCTACTTTATGGGGGCAGAAAGACCAATAATTGTTAGAATTTAGTAACCTCATTTTCTATTATGTAACCCTTACATTGTTTTTTAGGTATATTAAGTATAAAGGTGAAGGTTGGGAGAGTTTGGGGATCTTTCAAGGAGTTTTTAAGGATAAAGGGAAGGCACAAGGGATGCACACACTACTGGAAATACAATATATACCAACGGTTTGAAACTGTTGGTATAAGAATCAAAACCATTGGTTAGTAAGCTATTTCAAAAGGCATATACCAATGGTTCTTCTCTAACCATTGGTATATGGAAGTGTAATCTTCAGTATGCCCACAGTTTTCTTGAAATCGTTGGTATATATTTATACCAACGGTTCATTAACCATTGGTATATATAGTTTACATGTGGTTTACCAACGGTTTAGAGCCATTGGTATATATTATTACCAATGGTTCATTAAAACTGTGGGCAAAAATATTCTAGAAATACAATTACCAATGCTTTTAAAACTATTGGTATAGTGTTTTACCAATGGTTTGAATAAACTGTTGGTAAAATAATTCTCAAAATACACTTTTCCAATGGCTTAAAACCATTGGTATAGTATATTTACAGAAATCAGAGCAGCAGCCAGCACAACAGCCACCCATCCCCTGCATTGCATACACCTATAAACACACCTCCAAAAAACACTTATAATAGAACAAAAAACCACCTGCAATAGCACATAAAAACAACACACTCTTCCAACCATGACATGTACCAAAACACAGTTTTCCCCTTTTCAATCTTCACATGTCAACTTAACCCATTTCAATTTCTATTGTGTAGACATCTCATAAAGGTGATAGGACACTCACATTTCGGAGAGCCCATGATAGTTAAAGTTACATACACCATTAACAGAATTAACACACAATTCATAATGTAATTACATCAAGTATACACATACAACAAGTATACAGATAAAACAAGTATACCCATACACCATTAACACATAATTTATAAGTTAATTAAATACATAAAGAATTCAATTCAGAATTCAGGGGTTGGGGGGGATGTCTGAGGGGGTAGGGGATTTCCGGGGGTGGGGGTGTCTGGGGGGATGGGGGTGTCTGAGAGAATGGGGGTGTCCAGGGGGGGGGGGTTGTCTAAGTGGGGTGGGGTGGTGTCCAGGGGGGGTTGGAGGGCTATCCAAGGGGGTCGGGTGGCTTTCCATGGGGGTGGGGGTGTCCAAGGGAGGTGGGGGTGTCCAGGTGGTGGGGTGGTGTCTAGGAGGGGTGGGGGTCATCCAGGGGGTTGGGGGGGGGTGTCCAGGGGGTGGGGGTGGGGGGGGGGGGGGGGGGGTGGGGGGTGCTATCCAGGGTGGGGGGGGGGGTATCCATGGGGGTGTCCAGGGGTGGTGGGGGGGTGTCCAGGGTGTTGGGGGGGGGGGGGCTTTTCAGGGGGTGGGGGTGTCCAAGGGGTGGGGGTGTCTAGGGATGGGGTGGTGTCCAGGGTGGTGGGGGCGGTCCGAGGGGGGGTGTCCAAGGGGCTTGGGTGGTGTACAGGGGGGTGGCAGGGGTGGCAGGGATGTCTAGAGGGTACAGGGTGTCCAATGTGGTTGGAGGACTATCCACGGGTTGTGGTTGGGCTGTCCACATGGGTGGCGGGGCTGTCCAGTGGGGTCAGGGGTGTTTAGGTGGTGGGGGGAGGTATTTCTAGGGGTGTGGGGTGTTCGAGGGGATGGGGGGAGGGGGTGTCTCGGGGGTGGTGGATCGGTGTCTAAGGGGGTGGGAGGGCTTCCTACAGGGGTGGGGATGTCCAAGGGGTTTGGGGTGTCCAGGGGGTGGGAATGCTATCCACGGGGGGTGGCAGGGCTGTCCAGGGGGGTCGGGGGTATCCGGGGGGGGGGGGGGGCAAGGGGTGGGGGCTGTCCAGGGGTATAAGGTGTCCATGCAGGCGGGCGGGCTATATAGAGGGGTGGCAGGGCTATCCAGGGGGGGTATGGGGTGGGTGGGCGGGCTATCCACGGGGGTGGCGGGGCTGTTGAGGGGGGTACAGGGTGTCTAGGGGGTGGGTGGGCTATCCATGGGGGTGGGGGTCTCTAGGGGGTATGGGGTGTCCAGGAGGTGGGTGGGCTGTCAATCGGGGTGGTGGGGCTATCCAGGGGGTCTGATTGTCCAGGGTGGTAGGGGGGGGGGGGTCCAGGGGTGAGGGGTAGGGGGAGTGGTGTCCAGAGGTACGAGGTGTCCAGGGGGTGGAAGGGGTTGCGGGGCTGTCCAGGGGGTACGACGTGTCTAGGGGGGTGGGTGGGCTGTCCATGGGGGGTGGTCGGGCTGTCCACAGGGGGTGGTCAGATTATCCTTAGGGGTGGCGGGGTTGTCCAGTGGGGTCAGGGGTGTCTAATGGGTTAAGGGGGGGGGGGGGGGGCTTTCCAGGGGTTGGGGGTGTCCGGGGGGATGGGGTGTCTGGGGGTGATGGGAGGGGGTACAGGGGAGTGGGCGGGCTGTCCACATGGGTAGGGGCTGTCCAGGGGGTACATGGTGTCTAGGGGGGTGGGTGGACTGTCCACATGGGTGGCGGGGATGTCCAGGGTGATCAGGGGCGTCCAGAGGGTGGGGGGGTTCAAGGGGGGGGGGGCTGTCTAGGGGGTACAAGGTGTCCAGGGGTGGGAGGGATATCCAGGGGGTGGCAGGGCTATCTAGGGGGGTACAAGGTGGGTGGGCGGGCTTTCCACGGGGTTGGTGGGGCTGTCCAGGGGGGTACGGGGTGTCTAGGGGGGTGGGAGGGCTATCCGCGGGTGTGGGGGGCTGTCCAGGGGTGTACGAGGTGTCTAGGGGTGTGGGAAGGCTATCCATGGGGGGGGGGGGGGCTATCCACGGTGGTGGATGTGCTATCTATGGGGTGGGGGTATCCATGGGGGTTGGGGGGTGTCCAATTGGGTGGGGGCTGTCCAAGGGGGTGGGGGTGTCCACCCCCAAACTGGGGTCGTAAAATCCAATATTTATCCAATTGTAGCATGATTTCAAGCCTATTATAGATTACCGAGAAAACTGCTGGTGTAAATCATGAATACCATACATATAAATCACAACACACCCAATTGTAAACACACCACCAAATATCATATGTGGATCAGATTTTATGATCCATGTTTCGATAGGACATGACTCATAGGAGTACGAGCCATGTTATATCATTAGGTGATATGGAGTTTTACAAATGTTAATTTTTTATGAGATCAATATGGATAGTGGATAAGAACCTGAGTGAGATTTCTTTGCAGAGATCACACTTCTTGGAAGGGTAAGAGTGAATGTTGGTATGGAACTTTAAGAAATGTCTTAATGTGTGAAAGAAACTATACATTTGTTATATTTGATTCCTATTTTTTTGGTAGAGTATTGGAGTGGACAACCCACCCCCTCCCTGGACAGCCGTTACCCCCCCCCCCCCCCCACAGACCTGCATCCCCCTACCCCCTGCACCCCCACCCCACCTGGACACCCCCACCACACCTGGACAGCCCACCCCCTATGTCCTGGACAACCAACAGCCCCTCCCCCACCTAGACATCCCATCCCACCCCCTTGGACAGCCCACCCCCTTCACATCCCACACCCCCTCCCCAAACCAGATATCTCACCAGCACCACCCCTGGACAACCCACCCCTCCCTGGACTACCCACACCCCCTCCCCTACAGCCCCCTGACAGCCCCACAAGACACCCCTCCACCTGGACAGACCACGCCCCACCCCCACTAGATAGAACACCTAGACATCCCATACCCCCTCCCCCACTAGGATAGCCCCCGGACAATCCACCCCCTCCCTGGATAGCCCACACCCCTCCCCTGCAGCCCCACCTGGAGAACCCCCCTGGACAGCCCACCCCTACCCCCCTCCTGGAAATCCCACCCCCAGCCACCCCCACCTGGACATCCCCCTCACCCCCACCTAGACAACCCACCCCCCTCCCTGGACTCCCCACACACCCCCACCTAGGCACCCCACCCTGACCGCCCTAGACATCCCACACCCCTCCTTGGGCAGCCCATACTCCCCTCTCCCACACCCCTATAGCCCCCATACCCCCTGCAGCCCCCTACCCCTAAACAACCCACCCCCACCTGGACAACCCCCCACACCTGGACAACCCACCAACCCCTCATGCCGCCCCCCTTAGGGTAATTTTATTTAAAATAATTTTATTAATTAAGAAAGGAAAACCATTATTCATTATCCGTTTCATTCCAAACAACCCATTCAATTTATCAAAACATGAAAAATTCAATTTATCAAAACATAAAAAATTCTATTTATCAAAACATGAAAAATTCAATTTATAAGGCTCTATAGGTCACTTAAAAATGCCATTGGGGAAAGGGGAAATCATCTACATTGTTAATTCCAATTAAAAAACTGGGCCAGTCACTTAGGAGGTGTGGTGGTTTCTAGGAGGTGTGGTGGTGTCTAGGGGCTGTCTAAGGGGGCGGGGTGGGGGGGGGGGGCTGTCCAAGGGGGTTGAGGGTGTCAAGGGGGGTGGTTGTTTCTAGGAGTGGTATAGGTGGTGGGAGGGGGGGTGTCCATGGGGGGTGAGGGGTGTCCAGGTAGGGTAGGGGTGGGGGTGTCCAAGGATGGAGGGGAGCGAGTTTTCCAAATGGTGGGGGTGTCCAAGGGTGGGGGGGGGCAGGGGGTGGCTGGGAGGGGGCTATCCAAAATGGTAGGGGTGTCCAAGGGGGTGGGTTTCCAGAGAGGGTGGGTTGTCCATGGGAGGTGAGGGGTGTCCAGGGAGGGTGGGGGTGTCCAGGGGGTGGGGGGGGAGCTATCCAAGGGGATGGGGGTGTCTAGTGGGGTGGGGGTTGTAGTGGTGGGGGGATATCCAATGGGGGTGTCCAGGGGGTTGGGGGGTTGTCCATGGTGGTGGGAGGTGTCTAGGGGGTGGGGGTGGGGGTGTTACAATTCTAATCCATCACCCAACCAATGCCAAAATCCAAATTCAAATTTCAACTAAACTAAAGTCTAGAGAAAGTACCATATCACCCAACTAAAAGAACCCTTTACCATGTTTGAAGTGTAGAAAAAAAACATAAAACAAATCAAAGGGTTCAGTAATGCACATACAATACTCTAATTTATCCAAAATCAAAACAGAAAACCAAAAAAAAAAGGAAGAACATTAAAACTAAGGGAACACATACTAATTTAAAGTGTAGAAATAAAAATTTATTTGATTTAAGATGGATATATGTATGGAAGGGGTTTACCGGCCGAGAAGACTTCTGTAGAAGCTTTGGATTAGGTCTAAAATTGGGCCGAGTGGGAGCTAGGGTTCTAGGTATTTGGGGGAAAACTTTCCCAATAGTTTTTAAAAATAGTTGGGAAATCCACTCTTTACCAATAGTTTATGAAAACCATCGGTATATCTTAGAGAAACTAATCATTTCCCAACGGTTTTGGTAAACCATTTTGAAATCTTAAGTATTTTTTCCCATTGCCAACGGTTTGAAAAAACTATAGGAAAATTTTACCTTCTTTTGCTCTATAGCAACGGTTTGAAAAAACCATTGGTATGTTACCATTGGGAAAACACCATATTCTAGTAGTGACACAGTTTGTCTAAACCATGTAGAATCATAGGAGAAACCATGAAGAATTGCAGATGTTGGAAAATATCTTCAGTACATTGGGTGCATATTCAGGGAGACTGTGCAAGTAGGCCATGTGAGGGTCTATCCAGACAGTAGGTAACACACAGTTTGTGCATGGTTTGTCTAATCGTGGGACTAAACCTTGCACAGGGTAAATTTGAGATCCTAAAAAAGTGGATCTCACATGTTTGTGATTTTAACTTAGTATTTTTCTTCATATACAATCCTAATTCTATATTCTTCTCTCTTGAATTTTAGAGAGTCTATCCCAAGAAAATTTGAATCGATCTGGAGCTTTTCCTTTCATTTTAGAAGTCGGATTCTTGCGGTAAGTTCTTGTTCTTCACCGTTATTGTCACTTTTTCTTACATATAATTCATCCATCATCTTGGATTATTTCATCTACACCCACTATGTTTAGATCAAAGATTATGGATTCCAAATAAGTTTATATATGGTCTTTATCAGGTTATGGGAAGAGATATAAGATGGTTTTGTGGATTTCATACCCGGTTTCATGAGGATTCTTCATCCATTTTCAGTTTTTATCAAAACGGTCAAGGTTGGTGGCTTAAATATCAAATAAAATTATTAGATCTCTTGTAATTATTTCAAATAGATTAATCTTTTTGTATTTTATTGTGAAATGATTTCATTACGATGGTTAGAAAACTTCTTCAGCGATGGTTTCTGGAAATATGAAAAATTGGTGTCCTTGAATAAAGTTGTTTGATTAATGATTTTAAAATTAATATTTTAAAAGGTATTTATTCTAGAATTTTAATAATTGGATTTTATTAATGTTTTTTCAATAAAAGGAATGATTTTTTTAAAATGGAATGGTTTATTGGAATTAGATTGTTTAATGGGTTTTAATAAAAGAATGGTTTAATTGAAATGTTTTGAATTGTTTTTTTTGAAATGGTTTTTTCATATATGGGATGTGTGAATTAATATTTAACTTTCACTTGAATAAGGGATGTGTATCAGGTGGTTACAAGGTGTGTGACCCTCGATCGGGGGCGTGTGTCAGTGGAAAACCAAGGTAATTGGATGAGAGACCGCCCATGAGTATGAAACTGTCAAAACGAAGCATGTATGGTTGGGTGTGTGAAAAGGTGAAATGGAATGGTTATAAAAAAATGATATTCAGGAATGGTTTTAAATCCGTTTTTGTTTTTTTAGAAATGTGTCTTTTTGGAAAATTGACTGAAATATAAGTTTTTTATGTTTGGTGATAAATGGTTTAGGAACTTGTTTACATTTTTTTATAAATTGTTTTCCAGAAATGTTTTATATAAGAGGTTTTATATAAATGTTTCTAAACATTAAATCCTAGTAGAGTGAGTAGGGAATTCATTGGGGAAAACATATTGAGTTTTATACTCACCCCTACTTTGGAACTTTGGTGATTTTTCAGATTATATCTTCTTCGACATGGGAAAAGGTACCATATCACACGTTTTTAGTACCACCTCATGATACTTGGGATGTTTTCTAATGTTGGAGCATGCATATTGTGGATTATGGAGTCTTGTGGTCATCATGGAGTCCTTAAATATTTTTCCACTGTTTACTTTGATGATTAGTTTGTCTTCTATTTTTGTACACTTTGGTTGTTTTTGTTATAAATGATGATGTTGAGTTGTTGTTTAATTAATAATGCATCATATGGTGGTTGTTTGGTTATGGATGTTTGTTGTGGATTTATTCTCACAGGGTAAATTGTCCCCCACATGTATTAAAATCCTTCAATATTTATTTCTATCCTTTTGCGTCTTGGGGATGTCGCTTAAGTCCTAGTAATTGTTCCCCACCCTCTTAAGAAAATGAGAATAAGTGGGTCATTATAGAGGGGGTGGGGGTGAATAATGGTATTTCACAATTATCAAATTTAAACCTTAATATGGATATTTTTCTATCAACTTGAGGAATTATACATTCTCCCCCTTATAATCTCCCCAATATTATTGAAATAAATAATTAATACACGTGATTTTACTTAGTTCACTCACTAGGTAACTTAATGAATCATGCAATGGCAATGTTCCTATACTTCAAAAAGAATATTGAACACTATTTTTTTATACATAATAGAGTTGTATCACAAACTCTTAAAACTCATTATCATCACAACAATCAAATGAATCACCACATTTACATGGATATATGTGAATTTATTCTTCCAAGATAACTTATTTATTCAGAGAAATGATATTTGAAATTACACTACAAGGATGTGTCTCCTCATCTATTATCATGTTTTCATCAAGAGAAGTAACCCATGGAATCTACCTTCTTCATATCAGAAAGTTCTTTATGAAATATAATAAACCCATTATTCTTTTTTTATGAGTTATATATCTTTAATATATTTCTTTTATGATATTTCTCTTTATATCACATCTATATTTTTCAATTAGAAACCATAGATCATGAAAAAATATACATAATAACCACACTATAAATTTTAATTAACCATCCTAAAACAACATCAAAAAATTTAGGATCTATTTTCTGGGTTTTATCATAATGAACATTAATAGTGTGAATATAACATTTCTCACGTGGAAACCACCTAGGTAGAACTAATGAAATTATGTTTGTTTATCTTCACGATGTCAACCAAAAATCATGGCGTGAACCCATTTTTTAACTGTTTTAAGAATACTCATGGAGTGAATGACATTTTATGTAAATTTAAATAACTATCACAACTACATATGAAAATAAATTAATAGTGTGAAGATAAATCTATTAATTCAATTCATGGAATGAAGAAAAATTTCAAGGCATGAAACCTTCTAGATACACATAGATTTGATTAAAGACACCTACATGCTTCTAAAACCTACCATGATCCATGGTTGACAAATCAAAAAACCCTCAATATTATTTGAAAAAAAATTTCTCCTTATTTTCCTATAAACACAGAAAAAACATAAGAGGGTATTTTTTATAGATAAAGTGAAAAGGTGTTCTGTGTGTGATTATCAGTGGAATAAGGTACCTATGTAAGAGTAAATCTGTCTTTCAGACTCTATTATAGAAGAAAATAAGGACCATATCATATATAATAATAGAATAGGAATAAAAATTTAATAAAAAATTATTTGGAAGTTTGTATAATGACATGAATCAATTTTATAAGAGTAAAACCCATGACACAGTTCCCTCTCAAGTCCCTTTAACACTTCCTTGATTATTCTCCAATTCTATGTCAATATCCTTTAATGGAATTTCAATTGAAAACAAAATTTAAAACTAATACAATTTTATATTTATCTCCAACGTATCCCCAATTTTTTTCTACACCATATAGAGGTACAACATAGCCATATGATCCCTCAACATATCCTCAAGATCGGGTTCATGCTTGGTCAAGTTCTAGATAACCCAATTCGTAGATGATTAATTAAAATTTTATAGTGAACTCATGTTGAATTTAAAATATAGATCTAATTTAAAATAATCATAGAAATTATGTAAATGTTAAATAATATTCATACATTTTTGTTTTCCAAATTCGAGTAATCTACTGATAAAATTCAAGATGGATCTTGATCCTAGGGAGTGAGAAGCTACTACAAATTCCGCTTGCATACATTTGAAATCAAGGAATTACAATCTCATGTAACCACTTGTAATCTAATAAGATCATGAAATGTGGTGATATTTTAAATCATTAAGGGATTTTAGAGAGAAAATGGGTATCTTCTATGATTTTAGAAAAATGTTGCGGTGGCTGAATCTATTCACTCATGACCACCTTGTTATGGGTAGACACCCCTGATACAATTCCATTATCATTCTCTTCATTCACCCATTAGTTCATATCACTCAAAAATTTCCATTATATTATATATTCACTATACCTTCATCCATATATCCATGCCATCAATAAAGGAGTACATAATATCAATCATATCATTGAGTCTTCTATGCTCCAGGTTTAATATCCTATGCTAATCCCTTTAACGCATTCCATACCAACTATTTTATCCCATAAATCCTCTTATTAAATATATTTTCCTTTATCCACTATAATATCATCCCATTATAATCCCATTTTAATATTGAATCATTATAATAAATACATGGTGGACCACCATCAAAATTCCTATAATCAACCGCCACACTCAAATTCCTTCATCATGTAAAATTAAAAATTACAATATTAATCCCCGAGAACTAATTATTTTATTGTCTCATAATAACCCATACAAAAACTCCCTTAATAAAGAATCAAATGGGTCATTAAAATTCCATGAAAATCCTAGAATTTAACCCAGTAAATTCTCCCAGTTCTGAAATTCCTCTAAATTGATTTCCATCAATTTATAAAAATTCATGACATAGAATTAATTATATATAATTTCCACATTACATGTTGGATATATTTATCCAAAACCAATTTCTATGAATTAATTATCTAATAACTAAATAATATTCAATATTCCATGTTGAGACATTAACCAATTGAATTAATTCCCATAAGTTCATTCCCCATATATTTCAATCATCCAACTACCATAATAACATGGTATTAATAAAAAAATAATTAAAATAATAAAATCTTAATCATATCTTCATACCAAACATACTTATTTGAATTAACTGAAAATAAACTCTAATTCATTAAATAACCCAAAAATAACAGTTCTAAAACTATGGTGTTTAGAAACTTATTTTTCTAATAAATTTATGTTCATTATTTTATTAATTAATATAAAATTTATAAATGTTAACAAACATTGGATTATTCAAAAAAATAACTAAATTATTTTTCATCAATAATTGTGAGATTATAAGTAATAATCATTTTCAATTTAATAATTTGTACCCAACATTACCATGGAAACATCTCTTACACTTCATGTTATCTTATATAATTTTTTTAATTGAATATACTAAATCCCAACATAGTAGGGTCACATCAGACATGGGTAACAGTGAATATCATCTTTTCCAACCTCATTTAACATTTATCATGCATAACTTTTCTTATTAGATTTATAATAAATTTATGATTAGTTATATCTTCCTTTATATCATAATTTTTGAATAATAGAGATTAAATTTCCCTCTTTGATGAAACAAAATCCAATAGGTTTATTTTTAAATTTTGGATCTACATAGGTTTCTCATTATAATCTTAAACTGACACAAATACATTGTAAAATGGCCCGAGCAATGAAATAGAAATTTTTTAGAACCACAATAATACCATTAGAGAGATGACTATGGTTATATTCTAATGAGTGTCACTAATACACACTAATCTATATTAAAATTTATTTATATACAGAAAATGAATAATAAAACTACAAAAAATGTTAGAGTAGATAAATAAAATATTCATGCGAATAAAAAAATGCATACGATGAATATAAACCTAAAAATAGGCATGAATTGAATGAACTACTCTAAGGACTAATCAAATACTTATTCATAATATTCCTCAAACAATTCCTAATTTAAATCTATGATCATGTAAAACACATATAAAAAATATTACATTCTGTATATATTATGTCCATATATAATACCCATAGAGAAACCTTGTGTGAATACCACTACCATTGAGGTTTTAGAGTGGGAAACACCTCAATCAAGTGTGAATCACTCACTTAACCATCAAAATTGTATATCAATAATTAGGTTATGCGAGATAAAATAGAATATTATAGAAAGGAATAAGAATAAAAAATTCTAAATTTAGAGGTGTTGTCACTAACCCCTTCTATAAATCCCTTAGTATCTTCATCATTTTGAAAAGGAATGAAAATATGGTAAGCGATAGAGACATGAGATACATTTTTACTTCCTCATGTGAATAACACAGTTTGTAATTCCTCTATATGTTTGGAGGTTAGAGAATAAAGTTGAAGTAAATGAACACAAATTTTAATAAAAAAATGAAAAAAATAGTAAAAAATATAAATATAAGTAATGATTACAAATAATCCCTTATAATAGATATCAAATCACAATGGATTCCATTAATATTAAAAAATCCATCAGGGTATCCCTCAAACTTCTCTTAATAGACTAGTCTTATCCACATAGAAAGGGTTAGTTATTCATGATCATCACATGTGGAAATATTATGTATTCCTCTATCAGCTTCATGATCACTTTAAAAAAACTCTATGACCCTTGTTTTTTTTTGTTTTTTATGGATGTGAGACACATGGAAAGGTTAGTTCAGGTTTTCCCAATTTATCAATGTAAGGGAACGAGAATATTCTTTTTTTCCATGACTAGAATGCATGTTTAACACATGTAAATTTATTTCTATACATGAACTTGATTTATAGTTCTATGGGTTTCTTGGGTGTCCCTAATTTCATATAGTTTCAAGAGTGATTATCACATATTCGAAGGGATCCATGGAATGAAAGCTTTAAAAATTGGCAGTGTCTTAGTTTCTAATGATTTGCTGGTTCCTATTTATACATTGTATTATTTTTTATAATATGGTTCAAAAGTGAAGTCCTATAAAACCATATTTTATGATGAAGCTTAGTCTTAAGCCTCAATCCACTAGTGTTGTATATCACATTTGTTGATATGCTATATTTATAATTACGATAATCATTTGTCTAGGAATTTTCAAGAAATGATCGTCATGTTTTATTTTCATTAAGTAATCATAGAGAATGACATGCTTCATTTCTCTAACCATCAATATCAATGTGACCTTATTATTGTACACTATACTCTACATAGCCACTATTCACTACAACATAAAACTGATTCTCATGGTCCAGTTATGATATCGTGTAATCATAGGGTGTGATTCCTTCATAGGGACCCATATGAGTTTTTCATACCAAAATATATTTCCTTCCCTAGTTTGAACTTCAATCATTACTGATGATATGAAGGTATCAAAGAAGGTGACCTATAGTGAAACTGCATAGCATTACTTATATTTTATAGCAAATGGAACTCATCCCAAATTTGTTTTTTGGTTGGAATTGTAGAGACCCTAGTTTTTCTATGTAGGAATTTGGAATGTTCCTAGGAATATTTTCAAAGTTAGGTGCTGAGACAATGTAAAATTCCGAGTCTCAGTGAGCTAGTAATTATTTTTATAAGAATAGTAAATATATTTATATTACGTTTGCATGGTTTTCTAGAAATAATGAAATATCTCTTGAATTGGGTCTTTGATCAGAAATCTAGTACCATAATTGAATATTAAGTACAGGATTTACCCTAGGTGTGTCCTAAGGTTGGTTGGCGTGAGGTGTTCAGATAGGGAAGTCGTTGGTAGGTGCATTGGATAAATTAATTAAATTATATAATCACCCTAACCAAAATAACTCACTATCAAAGAATAGAATAGGATATCCAAGAACACCATTGAGTTTTGAAAGTAGATTTGACCCTAAGCGTGACCAAAAGTTGGTTGGTGTAAGATGTTCAGATGAAGAAGTTGTTGGAAGGTACGTTTAATTAAAATAAATAAATAAATTGTTTGTTTTTTTATTAAATGACCTAATTAAATCTTCTATAAATACCCTCTTATGGAATTTTTCTAATGTTTTGATGCAAAACCCTTTCTAGAATATAATAGTATTAGTAGAGAGTACTTATTTAGAACAACAAGACTAGACGATGACCAGTGACTGGATCACGGTGAATCTAAAGGTAGCAGATGAAATTTGTCACCTTCATCGATAGAGAATGCATTTTTCAGCAATGATCGATCCAGAATCTAGGTAGGATTTATTAATTGTGGTTTCATCACCTTTTATTAAAAGATTGAGCATGATCAAATTTTTTTATATGATATGAATTTAAATAAACCTTGACATGAGCCTGGGTATTGAAATATATTATTCGTTTAATTTATTTCTTGTCCATGCCATATCTCTCACCCCTATTTCCCTGATATGAAATCATTGTCCAAGAATTCTGGGCCAATGATGTTTGAAATTTTTTATTGTTGTTTTTCCTCACCATTCATTGAGGTATTTATCGTTGGACCATAGGGTCACAATTGGAAAATTTTGGGGAAGGTTCTGGTGTGATGAAACCTCTAGATTTATTATGATAACACAAATGACATGCAGGTTGATGTTTTGGTGACAGACTGATAAATGAGTGGGATAATGTCTTCTTAATAGATCAGTTCAGTAGTGTGGGACATAGTTTGTTATCAATGGAGGTTCAGGATCAGAATGACGATCCCCATTTTCTTGGTTGGAGCATGGTGATGATGTGTGGTGTGATGAGATTGGTTTTGAGTGAAGTCATTATGTGGAGTCTCATGGAAGATGCTTTTCAGCGTTGATGTGGCAGTGACCGGACTCAGATCTTTGATGTGGTGGTCTGATGTGGTCAACATAGTGGGTCTTATTATTATTATTATTTTTAATGGCGATGAGTTGATAAAACTTAAATGAGGATTTGTTATTATAGTTATATTGAATAATAATAACAATGGTTAAATAAAAAGCGTATGGTTAATTAAAATATGTGTTTTTATAATTAATAAAAAAATAATTGGGGTTCCCTAGATGAATATAATATGAATAACTATTTTCAATAAAATGATAAGTGAAGAAGTCATTTTTGATGTGGCTAACTCTGTACAGCAATTTGGATGAGAGAAGATACAATGTATAACTTATTTAATATAATTTTTATATTGATAATAACAACTATATTAAAATGATATATAATAGGGGTTGATTTGAAGGAGGTTCCTAAAACAAAGAGGGGAATCTAAGTATGCCCTTTAAAGAAAAAAAGGCTTTTAAAAAATAATAATAATATTATTATTTTAGTTTTCAAAACACCATATTGGATGTATCTTCTATGTTCAGTATCTAATTGATGAACCGTCTATGGTAGCATTACCCTAAAATAGATACCATCCTGTTAAGATCAATGATTGATACATTTTTTGTATTCATACTTTAGGTCAACAAAATTACCAATAAAAATAAAATTATTATTATTGTGGAATCTTGTATCTAACATATATTCTTCATATGATGTTAGAATGATGAACCACTAGTTGAATCGTGAACCAAAAATTGAGGCATAAATTTAAAAATTAATATAAGGTATTTACTTCATGTTTGTGGCTGAGGACCATGAATCACCATTCATGCTTGATATGGTGAAATGTGACCTTTTCCCCGGGTTCCCGATTTGGGCAAGTGAATATCCTATATCAAGCATTTTTATGTAAGTATCACAATGGTGTGATCCATTTGGCCATCTAGGGTCATTTTCAGAGTCATATTAGTGGAATTAATTTTTTTCCCTTAGACCGGTAATAAATCTTGTGTGTTCGTCAAGATTTTGGTTGAGACATGTCATATAGTACCCTTAAACACCATGTAGTACTACAGGGAAAATAATCCATATTTGGGTGAGGACACATCTAGATAGTATAGTGGGACCACATTCCGTGTGGGTACCCTACAAATAATGTACCAACTTTTGAGGAAACTTCAACCTCTCATATCTCCTTCATCTGGACTCAAATTTTGGCATGTGAGTAGGCTATCCTAATTTTTTTCCATATAGAACAAGATGGTTCCTTACATTATATATTTCAAGATATGATGTGGAATTTATAGTTATGAAGCCTGGTTTTTTTATGCTCGATGCAGACATTGATCCCAAAGTATCACCAAATATTTTCAAAGTGGTACCCTTCAGTTGAGTTGTGAAGTGGGTCCCTGATGTCTTATTAGTGTGACCCTCCATTAGTGTTGGGTAGTGGTGTCCTGGATGACTACTGTGTGTGTCCCTCTATTAGAGTTGGGCAGTGGAGTCCTTGACGACTATCAAGTGTGGTCCTCTAGTAGAGCTGGATAGTGGAGTCCTCTATGACTATTGAGTGCAACACTCTAATAGGGTTGGGTAGTGGTGTCGTCGATGACTATATAGGGTCACCCTCCAGTAAAGATGAGAATTGGATTCATTTATGATTACTAATTAGTACCCTCCAGTAGAGCAGGTTAGTGGATTCATCGAATATTACCTAGTAGTTCCCTCCAGTAGAGCTGGGCAGTGGATTCCCTGAAGATTACCGAGTGGTACCCTCCATTAGAGCTAGGAATTGGAGTCCTAAATGAAATTCACTATGGATACCTCCTACTGTAAAAAACCCCAGGTCATTTATTTCGAGTTTACAACCCCTCAATAGTGCAACATAGTGACAAGTAATGGTTTGAATTTCACGATTACATATGGGAAGATGCATGAGATATTGGGCATCATTGATGGAATTTTTGAACTGTTGGATATTCTTATTCTTAGGATGAGCAGTGAGACGAAGATCCCCTTACACCCTCATTTGGTCTTCATTTGAATAATAATATATATAACAATATCCATACCTTGGATTTGATTACTCAATTTCTATGAGAGGTGAATACATATAGGGTATTCCATGTGATTTCCATGTTTATATTATCATGGTTGGATGAGTTTACTCTCCTACTGTGGGTGACCAAGACTTGATGTGTAGATCATTTACTCACTATATCGATCCCCTTGTGCTTATAATAGGTTACTCTTTATCTTTATTTGGGTTTAGCTACACCGTTTTTAATATTTACAATATTTCCTTTCCTGCTGTATCTCTTACTGCCCCCCCTTTAGATTTTAGGGTTTCCTACTGGGTATGTAAATAATCGTCTCTTCATGAGATTTACCCACACGATTCATGTCTTATGAAGATGAAATTTAGGTCATTAGTGATTTCAAAAGTGCTTAGGGATACCTGGTACTTTGGACTATGTATGGTAGTCGGAACTTGGGATTTTTGACCCGTGATCTCTTGGTAGTTTACTTTTGCAGTTTTTTGAGGTTAGGGAATATTTTTGGTTGGGTGTGTATTTCCCCCCTTTTATTTTCAGTTTACACTAATGTAATCCTCTAATTTCTATAGGTTTTCCATGCATGGTTATTTTCCAAATTTTTTGTTTCTTTTATTATTCTCCCTCCAAAATTCTGCATCGAGATGGATATGTGTGTATATGTACTTACGTAAAACCCTCCCTATGTTAGTAATTCATTTGGTGTTGGTCTCCACCCCTAGATTATGGAGGATAGGCTTGGGGTAGTTGTGGCTTGAGCCCCAGCTATAGGTGGTTGTGATAGATTGGTTTTAGAGTAGTTCATTCCCTTGGACATTGTCTGTAGTATTCAACTTATAAGGATTTGGTGGGGATTATGGATACAATAAAAAAGTTTCTTGACTATGTCTATCAGGCTAGGGAATCTAGTCATGGTACATGAGATTGATGTATCCATTCACTAGGACCTTGACTACCAAAGTTTTGACTCGGTATACTGAGACATTAGTCGCAAGGATCAATGGTACATGCATCATATATGATTGGGTCTTTGACTTTCCTTCTTGAGGAAGCACCCCATTATTATATATATATATATATTCTCATTGAACCGTGGCACATCTCAAGCACTTTCAAGATTCATCCACAATGACTACCAACCTGGTTATCAATTTCCAAATCATGATGACGATCCAATGAGTGATGAGGCCTTAGTTCAGGGTCCATTCGGTGAAATATTTTCCTCCAGTCGGTAAGCTAGAAGCACCACCCTCATGTTGAGAAAAAAATGGTACTATTATAGTAGGATGAGGATGTGCACAGGCTTAGTGAACCCTATGAGTTCTAGTGTAATATGTCACAAAGTTTCCCCAATGAACCAAATTCTCAGATAGCAGGGGTTTGGCTTGTGTCAGTGGTCTGAGTTTTCAGACTTGCACAGATCCTAATAGATTGGATGGTTGCACTCTCAACCAGTTCTCTTCATAGATATTCAAATGGGTCTAGTGGTACTATAATATGACACACTTGTTTTGAGTGTGCATTTCATGTTCTAGAAATAGAGATCACCCAAGTTTGATGTTGAACTAGACTCCATTCTCAGGTGGTTGAGGTCAGGCCTGATCCAATGTTTTATATATCTCGATCAATTAGGTCTCATTTGATGGTGATCCTATTATTGAAATCCACCTAGGATAATGATGGGAATTAGTATAGTCTTGTAAAGAAGATGTTATAGCATGTCATCTGACATGAATGGAAGAGGGACACTTCCCCCACTGATACACGTCCTTGTTTGGGGATTTAAAACCATGCAGATGAGTTACTGACATCCTAAAGGGGATTTTATCGAGGTATGGTAGAGGATTTCCTTTGACTTGTGTGACCGGGATGTGCATGTGTGATGGTGTTTTGGAGCAAGACCGAGTTAAAGAGATATGGAAGGAAAGGTAAAGGATGAGCACTCAACATATGGAAATACAGGGTGGGAGGCTTGACTGCGGTTCAGGGTATGACCTATGCCCCTGTTTCTTTAGCTTCAGTTATTAGCACATAGTTGAAAACCACATTTTCTTATGAATAGACTCATTTTTAGATGTAGAGATATCATAGGTGGCCCCTTCAAACAACCCTTGTGTTGGAGGACCTAATAGAGAGGATAAGTGGTTTCACATTCTGGATGATGGGGAGACCTTACTCTATGAGGAGAGAGAGTCTCACACAAAATATTTTCATAGCCGCAGTGAGACCCTATGATAATTTCCTCAGTGTGGGGGGGTCATCGACCATCCATGCCTAGACTTTTTCTAATACTGAGGGTAGTAGTGGTTCTAGTTTGATGAGATAAATTTTTCCTCCTTGGATTAGGGGTGATCCCTGAGTAGGGAAGGATGAGATCATTCATAGGTGGTTACAATTGCTTCTTTATCATATGGATAATATTACCCTTGTAGTAGTGTATTCTATGAGATATTAGTTTCCTATGGGGATGGAGGGGTATGCGGGAATCCTTCTTGAGAACGTGCAAGGTTTACCTTACCATCGAAAGTTTTTTCTGCATTAACTTGTACTAGGGATGAATCAATGATTAAACTAGAATATCGGATGACCCCTTATATATATGAGAGATAGAGGTGAAGTTGGAGGATTATGAAGTGAAACTGGTTCATAAGACCTAGTGTTTTTTTCCTTGGGAATCCCTGATTTTTTCTCCTAAAAGGTGAATGAGAGTTCGAGGTCTGGTGTGGATAGATGTCACTGGAACTGGGTGACTATCTTAGAGGATAATCCACCCCCGAGAATCGATGATCTATTTTCTTAGTGGATAGTGGAGAATTTGATCTTAATGTTTGACCTCAACATGGGTTATCACCAGCTATAGGTTTGAGAGGTGTATGTACCGAGCATGGATTCCTAGATCCACTACAGTTTCTTGAGATCTTGGCAATACCCATTTCCATGTTAAATGCCTCAGTAGAGTTCAAAAGACTTATGAGCTAGATTCTTAACCTTTCTTGGTATGGTTTTATGAAATCTTATATGATAGTACCATTATGTCCCTAGCATTATAGTTGCATCATGCTATAGAAAATAGGATGGTTCTAGAGAATCTACGTGAGTTCTTGTATTATGGAATCTCTCATGGAGTCCATTGTAGATTCAAATGTACATTTCTAAGGATATGCATTTTTTGACATGGGATTGATAGTGGAACCTACAGAAATAGAGGCAGTAGGAGCTTGATATCCACTTAGGGCATGGTCATGGCTGTAGATGCTTACAGCGAGGTGATAGAGCAGTAGAACACATTTCAATTTATCGTTATGGGGGAGGATGGTGAAACTTACCTCTAATCAATGGTTTTTACCCCTCCACATCCTTAACAAGTTAGGGAGGCACAACTTGGGGATATTGACTAGAAGATCTTATGTGACTACATATTCTCATGAGATTCACCAGAGAGATTTTCTAATTAAGGAAATCACATTATCTTTTCCCAGGGATAGATGGTGGTTCTAATAAAATTGCGAGAGGTGGTGATAAGGGAGTTTCACATTTCACCATTATTTGTATAACCCGATGTAGGGAAGATGTACGGAAGTGTTATATGATGGACCAATATCCACACCCTTTTACTTAGTTTGTACTTTTCAAGGAAGGAATGATTTGAATAAGGGAATAATATAGAGACTCTGGATTAGCCGTGTAAGTCTTTGGAATATTCCTTAGAATATTTTTGGTGATAGGCATTGAGAAGACACATGATTCCTAGGCCCGGTGATCCCATAAATAATTTTATAAAAATATTATTTATATTTTTTTACACGTTTGAAATTTTCCTGAAAAAGTATAATTTATCTTGAATAGAGTATCTTATTGGAAATTTGGAACCAGAATTGAATCATTTGCATGGGGTTTACCCTAGGGGTGACCTAAGGTTAGGTGGCATGATATGTTTAGATGGAGAATCCGTTGGCAGGTCATTGGATAAATTAATTAAATTAATTAATTTATTTAATAACAAAAACCCAAATAACTAAAAAACAGAGACTCATATGGGAAATATGAGACAACCGTTGAGTTTGAAACATGGAGTTTACTTTTAAGGTGACCTAAAGCAGGTCATCATGGGATGTTCAGATGAGGTAGTCATTGGTGGGTATGTTTAATTAAAATAAATAAATAATTTATTTTTTTGTTTTATGAAATGACATAATTAAATAATTTATAAATAACAACTTATAAAAAATATCCATGGATTGGAAATTTAACTCTTGATAGATCTAAGTGGGGGAAGAGAGTGTTCTTAATTTGTAGATTAACAATGGAAGATGATCGACGATTAGATCGAGGTGAATCAATAAGAAGTATATGAAATAGATCACCTTCATCACTTGCAGATACGTTCTTCACTAACGATCAATCCATAATTGATCTTGGACTCATTAATTGTGGTTTCAACCATGTTTTATTAAATGGTTGAGAATGATCAATTTATTTCCTAGATCTACATTTAAATAAACCTTCTCATGATACGATGAATTTTAATAAATTATTTTTTCAATTTATTTCTTGTCCATGCCATGTTTCTCACCCTTGTTTCCCCGATATGAAATAATTGGCCATGAATGTTGGTAAAATGATTTTTTCTCCATTATTATTGGTAATTTTCCACCACCATTAATAATTTTATTTATCCTTGGACTATGGGGTCATGATTTTACATTACAAGGGTGAGTTCGAGTGTGATGGAAGCCCTAGATTTGTTGTGGTAGCTTGAATGACATGGGGATCAACAGTTTGGGGATAAATTAATAAATGAGTGGGATGGTGTCTTGTGAATGGATCACTTTAGTACACAAAGTGTGGGTTTGTTATCTAAGTTGGTTTGGGATTAGATCAGTGATTCCCTTTTTCCTATTTGGCACATGTTGTGATGTGTGGTGTGACAGGATCGGTTCTAAGTAAAGGTCTTGCATGGAGTCTCATGGTAGAGGATTCTTGGAGTTGACATGGAAGTTTCCAGACTTCGATCTCTAATTAGGTTGTCACACATAGTCAATGTAGTGGGAGTTAATAATAATAATAATAATAATAATAATAATAATAATAATAATGGTGATGATCCCATAAAAATTAAATGATGATTTACTATTATTATTATATTAAATAATAATAATAATGGTGTCATTAAGAGTGTGTAGTTAATTATATTAAATGTTGTTAATTTAAAAAATAAAAACAATTGGGGGCTCACTTGATGAATATAATTTATTATATAATTTTTTTTTTCATTAAAATTCTTAGCGAAGAAGTGATTTTGGGTGTGGCTACTTGTGCATGATGATTTGGATAGAAGAATATACAATGTATAACTTATTTTATATATGTTTTATATTGATAATAATAATTATATTAAAATAATAATGGAGATGGGTTATTTTAAGGAGGAAGCAACAAAAAATAAGGGAATTTGAGTGTTCCTTTTAAAGGAAAAAAATGTTTTAAAAAATAATAATAATATAATATTTTTTTGTCACAACACAGTATTGGTTGTAACTTCTCCGTGCAGTATCTGATTGATGAACCATTAGTGGAAGCATGACCCTAGCATTAAGATGGTCATTTTATGATTGATGTTGGATACCGTTTTTAGACTCATGCTTCTGGGAAACAAAATACTCAATAATAAATAAATTACTATTATTATGGAATCTTGTATCTTACATATCTTCTTCATATGATGTCGGAATAACAAATCATCGACAACATCATGAACCAAAAACTGAGGCATGAATTTTAATACAAATATTGGTTATTTTAGTGGGGTTCGTGGATCAGGCCTATAAAGCACCATTAATGTGTGATATGGTGAAATGTGAATTTTTCACCATGGGTTCGATTTAGGATAGTGAGTATCCTATCTTGAGTCTTTTTCCATGATTATTTCAATGGTGTGATATATTTGTACATATGGTTCTTTTTTCATAGGCATATTAGTGGAATTATTTTCCCCCTCGGATCGGAAATCAAGCCTCATGCATTTGTTATAATTTTTGTTAGGATATGTTATGTAATACCCTTACATGTTGTGCAGTACTACATGGATAGAAAGCCATGTTTGGGTGAGGACATCGCCGTAAAGAAGAGATAGACCACATTTCATATGGGTCCCCAACATGTGATGTACTTTATTTTGGAAAAACGTCAAGCATTCATATCTCCTTTGTTAGGAATAATATTTTAGCCTGTGAGTAGCCTCTACCGAGTGTTTTTCCATATATAACGCGATGGTTCCCTCCATTGTGTCTTTTAAGATATGTTGTAGAATGTTCTAGGAATGAAACATGGTTAGGAAATGTTCGATGATGACATTGACTGTACATGGTCACCAGAGATATTCCAAGTGTTACCCTCTAGTTTAGTTGGTCAGTGGGTCATAAATGTATTCCAAGTGTGACCATACAATAGAGTTGAGTGGTGGATTCCTTTGAAACTATAGAGTGTGACCCTTTAGTAGAGTTGGGATGTGGAATCCTCGATGACTACCAAGTGTCACCCTCTAGTAAATATGGGAAATGGAGTCATCGATGACTACCAAGTGTAACCATCTATTTGAGACGGGTAGTGGAGTCCTCAATGATTACCAAGTGTGACACTCTAGTAGATTTGGGAAGTGGATTCCTCAACAATTACCAAGTGTGACACTCTAGTAGAGTTGGGAAGTGGATTCTCCAACAATTACCAAGTATTACCCTCAAGTATAAATGGGTAGTGGAGTCCTTGGAGATTACTGAGTGGCACCCTCTAATAGAGATGGGGAGTGGAGTCCTCGATGGATATCAGAGTGTATACCTATTGTTTTAATAGGTAATGGGTCCTCAACTTTAGGTTTTAAGCCCCTTGACTATGTGTCATGGCGAAGAGGTGTGGTTTGACATGCACATTTACTTCAGGGAAGACACATGAGATGCTCGACATCGTTGGTGGACATTTGAAACTATTGGCTACTCTTCTTATTGGGTTGAGCTCTGAGATGATGATCCCTTTACTTTATTATTTAGTATTTTTTTGACTATGCAAATATATATATATATTTATCTGTATCTATACCTTGTATTTGGTAACTCAATTTCCATGAGAGGTGAAGATGATCGAGGAATTTGATATTATTTCCATGTTTAGATTCTTATGGTTGGATGAGTTTACTCTCATACTATGGGTAAAAAAGACTTGATGTATTGTTCATTTACTCACCATATTGATCCCTCTATTCTTGGAAGAGGTTACTATTTATCATTCATTGGGTTTAACTACACCTTGTTTACTATCTACTATATTTCCTTTCTTATTGCATCTCTTACTTCTCCCCCTTTAGCTTTTGGGGCATCCTAGTGGGTACGTATATAATCACCCCTATATGGGCTTTTCCTGCATGTGTCATCTCTAATGTAGACAACTAATAATTTATATGTGACTTCAGAGGAGATGAGGGATACCTTGTACTTTGGACCATGTATAGTGGTTACAACATGGGATTAAAGAGTTGGGATCACTCAGCAGTTTACTTTTCCTCTTTTTCAAGTTGAGACATCTTTCAGGTTGGGTGTTTATTTTTTAATTTTTCTTTTCAGTTTACACTAATTTACTCTTGTAATGTTTAGATTTTTTTCTTATATGTTTGTTTCCACATTTTTTTCTTTTTTATTCCCCCTTTTCACTTCTTCATCAAGATGGTTGTGTTTGTTCAAACAAGTACTTAATCAAAGTTTTTCCCATTCTAGTTATGCCATCGACACTGATCGCCACCCCTGGCCTATAGAGGTGGGCTTGGGGTAGTTACGTATTGATCCCCAAATTGGGTAAGGTCTTAATAGGAATTAATTATTATTTATTTACTACATCATGTTTTTCTATCTTTTAATAAATAAATAATTACTAAAAATACAAGGATATTCCACCTTGAAGATTCATTTAGCTCATGACCATGTATTTGTGAGCCACCCCATTTCTTGAGGGAATATCCTTTACTCACCCTTAATGTATCCCCCGACCTATATAAAATTACCCTTCTCTCGGTGTTTTTATGATTGGGTTGACTGGTGAGGGTTGGGCTCAATTTATTTTCATGAGGTACATAAGGGTTAACTTCATCTTAAACCTATAAAAACAGGAAATAACAAACTTATTATTATATTTTTTAACATTTTTTTTCAATAATGAATATAATAGTTAAATTATAAAATTTCACAATTAAACTTTTAATTCATAATATATAAATAAAAACTAAAAAATGTTATTAATTTCCACAAATTTTTTAATTTAAAGGGAATTTAAGACATTAATTTCAATGGAAAACTTATCAAAATATGACTCACATCACTCCCCAACACTTAATTTTATCACTATATGAAAAAAACATGTACCAAGTTTATATTCAAACTCTATAAAGAAAAATTAGAAACACTTATCAATTATCTCACCATGATGACTATTATTCTTTATATATAAATTATATTTTGAATTTTTTTTATTTTATAAAAATACATTCAATATAGTTATAAAACCCTTGTAAATTATATACGTGTCTCTATAGGATTTATCTCTCATCTCTTAATGCATTTTATACAGAGATCTCCTCTACTCAAGTCTATACATGATTTCTATAATCTTGACGACATTTTATTTTCTCCATTGACAGAGTCACAAGAGTGCATTAATCATAAGTACTTTGAAATGGTTTATTATGATGTTATGGTTAGATAAGTAATAATTTTAAAAAAATAAGAAAAAATAGGAATTTTATCTTTAAATTATTAAAGATTATTAAAAATTAAATCTCAATTATTATTTCATTACTCCGTTCCCCTTAAAATGACATCACCTATCATTCCCATAACACCTTTTTATTCTAGTTTATAAGTCAGTATAATGGGAAATAGTGAATGAACGTCTTCCCATATCCATGTATTTTTCATTATTATTATTATTATTATTATTGTTATTATTGTTATTATTATTATTATTTTATCCATTAAAAGAGATAAAAATATTATAATGACATTTTTTGAATTCCATAACCTCACCAATCAAAACCAAATTATCACTACCTTTAAATTTTCATAAACAATGATCTTATTCCCAAAAAATGCTTGAAAATACATCCACCAAACATAACATAAATCATATTAATCTAAATTTCCTATGATTAGGTGGGAAAAGAATTATATGCATTATAATGGGGATTAATATATAATGAAGTCCTTATATTCCAAGGGATTTAAGAATGGTAAATGAAAAGGTGGTATTAAATTATAAAGGGGCTTAAAAATAGAGCCTCATTAATTTTTATAAAACTCATGATATATAAAATATTATAATGTTAATTCAAACAAGTTCTAAATATCAGAACAAGACTCATTTCTATCCATAAAAAACATATACATAAGATGATTCCAAAATTTTTTATAAACCTCCCAATTTAGTATGTTTTACATTGACCAACACTTGTGTATATGATCTTTCCCATTTGATCAAACATCATTAAATTTTCAACTTGAATTTTATGGAGGAAAAATACATTTCAACAATCATCTAAGTCATATTCTCAGATTAATATCTTTTGTCTAAATAATACATAATTATTCAATGTAAGTAAGGTATTCAGTTAAATCATAAAGAATCTTTAGAAAATCAAAATAAGATAGAAAAGTAAATATATAAGCCCAAAAATACAGGTACCATTCCCCCCACACTTATCCATTTACTATGTGGTTTACCATTTAAACTTGATTATAGTATTATAAACAGAGAATATCAATTTCATAGTAAATAAGGTTAAGACAAAGAGTGATAAAACTTTGTGGTAAATCCATGGAATTGAAATTAACTCAATTTAATCCTGATCATCATGTGTTAGTCACCATCACTCATTTAAACCTATAAAAATCATTAAACAGAAGTAAAAAAATTCAAAAGAAAAGAAATCAAAAAAATAAACATGGGTTACCCCTCTTAGGTAGGGGGTGTGGTTTCCTTAGTAGGAATCATCATACTCTTTCCATTACAATTCTCTACAATGTAGTGGTGCACAATTGCACTAGAATTTTATTCTACTTCCTTACATTACATCCTCATTAAAACATTTAATAAGTCTTTTCCACCTTAGTGGTCTTATTTAGACAATATAAAAGTGTCATGGACTTCAATGTGTTTGAATAAACTATCAACTCTTCTTTTACACCCATATAAAGTTATGCAATATGTTATAGGAGATCCAAACTCTCCTCAATAGGTACATCATTTTAGATTATAAATCCACCAAGGGTAGAAAATATTTTTTCTAAATCTATAAGAATATCAAGTGAGTAGTGAGTTCCCAATTAAGATTCTATAAAATTATAAAATAATGAATACAATTTGAAACTATCCCACTATAAAAGCTAGACTACCATCCTAATATGATTGATCACCTAAACGTAATTTTTTATGCATAAGAATCATAATTTTTCAAATTCATTATAGTAAACACTATGTTTTAGGATAAAAAAACTAAGATTAAAAATGTAAAAGATTCAATCCCATGAAATGGTTCTAATTTTAATATTGAGACCTTATCTAATGGTCTAAAAAATTAAAAAGAAATTTATAGAACTCCTATAATGTAGATAAAGAGCTAACTAGGGTCACATCTCAATGATTTTCATTGATAGGCACTACTCTCTAGTACTATTTATTGATTTAATGAATTTTAAAAATGCAAAAACGATATAGATAAATTAAAGAAGCATTAAAATGAAAAAAAGGAAAATGGTGAACAAAAACAAGAAACATAGATACATAATAATTGAACTACTCTCAGGATTCACCTAATATCCATTAAAAATATTTCTCACATCATTCCTAATCTAAATATATGATCATGTCTACAAGGAAAACAAAATTATTCTTATTAGACATATTTTCTGCACATTCAATACCCATAGGGATCCAAAATTCACTACATATCACTATCCCATTGGTTTTTGAATGAGAAACACCTTAATTTAGTGTGAATCCTTAACTTAACCTTCACTGGTTAGAAACTGTTTCCCAGTTCATCACTCAAGTGTGTATTCTACCATATATCAATACATGAGTCGTAGAATAGAAAATAAATATTATAAAATGGAATAAAATAATGAAATCATATGGTAAGAGGCACTGTCAGCAACCCACACCTATGAATCCTATATAATCCTCACAATTTAGAAAAGGAAAGAGAATATGGAAAGAGAAAGAGGATTGGGAATAATTTTAGTTTCCTTTTAAGAATAAACTATTAGGTTAGTCCTCTATGAATATGGATATTGGATATCATAGTAAAATAAATGGAACAATTTTCTTTACAAAAAATACAATACAAATGAAAAATAATGAACAAATATAAATAATTAATCATAGGGGAACCCAGATCATAGTGGCTTCATTTAGGAATAATAAGCCTATATGGTCTTCCTCAAACTTCTATTTATCTAATGATAGTCTCCATATGAAAAATATTAGTTCCTCATGACCATTACACATATATCTCTTCCAATTTCTTATCTTAGCTTTTTGGGAACATTTAAAACACATCACAAAATTTGTTTATGTTTTTCATGGAAGTGAGACACATGGATTTGTTAGTTCATATGTTTCTTAATTTGACTAGGAAAGGTAATGAGAATATAATTTTGTGTCTATGGGTTCCATGCGAATCAGCCACATGTAAAGTGACTTTCATTCACAATCTTGATTGATTCTTCTTGGGTGTTATTAGGGTTCCCCAACTTCATGTGACTTTAATAGTTATTTCAAATGTATATTGGGTTCCATGGAAGATAAATTTTGAAATATAGTTGTTTATCAATGATTTTTTTGATGTTTTATGATACATTGCATCATTTTTATTGATATAGTTACGCAGTGAAGTCCCAAAAAACTATAAAATATAGTGAATCTCAGTCGTAAGCCATACTACACTAGTGGAGTCTACTGTAATTATTGATATCCTCCATATCTAGTTATTATATTCATTTATCTTTAGGTTTTATTATCATGTTCATCATGTTTTCTTGATAATATGGAATCATAGGAAAAAACAAGACTCGTTTCTTTATCCACCAACACCAGTATTCCTTTATTATAGCATATAATACTTTTCATGAACACTATTCACTAAACCCTAAAATAGAGTGTAGTAATATAATAATGATATCCATAAATCATAGAGAATGATTGCTTCATAGGAACTAACATAAATTTATTATAATAGAAGATATCCCTAACCACAGTTTGAAATCCGATAATGGAAAGTTATAAAATGGTATCAGAGAATATGACATGTAGTGTGAATTACCAAAGTTATTTTCATGATAAAATGAATAATCCCATCCCAAATCATTTTCCAGTGGTAATAATTACTTTTTTATTTTTCTTTACACACAAAAAAAAAGACAAGTCATAATGGAATTAAAAACACGATGGTTAGTGAAATCTTGTGGTTTCCTGTGTCGTGTCAAGGTGCTCTTATTGAATGATATGTTATATCATTAAAATCAACTCCTGATGTGATCATCATGTCCCTTCATCCATTAACACATCATGAGATGATGCGTAAATATAGCATTGATTATTAAAGGAGGTTAATAATCATTTTAATCAATGATATTAATCTTTTAATGAGTTTCGACATTGATTAATAATTTCAACATGTTTTAAAAATTTGAATTACAAAAGCTTTAATCATTTAATTATGTAGATATATTTAAAAGGGATTTAGAAACATCATTTGTGAAACTAAGACAATTATCTATTGGCCAAAATTTTCCCCAAAGATTCCTTCTCTCTATTTTCCTTTGAGAAGGATCTTCTATAATATTATTGTGGATAAGGGATCCTATTTAAGATCATGAATATTATAGTCGATAGTGGATACCTTTATAGGTAATAACCTAATGGTTGTTTCCGAGGGATCTTAATAAAACTAATTATAAATTAAGATAAACATATTTGATAGTGAGGTACATTATATAATTATTTTTCTTACATAATTTAATTGATACCTTTAATTACAGATATTAGCATGTTTTATTTGTTGTATTGCAGTTAATTTGGGAATTGAGATGTTCCAAAAACCCATTGGTTGTTTAAAAGAAAAATCCAGCGATGGATCAAGAGGATGAAGTGTGGTTTTAAAAAAAAAATAAATCATAATAGAAATTTTGGCATGGTATCTTAGTTATGTCATAGTATACATTGGTTTTCAATGAAAAATAGAGTGATCTAAGTGAAAATTTCTATTTTCATTTAAGAAACAACATGGTCTAAATGAAAAAACCATTTTTTGTTCTAGTTGAAAAATATAGCATCATATTCAAAATACCCACCACATGGTTAAATAGCTTTAATGTGATGTTTAGAGCCACCATAATGGCCAGCCACATCAAGTCGGTCATCAAAATTCCATTTTGGTTCTTGGTGAGAGAAAATAACTGAAATGGAATGCATAACTAAAATTAATTTATTTTCCATGGTTAAAACAAAATCCAGAATGATTTGGACTATATTTTGGTACCTGATTTGAGTTATGGAACAAAAAATATTATAGTATTTTATTATGATGTAGTTCGAGGAGTATATTTCAAAGACTCAAATTATTTGGTCAACTTCACCATACTGAATCTATATAACTTTAGACCATATCAAAAGTGGTTTCATTTTTATAATTGTCTAAAGTTATAATATATCCTGTTAAATATATGATTTTTTATTTATTTATGTTATTCTTATTTAAATATTAATATTTATAATATTTATTTTATTTGAGTTTTTCTTTATTTATTTTAAATTGTTAAAATTTATACTTATAAATTATTATACCATGCATTAGATGATAGGTACAACAATATGTGATTAAGTTTTATTCTATATTTTCATCAAGTTTTTATTGAGTTACAATATTAAATTTATAGGGTTTTTAGATTATATATATATATGTTATATGTTATAATTATGATGGTATTTAGGTAACTATTGAGTAAAAAACCCTGGGCATATAGTCATTGGGTTATTCTATTCACTAGCCTAGTGGTGCATGCCTTGTCTAGAAAACCGGGGGTTCACTACTTGTTTCTTCATACTTTCACCTTTTTGGGATTATTGATTTTATATAATTATAAAACATTAGACTAAAAGGGTTTCTTGTACCTTATATATGTGATTCATTTAGATATGTGTCAATATATTTCACCTCTATTTTTGGATAGTATCAGAAACTGTGAGTTGTGTAAATTTTTACACTTTAATTTTGTTTAAACATATTAAATTGTTTGGAAGGAATATAGATTACCAAACCAAATCAATAAAATCATGGATATATATAGGAATAAAATGTGAGATAATAAATATTTCTTGAGATATAATAGTTATGTAATAATATGAAAAGGATGAATTTGGAAATGGTGAGAAAAAGAAAACACCTTAACTACTATCTGTGAGATTACTTTAAAAGAAAACACATGTAGAGACCTCGATCATCTAACTGGATATTTCATGCTAAAGCTAGTGGCCCAATAATTATCCTATGTATGTTATTCTGGGTTTGAGTGTCCCTTAGAGGATTTAATCCCCATTATGAATAATGAGATTTGGGTTAAACTTTTCTAGGAACACCTATTAGGATTATGATACAGAGGAATAGATTTGAATTTTCTATATGATAGATTTGGTAAAAGGGTTATGAAGTCAATTATTCAATAATCACATTTGATAAGATTTAAATGATGAACTATATAAATAGATATGTGATGGGAGAAATTCTAAATAGACCCAAATCAAAGTGAAATATATATCTTAGAACACTAAAGGTGATAGTTTATGGGGTCATCATTGTAGTGGGAGTACTTTCATTAATGTTAATTAATAAAAAGTTTTAAATATAGTATTAACTCATAGATATGTATTTTAGAATATGGAATGCATCATGATTATCATTTTGAGATCAATTATATATATGAACTATAAATTAATTATATATTGGTTTTTATATTTTAGAAATATACTTAAAGAGAAATATTCTCATCAGATGGATATGAATGTTATAGAAATCAATCTCTATAATTTTTATTCATGGGTATTGGATTCCAATTTTATATAAAATATTTTTCCAAATAAAAAGACATAAATACAATAGAAATGATGAAAAGTGATCTAAATCTATGTGTTGGTAATATGTTTCATCCATAAATAGAAAATTGATTTCTATAGCTTCTTTTGAAAATATGATATTTTCATTCATTATTAATAACAATAGTTGTTCTATATATATGATGAATTGTATTATGTCCTAGAGAATATGATGGATAGTTTATATATTAAATACATGGATAATTTGGTATATTAGATTCAAATTAAGAAGGTCATGGTTAATTATAGGACCAATTATATTTGGAATTTATATCTGGGACTTATAAATGAGAAACACATTTAAATAATCCATATAAATTGATTTATCAATTAATTCAATTATAAATCCTTTGAAACATGAAAGAAATTTATTTGGAAAAATGACAAAAATCACCATTTATTGGAAAAGTTTTGGGGAGAAGTAGATTATTAGATCTAATACATAGTGATGTTTATGGACCAATGACTACTCAAGAGAGTGGGAATAATAGATACCTTAAAACATTTATTTATGATATTTTTTAGCATCATTTTGTTTTTAGGATGAGACACAAGTTTGAATACTATAAAAATTAATAGAGGTAAAAATGTTGAGTATAAAATCAACTAGGTAATAGTTTTGATATTAGATATTCATATCAGGGTGCTAAATACCCGAGCCAACAATTTATTGATCATCTATGAGATTGTGGAATTGTTTCGCAACTCACTCCTCCTGAAACACAACAGAGGAGTGGTGAGTTTGAAAGGAGGAATCATACCCTATTAGACTTGGTTCAATTAATGTTTATATGGTGTGATCTTACTATATCATTCTAGGGATATGTTCTAGAAAATATTTAATTATTACTTAATTATATTCTATTTCAATTAGTCATAAGTAAAACTTATGAGATATGGATTTTGAAGTATCCCAATTTTAATTACATGAGAATTTGGTGTTGTGATGCATACATATAGTGTTTTGTTTTAGATATAACTAAACCTAAATCAAATAAATAATTATTTATTTGTAATCCCATAGAGACTATGGGATTTACTTCTTTAATCATACTGACAACAAAGTTGTTGCAACCTCAAATAGTATATTCCTTGAGAATGAATATATGGATCAAGGAATTGATGAGAGAAAAATTAAACTTGGGGAAACCTAATACCAGAAAATAGGAAGTGTTACTGAGATAGATGTTGACCCATTTTCAGAAATGGTTATGAAATATGAAACAACTCTAGTTATATAATAACCTCAACGGATTGTTAATATTTATTAAGGTACCAAGTGATATGGATTTATTATATAAAATAGAGACAAAGTATTGTTCATAGATGATGAAAATACTACCTAATGAGAGTCCATTAAGTGTTAAAATTATGAGAAATAGATAAATACCTTGAAATTTATGATATAATCTATGTACCCTAACCAAATTTGGAACACGGTGGATACAATTGAAGGGGTGAGAACCATAGGGTAAAAGTGGACTTTCTATAAGAAGATGACATGGATGATAGAGTTTATACTTTTAAATCTCATCTATTAGAAAAATGTTATAAACAGATTCATTATATTGACTATGAAGATATGTTTTAAATAGTTTTGATTAAAGAGTCAATTATAATATTTCTTATCATAGAATATCAATTTTATTAAAGGAACCTAAGATCTCTTTGGATGTATTTTTTTAAAAGGATATAAATGATCATGTCAACATTAATTTGGAGATGGTGGGTGATGGATTGATGTAACCACCCAATTTATGAAGTGAAACAACCCATACTTGTGTGGGAAAAGGAAGATATATGTTTCTTGAAGAATATGGTTGCATAACTTCAATGTAGTATCCCCCTAATAGTTGATGATTTATACATTGATATTCAAGTATATAATAGATAAGTGACATTGAATTTAGAGGTAATATCCACTATATTATACATGGAGTGACCTGTATCTATTATATAGAATGGAAAAGAAAAAATTAGACAATTTTTGGCTATAACCATCTTGATAAATAATGAAAAGTGATGATGGAAGTTATCTAAGTTTTTCTACTTCAGTTTATAAGAGTGACTATCTAGATACTATGGTAAAGTCCAAGAGATGTTAGTTATAGAGATAAAAGCAAATTGATTTGGGAGTTTGAGTATCTAATGATTTTAAAAGACCATCATAGTGTAACTATAGTTGAAGGCTAATAATTTAATTGTTTAAGAAAACATGGGTGAACTATTGAAATAATTTTATATGATTGAATATGAGTTTAATATATTCTAGTTCAAGTTTAATAAAGTTTAGAAACATTTTATAAATTGATAAAATTGAAAAAGTTCCAAGAATACTACATTGGATGTCATTTTTTACGACATTGAGAAAAATGTAAAACTCACATTCCATTTAATATGAATTTCAAAGAAAAAAGTAATAATTTATTATTTTTGTAAGAATCCACTAGTTTCATTGAACATTAGAGTATTTTTTTTGAATTTGACTAGAATCTCATATGACTTCGAGAATTGTCTATAACTTGGTAGTGGATTTTGAACAACTTTTTATAATTACATAAAACTTATAGAGTTAGTTGAATTCTAAATAAGACCGAGCATGTTTGGATTTGAATGAAACAATTTGAATTTGAAGTCATACAAAATGGTATATCTTTACATCATATGAATTCTATACTTAGTGAAAAATCTAGAAAGCTACAAAATTAAAGTGAAATTCTAAATTTAAATTACGAGTAAAGAAGTCGATTATAATGATGCTTGTAATGTTATTAATGTATTTAACGATCCCAAATACTCAAATGAGTGTGTGATTAAAGATAAAAAATTTCGAGATGTTGGTTCTTGAAATTATAGAAGAGGATCAAAGGAAGTTTAATTTCAAGGTGAATTTAAATACTTTTTCAATTTGGAAGTTCTAGAATAAAGTGGAAATGACTTAGAGGTTTCATGATTTGACTTTTAATTATTAAATCATATTTTTTTTGGGATTCATTATTATATACTAAGAATATATAGATCAATGGTTGAGGGAATTTTTGTGATATAATTTTTTTATATTGAAATTCATGATTTAATTAAATCTAGAATTTACTCAGAATATGTTAGTGATATTTTGTAGTGTTATAAATATAAAAAATAATTTTTTGACTAATGTAGGGATTGAATTATATGAAAAACAACTATGTTCTAAAGTGAATAAAATTCAAGCTACCAAGTTAAGATATGATTAACCTATTTTTTGATTTTAACTGCAGAATAAGATGATATTGAGCTAATTCAGAAATAAAAAAAATTGAAAAATAAAATGTGAATGATTTATTATTTATCTTATAACCATTGAAATTTATGAGATATGGATTTTTTCTAGATAAGTTTTGAGATTTAGATGCGAATAACACTCGATCCTACAGACTTCATAGTATTTAGAATATATATTGGTCTGAAAAAATATGGTAGTAGAGAAAGAGTCATGCTATTATTATAAATATACAAGAGGCAATTGATGAGGTGACAAAAAATGTAAGATCATGGGATCTCACACATTGTATAAAATTGTGTAAAAAGATAAATAGAGGATAATAGGAACCAAATATTATGGAGATATTCTATATTATAAATATAGGAAACACACATAATTTTGAAATATGCATAAAAAACATAGGATATAGTGTATGATGTAGTGAATACCAAGATTTATTTCAAGATAATAATAAATAAGACCTATTAAAATTGAATAAGAATGATCTAATATAGAACTAAAGTGAAGATAATTTTTTTATTGAAGAAAAAATAATAATAGGATCCCATAATAAACATTATTTTAGAATCCTGAGAAGAAGAAGCTGAGGATAGATTAACATATTGTTCATGTTTTTGATCATTGGATTCAAGTATTTCAAATATTTATGAGATTTTGGGTTTGAGAATATAACATGTGAAACCCCAATATTTAAATATGTAATTATTCTTCAAATGAATACTATGGTCAATAATTCGAACCATATACAACATTGCGATTAATTAAAAAATGATATACTATAGACAGATTATTATTTAAATATGACCTCCATAACAAAGTCATTGGATTAGTGAGTATGAATAAAAGTAGCCACATTATGAAAAATATGTAAAACATTTATCCTAATACAAATTTATTTACTAGTTATTAGGAAATATGTACTCAATTTTGAATGATAAGAACAAAATCTTTTTATGTTAAGAATAGTTAATGATTAAAAGGGATATTTTTCAATAAAATATGTTTTACTGTATATTTATATTTTCATTTAGAAGATAAATTTATAACATTAATTGGATAAAAGGAAATTATTTATAGTTTTACAATATCAAAATTTTCTTAGGGTTATTTTTTTATTTTTCTAAAATTGTTTATTTTAGAGTGAATGTTGAAAAATATCGATATCAAAAATAATGTCACTTTTATGAAATTATCATGAAAAAAGAATGCATTGGAAGTTTATGAAGCCTTTTTTATAGACTAAATATATATTTAACAAGTAATATAACTCATTTAATAATATAATGTTTAACTTGGAACTCCATGTTTGACATATTGTAAGTCTAAGTAATGTTTTATTTAAATTAAAACTATTTTTAGTGCTTCCATTTAAATAATATTTGTAAAATTCTTTCACTATTAGTTTAGTTTTAAATTAAAATAAGTATAATTTATATACAACACAATTTAATTAATTCATATTGAATAAAAATTATACATTATTTTGGAATAAAATCATTTTCAAGTGTAAAACATGTATTTTTATAATTTTTTTGTCTCGTTTTGTGAACTTATATAATAAGTATGTTTTAAAAATTAGAGAAATTTAATATAATAAAATTTTATCCATATCTAAAATCTTGAAGTATATATTTTTTTATAAGTTCCATTTCATTTTTTATCATAATGAACATTAACCATGAAAAACATTTATCACCATGGTAACATGGAAAATGGATTAAATGGGGTTTACACTTTGGGATAAGGTCTTAAAATCCATCAAACACATAAATTTATTTCATTGGATGAGTTAGTTAGAATAAACTAATACTATCTTAAAAAATATAGAAAATTGTTACCATTTTACTTTGATAATGACCTTTATATTATTTTAAGTAATAAAAAAATACAAATTCTCACATTGTTTTTTTATATATCTATTATTTGGTCATAAGAATAAAAATATTTCATAAATGGTTTAAAATAATTTTTTATATAATTAATATAATATTTTTATGTTAATAATTTATTTATAATTTTTTTATGGTATAGTTATTTTGAACACTCATGCATCGCTGAGGCGACACATATTCATGTAGGTTAAAAATCACAAAATTTAGTTTTAAAAATAATAAAAATTAATGTGTTTTGATAATTTAGTGTCTTTCAAGATTTTTAGGGATTAAAATAAAATGCTATTAATATTTTAAATTGTAACACCTTGAGATTATTATAGAAAAAAATTATATTTGATAGTGTAAAGAACACACAATACTATTTTTATCTTGCATTAGACACACAATTCATTTTAGCTTGTGGTGCATATAACCCAAATATTTTTATGGTTGATAGAGCATTTAACTTGTAACACAAAATATAAAAGACCCATGACATATATTAACATTATAACCTAGCTATTAGAATGGTGTGTATAAATAAGATTAACTAAATTTTAAAAATATTGTTTACACATGTATATTTATATAATTCTTTGGTGTCCAATTAATTACAAATTAAAATAATACAGATTTGAAAATAAAAGGAATATTTTTTGAAAAACTATTTTAATGAACATGAGTATTTATTATAATAATAAATTAAACAAATAATTCAGGTTTGATTATATTAATGAAATTTATTTATGATATATTTAATATAATATTTAAAATTCTAACTATGTGTTTTCTAGACATCATAAATCAACATTTTCAATTAAAAGTGTATATTTTTTTAAAAATATTTTTGTCTCCTTTTTATAGAAAACTTATTTTAAATTTAATTTTAACAATTTTATAATTTTTTTGAAAAAATAAAATTCATATTTTTAATAATAATTTCAGAATTTACTTTGTGTTAAATTTATGGATTTTTTTAGAAAATATTTATTTTTAAGTTCATAGTGAAAAATAAATATTTTTGTAATAAAGTCATTTATTTTAATAAATTAAGTAATTTAAGAGTCCAAATGTGTTTAGAATTATATTTAAAATAATCTAATTATTATTTAGTTATATTTATTATAAATAATTACTTTCAAATCAACTTCATATTGGTTTTAATATACGTTTTTTTGGGTTTTAAGAGGAGTTTATCTATAAACTATTTTAAAATGCATAATGATTCTCCCTTTTAATAAAATAAAATAATACCTAATATGGAATTTTTTTAAAAATGTTTAGACTATATATCATTAAATATTTACTTATTTCATAAAATTATTTTATTTATTCTTAGAGTAAATATATAATAATATTTTTCTAAAAAATACTCCTCTTGAAACCCTGCTATCTCGCTGCGACTGCATGATTAATATTAAAATAAATTTTTTCACTTATGTGAATTGAATTTCAATAAATGGATTAAATATATATGTAATAATAATGCTTTTTATTTTCTAATAAGTTCAACTTGATTATTTAGCTTTGTTATTAGGGAAAACAATTAAAATTATACACGAAGATTAAGTTAAAAAATGAGTTTACGATGTGACTATATATTTAAATTAAGGGGGAAATTACATAGAAACTTATTAAAAACCCATTTTATTTACATTTTTATACCTTATACCCTATATTGTGTATTTGTTTCATTATTGGATCCATATTACATGGGAAAAGATATTGGTAGAATTCACTCTTTCAAAAAATTACAAGAGTTCCACTCACCTCCCTTATAAAAGGCCTCCACTTATCATCCTCTATTCACACATATCAAGAACTTTGTATCCGGAAATACCTAAAAAATAAATTATTAACTTACTTAATCTCATATTATAATCCTTAATTTTCGTAGAAAGTTAACTAAAGAATTCCTTTGGTGGAAACCAAAAGGTGATACCCGAAGAAGAGGTAATGTTCTCCAACATGCGTTTCCATTTTAATGATATTAACTACACCCAAATACAATTCCATAAAATGGGTTACAAAATCTTCATTCATGTGTATGGTGGACTATCGATTTTCAAAATGACCTCATTCATTTTTCCATTACCACCACTCATGGATGGACATAATGATGAAAAAACTGTTAATATATGATATTTACTGTAATATATGATAATAATACCCCTGGATTCATTATAACATATACACCATTTTTATATTCCATTCCGTAAGGGATACAATAACATTTCTCATGTGTATAGGGGACTACTGCCTCACGAAGTGATATGAAGTGTTTTCCACTAACATATTACATAAAAGGTAATAAGGTTAACTATCATGAATATATATGAAATACATGACATAATTATGATACTAATTACATAATTATATTTTTTTAAATATAATATATCATTTTATTCTTACCATTTCACACACTGAAAAAGTGATAACATCGTTCATGGATGTGTGGACTACCCCCTCCTCGAAGCGATTTGATTCCTTTTAAATCAAAAGAATTATATATATATATATAAGCATATATAATTAAATATAATGGTATTTATTATTTAATTATCAATATTTAATGATAAAATATCACTTAACATCTTTCCGTAATGATCATTGAAAAATGGAAATGTTACTTATGCGTACATACGACCTACCATCTCCATGATTATAATATTAGCTCATTTATTATAACCACCATTAATGATTGGGATTGAATGTATTATTGATGTATAAATATGGCAATTAATTCATTATTATTATTCTTTATATTTTTAAATAATTTCCTTTTTACCATAGCCAACTTACCTAAGTATTTTTTGACACAAAAGCCGAATATGGTCAAAATATCCGACTTAAACATAATTAATGAATTAATTATATATAAATTATACTTAACTGAATTAAAATTAATATTAAACATGGAAAATTTTCTCCAGAATTTAAATAATTAACAAAATAATTTTATTTAGGATGATAAATTACAATCGTGATGAATCAGACTAATGGTATGGGTTTTTCTCATCTCAATTTTATTTCTGTGAAATATTTTCCATATTCACCACTTATTTTGTTGTGTGGGGTATATAATCCCCATTAATTTATTTTATAATTATTATCCTTAAATTTATAGGGATATAAATATACATTTTATGTTTTATTATTCATGTGGTTTATGGATTCAATGTTAAAAAAGTGGTAATGTATTTTTGTCACAATTCGACTTCTTTGATGCTTATGTCATGTTATAAACCAATCTTATTTTATTAGATGTACATGCATACCATTTTAAATGTAATATAATTAATTTATTTAATATTATGTTATTCTATTTTTAATTTAATTTAATCCTTTCATGGGGCACAAGATTCAATGTTACAAAAATGGTAAGAGTTTCATGTTACAATCTCATCAGTTATTGGGATTGCTTATGATTAAGTCTCCAATGTTGAAATCTCTTGATCTAATTACAAATAATAATGATGAATTTTATTATAGTATTTTTATGTCATGAGAAGAAATTTTTCCCTTTTATTTTTCCCTTTATGTACTCAAGAGTACAAAAGGACGTTTTTATGAAAAATCATCTTTTTGATAAAAATTGTTTTTTCTTCACAAACCAGGTTTTTGAAAAATGTTATTAAATGTTTTTATTCAAATACAGAAGGATATTTTACTCAATAAATGTTTCAAATAATTTTTAAAAAAATTAATTACAATATTTCAAGGTTTTTTCAAATAAAATGATTTTCCATATGTTTTATATATTAAAAAGTAATTTTCAATATGAAAAGGGTATTTTCCTAAAAAATATTTTAAATGATATTTTAACCGTATTTCAATTCATCCACATCAACAAACCCTATTGTTTCTTTTGATCCAATATTAAATTTTTTTTTATCATTCCAACCTTATTATTTCTCTAGATGGATTATCATTGTTTCAAAGATATTGTTATAGACCCCGTTTGTTTTCCATGGGTTAACTATGAATCAAAGAGATTTTTATGGAACACATTTTTTCCATGGGTTGACCTTGTTTAAAATAGATTAATAAGAAACATATTTCCTTTCCACATTTTAATCATGTTTTCAAAATAATAATTGTGTTTTCAATGAGTTATGATGAAACTATTTTTCTATGTGCTATATTCATATTGTGGTTCTTGGACATTATATATGATGGGTTTTACCAGATAGCACTGGGTGAGACCATTTTATAATACATGATGGGTGTTCATAGATAGCACTCTAATGAATTTTGTAAATATTGTTTTCTCCAAATAATTATATTTGAAGTTGGATGTATGGTTATTCCAATTTTAAGGGTTTGGTAAGGGTTCTATGAGATGATGTTCTGAGATACCAATATGTTAAATCTAAACTTTCTATAAGTTTATGATGTTCCATTTTATCAATATTCATATCACATTACTCATAATTATCGATACTGATTACCCTTTACATTATTAAGGACTTATTTCATGTTTTCAAGTTTGATATTCCATGTACTGAAGGGTATGAATATTTTTATGTTCTAATCACACAATTTTATTATATCATCATAACCTCATGCTCTTATTATTATCACTGATGACATTCATTTTTTAGTGATTACATTTTCCTTTAATACGAATTTTAGCTCACCCTTATTATGTTTCCTTTTCACTAGGTTATATGTCATGAGGTTGGAAGAATTATTTATAGAAGATATTTAATATTGATTATTTTGATGACCTAATGTGAAATAAGAAAAGTTGGGTATAACGAGAGATGTTTTTCATCTTTATAAACCAATGTTTTATGAATCCAAGTTGATATGAGTTTGTCATAATTCTCTAAAACTATAATCCTAAAAGGTCTATTGGTATTTAAGTGAACTATTTTTTATTTTTTATGTTTTAGTTTTTTATTAGAGAATATTGGTTAACGTTATTTAGTATCAATATTGGACAATGTAAAGTTTATGATTTCAGCACCAGATCTAGGAGTGGGGTTCCTTATATTTTATAGTTTTTATCATAGTAGGGTTTAGATAACTTTTTAGTTTGGGATGATTTCATGTGATGTTATCTTAGAGCTTATAGATACTTTCATAGTTCTCTATGATTAAGGATGATCATACATTTGAAGTCTTAGACATCCCATTGAGGTTTTAAGAAATGAGATCTTAAATTGATTAATGAAATTTTTGGAGTTGTTTTATTGGGTTGGTGTATTTGTAACACTAAGTATCAACATGATGTGTTATTTTGGGAGGAATTATTTTTCAGGAATAATGAAAAAATAGGAAAACCTGAAGCTAGGGTGACAACCCGTCACATATAGAAAGTCCGTTGGGATGAAACTAATAACCTAAGGGCAACAAGGGTTCATTGACTACCACTAGCCTTTGAGATGTCTTGGTATGTATGAATTTTTTGTGGGTAAAGAATATGTTCATTTTGAAAACATATTTTATTTTATTTTAGTAATAATGGTTGAATTATCTTATTAGAATATATGAATAAATTGCTCTAATCATTTTCTATCAATATTAGTTAGGAAATATTTGAAGAATTTTAAGGATAGTTATTTATGGAATAATTTAGTTTTAATTTTGGGTATTATTATTGAATTATATCATTTTAAGGTTTATTCATTTTGGGAATTATCTTAGCAAATGATAACCATTTTTTAGTCAATTTTTAATTATAAGAGGAATAGATTATTATCCCTTTTGTGGTCATTTGGAATTTAAATTTTGATTTTAGTGATTCAGGAACAAAAATTTCATCTTAAATACATAACATTTGGAGAAAATATATGAGATTATAGAGGAAATTGATAAAAGGGCGAAATTCTACTCATCACGTAACTATATATCCATTATTATCTTAGTCTAAATGGTAAGAGAATTTCTTAACTCTATGAAATGAATATTGAAACAAAAATATTATACTAGTACCTTCACTTATGATGATCCAATTGTATTTTAAATATTTAATGATTTAGGGTTTTAAGGATCTTAACTTTCCTTTTATCATTCACTTGTTTATAATTAATGACCTTAATCACTATCTCTAATTATTTATGAATTTACTCCATTACCACTTATGTTAACCTATTTTAAAACCTAGTAATGTGTTTTTACATATGACCTTTGTTCTTAATTTTTTATTATACTAAGAGGATGTTTTTGTAACCCTCTTTATGAGGCGGGTTTACAACAAGAGTATTTTAAAATGTCCATCCTTTGATCACTGAGATAAAGTTCAAATTAAAAGAATGAATTTTATTAAGGGGGGGGGGGGGAAGCAACAACCTGAGATTTTAAAATAAGAAGATTTTATTTGATAGATTATAGGACATGAAACATTGAGTTTATCTTTCCTTACAAAAAAAAACTCATTTTAGATTATGATGAATACAACCCCAAGATTTATATGTTCAATAGCATATTCAACACGCAACACCAAACTTAAAGGACCCATGATATATATTAATATTATAAGATAGTTGTTAGAATGCTGGTTATTAACAATGTTAATTTAATTATGAAAATATGGTTTACACATTTATATATAATTAATTGTTTGGTGACCAATTAATTAGAAACTAGAATATAACCCTTTTTTAAAAAAGTAAAACTTTTTATGGAAAACTGATTTAATGAACACAAGTATATTTTATGAAAATAAATTAAAAAGAATAATTTTTTAAGATTATATTAATTAAATTTATATATAATATATTCCATATAATGTTTAACATACATCCTATTTTTTTTCTTGATATGATTAATCCTATTTTTATTTTATAAATGTATATATTTTAAAAAAATAAATTTGTCAACATTTTATAGAACACTTATCATAAAATTAAATTTTAACAATTTTAAAAAATTTATTTCAAAAAATAAAATTCATTTTTTTAAGTTTAATAAAAAAATGTACTTTGGGTTAAATATTTTAATTTTATGGAAAATATTGATTTTTGGTGAATAGTGAAAAATACGAATTTTTGTAAAAAAAATCATTTATTTTAATAAATTAAGTAATTTAAGAGTCCCAATATGTTTTAGATAAGATTTAAAGTAAAATAATTATTATTTAGTTCTATATTTTCCACTTAAATACTTTTCAGTTGAATATTTATTGGTTTTAAATATAATTTGGTTTTTGGGATAAAAGGATGGTTTTTTTAAAATCTGTTTTAAAATGCATTATTTTTATCATTTTTAATTAATTAAAATAATGAAAAATTTGTAATTTTTTAAAATAAATATATATAATATATATAATTAAAAATTATTTTCTTTTCATACAATGATTATTACAAGTCATAGAGTTAATATAGAATCATCTTTTTCTAAAAAAACGTTTTTAAAAGCCTGTTGTCTCCCCATAACTGTGGGATTAATGTTAAATTAAAATTTTCCACTTATGTGAATTTAATTTAGAAAAAATAACTCAATATATAGAATAATTATAATTTATAATTTATAATAAGTTTAACTTATTTTTTACAATATTTATTAGTGAGGATAATTAAAATTAATGAAAATGATTGAGGTAAATAATGAGTTTAGCAAGTTACTAAACATTAATCTTAATAGAAAAAATGATCGAGAAACTTGTTAATAAAACATTTTATGGAAATATTTATAAACTATACCTTCTATTATCCTGTTTTATTAATTATTGGAGACACTTTACAAGAAAAAAATGTGGGTAGAATTCTCTCTTTCAAAAAATTACATGAGTGCCACCCACCTACGTTATAAATGGCCTCTTACTCTCATCCTCTATTAAAAACTAAAAAGTAAATTGTATCATCAAATTATAGAAAAAATATATTCTACACTTAGCTAATATCATTTAATAATCATTAATTTGTGAAAAAATCCAATGAAGTAAGTCCTTTAGTGGAAACTAAAAGGAGATACCCGAAGAAGATGTAATGTTCTTCAATGAGCGTTTCTATTTTATTTATTTCTCCACCCATTTAAATTATTATTATACATTGATTATATAATAACCTCGGTATAATCAATATAATTAGATGTTTTCATATTACTTATAATACCTAAACCCACACACACTTTTAGCAGCTGGGTTACAAAATCACCATTCACATGTATGGATGACTACCGCCTCACGAAATGAAGTCGTTCATTTTTTCATGAGAACCTCTCATGGTTGATAATAATGATGAAAATACTATTTTTATATGATATTTAACATATTTATAACATAATAATAAATCTTGAGTCATTATATCATATATACTCTTTTTATATTCCATTCTGTAATGGATACAAAAACATTGTTCACGTGTACGGCGGACAACCGCCTCACGAAGTGATGTAAATATTTTTTCACTAATGTGTAACATGGAAGGTATTAAGGGAAAATATAATGAATATATATGATATATATTACCTAATTATAAAATTAAAGTCAAAATTATATTTTTGGATGTATAGTATATCATTTTTTCTTACTATTTTATACACTGAAAAAGTGGCAAATTCATTCATGGACGTGTGGTCTACCGCCTCCTCGAAGCGATGTGATTCCTTTTAAATAAAAATAATAAAAGATATATATGTATGTATAATTAAATAAAATGGTATTTATTATATTATTAACATTATTAAAATACAAAATATTACTTACCTTCTTAATATAATGATCATTGAAAATGTAAACGTTACTCGTACGTACGTATGACGTATTGTCACAATGATCGTAATGTTAGTTCATTTTTCATAACCATATTTCATGATTAGTTTTAAAATTAAAATTGATGTATATATATTAGAAATATTTCATGATTCTTATTCTGTATATGTTTAAATAATGACCTTTTCACCATAGTCACCCTCTCAAAGTAGTTTTTGAAACAAAAGCCAAATATGGTCAAAACATCTGACTTAAACATAGTTAATTAAGTAATTATATATAATTTGTTTATAAGTGAATTGAAAGTCATAATAAAATTGGGAAATTTTATAATTTAATTAAATAATTAAAATAAGTTTATTTTTTCAGAATATAAAGAACAAGCATGATGAATCAGAGTCAAGGTATGGTTTTTTCTCATATCACATTTATTTCTATGAGATATATGCCATATTTACCAATTATATTGTTGTATGGTATATATAATTAAAATTAATATATTTTATTATTTTTATACTTAAATTTTTTGGGATTTACAAATCCATTTTTAACTCTCTTTATTAGGGTTTATGGTTCAAAATTACCAAAGTGGTAATGGATTTTTGTCACACTTATCATTGTTTAAGACTTATATCATGTTATGAACCTATATTATTTTATGAGGTGTATATACATAAACTTATAATATAAAATATCATATATTTATTTATTATTATTGTATTTTGGATTTCATTTATTATATTCCTTTCACAAGACTTATGATTCAATGTTACCAATGTGGTAATACTTTCATGTTACAATCTCATTGTTTATCAAGACTGTTTGTAATTAAGTATCCAATGATGAAATATGATGATCTAAATCTAAATAATTATAATTAACATTACTATCATATTTTTTTAATTCATTTTCCTCTCTTTATGTACTCAAGAGTCCAAAAGAATTTTTTTAATGAAAAATCATCTTTCTGATCGAAAATTCTTTTTCTTTAAAAACTATTTTTTATAAAAATGTTTTAAAAAGTTTTTTTAAAATATATAATGATATTTTAATTAATGAATGATATAAATAATTTTTAAAATATACCAATGTAAGGTTTGATGATTATTTTTAAATAAATTTATTTTCAAAATGTTTTATGTTTTATAAAGTGATTTTCAAAATGACCATATTATTTTCCTCAAAAATGTTTTTTGTGATATTTTAATGGTATTTAAATTATTCAAAGTTAAAAACCATTTTGGTTATTTATTCTCTAGTGATGATTTTTTATAATAATACCAACCTCGTTACTTCTCTAGATGGATTAATATTGTTTCAAAGAGATTTTTATAGATCCCATTACATTTCCAAGTGTTAACCATGTTCCTAAGAGATTATTATTGAACCCATTTATTTTACACATGTTAAACATGTTTCAAATATGTTGTTATGGAATATGTTTCCTTTCCACATGTTAATCAGGTTGTGAAAATAATAATGTTTGTTTAAATGAGGTATGATCAAACTAATTTTCTATGTGCTTTATTTTTGTTGTGGTTCTTGGAAACTATATATGATGGGTGCACCAAGATAACACTGAGTGAATCCATTATAGAATAAAATATGGTTTCACCCATATAAGTATGCAATGAATTGTGTAATTATTATGTTTTCTATAGAAACATATTAGAATTTGGATGTATGGTTATTCCAATTGTAATGGTTCTATGAGATGATGTTCCAAGACACCAATGTATTTTATCTAAGATTATTTTTGGTTTATTATGTTTTATTTGATGAATATTGATATCAAATGGATCATTATTAGTTATTATTATGATTATTTCATTTTATAAATTACTATTTGATTTTTTCATGTTTGATGATCCATTCATTGATGGGTATTAATATTCCTATGTTACACTCACACACTTTGATTATTTCATTATACCCATATGTTCTTATTATTCTCACTAATAACAAGAATTTTTTAATTTTTACATTTTACCTTACTGAGCAGTTTAGATAACCCTTATTTTGTTTCCTTCTCCCCAGGTTATAAAGAATGGGGATGGAGGATTAACGTCTAGAAGGGAATTCATATGAATGATGTTGATGATATAATGTGAAATAATAAAAGATGTGTATAATGGGAGATGATGCTAATATTTATGAACAATGTGTTTATGAGTATAAGTTCATTTGAGTTAGTCATAATTCTCTAAAAATATAAACTAATAAGGTCCATCGATATGTAAGTGAACCAATATTTCTTTTTTTATGTTGTATGTTTTGATTGGTAAAAATTAGTTCACATTATTTGGTATCAAAGATGAGAATATAAATCTTAAAATATAATCACCAAATCTGGGAGTGTGGGTCTTGGGTGGTTATATATATATTCAAATTCAAACTCTATTATTATCCTGATGTCTTTAAATTCAAATTACATGAATAGTTCTGAAAAATTCTTTTGGGATATTTAGAGTTAAATAATATTTTATAAATTGAATTAAAAATCATAAATATTTTATCATGATTTAATTGAATATTAAAATACATATTTTCCATTTCGGAACCATCAAAAAAATTTAAATTACATTTTTGAACATAAAAGACTATGGATTTATGAAAACACTAATTTTTTTTCTATAAATGGTATTTAATCTGACCTATCCAAATACACATATGATTTTGGTTTTCTCTAAAAACATTACTGAAATCCTTATCCAGAAACACAATACCATTTCCTTAAGCCCCTTTAGTAATAAAATTTCACTTCTATAAAGGCATTAAGCTCTATCTAAAGGTGGAACATTGAAGATCAAGGTAAGGGTTTGCAAGCCTCTTTCACCTTTCTCAATTATGATTCATTATCCTGAATCCATATTAAAAATTAAATTATTTTGTAGCAATGATTCAATTTATATGGAACTATAATCAGTTTTAACAATTTATGATATAGGATAACTTGTTACGTCACATCTAACTCTCATCCATAAGCCTTTATTATATCAAAATGAAGGGTTTTTAATTATTTTCTTTTCATTTCATTTATCATGTTACCTTTTCAATAATTATAGTAAAAAACTAAAAAATTATCCAAAATAAATTTTTTATGTATTATATATTTACTTTTATAAAGATAACTTTTTTACTAAGTCACTATTATTTTTGAAACATTCAAAAAACATTTCTTAATATGGTGTTTTTATGTAAACAATGATATTTTCATGAATTTAAGTCTCTCATGGGTATTTTAAAAAATTGATTTTTTGATTGGATATATCATTTATATTCAAGTAATTTTATTATTTTTATTATATAATGGTAAATTATCCTTTATAAAAATGAATGTAAAAGTAAATAAACATAGTTATTTATAACTATAAAAAAGTGTCTTGTAGAGGATAGTTTTCAACATCGTACCAATTTAATAACCAAAAAAACTTATTTAATTATATAATGATATTGAACCTATTAATTGAATATTTTTAATTTAATGTATCCATTATACTACCACCATTTATCATTATAAATTTACCATATATGTTTGGAGATTGTGAACCGAATGATACCAAAATGACCGATGTGAACTATACCAAATTAGTAAATGAAAAATGGTAATAATGGATAATAATAATATAATAAACATTAAATATTTTATTAATAAAGTATAAAATTATTATACATTTATTATTATGGAAGATAGTGGATATATGAGGCATGTTAGGACTCTAGGTAAGAGATTCCTAACTCAATTTCTTTTCATTGAGTTATATCAATTATTTATACACTATGTTATGTGAATATTATGTGTTTTTTGACCTATGACTATTTTATGTTGTATTTAACTTTAATTGTGATAATTTACATGTATTTTAAATAATTATTTCATTGATTAATTATTACCCAAAATGTTTCGATCTTTTTAAAGGGTTTTCATCTCAATTCAACTCTATAGGGACATATTTTATATTATCCTCCAGATTACATTTATATGGTCCATATAGTTACCTTTTGAAAAATTAAATCATGAATTCCTCTTTATTCAAGGAATTTAATTTTTAAATTTAATTTTTCTCTTTTAAGTTGTTTTCATTCAAAAGTTATTAAAGTTGTACATGTTTATTTTATAGTCAGACCCTTATTTAGATAGTAAATATTAAAATATACATTGAAAGAATTATATGATATTTATAATAATAAAACAAATAAATTTTATTCTAATATGGTTATTTTTTGGGTTTTAATGTTTTATTTCAACTTTTACTCCCTTCAATACTCAAAAAATTAAGGAATATTTTTGACTAAAATGGCCCATATTCTATATTTTACGTTAAGAATATTTTTATTCCATATAAAAATTGTATAAAATGTTTCAAGAATGTTATTTCATATTCTCTAAGGATTTTGTAATGTCATTTTAAAACATATTTGAATTTATTTTCAAGGTTTCATATTAAAATTTTTTAATTTTTTTTTCAAATGGACTGTTTTTGAATTTCATTACAAAAGTGCGAAACAAATGTTTTTTATAATCAAACTAACCACATTTTCCAAATTTCATAGCCATTATTCGTTATAAACCTTCACCTATAAGTTTTTATAATTTTTTAAATAAAATAATTTTCTATTATTCTCTGAGTTTTTAAATTTTATACTCAAATTAAAAGGCATAATTTTTTATGCGTTGAAAAGGATTTTGAAAAGGATTTATAACTTCCTTTTCACAAAAAAGATATTAACGTTTTATGGAAAGTTATGTTAAATACTTTGAATGAATTTATCTCTTTAATATGAAAAATAATTTCTTTTATTTTAAACATTCATTTATGATGAATTTATGTTTTTCTATCAGCCTTTACTAATTTATAGATTATACCTTATTTTGAGATCATTAACTTTGTTGTGATCATGTTCATTATCACTCTCTATTATTCATTAGAAATTCTTCTTCTTATTCATGTACATATTATTTTATATCATTTATATATATAATTCAAATACTTTGTAAATTTTATACCATTTATTTATATTCTGTTAATTGAAAGACACTTACTAAAAAAAAATTCATTTACCAGGGAAATATTTATGTTCCATATTCTTGATTCAATATGAATATCCATTGATTGATAAAGAAATTTTATTATATATTATATTTTTGATTAAATATATAAGGAATTCATTGAACCTATCTAAGTGATGGGTGGATCCATGTTATAGAAAACCACTTAATACATTAGTAGGTATCATGATATAAACTAACTTGGGTATTTGTTGTATTCCTTGCCTATTCATATATGATGTATTAAAAATAAACTTTGATGGTAAGATTATGATGTCTAACATTATGCATTCTATCCTTACAAAATCAGTTATTATTATACTTTTTATTATTTATGTTGTTAATGTCATCCATAGATAAATTCCCCTTTTATGATATTTGTTATATGATATATTTTATTTTTGTTAATCTCTGCAAAATATTTTATACCATATATATTCATGATATCTTCCACTACATGGTTTCCATTACTAAGAATTTGTGATTATCATTTCTTATGTTTCCATTCACCATGTTATGAATAAGAATAATATGAATGATAATTCTAGAAGTGTATTAGGTGTGGGTAATTTTGTGGGAGATGAGGAAGAGTTATTATAGAATAAGAAAATCTTGGCATAGAGGAAAAAATATCCATTTGATAAAAAAGATATGAGTTTTGTTATATAATTATTTTCCTAATTATATAAAATCTATAACTAGTAAGGTATTGGGTATGTAAGTTACTCAATTATATCATTTTTGATTGAAATGATAGAAGGTTAAAATTGTGTCACTTTATTTCATATCAAAAACTATATTTAATTATTATCTTTTCAGTATCAGATCTGGGTGTATGGGTTTAGGCTACTATATTTTACATCAGATGATAGTTTAGATAAATTTTGAGATTTTTAAGTGATAAAATAAGGACAATTTAAGAGTTTTAGGTACCATAATGTGTTAATAAGTCTATGGTTGTAAATATGTTTGAGTTTTTCTATGATAAGAATTTAGGATTCTTAATAATTTTTATAGCCATTTATTGGGTTTTTGGAAGAATACATGATTGAGGATTATATAACCCTTTGGTTTAACATGATATTTACTGTGAAAATTATTTTTAATGACTATTATTATACTATGGATAAAATATATTATTTAAATATAACCATTAGGGTTAATTTGATCTTTGATGTTGTTGTAGTTATGGATAAAGACCTATTATATTTTTTGGAACTTATGTTTTATCATATATATAACCAATGGGTTGAGAAGTTATTTGGTAACTAAGTGATTGTAGTTATTTTTAAATAATTTTACTATATCAGGAGCTTTATATTACTAGGATAGGATTTTATAACAAATTGGTTGATATTATATTAATAATAATTCTTGAGTTAACTTATGGATGAATATATGATGTTTTTTATTTTTCTTTAATTGTAATTGAATTTATTTTCGGAAAAGATTATATATTTTGGAGAATATATGTCTACAGAATATAAAATTTTGGCATGTGAATTTATGACTCATTAATGTTGTTTGGAGATAAATTATAAGTTGATTATATGTAAAAATGGGATAAAATATTTATTATTTTTGGGTTTTGAATTTGATCTGTCTTATTATGAAAAATTTTAGGGTTTAGTTAATTGTGAAATGATTATGTGGAACTTTATGTCTTATTGGAAATTAATGTATTACTTCAGCACTTGAAGGTTTATTAATATTAAGTATTACATTAAATTTTTATTATTACATTGGGTTTTAGTAAATGTATATAGATATGAGGAATAAATTTTCATCCCTTTTGTAGATATTATGAGTTGTTAAAAGTTAATTTTAGTACTTTAGTCATGAAAAATTCATCATGATATTTGTCATTTAGAATATGAGATCAGGTATAGGTGGAAAATTCTCAAAAAATAACCTATGGAAAAAATTATGATTATGGAATAGAAATAAATCATGCAATTAATTTTTATCACTCTCTTCCTTGATGGTAAAATAATTCCTCAACTCAAATGAGAGGAAGATAAATCTATGAAGACTTCTGTGGAAAATAGTGTTCCACCATTAAAGTATGATTTTATAATATATTTCACAAGTATGGGTATTATAATTATACACAAATGGTTTATAAATATTTATGTTTTCTAGTGGTATCATTTATATTCCTTATCATGATAAAATCTACATCTTAGATTATACCTATATCAAGATATATTCATTATTGTGAGAAAAACAAATTTTAGGATGGACTTTTTATAACAAGGGAGAATGTAACAACACAATATTTAAATATATAAATCTCATTTAAATTAATACTATCTTATAATGTGTGTACCACACAAATTACCAATATTAAACAAACCATGATATATTATAGAAATTTTATTATTTATATTTGACCATTATAATCAAGCCATTGCATTGACATGTATGAATAAGAGTAACCCAATTATGATACATATGTATAAAAGTTCTAGTAATGATTTTGTATATGTTCATATGGATAACATAGTAAATTTTGAATGACAATAATAAAATCATATAATCTTAAGAAAATTTAATGATTAAAAAGTTCATTTAAAAAAAACCTTTTTTATTGAATATTTCTTATTTTCACTTGAAATATATATTTATAAATTTTATAGATTTAATTGGATAAAAAGGTCTTAATTTTTAGTTTTAGATTACCAAATTATATTTAGGTGCATTTTTGGGGTTTTTAAATAGTTTTTTTGAATATTGGAAAATACCAATTTTACAAATACTTTAATTTTTATGATATTATCATGAGTTAAAATTGAATTATACGTATATTAGATATTTTTATATATAAAAAATATATTTAATAATTAATATAATGTAGTAAAAATTATAATATTTAAATTTTAAATCAATATTTGACATTTTGAAAATCCAAGGAATTTTTTTCAAATTAAATATATTTTTGGCACATATCTACCAATAATGTTTTCCAAATGATCCTTTTGGTTTTGGTTTGGTTTTAAATTCAAATAAGACACCTTTTATTTATCCTGATGTAATTAATTCAATAGAAATCAACATTAAACATGATTTTAGTATAGAATCCTTTCTATTCTTAAAAATGGTATTTTTGTAAAAACATATTTCCTTGCCTCTTCGGAGCTTACATTAAATTTTTTTTAAAAAAAAATATTAAAATTTATTCTTATAAAATATTACACATATTTTTTTTCAGACTATTAATTTTCCATATTCAATTTCATTTTTTATCATAATTAATAACAACCATGATAAAAATTTATCAACACGATAAAAGGGAAAATGTGTTATATGAGGTTAAAACTATGATATAAGATCTTAAAATCCCCAAAACACAAGAATATATTTTATTGAATGAGTTAGTCTAACCAAAATAAATCTATATTTGAAAATATTGTAGTTTGGTGACACTTTCCTCAAATAATGACCATTATATTTTTTTAAGTGAAGTATTAGTACAAAATGTTAGTCCTTTTTTTAATATCTCTAATATATTGTCATAAGAATAAAAATATGCAATGAATGATTATAAATTATTATCTTTTAATCTCAATAAACTAATTTTATTATAAAAATTTATTAATAATTTTTGGTGATGGTATAATTATCGAGAACACTTACGCTTTGCTGATGCAATGGTAATGAAACCAAATTAAATGTAAAAGAAAATAGTTCAAAAAATATTAAAAAGTGACGTGTTTGGATAATTTATAGCCTTTCATGATTTTAATGGATAAAAAAAATATAATTAATTTTTTTGAATATTTAAATTTGAACTCCATTTTTATCAAGATTTCTTTAAATTCAAATTATGTTAATAGTTCCAAAAATGAATTTAAGGATACTGAATATAAAATAATCATTTATAAATTGAATTAGAAATCATAAAAATTATATAATGATTCAAGTGGATAGGAAAATTTTCTGTCCAAGAACCCATTCTATATTTTTTAATGACTTTTAATTTTTAAATTAAATTTTCCCCATTAAAGTCTATGTATTTATGAAAACTGTGTTTGATTTTTACCTATAAAGGGTATTATTATAACCTTTCCAAATACACAAATGTGTTTGGTTTTATAAAAAGTATCAACCAAATACCTCTAAAAACATCCAATAACACATCCTTAATACCCTATATTAATCAAATTTTAGTTCTCCAAAGGCCTTAAGATCAATTGAATGCTGGAATTTTGAAGATCAAGGTAAGGGTTTGGAAGCCTCTTTCACCTTTCTTAGTTATGATTTATTATCATAAAACCATATTTAACGGTAAATTATTTTACTAAAATAATTCCATTTAATTTGTATTAGAATATATTTGTTCAATTTATGATGGGGGATCACTTGTTACCTCCCAAATAACTGTCCACCACAAGTCATTATTATGTCAAAATGTGGGGTTTTCAAAGATGGCCTTTTCATTTGAATTAACCCCTTACCTTTTCAACAATGAAAGTAATAACTCAAAATTTATCCTAAATCAATGTTTTATGTATTATATATTTTTTATTATAAAATTCACATGTTTTCTATGCTGACCTTATTTTCAACACTTTTGAAAAACATCGCTCACCTTGGTGGTTTTTTGAGACCTCCATAAACGGTGATGTTTTCATGAATTTTTGTCAATCATGGTTATTCATTGAAATAGATATTATTATTGAATATAAAATTAATATAAAATTAATTTTATTATTATGATATTGTAATGATAAATTATCTATTTTAAAAATGAATGTAATGGATAACATACAATGTTATTTGTAACTATAAAAACAGGCTTATTGAAGAAGGTTTTCGAGATGGTACCAATTTGATGTACTATTAGACTTAATTACTTATTAGATGATATTTAAACTATTACCTGAATATTATTGTGTTTATTAAACCATTTTACTATGAAAATCGACCATTATAAAAATACTATATAGGTTTAGAGATTAAAACCCAATGATCCCAAAACGACAGATGTTATCTATACTAAATTAGTAAATGGAAAAAACATGATAATAAGGGATAAAAGTAAGGGGATATATAAGTCCCCAACCTTAAACCTTACTTAATCTTGAGTTATTACAAGATTACACATTGAGGATCTTTTTAGGTTTAGAGTTTTAGAGAATTAGATCATAAAACTTGCATTACATTACACATATAAACAAAGTGGTTACATAAAGATAGTATTCTTATTTCCCATCAATGGAAACATATTTAAAATAAAACATGGATTCTTTCTTGACACTTCCTTGACACTATCATCATATCATGTACCTTTCCCTTGACCTATGAAAAACATTTCAAAAAAACTTGGGATAAGCATAAAAAGCTTTGTATGGGATATAAAAAATATGGAAAGGAAACATGGGTACATATATACCTAAGAATGAAATCATACTTTACCCATAAAACATAATCACATTAACATACCTCATCAAATCATGAATAAATCATAGAAATCATAAGACATAAAGGTAACTTGAGGCATTCATAACATTCTTACGTAGGGAGTAACCCTCTTGGTTACGTTTGGAATACCCATCACAGTATATTCCCCAAATATCTTCAGAGAAACCTTAATGTTTCACTCCTTCGTGTTACCCAATGCATTGGAGAGCTATATCGGGCTCACCCGCCCTTAGTCTATCACGGAACCACCTGTCTTCAGAATAATGCCCAAGAACCTCAACATAATCGTATCACATAAAACATGCATAAAGGAAACCTAACATTTCCACCTTTCAATCACAAGATATCAATACAACACATTGATATAAAAATATTATGAAAACCATTTTCAATTCCAAAATAAAAGAAAAGTAAAACATGGTATTTATTTTTCTTTTAAAAAAAGGTATGGCTTGTAGAGGAAGTCGAAACTCAAATAATGGTCACGGCGGTGGAGAAGTCGTTGTCGCCGCATACGTATGACAAAAACATTCCCTTTTGTCGTTTAGTAAACGCTTCCTATAAAAAATATTCCTTTTGAATAAACTTAAAAGTAAAAGGGGTTTATACAACGTATAAAAGAAGGTTGTGTATAAAACAAAATATGCCTCAATGAAATGAGACTGAGACGAAGTCCCATACCTCGGGTCCGAAATGACTCGGTCGTTCTTTAATCTTCTCAATAATAAACTTGAGTTAATTTCAAATTGTTTAAGAACCTTTTCAAGTTCATTATTCCTTTTATATCAGTTATTTCCATGTCATGAACACTATTTAATTATTTATGTTAATAACGGCCGTTTTAACGATCATTGGTACTTGAGTAAAAAATAAACCCTTTATAATTACAAGTTGTTCATGTATCCATTATATCCAGAATTATAATCATGATGTATATATCATACATATCCAGTATATACATGAATTTATAATATCACATAATCATTTATAGGTAAGAAATGAAATGCACCGTTCATGGAGACGGTAAGCCGTACGTATGCATGAACGCTAATTTCATTTCTATTTCGTATTTTATAGAATGGAATCATAATGATATAAAGGTATATTATAATTCCAGTATAATATCATATATAATATCATAGTTCCATCCTTTATACGTCCCATATATGGTATTTAACGAATCAAATCACTTTGAGGGGGTGGTAGTCCGCACTTCCTTAAATGAAGATATCGTGTTTACCCATAATGGAAACCATAAAGGTATTCCAAAAATGAAAAATACAGAAGCTTAAGGAAAAAATAAACATATTATATATCATATATAAATATAGTGACATCTTAATGTCCACCTTTTAAGGTGTTAAAGGAATGTTGAACAATCATCGTTTCGGGAGGCATAAATTCACCATCCACAGAAACAGTATATCCTTTAACCATTAGATGTAGGTGTGTGTAAGTGTAGCCCAAATCCCTCTTATAACAACATCATAGTATATTTATAATACTGGAGTTGTTACAAAAGAAATGAATAAAAAGAGTTTAGGGGGTTGGAGAAGCAAAATAATACATAAGGACTCAAGTGAAGACATTACCTTAAAATCGGGTAACTCCCTTTGGTTTGAGCTCAAAGGATTCCTTGGGAAGGCTTCTGCCCAATGTGAGGCTTCAAGGAGTAATAGAGGGATGTTTAGAGACAAAATGGGAAGGGGTTGGCCGATCCAAAGGCTTTGGGAGTGTGGGTAAGGAGGTAGAGGTGGGGGCCTTTTATAAGAGGAGAGGAGGGGCACTCTTGAAAGTAAAGAAAAGTCACTTTATTTTAAAATGGTATTCGGTTTTAAGAGGTCCCACATTGATATAATTCGAGGATAAGGTGATAAGGGTTATAAATCCACTCATCCAATAGGTTTTGTACATGTTTAGGTCTTAGATATTACATTATCATTCCATTTTATTTAAATCGTTAAATAATGAGGTCATTGCTGCATCATCATGATGTCATAAATAATTTAATTTATATAATGTCCAAAAATTATAAAAGAAATACTATGATGTAGGCAATATTTTTAGATTTTTAATGACTATTTATAGTAAAAAATATGACTTTTATAACCCCATGTAACAATTGTTTTAGTAAAACAACTCATGTTTGTCTCATTTTTACTTTACCATTAAATAAAAAGTTATTTATGTCATTTCCCAACCAAAGTGGCTCCATGGGGTCCCCAAGTTGACCCATGGCTTGTCTTGGTCGGCCATGACACATCCAATAAGGGTAGGACATGTGTCAAGATCATCTCATATTATTAAAACATTATTTTTACCATAAACTACACTAATTACCTCTAATCGCGATTAAGAACTTAAAAGTTACTATTCACCAAAAAATTATTTTAATCTCATTGAACAACATTTTACTTTTTAATGACAACCATGTATGTCGGATTTTTGAAAATCAAATCACAGAAGTGATAAATTTTCATTTAAACGAAAAATTTAGTTTCTTTAACTACCACTTAGTGTTTTCACTATTCATCAAAAATTGAAGTTTTTCAGAAAAATACCAAAAATTCACCCTAAGCTATATTTGATATTCCGAATTCAAAAATGATGTCTATTTTACAAAATTCACATCATATAAGTCACATTAATTAATTTAATAATTAATTCATGCTATCATGACAGATAGCGTGTTTTTATGAAACAATAAGTATCAAAAGATTGACACTAGTTTAAGTCCAATTTCATAGTGAAATTGATTCCAATGACCACCATTGGATTAAATGGTAAAAATAAATTCTAATTTAACTTCAAAACCAATTCAAAAGATAATCTAATCATATAAATAAGTTAGATTAAAAAGAGGTTTTGAATTAAAATACAACATTTTTAACTATTCATTAAAAAATGAACTTTATCGAAAAAATACCAAAAATTCACACAAAGTAAATTTTGATGCCCCAATCATCAAGAATAAGTTTATTTTGACAAACATAGATTATAAAATTGTCAAAAGATAGATTTAAAAATGGTTTTCCATCAAAATGCAGTAAAACAATCTTTTAAAAAATATTAGTGTATTCCATGCTTAAGATTGGATTTATTTTCATTTTAAGCCTCTAAAACACTATCTAATTCATTAATAGACATAGATAAAAATATTTATTATTCATTACTTACTTGGGATGTTACATCCTTCCCCCCTTTAGAAAATTGCGTCCCCGCAATTTATTTACTTATCGAATAAGTGGGGGTATTTATCCCTCATTGCATTTTCAGATTCCCATTTTGCCTCTTCAATCATGTGGTTTTTCCACAAAACCTTTACCTGATTAATCACCTTATTTCATAACACTTGATCCCTGTGGTCAAGAATCTGGACCGGTTGTTCTTCATAAGATAGGTTCTCTTCCAGCTGAACTACCTCTAGACTCAAAACAAGAGATGGATCTGGTATATACTTTCTCAACATCGAAACGTGAAAAACATTGTGTACCTGAGATAAACTTGGAGGTAAAGCCACCTGGTATGCAATGGATCCAACTCTATCTAGAATTTCATATGGTCCAATGAACCTTGGACTCAGCTTTCCTTTCTTACCAAATCTCATCACACTTTTCCATGGTGAGACTTTGAGAAAAACATGATCACCTACCTCAAAAGTTAGATCCTTCATCCTGTTGTCTGCATAACTCTTCTTCCTACTCTGAGCTGTTCTCATGTGTTTCTAAATCAGCTGAACTTTTTCTGCCATCTCTTCTACCAATTCTGGTCCCATCAACTTCCTTTCACCCACTTCATCCCAGAAAGCTGGAGTTCTACACCGCTTCCCATATAATGCCTGAAGTGGTGCCATCTGTATACTAGAATGAAAACTGTTATTATATGAAAATTCAACCAAAGAAAGATGTTGGTCCCAACTTCCCTGATAATCCATCGATCAAGCTCGTAGAATATCCTCCAAGGTCTGAATTGTTCGTTCTGACTGCCCATCTGATTGAGGATGAAATGTTGTACTAAAATTTAATTCAGTACCCAACGACTTCTGAAGGCCTTTCCAAAAGTTAGAAGTGAACCTGGGATCACGATCAGATACAATGGAGAGGGGAACTCCATGTAACCTGACTATCTCTTTAAGATACAAACAGGAAAGTTGATCTAGGGAAAAAGTATCTCGTATAGCAAGTAAATGAGTTGATTTGGTCAAGTGATGAACAATAACCCAGATTGCATTATTACTATGAGGTGTCTTCGGTAATCCCACAACAAAGTCCATGGATATATTCTCTCATTTCCACTCTGGCACTGGTAATGGCTGAAGCACCCCTTTCGGTAACTGTCGCTCTGCTTTAACCTGTTGACATGTCAAACAATTCATAGTAAAATCAGCAATATCTCTTTTCATTCCATCCCACCAGTAATACTCCCACAGATCTCTGTACATCTTAGTACTGCCAGGATGAAATGAAAACGGAGAACTATGAGCTTCACATAACAACTCCCTCTTCAACTGTGAATCACAAGGTACACACAATCTCTTCCCAAATCTCAAAACGCAATCATTATCAATGTTGAATTCATACAACTTACATTTCTGAACCAGCTCTACCTTTTTCTGCAACTCACTGTCTTGCTTATGTGCTTGCTTGATTCTGTCTGATAGAAAAGATTTCACTGATACCTGAAATAAAAAAGAAGGACATCCTACACCAACAACTTCTATTCCAAATTTCATCAAATCCTTAACCAAAGGATCACATTCCAAACGCAACATTGCTAATGAAGCATTAATTTTTCGACTCAAAGCATCAACCACTTTATTTTCTTTTCCCGGATGGTAATGAATTGTACAATCATATTCCTTGATTAATTCAAGCCATCTCCTCTATCTCATGTTGAACTCTTTCTGAGTGAATATATACTTTAAAATTTTGTGATCAGTATATATTTCACACTTTACTCCATACAAATGATGCCTCCAAAATTTTAAAGCGAAAACAACAACAACTAATTATAAATCATGTGTAGGGTAATTTACCTCATGAGTTTTCAACTGTCGTGAAGAATAAGAAATTACCTGATCATTCTGCATTAGGACTCAACCAAGTCCTTTCAATGAAGCATCACTATATATAACAAACTCACCATTCATGGAAGGTAGTGCCAAAACTGAAGCATTCACCAATCTTCTTTTTAATTCCTGAAAACAATCATCACATTCTTTTGTCCAGATAAACTTAACACCCTTCCGAGTTAGCTTAGACATTGGACTAGATAACCGTGAAAAATTTCTAACAAACCTTCGTTAATAGCCTTATAAACCAAGGAAACTACGAATCTCTGTTACATTTGTGGGTCTTGGCCATTCTTCAACAACCTTTGTTTTTACAGGATCAATGGTTATCCCATATTTAGAAATAATGTGACCAAGGAATGAAATTTGTTGAAACCAAAACTCACACTTGCTGAATTTCCCATACAATTTCTTTTCTTTTAAGGTTTGCAAAATAATCCTTAAATTTCTTTCATGATCCTCTTTACTTTTATAAAACACCAAAATATCATCATTGAAAACCACCACAAACTTATCCAAGAACTCATGGAAAATTCTATTCATTAAGTCCATGAATATAGCAGGTGAATTGGTTAGCCCAAAAGGCATTACTAAAAATTCATAATGGCCATATCTTGTACTAAACGCAGTCCTTGGAACATCTGCTTCCTTTACCTTTAGCTGATGGTACCCCGATCTCAGGTCAATCTTTGAAAAATACTGAGCTCCCTAGAGCTGATCAAACAAATTATCGATATGAGGAAAAGGATATTTGTTCTTAACAGTGATCTTATTCAAGGCTCTATAATCAATGAAAAGCCTGATAGAACCATCTTTCTTTTTAACAAATAAAATAGAATCACCCCATGGTGACGTGCTAGGTCGAATGAAACCTTTCTCTAATAAATATTTCAATTGCTCCTTCAACTCTAAAAGTTCAATTTGAGCCATTCAATATGGGGGTTTCGAAATTGGCTTAGCATCAGGAACTAAGTCAACAGTAAACTCCATTTCCACCTTCTCAGCACATCGAAAAATATTTTCATAACTTTTAAACTCACCAGAAGCTAATGCCCTTAGATATTTTGGCTTTAATCTTGAGTAAAAATGATTGATTTTACTATCAAGGTCTCGAATAAAATTTGGAGCATACCTCGCCAATCGAGTGAACCTTTCTTCATAGTTAGCCACTGTGTCTTCCTCTTGCCTCAATTCCAAGAATTGTTTTTCCATCCTAAGTCAAAAAGCCTAAGGAAAATACTTTTCAAGAAACATACCTTTGAATTTATCCCAGTCGAGAGCATCAATCTCATCAGCATCCCTGATATTTTTAACCATCGACCACCACTGACCTGCTTCACCCTCCAAATGGTGAATAGCAAGACTAACATTTTTATTGTCTGAACACCCCATGACATCGAAAATCATCTCCAATGCTTTAATCCACCCTTCAGCTAGAACAGGGTCATATGATCCTCTGAATGATGGGGGATGTTGCCTCATGAAATGTTCCACCAATGACATGTTCCTCTGCGGTTGATCTGGCTGATCTCGTGCACGGATACCACCACCATTTATCGCCTGAGTCAACTGTGCCATTACTGCAACAAACTGTTCAGTTCCAATTCCGACCATCTCAGGATGCTGATTCGGAAGGTTATTTCCTTCTGCATGCCTTCCTAGCACTGCTTCCCTGTTTCCTCTATGGAAAACCATTCTAAACAAACATGTCTTAGATGAAGCAACATGGTAATATTAAAATACTATATCACTTCAATTTGACCCTAAAAAAATAATTTTGGATAATCATTTAATAGAATTATAACTCCTAAAGTTATCTAAACTGACCTATGATACCAACTATAAGGCCCCAGCCTTAAACCTTACTTAATCTTGAGTTATTACAAGATTACACATTGAGGATCTTTTCGGGTTTAGAGTTTTAGAGAATTAGATCATAAAACTTGCATTACATTCCACATATAAACAAAGTGGTTACATAAAGATAGTATTCTTATTTTCCATCAATGGAAACATATTTAAAATAAAACATGGATTCTTTCTTGAAACTTCCTTGACACTATCATCATATCATGTACCTTTCCCTTGACCTGTGAAAAACATTTCAAAAAAACTTGGGATGAGCATAAAAAGATCAGTAAGGGATATAAAAATATGGAAAGGAAACATGGGTACATATATACATAAGAATGAAATCATTCTTTACCCATAAAACATAAGAACTTTAACATACTTCATCAAATCATGAATAAATCATAGAAATCATAAGACATAAAGGTAACTTGAGACATTCATAACATTCTTACGTAGGGAGTAACCCTCTTGTTTACGTTTAGAATACCCATCACAGTATATTCCCTAAATCTATTCGGAGAAACATTAACGTTTCACTCCTTCGCGTTACCCAATGCATTGGAGAGCTATATCGGGCTCACCTGCCCTTAGTCTATCACGGAACCACCAGTTTTCATAATAATGCCCAAGAACCTCAACATAATCGTATCAGATAAAACATGCATAAAGGAAACCTAAAATAGCCACCTTTAAATCACAAGATATCAATAATACAAATTGATATAAAAATATTATGAAAACCATTTTCAATACCAAAATAAAAGAAATGTAAAACATGGTATTTATTTTTCTTTTAAAAAAAGGTATAGCTTGTAGAGGAAGCCAAAACTCAAATAATGCTCACGACGGCGGAGAAGTCGTTGTCACCGCATACGTACGACAAAAACATTCCCTTTTGTCATTTAGTAAATGCTTCGTATAAAAAATATTCCTTTTGAATAAACTTAAAAGTCAAAGGGGTTTATACACCGTATAAAAGAAGGTTGTGTATAAAACAAAATATGCCTCCATGAAAGGAGATTGAGACGAAGTCTTATACCTCCGGTCCGACTTGACTCGGTCATTCTTTAATCTCCTGAATAATAAACTTGAGTTAATTTCGACTTGTTTAAGAACCTTTTTCAAGTTCATTATTCCTTTTATATCACTTATTGCCTTTTCATGAACAATATGTAATTATTTAAGTTAATAACGGTCGTTTTAACGATCATTGGTACTTGAGTAAAAAATTAACCCTTTACAATTACAAGTTGTTCATGTATCCATTATATCCATAATTATAATCATGATGTATATATCATACATATACAGTATATACATGCATTTATAATATTGCATAATCATTTAGAGGTACGAAATGAAATGCACCGTTCATGGAGACGGTAAGCCGTACGTACGCATTAATGCTACTTTCATTTATATTTCATATTTTATAGAATGGAATCATAATGATATAAAGGTATATTATAATTCCTGTATAATATAATATATAATATCATAGTTCCATCCTTTATACGTCCCACATATGGTATTTAATGAATCAAATCACTTTGAGGGGGCGGTAGTCCGTACATCCTTAAATGAAGATATCACGTTTACCCATAATGGAAACCAAAAAGGTATGCCCAAAATGAATAATACAGAAGCTTAAGGAAAACATAAACATATTATATATCATATATAAATATATTGACATCTTAATGACCACCTTTGAAGGTGTTAAAATAATGTTGAACAATCATCGTTTCGGGAGGCATAAATTCACCATCCACGGAAACAGTATGTCCTTTAACCATTAGATATAGGTGTGTGTAAGTGTAGCTCGGATACTTATTATAACAACATACTAGTATATTGAAGATACTGGAGTTGTTACAAAAGAAATGAATAAAAATAGTTTAGGGGGTTGGAGAAGCAAAATAAAACAAAAGGACTCAAGTGAAGACATTACCTTAAAATCGGGTATCTCCCTTTGGTTTGAGCTCAAAGGATTCCTTGGGAAGACTTCTGCCCAAAGTGAGGCTTCAAGGAGTAAGAGAGGGATTTGGAGAGACAAAATGGGCAGGGTTTGGCCGAGCCAAAGGCTTTGGGATTGTGGGTAAGGAGGTAGAGGTGGGGGCCTTTTATAAGAGGAGAGGAGGGGCACTCTTGGAAAGTAAAGAAAAGTCACTTTATTTTAAAATGGTATTCGGATTTAAGAGGTCCCAAATTGATATAATTCGAGGATAAGGTGATAAGGGTTCTAAATACACTCATCCAATAGGTTTTGGGCATGTGTAGGTCTTAGATTTTATATCATCATTCCATTTTATTTAAATCGTTAAATAATGAGGTCATCGCTGCATCATCATGATGTCATAAATCATTTAATTTATTTAATGTCCAAAAAGTATAAAAAAAATACTATGATGTAGGAAATATTTTTAGATTTACAATGACTATTTATAGTCAAAAATATGACTTGTATAACCCCATGTAAAAATTGTTTTAGTAAAACATCTCATGTGTGTGTAATTTTTTACTCTACCATCAAATAAAAAGTTATTTATGTCATTTCCCAACCAAAGTGCCACCATGGGGTCCCCAAGTTGACCCATGGCTTGTCTTGGTCGTCCATGAAACATCCAATAAGGGTAGGACATGTGTCAAGCTCATCTCATATTATTAAAACATTATTTTTACATTAAACTACACTAATTACCTCTAATCGTGATTAAGAACTTAAAAGTTACTATTCACCAAAAAATTATTTTAATCTCATTGAACAACATTTTACTTCTTAATGACAACCATGTATGTCGGATTTTTGAAAATCAAATCACAGAAGTGATAAATTTTCATTTAAACGAAAAAATTAGTTTTTTTAACTACCACTTAGTGGTTTCACTATTCATCAAAAATTGAAGTTTTTCAGAAAAATACCAAAACTTCACCCTAAGATATATTTGATATTCCAAATTCAAAAATGATGTCTATTTTACAAAATTAAAATCATATAATTCACATTAATTAATTTAATAAGTAATTCCCGCTGTCATGACAAATAGCTTGTTTTTATGAAATAATAAGTATCAAAAGATTGACACTAGTTTAAGTCCAATTTCATAGTGAAATTGATTCCAATGACCACCATTGGATTAAATGGTAAAAATATATTCTAATTTCACTTCAAAAACAATTCAAAAGATAATCTAATCATATAAATAAATTAGATTAAAAATAGGTTTTGAATTAAAATACAAAATTTTCACTATTGATTAAAAACGAACTTTATCGAAAAAATACCAAAAATTCACACAAAGTAAATTTTGATGTCCCAATCATAAAGAATAAGTTTATTTGGACAAACATACCTTATAAAATTGTCAAAAGATAGCTTTAAAAATGGTTTGCCATCAAAAGGCAGTAAAACAATCTTTTAAAAAATATTAGTGTATTCCATGCTTAAGATTGGATTTATTTTAATTTTAAGCCTCTATAACACTATCTAATTCATTAATAGACATAGATAAAAATATCTATTATTCATTACTTACTTGGGATGTTATAGGACAAACTTAAAATATGTTACTAATCAAGTATATAATTAATATAATTTTAATATTCAATAATATATTGGATGTATGAGGCAATTCATGACTGAAGGTAAGGGATTTTTAACTCAATTTCTATTCATTGATTCATATCACTTATTCATGGACTATTATGCTAAGATTATGTGTGTTCTGACCAATGATTATTTTTAATTTATTTTAACTTATATTATGTTTATTTAAATTTATTTCATGTAATCACTTTATTAATGGGTTCTTACCTCAAATTTTATGATCCTTATAATGGTTTTTTGTCTCAATTTCACTCTATTGGGACATATGTTATATTTTACAACTAATTACTTTTATATGGTGCTCATATCACCCTTAGATATAATATATCATGAATTACTATTTACTAATGGTATTTAATGTTTTAATTCTGATTTTATCTTTAAAGAGGTTTTCATTCAGTATTTATTAATGTTGTGAATGTTTATTTTTAAATCTCAAACTTATTCAAATTATTCATGTTTACATTTAAATTGATAGAATTTTATTCCATTTATAATATTAAAACCCACATAGTTTATTCCCCCAATTATTTTTGGAATTTTAATGTTTTTTCATCAAAATTTTTCTCTCCTTTATACTCAAATTCTGAAATGATGTTTTTAATAAAAACCAACTTTATTTCTTCTTTTGGGTTGAGAATATTTTTATCCAATGTTGAAATTGTCTACAATATTTCAAGAATGTTATTTTTTATTCTAAAATGACTGTTTAAAGTCAATTTCGACCATATTTGGCATACATTAAAAGGTTTTATAAAATAGTTTTAAATATTTCTAAATGGGTTTTATTTTGGTTTCCATAGAGAAGTGTGAAAGGGTTTTTTTACATATTTAGTTTAACCATATTTTTCCGCCATCATAATAGATATTTAATATATCTCTCTATCTACAAGATTCAATATTTTTTTAAATAATATAATTTTTCATTATTAATTAAATTTTTATCTTTTATATAAGAATAAATCTTAATATTTTGTAAAAGTATGAAAATAATTTTTGTAATGATTTATACATTTGTTTCTAAAAAAATATCAAAATAGTTTTAAGGAATGTTATTTTTAAATTTTCAATTATATTTTCCTATAATTTAGAAAAAAAATTTACTTTATTTCATACCATCATTTATAATGAAATAATGGTATATTATTAATATTTAATAGTTTATTGATTATAGCTTTTTTAAGATCATTCACTTTTATGTGATCATGTTATCTATCACTCTCCATTATTTGTTGGATATTTTTTATCATTTATATCAATATTTTTTTGTATGTTGGATATATTTATCATTTAAATCTTGTGTAAACCATATACCATTACTACATACTATGTTAGTTTATGAAAGATTATTAATAATGTTATTTCATTTACTAGGGAAATATTTATGTTCTATATTCCGGAATCAATATATATATATATTTAGTAATAATGTATTTTGATTATGTATTATATTATTAATTCTTTATACGAGGAATTAATTTGAAATATGTAAGTGAAAGGTGGGGACCAATTATAGATAACCTCTCAAGGCTTTTGTAGGTCTCATGAGACAAACTAGCTGAGGTATTTGGCATATGCATTGCCTATTTTTGTATGATGTATTGGAATGAGGCCATGAGAGTGAGATTATATTGAACAACATTATACATTCTATCATTATGAAGTAAGTTTTTTTTATCCTCGTTATTATTTATGGTACTATGATATCCACGTATACATTACACTTTCCTGATATTTTTCATGGAAAATTTGATTATTGTTTATCTCTACGATATTGTTTGTTCCTTATGTATTCTTGATTTTTTCCACCATATGATTTACCTTACTATTCATTTATCTTAATCATTATAATTTTTAAATTCCCTATTTTTGAAGTAGAATAACATGAATTATACACATAGAATAGTATTGTGAGTGTAGAATTTTATCAGATATGTTTAAGAGTTATTATAAAATACGAAATTATGGGTATTATGAAACATATGTCCATTAGATGTGAATGATATGAGTTTTATTGTATACTTATTTTCCTAATTCTCTAAATATATAAAACAAAAAAGGTATTTGGTATGTCATAAACATAATAATTTATTTTTTGTTGTAATTATGGAAGGTAAAAATTTGTTCACTTGAGTTGGTATCAAAAAAAGTACATAAAAATCATGTTTTTAACAACAGATCCAGATGTATGGATCCAAGATACTACATCAAAGAATCTTAGAGATGTGAGAAAGAGATGTAAGGAGATTTTTGAAGATTTATAAATAAGAGAAAAAAATATATCGACTTATAGGTAGGTATTCTGGAATAACCAATATTAATCGAAGACTCTACTGTGAGGAGGAAAAGGATTAATATTATTGATGTTGAAGAATCACGAGATGATGTGTTGATCAAATTCAATAGGATATGGAAATAAAATACTTATTTATACATGTTGGGATGAAATTTAACCTATGTGACATAGTGTATGAATGGGTAGAATAGTGAAGAGTTATAATTTTAGTGTGAATATAGTTTGGGGAATTAATGTGAGAAGTTTACAATTGTTTTTATGGTGAGATGTTATACAACTATGGAAAAATCCAACCAGTATAGTAAATATTTTATTATAGTTTAGAAAACATGATTTGGTAAAATAACCAATCAAAGAAAGGAGTTTTATGTTAAGGTTTAAAATCCTAAATACAACATAATATCTTTATTTTATTTACATTCATTTCATAAGGGTGGTGATTTTTTATAAATTATTAAATAATACAACTTCCATATCTGCCAAAAGATGTCCATAACCAAATTGTGTTAACGTTTTAAATAAATGTTTATAATTATAAATTTTTTTCCCACCTGATTCACCCCCTCCCAGGTGTCTATTTTGATCCTTAGTGGAATTTTAGTTTTTTATTAGAGTGAGGTCCCATCTAGTTCGATCAGTGTTACTTTATATGGATATTTTTATATGATTTGATGAAGTTATGATTTTAATGTAAATTTGAATAACTTCAAGATGTAGAATAACTAAATTCTATTATAGATGTAACACATGTATAAGTATCTACAAAGAGTATCTAAAAAAGGAAAAAAATAGGCTAAGAAGCTGAGAAAAATATCATTAAAGAAAGAAGAGCTACTACGAGCTAAATATAGTCAGATTGGTTCTAGTAGTTCAAACAGTGTTGGGACTAATGGAATTAGAGTTACAGATAATTTATACAGTGAAGTTGGATACTACATGAATTAAGTTCATGATAATGTTATTACTTATATATTTGGGTTTATTCAGGATATATATGGTGAAAGATCACAACCAATATAAGATTCTAAAAAAATGAAAAGGGTTTTGTTAGGAATGTTTCAAAAATGAAATTATTATAACCAAGATCTAAAATCTAAAGAGGAATCCCAACAGAATAATAATGATAAATTTTTAGGGGATGAGGGTTACTTACAATTTTTCATTATTGTAATTGTTTTGGTTAATATAATTATTTAATCAAAGATATATATTTTAGAATAATCTAGGTAATATACACTTGGTTTCAAGGAGGTTTTGTTAGATGTTAAAGATACATGAATTACAAACCTTGAAAAATAATTAAATGATTGTAAAAATTTACATGAGGATTAAGTTAAGAATTTGAAGAAAGTTTGATAAGGTAGGAATAAATCTCTTGAATTTGAGAAATATTCTCTCAATATGAATATCTTATAGCATGGGGAAATGTTGAGAAATCTATAAATGGAAGAACTTGTATTCTACCAAGATATAAAAAACAAGAATACTACCACACAAGTTTGAGAGATGATTTTTTCTTTCAAAATGGAATAATACTGGTGATGAAGTGACACTGGTATCACCAAAACAATCTTCCACCTCAAGCTGATAGATGAAGGTATCTCACTGACCTCAAAAATAAGTTAGTACTAAATCATATTTGAAAGACAATGCACAAAAAGTCAAATTCTATAAAAATATGGATGAAAATTTTCTACAATACCAACAAATAAATTAATACTAGATATAGGAATTTCTAAGATTATCTTCTCCTAAAATGGAGATAAATAAATAAGGGGTTCATAAAAAATATTTAACCAATAGATAGTTTGATCTTATTAGAAAGTGAAGGCGGTTTGTGGTCCACTGTTGGTGTTGCTAAATGTTTTTAAATGTAGATCCCCATGCCGAGATGACCACTAGGGTGGGTGGGGGGGGGGGGTTAAAAAGTGGTATTATTTTATTATTACTTCCTCCTTTTTAAATTCATCATCTTTAATTTATTAATTTGCTCTATCATATCATATTATCTCATGGTCTCACCTCATGTGTAGTAAGAATGGAAAAGATAACACCACAAAATATTTACAAGGTTTGACATAAAGTCCTACTCCATTCTATGTTGACTAGACACCATAACATGGTTCTATACTATAATAAAAATTGGATACAACTCATTAGACATCCTAGATGAAATTATCTAGAAATCAATTTGGCACCATAACTGCAATCCTCCAGTGATTGGTTAGTCACCAAAATCAAAAGCCTCCAAAAACTTGCTAGACACCATAGGAATAATATTTTTCTTCAAATTTATTCTCTTATACAAAGATCTATTTATTATTTTTTATTATTTTAAACCAATTTTTAATTGACCTCCCTCTCTAAACCAATGGATCAAAAGGTCCTCTCATGTAAAACACCTTAAATAACTTCATCAGCTGTCAATGGTAAACAACACAATTATAATTAAAACACACAATATGTATTGAATGATATGGGTATTATCTTACATATTGAATCTTTGGTATAAAGTGTTCTCATACAATAAAAAAATTCCTTACTTCACACTCTTCTTTTCTCTTTGATACATGAAAGTATTAGGCATTCAATTTTTTCTTATAGAATGTTAGTGAGTTCTATTAATCAATCTAGTTTTGTTTTTCTTCTTTTAATTCCAACATATATTTATAATGAGATATAATATTTTCATTTTAATATTATTATACATATTAAAAATATTAAAAACTCCATGATCATTAGATGAAATAATGATCTCCTCATCTAAATCAGTCAACAAAGTCCGTGATTATTTTTCTTATTTAAAATCTTTTTAATTCACATCCAAATATTCATTTAAATATCATGAAGACTTGGGTGGTTTCCACAATTAAATATATCAATAAATTGGGTGTTTCCTTAATCATAATACTCTTCAAAATTTTCATCATCAATTTTATAGAAATCTCCACATACATGAATGTATCTATCATTACAACATAGATATCCATCCAATGGAAATGTTATCATATTAGATTTTTTGTTTGTATTAGAAAACTCATAATATTGAAATGTGTTGAAGACATAAACTCAGGAAGACTTATAATTTTCTTAAAAGACTTACATTTAGATTGTAGACTAAAATTATGATTCAAAGGCTTGTGTTCCACTTCAATGACTTAGATTATGCTTCAAAGACATATTCTATTATTTAAAGACTTATGTTATGATTCAAAGAATTACATTCATCTCTCTACTTGGATAAAACTCCTTTACTCTCAAAGCATCACATCTAGTTTGATGATTTGATTTTACAGAGTTTGGATCATTATCATATTGAGTGATCATGATACTTAATCCAATGAATAACATTATAAGAATTGCATAATTCCCTTTATTTAGAATATAGAAATTATGGAATCTCAATATTTCACCCAGCCGACTTCTCATGAATTTTTTAAGTATGTGAATAAAATTGATTAATAAAATCTTAACGGATCTACCATAAAATGAAACCATATTTACAATACATCATCCATGGAAATCAACCTCATGAAACAGATCAACTACATGAAAAACCTTTAGACCGACCATAATGATGGATCAAATGTATGGAAAAATGATTGACCACATGAACAATCAATTTATAATCATGATAAACCTTGAGGAAGTTTTATTTATTTATCCCAATTTATTGGATCGACAACACATACAACTATAATTGACAATGACTTTACGGATTGATAACATGTACAAATTTAATCACCCATATGTTCAAGCTGTTACAATCAATGTATCGACCAAGTGATGTAATGATTAGTGGATCAACTGAATGAGTCCTTTGATCATGTAGTTAATCAAATATTTTCATCACTTCTTCAACCCATCTATAGTGATTCCCACTATCTCAAAGTCTATAATAATATGTGTTTGAAAATACCTGAACATCCACCAACACTATCCCTTGATTTATTTATGGAATAACACATCAATCAGTACATTATTCTTTCCACTTAATCCTGAACTTATCTACTCAATTTCTTCAAGTTATACCCTCAAATCATCCTTATTCTTCCATTTCCATATGTAATGTCATCAGATCCCTCAACCTATGGACTTTGGTGCATGATCAAGAATGATATCCAATTGAAACTCATGAATCCATAAAAATCATCTAAGAATCACCATTAAATTTATTCACTAGACACATATTGACCTATTATCAACAAATTAATGTCTTACATGAGAAAAACAAAATCACCAATTGAATTTTTGGTCAATAACCATACTCAAAATTTCCAAAAAATGTATCTATATAGATTATAATTGCTCCATCTTATTGAAAATTAATTCAATGTCACAATGGGGAGTTTCTCATCTCATCAATATATTTTATAACCCATTAAGACATCCTATTTTTCATTATTTATATTAAGCATCAACCATATCCACTTTTGATATAAAAATGACATTACCTGAGGTTTATTTTCAAATATACTTTATCTAGTACACTAAAAGTCTACTTGGGCTGAACTAGTGTAGAGAATAAGAGTGACTTAACCGAGGTTTTCAATGCTATCCATAAAAAACCAACAATGATATATTAATCTCAAAACTCTATCTAAGGTATGATCAAATAGATTCATTTATAAATAGATTGCATCATTCAAATATCTCAATAGATACATAAAAATGTTTAAGTGAAATGCATCAAACTCACATTTGTTTCATTATCTTATCTACCAACACTCTCCATTCTTAAATATATTGAATATAATAATAAAAAAGTTATTTAAGAATGATTCTCATACCCTTTATCTTGATTCCATGTGGATATCTAGAAATTATATATTCACCCAACTTGTCAATTTTAATAGCTCCATCATCATTTTTTCTCCACTTCAAGGGTTTCAATAAATTCAATACTTCATTGAAAATAAAATAATCCATAAATAATTCCTTATTTGAGGTCAAATGTGTACAAAAATTGTTCAACTCCTTCAATTCCATAATAGATAGTATAAATAAATAACTTTTATTTGGAATAAGGATAGATTTTTTTTCCCTCAGAAGATAGAATTGGGATATGGGTTTCCTCTCGCTCTATACTTATTAGTCATTCTATTATCATCACCTTCCTCTTATAATTGTCCTCAAAGATTTTACGTTCATCTATCTCTTTTGAAATATTTTCTTTTTTAAATAATTTGAATACACCTCAGAGGTCAAGGGAACTTCATTACCATGAACATGAATCATTTTTTACATTGAATATTCTTGGGAACATAATATTGTAATAGAATATTTTGTGACATTCTCAAACTAACCACACATTTCACATAATTTATATTAAACCATAAAATCTATATTTTTGGATATCTTATCATTTCTATGAGATTATTCTTATAAAATTACTTTTTTCATTTTACACTTTAATCTATCTCTTCTTTCTCTATTCTATTTTCCATCTCTAACCAATATATCTTGATTAATAGGAATTAATTCTTGATATGTTCAGATTTCTTAGACTTCTCAACTAATTTATTTTCATCCTTAACATTGTATGAATTTTATTTGGTTTCCTATTGATATTTATTTCTATTTATATAAAAATATATTCTATAGGAATCATATTCTTGCAATGATTGACCTTGTTCCTTATTATTCTATATCTTCCACATACTTGTTGTAAACTTCCAAATACATTTATTTAAAAAAAATATGGTGTATATTAGGCCACACATTATCTCAATTTTAAATTATCTCTTATTTTTTCAACATAACACCCCTTGTTTCACTTCCACAGAAAAGTCATATTATGATAAAAAGAATAAGATTTGTGTCTATACCTTCCATAATACTAGAAAAACCCTTGAAATTTTGATCTTCAACAATAAGTATAAAAATAAACCATGTTATTTGGGGTTGTTTTAATTTTTATTAAAATTTATTTTTCAAAGAGGAAAGTAGTTTTCTTGGAACATTTTTCTCTACCCTTAATATAGAAGATTTTGTCTTAGTTAACTTACTACTACAAATATATGTAGGTTATTTTTTAAGACCATCACCATTATAAATAAAAGTTCTATTTAAAGACATCTCATGAACATATTTACCATGACCTTTGGATTTATTCTCCTCATTAGTATGTGTAGGTTAAATTTTATAATTCATTTTATTTTGAGTAAAGTTATATAAACATCATTAACTAATTTTTTTAACATCCTGACACATGATCGACTTAACCCATGCCCAGAGCCAATGGGTCACATGGAATCAGGAACACCTCCCTATATGGCAGAGGTTGTCGAAAATAAGTTTTGGTGTAAAGGTTGTCACGACCCATCCTTTGAGGCCCGTGCCATGACTACCCCAAGCCCGCCTTCTATAGGACAGGGGCTGGAGACTAGCACCAAAGGAATAATTCCCTAAAACTGGGAAGGCATTGCCTTTATAAAATGTAAAAAAACACAACAGAGCACACAACAGGATACAAACACGAGTAAACTGCATACCCTAGAAGAGAGTACAGTAAGTAAAAAGGGGCCAGAAAACAAGCCCAACTGGAAAGTACAAGTACAAATAGAAAAGAAAAAACAGTTGAAGGGTAAAAGGTAGCTCCAGGATCGTCCACCACAGGTCCTACCTGAAGGGTAGGTACAAATATCCTCCTCAGCACTCCACGTCGGTCAGTCTCCTCCATGTACTGACACGTCATAAGGTCCACCTCCAGGTACCATCCAGTCCTAGTATCTCAGCCTCCCTTAGCGCTATCCATCGTCTGCATCCAACACAATGAGGTGCGGGAATAGCCCATGAAGGGGTGAGTATAACGATACTCAGTAGGGACCCTGAGACCTTCAAGGTCTCTCAAAATCCAAAAAGGATAAACCAAAGAGTATGAAATCAATGTATAACCCTCTACTTATGTATATGCCCATACATATACCAAAGTTATCAAGTAACCCATCTCAATCATGTGGAAAACACAATAGTACTGACTCAGCTCACATAGGTATACAAATTATGTTGAGATAGAGATGATTATATGTAGCCACTAAATAATCTTCTCTGTCGAACCCATGTAGGATCCTGGTATAGTAACCAATGCTGTCAGACCCACGTAGGATCCAAGAACAGTAGTTGGAGCTATCGAACCCACACAGGATCCAAGAACAGTTGTCAGAGCTGTCGAACCCACACAGGATCCAGGAACATTAGTCAGAGCTATTGAACCCACAGAAGATCCTGGAACAGTACTCGGAGCAATCGAACCCACACAGGATCCAAGAACTGTAGTCAGATATGTCGAACCCATGTAGGATCCTGGAACAGTAATCACAAAGCAGCCATCCATAGGGTTCCCGCACAAGTCACGATTGATTTCGGGAGGGTCTGCTCCTCAATACAAGGGTCGATACAACAAATTCCATGAATAAGTATTTCAAAGATCCTCCACATCATAGGGGATAACCCAAAAAAATGTTTCCAGGATACTGAGGACAAGATGACCAAGCTATTTTCCAATAAGTACACGACGTGTAGAAATGAGGTACACTCTGTGTCATCAGATATCAGGTACTTCTAGTGCCCAATGCCCCATGTCGTATGGATGGTTGTGTAGAAAAGAAAGTACATGGTGTGTGGTATAGTTACGCACCATGTCCAAGCAATTGGGGTCGACTCCGTCTATGCTGTCCATGTACATGTGCACGGCCTCAACCCGTGTTCACCAACCTGTGTAACTGGTACATGGGGCAGCCCGTGCCACTGGAAATGCATGGCCATGTGGTGGAGTACATTCCCGTGTACTCCACCCCGTGTCCGTGTATCCCTGGGATACATGCTGAGTCTCATGAAGCCATTTATGCAATTCTGCATAGAGAGTACACGATGTGCCTCTTGGCCATGTAATTCTGCCAGTGTCTGTGTATCTCCTAGATTACACACCATGTCTCATCTAGATGCCTCTACTATGTAGTTCATAGAATACACGTCGTGTGACCGGGGTCACATGTCGTGTGTTACTATTCTAACGTCTGAAATTCAAGTTGTAGATCCCCCGTACTACACGACACGTTTGTTAGAAGTACACGCTGTATATTCTAGAATTTTCCCGAAATGAAACCTATGACCAGAGTGCCTCCCATGATGGTCTTCCTTCATTCTAATAGTCTATTCATCATGAAAGTTCAGACACTAGGTCTCCCCGATGTCCCATAGTCGTGTCTGGTGTTTTTGGGCCTCCGATCGGCTCCAAAAACATGATTTTATTCATCCGCTCGAAGAACGGTTGAGGGACGGTTCTTCCCATTCCGGTCCGACCCATCGCCTGTAATCGTCACCGCACCTCCTCTAGTTCGTCATGATGTTGGGGCTTCAATTTGGGATCATCACATTTCACAACAAACTCACAAAAATCCATTCTTCTTCACCAATGGAGAACGCGAAGAACACACCAAACATTCACAAGAATGACGGAGGGATCATGCCATGTTCATTTGGATCGGTCCTTCCACGTTAGTTTAGTAGCAAGCAGGTCAAGAGAAACAATTATGGAAGTAAGAATAAACATTTCTCAAACCAAAATAGACCCCAACTTTTGTTCATTGTTCGACGATGAAGTCATGGGAAGAAAATGAAGGAGATCATCGTTCATCACATCCGCCACACACTTCCATTCCCGAGCATGTGCGTCAGGTTGTTCACAAAGATGTGGAGGTAAGGTCGGTTGAAGACGTCCCATGTCAGTAGGATCTGAGGATGAAGGTTAAAGAAGATCGTTGTCGACGTTCTACATTGGAAGAATGTGTTCCTCGTTCTTCGTTGGCGAGAGCTTTTCTCTCTTCTCCCAAGTTCCCCCAAAAGAGAAATTCAAACCAAAATAATTTATTCTGTTTATCTATTTTTTAATTGTTTCCAAAAAATTAAATGGGTTATTTAAATAGGTTAGCTCCAATTAATTAATTCAAGAGGTTGGAACAAAATTAATGTGGAGGATTTGGCACTATAAATACTTGTGTGTTGGCTCCGATAAGGTGGAGGGGTGGTGGCACTATTATGTTGGGATCTCAAGAGGTTTCTCCCCACTTAATGGGGATTTCAAGAGGTTTTAACCCTGGGTGGTCCCCACCATATTAAACATGAAGAGGAGGTTAGGTTTGGGTGAGCCCTACCACTATAACCTTTCATGGGAGGTTAAGGTGTGGTGGTCCCCACCTCCAACTTCCACATGGAGGATTCAACCAACCAAAATAAAAATAAAGCTACAAATTTATTTTTATTTAATTCCTTAATTAAAAACCCAAAAACTATCTTTTATTTCCCACCATATGTCATTGAGGTGAAGGTCTCCTAATGTGAGTACCGGCGCTGTGAGTTCAATGGTGCCCTCATATTTCAATTCCGAGCACCGGTTCAAAAGTTAGAAAAACCCGCTCATACATTTACTGAATGTACCCAAACAAAACTTCAAAAATTGATTCTGGGCACACCGGGCCTCAGAATCAAGCCCCATAAATTTTCACATACTTGTAAAATTCCCATGTATTTAAGAAAAAAAATTTCCACCGAAATTCCGGGTCTTTACATTCTCCCCACCTGAAGGCTTTAAATCCCCATAAGCTACATCTCTATCTAAGTGAACAAGTGTGGGTACTGACCACGCATCTGAGCCCCCCACTCCCATGTGCTCTCCTTGAGGTTCTTGTGCTACCAGCGAACGCGCACAAGAGGAATCGACCATCCACAGAGGACCCACACCTGTCAATCCTCAATCTCTATTGGAACCTCTACAAACGTAGCCCCATCGTTAACATCCAACTCACCATGGCTGATGATGTGAGAACGGTCGTGCACGTATCTCCTCAGCTGGGATACATGGAAGGTGTCTTGAACCCTGTGCAACTGATGTGGAAGAGATAAGCAGTATTCCACCTCACGAACTCTACTGAGAACCTGAAAAGGTCTGATGAAACGCAAGTATAACTTACCACCTCAGCCAAATCTCCGTAAACCTCATCGAGGTGGGACCTGTAGAAAGATGTGGTCACTATCCTCAAACTCTATAGGTCTCTGTCTCTTGTCAGAATATGAATTCTTCCTGCTCTGTGCATTCCTCATCTCCTCCTAGATGATCTAAACATTCTCTATGGTAATCTATACCATCTCTGGTCCAACTAGTGCTGACTCCCTTAGGTCAGTCCAGCACAAATGTGATCTGCGAGTTCGCCCGTACAACACCTTTAAAGGTGCTATCCCAATGGCGGAGTGATAATTTTTGTTATAGGAAAAATCCACCATAGTTAAGTGGTCCTACCAACTGCGACCGAAGTCAAGGACACATGAATGGAGCATTTCCTCGATAGTCTAAAGGGTCCGCTCAGTCTGACCATCCGTCTGAGGATGGAAGGCGATGCTCATATGAAGCTGCATCTCGAAAGTTTCCTGAAACCCCTTCCATTACTGGGAAGTAAATCATGCGTCATGATCAGAAACAATCATCGAGGGTATACCATGTAAACGCATAATCGTCGACATGCAGAGGCGTCCCAAACTCTCTACTGAGCCCTTCTCTCTGATCGGTAGGAAGTGGGCTAACTTGGTGAGTTGGTCAATTATCCCCCATATCGAATCATGTCCCCTAGTTGTACGTGGAAGGCCTATCACGAAGTCCATATATATCCCATCCACTTCCACTCTGGGACCTCTAAAGGCTGAACCAAGACTACTGGTACCTGATGCTCTACCTTCACTTGCTGACAAATGAGGCATCGAGAGAAAAACTCTGGAACTAATTTCTTCATTCCTGGCCACCAGTGCTGTCGTCAGAGGTCCTGTAACATCTTCGCTATGCCTGGATGCACTGCTAAAGGGGATGTGTGAAACTCCCTCATCACTTCCTCCTAATGTGACACCAGTACCATGGTACGTCCTCTAAAGAGGATGACGTGCATCCCACTTTAAGAAAATCCATCAGGTGTCTGCCCTGTAGATATCTGAGCACGTTGTGTCTCGCAGTCAGCGTCTCCACACTGCACCTCCCTGACTCACTGAAGAAGTGGAGGAGTGACTACAAGAGACTGTAGAAAAGCTGCTCCATCTCTATCCACAAAAGATATCTGTAAAGCATTCAGTTTCTTTGTCGCCTCTCCTAGCAGCTGTATACCAGATCTCCTCCTGAGCACATATGCAACAACGTTCCCCCTCTCAAGAGTATAGACTATCTCTAAGTCATAGTCCTAGAGGAACTCAAGCGAACACCATTGTCTTAGGTTTAGGTCCTTCTAAGAGAAGATGTACCTGATAATCCTGTGATCATATTACACGGTAAAACGTTCGCCCATAAGATAGTGTCGCCACATCTTCAAGGCAAAGAACACAACCGCTAACTCCAGGTCATGGGTAGCATAGTTCTTCTCATGTTGTCTTACTTGATGACATTCATAAGCGATCACTACTCGCTCCGGCATCAGGACACACCCATGTCCGGTCCCTAATGCGTTGTAGTAAACTACGTACCCTATTCCCTCCTATGGAAGCCTCAAGATGGGGGTACTAGTTATCCTCTGCCTCAGCTCTTAAAAGCTCTAATGGAATCACTCCGACCACACAAAGGGTTTCCCCTTATTTTTCAAGGATGATAGTGGTGCTGCAACTCTGTAGAAGTCTGGTACGAACCTCCAGTAGTATCCATCCAAAGCAGAAGTCCCTCTCCCTTCAGGGAGGTAATCCTAGAAACATCTTTTCGAAAGGATTTCTTCACACTCTACCATTATTATTTGGAAGTGGTAACCCAAAACTCCCACTACTATGAGGGTAAGGCTGGATAACTCCAGAGTGATCATTTGTACCCTCCTTTGCAAGAGATGATCCTATGTTGCCTGGGTTTCCTTTTTTGCCGACCAAGGAAAACACCATTCCAGCATTGTAGATAAACCACAACTATTTTTCCTAATACAGTCAAGATGAGAATGAATTGTGGATGTTCATTCCATACCCAAACTAACATCGTAAGGCCTTGACGCTGGCACCAAGAGGTTCCATCCGAAACTATCACCTCAAGGGTCAATTCACACCATTGGCGTAAGTGTGATTATCTAGTCTCCTCACAAAGGCATCTCCATATGTGAGGGTCAAGTCAACGGTTTAACCGGAAACTCTAGGTCTTGGATAAGATTTGTGGAATAAAGGAATGATTAGTACCTATGTCTATTTATATGGAAGCAAGTAGTAGACAAAGACCTAATCTCTAATCATTCCTAGAGCCCTTGGGTCGCACTCCTTGACCGCATGCGTCTACTCTCTTCCCATGTCCTCCACTTCCCTGAGCATGTTAGGGTCTACAAAAGGGGGGGGGGGGGGGGTGTTGTAACATATCAAAAAGTACACTACCCCAAGCTACTCTCCTAAATTTTCTTCCACGTCTGCTACCCTATAGATTCGTCTGACCTGGTCACATCATATTCCCGAAAAATATTACGTGCTCAGTTCTCTGATACTAGTTCCAGTTTCTTGCTTCCCCATTGCTAATATTAATTAGCTGCATCCGCTGAGCTAAACAACATTCAACCACAAAGGTTCTCTCTAGCACCCCAACATAATTCGGAATATTTAGAGGAATAGTGTGGGCTCAGATGTTCCTAAAGACACCTCTATCAGATGTCTGATCCCCGAAGAACTGATCATATCATATTTATCGAGTACCAGGAATGATCTGTATGCCTCGATGAATACTCAGCTACTGACATGTCATCGTGCCAAAGCTGTATAAGCTCTAGAGAACTCTCAACCACCTCCTGAAACCAGTACTTAGCCGCCTGTGAGTTGGGATCAGCTCAGAACATGAGGGGTATCTGATGCTGAATCACACATAAGGAACTAAGCCTAAAAGTTTCCTCCACCGGTACTGCCAGTTGTAACTGATGACCAACGTGAAGTGATATAGCTATCATACTACCCGATGGTAATATCTCGAGTAATGGTCCATGTATCGAAACCTCATCACTATGCAGACTATCCTCATGATCACTCACTGAAGAAGACTAGTAGCTAAGATCATCACCTGCTATACTGGTGTCTCAACTAGGCGGAAAACTCTTTCAATCACCTCCATCCAACCCTCAGTTGGGTGGGAATCTGTCTCGCCATGAAACCTCAGAGGCCTTTGCCACTGGGACTCATGCAACACACTCAGTTGGCATGCACCGTCTGCCAGTGCGGCTGGTGGTAACTACTACCCAATGGGTGGCGGTGTTGTCGGTACACCTTCAGAAGGTGCCAACATAGTAAAAGGGCCATGCACCTGAGCCTCGTTGCTTGGTGGGCCTCCATCGTGTAATCTCTCGGGAACCCTAGTTGGCTATCTACGCAGTGACATCCTGATGAGGAATAGATGTGCCCCGGTTATTAAGTTATTCCCAGAGATATGACTCAAAGAAAACTTTTGAAAACACACACACAATTAGTGTTTTCGTGCACTGATTCAGAAATCAGAAGTCAAGGTCCTGGTGTATGGATACGTCGGCCACCACACCAACACTAGACTCCCTGAACTGAAAACCACACTCATTACCCTTAACACTATTGCTTCATGGAAAATATCAGAGTTCTAAGTTCTTCGGTAGAACCAACTCCTCTAATACCAATTTGTCATGACCCGTCCCCCGAGGCTCGTGTCGTGACTACCCCAAGCCCACCTTCCATTATCCAGGGGCTGGAGACTATCACCAAAGGCGTAATTCCCTAAAACTGGGAAGGCATGGCCTTTATAAATTGTAAACAAACACAATAGAGCACAAAGGTGAATACAAACATGAGTAAACAGTATAACCAACAAGAGAGTACAATAAGTAAAAAGGGGCCAGAATACAATCCCAAATGGAAATTACAAGTACAACTAAAAAAGATAAAATAGCTGAAGGGTAAAAGGCAGCTGTAGGATCGTCCACCACAGATCCTACCTAAAGGGTAGGTACAAATAGCCTCCTCAACCCTCCATGTTCGTCAGTCTCGTCCGTGTACCGACTCGTCGTAAGGTCCACCCCCGGGTATCGTCCAGTCCTGGTACTCTCAGCCTCCGTCAGCGCTATCCGTTGTCTACATCCAACACAATGAGGTGCGATCATAGCCCGTGAAGGGGTCAGTATTACAATTCTCAGTAGGGACCCCATGACCCTCAAGGTCTCTCAAAATTCAACAGGGATAAACCACAGAGTATGAAATCAATGAATAACCCTTTACATAGGAATATTATCATACATATACCTAAGTTATTAAGTAACCCATCTCAATCATGAGGAAAACACAAAAGTACAGACTCATCTCACATAGGTGTAAAACATATGTCGAGATAGATATGATTAGATGTAGCCACTAAATCATCTTCTCTGTCGAACCCACGTAGGATCCTGGTACAGTAACCAAAGCTATCGGACCCACGTAGGATTTAGGAATAGTAGTCGGAGCTTTCAAACCCACATAGGATCTAGGAACAATTGTTAGAGTTGTCGAACCGACACAGGACCTAGAAACAGTAGTCGGAGCTGTCGAACCCACACAGGATCTAGGAACAGTACTCGGAGCTGTCGAACCCACATAGGATCCATGAATAGTAGTCAGAGCTGTCAAACCCACATAGGATCCTGGAACAGTAATCACAAAGCAGCAGCCATAGGGCTCCCGCACAAGGCACACTTGATTTTGGAAGGGTCTTCTCTTCAAGACAAGTGACGATACAACAACTTCCATGAAGAAGTATCTCAAAGGTCCTCTACGTCATATGGGGATAACCCAAAAAATGTGTTCAGGATACTGAGGACAAGATGACCAAGCCATTTCCCAAAAAGTACATGGCGTGTAGGAATGAGGTACACGCCATGTCATCAGACCTCAGGTACTGCCCATGTACAACGGCCCATGTCATATGTCTAGTCATGTAGAAAAGAAAGTACACGACATGTGGTATGGTTACATGATGTGTCCAAGCAACTGGGGTCGGTTCCGTGTATGCTGGCCATGGGCACGTACACGACCTCAACCCGTGTTCACCAACCCGTGTAACCGGTACATATGGTAGCCCGTGCCACTGGCCATGCCGGGTCATGTGGTGGAGTACAGGCCCGTGTACTCCACCCCTATCCGTGTATCCCCGGGATACATGTCGAGTCTCGCGAAGCCATTTCTGCCATTCTGCGTAGAGAGTACACACCGTGCCTCTTGGCCATGTAATTCTACCTATGTCCGTGTATCTCTCAGATTACATGCCATGTCTTGCATAAAATCTTATGCCATGATGTGTAGAGAAGACACGCTATGTGACCGAGGTCACATGCTGTGTGTTACTTGTGTAACGTCTGAAACTCAAGCTGCAGAACTCTCGTACTACATGAAGTGTTCATCATAAGTACACGCCATGTATTCTGGAATTTTCCAGAAATGACACCTCTAACCAGCACGCCTCCCGGGATGCTCATAATTCATTCACTACGGGAAAAATGAGCAATTGCGACGGGCTATTTGCGACGGGATTTATTCCCGTCGCAAATAGTCATGTTAAAAACTTATTTGCGACGGGGGTATTTCCCCGTCGCAAATATGGAGGCTTTTGCGACGGGATTGCTTTCCCCATCGCAAATAGTTTTCCCGCGATGCGCGCCAAATCGCGGGAAACTTATTTGCGACGGGGGACTATTCCCGTCGCAAATAACCGGCGGCGGTAAAAGGTATTTGCGACGGGAATATTCCCCCGTCGCAAATACTATGTCGACAGGGGTTATTTGCGACGGGACCCGTCGCAAATAACTATTTACCGGTTGACCGTAATAAATGTTGGCTAAGGTATTTGCGACGGGTACCGTCGCAAATAATACTATTTGCGACGGGATACCCGTCGCAAATGGGCCCGTCGAAAATAATCTAACCTATAAATACCCCCATCCGTTTTTTTCATTTCATTCTCATTCCTTATCTTCTCCTTCTCTCAAAATTATATTTCTAGAGTTGAGTTTTTTTCCAGTTTAATTTTTTTCTCCGGAGCTGATATTAAAGTTTTGAAGAACGATCAGAACTGATCAATTTTCAAGGTATTTATCTTCATTTTAATTTTTTATTTATTTTTAATTTTTTATTAGTTTCAATTATTATTAATTAGTTGTAATTTAATTATGTTTACATTGTTTTATTACATAATAAATTTAAATTATTTGTATTGTTTATAGTTAATGGTAATTAGGAATAATTAGTAATAATTTTTAATAATTAAGAATAAATATTAATAATTAGTAATAAATACCAATAATTAGGAATAAGAACATTATTACATTATTAGTTTATTTTATTATTAATATTAAAATAATATAATTTTTTATATATATACAATTCTTATTTCATCTGTGTGTTTGTTGTTTTCACATGTATTATTTGTATGTGGAGATAGAAAACGCACAGATGAAAGAAGAATTGTATATAAATTAGAAAATTATATTATTTTAATATTAATAATAAAATATATTAATAATTTTATTATTTGTAATTATTGGTAATTATTTCTAATTATTGATAATTATTCATTTAATTACTAATAATTAGGAACAATTATCAATAATTAAGAATAATTAGTAATAATTAGTAATAATTACCAATAATTAGTATTAATTACCTATAATTAGTATTAATTACCAATAATTAGTATTAATTACCAATAATTAGTATTAATTACCAATAATTAGTAATAATTACCAATAATTAACAATAATTAGTAATAATTACCTATAATTAGTATTAATTACCAGTAATTAGTATTAATTAACAATAATTAGTATTAATTACCAATAATTAGTAATAATTAGGAATAATTAACAATAATTAGTAATAATTAGTAATAATTAGGAATAATTAGTATTAATTAGGAATAATTAATAATAATTATCAATAATTAGTAATAATTATCAATAATTAGTATTAATTACCAATAATTAGTATTAATTACCAATAATTAGTATTAATTACCAATAATTAGTATTAATTACCAATAATTAGTATTAATTACCAATAATTAGTATTAATTACCAATAATTAGTATTAATTACCAATAATTAGTATTAATTACCAATAATTACCAATAATTACCAATATTTAGTAATAATTACCAATAATTACCAATAATTATCAATATTTACCGATAATTATCAATATTTAGTAATAATTAACAATAATTGCCAATAATTACCAATAATTAGTAATAATTACCAATAATTATCAATAATTAATAATAATTATCAATAATTAATAATAATGAGCAATAATTACTAATAATTAGTAATAATTAATAATAATTAGCAATAATTAGTAATAATTAGAAATAATTACTAATAATTAGAAATAATTAGTAATAATTAGTAATAATTAGTAATAATTAGTAACAATTAACAATAATTAGGAATAATTTGGAATAATTAGGAATAATTAGTAATAATTAACAATAATTAGGAATAATTAGTAATAATTAACAATAATTAGCTTGAGAGGATCTCATCATCGAGAAAATGAAGTTGACATTTATGGCATACTTGATGAAATCATTGAACTCTGTTATCTTGGACAACATTACATAACCATGTTCAAATGTCGGTGGTTGGATACAGAGAGAGGCGTGCGTGTTCATCCGACTCATGGAATCATCGATATTAAATGTAAAAGTGTTCTCGCAGTAAATGAACCATTCTTATTGGCTCAACAGGCATATCGAGTTTATTATGCAAAGTACTGTGCAACATCAAGAGACTTGACTGATTGGTGGAGTGTAATAAAAATCAAAATTCGAGACAATCAGTTTAGTCAAAGTGAATGTGCTTTCACTGATGTGCAAAGAATTGAAGTTTTTCAAGAGAGTACTCAAAATCAATCTTTTTTACAAAGAGATATGAGTATCGATGACGACACCCCACATTTAAGAGTCAGTGATGACGATGATGTTAATGATGTCACACATGAATTTGAAATGGTAAGAGATGAAGCAACTGCAACTCGAATGGATATCGATGATGTTGAGGAGGAATATGAAGATGACATTGACATATATGAAGATGATGATGAAGATGAACACTTATAGAATTCCATGGTATTTATATACAATCATAATATGTATATATGTATATATAATAGTAATTATCAATTATTTGCTAACATTAACATTTTCTGTTTCAGATGGACGAGGCCACATTTCGTGCGTTGGTGGATGCTGACCTGCCTTTCGATGCGGATGAGTTGCTGGCAGATGACCCTCAGCCTGCAGGCGCTCCAGGGAGTACGCGGAGGGGGCGCGGTCTTGCACGATTGATGATTCCTGACCCCGTCCCCGAGCGACGTCCACGTCTTGGGTTTGATCCGCGCACCCGGAGGTGTGATAACCTGTGTAATAACCTGTGAATTTGACTAAGATTTCATTAATCCATTCACATAATAAATGTTTATTATTTTTTCAGTTTTTCGCATATAGCAGTCAGACAGGGCAGCGCTATTTTGTGCAACTATTTCTCTCAGCCGTGGACCACATGGGAGCAGATTCCCATTGATGTGCAGCAGGCCATGTTCGGCCATTGGTTGGTACGTACGTAAAAAAATAATTTTTATTTTGAAAATTATCTCATTTCTAACTTGATATTTTGATTTATTTGTAGGGTTTATGGTATCCGATCGAGGATACCATGCGTGACGCCATCCACGAGGCATGGGAGGTGGCCATGCGTGATCGCCTTCGTCAGTTTTTGCACAATTTAAGAAAAGCTGCGATGAAGAAAACATGAGTGTCAGAGTTTGATGAGTCATGTAGAGCACACTGACCAGAGTATATTTCATCCCATGTATGGGATGGATTATGTGCACACTGGTTGAGTGGTGCCTTTCAGAGGAGATCATCGGTGGGGAGGCAGAATCGGGGGAGGCAGGAGGTGACTCATCGAGCTGGGAGTCGTTCTTTCAGTACTCATAGACAGCATCTGGTACGTACATTATTTATAAATATTTTATATAACTATAAATATTAACAGTTTATTTTTTATTCTTATAGGCTGTCGAGCACCCCGATATTACAGAGTACGACGTATATCGGAGGATGTATAGTGATCCTGCTACTGGGGAGCTCAGAGGTGATCGTCAGCACCACATCGTGGTCAGTATTATTTGTTTTCAAGTTTAAAAATTAACTGCATATAATATATTCACAATTTTAATTTTAAATTGCAACTATAGGAGTCATATGAGGCCGCAGCGGCATAGGCCCGGCCTGAGAGTCAGGCCGAGTCATCAGATCAGACCACTGCCCGTCAGTTTGATGAGGCGGCATGGATGCAGGCCACCCAGTATGCCTTCGAGAAGGGCCGGGTAGTTGGTATCGGCTCTCGACTGACTCCCGGAGATTATTATGGCAGTGCTGCGATGTCGGCGTCCAGCTCGAGAGGAGCTCATGCATCTTCTTCTACACAGTATGAGGATCAGTTGCGATCTCAGACTGCAGAGATAGAGAGTCTCCGACAGGAGCAGGAGCAGATGCGTCAGCAGCATGAGGAGGAGCGTCGACGCCAGCAGCAGCTGTACGAGGAGCAGACGAGTCGGTGGCAGCAGCAGCATCAGGAGCAGATGGAGTACATGCGCCGACTCACTCATGCTTTAGGGATGGAGTTTCCTCCACCACCATCTGTAGATCCCCCACCTCCCCCCCTCCCCCCTCCCCCCCTCCTACAGATTAGAGTTTGTATTTCTGTTATAAAATTTGTGAAATCAAAATATTTTTTTTTCTATTCGTAGTTTCTGTCTCATTATAAAATATTAATAATATTATATTTTTAAATAACAATATTAATATGAATAATAAAATTATTTATATTTTATAATATTAAATTTTATATATATATTAAAATTTTATATATATATATTAAAATTATATATATATATTAAAATTTTATATATATATTAAAATTTTATAATATTATAATTTAATTATTTTTTTTGTAATACTTGAATTATTTTAATATTTTAATGTAAAATAATTCTATTATTTTTATATTAATTAAAATAACTTATTAATATTTTTTTTATTTATGAATTATAATTGTAATATTATTATATTAATTAAATTATTTATTAATATTCTATTATTTTTATTTTTGAATTATAATTCTACTATTATTATAGTAATTAAAATAATTTATTATTCTCATTTGTAAATTATAATTCTATTATTATATTAATTAAAATAATTTTTTAATAATTTATTTTTTTTATTTTTTTATAGTATTTGCGACGGGATACTATGCCCGTCGCAAATACTAGTATTATTAATAGTTTTTTATTTTTTTTAAAAAAAGTATTTGCGACGGGTCCCGACTCCCGTCGCAAATACTAGTATTATTATTTTTTTTTTATTTTTTTAAAAAAGAGTTTTTGCGACGGATCCGTCACAAAATCTATTTGCGACGGGTCCCGTCGCAAAAGGTATTTGCGACGGGACCCGTCGCAAAAACTGTTTCAAAAGTTTTTTTACAAAAATACGGAATACTATTTGCGACGGGGAGAATGCCCGTCGCAAAAAAAGGCTTTAGCGACGGGCCCGTCGCAAATAAGTGTAGTTGCGACGGCGTTTTCAGCAACGGGCTATTTGCGACGGGAACCCGTCGCAAATAGCCCGTCGCAAATACCTGCTTTTCTAGTAGTGATTCTAATAGTCTGTTCGTCATGAAAAACCAAAAACTTGGTCTCCCCGATGTCCTGTAGTCGTCTCCAGTGTTCTCGTGCCTCTGATCGGCTCTGAAAAAAGGATTTGATTCATCCACTCGAAGAACGGTTGAGGGATGGTTCTTCCCATTCCAGTCCGACCCATCGCCCGCTATCGTCTCCGCACCTCTGCTAGGTCATCCTGATGTTGGGTCGTTAATTTGGGATTGTTTCATCACACAATAAACTCGCAATGATCTTTTGTTTTTCACCCTTGAAAAACGCGAAGAACACACCAAACATTCACAAGAATGCTAAAGAGATTGGACCATGTTCGTTTGGCTCGGTCCTTCCGTGTTAGTTCAGTAGAAAGCGGGTCAAGAGAAACAATTATGGAAGGAAGAATCAACATTTATCAAACCAAAACACACCCCTACCTTTTTTCGTTGTTCTACGGTGAAGTCACAGAAAGAAGACGGAGGAGTTCGTTATTCGTCGTGTCTGCCACACACTTCCAATCCCGAGCTTGTGCGTTAGCTCATTGACGGTGATTTGGAGGGAATGTCAGTTGAAGACTTCTCACGTCAGTAGGATCCAAGGATGAAGGTTGAAGAAGATCATTGCCGACGTTCTTCGTTGGAAGATCGCGTTCCTCGTTCTTCGTTGGAGAGATCTTTTCTCTCTTCTCCCAAGTTCCACAAAAAGTCAAATGACAACCAAAATAATAGATTGTGTTTATCTATTATTTAATTTTTGGCAAAAAATAAAAGGGGTTAATTAATTAGGTCAGCTCCAATTAATTAATTCAAGAGGTTGGCACAAAATTAATGTGGAAGATTTGGAACCATAAATGCTTGTGTGTTGGCTCCATTAAGGTGGAGGGGTGGTGGCACCATTAAGTGGAGAGATCAAGAGTTTTCTCCCCACTTAATGGGAAGTTCAAGATGTTTTAACCTCAGTTGGTCCCCACCATATAAAAAATGAAGAGGAGGTTAGGTTCGTGTTGGCCCCACCACCATAACCTCTCATGGGAGGTTAAGGTGTGGTGGTCCCCACCTCCAACTTCCACATGGAGGCTTCAACCAACCAAAATAAAAATAAATCTAAAACTTTATTTTTATTTAATTCATTCATTAAAAACCCCAAAACTATCTTTTATTTCCGACCATCTTCCATCGAGGTGAATGTCTCCTTAAGAGAATACTGGCACTGCGAGTTCAATGGTGCCCTCAGATTTCAATTCTGAGCACCGGTTCAAAAGTTAGAAAAACCAGCCCGTACGTTTACTGAATGTACCTGAACAAAACATCATAAATTGATTTCGGTCACACCGGGCCTTAGAATGATGCGCTGTAAATTTTTGCAGACTTGTAAAATTCCCATGTATTTAAGAAAAAAAAATTCCCCAAATATTTCGGGTCTTTAAAAAGGTGGTACAGTGGGAGACTATACCCTTATATTATAGCGGCACAGTATATACAATTGATAATAAAATATAGAAGATGCATATATAAGTATACATTGTGACCATTGGCCTGGTAACCCGCCATAGAAGAAATAATAATATAATAGTTATAATATACAAATGTGGAAGTGTAAATATATGTGAAAATTAATAATAATAAAATACAATAGGCCGAGTCATATGTAATGTGATTTCATGGCGTGGTGATATATAAAAGGGGAAACAGTGGATATGCATATGAAATATTCTATATAAAAATTCAAAAAGGACAGAAGACTGCTCCTCTAGTATCTCAAGAATATGATCAGTCCTTTTCTCCCGTACTCCAGTCAATATATAAAGCGTATCAAATATTTTTAGTAGGGTATTTCCATTATCCATACCTACAGACATGTAATGTACTCAGGTACCAAAGGCAGACCGGGTAGGGTGTGAGATAAAATCCCAGTAGGCCACCACCAATGTTGTCTAGGACTAATCCAAGTAGTGTACATGACAACAACAATGTGTAGGTAATTAGGAATAATAATAAATTATCAAAATAAATACATAACATATGACTCATGTTCTTATAGGACACTTAAAATCTTTACAAACTTCAGCATAAGTCGGAATGAGTATGGTTAGTAACCATATTTATAGTAATAATATATATATATAGAGTATATTTATATATTGTATCCACCTATGTTCACTAATTATGTGTGGATGTATGTTTTCAAATTCATGGATACTAAGTGTTGGCTGGAATGGAGACTAACTCTGGCATCCATAATCACTCTAAATAAGATGATAGGATCATGCATAAGGTACATGCCCTGAATCTCATAATGAATGTGAGACTTCATTCTCAACACTTGAGATATGTGGGGTGAGACATAATTCCCAACACCCTATAATGGGGGAATGTGGAACATCATTCCCATCACCGAGAAAATAGTATATTGGTGAGATTCTTGATTCCTAACACCCGATGTAAGGGATCCTGAAACGTCACACTCAACAGAACCCTTAACCATTGTTATTTAGCCAACAAAAATGGAATAATAATAATAATAATAATAATAATAATAATATCTTGTCGTATCACAAATTTATAATAATTTCCATAAATCCCCATACATTAATGAGTATCAAAATACACTTAATCCATATAATGAACATAAATCAATTGGCATGGCCTTGCCACCCATTAGCATTTATTCCTTTAATACATTTTATTCATTTAAGAAATGAAAAAAATCATGAGACAATCCATTAAATACAATCAATCCATACAACTAATCAATGGATGGACAATCAATTTCATGGTTTAAAAAACACGTTGAAGGTGATATTATCAATTAGGTAATTACCTACTAGTGGAAATTCCATTTATAATCCAAGATGAACACTTAGAAGAAGTTCAAGACATTTAATCATTAAAAAATACAGGGGAATTTCAATCCAACACATCCAAGGGGTGGATATGAATGAGATTCAAATCCTATAATTATTAACCAGGGTCTACATGGATATAATGTCATGTGCATTAATCTTTTAGATACGAAGAACCCAATTTAAGGAAATGTGTGACAATGAAAGGCATGTTACACAATAGAAAATATGTGAATATAACATAAATTTTAGGTAAAAGAAACTAGACTACCAACCTTAGTTCCATGGATCACTCCTCATCTGATATCTTTTTTAGATTCAAAGTAGTTTGGAAGAAAAATGAGGAATGGTCCAATGTCCTAAAAATAGGGAAAATGAGTGTCACAAACTGAATCTGGTCTCCATTAAAACTAGCACCTAACCCAGAACATGGAAAGTCTTGAAGGGTGTTCCCCATCCCCAAGGTCTGGAATAAGATCCTAGGTAAAATGTATTATGGTTTGGGAATGATTTACCCTAGTTTAGAATCATTTAAAAACAAAAACAATTAATAAACCAAATATGAAAATTTATGCCAAACATGCCTCAAATAAAATCCATAACTACAAAAATAGGTTTAAACATGAAACTATATGTGAAAAGATATATAAAATTAGAATAAAAAAAGCCCAAGGTACTCCACATGACAAATGGGTTATCACCCACAAGCTGTCTCCACAACACCGCACTAAGGAAAGAAACTAGAAACCTGAACCGCCATCACCCAAGGCCTTTCCATTACCTACATCAAACATGATAGATTATACTTACATCCAAGGGGTGTAAGTAGGGTATGACACAAATATTAGTAGGATACCTCCAAAAAGATTCAATATAGTAAGCAATACAAGATGAAAAGAATTCATGTCATTAATAAACAACAAATGGTGGCAATAAATTCTAAAGAATGAAACTTTTAAATGTAAATAAATTTCAAAGGTAAATTTCAAAGAGTGAACACATTTAATTAAACACATGTAAGATACTTCATTTTTCTAGCCACAAATACCCTAAGTCAATGATAAATACCAATATCCAATGACCACTAATCTTAGGAACACCCCTAGGCACTAGTTAGTTTCGGGTCTCATGTACCTCATATATCGATGTAATTTAACCATAGTAATATCTATTCTTATGAACTATCCACTAGTAGGGAACATACCCATAACCTATTGGTCCCCAATCATCATCAATATAGTTTTGTTATTGTTTTCAATGTTCTATTTTCTAAGTGTAACATGGATAAAACCGCTCAAGATCACTAGCGTACTAGTACACGTCCGTCCACCTAGATACCCGAGTTTCCCCCTTGTGCTCAATTTTTTTTCACATGTTGAAAAAATCCCTTTTTACATAAAAACCCCATTTCTGTTCATACACACACGAAACTGTAGCTACAAATTCTTTACACCAGTTACACAACTTAATAAACAAATAAATATTTTCATAAAAAACTCCAAGGTATACCACCAAATTTGCACAAGAAATCTACTTAAAATCCCTCTACAAAAACCAATTTCACAACAATATTACCCCAAAATAGAATTTTTAGTGCTAATTTTATTTAATAAAACCATTACATGAGTTATAAGACATCCCCAATTGGTGTAACATTGAATGAACATGTAAAACACCCATTTTCACTCAAAATTGGCACATAAAAATAAATTACTTAACGAATGACACAAAATAATTTTTTTTAGAAATAAAAATGAAGGAGGATTATTCTAAAAATATAAATCAAGAAAGGCTAACTCATCAAGAAGTGCTTACACATGGAACCACCTTACACATGAGTCAAAACACCAAATTCTTTTGTGAAAGTTCAACTGCACCACCGCCACATCATAAGGGAGTTAAATAAAAAATAAAACCATAATATTAGACTAAGAAACCCAAAATCAAACCCTAGATTTTATTCTTTACTTTCTGGACATTTGGAACGTCAAGAAAAGTGGAAGAAACCCTAAGAAAATGGGAGTAACATGAGAGGAAACTCACTTAATTGATAAAACGTGATGAAATATCCCAAAATACACAAGTAGATAAATATATAAATATCCAAAAATTAATGTGAGGATAGAATAATACTAGGGAGGTCATTTAGAAACTAAAATGGGGGAAAAGAGTGAAAATTAAAGAGTTATGAAGGAAAAAAATTACCTTTTCAAATCTGGACAATTTGAGAAATATTGAGAAGTTTTGCAATAATCCATGATGAATATGAGATCCAAAGAGGGATAAACGAACATGGGGGTGAATCTAGGTTTTTTGGGCTCATGTAATTTGGGGAATCACTGAAAAAGAGTAAAAATTGAATATTATATGAAATAAATAAAAAAAAATAAAACAGGAAACAAGATTACGGGTTTGACCAATTCCTAAATAAATCGCCCAAATCTAGAATGATAATGAGTTTATAAGGGGTCCAAATAGTTATTGTGGTTTTAATAGGTTAGGAGAGGCCATGTGGAATGTGTAAGGGGTGATAAATGTAGAAAAACTAAGGAGTTATTAATGAAAAAAAATTGTTTTTAAATTTGGAAATGGGCTCACGGTTTGGCCCAAATCATGAAAACTCAAAATTTTCTTCAAAAATGAATGGGAAAACCCAGAAAAAAATAAAAGAATGAAAATTAAATGAAAAATATATTTAAAATAAGTCATGGATATAAAAATTACCTCCACCATGAAAGACGTTCCACCCCAAAAAGTCATCCTGAAGCTTGATTAGAAAACATGAACGAGTACTCTCCCTCAACCCATGTCTTATGCTCCCATGTCTCATGTGTATCATTCCCATGGTGCCAAAGAATCTGAACTAGGGGAATCAACATACCCTAAATAACCTTATCTTGGGAATTGACTATTCACACCAGCTGCTCAAAAACCGAAAAACCAGGCTCTATCACTAGTTCTTCCCAATTCAGCACAAGGGACAGATCCGAGTTGTACTTTTTCAACTAAGAGAAATGGAATAAATCATGAATGGAAGTCAAATAAGAATGAAATTCCAACCTATATTCCACCCTACCAATATTCTTGGTGATCTCAAAAGAATAGACATACCATGGAATCAGCTTCCCCTCCCTTCCCAAGGGACGATGTCCTAGATGAGGGGCCACTATCAAGAATACCCTGTCACCCATAGAAAAATTTAGGTCTCGACGCCTCTGGTCAGCATAATACTTATGATGAATCTGAGCTATCAACAAGCACTACCTGATCAACTTGACCTTCTCAGACATCTCCTACACAAGGCTCATCCCCAACAATGAAGTCTCACCTACCTCATCCCAACATAGGGGGGACCAACAAGGCTGACCATAGAGTTCCTCAAAAGGATGCATTAAAATTGATGATTGGTAAATATTGTTATAGGAAAATTAAACCAACCACAAATGTCTATCGCATGAAACTCAAAAGTCCAAAACACATGCACAATGCATGTTTTCTAGGATCTGATTCGCCTGCTCTGTCTGTCCATCAAATTGAGGATGGTAAGTCATGCTCATCTTAATCTATGTCCCCAAGGACTTCTAAAGGCCTTCCAAAATCGATAAGTGAAATGGGGGTCTCTATCTGAGACAACTGCTGATAGAACACAATGAAGCCTTAACACCTCCTAGAGATACAAATGGCCCAAATCATCCACTTTAGAAGTATCTTTGATTGAAATGAAGTGGGATGATTTCGTCATATTATCAATCACCACCCAAATGAAATTCTTACCCTGAGGTGTATGAGGAAAGGAAACAATAATTTCCATGGAGAACTTGTCCCACTTCTAGGTAGGAATGAGTAATGGCCGGAGAAAACTAGAGGGCCTTTGGTGCTTTGCTTTAACCTCCTGACTTGTGTAGCATCTCAACACGAAGTCAACTATGTCCTGTATCATACCTGGACACCAGAAATGTCGTCGCACATCATAATATATCTTGGTCATACCCGGATAGATATCCCACTGAGACTGGTGGCTATACTATATCAACACCTTCCATAGAGACGACACCACTACTGAATGACCCTTGAAGCACAATATTCCCTTAAGAGACGACGACCAATCAAAATACATCTCCCCACCATGAAGAAATATCCTAGACCATTTAAAACTCTAATCAATATGTTTTTCTCACTGAATAAACTCCAAGAGAGGAGTCAACTTATTGCTCGCAAAGAACAAACCTCCAATATGATCCTTGGCCTCCACATGCATCTAAGTAAAGAGAATCATCAGAGTCCACTCATCACTGGACTTCCTCAAGGCTTTCACTGGTACATTTCTACTCAAGGCATCCACCACCACATTACCCTTTCCTGGGGTATAGACAATGTCAAAGTCAAACCCCTGCAAGTACTCTATCCAACGACACTACCACAGATTGAGGTTCTTCTGCAAGAAGATGTTGGTGAATATTTTGTGATTAGAATAGACCAAAAATTTCTCCCAAAGAGATAGTGATGAAAAGTATTAAAATCATGATTCACTACTACTAACTCCAATTCATGGGTCGTGTAATTATTTTCATGCGGTCAGAGTCAGTGAGAACCATTCGCCACCACATTATCACCCTACATAAGCACACACTCAAGACCCATACCTAAATCATTGCAATACACCACATACCCCTTTCCAGACTCTGTAAAAATCAGCATGAGGGAGGTATTAAACTTCCCTTTCATATCCTCGAAGGATACCTGATATTTTGGGTCCCAAACAAACTTCACCCCTTTTTAGTTGAACACGGTCATGGGTGAAGCAGTCCACGAGAAATCCCCAAAAAACCACCTATAGTAACCATCCAGGATGAGGAAACTTCTGATATCGAACATGTTCTTTGGCTACTCCCATGAAATAACCACACTGATCTTGTTGGGGTCCATTGATACCCCATGCTCTGAGATCACATGCCCTTGAAAATTTACATCCCTAATCTTGAAAGTTCACTTGGACAAATTTTCATAAAGTCAGTGATCTCCCAAAGTTCCCAAAATGATCCGCAAATGATTCTCATGCTCCTTCTGGGATCTATAGTAAACCAGGATGTCATCCATGAAAACCAAGAAAAAAGAGTCAAGATACTTGTGGAACATTCTATTCATTAGTTCCATAAAGATTTCTGGAGAATTTGTGTAGAGTCCAAAAGCTTGACTTAAATGGACATTACATTACTTTTGCGGAATACTTAATATGTAACACCCCAGGATTTCAGAGTGTGTTATTTCTTAAAAATAATTCAATAACTTGCACTACACGCAACACCGAGTTCAATCACACCATTAAAAGAGTTCATGAATAGTATTAACTACATTTTGAACTTTATATAATCCTTATAATTTTAGAATCCCTATTATGAGTTTCTTAGTCATATTGCAAGAACAGATTCATTTTCAGTATTATCAACTTCTAATAGTGAAACCTTTTTAAATATAATATTTTAATCATTTTGACTAAATTGGGACATCAAAAATTTAAAATGAAACATCCCAAGCTTCCACGGTACGCTTTCTTTGAGTAATACAGTAGCGTGTGTTGTACGCAACCTTGAGTTTTAACACACACCACAACCAATCAAACTAGCCATTATGAATAGTAATACCTAATTTTTGAAATTATATATATTTTATATTTAAAAATGGACTTCATTTTTGGATTCAGAATATCGAAATTAGCCTAGGGTGAAATTTTGGTACATTTCGGATAACTTTTATATTTTGATGAATAGTGAAAATTACTAAATTTTAATTAAAAACAACTTTTTTAATCAAAATAATTAATATTGATAAATTATGAATTTGAGTGGTTTTAAAGTATATTTAGAATATATTTTTACCATTTAATATAATGTTGGTCATTGGACATAATTTTACAATTAAACCGAACATAAACAAGTGTCAATCTTTTGGTAGTTATTATCTCTTAAAAACACGCTTTTTGTTTTGACAGCGGGAATTAATTTTAAATTAATTTCTGCCACTTCTGTGTTTTGAATTTAGAAAAATGGATTCCATATTTGGAATCAGGATGTTCAAATTGTGTAAATAGGTAACTTTTATTTTTAGACATTTTGAATAATTACTGCGGTAAATATTTTATTTACCATGGTTAAGGGTAAATCCGGTAAATAAGGATTAAAAAAATAATATTATAATAATACTAAATTACCCTAAAACGTGTCTTAACCCTATTGGTTGATACATAGTAGACCATGGGCATCTTTGGGTCTATTTTGGGACCCCATGGATCCACTTGTAAGTGATAATGACACTTTATTTTAATTAAGTCAAAATGAATACAAAAATGACACAAGCATATATCTTTTAGAACAACAATTTTTACATAGGGTTATACATGTTGGATTTTCGATTATAAATATTAATTAGAAAGATAAAAATATTTCCTACATAATGATATTTTATTTATAATTTTTAGACATTAAATAATGTATTTTATTTATGACACAATGATGATGCAGTAATTACTAAAATAGTAAAAAATTAACATAATTGATATTATAAATACCCAAATAAATATAATATGAAACTTTTAATGAATTAAACTAATTTTCTAGGATAATATGATATATTAGGATTGATTTAATTGACTTTTTTCGAAGTAATCAATCTGTTATGAGTTTCACAAAAATCAACTATTGAATAGTGTCAAAATTGACATAAAAGAGTTCTTAAAAAAAATATTATATTATTAATTGATATTAAATTCCTAAAAATCTAAGGTTCGGCCAAGAGACTTATATTATGATAGGTTAATCATTAATGGACCACTTGGGGGTCGCTTGGATGTATATAGTATGTTTATTAACCATAATATATAAAAATACAAAGAGACATTGTAAAAGTGAAACTAATTAACTTAGAGTTAATACTTAAAGATAAGGTTAATATAAGTACCCAAACCTGTCTAAATTCCATTGGATGAGTTGTTTTCGACCTATCCCCACCTCATCCTTTGAATAGTCAACTTTGGAGCCTTTAGAAACCGATTATGAATTTATTATAAATTAATATTTCTAGCTTTTCCAAAGGTGCCCCTCACCCCTCTTATAAAAGGGCACTCCTCCTTCCCATTTCTTCACACCTTCAAAGCCTTTTGGTTCGGCCAAACTCTGCCCAAATACTCTCCCAACATCCCTCACTACAACCTAGAGGCCTTAGTTTGATCAGAAAGCCAACCTAAGGAGCCCTTTTGATCAAATCAAAAGGAAGAACCCGAAGAAGAGGTAATGATTTCACCACCCTTTTCTAAGTTCATTTCTTCTTCCACTTCTTCTTCCTTTGTTCTTACCATTCTGAAATAATAACTCCAGTATCTCACATATACTGTGATGTTATTATAAATATGGTACAATCATATTCAGTATTCTATCCACCCTTTGAATAACATGTCACCATACGTGCGTACGTACGGCTTACCGTCTCCACGTCGTGGTGTAATTGTTATTCAATATAATATTATTTGGATGGGTATAATAATGATGTGTAACTCATGTAAAAAAATAAATATAACATGTTAATGATTCTGTATATATGATATACCATTCATTTATATATTATTTTAATATCAAAAGAATGATATTGTCGCTCGTGCGTACGTACGGACTACCGTCTCCACGAACGCGATGAGATTCATTCTCCATCGTAACCATTAAAGTATAATTATCATTTTATGATTTAAAAATGATGTTTAAGGACTTGATATCATTCTGGATATGAATAATATACAACCTATCATTTACAAACATGTCTTACGTAACAAAACATATGAAAGAAAACAAGTAAGTTAACACCCGAAACAACGATAATACTAAGATATTATTATCAAATCAATATTAAAAGATCATATATGATATCATATTAATGTATATGATTCTTGTATAATTTAATAACAATTATTTCACCATTATACAGGATGTTAACCTACCCCAACCAAGGAAAAGTACAAGGTAAGGGTTATTTCACAATCTCTTCATTATCCGAGGTTGTTTATACGTAATAATCTACTGGGATCTCTTTATCATCCACATCCATGTTTCTTAAAAATGTATTTCAAAACATTTTTACTATTTACAAGAATATGGGTTAAAGTCATTTATACCTTTTTTTGACTTTTTATAAGAGGTTTATAAAGGAATCTTTCCGTCGTTTTCAAAACAAGGTCCTTTTTAACCTTTTCGACAGAATTGAGGTAAGAATGTTTTTTTAACTTATACGGCGGGTGCGGATATTTTACGCCGTTATAAAATCTTCAAAGCTTTCCTTACAAACTTATAAGAATATTTTCAAAGAAAATGTTTTATTTTATATGGATCTTAAATGATTTCAAAATAAAAGGAGATATTTCTTTAAAAAGAATTTTGATTTCATCTATGTCAACATCCTTTGATGGATTTTAAGATTATTTGAAGTTGATTTATTATGATACAAAACTTCTATATTGTATTGAAGGTTTTGTGATATGTTTGACTGTGGATGTGCTATTTTTATACCATTCATAGTTTATTGTGAAAGTATTGACATTTCGTATGCTAGTTTTAATACGAATGTTTATGTTATGTTTAAACCTTTTCATATGGGAATGCATTGGACTTAATAAGTGACGGGTGGAGCCCGCTATAGCTCCTCGATGCATCGGTAGGTCTCATGAGACAAACTAGTGTCTTGGCACAAGGCCTTGACAAAATCTTATTTGTAGTCTTGGCACGAGGCCTTGGCTATGTGGTTATGATAGTCTGGCATTATGCATTCCAACATTATGAAAGTGGTTATTGATTTTTGCATGTGATTATTCGATTAGTAGAATATCCATGTGAATAAGTAAATGGCATTATTTCATTTTATTTATGCCATACCATGTTGAAAGTTCATGTTTAAAAGGCTTTTGTTTTAGTTATACATTGCCTTAAATGTTTATTCTTATTGATGAAAGTTTCCGCTATATTGTTATCCTTACTGGGCATTTGAGCTCACCCCTTTTCTATGTTTTATTTTTCCCAGGAAGTGAAGAAGTAAGTTATGAATGACCTGCAGGGATATTTTGTGGGGATATGAGTGTAGATTATGGAGACAATATGTTGTTGTAGTAGTTTTTCGTTTAATGATGTAATGTAAAACTTATGAATATATCTAGTGTTTCCAAGGCTACTAAACTAATCGGTCTTTCGGGATTTGATCTTTCTTGTGATCATGCCAATGTTATGAAGTAATGCACCGACTCTAGGTAATTAGGGTCGGGGCGTTACAGTTGGTATCAGAGGAAGTTTAGTACAAACCTTGGAAGCTAGATTTAGATAAACTCTAATTAGAGAACGTAGACCTAAGATGAACGTTGAGGATTAGTATAGAAGAACTTCCTAGAATTTTGGTATTGTAGAGATTTTGTGAGTTTTCCGAGCAATACATCCCTGTATGGATACGAGCAGGTAGAGGCGGCTCTGGCACAGATGTACCTAGGGGTAAAACCCGAAAACACCGCTTTGAGCTAGACTCGAACGGGAACTGGTGCACGACAACGGGCCTTGCTGCACTCTTGGTTACGACACTCCCGGGGGATATGCTTAGGATAACTCTCATTTTCTTTACAAATCATTATGAAGGGTTTATGAGTATATACTTCCTCAAAGAAAACATTTTTATGATTATGGATTATATCCATAAATAGTTCAATTTATGTTAAGTGTTTTATAAGTATGGGATTATGTATTTTGATTCATAAACTGATCTAGTTTATGCCATTGTTTAGAAATGGCGCCCAGTAGAAGGAATGAGAACTCCAGAAATACACATGATTCAAAGAGAAGGAAGGATCATATCTTTCATGGTCTTAAGCTAGAATTTATAAGAGAAATAGTCTCCCATGTATTATCATCATATGAAGAAATAATATCATGTGTTGATAAGATAAGTAAAGAGTTTACTGAGTCCTATGGCTTTGAAGGGAATCAAGAGAAGAAAAGGATGGAAGAGAGAAAGATGGATAAAGGGAAAAGGGAAAAGAAGAATTTTCCCATATGAGGTAACTGTGGAAAGAAACACCCTGGAACTTGCCTGAAAGGAATGGGAGTTTGTTATAAGTGTGGAGGAAAAGGGCACAAGGTACGTGACTGCAAGGGTAAGAAAATGGTTTTAAATGTACAATGCTTCATTTGCAAGGAGTTTGGACACTACGCGAACCTATGTCCCAGTCATCAGACTATGCCGAAAATGATGTTATTGGATAATAATCAAGTTATGATACTACCACAGATGAAGAGGAATGATTAGAGTTCTTATGTTGATTATGTCAATTGAGTGTTGTATCAACAATGTACTTGTTACAATAATTATGGAGTATATAAGGATTGTACTGCAGTACTATTTCATTAAGGACTTGAGATTGTGTGGAACAAAGAAAAGTGACTCAATAGCAGGATAAATTTTTGGAAAATATATGGTTGAGAGAATGATAAATCATAACATAGTTCTGATACTGAGGTAATGATTTTGGAATAATATGTGATTGTTTTGGATAAATTATATTGGATATTCCTGACTACCCTGGAACTGATTAATGATTTGTATATTCCATCATTGTTGGGGTTTAAAACATTTTTGGATTAATGAAGTATATCCAGCTTTCTATATGGAATAAGGGAGCATGAAGGTAATCAATAAGGAATATGGTAATTCAGGATGTTTCGGTGTATTAAAAGAATACATGATGAAGGTATTCATATGCTATTACGGGGTAAAAAGGTTCTACATTATGTTTACCTTACTTGTAAATGTTGGACTGTGAGTTTGGATAGAAGTATTTTGGATAGTTCTAGTTTGGATTATTTTGGATTGCCATAAAAGGACAACCCGGAGGTCGGGCGGCAACCCGTCGCGTCCGGCAAGGCTGCGAGACTTGGACCCGAAACCGAGGGGCGACAAGGGTGTATCACCTACCACTGGCCCACGAGATGTCCTGGATTAAATAATGTAGTTTTTATTAAAAGATCTTGTAGATGAATTATAAATTCATTTATTTTGGAACCCTATACGAATAGTGTAAATAGAATTTTTCTTACATTCTATTATCTTTTAGAGTGAAAGATGAGTTTGTGGTAGAAATTTATTAATGGATAAAACTATAATTATAAAGTAAGTATATCTCCTTATGATCTTAGTCAATCTCATAAATAGATTCCTCAATATTAAGAAAAGCAACTTAGAACAAAAATGTTTTCCTAGATGGTACCTTAAATCATCACTAATTTATGGCTTTGGGATTGTTGGCCTTTTCATAGCCATGTTCTCTACCACTCTCCATCAGATAATTGATGGTTAGATTTCTCTTCCATATCCATATTTTCCTAAATGGAACCCTAGTATGTGTTATTTTCGGTAATCTTCATACTTTCCACTCTTTATTTTAAATAGAGGCCTCATTAATTCATTTTTCGATGTGGGATTTCAACTAAGATATTTTGAAATGTCAAAAATGTGTTGTCCCAATACCCTATATTTTGTTGAACCGATGGTACTTCAAATCATCATAGATTGATGAGTTTAAGGACCTCAATTTTATACTTGTTTGTGATTGATGACCTCAATCACTACCTATAAATATTTACGTTTTTCCTCCAATTATATGTCTCTAATTGCCACCAATGTTCTCCTAATCGAGATCATAATTTGGTGGTGACCCTTTCATTTATCTTTTCCTCATATTAAGACTAAATTTTAGTAACCCAATTTCCGATGTGGGTTTTCCCACAAATATATTTTCTACTTTCAACCTTTTATTTTCGAAGAACAATTTCAAATTGCGAGGACGCAATTTATTGAAGGAGGGGAGAATGTAACACCCCAGGATTTCAGAGTGTGTTATTTCTTAAAAATAATTCAATAACTTGCACTACACGCAACACCGAGTTCAATCACACCATTAAAAGAGTTCATGAATAGTATTAACTACATTTTGAACTTTATATAATCCTTATAATTTTAGAATCCCTATTATGAGTTTCTTAGTCATATTGCAAGAACAGATTCATTTTCAGTATTATCAACTTCTAATAGTGAAACCTTTTTAAATATAATATTTTAATCTTTTTGACTAAATTGGGACATCAAAAATTTAAAATGAAACATCCCAAGCTTCCACGGTACGCTTTCTTTGAGTAATACAGTAGCGTGTGTTGTACGCAACCTTGAGTTTTAACACACACCACAACCAATCAAACTAGCCGTTATGAATAGTAATACCTAATTTTTGAAATTATATATATTTTATATTTAAAAATGGACTTCATTTTTGGATTCGGAATATCGAAATTAGCCTAGGGTGAAATTTTGGTACATTTCGGATAACTTTTATATTTTGATGAATAGTGAAAATTACTAAATTTTAATTAAAAACAACTTTTTTAATCAAAATAATTAATATTGATAAATTATGAATTTGAGTGGTTTTAAAGTATATTTAGAATATATTTTTACCATTTAATATAATGTTGGTCATTGGACATAATTTTACAATTAAACCGAACATAAACAAGTGTCAATCTTTTGGTAGTTATTATCTCTTAAAAACACGCTTTTTGTTTTGACAGCGGGAATTAATTTTAAATTAATTTCTGCCACTTCTATGTTTTTAATTTAGAAAAATGGATTCCATATTTGGAATCAGGATGTTAAAATTGTGTAAATAGGTAACTTTTATTTTTAGACATTTTGAATAATTACTGCGGTAAATATTTTATTTACCATGGTTAAGGGTAAATCCGGTAAATAAGGATTAAACAAATAATATTATAATAATACTAAATTACCCTAAAACGTGTCTTAACCCTATTGGTTGATACATAGTCGACCATGGGCATCTTTGGGTCTATTTTGGGACCCCATGGATCCACTTGTAAGTGATAATGACACTTTATTTTAATTAAGTCAAAATGAATACAAAAATGACACAAGCATATATCTTTTAGAACAACAATTTTTACATAGGGTTATACATGTTTGATTTTAGATTATAAATATTCATTAGAAAGATAAAACGATTTCCTACATAATGATATTTTATTTATAATTTTTAGACATTAAATAATTTATTTTATTTATGACACAATGATGATGCAGTAATTACTAAAATAGTAAAAAATTAACATAATTGATATTATAAATACCCAAATAAATATAATATGAAACTTTTAATGAATTAAACTAATTTTCTAGGATAATATGATATATTAGGATTGATTTAATTGACTTTGTTCGAAGTAATCAATCTGTTATGAGTTTCACAAAAATCAACTATTGAATAGTGTCAAAATTGACATAAAAGAGTTCTTAAAACAAATATTATATTATTAATTGATATTAAATTCCTAAAAATCTAAGGTTAGGCCAAGAGACTTATATTATGATAGGTTAATCATTAATGGACCACTTGGGGGTCGCTTGGATGTATATAGTAAGTTTATTAACCATAATATATAAAAATACAAAGAGACATTGTAAAAGTGAAACTAATTAACTTAGAGTTAATACTTAAAGATAAGGTTAATATAAGTACCCAAACCTGTCTAAATTCTATTGGATGAGTTGTTTTCGACCTATCCCCACCTCATCCTTTGAATAGTCAACTTTGGAGCCTTTAGAAACCGATTATGAATTTATTATAAATTAATATTTCTAGCTTTTCCAAAGGTGCCCCTCACCCCTCTTATAAAAGGGCACTCCTCCTTCCCATTTCTTCACACCTTCAAAGCCTTTTGGTTCGGCCAAACTCTGCCCAAATACTCTCCCAACATCCCTCACTACAACCTAGAGGCCTTAGTTTGATCATAAAGCCAACCTAAGGAGCCCTTTTGATCAAATCAAAAGGAAGAACCCGAAGAAGAGGTAATGATTTCACCACCCTTTTCTAAGTTCATTTCTTCTTCCACTTCTTCTTCCTTTGTTCTTACCATTCTGAAATAATAACTCCAGTATCTCACATATACTGTGATGTTATTATAAATATGGTACAATCATATTCAGTATTCTATCCACCCTTTGAATAACATGTCACCATACGTGCGTACGTACGGCTTACCGTCTCCACGTCGTGGTGTAATTGTTATTCAATATAATATTATTTGGATGGGTATAATAATGATGTGTAACTCATGTAAAAAAATAAATATAACATGTTAATGATTCTGTATATATGATATACCATTCATTTATATATTATTTTAATATCAAAAGAATGATATTGTCGCTCGTGCGTACGTACGGACTACCGTCTCCACGAACGCGATGAGATTCATTCTCCATCGTAACCATTAAAGTATAATTATCATTTTATGATTTAAAAATGATGTTTAAGGACTTGATATCATTCTGGATATGAATAATATACAACCTATCCTTTACAAACATGTCTTACGTAACAAAACATATGAAAGAAAACAAGTAAGTTAACACCCGAAACAATGATAATACTAAGATATTATTATCAAATCAATATTAAAAGATCATATATGATATCATATTAATTTATATGATTCTTGTATAATTTAATAACAATTATTTCACCATTATACAGGAGGTTAACCTACCTCAACCAAGGAAAAGTACAAGGTAAGGGTTATTTCACAATCTCTTCATTATCCGAGGTTGTTTATACGTAATAATCTACTGGGATCTCTTTATCATCCACATCCATGTTTCTTAAAAATGTATTTCAAAACATTTTTACTATTTACAAGAATATGGGTTAAAGTCATTTATACCTTTTTTTGACTTTTTATAAGAGGTTTATAAAGGAATCTTTCCGTCGTTTTCAAAACAAGGTCCTTTTTAACCTTTTCGACAGAATTGAGGTAAGAATGTTTTTTTTAACTTATACGGCGGGTGCGGATATTTTACGCCGTTATAAAATCTTCAAAGCTTTCCTTACAAACTTATAAGAATATTTTCAAAGAAAATGTTTTATTTTATATGGATCTTAAATGATTTCAAAATAAAAGGAGATATTTCTTTAAAAAGAATTTTGATTTCATCTATGTCAACATCCTTTGATGGATTTTAAGATTATTTGAAGTTGATTTATTATGATACAAAACTTCTATATTGTATTGAAGGTTTTGTGATATGTTTGACTGTGGATGTGCTATTTTTATACCATTCATAGTTTATTGTGAAAGTATTGACATTTCGTATGCTAGTTTTAATACGAATGTTTATGTTATGTTTAAACCTTTTCATATGGGAATGCATTGGACTTAATAAGTGACGGGTGGAGCCCGCTATAGCTCCTCGATGCATCGGTAGGTCTCATGAGACAAACTAGTGTCTTGGCACAAGGCCTTGACAAAATCTTATTTGTAGTCTTGGCACGAGGCCTTGGCTATGTGGTTATGATAGTCTGGCATTATGCATTCCAACATTATGAAAGTGGTTATTGATTTTTGCATGTGATTATTCGATTAGTAGAATATCCATGTGAATAAGTAAATGGCATTATTTCATTTTATTTATGCCATACCATGTTGAAAGTTCATGTTTAAAAGGCTTTTGTTTTAGTTATACATTGCCTTAAATGTTTATTCTTATTGATGAAAGTTTCCGCTATATTGTTATCCTTACTGGGCATTTGAGCTCACCCCTTTTCTATGTTTTATTTTTCCCAGGAAGTGAAGAAGTAAGTTATGAATGACCTGCAGGGATATTTTGTGGGGATATGAGTGTAGATTATGGAGACAATATGTTGTTGTAGTAGTTTTTCGTTTAATGATGTAATGTAAAACTTATGAATATATCTAGTGTTTCCAAGGATACTAAACTAATCGGTCTTTCGGGATTTGATCTTTCTTGTGATCATGCCAATGTTATGAAGTAATGCACCGACTCTAGGTAATTAGGGTCGGGGCGTTACATAATACATAACTAAAACCAACACTCAAGGTCCTTAATAGTTTTGTGACTTTGGAAACTTAGAACATAATCTTCCAAACATGGAGAAAGATCTTTAACATCTCCCATAAAGATCTTCTCCTTTTGTTTTCTTACCTAAATCTTTGTTTATATCCCGGGGAAAAGAAAACATATAAAGGGAGAGCTAAAATGCTCAGTAAGGGTAATCAGGGAGAAAATAAAACAAACCATATACATTTGAACTTAAAAACATGAACATAATGTTTAAACATCAAAATCTTGAGCAATGACATAAAACATGGAAGTACATAAGGCATAGATCATAATGGAACAACAATCATCATAAAATAGCATGGGAATAAATCATGTAATTGTAGGAAACCATTAATCACATGATATGATTTCTATAGTTGCCAAGGCATTTCTTCCAATACCATCTTAGTGGACAAAGTCCCTTACTGAATCGAGTTCACTCCTCATTCCAGTACTGTACCACAGAACTGGATTAACTTACCATTCCATCCATGTCTATCTCATGGGATATAAATCTTTACCCAATGCATTTGAGGGAGATATAGGTCCCACCATTCTCATAATTAAATCATTCTTACTTGTGCCACAACATGAACATAAATAATTCATTATTACCCAAAGTATAAAATGGGTTCCATAAACATCATCCCATCATAACATAATCCATACAAAAAAATGGATATCATTTCGTCATAATAAAATTGAAACCATGTAAATCATAGAGACATTATACTTGAAACATACACATATGAAATAATGCCATCTTATATGGAAATTGGTTTTGATAAAACACTTGAAATGAATTCTTGAGGAAAATATCCTTACTTCTTCAAAATCATTTTCTTTTCACAAAATGCCAGGAAATTTTTAAAGGAAAGGGATTTTTTTGAAAATAGTAATTAAATCTTGTAGAGTAAGCTTCATTAAAATATGGTTTTGTGAAACCATAAAAATCCGTTCATGCCGTATAAGTAAAAAAAATCATTCTTCTCGTACTTTTGTCGGAAAAGTCAAAAAGTACCTCATATGGTAAAAAAAGAAAGATTCCTTACATACCTTGTAGTAAAAGACAAAAATGGGTTGAAAGGAATTTAAACATACATGAAACCATTTTTAGAAAACAGGGACATGGATGTTAAATATAACCCTAGTAAATACTTATGAATAAACAATCTCAAATAAAAAGGAGATTGGAAAAGTTATCCCTTACCTTATGTACAATTTCTTCCGTATGTGTCTGAGACTCCTGTATAGTGGGTTTAAACATATTATTAACTTGTAACATAACCATAATAATTTTTACGATATCATATATCATTCACTTATGACTTTATATTACCTGTTCTTTTGTAAATTCCATGTTAAAACAGCGTTTTGGGTAAAATCGTTTCATTTATCATTCGTGTTTTGACTTGTAATTATTAAAATTATTACTTAGATCATGATTACTTAATTACAGAATATAAAACATGATTTATATATAATATATATTCATAATATACACATATATATATATTATATCAATAAATGGAAAGAAATACACCGTTCATTGAGACAGTAGGCCATACGTACGCATGAACGATGTTTTCGTTTCCTTATTGAATTGAATGGAATTAAGTAGATGACATACATATATATATATATACATAAATCAAGTAGCATTATTATATCATATATTTCATGATTACTTATTATATATACTTTATAATCATTCTTGAATTGTTAACATGGAAAATGAATCTCATCGCATCGTGGAGATGGTAATCCGTACGTACATATGAGCGATGATAACGTTCCCATATTTATTTAATGGAATTGGAGTGGATGATATAATATCATAGAATCAATATGATGTTATAATAACTATATATAGTTATTATTTACACCATTATACCCATCCTAGTAAGGTGGTGTTGGAAAAACAGATTACACCATGGCATGGAGACAGTATTCCGTACGTACGCATACGCGATGATTTTGTTTTCCGTAGGATGGATAGAAGGTGAAATGGGGTTGTTTCATATTTATAATAACATATCAGTATATATTAAATACTTATGTTATTACTTTATAATGAAACAACTAAATAAGATGAAGTTGAAGAAGAAATAAACTTGAAAGAATCGGTATAAGAGATTACCTCTTCTTCGACGCACCTCCTTTAAACTACTTCATAGGGCACTAGAGTTGGTATTTTGAGAAGACAAGAACCTATATGATATAACTATAGAGGTTTAGAAGAGTAATTTTTAGGGGATTTAAGAGCTTCAAGGCTCAAGGTGTTGTCAAGAGGAGAGGGAGGAGGTTCCCTTTTATAAGGGAGGGGAGGGGCACCTTTGGAAATATAAGAAATATTAATTCATAATAAATTCAATCCCACTTAAAAACCTCAAAAAATGACTCAAATTCAAATATTAGATGAGATAGGGTTGTAATATCATCAACCAATAAATTTTATACATGTTTGGAATTTATTTTAAACATTATCAACTTGATTTATCTTTATTTAATCTATTTAATTTTATTTGTGGAAATAAGATTCTAAATTTTAAATTATTATAAATAATTACATATGTGTTGTGAATTGTCCATAATTGGATAATTTATTACATTATCGACCATATAAATTTCAATTTATAATATTTAAATATTTTTGGGATTTTTAAACAATTTTATATTATGTTATTTTTATAAAATAACAATAGTGTCAATTTTGACACTATATATTTATTTGATTTTAAATAAAATCCAAAAAATATATATGTTCAAAATAAAATATTTAATAGATTCATAACATGTCATATTTATCTAGAAAATTTGTGGAGCACAATAAATAGTTCTTATAATATTTATTTTAATATTTTTTAAAACCTTTTTTTGGTGTATCTATTAATAAAATTATTTGTACAACATTTTTGTATAATTATTTAATATAATTAGTTGTTGCATAAAAATTAAAAATAAAATTCTATGATGAATATAAATATAATATATTTTATAATAATACTTTTACTAGAATTTATCATCTTAAAATCACAACATGTAATTTTTTATATTTATTAAATTATGATGGTGAAAACTTTGGAATCATTTAAAATAAAATAATATAAGTGTCATAATTTTCTTTATAAGGATTTAAACGGTCACCAATTCGAACATTGGATGATCAGGTTTTATATATACATTAAAAGTAAGTCTTTGTCAGGTTTTGGGCCTTTTTATGGGTATTATTTTTCCAATAAAAACTATATTATTGATTTTTCACTAAATAAATAATTTCTGCATAATTAATATATAAGCTAATAAGGTAAAGAAATAATTTTAAAAAATTAAAAATCCATTACCATGATAAAGAAAAAAAATTATCTTTCAAATTTGTATGTATAACAGAATTTATATTCTGTATAACCTTATATTAAAAATAGTTTAATTATTAAAGTTTGAGTGAGACATAATTCACTTTATTTTAAATAAAATAAATTAAAGGTCTTAGTCACATCCAAGTGGGTTACAATGGATTCCATCTCAACCCAAGTATAATTAAGGGTTAAATATAATCATCCAATTATATTAGGACAAGTGTTAGGGTAATTTTATAATATTATATTTACCCTTAATTTCCTGATTTACCTTTAACTATGGTAAAACGTTTTTACCGTAGTTACTATTCATAATGACTAAAAATAAAAAGTAGCTTATTAACATAATTTGGACCTACTAATTCCAAATATGGAATCTATTTTTGAAAATTCAAATAACAGAAGTTGCAGAAATTAATTAAAAATTAATCCAATTGTTAAGAAAATGAGTTCAAAAAGTTAAAACATTGCAAAAGATTGAAATGATTTTACCTATGAATTCCATGTAAAATAAATTCTAATGACATACATTATATTAAACGGTAAAAATATATTATATTTATACTTTAAAACCAATAAATATTATAATTTGACCATATAAATTATTATGATGAAAAAAGTTGTTTTTAATTAAAATATTGTGTGTTTCTACTATTCATTAAAATATGAAAGTTATCAGAATAATATGAAAAATGTATCCAAAGTAAATTTTTATATCCTGATTCCAAAGAAGAATTTTATTTTGTGAAATTGAACTTATAAACATGTCAAAAACTGGATTGAAAGTGGGTGCGCCATCAAAAGGCGGCAAAACTGCATTTTTTGAAAAATACATATTTTACCTGAAAATTTATTTGGTTCATATACCATGTTTTAGAAAATATGTAAGATGAATAATAATGTTATAAAAATCAGATTTTTGTTATTACTATTAATAACGACTATTTCATAATATTATAATAATATATCATTGTTCAGTGAAACTCGGTATTGTGTACAACACACGCTATCGAGAAAGGTCGCGATTGCATGTAATGCAAGCCAAGTCGGGCATGCGTGTAGTAAAAGCTCCCTTTGGGGTTGCGTATAACATAGTAAAAACTTATTTCATTTATAAATTAAACAAAATCTATACATAATGTTGCATAGAATAATTCCTATAAAATGAACTTGAAATTGTGTGTAACATGAACCAAGAATAGTGTTGCATATACTGCAACCTAATACGATGTTGTGTACAACACAAGACATCAATGAAATTAAAAAGAATAATTCTCATAAAATCTTGGGTTGTTACAATATACCCCCCTTAAAATTAATTTCGACCTCGAAATCTGTCAGGGTTATCAATGGTTTACTAATTGAAAGTTTCCTTCATAGAAACCCACATCGTAAAAAGGAATACTAAAACTTAATTTTAAAAAGTGAAATATGAAACATATCGGTTGACCAAATTAACTCATCACTAGGTTTCCATATAGGATAACATAGGTAAAAATATGGATATGGAAGAGAAATCTATCCTTCATGTTCTGACGAAGAGTGGTAGAGAACGTGGCTATGAAAAAGCCAAAAGTCACAAAGCCATAAATTTGTGATGATCTAAGGTACCATCTGATTCATTGGATATGAGGACACTAGGACAACATTTTTGGTTTTCATGATCATTTCCCTAAAGTTAAAGAATTGGAATTATAAGAAATAATTACTTTATTTCGGTACAATATCACCATTGTTCATGCCTTGAACAATTTCCACTTCATCTCTTATAGAAATGAAGTCGAATTTTTCATTCTTGAAGTGTTAGTAGATCTTGTGATAGAATGATGGTTCATTCCATCTGTCCCAAACAAAAGGTTAGAAAAAGTTATCAAATATACATAAGTCCATATATGGTAAGGTTAATCGTATATGATTCCAAAAATGGACTTATACTTCATCTATCAGATAGCGTAATAAAATAAAACTAGTTTCTAGCAAACAGGGACTTCCTGTAGGCCAGTGGTATGTGATAATGTCCTGTCTCACTTCGGTTGTGTGATCGATTCCCACAACCTTGTCTGACACGACGGGTTGTCGCCTGTCCTAGGGGTTGTCCTTTTTTTAAAACTAAACTATTATAACATAACAAAAAGTTCTTGCCTTAAACAACACTATCTAATGCCTAAATTAATCGATTCCAATCTTTAGGTTTATCCAAAATACTTATGTCCAATCTTATAGAATAAATAAAATGATTACTATAAAGGTCATCTACCAAGAATTAAATACAATCATTTATCAGTCGTATATCATAAGATATATGTATCTTGTTGGTCAAATTCTAAACATGTGAATTCCTTAATCATGTATTCTATTGAAACATGAGTACCCATTGAACCTTAGTGAAAAAATGAATGTTGTCAAAAGTTAAATCTTTCCACATACCTAAATCCCAAAATTGTGTATACTCAAACCAGGATATCACTTTGTCCTTATACCAGTCATGAGATCATTAATACTATCAAACATCTCATTATCTCCTTATACTTTCATTATGTACATATCATCTACCTTCCAAAAATATTTGAATAACCTTTCATGGTTACCGGTACCATTGATTATATACTTTCAAAACTCAAGCAAAGGCAACAGTGTAATAATCCTTAGATTTTTTAATTATTCTATAGTACCATGCATTATTCTTGATAAACATACAATCATCACACTACTTTTTTAAACCACTGATTGGGATTCATCATTTCTTCCATCTCATATATCATTTGTAGTCTTTTCATCATCATCCACATAAATACTACCCATATGACCATGCTGATTCACTTCATGACATTTCCCTTAGGGCATTGGTTTTCATAATGCCAGTACATTCCACATTTAAAACACTTAACCGTTGTTGATGTCTTAGAAATACCATTATCCTTTCCCATAGTGTTAACTGAACCTTTTCCTTTACAATTACTAGCTTTGTGTCCTTCTTTTCCACACCCAAAGCATCTTCCAGTTCCATTGAAACATTCTCCCTGATGCCTCTTCCCATAAGATTTACATGAGGGAAATTGAACTTTCTTTCCTCTATGATCATCATGAAACTCTATCTTTCTCTTATTAGCTGAGTCGGGAAACATACCATAGTTGAGGTTATTGATCATATTATGAGATTTTTGATTAGGCATAATAACTATATGTGGACTTCCAGATCCAATTTTATTTGGTTTCTCATGAAGAATATCATTCGATTGTCTATCATATCCCCCATTATCATGAATCTTCCTGTTTCCAGCCATTTTCTAAAACCCAAAAATAATAGTGTGAGAGGAAAAAATCATAATCAAGGGGGGGGGGGGGGGTAACTTCAATATCTAACATCTTAGGTTTAATTATAATATTTTTACCATAATTCTAGGACTATAACCTATACTTATACTTATCCTTAGGGACATCCCAAGACATACCTTATAAATATCTCTAGGGATCTCACTAAAGTTTTGGCATCCTAGCTTCCAAAGGATAACTAAACCTTTCCTCAGATAAAAACTATAGAGACCCAAAGCTTGATGTACATGGACATTCCATGACTTTTTCAGAATACTTAATACATAACCAAAACCAACACTCAAGAACCACAATAGTTTAGTGTCTTTGGAAACTCATAACATAATCTTCTATTCATGGTGAAAGATCGTCAACATCTACCATAAAGATCTTCCCCTTTTGTTTTCTTAACCAAAACATTATTTATATCCTGCGGAAAGGAAAACATATAAAGGGTGAGCTCAAATGATCCGTAAGGGTAATCATTTAGAAAATAAAAAAACCATATACATTTGAACTTAAACACATGAACATAATATTTAAACATCAAAATCATGAGCAATAACATAAAACATGGTAGTACGTATGGAATAGATCATAATGGAACATAAATCATCATAAAATATCATGGGAATAAATCAATTAATTGTGGAAAAACATTAAGCAAATTATATAATTTCCATAGTAGCTAAGGAATTTCTGCCAAGACCATCTTAGTGGACAAAGTCCCCTACGGAATCGAGTTCACTCCTCATTCCAGTCCTGTACCACTGAACCAGATTAACTTACCATTCCAGCCATGTCTATCTCATGAGATATAAATCTTTACCCAATGCATTGGAGGGAGATATAGGTCCTACCCATCTCATAATGAAATCATTCTTACTTGTGCCACAATATGAACATAAATCATTCATCATTACCCAAAGTATAAAATGGGTTCCACAAACATCATCCCATAATAACATAATCCATACAAAAAATGGATATCATTTCATCATATGAAAATTGAAAACATGTAAATCATAGAGACATTATACTTGAAACATACACATATGAAATAATTCCATCTTATATGGAAAATGGTTTTGATAAAACACTTGAAATGAATTCTTGAGGAAAATATCCTTACTATTTGAAAATAATTTTATTTTCAAAAAATGCCATGTAATTTTTAATGAAAAGGATTTAGTTGAAAATAGTCATTAAATCTTGTAGAGTATGCTTCATGAAAATAAAGCGTTATGAAACCGTATAAATCCATTCATGCCGTATAAGTAAAAAAAATCATTCTTCTCATACTTTTGCCAGAAAAGTCAAAAAGTACCTCGTATGGTAAAAAAATGAAATATTCCTTAAATAAAATGTTGTAAAATAAAAAAATGGGTAAAAAGGACTTTAAACATACATGAAACCATTTTTAGAAAAGAGGCACAGGGATTATAAATATAACCCTATAAAATACTTACGAATAAACAGTCTTGGATAAAACTGAGATTGGAAAAGTTATCCCTTACCTTATGTCCAATTTCTTCCATATGTGTCCTAGACTATTGTATGGTGGGTTTGAAAATATTAGTAACTTTTAACAGAACCATAATAATATTTATGATATCATATATGATTCACTTACGACTTTATATTACCCGTATTTTTGTAAACTCCATGTTAAAGCAGAGTTTTGGGTAAAATCGTTTCATTTTTCGTTCGTGTTTTGACTTGTAATTATTAATATAATTAATTATATCATGATTACTTAATTCCAGAGTATAAAAAATGATTTATATATAATATTTATTCATAATATACATATATATAATATATCAATAAATGGAATGAAATACACCGTTCATGAAGACGGTAGGCCGTACGTATGCATGAACACTGTTTTCGTTTCCATGTTGAATTGAATGGAATTAAGTAGATAACATACATATATATATATATATACATACATTCAGTAGCATTATTATGTCACATATTTCATTAATACTTATTATATATACTTTATAATCATTCTTGAATTGTTAACATGGAAAATGAATCTCATCGCGTCGTGGAGACGATAATCCGTACGTACGCATGAGCGATGACATCGTTCCCATATTTGTTGAATGGAATTGTAGTGGATGATATAATATCTTAGAATAAATATGATGTTATAATAACTATATATAGTTATTATTTACACCATTATACCCATCTAAGTAAGGTGGTGTTGTAAAAACAGATTACACCACGACATGGAGACGATATTCCGTACTTACGCATGCGCGGTGATTTTGTTTTCCGTAGGATGGATAGAAGGTGAAATGGGGTTGTTTAAAATTTATAGTAACATATCAGTATATAATTAATACTAATGTTATTACTTTATAATTAGACAAACAATTAAGAACAAGTTGAAGAAGAAAGAAACTTGAAAGAATGGGTAGAAGAGATTACCTCTTCTTCGACGCACCTCCTTTAAACTTCTTCTTAGGGCACTAGAGTTGGTCATTTGAGAAGACCAGAACCTCTATGATATGACTAGATAGGTTGAGAAGGGGAATTGGCAGGGGTTGGCTGAGCATCAAGGCTCAAGGTGTTCTAAAGAGGAGAGGGAGGAGGTGCCCTTTTATAAGGGAGGAGAGAGGCACCTTTGGAAATATAAGAAATATTAATTTATAATAAATTCAACCACACTTAAAAACCAAAAAAATGACTCAAATAAAAATATTAGATGATATAGGGTTGTAAACTCATAAACCAATAAAATTTAGACATGTTGTGAATTTATTTTAAACATTATAAACTTGATTTATCCTTATTTAATCAATTTAATTTTATTTTTGGAAATAAGATTCTGATTTTTAAATTTTTAAAATAATTAATTATGCATTGTGAATTGTCCATAATTGGATAATTTATGACATTTTCTAGCATATAAATTTCAATTTATAATTTTTTAATATTTTTGTGATTTTTAATCAATTTTATATTATGTTATTTTTATAAAATAACAATAGTGTTAATTTTGACACAATTCATTTATTTGATTTTAAATAAAGTCCACGAAGAAGATAAGTTCGAAATAAAATATTTAATATATTAATAAAATGTCATATTTATTTTGAAAATTCGTGGATAACATTATATAGTTCATATAATATTTATTTTAATGTTTTTTAAAACCATTTATTTGGTATATCTCTTAATAAAACAATTAGAACAAACATTTTTATATAATTATTTAATATACCTATTTGTTGCTTAAAAATTAAAAATAAAATCCTATGATGAAGATAAATCTCATATCTTTTATAATAAAACTTTTACTCGAATTTAGCTTCTTAAAATTACAACATGAAAATTGTTATATTTATTAAATTATGAAGGTGACAACTTTGGAATCATTTAAAATAAAATAATATAAGTGTCATAATATTATTTATAAGGATCCAAATGGTAAAAAATTCGGCCATTACATGATCAGGTTTTATTTATACATTAACAATAAGTCTTGGTCAGGGTTTTGGGCCTTTTGATGTGTATTAGTTTTTCAATAAAAACTATATTATTAATTTTTCACTAAATAAATAATTTCTGCATCATTAATGTATAAGATAATAAGGTAAATAGATAATTCTTAAAAATTAAAAATAAATTACCATGATAAAGAAAAAAAAATTAGCATTAAAATTAGTATTTATAACCGAATTTATAATCCGTATAACCTTATATTAAAAATAGTTTAATTATTGAAGTTTGAGTGAGACATATTTCACTTTCTTTTAAATAAAATAAAATAAAGGTCTCAATCACATCCAAGTGGGTTACAATGGATTCCATTTATCCCCAAGTATGACTTAGGGTAAAATATAATCATCCAATTATATTAGGATAAGTGTTAGGGTAATTTTATAATATTATATTTACCCTTAATTGCCCGATTTACCTTTAACTATAGTAAATAAAATATACCATAGTTACTATTCATAAATAATAAAAATAAAAAGTAGCTTATTAACATAATTTGTACCTATTGATTCCAAATATGGAATACATTTTTCCAAATTCAAATCACAGAAGTTTCATAAATTATTTTAAAATTAATCCCGTTGTTAAGAAAATGAGTTTTAAAAGTTAAAACATTGCAAAAGATTGAAATGATTTTACCCATGACTTCAGTGTAAAATCATTTATAATGAAATAAATTATATTAAATGGTAAAAATATATTCTATTTATTATTTAAAACCAATAAATATTATAATTTAACCATTTAAATTATTACGATGAAAAAAGTTGTTTTTAATTAAAATATAGCGTGTTTTTACTATTCATTAAAATATGAAAGTTATCAGAATAATATGATGAATTTATCCAAAATAAATTTTTATAATTTGATTCCGAAGAAGAATTTTATTTTTTCAAATTGAACTTGTAAACATGTACAAACTAGATTGAATGTGGGTGAGCCATCAAAAGGCGACAAAACTGCATTTTTTGAAAAATACTTATTTTACCTGAAACATTTATTTTGTTCACATAACATGTTTTAGAAAATATGTAAGATGAATAATAATGTTATAAATTTCAAAATTTAGTTATTACTTTTCGTAACGGATGGTTCATAATATTATTATAAAATTTCATTGTTTAGTGAAACCCGGAATTGTGTACTACACATGATATCGAGGAAGGTCATGATTGCGTGTAATGCAAGCCATGTCAGGGATGCATATAGTGAAAGATCCCTTTGGTGTTGCATATAACATAATAAAAACTTATTTAATTTATAAATTAAACAAAATCTATACTTAATGTTCCGTAGAATAATTCCTACAAAACAAACATGAAATTGTGTGTAACACGAGCCAAGAATAGTGTTGTGTATACTGCAAGCTAATACGATGTTGCATACAACACAAGACATCAATGAAATTAAAAAGAATAATTCTCATAAAATCCCAGGATGTTACATTAGGTCAATCCGAAGGGAATGACCAAGTAATCAAAGTGGCCATACCTGCTTCATTAGGCTACCTTCGGGATATCTACCTATTTCACCCTGAGTTGGTGGTAACCCGAATGAATGTCTATTTTTGAAATATAATTTTCCACCTTCAACTGATAAAAAAATTTATCTATTCAAGGAAAAGGATATTAGTTCTTGATTGTTACCTTGTTCAGCTTCCTGTAATAAATACACAACTATAGGGATCCATGAACCTTTTTCGCAAATAGAACAGGAGCGGCCTAAGGAGAGATGCACGGGAAAATGAATCCTTTGGATTCTAAATTATACAGTTTTATATTTAATTCCATAATATTTATGGGGTCATACAATACAAGGGAATATATATTTCTTGTGTTCCCAACGCCAAATAAATTGAGAACTCCACATCCCGCTCCGGAGGTAAGCCCGAAAAATCATTAGGGAATACCTCTAGAAACTCATCCACTATATGAGGTAGTCCACATTAAGAAGCATGGCCATTGTCCTATAGTGTAAGTGATGATAATTAGAAGACAAGATTCCCAAACTCTGGGAGTGGAGGTCCTGTACGACCCAACAGAGGATCCCAATCCCCAAGGAAAATCGGACGACTCCCATCTGGTGATGTGAAACTAACCCATTGCCTATAGAAATCGATGTTCACTTGAAAGTGTACTAGATAATACATGAAAATTATCACATCAAATAGATCCATATCTAAGACTAGGAGGTCCCACTACATCTCAACCCCTAACACGAAAGGCGCACATGACGAGCACCTAAAACACTGCTCCTTCTTCTTTCCCAGCGGTGTGACCAACTCCATCGCAAAAGATAAAATATCAGTTGGAAAATTCAGAATATTTAAAAAACGGAAAGAGATGAATGAAACAAAGGTAGTGATATAAAAAAGAGAAGATGTTATATAAGATATAATTAAAATGATACCTCGAACTATCGATGGTCCCGTCTATGATCCCACCGGTGCCTAATCCACCGCATGAAGATGATTGGTCTCTACCGGAGAATGACCACTAGACTATGGTTGGGCCCTAAACTAGTTCTTCCTAGAATATGATCTGGCCCTACCACCATGGCTAGAAAAATGAGATCCCCCTGTCCTCAATGGATCTGACTGAGTTGGAACTCCCCCAGAAGCCACTGATGCTACCCCACTTTGGAGTGGACATGCCATTCTACAAAAGCACTGCAAGTTTCCCATAACACCATAATAATAACAAGTATTCGGAAGAAATGTTCGTTCTGGTCGAATGTGCCCTGGCCTCCCACACTGGTGTCACACAACAAACCTCTCATCAGAAGTCACTAAAGAAAACTACCTAAAAGGATGGCTTGAACTGCCACCCCCCTTATTTCCCTGCTCTTCTAGCTTCCTTTTCTTATCAGAAGAGTTTCTACTTCCCAAACCTAATATTTTCCAATAAAAACCATTCCTCCCCTTTTGGTTGATCTCTACCATACATTCCTGATAAACTACCACTGTATAGGTTTTCAGCTTGAACAAGAATACCTGGGAATATATCTCTGGCCACAGACCCCACTAGAACATCTGGGCCTTCATCTGCTCATTGGAGACTGTTTTCAGAGCGTACTGGACCAACTCATCAAAATGGTTGGCATACTCCACCACATAAAGATCTCCATGAACAAGATCCATAATCTTTCTAGATTGAGAATATTACAAAGCTTCAGGGATGTACTGGTTGTTGAAGATAACTTTTAAGTCCTTTCGACTCATCTACTCGTGCTTCCCATCATGAAGCATTGATTACCACCACCTTCAGCTAGGACCCTCTAACAAGAAAGAAGAACATTTCACCCTGAACTCCTCAGGTGTGTCTAGGAACTCAAACATTCACTTGATCTTTTCAAGCCACTCCTCCACTTCCTGGGGTTCTGTGCTACATCAGAAAGTAAGAGGCTTGTTTTTCAGAAAATGCTAGGATTTTTCTATCCTATGGAAGGTCTCATATTCCCTAACTTGAGATAGAACATGAGTTTTTTCTAAATCCCAGATCTTTGAAATCCCAATCCACAACCTCTACTAGCCTATGATCAAGCAGTGAGGGAGAAATCACTCCCGCTTCCTCCCGTGGGTGCATAAAAGTTTTCAGGGGAGGCATGTCTCTACAAAAGACAACAGTCACCAGAAAAAAAATCAATACAAAATTTCTGAAAATTTAATTAATAATGTTAAATATAAATAATCCAAACGCATTACAACAATAAAAGAAACAACTACTCCACGCCACGCGATGTCCACATGTAGTATTTTGCGCACACGTCTCACTTGGAAGTGAAGTCAAACAAATAATTCCAATGTACCATGGTGACTCGAGGTCTGGAATGATAGGTGTGACCTAGGTACCCTACTCATGACTAAAACATTGAGTCACAACAGTACTAGCTCCTATCTAGACCGATTCATCCCAAAATAATAATACAACCCATAAATATTAACCTCATCTTATATCATTTTTTCACGAACCTAATTTGGTATCCATATAAACTAACACCCAACCCAACCCCTGGAAAGGAAAAAAGTGAATTACCTATCCCCATGGGATGTCACAAGTTGTTGGGTATCATGTATTATGGTTTGGGAACGATTTACCCAATTTTAGAATCATTTAACAATAAAAAACAGTCAATAAACCAAATCTAAAAATTTATGCCAAACATGCCTTAAATAAAATCCAAAACTAAACAACAAGGTTTAAAAATTACATGATAGTTTCAAAGATACATAAAATTAGAAGTATAATATCCCAAGGGACTCCACATGATATGGGGTTATCACCCACAAGCCATCTCCACAACACTGCACTGAGGGAAGAAACTAGCAACCCAAACTGCCATAACCCAAGGCCTTGCCTTTATCTGCTTTAAACATGATCAAGTCTACATACACACATGGGTTGTATGTAGGGTTTCATAATAATATTAATAGTATACCACCAAAAGGATTCCATATAGTAATAAATATAAGATTAAAACATTCATGTTTTTGATAAACAAGAAATGGTGGCAATAAATTCTGAAGAATGAAACCTTTAAAGGTAAATAGTTTTCAAATGGAAATTTCAAAGAAGGAACACATTTAATTAAAAAATGTAATCTACTGAATTTTTTCAGACAAACATATCCTAACTCAATGATAAATACAAATATCAAGTGAGCACTAATCTCGGGAACACCCCTAGGTAGTAGTTTGTTTCAGGCCCCATGTACCTCGTATCTCAGTGTAAAGTAACCATAGTAATATCTGTTCTTGTGCATCATCCATTAGTAGAGAACCTCCATATAACCTAGTGGTCCCCAATAATCATAAATATAGTTTTGTTAGTGTTGTCAATTTCCATCTTTCTATGTGAAATATGGATAAAACCGCTCCAGATCACTAGCGTAGAAGTACACATCCACCCACCTATATAATTGGGCTTCCCCCCTTGTGATCAAACAATTTACATATGTTCCCTAATTCCATTTTAACATAAAACCCCATTTCTGGTCATAAACAGTCATAACTATATCTACACATGCTCTCCACTATTTAAACAACTCAATAAATAATGAAATGTTTTCATAAAACAACTTCAAGGTAGACATCCAAAATTTGCACAAGAAATCTATTTAGAACCCCTCTTTAAAAACCAATTGCACACCAATATTACCCTAAAATATAATTAGATGAACAATTTTTTTTAATAAAACCATTACATGAGTAATAAAACATCCCCAATTGGTATAACATTGAATGGGCATTCAAAACACCCATTTTCACACAAAATTGGAACTTAAAAATAAATTGCTTAAAAGATTACACCAAAACCAATTTTTGAAGAAATAAAAATAAATAAGTATTATGATAAAAATATGAATTAATCAAGGTTAACTAATCTAGTAGTGATTACACATCGAACCACCTACCACAATAGTCAAAACACCAAAACCTTGTGTGAAAGTTCACTCGCACCTCCACCTCACCACAAGGGAGTTAAATCAATACTAAAATAACAATATTAGACCTAGAAACCCAATATGAAACCATATATTCAAATACTTACATTCTAGACATTAAGAACTTTATGAAAAGTGGAATAAACCCTAATATAATTGGAGGAACATGAAAGGAAACTGACTTAATTTAGAATCTTTGAAGAAATATACCAAATACACAAGTATCTAAATCTATAAAAATTCAAAAATGAAGGTGAGGTTTGAATAAGGATGAGGAGGTATTTTATGAACTGAAATGGGGGCAAAATATTGAAAAATGAAGGATTTATGAAGGAAACAAATTTTCCTTTCAAATTTAGACAATTTGAGAAAGCTTGAGAATTGTTTCCCTAATCTGTGATGAAGATGCGATCCAAAGAGGGATAAATGAACATGGGGGGTGCCTCTCGGTTTTGTGGGCTCTATTGAGAGGTGGAATAAATGAAAAATAGTAAAAATATATAAGATATTAAATAATTAAAAAAATTTAAAATAGGATATGGAATTATGGGTTTTCCAAATGCCTAAATAACTCACCAAAATCTAAAATGATAATGAGTTCTTAAGGGGTCCAAATGGATATGGTGGTTGAATAGGTCAGGGTAGGTCAAGTGGGAGGTTTAATGGGTGAAAAATGTTCAAAAAAATAGTTATTAATGAAAAATATTTGTTTTTAAATCTAGAAATGGGCTTACAGTTTGGCCCAAAACTTGAAAACTCACCCTTTCCTTAAAAAATGAATGTGAAACCCCCATAACAAAGAAAAAATATAAACTAAATGAAAAATACCTTTAATATAAGTCATGTATGTGGAAATTATATTTCACAAAAATATCCAAAAAAAAAAGGAAGATAAAATTATAATTTAAGGAAAAGTATTAGGGATCATACCTCAAGATATCCATTGCTTCCAACAGATCTTGATTTAGTGTCCAAATCTAAGAGATATCAAAAAACCTAAATTAAATAGAGGGAGAGCCTAATAGGGGAGGTGGAGCTCTTGAATTTTGGAAAGTAGAGGATAATAAATGGGTTTTAGTTTTTAGGTTATTTAAGGGAAATATAGTATATTCAACATAAAAAATAGGGGTGCACAATTTGTCTACTTTTTTTGGAAAAAATGTGCTCTAAAAGTTCTCCCTTCACTGCCTAAAGAGGGACCCCACATGATTTCCCTAACTGTGAAAAAACCCAATATCAAGATTTTTTGATATTTGGAATAGGTTTGTCACTCATATCTCATAGTTTAAAACAAATTGTTTGGCCCCCCTAATAGTAAAAATTTGTCACGTATAGTTACAATGCATGGTTAGTACTAACTGTATGTTAACCGTGCATCCTACCCTATTTTCACATTTCTGAAAGATCTGGGATCCAAACAAGCCCTGGAAGATCCATAAACCTTCTATAGACTATGGTTCATGTTTACCTTGACTAAACAAATGAAATATTCTGAAAAATAAATGAACCATACCTTGGGGAGAAGTATGGGTCATTAGAACCTCCCTTCCTTAATGAAAATCATCCCCATGTTGGCCTTCTGAGGGTAAAAATGTGTCATCCTAGAAAAGATATCACCATTTAGCTCCTATATCCACTTACCACTCCCATGTATCATATTTTACTCATTTATACTCCAATAGAACCCATATCAAAGGAATTGACCTAGTTTGGAGTTTCATTACTCTATCATGAACAATACACATTGGATAGCTCTCAAAGGAAGCATCCATCTATAACTCAAACTAATTAGGATGGAATACATGTGATGATTATAGATAATACTAGTAATGCTGAGATAGTTCTCAAAGGGATCGTTGGTAAGCCACTGGTCTAATATTTTTGTGAAACATAAAGGATCTAATGAATTGAGGTGAAATCTTACCCTACCTTCGAATACATCTATTGGAATATGACTATTTTATGGATTGTTATTTCAACATTAACTTTCTGATTAATTTGACATACTCTGAAGTCTATTGGATGGGGTTTGGTCAAAGGAAATCTACCTCCTCTACCTCTAGCCATCATAGAGGTGATCGGAAAGGCCTACCATATAGGGCTTCCTAAAGTTCCATATGAAGGAAGCCTAAAAGTGGTTATTATATGTGAACCCAATAAGGAAATATTTTTCTCGCAAGAACCATCAAAGTCAAATACACATTCATATAGAATGTCTTATAACAAATGAATCTTACGCATTGTTTGTTAATTATTCTTAGAGTGGTAGGTCATTATTAGAATCACCTATGTTCCAAATGCCTTATACCAGCCTTGTGAGAACCGATATATGAAGAGAGAATACCTTTCAGATATGATATATCATGGATCTCCATGTATATGTATGACCTCCTTGATGTATAGTCTACCTAGATCATCTACCGAATAGCTCTCTTGTACTTGCATGAAGTGTGTGTAATTTATCAAATGATCAATGACCACCCAAAATGTATCATTTACATGAGTTTATCAAGGTAAACCATTCATAATATAAAAATTAATATCATCCCCTTTCTAGTCAGGAATAAATAATTATAGTAAAATCCATACGAGTCACTGATTATTTACCTTCACTTGCTGACATATGGAACACTGAGTTATAAATCTAGAAATATACTTTTCATATGAGGCCACAAATATAGGTGATTTAAGTCTCGATACATCTTGGTGAATACATGATTAAACAACCAATAAGAGGCATCAAATTCCCACATTAGCTCCTCTCTAATTTCTTCTGGGACCCATACATGTCCATAAATGCATAAAGTCTCATCCCCATCCATTCTCCAACCAGAATATGAATTGTCATCTGAGACACTTTACCTTAGAACATGTCCATCAGGATCTAATAGTTTCCTCAATCTCACCCACTCCATAAGGGTATAGGTCACTACTAAATATGAGAGTATAGTCTAACCCTAATCCTCTTTAACCTCAATGTACATTTCTGAAAACATGGCCAAAAGATTACATTCACCATTGGCCTCCTGAACCTCCTATTTTTGAGTCTTCAAGCTCAGAGAATCAGCTATAGAATTACCTTTAGCCGAAATATAAGTAATCTTAAAATCAAACGATTATAGGTATTCAAACCATCTGTGCTATCAATGTTTTACATCTAACTGTAAAAAATGTACTTGAGGATTTTGTGATCAGTGAATACCACAAAATTATCTCCAAGTAGATAGTGTCTCCAATAGTGTAGAGCGTGAAAATGATATTCTAGCTCAAGGTCATGGAATCAGGTAATTTCTCTTGTGAGGTCTCAAATGATGAGAACTATATGAAACAACTCACTCATCCAGCATCAAAACATCTCTAAGATCGATGCATAGTAGGATATAGTAAATAGTATAGCTCATGCCTTGTTCTTGTAGAATCGACATCGGCGCCGAAGTCAATCTTCCATTAAAATCCTAAAAGGCTACTTCATAATCTTCTAAAAATATTAATTTCACACACTTTTTAGTTAGATAATTATGAGGTGCTTTTAGTAATGAGAAATCATGGATGAGGCATTTTTTATTATCTATCTATCGTAAAAAACTACGATTTTAAAATACATTCTTGGTATTGTACCAACAAAAAAGAGCTCTCACTTTATTTGAGTCTTCTGAAATCCTAGACTCTAAGAGGATAAGACCCAAGAAGTGGACTTTTTCAATCTAGAAGTGTCATTTTCTAATAATAGAAGAATTATGATGCACTATCAATGTATTTAACATGATATCTAGATGGTTGGTAGGGTCGTGTTGTGAATGCGAATACATCAATATGTAATCCACAAATACTACAATGAATGAAATTATATAAAGGTGAAAAATAGATTAATTAGATACATAAAAAGTATAGTTGCATTCATTAAACTAAATAGAATGACCAGGAACTCATATAAGTAATAACTGATCCATAATGTTATGCAGGGTATGTCTGAAGACCTGACATGAACCAACTGATAGAACACCCTCAAATAAATCTTGGGAACCACCCTCACTCACTGGAGTTGAGAAATAATATTTTCTATTCAAGTAAATGGATATCGATTCTTCACCTCGATATGGTTAAATCAATGATAATCAATGAAAATCTAAAGGGTACTATCCGCCTTCAGGGAAAAAAGGATTAGTGAAGTCCAAGGAGAATTTATAGGGTGTATAAATCATTTATATACTAGATCATCCAAATATTTCATGAGATCTAGAAGATCTATAACTACTATCCTTTAAGAAGTAATGGACATTGGTTATACTCTTGGCACACGATCAATAGTCAAATCTACCTCTTGCACTGGTGGTGTCCCATAGAAGTCACCAAGGAAGACATACCTGAAGTGATCCTCCACATAAGGGAAAATAGTGAGTCATAACCCTAAATTATCCAAAAAAGATCATAAATATAAGTTATCAAACAACCCATCCTTTCTGGTCACGTCTCATTCGAGTCGAATGAACATCCCATTCTCTCTTATATACATACCTATGGCCCTATGGTGATGCAAACATCACCCTCTAATGATACCAGTAAACATGGGATTGATAAGGAACTAACTAGTCTATCCCAATGATTACATAAAACACTATCATGTTAAGGATGAAGAGATTCCTTTCAAAAAAACATCCTTATATCTCAAGGGGACAATATTTACAATGTCATATGCTCTCAGATCAGATACATAAAAAGGTTTTGAGCATAATCACACCACAAAAGTGTTATATTTCGAGGCCCATACATTCTATAATCATATAAGATATAAAGGAATGATATGTTCATGCGTCATATAAAGCAGACATTAACGTATAAGCTACTAGAATAGTACATTTCACAGTTGGTGGTTAGATGCTCTTCTCCTCAGGTGTAGGATGTTCTGTATATAACTGTCCTATACCATGGCCCTAAGTCATAGCTTGACTTACTTAAGAAAGAATGATCTACTTTCACTGAGAATACTAAGTCTAATTACCTTTTCCTTAACCATCACCTTACCTTGAGTGACTGGTGGTATTCTGACTGCCTGTCTGAAGAGATACTATAGGCCCCACTCCGGAATATGGGGTAGGTGTAGATCCACATTAACTAAGTACTGACAGTAAATCATTGAAGAAGTACTACATAATCCATATTCTACCATAGCATCTACATTCTAATAAATCTCATTAGAATTGAGGTTTAATTTTTCCTAGCTTCCCACACTAGTGTTAGATAAGAAATATATCCTCAAGAACTATCTGACTATTTATACCCCCACAAGAAACATTGAAATTATGTTTGCGTCTTCTAGAAGAACCACTGATAGATCCAGGTGCCAAATCTCTATAGATGGCACTATTATATTCCCTTAGATTCTTCTCTATAATGAGTTTTTTGTTGACGATATCAGAAATATTAATTATCCTAAAGAAGTTGATTTTCTATTAGATGGAATATACCATCCCCTCCTTGAATCGCCTAATTGTCATAACATCATTACTAGATAATGTAGGAGTAAAACACTACTTTTCGATGAAACAAGTAGAAAAATACATGATAGACATGGCTACCTACTGGAGGGCCATTATCTCTGTATCCCAATTAACCCTCAGAGTCCATGGAAATAAATAGTCATAGAAGTTTGTCTGGAAATATTCCCAAATCATATCCTGATATAGATCTACCTGGGTAATAAAATCCCACCATCTCTTGGTATAATCACATAGCATATATGCAGTGAGCTTGAACCTCTTCTCTGGAGGCATATTTAGTTTCTCAAATATATAAATAATATATTTGAGAAATTTATTAGGAACATGAAGTTTGTTATCCCCAAAAAATGTGGGAGGGTTCTGATGCTTGAACTACAAAGTTAACTCTCCCATACTTGGGGAAGGTTGAGAGACACCATTCATTTTTTCCTCATATGGAAAAATCCCTCTCAATTATGGGTGTCAATGCCCATATAATGAATAGGAAGTGGTTCTATAGGTGGAACTATAGGAGGGATCACTGCTGGCTCAACACCTACCACCTCTAGTGTTTGGTCATCACCTCCTTCGGGGCATATGACTAGTGGACATTGTAGAGGCTTAATGCTATAATTACAAATTCATGCCTCATAAGAGATTTGAATAGCTGAAATAATGTTAGATATATAACAATAACATGTACATATCCTTCCTATAAAATGATTATACATATCTTCCTTCCCTATAATCCATGTCTTGTCGAGTAGGAAAAGACCATAATATATCATAAGAACATACTAGACTTCCAAATACCTACTAATAAGGGTAGGTATGGGTCTTGGTATCATATCAGGTAATAAAGTTTCTGATATATTGAATGTAGATTGGAAGGTAAATAGGGAAGAAACCTTTACTTTCTTATTGGATCCCAATTTAGTGGCTACTATTTTCTTTTAATGATTTACATTCACTCTTGTTCATAGTATGACATAAATATATTCATATATTTGGATCTCAAACCAGTAGGTCCAGAACCCTCAATTTCTCATAATTGACTAATTATGTTTTAATCACCAATCTATACAGGAAAACACCATTTAGATTAATTTTGTAAATTTAATTAGTTTAATCATCGTTTCAATGTATTAAATTTGATTACATTTCTACATAAACAATCAGTCAGAAACAATAATTAGTAAGAAAATTCACCTAGAAAGTAGATGTGGCATGAAAAAATTCATGGCATATCAGTACTAATGTGACTATAAATGATAAATGTAATGAAATTATAGTCCCTCATTTAATAGGGCATAGGTAAAAGAAATCATCTTTACAGTAATACCAATATTAGTAACATAATATGATAGGTGAGTCACCCAACATCGAATCCTTATCAACCTTAACAGGAGTAATCAATAACTACAATTACTCATACTAGGAAATGTTTTTCCATATACATGGGTTAGATATACCCTAAAACAGTCTCATTACCATATTCCCTATGTTATAATATCATATATAATAACAAAACATTATAAAAATATAAAACAAACCCACTTTGATACCACATTGTAACATCCTGACCTCCGATATACTTAACCCATGCTCCAAGACAGTCGGTCACATAGCCTCAAGTGAACCTCCCTATATGTTAGAGGCTACCAATTAGCATTGTGGGTGTAATGGTTGTATGGGGGGAGACTATACCCTTATATCAGGGTGGAACAATAGATACAATAGATATCAGACAACAATAGAAGCATATATAAGATGTCATTATGTCTATTGGACCAATAAAATTACATAGCTGAAAGTAGAATATAAAAGAAATAATAAACAATTGAGGATGCATAAATAGATAAGAAATTTAATAATTAAAAAATAAAAGATTTGAAGTCATATAAAATAAGATTTCATGGCATGTTGATATACAAAAGGTGGAAACATGGGGTATACATATACTATTTTCTATACAAAAGAACAAAAAGGAAAAAAGTCTTATTCACTAGAATCTTGAGCGTATGCTCAGTCATCTACTCCTATCATCCATACAATAATTAAATCATATCAAATATCTATTGTAGGGTGGTTTCCATTACCCATACCTACAGACAAGTAATCTACTTGGGAAGTAAAGGTGGCTCAAGTAGTTTGTGAGATAAAATCGTTGTAGGCCACCATCAACGGTGTCTAGAAGTAATTCAAGTAGTGTAGATAGAAATAAATATCTGTAGGTAGTAATGAATAATAATAAATTCTAGAAATAAATAAATAATAGCTATATTGGGTTCTTATAGGACACATGGAGGTTTCACTTACTTCAGCATATTCTTAAATGAGTCTAATCAATAACCATATATAGTATTAGTAATATATATAGTATAGTTATAAATTGTATCAACCTAAATGAACTAAGTATGTGCAGATATAAGTAGGAATATACCTACATACTAGGTGTCGACTAGACTAGGGCATAACTCAATCATCCTTAACAAGTCTAAATGATCTGATAGGCTCAAACAGATGGTATATTCCCTCAGTCTAACAATGAATGTGAAACATCATTCTCAAAACTCGACATATTTGGGTGAGACATCCTTCCCAAAATCCGGTAATGGAAAAATGTAGAACATCATACCCATCACCCATATAATAGTATAATGGTGATAAACCTAATTCCTAATAGATGATGTAAGGGAGCATGAAACATTATGATCAACAAAACCCTTAACCATCATCCCAAAACAAATAATAATGGAAATATCATAATATTAATAATAATATCATTTGGGATCACCACTTTGTAATAATTTCCATTAATCTGTATACATAAATGAGAATCAAAATTCATATAATCTATACATAAATTTTGAATCAACTAATGTGTCCTTCCACTGATTTACATTTATTCATTTTATACATTTTATTCCATTATGAAAGGAAGACCATCTTGAGATAATATGTTCTATAAAATCATGTCGTATAAATAATCACGACATAGGCAATAAATTTCATGGTTCAACCACACACTTAGAAGGTGATATTATCAATACCCAAAAAGGGTAATTACATTTACAATCCAAGTCGAACAATTAGAAGGTGTTCCCATAATTTAATGATTTAAAAACAAAGGTGAAATTCAAGCCAGTGCACCCAATGGGTGGCTATGAATGATATTGATATCCTCTAATCATTATAAAGGGTCTATGGGGGGTGTAACATTTTGTGTATTAATCATTTAGATATAATGAAATAAATTTAAGGAAACATGAAGAAATGGTCAGCGTGAAACATCATAGAGAGCTATGAATTTAACATAACTATAAAGGAAAAGAAACAAGGCCACCTACCATATCTTCATGGATGAATCCTCACCCGGTATTAGTTTTAGATGCGAATTAGTTTGGAAGAACAATTAAGAACGATCCAACACCATGAAAATGGTTTGAATGAGCTTTAAAAAAATAGAAAAAAATATGGGAAGATAAACTTACAGTGAATGGAAAAGGATTTGAGATCATACCTAAATCTATCCAATGCTTTTAACAGATCTTGATTCAGTGTATGGATCTAGGTGATATCAATGAACCAAGATTGGGTGGAGGGAGATCCCAATAGGACATGGGGATCCTCTACATGCTATAAATGATAGGAGAAGAAATGGGTTTTAGTTTTCATGTTATTTAATATAAATATTTTAAATTCACCCTACAAATCTAGGGTGCACAGTTTAGCCAAACCATGTGCAAACTATTCTCCCTTCACTTCCTATAGAGGGCCCCCGGACGGTTAGGGAGCACATTTTCCATAACCTTGTGAAAATAATGAAAAAACCACTATCAATATATTATGAAATTTGTTTTCGACATGTAACTTAGATCATAAAGTTTTATATAAATAGTGCATCCCCCAGCTTCTTAAAAGGTTTCATGTATATTTACCTTGCATAGTTAGTGCTAACTTTAAAGTAACTATGCGTCCTTCCCTATTCTCCCATTTATTAGAGTTACATGCTTCAAAAAATCCCCAGAACGTAACATATTATTACTGATTTTAGGTATTCATAAACCCCTCTATTGTTCAAAATTTCATTGGGTTTTGTTTGAGGGTGTTTCACGTAATATTTATAAAATTTTGGAATATTTTTGAGTTTTCCACGATTGGTGCATGGTTTTCCCAAACCGTGCGTCCTCTTAGTGGAAAATATTCAATCCCAGAGAGTGGGGTTTTTTACATCTTGTGAACATTTGAAAAACTGTGCACCCACCTAGGAGAATCTTTACAACCCCATTAAAAGGGGTGTATGGTTAGGGCACATGGTTTGTCTTACCATGAGACCTGACACATCTAACCCTGATTATGAGTTCTTTTAATCCAAAAAACTAGTTTTTAAATACTAAAACCCACTCTTTAGATGCCCGATGGGCCATAACAACCCCCATATGATTTTTTTCTTCTAGGGTTGCTCCAAAGAGGTGAATTTGGCCCATCTATATCCTTATAAAATTAGATTTATTATTGGAGAACAACACTCATTGTCTACCTGATAGGTTTCCTCTTCTCATTCTTTTTCTCCCACACTCTCTTCTTTCCTCCCTAGGGTTTTGTAGATCTCTATGTCGTTGGAGGATCTAATATCATATTTTTTAGATATTAAATCTAGGTTTTATTCTTTGATCTATTTTCCGAAGTCCTTCATTGAATTTTTAAAACTAGGGATTTTTGTTTTGAGATCCCATGATGTTGAGGTTGTTACATTCATTATGATGGGAAATTTTTATTTACCCTAAATTGATTGATTTAAATTCAATTTATTGATTTAAAATTAATTTGTATTATTTCAATTAAATTTATTTCAATAAGTTTATTAAAAACCCAATTCAATTGAATCATAGTTTTGAAATTAGTTTCGACATGAAATTGGGGAAAACCCTCAATTCCAATGAATTAGGGTGTGCTGATGGATTTGATGGAAAATTGGTAAAATAAAGTTATGGAATTTAAATTTTTGAAATTTAAATTGAGAAATTTAATCATGAAATGGAATTTTTAATTGATTTAAAATTACTATATGAGAAAAATCACTCAAATTGATTTGATTGAAATCTGTTTGTTTAATCGTGGTAAGCAATGCGCTTTAACTAAAAAACCATAATTTTTTTAAATTGAAAATTTCATATTTTAAATGGTAAATGGGTTGAATTTTATTTTTGGTAGTCTTAATATAAATTTCCAATTATTGATTATTATTAGAGAACATGAATTCTTATGTAGTTAGTGAGTTTTTTTGGATAAACACACTAGGTTCTAATTTCCATTGAAACAGATTGATGATTTATAACACTAAAAAACAGTATTATCACATCATATTACTTAGTAAGATACTGATGAGTCCTCTATGTACAGTGTTACAGGATGTGTGTACACAATACATTTTTTAACACATGAGTGTGTGAGTGTCCCATAACCTAGAACTGTTGTACCTTTTAGAAGATGAATGTGTTTCTCGTTGTTTATATTTTAAATATATACCATTGTTTATTATAAACTATTTTACAATCTTTATGAATTTATATAAATTTTTTTATATAAAATTTTTTATAAATTTTTTTTATTTATGACATTTTTTTAAGTATTCCCATCATCTAAAATGTAAATAATGCTTTTTTAAATATTATTTTTAACTGTCATGATTTTTTCTTGAAAATTGAAAACTCTTTATTTGGTTAATTAAATGTTGTCATCTTATTATAGAACCATTAGTAATACTCTATAGGGGTATTATCTCACAACCTACATGTGGCTTCGAGTTTTGGTATATTATATCCTTCTAGGTTCGAGTAGGGGTAAAGCACCACCTGGAGGTAGTTCTAGCTGTTGATCTTTTTAGATTGGAGAGTTGTATCAATTAAAACATGTGTTGATTACCTTATTATTTTTTTGGTACATTCCTGTAGTAATTTTTCATATTTATTCTTGTTTTAATTCTGGTACACTTCTACCTTTGGAGTTTTTCTTGTATGCATACTGAATTTTTTATCTTGTATCCACAATGTTCATAGAAAATTCATTCCCACATTAATTTTTTATGATGTCAGGTGCTAGTCACCATCCCATGGGGATAAGGAACACCCTTCAGGACATGTTAGTTATAGCTTGATTATCAGGTTACCCGAATACCCAGGTTGGTTTATGATAATGTGGTATTAGAGATCTAGGATTAGATTATTTTCTTAATGTTAGAATGCATATGTGTAATCTTATCAAGACTTAGGAGGTAGTTTCAATTGCGTGTCTGGATAGCTCTCACTGCAAAGAGCCTTAAGTCTCCCGGGGTGGTTAGGGAATGATGTTTTAATGATTAGTTATAGTATTTTCAATGATTTTTATTTGGATAGATAGAAATATAAATCACATTAGTATAATTTTTGGGGATAATTTCCCATGTTCCTCTGTTTGAGTATTTTTATGAGTTCTTTAATGTTTTCTGCTGATGTTATCTATCATCATGCCTCAAATAATACATGTGAATAAGATCATTTAGTATTTTTTTGATAAACCTTAGTGACTAAATACTTTCATGTACCTAAATTTGGTTGGGGTGGTCATGCATGTTGTCCAAGCTAAGGGACATGCACATGCACCAGTCCTTGTTCAGGAACCACCTGTGGAAACTCATATAGATGTTTTCTAGAATCATTCATAGGAGTTACTTTTATAGAATACACATGTGGTCAAATTATCTAATGATCTCCAAGAGGTTGAGTAATGGTTTATAAGAATGGAACTTCATTTGAGTTCTTTGAAACACCGATGAGATCAAGGTGAAGTGTTCCACCTTCGCACATGATTGATTAAGTATGAGATGATGGGAAATGACAGTGAAAGAGAATAAGTAAGAGTGTTAAACTGTAAATAATTAAAATTTATATTCAATGAACAGTTTTTTCTAGGGTAATGCTGGTGGCTAAGGATGTTGATTTTTTAAACTTGAGTAGATGGAAATTACTATGATATAGCATGCAAACCATTTTTTTAAACATGTGTAGTTTTCACATGAGGATGTGTCTAATGAGAAGTTTAAAGCTCAAATGATTGAGTTTGGAAATAGAGATGATATTCATTCTTAGGTTTTCTTACTAAATCTTCTTTCTTTTGATGAAATTCCATATAGAGCATTGATGGTAAAAATTGTCTTGACTGGAAAGTCAGGGTTGCCAAGAGATTCTTTTCTCCACGTACGAGTGAGAATTACACTAAAGGAAATATGATTAATTTTTATTCTCATGGTGGTTCTTGATATCTTGAACATTTTAGACTTCCTATAGTTTTATAAATATTCCCTTTTTTGTTTTCAGTATGGAAATCTAGGGAACTCAAAGAGGGTTTTCACTAAGTAACACAAGGTATATGGTTCTTATGGATACTGAAGTCACTTGAATTTGTTTATCTATATCTATTCCACTTTGAAAAGTGTAAGAGGATCATCAACACCTTATAAAACTATTGGGGAATAAAATTATTTGATGTCAAATGGTTTCCAGCCACATACATCTAGAACAAAGATTCTTAACATAATGGAAGAGTCTATAGAAGAATTTGATATGGGTCCAGTGACCATGAGAGGTACCATCACTATATATTAATCATTAGTGACTAATATATTTGATACTAATGAGTCTCAATCATTTATTCAAAACCATATTATTAATTTTTTTAATCTTTCTATGTATATTTTATCTTATGTGATGGATATTACAACACCCCTTAGATTGAAGGGAGAGTCGGGTCTTCGTAGTCTTACTTGTGTTTTCTATCTATCATATGTCTTTCTTATTTGGATTTTTCTTCTTATTGACATGAAACCTATTTACACCATTTTCATGATGGATAGGGTCATTTACAATAAATCTCAGATTGATTATTGTCTTTGATGGGTCTCCTTCACTACACCCGATGGTGTTTGCCACGTCTTCCAAGTAGAATGAGACCTAATGGTTGAGTAGAGCCAAACCATTTTATCAAGGGTTCGGTAAAGTAATATCTATGTTCTATTATGATCTAAAGTAATAATAATTGATTGGTGATGTCTCTCATATTTCAATCGAGTTTCATTAGGTCTTCCCTTCAAACTTCTCTAGTTTTCTACTAGAAAAAGAGGTTTAGTTTTCTATAAACTTAGTGCATGGTACTCATTCAGTATCTATTCATTACTAATACATGTAACCAACTAAAATGGTATAGTTGAATAATAAATTGGATGATCTTTTTGAGAAAGAACTTATACACCCGAGTGTATCACCTTGGGTAGTGCTAGTTCTATTTTATAATAAAGAAGATAGTTCACTTATCCTTTGTGTGGATTAATGAAAACTAAATAGAGTTTTTGTAATGAAAAACTATCCATTTCCATAGAGTGATAATCTATTTGATCTTTTGAGGAGGAAAATTGGTTCTCAAATATTGACATTTTTTTTCTAATTACCATTAGTTTGAGAACAAAAGAATCTGGTATTCATAAAACTGCCTTTCAGAGTAGGTATTACCATTATGAATAACTTGTCAAGGATTTTGGTATAACTAATTTTAATTCAGTCTTTATGACATTGAGGGATAGAATTTTCCATGAGTATATTTATACTTTCATGGTTGTATTTGTGGATTACATACTCATTTACTCTTAGTCTGAGATGGACCATGTGTGTTATCTGAGAGAAGTTCTATAATTGTTGACGAATCGTAAACTTTATTAAATGGTTTCAAAATTTGATTTATGTATCCATGAATTGAAGTTAATGGGACATATGGTGTCGAAAGATGATATATCACCTGATCATGAAAAGGTGATGGCTCTTATGACATGGGATCAATCATGAAATGTTTTCAATATTCATAGATTCTTGGGATTAGCTGGATATTATAATCAGTTTTAAATAGTCCTCACAAAATTGGATTATTAGATGACTAATCTAACTCATAAGGGAGTAATGTTTTATTGGAATGAAAAATTTCAGGATTATTTTGTTTAGATGAAACATTTATTGACTAATACACCAGTGTTGACTCTTCCAGAGGTTGAGAAGGGAAATGTGGTCTTTTGTGATGCATTGGGTTTAGGTTTGAGCTGTGTTCTATTGTAGGGTGATAATGTAGTTTCCTATAACACTCATCATCTTAAGAAACATGACAACAATCATCCAACCCATGGCCTTGAAATTGTAGCTATGATGGATGCACTTAAAAGCTAAAGGCACTACCAATTTGGAGAATGGTTTACTGTGTACTATGACCACAAGAACTTGTGTTATATGTTTCTAAGAAAGATTTAAATATTCTCCAGAGGAGTTTGGTGGAATACCTACAACATTTTTTCTTGGAAATCACATATACCATGGGAAAAAGGAATATCAATATAGATGATCAGAGTAAGAAACTTCCAACCCAGGCCATGGAATAATCATTAGATAGTGGAACCTGATGGATATCTTTGTATAGTTTGATTTTGGAGTTCCAAAATTAGAGACCAAGGTTTCCTTAGCTAGTTTTCCCGTAACATCCACTCTTGTAGAGATTATTCTTCAGGAACAATAGATTGATGATGAGATTCATAGAATTAGATACTCTATTTATGGTGGGTAGAATGTACTTGACTAGTCATTATCCACTAAGGTAATAATATTCTATTTAAATTATTTTTTATGCCATTAGCTGTAATGAAAGATGTGATGGGATATGGCTATATCTCTTAGTGGTCAATGCACCCATGAACCACAAATATGTTATATGAAATTCATCGATGATTCTAGTGACCGGGTATGAGATGAGGAATTTCTGATTTTGTCTCTCGTTGTTATATGTTCGAACCGATGAAGGTTGAGTAGAAGAAACCTTCTACTTTTCTTTTTCCACTTTCAGTTCCTACATGGAAGTGGTATGAGATCTCTATGGACTTTGTTCTTGGATTTATGTATACCCAATAAAAGAATAATGTGATATGCATTGTGATTGATATAATGACCAAGTCATCTCACATTATATCCATTCATGATATAACCAATGTTGAGGAGTTGAGAAATCTCTATGTGAAAGATATTGTTTGTTTGCATAGATTTCAATTTACTATAGTATCTTTTTGGGATCCTTGGTTTACTTATCACTTTTGGAGAGGCTTTCTGGAGTCACTGAGATCTCATGTCTATTTGATCATGAAATAAAAATCATAGTAGGATGTTCATATAGAAAGAGCTATATAGATTATTGAGGATATTCTCCGAACCTGCATTATTGACTTTAGTGGGGTATGAGAAGATCATTTTGGGCTGGTTGAGTTTTCTTATAAAAACTGTTAACATACCATGAATAGAGTGGCTCCTTATGAGGACTTGTATGTTCGGACTTGTAGATATCTATTGTGTTGGTTGGATATTGGTCAAAGTTCTTTTTTTTCTCCACCAAGATTGGTTCAAGAGATGATAAAAAAGATTCAATTGATTCATAACATAATGTTGAAGGTGCATAGATGGTATAAATATTATGCTGATCATCATCGTATAAATTTATAATTTTTAGTTGGTGACCATGTGTTCTTGAATGCTTTACCCTAGTTTGGTCATAAATGGATTGAGAGGAAAGAGAAAAATTCTTCTCACTTGGTGAGACTTGTTGGGGTTGTTGAGAAGGTGGGGAAATATTCTTACCGTTTAACACTTCATCCACATCTGACAATGATGTATAACATGGTCCATGTATCATAGTTGCAATAGTATCTATCTGTTCCATCTCATGTTTTGAGCTAGAGTAATCTTCAAGTCGAATATGATTTATCTGTGATTAGAATCAAATCAGGATATTTCATTCTGAAACAAAGGTACTTCATGGGTGGATGATACCTCTGGTTCAAATGTTATAGTAGAACAGTTTTGATTATCATGAGACGTGGGAGATGGAGGAACTAATGAGAGGGAAGTAGACTCATATTTTTTACATGGAATAATATTAGTTAGATTCATGGGGAAATAAAGTTCTTTTTTGGGAGTTTGTAACATAATCTTACTATTTTTAGGTATTTCTAAACCCCTCTTTTATCAGGATTTGTTTTTGTTTCATTTGAGGGTGTTTTGAGTGAAATTTTCAAAATTTTGGAAAATTTCTAGGCTGTGCACAGTTGATTCTTGGTTTTCCCATATTGTTATTCATCTCTATGAAAACCATGCAAACCCAAAAAGTGGGGTTTTTCATGGTTTGAAAAACCATGTGCCCACTTAGATGAAATCATGAAACCATATTAAAAGGGGTGCATGTTTAGGGTGCACAGTTTGTCAAACCAAGAATACATGGTTTTTTTAATCTTAAATTTAGTTTTAAAATATCTAAAACCCCTTTATAGATACTATATAGGTTAGAATGACCCCCATAAGATTTATTATTATAGGGGAGCTCCCAATAGATAGGTTTGGCCCCTATACACCCTTCTGAAAGAGGATCGTTGTTTGGAGAACAATATTTGATCACTACCCGGTAGGCTTTCTCTTAATGTTCTCTTTCTCCCACTCTCTCTTATCTCCCCCTAGGGTTTTCTAGATCTCTATGTTGTTGGTGGATCCAAAATCCTTTATTTTAGATATTAAATCTATGGTTCATTCATGGATCTACATTGTCAACTGTCTTCTTTGGAGTTTCCCGATTAGGGATTTGTGTTTTAAGATCCCATGATCCCGAGTTAGGTGGTTTTGTTATGATTCTTATTTTTTGATAACTATAAATTGATTGATTTAAATTCAATTGTTCAAATTAAAATTAAATTTTTTTATTTCAGTGAAATTTCATTCAATTGGTTATTTAAAACCCAATTCCATTTAATTGGGGGTTTGGAATTTGTTTTGGCATAAAATTGGTGAAAAACCCCAAACTCCATTGAATTGGGGTGCGTTTATGGATTTGATGGAAAATTAGGAAATTTCAATTGTGGAATTTCAATTTTGGAATTTCAATTGTGAAATGGAATTGGAAATTGATTGCATATTCTTATATGATGAAAATGTCTTCAACTATTTTGATTGAAACCTATTTGTTTAATCGTGGAAAAAGGATGTCTTGCTTAAAACTTGTCATGGGGTTTAAATAAAAATTGGAATATTTGAAATAGTAAATGGGTTGAATTTTATTTTAATTTGTGTTAAAATAAACATTCCATTATTGATTATTATTAGAGCACACGGAATCCTATGTAGTTAGTGAGATATTTTGGATAAACACGCTAGGTTTTAATTTCCCTCGAAATAGATTGGTGATTCACAACATTAAAAAAAAAACATTATTAGCATGTCTTATTCCCTGGTATCATGATGATGTTCCTTCTATAGACAATCTCAATGGATTTTTGTACACATTTAGGTCATTGTCACATGAGTGTGTGAGGATCTAATAACCTGGAACTATCGTACCATTTTGCATATTACCATATTTTACATTGTTTTTATTTGAAATATATTCCATTGTTTGTTATAAAATGTTTTACCTTATTTTTTAATTTATATAAATTTTTTCATATAAATTTTTTTTAATACATTTTTTGCAGTATTTTCATCATTTTAAATATGAAGAATGATTTTCTTAAATATTCTTTTGAAATTCCATTATTGTTTATTTTAATTTGAAATATTTTCATTTGGTTAATTAAATGTTGGAAACGTATTATGAAATCCTTAGTGATACCCTTTCGGGGTTTTAGCTCATACCCTACCTATACCTTTGGGAGTTTGTAGTTAATCCTCTTCTAGGATCAAGCCATGGTAAAGCACCACATAGAGGGGGTTCTGGATTTTGATCTATGGGCTTGGAGAGTTCTGTTTGTTGGGATGTGTGTTTTTTACCTTCCTATATTTTGGTACTTTTCTGTATTACTTTGGGTTGTTTATGCCTATTTGACATCAAATACACTTCTCTATGTGGAGTTTTTTTCATATTCAAGCTGACTTTTTTATCTTTATTACTAAATGTTTGTAGTAAATTCATGCCCACTTTCATTTATTATGATGTCAGGTTCTTGTCTCCAACCCATGAGGATTATGAATGCCCTTTAATCTATGTTAGTGCCAGCTCAGTTATCAGGTTACTAGGTTAACTGAGCTTGTTCATGAAATTGAAAAACCTCATACATTCCATAGACTTTAGTTCATGTTTTCCATGATTATAAAAATTATTTCAATGGAAAAATTGATGAGTCGTACCTTTGAATAATGGATTGTTCCTTATGATTTGATCCCCAAAACAAATGGATTATGTCTCATCCATCTCCTTCACTTTTCGAGACCTCTTTTACTTATTATATCTTACCATCTTGTCTTTCTCAACCACATTATGTTTTCTTATATTAATATAATTGATATATGTAACTTACCTCTTGAACAAATATTCCTTCCCACTAACCACATTATTGTTCTATTTTTAAATCTTTTACTTTTATTTATTGAGCTTTTTTATCTACTCCATATATGATTGTAATTTTTATTCCATATTGCACTCCTGTTCTATTCTTTATTCTATATCATCTTCACTTCTTGATTATCCAAATCCATTTTCAACAAGAGAAAATAATGTGACTTAATTATCTTAAAACCTATTTGATGATGAATTTAATTTCTCATTTTTTCTCATAAAATTTCTATTGCCATTGCTAGACTTTTTTTTATATTATTTATATTTTTCAAATTTCTCATCTTCCTCATTTGATTCTGATTAAGAATCCTTCTTATATAGAAATTAATATGAAAACTATCCAAAACATTCATAATTATATCACTTTGGTCATCATTTTCTTTTTTCCTGTTGAATTACCCATTTTGAATACATTTAATATAAATGCGACGATTTCACTAAGATCTCCATCTCCCTCTACATATGAGTAACTTGTTTCTATAACCTCTTCCACTTATTTATCATTTTAATTTTCTCATGCCTTAAAAATATATAATATATTTTGATTTCATCTAAAATGTTGGAGTTTTATTCATCTCAAAATCTATGATTATTTTGTGTAACTCATCTAGTGAAAAATTATCTATTTACTCTAGGGATGATATTTTTGAATTAAATAGTTTTATAAAATTTTATAATTAATTTTTTAGTAATGATGAAATCCTATAACATATGATCAAAACCTATGATATTGATCAAAATCTCATTGAGAATTGTAAATTAGTTATTGATGATCTCATTATCAACTATCTTTATGTCTTTGAACAGGATTATCCATACTTTTATCTTGGATTCCTTGACAATGACATTTCATTCAGCACATGTTATAAAATATTCAAATATTTAATTTTTTATTTAATGAAAAATTATATTTATGAATAAATTTTATAATAAGAAAATTTGGATATAATTTTTATCCTTTCCATATAACTATTTATTTCACTTATCAACTTGAGTCATGGAAGCACCTTCTGAAATGGGTAAAAAACCCACTATTGTCGTATCTCTCACATCTAGGCCATGTTAAAGGAGATATATTAACATCATATTCCTCCATATATGATAATTATACCCATATAATTTAGGAACCCCTTGGGTATTAACTGATTTAATATTATACATATCTTAGAATTCTTATTATATCATTAGAGGAAACCTTAATCTGATACCACATGTAGATCTCCAATCTAGTTGACCCCTGGGGGTAAAATTGGTATTATTTTATAAATTATAACTATTTTAAGTTAGATATATTTAACCAATTAAATTTCATAACACTCGTAATATTTTATCATAGTCTCACCGTATACAGAACAGTAATGTAATAAAGAATAACACCAAATATTTACAATGATTATTTGAAAATAACACTCCTTTTTATGTTGGTTAGGAACAAAAATATAGATTCTATACTATAAACACAGGTTGATATGAATGATTTACAACTAAAATTATACAATAGTTAGTTATAAACACCAATTGAAATCCTCCAGTGAATGGTTAGATACCCGAATCACAAGCCTTTAGAAATTGGTTTGACACCCCAGTGATAAGAATATACTTTAACATGATCTTCTTTTTTAATGATATGATCATGTACCTAGATTCTTATATAACACTTGTGAATTTGTAACCCTTCATAATCATATGGATCAATAGATCTGTCTTTGAATAGATTCTTCAAGAACTTCAATAACCATTAATGGTAAAAAACACAACTAGTCACAAAACATACTCTACATATCAAATGTTTTGGGTCCTACTCTTCCTTCTGTAAACTTGAGAAAAAAGTTTTATTTCCAATAAAATATATCCTTTACACTACATGATTTATATGTCTTTGATATAGGAAAGTACTTGGATCTCAATTTTTATTCACATGACGTTAGTAAGTTAACTCAATTAATACACCTCTATTTATCTGCTTCACATTCCTATGTATATTAAAAATTACATAGAATAATATCATGGGAATATTATTTCCTATATTAAAAATATTGAAACTCCATGATCTATGGATATAGGAGTGATCTACTTATTTAAATCAGCTAACAATATTAATGATTAATTTCCCCATTCAAATTATTTTGAATTCCCACTCAAATAATCATTTAGGTATTCTAAACACCGAGGAAATTTCTTTATTTTATTCTCCGAAATAATCAAGTGTTTATTCTTCAAAAAATCCCACAAAAAGAAATATCCACATGTATGGAAGTATACCAAATTTCCACATAGTCCTCCAATATGCGGTGTGGTTCTTAGTTAAGTATACTTTTATATCTTAAAAAAATATGAAAATTGAAAATTCATGAAGAAATAATACCATGAAGACTTAATTTTGTCTGAAAATACTTTTTATCAACTCAAAGAACTACATTTTGTTTTAAAGGCTCACATTATGCTTCAAAGACTTAATTTATGATATAATGACTTAAATTTTTCTCCCTCCTTGACTGAAACACCTTTATTCTCAAATAATCACCTCTGGTCTGATTCATTGATTCTCAACATCTTGGATCATGGTAATCTCAAGTGATCATGGTGATAAATTATATTGATAACATCATAAGAGTCATCTGATTCAATTTCTTCCTAGTATAGAAACAATTGAAACATAAAATTTCACCTATTATACTTCAAAAGAATATAATAAGTATGTTAAAAATCATGAATTATACTATCTCAATGTATTGACCATAAAAAGTGACTACATGTGTAATTCCTTGACCATAGAAATTGATTTTGTAAAACAGATCAACTGCATAAACAACCTTTAGATTTAAAATGGTGATAGATTGATTGTATAGACAACAAATCGACCACATGACCAATCAATAAATTATGTCAATACCATGTATGGTAGTATTATATATTTAAACCAAAGTGTTGGATCAACCACAAATAAAACCCTAATTAACCTAGCCTTTCTAGGTAGATCACATGTTCAAATCTAATCTCCCATATATATTAAATTGTATAGTCAATTCATGAATCACATGAGTCTTCTGATACAACATTCACAATAATCTTTTCATAACTTATTTAAATCACATCCAAAGGTTCTCACTCAGTAAAATTATCTTCCAAGATATTTTATACAACACTTCTATATCCACCAATACATGGCCATGATTTCCTTTTGGAACAAAACATCAGTCAACACATTCTTTTTTCAACATTGTGTTGAAATTCTATACTCGTGTTCTTCAAAATGTAGCCTCAAATAATCTTGATTTTTCCTTTTCTATTTGGATTAATAGAACTCACTCAACCATTGTATTTTGATTTATTATCAATAATTATATCCAATTCCAAATCCATAATCCATAACAATACTCCAATATTCAACATCATATTCCTTTACTAAAAACATATTGACCTATTGAAAACAGATGAAATTCTTACATGGTAACTATAGTGGAATAATATTTTAACTTATACATTTCAAATAAGTAATATACTCAATGAGATCATTTTTTAAACAAAGGATGAACTCCTAAAAAAATATGAATGCACAAAAAAATAAGAATCTATTTGTATGATCAAATATGATTTCATAGATAATTTTTATTTGTACTATAACATGTATAGACACACATATTATGGGGGATGGTATTCACTATATCAATACAAATCATATAATGATGAGAAGAGTAGGACACAATAATAGATGAATAATTTAAATTGAAAAAGTGAGCCTTGGGGAATAATAAAAAAGGGAAATGAATCAACTAAACCCATGAAAACATTTTATGATCAAGGTTACTCAATAAAGATAAGATAATATTATTGTGTTAGTACATTCCACGTCATGTACCACTATAATATGGACATGAAAATCAATAAAGTTTGAATAGAGTTAGAATATATAAAAGAAACAATCCAAGAAATAGATAATAGAACTGATGTGGTAGTTGACACTGATAGTGAATAATTTTAGAGGTTTCCCAATAAGGGTAAGTTGAAGGATGATGAAGGTGTGTGTGGAAGGTTTAATATGATAGGATACATTTAAAACAAGTTCATTATATATTTTCTTGGTCAAAAATAACATAAAATTGAATAAGGGAAAGAACTATTGAGTTTAAGTACCAAAACTTATAGTATAAAGAAGGATTCCACATCAGTGAAAAAGGATGAGCGTGTGAATAAATAATTCTTGATCAAATGGGAAGATAAATTAGAGTTGGAATATAATATAGAAAAATAAAATAAAAAAGTAAATATATTATAATTACAAAATTTAAGAAAAAATATTGCTTTGAAGGAATTTTATACAGGAGAGAAATCTATGTTACCCTAATAGAAATATATTGGAAAATTTAAGAATGGTGACAACATTAAGAGTTATCTAAAAGTAGAACCACAAAGAATAATCTTCCTAGGTTGGAAAGAAATCTTGACCCATTTTTTATATCTAACGAACTAATAGAAGACCCGCCTTATTCTTGTAGTGTCCTAAAATATCATTTTGTATTTTCCTTAAATTTGTATTATCTTAGTCTACACAAAACAATGAACTTAAATGATCTTTAACATATTAAATGAAAATTATTAAAAAATTTATATGATGAATAAAACATATAGAAAATAAAATGATAGTAATCAATTATAATTTATTATATTTATTGGATAAATAACTAATATGATTAAAATAGAATTTTCATTCTCAAATAATTATTTAAAATGTTAATAAATAAATTATACCACTTTTAAAAGATTAATATTTTAATATATAATATTACATTCTTTAAATTATAAATTGTTATGGAATAATATCAAGAACACTTAATAATCAAAAGGATAACATTCGATAAAAGTAACTTTCTTCAGATTTTTTATTTTCATTTAAAAACTAAATTTATAAATTTTATATTATTAATTAGAAAATATTAATATCATTTTTTAGTTTTTAATGTAAAAATTATTTTTGTATGAATTTTTGAGATTTTTTGAAAATATTGTTTTTAGGTCAATAGTACAAAATACAATTTTTATAAATATTATGTCTTTTATGAAATCACTTGGATGTAAACATAACCCATAAATTATGAAACATATTTATTATAAAAATATATTTTTTCTATGTAACATTATATATTTTAAATGGTTATGTTTACTTCACGAAGCTTTATTTTTCATTTTGAAACATAACAAACATTTTTGTAAAATTATTTCTAATATGTTATACATCTATTATTTTAAAATTAATTTTTTATTAATATAAAAAGTGAATATAATAAAATATATTTTCAATAAATTAATTTTTTTAATAATGAAAATTTAATTTATAGACACAAAAAATGAATTACTTAGGTAAAAACTAGTTGTCATGATAAAAACTAAAAAGGGGTAAACATGGTTAACAAAAGCAATAAAATGCCTCAAATGTTTTAATTTTTTTAGGGTTTTTTTGAAAAAATTATCACGAATCCATTATTATCTATTTTTGAGTATTATTCACATTTGGAACATGTGCTTTCTTAATGATAAGATGAAATATTTAAAAAAATCCTATTCCTACCACTTATAAAAGGGACCTCCACCCACCCCATAAAAATAGATATAAATTTTAATTTTCCATAAAATATACCCTCATTAATTCACTTGTAATTATATATCAATTCCATAAGCTTCTGTACTCATGGGTTTTCTCTAAGTCCTCTTTTTCTAAGGAATCTTTGAAGGGAAGATCAATGTTCAGATCATAAGTACTAAATTTTCCCTAATGTGTTTTATTTTTTATCATTATCATTAAAATATATTTTAACCAATATTATATGATATATTCAGTATTTATATCATACTCAATGTCTCTATATTTCGGGAATAACCATGAACCACCTATCACCTTTTCCCTTAAGGAAAATGAAAATGACATTCTTGTGTATGTGCAGACAATGGCCCCTAAAAAGCATCTAGTTTCATTTTCATTGACAATATTACATGTATGACCCTAATGAGGAATTTAATAAATAATTATTATATTTTTAACATGTTTATATTTTTAAATTACAAACCATATTATACTTTTACCATATTATGTGGAAAATGAAATCATCATCCATGCATATGTGCGCACTACTGCCTCCATTGAATGATGCACTCCATTTTTCATCACTGTCTTTCATTTATGGTAATGAAAATGTATTTAATGAATGAATATTATTTTTATGAAATTATTTTGATTATTTGATGAAAAAATTGGACAACCTGTTTTTAACATGATCAATAAATGGATATTGTAAATTTAACCATCTAAAATGAGTGTACTATGAAGAAAAAAAATTATTAATACTATCTAACAGTTTCATATACATTAACCTAGGATCTAATTCTATTAAATTATTATTTATCACTTAAAAAAAACAAAAAACATAATTGTGCATTTGGAATAGTGATATTATTAATAATCACTTCATAATCATCTATTAAGTATGGCATGTTCTGGTTTAGATCGGTCTAACCATCTACGTTAACAATGCTATAAAGTAATATCATGTATGACTATGAGATCTTAATTAATGAAAATATATGATATAATAGTAAATAATTATGTGTTTTTTGTTTTGGAATAGAAACATTAATATTAAACTCACTAATTAAGATTCCAAGGTCTAGTCATTAACAATCACTGAAACATATTCATCATCGATATAATCTTTAAGTATTGTAACAAAAAATCAAATATAATTAAATTATAACATGATAAATATTTTATAAAGTATCAATTCCAATACATTTTATGATCTTTGAATGATGAAATTCAGGATAAGAATAAACAACAACACTGCTATTACGAAACTATTTTAGAACAATAAAAAATTACTCACACCCAATATTGAAAATATATAACAAATTACTGACATATATGTATAGAATAATTAAAAATAATGTTTATAAAATGTTATATATTTGAATAAGGTTTTGAAATATGTGATTAAGATAGATATTTTTTTTATACAGGATATTCAAGTTCTTTAATGGAAGTCATGGATTAAGTTAAGGGGTTCATTGTCTCAAATTTAATTTCTTAAGACATATTTCATATTACGCACCCTGATATATTTGATATGGTGTGATTATTGACTAATTTATGTATTTTAGCATTTTTATGAAATTCATGGGGTTTTAAGATCCATGTCGTATTCTTTCATTATATGAACTTCGGTTCAAAGGATACTAATATTGTAAGGGTATTCTAGGTCTCAATCCTAACCCTTGAGACATGTTATATTTTGTACTCCATGTTTTATTTTATATGGTGTTATTTTTAATTAAATCACATGAAAGTGTTTTACTATGTAATTCATGGTTATTAAAAATAAAAATTAGATCCTTACTTAATTTGGATTTCAATTTCAAGTGTTACAAAATCCGTAAAGGATCTTGATAAATCAAATCTCGTTTCCTTGATTTATAAAATCTCTCATTGAAATTATTTATCCAATTCTTCATTTATTTCACCCCAAATTTTTTTCATAGAACTTTCTCATCCCATTTAGCTATAATTCATTATTTTATTCTATTATTTTACTTGGATGAAATTATTTCTAAAAAAAATATCAGTGTTGAGAATAATTTTCATCCTCTTTAATGATGATTTCCCCTCCTTGTACATGTTTTCCTTTCTCACCAATGTTTTCTTATATGTATGGAAACCCATTTATTTTTTATCTCATCTGACCATCCCATTTCTCTTTTCCTTTTTTAAAAACATGGTTTTTTAATGATGCAAGTTTCAAAAAATTATATTCAATATAGTCAAAAAGGATTTCAATTTTATTTTTATTTTCATCATCCAATCAAAATTTAATATAGAAAAAATTTATTTATTTTTCAAGGATTCATTTCTGATTACTCATTTTAAAAGTTATAAATTAAAAAAAATCACTTCATGTTTCTGAAAAAGACATTGAAATTTATCGTAACTTTTCTTTTTATTGGAATATTCAAAACATTTTCTAAATAAATAATTCCCAATTTCACTACCATTTTAATATTTATTTCAAAAGGTCTTTACCTAATTAGGAGTTATATTTCATGGATTATCATTAAAAATATCCCATAATATTTTGGTTATTCAAAATTGTTGAAATCTATCACCACCTTTGCCATGAAAAACCGTCTATTATAAATAGGATAACATTTTATTCCAATTTCCTTCCTATTTCAATTCCTTATATCTAAATTTTTTATTTAAGGGTGTTCAATTATATACAATACATCGATTAATTGGAAAAATATTGAGTAAAACATATACCCTTTATTTATATAAAGTAGATACCATATACATCATTGAATGTAATTTACCTAGAAACCCATTTAGTATCATTAGATACCTGTCTATATTCCATGAGATTGTCAGATTTATTGATAGAAGTATGAATGTTTTCTTTATTTAATTCCATTTAAATGGGATATAAAATGAATTTAATTTATATAGATTCTTTATGATCTGAATGTGATTTGTTTTTTCTGTCGATCATATGTATTGATGATGATAGGCAGGGTCTTATATCTCTTTCAAATGCATTGGTTATGTTTGATATCAGATGATGTAGTATGGCATGTACATAATGAGTTTTCTTCAAAGGCGCGTGCATAATGTTTTTTCTCAAATGTTTTTCTATTCTTATCATTGTTCAACCATTATAAGTGATTTTTTATTTTCAGGGTATGTTACATTCCATGCATATTCCATTTTCTATGTTATTCTATACAACTATGTTATGCTCCAATGATTTGATATTATTATTTTAGGCTTCTAATTCAGGTTATTATTGTCATTTTTTTGATATGTGATAATTATATGATATATTATTATGTTATTCCATGCATTATGAAATGATTTGTGATTTCTACTTCTTTGGGTATGACTTTATTTTGTATACTAATTATACACATACTCCCATTTAATTCTCACTTATGATATTTAATTATCATTGCTTATTATGTCCTATATTAAGAATATAATCTCACCACCTTTATTTACATTTACAAAGGATTTGAATAAAATTAATACTTATGATGTGTCAAGAAGTTTATATTTTGTGGAGAAATTTTTGGTGATATTGAATAATAGTTATAGATTAAGCAGATCCTTATATTGTTGGAAAATAACCATCAGTTGAAAAAGAGAAAGGTGTTATTTTTTAGTGTTTTATCCTCATACTCTAAAACTCTATATCTATATGATCATTGTAATGTATATTAATAAAATATTTTATTAAAGTAATGTATTTATGATACAATAACATTTTAGGGCATTATAATCAGTATCAAAGTAGTTTTTATATAACATTGGAGATTTGGATGTTATTAGTCGATGATGTAAGTATCATCAAGGGATGATAAGTATAGGTTGATCATTATTTAAATGTTAAATATAACCCATTTTGTTAGTTGAGGTATTATCAAGTATTTTAGGGATTATAATCAGAAAAAATTAAGAAAAACAGTAAAAATAAGTATAAGAGATAAGTCCAAATATAGGGTAACATATCAAATTGTTGCAGATTAGATGAGACTGCCTCAATTACATGAAATTAAAGAAAATAATCCATTACAATACATTCCAAAACCTTTTAGGTTTTGAGATCTAGAGAATTAAAACAACTAAATAACTAAAAAATTCTATGCCTTTTTCATCTGATGAATTTGTTTCCCATTATATCAAGAATTTATTATTAAAAACTATGTCTTTAACATATCCCATAAAATTCCCAACACATGATACTATTCTAGACATATCTTGTGTAATAATTTTATTTTTAAATGGGGGAAATGGACATATTAGAAGGGTGAGATAAAAAAATAAATAATGAAAAATGTATATCAGAAATTATCATGGAATGAATAACATCGAAAGAATAAATATGAGTCCAATAATTCTATATAACTGAACAAATAAGATTGAAATAAATACATGGATATCATAACAATATAAAAAATCACACATGAAACAATACATGAATTCATGATGATGGAATATATAATTTTGCAAAATTTTTACCATTAAGGCCTCAACCAAGATATAATTTTTTCCATCAAGGTTGCTTCCATGGTATCATTCTTTCCATCAGGGTATCATGTAGGAAATAATCATTTTATTGGGTAAAAAAACAAAAAATACCCAAACTATTAGTCTCATGAGACCAAAAAATGCATCGAGTGGCTATATAAAAATGGGCCCCACCGATTACTTCTTTAAGTCTAACTAATTAACCATATGAAAGATTAAAATATCAATAAAATTCCTAATCAAATTTCCTTAAAAAATAATAAACATCCTTATTTATATAAAAACATATAGAATATCACTACTTTGTGATTCAACAAATTGAATAACATTGACATGAACCATCCAGAGAATGAAGGTGGACGGTTAGATAATATATAATCAAACATTAAAATATTAATCCACATTGGAATAGTAAATATATGGGATGTCAATACATAATCCACCAGCCTTAGCAGCCAATAATCATCTTTATAGATATAAAAAATATAGCAAATATTGAAACTTTACCTAGAAGATAAATGAGATCACATGATCATAATCTATCAGGAGAAATAAGATAGATGGTTTCAAAAGTTCATATCTTAGGTTTAATAAAAAAACATAGAAGTATATTGACATAAGTGGAAAAAACCCTTGAAAGAAAAATTCTTAAAACAACACCCGACAATAATGTTGAAATAATAGAAATATTTAACACTGGGAGTTCAATCCCCCAAAATAAAAAATAGAAAAATAAAAAATTGAGTGTATATCATGAATCAAAAATACCATTAGGTTAAAAAAGTTTTATCATGAAAAGTAAAATGGAAGTGAAAACATAATAGAGTTTTTTTAAACAAATTTCTCACATTACCGTAAAAATTATGTTTTGAGTCACTTTTAAAAGATATTTTTTAAAAAAGTGTACTGAAAATTTTGTACAAATTAACTTCTAAACAGAATATCTAATAATAGAGCCTTTAAAAAGTCATGATTTTATCCAAGGAAATGTGTCCCAAAAAATAAAACATTTATTCATGAAATTAAAATTCTTGTGATATTTTAAATGTACAGTAATTGAAAACCCACATCCTAAAAAAGAGTAGTAACCATTATTTTTCATTAAATCTAATTTTTACTAGAGTGGAAGAGAAATTACTATATAATTAAATCATATGTTGGGAGAAAACATGCATGGAAAATAAATTTTAAAGATGAAACATTATAACTTAATGAAAGGGGATTTTAGATATCAATATCCCTTACAGGAAACAAAATTTGGGAAGCATTAAATATTTTAAAAAGGGTAAATGTAGTAAAAATGTAAAAAATGAATTAATAAAAAATAATAAAATAAATTATTAAAATATATCCAACATATATAATATAATTTCATGATAATGATCATAACTCAATGAATTAAAATTGAGTTACTAAAAACTATTATGACTCTGGTAAAACATGAGTAAAAATCCATTTGTAGAAAATCATGAATTCTCTTAGTATATACAATGGATTAAAAGGAAATAATTTATAGAATAATCCTTTGATATTAAATAAATAAAACTCCATACAAAGGAAATATGATGCATACCATGTAACATGTCTAAAAGAATTAGAATTGAGACCATGAAAACCAATACCACGGTTGTGATTCTCTTTGTGAGTTCATATAACATTAGGAATAAAAAAATTAAGATTATTATATTCCATTTTATAAAATTAATTCATATATATTTAATTTTAGAAGGTGCATTTATTATTATATTTTATTAATTTATTACAATGTTTTTTCTTATGTTAGTTATTTTATGTGTTCTATTCAATTTCTACACAGCTCTTCATGTATGTTCAACATGATTATATGTTTTATAGAATAAATTCATATTATCCGTAATTATGAGATTTTATTTCTTTTATTATTATATTAGAATAAATTTTATATAGTGAAAAACGTTTCAATAGAATGTACTCAGATTATTATATTAACGATATTCTAGATGAGGTTTTTATAAAACTTACTATTACAATTTATTATTAATATCATATATATAATATAAAATATTAAATTTTGTTAATATTAATTGTGTCATAAAAATAATTTTTTACCATAATTATTTTTTCATTACATTCATGTCAGGTGGTGATGAAAAAAAATATCACACTACTTCATCAAGTCTGTAGTCCTCACAAACAGACAACAAACGTTCTTTTTTTTCTAAGCGGATGAAATGGAATAAATAAGTTTTGTTAGATAATATAATAACACATGATAATATTAATTATATAGAGTTAAATATATTAATATGGTTATGAAAGGTTTAGAAGAGAAATATTACGAATAAAAGTATAAGGATTAAGTAATACCCACATTAGTACCTTGAACTTTGTCTTGAATGTCTCCTTGTAAGTGAAGGAATTAAGATAAATTATGGTGAATGAGGGATTTAGGTCATTAAATGGACTTATATAAGGGATTATTGGAATGGGTTTAAATTAATATTTTTAGGGATGTGCAGTTTTGATCATGTGGAAATTATTCCCTTTCATATGTGAAGAAATGGAAACTTTTGTGAACACCCATTATATTTCAATAGTGAAATAACACAATTCAAGTGTTATCTGTTAAAAAAGCAAGAAATAATTGAGTCTGGGATGAGATAATGTTGATGAAACCTCAAAAATAAATATTAAAACCTGTTTTAAGCATTTCTGAATTTTTTTATTCATAGAGTTTTACTATTACCCTTTTATTGTAAATACCACAGTAACTAGTTTTCTTACAAGTACATCAGGATTTAATAAAAATATAAAATAACCCAACATGGAAATATTTTAGTTTATGAATATTAATTTAGTAAAAATTTAATCCAATTCAACACCAAAATAATATAAAAGTAACTTCTAAATTAAAATTGATAATGTATAGAAAAATAATTTTTGTAGAAAAAAGACTTCATATTTATTAGGTGTATCTAAATTTATTTAGTATTGATTAATAGATGAATGAGTATTAATATATATATATATATATATATAGTTTTAAAATTTATTAGATTAATTTCTGAGAATATATTAATTTATTTTGTTTGTTCAACATTATTGAATGTTAAGAAAAAATTATTTGAAAAATAATAGTTTTACCATTATGAGAGTAATTAGATTTAATCATATTAATAGTATTCTTATGCATAAAAATATAATGAAAAATTTTATAAACTTTTCATATAATGACTAAAAATATGAATTAAATTTTATAAAGTAATATTTATATGTGTAATAAAACTTAATTTTAATTTTAGCATGTGTAACTTGTAAAAACCCATTTTTAGAAGAATTGTATTTTTAAGCTTCTAATTAATGTGTCAGATAAACCTATCATTTCTTTATTTTAATGATACAAATTATTTTATTATAAAAAATAAATTTTATGTGTCTTTTAAATAAATCCCATACTAAATTTTACCAAAAATAATGTTTAATGAAAAGATAATACAACAAAAATATTATTTATTTGGAAATATTACTTATGTTCATAAAATGATAATCATAGGTTTTATAAATTTTAAATAGTATTTAATAACTTATTATTTTTCTCCATAATCAAAATTTTCATTATTTAAAAGTTTTGATAAAATTATATTTCCTTTTTATATACTAATAAATTCATAAATTGTAAAGTTTTGGTAAAAACTAAATTTTTACTATTCACTGAAAAAAAAATTATTTTTAAAAAAATTTAAAACACAAAAGAAGTTAATATTTAAATGATGAATCTAAATATAAATTTTATTTTTTAAAATTTAAATTTTAAAATTTTTGAATTTTATATTTAAATAAAAACATTAGAATATAATGAAAATTGTTTCATAAGAAAACATCTTTTTTAAAATATTAATTATTTTTATTCTAATTCCCTATAAATTACCATTAAAATTGATGTTAATATAGTATTGATATAAAAAATATATTTTATCTAATAAATATTTAGTTTCCTAAGATCAAACACATAAAAATTATCTTTTTTGAATGGTTACATTTTAAATCGTAAATCATTCTCATTAGTTATTTACCTGTACTAATTTAACTTTCATCAATTACTTGGTATTAATAATGACCATTATTTTAATTTCTAAATATTTTTCATAATTCAGTTACATAAATTTTTACCCACAAAACATATGTCTATATTTAATGATTACATATTTTTCCACAGTTTTTTGGGGTTTGGTGGTGTGTGTGTCACATGCTATCAAATATATTAAGTATTAAAGGAATATATATTTTTAAATATTAGGGTGTTACATTATCACACCATAAATAAATTTCAACTTCATAATTTTAATTATTATTTACTAATAATAATACTTAAGGGTATCTAAAATTATTCATGACTCAAGATATAACTTTAAAAAGATGCAAATGTTTCTATATTAAGAATGAATTGGAAAAATATTGTTTCTCTTATAATATTCATAAATTAATATTATCAAACATTTATTACAAATTTTCCTCTATATTTAAGTATGAGATGTTTATAGAGACATACCTTCCAAAGATTCAATTTCATAATTATATTTCCAACCAAATATTAAAACCAGAATGATTATGATAATATCTAATAGATCAGAGTAAATGACCCTATGAATATAAAAGGTAAATCTTAATATGTCTTCATTAATAACACCTTTCTTTAAACAAATGATACATTATTTTCACCCATGTCACACTTGGTTCATAATTTAACTCTCTTGGTTTAACCTAGGTTACTTTAGGTTGTATTATCTTACACTTCTTAACCAAATCCATAAAAGTAATGAGGAAATAATTCTTTCCTAACATCTTATAAAGAGAATGAAATTAACCAAATAATAACCTATGAGAGTGTGTATATAGTTTTTTAGTCTTAGTCCCACTCATCATACACTAGATTGAATATTATGTTGATAATAAACCAACCTTTTTCATGGTGATCACCACTACGTACATATATTCCACAACCACATCAACTTTTCATTATCAAGACATGTATGTAATTTCTAGGAAAACCACACAATATCTACCTTACCAAAACATTGAGATGTTATCATATATATATACTTATCCCTTATAATCATACCTAGTTTATCATGAAATCTCTATTACCATAATCCCTAAAATATTTAATATTAACTAAACTAACCCAAAGGGTTATCTATAACTTTTAAATTATGACTATTAATTACATATCACTTCTTAACAAAATTTACATCCTGAACCAACAACATCCTAATCTATAAAGGCATCTAAACCCTACTCTGATACCGGCTATGATGACCCAAACCCAAAATCATTGATCTAGTGTCAAAAACACATACTTTAAATATTGGAATTGATACCAAATATTGTTTCCAAGACATAACTATCCCATAACATCATATTTTATACAAACATTACACTATAATGCATTCGCAAGACATTTGTTGGTTTATAGTTTTAGAGAATAAAGAAAACTTAGTAACAACAAATACCATGTCATTATCATCCAATAGAAATTTCTCCAAATATATTATAAATTACATAATTATAACTAAGTCTTCATCATTTCCCATAAAATTATCTACACATTTGACTCTTCTAGATTTATAATGTTTAATATACTTATTCAAAACCTAGGGAAATATTAATATAAGATGGGTGAAATCCAATTATTTGTAAAGTAAAATGTTTATTAGAAGACATTATGGCATGAATATTATGGAATGAATAAGTAATATTCAAATAATTATATATTAATAAACTCATTAACATGAAATAAATCCATGTATGAAATAAAAATAAAACAATCACATGAATAACAATAATTGAATTCATGGTAATGGAAAGCATAATTTCAAATATCATTTTACTACAAGGACTTATCCAAGACATCATTCTTACCATCGAGGATTAAACTAATACATCATTCCTATATTCAAGGTCACAACCAAGGTATCATGCATGAATTGGGTAGGAATACATCAACTACAAAACCGTTTTCTTCATGAGACCAATTGATTCTCCAATGATCTATATAATACTGATCCCTACCATCACTTAGTTAAGTCCAATTAATTTACCATATGGAAGATATGAATATCAATACAATGAATTATCAACTTACCTTAGGAATAAGTAAACATCCATATTGAGATACAAATATATAGAACATCAATAATTTCTATGTCATTAAATAGGATAACATGGACCTGATCCATCCAGAGAAAGAAGGTGGATAGTTAGAGAACACAAAATCGAATTTTCCAATAATCATATATATTAGAATAACACATATACAGGAATTCTATACCTTATCCCCCAACTTTATCTGTCAATAATCATCCGTATAGAGAAATAAAATATATAGAATGTTGAAACTTTCCCTATCTAATAAATAGAATCACATGATCTTAATATATCTCTAGAAAGAATGTGTATAGTCACAAAAGAGAAAATTTCTAGTGTAATCGAAGATATTTATAAAGATATTGATATACATGGAAAAAACCATAGAAAGAAGAATTAATTGAATGGTAAAAAACAAGAAGGGATCAAAAATTGTATTATTTGATACCATGTGCTAAATCCGTCATAAAGATAAATAGAAAAATAGAAAATAGAGGTTATATCCAGAAAAAATCCCATTTGGGTAAATAATTTTGAATTTGAAAAGGAAAATGGAAGTGAAAACATAAAATATTTTTTAGATTTTTTTAGATTTTATCTTAAATAAGTTGTTACAAATGAATTTTAAGAATCATTTCTGAAAAGGTGAAGAGAAAAAATTGAATTTTTCTTTTCAAAAAATAACCTCCAATAATGGATACTTTATAAACACATAATGGTATTTATAGAAATGTTGTCTAAAATATAAAACATTTGATCATGAAGGGAAAAACCTTGGGATTACTTTAAAGTACATTTATTAATATCCCAAATTTTAAAATAGAGGAGTAATAATTTATTTATTATTAAAAATTAATTTTATCAAAGAGGAAGAGAAATTAATATATAATAAAATCTTAGGGTCTAAAAACCTGAGAATGAAAAATAAAAGTTCATAATGAAACATTATAACTCGAAGAAAGATAATTTGAGTTATCAATATCTCTTATTGGAAACACACTCCAGGATGCATGAATTATTTAAAAATATTGTTATGTGGTAAAAGATTAAAAAATTAAGGAATAACACATAATAAAATCAAAGGGAAGAATTTACCCGAATTTATGAAATAATTTTTGGAGAACGATCGTACCTCAATAAATGATAATTGAGTTACCAAAAATTATTATGGATGGGGTAACATATGAGTTAAAAGACATTTGATGAAAAATAATTGACATGGATTAATATAACCTATGAATTAAAAGTAAATAATTCGAATAATATTACTGGTATTTCAAATTATTAGAAAACCATAAAATGGAAACATGGTTCCTAATATGTATCATGTCTAAAATAATTAAAACTGAAACAATGAAAACCATTACCGTGGTCTAAATTCATTCTGTACATGCACTAATCTTCCAAAATAATAAAATTAACTTTATTAGATATCTTATTTGGAACCATATTTTTCTATATTTAATTTATTAAGAACCATTTATTATAATACAATATTTATTTATTACATAGTTTTTTCCTACATTGATTATTTTTGGTGGTTCGATCAAATTCAATATAAATTTTTTTGTATGTCAAGCATGATTAAAATTATGGTAGAAAAACATCATAATGACCATAATTATTGTGGTGAATGTAATTGATTATTATTTTAGAATAAAATGTATATAGTTATATAGGTTTTTATAAAATGAACTCGAATTAGGAAAGACACTCTGATATGTTTATATTTGGAGACTAAGTTTACAATGACCAATTATTATTAATATCAATTATAAAATGTAAAATATAATATTAGTATAATATTAATAGTTTAATAAAAAATTATTTTACCTTGAATTTTTTTTTAATTTCATCCATGTTAGACGGTGATGAAAGAAAACACATTTCATCTTGGAGGCGGTAATTCACACAAACACACGATCAATGTTTTTCTATTTTTATTACTGGATGAAAAGAAATAAATAATGATTTATTAAATTTATAAAATAAAAATTAAGTATAATAATTATACTTCAATAATTATATATTTATGCTTAGGAAACGTATGGAAAAAAATTAACAATAAAATGATAAGGATTAAGTATTACTCACTTTTGGAACCTGATATTTCTCTTAAAAGTGTCATTAGAAATGAATGAATTAGGATAACTTATGGTGACCCAAGTATATATGAAATGAAATGGAATTCACTGAGAGTAAAATTGGGAATGCGTTTAAGAAAATTTTAATGTGGATATGTAAATGTTATAAGGTGGAAGTGACCCCCTTTTATAACAGAAGAAAAAGAAATTTTGTGAACACCATTATTTCTCAATAATTAAATGACACTATCCAAGATTAAATGGTAAAAAATTGAGAAATAATGGATTTTGGTGTGAGAAAACGTTGATAAAACATCAAAAATAAATTCCCACACATTTTTATACTTTTTTAATTCATTATTTCATAGAATTTTTAATTTTTCCATTTTTTGTTTAGCCTGTGTTATTAGTTTTCACCAAATAAATTTATGATTTACAAAAAATATAAAATAAACCATTATTAAAAATTTTGTGGTGATGAATATTAATTTAGTACCCATTTAATCTAATTAAAATTATAAATATTAAAATATTACTTTCAAATTAAATTAGATAATGTATATAAAATAGTTTTTATAGAAAAATGAATTCTTGTTTATTAAGTGTTCATAACATTATTTAGTTTTGATTACCAATTTAATTTTTGTTAACATATTTAAATATAGTTATAATAATTATATTATAGTAATTTTAGATAATATGTTAATTTATTTAATTAAATAACAACCATAATGTCAATAAAATCATTCTTTGAAAATAACAGCTTTACCATTATCATAGTAATTAATATAATCTTACCGAGCTAATTTTTATGATTAAAAATCAAATGGTATTTTTTATAAAATTTTCACCCACTAATTACAAATATTAAATCCATTTTATCAAAAAATATTTATATATGTAATAAAAATTTATTTTAACGCTGGCATTTGTAACACATAAAAACCCGTTTATAGAAAAATTGTATTTTAAGCTCAATATTTGTGTGTAGGATAAAACTTTCAGTGTTTATTATTTTAATTATCTAAATTAGTTTATTTAAAAACAAATAAAATTTATGTATATTTAAAAGTCATCAAAAGCCTTATTTTTCCAAAATAATATTTAATTAAAAGAAAATAATGAAAATTGTTTCATTTATTAGAAAATATTACTTACGTTTTTAAAATGTTAAATATTTGTTTTATTAATTCAGAATAGTTTTTAAAAAGGTATATTTTTTCTCCTTAAATAAATAATTAATCAATTGAGTGGTTTTATAAAAATATTTTTTCTTTCTTATATAATGATAATGTAATAAAATCTATAGCTTTGGTAAAATCTATATTTTCATCATTCACATAAAAATAAATTATTTTAGAAAAATATATAAAACAATATTAAAAAAATATTTATATGATTAATATAAAAATAATTTTTTTGTTAAATTATTAATTTTTGAAATTTAACTTTTAAATAAAAAAAATTTAAAAAATAGAAACTATTTATATAGGGAAATAACTTTTAAAAAATACTAAACTTTCTGATTTTTATTTTCTTTTAATTACTAATCAAATTGGTGTTAATATATTATTCATATAAAAATATATTTTATCAATAATATATTTATTTTCGTAAAATAGAACACATATTTTTTCAGAAATTTTACATTTTAAAGCATAAATAATTAATATTAGTTATTTAACTACACTAATTGAATTTTCATCACTTCAGTATAAATAATAATGAAATTTATTTTTTGTAATGTATATTTCAAAATTTTTCTACATAATTTTTTATCTACTAATTGAAATGAAAAATTAAATGGTTATATATTATTCAACATTTCATTAAGGTATAGTGTTTCATGTATCACACACTATTAGACATATTATATATTAAAGGAATATAAAATTTAATATATAGAGATGTTATATGAATTTTTGTAACACTAGATATTGTTTGGTTCTTTTAGAAATCATATCCCTATTAAGATACTGGAATGTGGTTGGGAATATAGTACAAAAACACCTAGGGATAATCACTCTAAAAAATACTAGTCGAGTATCAACTAAACGTTTACAATGGTGCATGATGATTGATCCTAAGACTACACACCTTGCTAGATACTTCTAGGTGATATTCTACGGTTAATCACATTGAATTTACAAGATATTAAGATTGATTTATTATATTATGGAATTAGGTTAAGAAATATTTGATAAACCAACCTAAATAAACCTAAATTAAATAGAGAGTTATTCAGGTTGAATTGAAATATAATGTAATAATTTAAAACGGTAATACATTTTGAGGAAGAATATATCATGTAATTATAACACAACAATTATTTATGGTTTTAATTATTCATCAGTCATGCTAAAACCTTTTTGTTTTAGTAAAGGATAATGAATGGGGGAATAATGTTAAAAATAGATGATATTAACAATGAAGTTATTTCCTTAATATTAAACCTAATAGAAAAATAGTTAGAGCGAGAACTATTAAGATTTTGTTGAACTAGCTATCAGGAATCATTATTAAAAACTTAAAAAAAGTTTAAATCCCAAAAAAATCAGGATGGAGTCTCACAGAAGTTCACGTGATGAAGTTGATGGTGGAAAGATAATTCAATTTCCTTTATGACAAAAATGTTGTAAGAATCACCAATGAAAATATCTCAAAGGAACTAATAATGTGTTATATGTGGAAATGTAATAACCAAGACTTTTATAAAGGAAATTACATTTTAAATAAATAAATTCTTTAAAAAGTAATGTAGTTAAAGGAAACACATGAAGTACATTGGCTATTTTGGACAATTATAAAATATAACTTGACATATTTAAAACACAATTAAATATCTTTACAAATGATAAAATATAAATTTTACAATGACCATTAGGATTAGTATATATTATGTGTTGTTATAAAATCTAACTAACATAGAAAAAAGAAGTGACGACCTTGACTAGTAAGAACGTACTCTATGAAGAATACTTTTTAGAGATTTTTGTGGAGATGGAATCAATAGGATTTTTCCTTGACTAATCCCAATGTAAAATAAAAAATATATTGAGAAAAAACTATTTATAAGAGAAGTTAAAGAATAACGAGATTATAATCCAAACAATGTGGACCAATCCATCCCAAGAAAGAAAAACTGTCACACACCTTTCCCTTAGATAGTATACTGGTGTAAAAAGGGGTTATATATCTAGACCATAGTAATGTAAATTTTTATATTTTATTTTTAATGAAATAATGATTATTTTTATCGCTTTTAATTATTACTTTATAAGTGATTGTATAATGATTTTGATAAAAAATTGGATTTTTATATGTGGAAATCAAAATTTTATTTTTTATAAATATATATAGTAAATTTATATACTCTTTTAAAATTTAAATAATTTTTAAAATAAATGTTAATATCATAAAATATTCTTATTAAATAATTTTCATTTAAATATTAAATATAATTTAATTTAATGAAGTCCAATGTATTTTTAAAAAGGGACAAAAAGTAGTCAGAATCGTAAAAACATGTATTTTTCAAAAAATAAGTATTTTTTATTTAATAGTAAAAATTCAAGAATTCAGGAAATTATTTTGTCAAAATAAATATTACTTTTGAAATTATAATGTAAAAATTAGTGAATAGTGACTATTTCCAAATTTTATTAGATAGTCCTATTTTTGGGTAAAAATTAAATATTGTATAAATATACTATCAGTATTATGACACAATAATATCCAAAAATTGATGTTATAAATTCTATAAGGTGTATAGACAACCACAATATAGTTTTACCTTAAAAATAAGTTGTTTTTTGAAATAATATTATTAATTTTATTATCCTTTAGTGAATTGTTCAAAAAAATTATTATATTTTAAGGTTTTAAAATCAATTATCTATGAACACGGCTCAATTCCACATCACAAACAATAGTATATTAATAATTTTGGTTCCTGACCATATAAACTATTGAAAATTTCTCCTATTTATTAAATAGCATGGAAAGGTTTGAGGTTTTGATTATTTTATCATATCAAGTACAAAACATAGGTTTAGAAATTAATAAAGTATTATATTATCTTTTACTATAAATACTAACCAATCCTCCCACTCCTTTTCACTCGAAGACCTTTGAGAAATAATTTCATCTCTATATCCCCCTCTAAATCCCTCCCATGGTGTTCCCAAGATCTTAAGAAGATCTTATAAATCTCTTAGAAGTAACCTATAGTGAATTAGGATTTTTATACATAGATATTACATCATTATATATGAAATTCATTACATTGCAAAAACACACTACTGAGGACCATAATAGATTAGTTCTGTTTAAAACATGGAACATAGTATTATAATATGGTGAATGATATTAAATGTTTCCCACAAAAATATACCAATTTAACACTCTTCATAGAAATACCCTATAAAAAAACATTCTTCATAACCCATGGAAAGGAAACATAAGAAAGGGTAAGCTCAAATTCTAAGTAAGGGTAAACATAAGATATATAAATACATGACCATATGGAATAATTAAATAATCACGAGGTTATCTGTTCATGAATATAACTTAAAAATTTCATACCAGACCTACCACATATCATAAACATGTTTCAAGGAATAAAACATTATAATTTCAGAAAACATTGCCCATAAGGGTTATAAATCATCATAAATCAACCATGATCCATAATATCATATCATAAAATCATGTCACCATCATAAATATAGAAAACCATTTAATATGTCAAGTTTAACTTCTAATACTATCAACATACAAGATTAAGACTTATCATCTATTTTTCATTGTGGACCAAGAGTCACCAATTTCCATAGTGGATCTGGGAACACCTATTTCCTGTAGTGGTGAAGGACACACCTATTTCCCATAGTGGATCAGGACACACCTATTTCCCAAAATGGATCAGGACATGATTAGGCCTGAATCTTGACGTACATGGAAATTACATAGCTTTTGAGGAATACTTAATACATAACAAAAAGAGACACCGAAGGACCATAATAGTTTAGTGTCTTTGGAAAATTGGAACATAATCTTCTAATCATGATGAAAGATCTTCAACATCTCCCATAAAGATCTTCCCCTTTTGTTTTCTTACCTAAAACCTTTCTTTATATCCTAGGAAAAAGAATAAATATAAAGGGCGAGATCAAATGCTCAGTAAGGGTATGCATGGATAAAATAAATCAAATCATATACATTTTAACTTAAAAACATTACCATAATGTTTAAACATCAAAATCTTGGGCAATGACATAAAACATGGTAGTACATAAGGCATAGATCATAAAGAAACATTAATCATGATAAAATAGCATGGGAATAAAACATGTAATTGTGGAAAAACATTAAGCACATGATATGATTTCCATAGTAGCCAAGGCATTTCTACCAAGACTATCTTAGTGGACAAAGTCCCTTATTGAACCAGGTTTACTTACTATTCCAGCACTGTATTACTAAACCAGATTTACTTGCCGTTTCATCCATGTCTATCTCATGAGATATAAATCTTTACCAAATTCATGGGAGGGAGATATAGGTCCCACCCATCTCATAATGAAATCATTCTTACGTGTGCCACAACATAAAAATAAATCATTCATCATAATCCAAAGAATAAAATTGGTTTCATAAACATCATCCCATCATAATATAATCCATATAAAACAAATGGATATAATTTCATAATAATAAAAGTGAAACCATGTAAATCATAGAGTCATTATACTTGAAACATAATCATACTAAATAATGTCATCTTAGATGGAAAATAGTTTTGACACAACACTTGAAACGAATTCTTGAGGAAAATATCCTTTCTTCTTCAAAAACATTTTCTTTTCACAAAATACCATACAGTTTTAAAAGAAAAGGATTTTGTTGAAAATAATTATGAAATATTGTAGAGTAAGCATCATGAAAATAATGCATTATGAAACTGTAAAAATCTGTTCATGCCGTATAAGTTAAGAATAACATTCTTCTCATACTTTTGTTGGAAAAGTCAAAAAGTACCTCCTATGGTAAACAAAAGAAAGATTCCTTCCATATAATGTGGTAAAAGTAAAAAAGGGTAAAAATGACTTTAAACATACAAGGAAGATATGTAAACATTTTATGAAAAACTTTGGAGGACATATGGACGTGGATAATAATCATAACCCCAGTAAATACATACAAATAAACAATATCAGATAAGAATAAGATCGAAATAATTATCCATTACCTTATGTCCGATATGCTTTGTACGTATCCGAACATCCTGAATAATGATTTAAACAATGTCATTGAATTATTAAATATTCATATTCATTGTTATTATATAATATATGGTTCAATTATGAATTAATAATACCCATTCTTTTGTAAATCCCATGTTAAAGCAACGATTTGGGTAAAATCACCTTATTTATCGTACGTGTTTGGACATGTTGTTCTTGATGTTATTTTTACTTATATCATGATTTACTTACTTCAAGAATGTAAATAACGATTTATATATCATATATATTCATTTTATATCCAGCATATACAATTATTTATAATAGTACATAACATATGGAGGTAAGAAATGAAATGCACCGTTCATGGAGAAGGTAAGTCGTACGTATGCATGAACGCTAATTTGATTTCTATTTCTTATTTTAATGTTATTAAAACATAATGATACATAGGTATATTATAATTCAAGTATAATATCATATATAATATCATTAACCACATCCTTTATACACACCACATAAGGTATTAACGAATCACATCACTTTGAGGGGGCGGTAGTCCGCACTTCCTCAAATGAAATTCTCGTATTTACCCACTATGGAAACCATAAAGGCTTGAAATAATTGGGAAGTAAAGAAGAATAAGTAAATAATAAACACAATATATATCATATATAAATATAGTGTCATCACAATTCCTACCAAGAGAGGTGGTAGGAGAAAATCGAACAATCATTATTTTGTGAGGCGTTAGTTTTCCATCCACAGAAACATTATGTTTTTCATCCATTAGATGGAGGTGTGTGTAAGTGTAGTTCGAATAATTCTTATAAAAAAATACTAGTATATTTAGGATACTGGTTTTGTTACAAAATAAAGTATTTAATGGAGTTCAGGGGTTGGAGAAGTAGAATAAAAGAAAACAATTTAAAATAAACTGTTACCTTTAATTTGGGTAACTTCCTTTGGTTTGAACCAAAAGGATTTCTTGGAGTGCCTTATTCCTAAGGTAAGGCTTACAGGGGGAGGAGAGGTATGTAGGGAGCTTAATTGGGAAGAGTTTGGATGATCCAAAAGGCTTGAGAGGTGTGAGGAAATGCATAGAAGTGGTCTTCTTTTATAAGGGAGAGGAGGGGCTCTTTAAGAAAGTGTGAAAACATTATTTTATTATAAACTTATATTCGGTTTCAAGAGCTCCAAAACACATTAATGTAGAAGATAAGATGACTGATATTCTAAATAATGTAATCCAATCAGAATCAGACATGTTTTGGATAATATTTTAATAATTATAATCTAATTTATTTAAATCATTTATTAATGAGGTAAATACTGCATCATTATTGTTTCATTAATAATTTAATTTATTTGATGTCTAAAAATTATATAAAAAATACCAACATGTATGAAATATTATTATCTTTCCAATGAATATTTATAGTCGAAAAGATAATTTATATATCCCCTTTAAAAAATTAATTACTAAAGGATTTTTGTTAATGCCAATTTTGTCATTACATTAAATTAATTAATATAATGTGTCATTGACTTTCATAAGTGGCTCCATGGGGTCCCAAAATTGACCCATGGATTCCCATGGTCGTCCATTACTCATCCAATAATGTTTGGACAAGTGTTAAGGTAATTTTGAATTATTATTATATTCTTTTAACCTTGAATTACCAATTTACTTTTAACCGTGGTAAATAAAAGTAAAAAGTTACTATTCACCAAAAATTATTTTTATCTCATTGAAAAATTTTTTACTCCTTGATATTAACCATGTCTCTCGGATTTTTGAAATTCAACTCACAGAAGCAGTAAAATTATGTTTTATGAACAATTGCAAAAGCTCCTAGGAGGTGGGTAAAAGACTGTGAAAAGTTCAATACAATTTTATATATCTTAAATTTTTATAAAATGACACCAATTAATTTCATTGAATTTATATAAGTATTATGTATATATTTTTACCTAAAATAAATTTAAATAAAATAAATGATTATTTTAATAAAAAGTCGGTTTTAACCAAAAACTCAGCGTTTTCACTATTCATCAAAATTGAAGTTTTTCAGAAAAATACCAAAAATTCAGCCTAAGATATATTTGATATTCCAAATTCAAAAATGATTTCTATTTTTCCAAATTCAAAACATAGAAGTGGAATTAATTAATTTTAAAATTAATTCCTGTTATTAAAACAAATAGCGTGTTTTTAAGAAACAATAACTATCAAAAGATCATCACTTGTTTATGTTAAATTTAAAAGTGAAATTAATTCCAATGAAAAAAATTGGATTAAATGGTAAATATATATTCTAATTACACTTTAAAACCAATTAAAAAGATAATCTAACAATAATAAAAGTTGTTTTTAATTAAAATATAGCGTATTTTTACTATTTATTAAAATATTAAAGTTATCAGAATAATATGAAAAAATTATCCAAATTAAATTTTATATCATGATTCCAAGGAAGAATTTTATTTTGTCAAATTGAACTTATAAACATGTCAAAAAATAGATTTAAAGTGGGTTCACCATCAAAAGGCGGCAAAACTGCATTTTTTGAAAAATACTTATTTTACCCGAAAATTTTATTTTGTTCCCATACCATGTTCTAGAAAATATGTAAGATGAATAATAATGTTATAAAATTCAAAATGTAGTTGATACTATTCATAACGGCTAGTTCATAATAATATTATAACAATATATCATTGTTTAGTGAAACCTAGTACTACGTACAACACACGCTATCGAGGAAGGTCGCGATTGCGTGTAATGCAAGCCAAGTCAGGGTTTCATGTTGTACAAGACTCCTCTGTTGTCTCATATAACATAATCCAACCATATTTCATTTATACGTTGAATATATATATATATATACATATACACACTCAATGTTTCGTAGAATAACTACTATCAAAATTGTGTGTAACATGATCCAAGAATAGTGTTGTGTATACTACAAGATAATACGGTGTTGCGTATAGTAAAAGATAATCTTGGTGTAGTGTATTATTGAACACATCAAAGAAATTAAAAATAATATATCTCATAAAATCTCGGGTTGTTTCATTCTACCCCCCTTAAAATTAATTTTTCCCTCGAAATTCGTCAGGGTTATAAATGGTTTACTACTTGAAAGTTTCATTCGTAGAAACCCACATCGTAAAAAGGAATACTACAACTTCATTTTAAAAAAGGGAAGTAAGAATCATAACAGTCACCAAAGTAACTCAACTTTGGGTTTCCACATAGGATAACATAGGTGAAAATATGGATATGGAAGAGAAATCTAACCATCAAGTTATGATGGAGAGTGGTAGAGAACATGGCTATGAAAAAATCTATCAATCACAAAACCATAAATTTTTGATGATTTAAGGTACTATCTAATTCGTCAGATGTGAGGACACTAGGAAAAAAAATTTGGTTTTCAAGATCATTCCCCTAAATTTGACGAATAATTAATATAAATACTTACTTTATTTTGGTACAATCTCACTGTTGTTTGTGCCTTGAACAATTTCAACATCATCTCTTAAAGAAATGATGTTGAATTTGTCTTCCGTTAAGTGTTAGCATATCATGCAATAGAATGTTGGGTCATTCCATCTGTCTCAAACAAATGGTTTTCAAAAGTTATCAAATATACACAAGTCCGTCTATGGTGAGGTTAATCGTATATGATTCCAAAAATGGACTTATACTTCATCTATCATACCGATTAATATAATAAAACTATTTTTTACTAATCAGGGACTTCAGGTAGGCTAGTGGTAGGCAATAAAGGCCAGTCGTACATTGGTTGTGGGTTTGATTCCCACATCCTTGTCAAACGCGATGGGTTGTCGCACGTCCTGCAGGTTTTCCTTTTTCTAAAATTACACCATTATGAAATTCCATAGATAATATCAAAAATAGTTCTAGCCTTAAATAAAACTAACTTAAGTCCAACATAATCCATTTCAAATCTTTTGGCTTATCCAAAATAATTCTGTCCAATCTTATAGTATAAAGAAAACAATTACTAGAAATTTCATCTACTGAGCATGTGAATTCCTTCATTTAACCCCCATATATCATAAGATATATCTTGTTGTTGGTCACATTCCTAACATGTGAATACCTTAATCATGTATTCTCCTGAAAAATGAATACCCATTGAACCTTAGTGAAAACATGAATGTTGTTAAAAGTTCTCTCTTTCCCCATACCAAAATCCCAAAATTTCTATATACACAAACCATGATATCACATTGTCTTTATATCATTCATGAGCTCATTAATATTATTAAACATCTCATTATCTCCTTATCCATTCATTATATTCATATCATCTACTTTCCAAAAATATTTGATTAACCTTTTATGGTTACCGGTACCATTCATCATATAATTTCAACTCAAGAAAAGGCAACAGTGTAACAATCCTTAGATTTTTCTTTATTCCATAGTACCATACATTATTCTTGATAAATATACAATCATGACAATACCTTCTTAAACCACTGACTAAGCTTGATCATTTCATCCATCTCATATATCATTCGTAGTCTCTTCATCATCATCCACATAAATACTACCCATATTACCATGCTGATTCTGTTTATGAGATTTTCTCTTTGGGAATTGGTTTTCATAAGTCCGTACATTCCACATTTAAAACACTTTACCATTGTTGAAGTCTTAGAAATACCATTATCCTTGTCCATGGTGTTAATTGAACCTTTTCTTTTACAATTACTAGCTTTGTGTCCTTCTTTTCCACACCCAAAGCATCTTCCAGTTCCTTTGAAACATTCTCCTTCATCTCTATTCCCACATGATTCACATGAGGAAAATCAAACTTTATTTCCTCTATGATCATCATGAAACTCATTCTTTCTCTTATTAACTGAGTCAGGAAACATAACAAAGCTGAGATTATTGATCATATTATGAGATTTCTGATTAGGTATAATAACGATGTCCCACCTTCCAAATCCCATTTGATTTTCTTGATCATGAATAATATCATTCCATTGTCCATCATATTATTCATTATCATGAATCTTCTTGTTTCCAGCCATTTTCTGAAACCCAAAAAGAATAGTGTGAGAGGCAAAAATCATGCTAGGGAAAAAACATAATAAAGGGGGAGTACCTTCAATATCTAACATCTTATTTTTAATTCTATGATCGTTACCATAATTCTAGAACTATAACCTATACGTATACTTAACCTTAGGGAAATGCCTAGAAAATCCTTAGAAATATCTCTAGGGATCTCACTAATGTTTTTGCATCTTAGTTTCCAAAGGTTGACTAAACCTTTCCCTTGATACCAACTATAGAGGCCCGAAGCTTGATGTACATGGAAAATACATTGCTTTTGCAGAATTCTTAATACATAACAAAAACAGACACCAAAGGACCACAATAGTTTAGTGTCTTTGGAAACTTGGAACATAATCTTCTAATCATGGTGAAAGATCTTCAACATCTCTCATAAAGATCTTCCCCCATTGTTTTCTTACCTAAAACCTTTCTTTATATCCCGGGGAAAAGAAAACATAAAAAGGGTGAGATCAAATGCTCACTAAGGGTAATCATGGATAAAATAAATCAAATCATATACATTTGAACTTAAAAACATTAACATAATGTTTAAACATCAAAATCTTGGGCAATGACATAAAACATGGCAGTACATAAGGCATAGATCATAAAGAAACATTAATGATGATAAAATAGAATGGGAATAAAACATGTAATTGTGGAAAAACATTAAGCACATGATATGATTTCCATAGTATCCAAGGCATTTCTACCAAGACCATCTTAGTGGACAAAGTCACTTACTGAACCGGGTTTACTTTCCGTTCCAGCCCTGTATTACTGAACCGGATTTACTTTCTGTTTCATCCATGTCTATCTCATGAGATATAAATAATTAACCAATTCATTGGAGGGAGATATATGTCCCATCCATCTCATAATTAAATCATTCTTACGTGTGCCACAACATAAACATAAATTATTCATCATAACCCAAAGAATAAAATGGGTTTCATAAACATCATCCCATCATAACATAATCCATATAAAACAAATGGATATCATTTCATAAAAAGAAAAGTGAAACCATGTAAATCATAGAGTAATTATACTTGAAACATAATCATACTAAATAATTTCATCTTATATGGAAAATAGTTTTTACAAAACACTTGAAATGAATTCTTGAGGAAAATATCCTTTCTTCTTCAAAAAAATTTTCTTTTCACAAAATTCCATACAATTTTAAAAGAGAATGTTTTTTTTGAAAATTATTATGAAATATTTTAGAGTAATATTCATGAAAATAATGCATTATGAAACTGTAAAAATCCGTTAATTCCATATAAGTTAAAAATAACATTCTTCTCGTACTTTTGTCAGAAGTGTCAAAAAGTACCTCGTATGGTAAACAAAATAAAGATTCCTTCCATACGATGTGATAAAAGTAGAAAAGGGTAAAAATGAACTTAAACATACAAGGAATAAAATTAAACATTTTATGAAAACATTTTGAGGACATATGGACATGGATAAAAATCATAACCCCAGTAAATACTTACCAATAAATATTCTCAGATAAGAATGAGATTGGAATAATTATCCCTTACATTAGGTCCAATATGCTTTGTATGTATCTGAAACTCCTGTATAATGATTTAAATAATGTCATTTACTTATTACAAAATCATGGTCATTATTATGATATCATATAAGGTTCAAATATGACTTTATATTACCCGTTCTTTTGTAAATCCCATGTTAAAGCAACGTTTTGGGTAAAATCATCTTATTTATCGTACGTGATTGGACTTGTTGTTATTGATGTTATTATTACTTATATCATAATTTACTTACATCCAGAATGTAAATAAAGATTTATATATCATATATATTCATTTTATATCCAGAATATACTTGTATTTATAATAGTACATAACATATGGAGGTAAGAAATGAAATGCACCGTTCATGGAGACGGTAAGCCGTACATATGTATGAACGAAACTTTCATTTATATTTATTATTTTAATGGAATTAAAACATAACGATACATAGGTATATTATAATTCCAGTATAATATCATATATAATATCATTAACCACATCCTTTATGCATCCCACATAAGGTATTAACGAATCACATCACTTTGAGGGGGCTGTAGTCTGCACTTCCTCAAATGAGATTGTCGTATTTACCCACTATGGAAACCATAAAGGCTTGAAATAATTTAGAAGTAAAAAAGAATAAGTAAATCATAAACATAATATATATCATATATGAATATAGTTCCATCACAATGGCCACCATGAGAGGCGGTAGGAGAAAATCGAACAATCATCATTTCTTGAGGCGTTAGTTTTCCATCCACTGAGACATTATTTTCTTCATCCATTAGATGGAGGTGTGTGTAAGTGAAGTTCGAATACACCACATAACAAAATACTAGTATATTTAGGATACTGGTTTTGTCACTAAAGAAAGGATTAAAAGGAGTTTAGGGGTTGGAGAAGTAGAATAAAAAAAACATTTTAAAGAAACCGTTACATTTAATTTGGGTAACTTCTTTTGGTTTGAACCAAAAGGAATTTTTGGAGTGCCTGATGCATAAGGTAAGGCTTCTAGGGGGAGGAGAGGGATGTAGGGAGATTAATTGGATAGAGTTTGAACGATCCAAAAGGCTTGATAGGTGTGAGTAATTGCATAGAGGTGGTCACCTTTTATATGGGAGAGGAGGGGCTCTTTAGGAAATTGTGAAAACATTATTTTATTATAAACTCATCTTCGGTTTCAAGAGGTCCAAAACACATTAATTTCAAAGATAATATGACTCATATTAGAAATAAAATCATTCAATGATAATTGGACATGTTTTGGATAATATTTTAATCATTATAATCTAATTTATTTAAATCATTTATTAATGAGGTAAATACTGCATCATTATTCTATTATAAATAATTTAATTTATTTGATGTCTAAAAATTATAAAAAAATACCAACACATAGGAAATCGTTTTATATTTCTAATGAATATTTATAGTTGAAATGATAATTTATATATCCTATTTAAAAAATAAATTTCTAAAGGATTTTTGTTAATGCCAATTTTGTCTTTACATTAAATTAATTAATCTAATGTGTCATTGTCTTTCATAAGTGGCTCCATGGGGTCCCAAAATCGACCCAAGGATGCCCATGGTCGGCCATTACTCATCCAATAAGGTTTAGACAAGTGTTAAGGTAATATTGAATTATTATAATATTATTTTAACCTTGAATTACTCTATTTACTTTTAACTGTGGTAAATAAAAGTAAAAAAGTTACTATTCACCAAAAATTATTTTTATCTAATTAAACCAAATTTTACTCATTGATATTAATAGTGTCTCTAGGATTTTCAAAATTCAACTCACAAAAGTAGTAAAATTATGTTTTATGAACAATTATAAAAGCTCCTAGGAGGTGGGTAAAAGACGGTGAAAAGTTCAATACAATTTTTATATATCTAAAATTATTATGAAATGAATCCAATGAATTAAATTTAACTTATATAAGCATTATGTGTCTATTTTTACCTAAAATAAATTTAAATAAAATAAATTATTATTTAAATAAAAATTTGGTTTTAACCAAAAACTAAGTGTTTTCACTATTCATCAAAAAATGTAGTTTTTCAGAAAAATACCAAAAATTAAGCCTAATATATATTTGATATTCAGAATTAAAAAAAGATGTCTATTTTTCCAAATTCAAAACATATAAGTGGCATTAATTAATTTTAAAATTAATTACCGTTATCAAAACAAATAGCGTGTTTTTAAGAAACAATAACTATCAAAAGATCATCACTTGTTTATGTCCAATTTCAAAGTGAAATTAATTCCAATGAACAAAATTGGATTAAATGTTAAAAATATATTATAATTACACTTTTAAACCAATTAAAAAGATAATATAACAATAAAAAAGTTGTTTTTAATTAAAATATAGCGTGTTTTTACTTTTCATTTAAATTTTAAAGTTATTAGAATAATATGAAAAATTTATCCAAATTAAATTTTATATCCTGATTCCAAGGAAGAATTTTATTTTTTGAGACTAAACTTATAAACATGTCAAAAGCTAGATTTAAAGTGGGTGCTCCATCAAAAGGCGGTAAAAATGCATTTTTTGAAAAATACTTATTTTACTCGAAAAATTTATTTTGTTCTCATACCATGTTCTAGAAAATATGTAAGATGAATAATAATGTTATAAAATTCAAAATATAGTAGATACTATTCATAACGGCTAGTTCATAATAATATTATAACAATATATTGTTATTTAGTGAAACTTGGTACTACGTATAACACACGCTATCGAGGAAGGTCACGATTGCGTGTAATGTAATCCAAGCCAGGGTTGCGTGTTGTGCAAGACTCCTCCATTGTTTCGTATAACAAAATCCAACCGTATTTCATTTATATATTGAATATATATATATACACACTCAATGTTTCGTATAATAACTAATATCAAAATTGTGTGTAACATGATCCAAGAATTGCGTTGCGTATACTGTAAGCTAATACGGTGTTGCGTATAGTACAAGATAATCCTGGTGTAGTGTATAATAGAACACATCAAAGAAATTAAAAATAATATATCTCATAAAATCATGGTTTGTTACAGGACACACATATTTCCCCTAGGGGATGAGGACACACCTGCTTTCTATTGCGGATCAAGACACACCTATTTCCCATAGTGGATCAAGACCATTTACCTTTTCCACCATTTTTATCTCATGAGATATAAATTGTTACCCAATTCATTGGAGGGAGATATAGGTACCACAATTCACATAACTAAAACCATACTTATGTTATTCACAATATCATAAAATGTTCAGAATATCATCACATCATAGCTTGTGTAAAGATATTGGGTTTCATTAAAATTTCATTAATTCACCATAGCATAACCAATGAAAAATAAATGAGTTTCATCAATAAAAACATTTACAATTCAGATAAAGAATAAAGATGGTAAAATTAAATATTATTCAAAATAAATAATAAGTAACATTATATGATGTCACCTTAGATGGAATATAACTTTAGAAGTATACTTGGATGATTTATTGAGTAAAATTAATTTTCATTGAGAATCAATTTTTTAAACTAAAAACTTATAATTTTATTTGGAATTAATTTTATTTAAAAATAAAAATGAAAAAATATAAAGGAAGAATTTAAAATAATTTAAAACATTTATTGATGAAAATATCATTTCCATATGGAAAAAACAGTTTTGACAACATCAAAAAATTTTAAAATACTTTTTTTTGAAAATAACCTTGAAACTTATAAAGGATGCTTTAAAGAAAATAACTATTATAATTATGGGAAGTTTAGTTCATGATATACATGTTAAAAAAATATTCCTTTCACATTTTTGTTAAAATACAATCAGACATTACATGTAAAATGTTATAATATTTCTTTTCAAAACATTTTTATAAAAATTCAAACATGGTTAAAACTTTATCTTACAGAAAATCATAGGAGAATAAAACAATTGAAAACATTTTTGGAAAAGTTGTTTTGAAAAAAATCATTTTTCCAAATGATGAGTAAAATAATGTCATATTTTCTTAAAAACTTTTTCTCATTTAAATTAAATAAAAAATAGTGGAAAATTGTAGTATTACATGAAAATATCATGAATAACCAAAGGATAAGAAGATTCATGAGTTTCTTGGGAGATGGATCATAATATTTTATCATCAGAATCATAATCATAAACAATCCCAATAATCAATGAGACTGTAACATAGAATATTTACCACTTCAATAATTTTGAATGTAATAAAAATGAAGGAATATCAATAAAAGAATCTTAAAATATAGTGAGTATAAATAAATTCATGATATTTCATGTCAAAGGGGTTTAATACACACCTCATAAATGAAGATAAGTGTATAACATTACTACATGTCTTAAAAAAGACAAATTGATACAAAAATCCCTTACCACTTTGGTAAATTTTTGAAACGTATACCCCATTAAAGAGAGACAATCATATTGATAAGTAAATACCAATAATGTTCATGATAATCATCATAAAACACATTTATGGGTAGTATATACACCACATAAACAAAATTGGTGGTGAATATGTGTCACGACCCCCTCCCTCCAAAGATACCCCTATTTGGATGGAAATGAAGAAAGGGTGATAAGGAAACCTAGGTCCTGCCTCAAGTAGGACACTAATTTGAGACTATTACCAAGAGTGAAAAAATCTCACAATATAGGATGCATTACCCTTTATAAGAAACAATATCTGGAGATAAAATTAATCATCCCCAACATCCCCAAGTAGTAATATAAAAGAAAATGCTAAAAAACCTCCCACATGCATGAGAAAAGTAAAACCAACACAAATACAATAAATTATCAAATTTAAATAACAAAAAATAAAGATAAAGAATCAACACAAACACTATACCAAGGCCTGATCTAGTAACACAAAACATGGTCCACATAATCCTCCTGTAAACCTAAAAACAGTTTTATATACATACGGTGGGGAAACAAGTATACTCAATAGGAAAACCAAAGTCTCCCATGTACATGTAAAATAAGTGTACTAATTACCCTATGATAAAATAGTAGAACTAAACAACACCTATCAAGGTATAATAACCTTTCCAATATCACCGAGGCATTCTCACCAATTAATGCATGTAGAGTAATATAATATAAATCACATTGATGATAGGGTACCCACATCACTTTCCCACCGGTATGCAACTCTCACCCAACATCGTACATCATGGAGCTCAAATCCCTTATGCATTCTACATAACATCCCACCCATACACACATGGTCCTCACAACACATCCTTCTTGCACACACTTTGGCCTCACAAAACATCCTTCCTCAACACCCCTAGGTCTCACAACGTAGAAAATCATATCACATATCATCACATCTCATCCTGAAGACACATGGGAAATCACATCACAACTCATCCTGAAGAAACCTAGGACAAAAAATTACAACTAATCCTAAAGACACCTGGGATAATAGAGTACAACCACAATCTAATACACTAGCGGACCTCCGATAATTACATCCTTTGAAATACCTACTTCTCCTGGAAGAGTGTGTGGAAAAGAGTGGGTACCCATCCCTTCTTCCTCCTCATCAGATGTTTGAAAAAATTCACCTGCATGACTATGCAGGTGATTGGAACATAGTGCTCAATGTGGTTGGGTTGTGTATGAAAATAAATAGAATGAAAAAGTGTATACATATCTATTGGGAGAAGAAAACAATCCCATCCTAGGGGTTTACAACCAACTAACCAACTCACATAACCATTACTTTTACTAATACCTCTAAATGCATTAATTAGTATCTGTAGTACTCATTTTAGAAGGTAAAGATCCCTTCCAAGAAGATTAAAATTTCCTCTCCATTTATCACCCAATAATTTCATTATTAATCATCAACCTCCTTTAACCACACAACCCATCATTTATTATTCCATTAAAAAATTCCCATCCCATTAACCAAACCGATCCATGCCATTTAAAATATTATTTAATATTAATTAATATATTTCATCCCTACTGGTGAATCTAGAAAAAAGAAACCACATTCCATAGATAGCTCAACATTCTTAATAATCACACCTCACCTCCCCACAGGCATGTCCAACAAAAATCACATCAACATACCACAAGCATGACCAAAAAAACCATTCCCACACCACCCCACAATCACAACCAAACAAACCATCAGTCCCAGAATCCCCATTCACACAAATCACAGTACATCAAGATCATTTTTCATATTTACAAAGTGGATTTTATCAAATTCAACATTAATTATTTGGGGCGTGATCACATAAACCAAAATCCTAGGGAAACCATTTCATTACCCATGTACGATTAATTATCCAATTTTACTTTAGGGTGATATCACAAAATTCAAAATTCATGTAGTAATCACTACTGATATATCCATATTAAACAAATCCCCCAATGAATATAATTTTGAGTCGGGAAAAAATCCAAAACAATCCACAATATCACAATCATATCAATGCAATAAAAACATTAAAATCAAACCCAATTTTCCATTTCAATTCGATTAACCAATTCTTTATCTTCAATTAATGAAAGATAACCATGATCCATTGGTATGAAAAAGTAAACCCCCCATTGAAAGATGAAAAATGAAACAGAAATGAGGGAAATCCCTACCTCAAAAATCTTTCTAATTTATAGTGCTCTATAGAGAGAGGAACAAAACACCCAAAAACTAATACCACTCCACAAGGAACCACAAATAAACCTACATTGTACCAAATGTGGTAGAAAAGACAAGATATATGTACCCTAAACCAAGGAAACACAATCGCAGTGGATCACTAGGAGAAGAATGAAAGAAAATAAGTGATAAGGGGAAGAGAAATCACCAGAGATCAACTAATGATTTCCAATGAAAATCCACCAGGACTAATGGATCGAAGAGGGAGGAGTAGGGATCTAATAATACCTTGGGGGGACTAGGGTTCACCCAAAATGAGATTAGTAAGAGAAAATCATCGAATGAATAAAATTTCAGTTGAAAAATAATTTTAAAACCACACTGGATCGGGGTATTATACAACGTGTAATTCATTTTAATGTTGTGTAATAGCCGAGGTTTAGTTTCTATTAAAAAATTGCATTGCATATTAATTTTATTATATATTTTTAATCTTGAAATATTACACATCCTAAAACCATATTGACAAGCTTCAAAACAAGATTTTACATCGTGTAATCTACTTACATGACATTTAATTCATGCTACACCTCCAAATTCCACCAAAACTCTCAGAACATCCCCCGAACACCTTCCCTACCCAAAAATGAAAAATAAATAAACCAATAGGGTACCTTCCATTACATAAGATACCTCTCAAATTATTATCTCACTCAAAAATCCAAAAAATCAAAACTAGAATGAATGCGGTAGGAACAACCACCCCATGAGATACCTCTCATGGATCTGGTCATACCATAAACTCTACTACTATCCAAACATGCCAAACAAAACTACACTACCAAAAAATCATTATAAAACCATCTAAATATATATGCAACCAAAATCGACAACCTCTATATCCAATGAACCACACTTTCTTGAACACATAAATTTGGGAATTCCATCCTCCAAATAAAGATATTATTCACTATGGGTAGAACTAACTCATCTGCACGGGTTTAATTTCATCATAATTAATGCATCTAGATAAGAAATCAGGTCCTCCCCTTTGAGTACATTAGGATGGTATCACACATTTCACCACATAAATCCCATACTAAGGTAAACAACTCATCTAATAAAATAAGGTTCAATCCTCACATCACAAAGAAAAAAATAGTAATTTAACACTCAAAATAACTTCAAGGACTAGACATAAATCTCCATGTATTTATCTTAAGAACTCTCTTACTAGACATAATTCCTAAACAACACATGAACCAATGAAATGTTCTATCCACATAGTGCTTTCTCTTGGTCATCTTGGATATCTACTAGTTGTTCCACAAATGTCTCGTCGTCCTTGATATCAAACTTTCCCCAATAAATGACATGGGAGTCATTGTAAAGATACCGAATAATCAGAGAGACGTGAAAAAATTCGTGGATTTTTTCCAACCATGGTGAAAATCCCAACCAATACACCACCTTGATAACTCTCCCCGATAACTCAAAGGACCCAAAAAAAACCTGGGAGAAATCATACTCCCTCTATCGAAACTATTCTTCCCATGTCAAGGGCAAACCTTCAAGAACACATGGTCCCCAACCATAAAACCCAAGGGAATCCTTCTAATTTCTAAATAAGTCTTCTTTTGGTCATGTTATACTTTAATCCTTTCACCAACAAGCTAAACTTTCCCTGTTGTGCTTTGTACCACATCATGGCCAAGAATGGATGTCACCCCAACTTCAGTCCAGTACAATGGATAGTGACACGATCTCATGTTCAAACCCTAAAATGGATACATGATAATGGAAGAGTGATATATATTATTGTAAGAAAACTCTACCAAGGGAAGATGTTGTTCCCACGATCTAACAAAGTCCAAGAAGCACACCTGCAATATATCATTCAATTTCTAGATAGTCCGTTATGTCTGCCCATGTGTCTGCAGGTGGAAAGCAGTGCTAATACATAACTGAGTTCCAAAATAATACTACAATCCTATCCATTCTTGTGAGGAAAATAATCTATCCCAATCCAATACAATAGACCTTGGAACTCCATGCAACCACACCACCTCATCCACGTAGCTCTTTTCCAATGCATCCACTATGTCTGACTTCTTTTTCGCTAAAAAGTGGGCCAATTTCATCAACTGATCCACTATGACCCATATAACATCACAACCCATATGATCATTGGGTAAGACTTTGATGAAATACATCAATAGTTCATCCCATTTCAACTCAAGAACATCTAATGGCCACAAAAAACCACCAAGAACATGATTATAAACCTTTACCTTCTGGAAAAATAGACACCGAGCCACAAACTTTTCCATTTCCCATTTTATCTTGGACCACCAAAACTTTGTCATAAATCCATGATAAATCTTGGGAACTCATGGGTGAACCTCCAAAGGTGATTTATGAAACTCATAAAGAACCCCATCATGCATCGCCACCGAAATAAACAACCTTCTATGAAACAACATCTGGTTCTTACCATCATGTGACCATCCTTCCAGAGCTTCACCATAGATAACACAATAACACATCACCCAAACCTATGAGTCTCTCTAGTAAGACTCCTACACCTAATTATTTTGAGAAGGATCCACCGTCATTTAGATCAAACAGCCTTTACCACTATCCACCCTTGCATTTAATTTCAGGGATGCCAACTCCTCCATCGCTCTCTAAGTATCCCAAGACTCCCAATTGACATCATTCAATGAATTTATTCTCAAGGAATCAGCCATGAAATTCACATTTCATGAGGTGTATGGGATATTAAAATCATAGTAATAAAGAAACTCTATCCACCTCATCTATTTTTGATTCAGGTTATTCTCTGAAAATATATAACTCAATCTATTGAGATATGTAAAAAACACAAACCACTTCTTAATGTGGTAATGCCACCACAAATTCTACACAAACACAAATACTGCAAGCTCAAGATCATTGGTGGCCTAATTATTATCATGGGGACATAACTTCCTTTCCCAATAAGAAATCACTTCCTTATAATACATTATCAGACATCCCAATAACTGATGGGAAGTTTCATAAAATATCTCAAACAACACACCCTCCTTGGATAACAGAAGCACTGACTAACTTTACCTTCAGGTAACTGAATTCTTCCTAGCACTAATCACTCCACAAAAAAACATTTTATTTAATAGTAAAAGCTGTAAATGGGTCTAAAACTTGATATAAATGGGGTAAAAACCTCTGTTAACCGCACCTGAGACTAAGGAAACTATGAACCTATACCATTTTTTTGCGTGCTTCCCAAGAAAAACTGCATAAACCTTCTACGGGTCTACTGCTATAACGAACCATGTATTTATAGAATAATAAATTTTTATACCTATTGATATTTTTAAATATGATATTAGTTTTACGTTAAAGGGGTTTCTTTTTCTTATAGTGTACTTGACATGAAATGATCAGTTTCTCTTAAATATTATGCTATACAAAACATTGAGTTATACCAAAAAATAATACAATAATAATATTATTATTTTAAATGGTAGTTAATTCCTAGACATTCCATGGATAGATTGAATAGTATTAACTAAATTATGAAAATTTTGTTTAAAAATTTAAAATATGAATCATTTGTTACCAAATTTTTTATAAATTGAAATAAAAACTCATTGAATAAAAAGGATCTTTCTTTATGAAGACATTTTTAAAAAGAGAATAATTTTTTTATAAAATCATTGACCTTTTTAGGAATTTTTATTTAATGAAAATTTATGTTATATATTCAATTTAATATTTTTAATTTATCTTATATATTTTATAAATATTATTTACTAACCAATTCAATTTTTCAGATAAAATAATTATTTTTCTAAAAATGTAGTTTTATAGCCTTCTGATGGAGAACTATTTTTAAATTTAGTTTTTGACAGATTTATATATTTTATTTGAAAAAATAATTTTTTATAGAATTGGGGCATCATGAATTAATTTTGATGAATTTTTGATATTTTTTTGATAACTATCATGTTTTGATGAAGTGTAAAAATAAAAAAAAAGTTCAATTAAAAACAACTTTTCCATGGAGATGATTTATATGGTTAAATAAAATTATTTAATGATTTTATTATATAATTGAAATATATTTGTTTCATTTAATTTTTTTGGTAATTATAAGTAATTTCATATTTAATTTGGACATAAACACATGTAAATCTTTGGGTAGTTTTTATTTCTTAAAAACACGCTTTTTTGTTTTAACAATAAGAATTAATTTTTAATTAATTTATGAAAATTATGTGTTTTGAATTTGGAAAAATGAATTCCATATTTTGAATCATAAGGTCCAAATTATGTAAATAAGTACCTTTTATTTTTGAACATTATGAATAGTAACTTTAGTAATTATTTTTATTTTCCATGGTTAAATGGTAAATATCGTAAAAAAGTGAAAAATAATAATATAATAATATAAAATTACACTAAAACACATCATAGTCCTATTTTATGAGATTTTTTAGACCATCGGAATCCTTGGGTCAATTTTAGGACCTCATGGATTCACTTGGGGGTGATAATGACATGTTATAATAAATATTTTAATGTAAAGAGAAAAATAACATAAGCATGTATCTTATTAGTAAATAAAATTTACATGGGGTTATATAAGTGATATCTTTGAATATAAATATTAATTAGAAAGATAAATATATTTCCTATATCATGATATTTTATTTATAATTTTTAGATATTAAATAAATAAATTTAAATATGACACAATGATGATATAGTTATAACTTCATTAATAAAGGATTAAAAAAATGATATTATAAACATTAAAATAAATATTATTTGACATAATTAATGTAATAAAAGAATTTTATAGGTGAATATGACATGTTAAGATTTATTTAATTTTATTTATAAAAAATTAGGTTGTTATGAATTTGTAAAAAAAGTAATGTGTGAATAGTGTCCAAAATTGACATAATTCATAACTTAAAATATAAAATTGTTTATTGAATGATATTAAATTCCTAAAAATATAATATTATGAAAAATGGATAATTTAATTCCAAATAAGTAATAAATTACTTTTTTTGGGTCGTTTGACATGATATAGAAATTACATTAACCCACAATGTGTAAATAACATGATATCACTGTATGATTAAAAAGGGTAAAATAAGGGTTAAACCAAAAAGATAAGGATAAAAAAATATTCCAAACCTGTCCAAAAGATATTGGATGATGGTTATTTGAAGAAAAAATCTTATCTTCGAATTAAATGAGTTTTGGATGATTTTTAATCAAAATTGATTTTTAAATAATATAATATTTCAAGGCTTTCTTAAAGTTCCCCTCCCCCCTCTTATAAAAGGACACCACATATACCAAATTACTCACACCTATAAATCTCCTTGACTCACCCAAATTCTTCTCACATAATCTCCCAACATCACTAAATTCCTCCGAGAATCCTTACCTTGTGAATAAGGCTATTCATGAAGGCATTTTTGATCAAATCAATAGAAGTTACCCGATTTAGAGGTAACGTCTTCTCTCAAGTTCCTTTCCTTTTTTTCCTTATCCACTACTTAGGATATTATTATTCATTTATTAAATAATAAAACTAGAATCATAAATACACTAGGATGTATTTATGGTAATAATTCTAACTACACTTACACACACCTCTATTTAATGTATACGAATATACTGTTTTTGTGTACGGTGAACTACTGCCTCACGAAACGATGATTGTTAAATTTTGTCCTACCACCACTCATGGTGTCCATTATTATGGTACTATATTTATATATCATATATATTATATTTATATTGTCTATATTATTATGTAATTTCTATTTACAATATATCTTGTTTCTTTCCATATTGTGTAAATATGATAATTTCATTTGAGGAAGTGTGGACTACTACCCCCGCAATGTTATATGACTCGTTCATGAAATAAATTGAACATATAAAGGATGGTATTATTAAACCTATAATACATACATAAAATAAATATAATACTATTATTATAATATACATGTATATCATTTGATTATAATTATTTTAATATGGAAAAGAAATGAAAGAAAAGTTCATGCGTACGTACGACCTACCGTCTCCATGAATGGTGAATTTCATTTATTATCTCAAAATATTATGGATATTATAGGTAAATATATATTTTATATATATTATATTAAAATATTTTATAATATTATGGAGATGATGGAATTTTTACCACATGGACAATTTACACCAAAAGATCATTTTTTACTCAAGTACCAAATACCGACAAACTAACCGATATGAACTTAAATAATTATTTAAATTTTATAAAAAGATGATAAGTAATATAAAATTAATAATAAACTTGATAAAGGTTCTCAATAAAGTCAAAACTAACCTATGTTTATTATTCAGGAATATAAATAACGAACGAGACAATTCAGACTCAAGGTAAGGGACTTCGTCTCAATCTCCTTTCGTTGACACATATTTTGATTTATATACAACCTTCTTTTATACAATATATAACAAACCCCTTTTAATTTTAATTTCATTCAAATAGAATCTTTTTTCTATGAAGAGTTTTACTAAATGAAAAATGAATGTTTTTAATGCATGCGTCGACAACGACCTCTCTACCACCATAATCGTTATTTGATATTTGGATTCCTCTATAAGCCTTAATGTTTTTAAAATGAAAATAAATACCGTATTACCTTTTTTGTTTTGGTGGTAAATATGGTTTTGTGATATGGATTGAGTATTTCCATATATTGAAATGATTTCATGTGATTTCAAATGAAATGAAATGTTAATACATTCAATATTTTATGTGTTATGATTATATAATGGTACATCAACATAGACAGATGGTTACATGTAAACCAATGATGGGTGGTTGCGTGATAAACAAAATGATGGGTGTTTTCGGGATAAACCATGGATGGGTGGTTACGTTATAATCTCAAATGAATTCAGTATGGAAGTTGGCCCTATGCCTATTCCATTAAGTGATATGTGTGGAAGTTACCCGTATGGTTATTCCATTTAAGTATGTTTATGTCCCAAGATACCTTTATATTCTATATGTAACTTTCTATGGGATTTATGGTAATATTTTTGTTAAAAAATGGAAAGAAATGAGCTTATATTTAGTGAAGTGTTTTTGCTACTTCTTAATGTTGAAAAATATTACTTTATAAAAAATTATTCATGGTTCACATGTTTTCACAAAAATAACAGTTTTAATTATTTATGTATTTTTTACTGATATTTTTATGCTCATCCCATGTTTTGAAATGTTTTTGAGAAGAAATAAAGAATAATAGAGTCAAGGATAGGATCATGGAAAAGTTATGATGTTAAAATATGAAATGACACCATGTTTCTTCTTAAAAAGTTTTTATTTTATAAAAAAATGGATAGTGAGTAAAATTGTCTACTAATAATATTTAAGTTATTAGGTTTGAGTTACAACCTAATTATCTAAAGCTATAAACCAGAAAAGATTCTTAATGTGAGAAAAATTAGAATTATTGACTTCAATCAATATTAAGTAATCGTTAAGGCTAGGACCTTATAGTTGGTATCAAAAGTCAGTTTAGATAACCGTAGAGGTTAGGGTGTTATTTAAGAATAAGTGACATGTTTTATATAACAACATATGATTTCATATTAGAAAGAGTCCTTATAATTTTAGATAAATTGAATGAGTTTAAGTTAACATGAATATGTATATCTTAGTGTTTGCCCATATCATAACATAGTATATGATGATTTTACTAATATACTCACAGTGATTTTTTTAGTTTTAGTAAATAGATGGATCTTGCAGGAACCAAAGTAAAAAAATGGATGTGAAGGAAACTGTGTTAGTTTTTCAAATAAGAAACCAAATGAAATGAGACCTGCAATGAGAACTCTTGTTGTTATTCTCAACAAACTATCTGAATTCATGATTGACCAATCAAACCTTGTTAATTTTTCTAAGACATCATATTTGTGAGAAAATAATCCCTATGGAATTTCTAGTAAAAATCATAAAGGCAAGTATATTAAAAAACCTGTGTTTCAAGGATGTGGAAAGAAAAACCTAGGAAAATGTTTCAAAGGGATGGGAAGATATTATAGATGTGGTAATGAAGGTCATAAAGAAATAAACTCCCATGAAAAAAGTAAGTATTCAGTTGGCTCTATGAAAGGGAAAGAATTTATTTCTGAGGGATCAATTGAATGTTTTAAATGTAGTGTCCATTGTCATTAGGAAAATAGATATACTAAGAAGAAGTTTTGGGAATGAAATCAGCAGAACCATTCAAATTTTTTTACTAGTAGATAATTCCATTATAATTGAAGATAAGGAAACTAAAAATGACTTACGAAAGGATTGGATTATTTTTATCTCAATTCTTGACATTATTGAATATTAAGACATTATTCAAGATTTTCTTTGTAGGAATGAAGTATAAAATAATAATACGGAAAAACATGGATAAATGATCATGAAAGATCATTGATGATTAAGATGTCAACATTTTAGTAATTGAAGAGTTATGTTTGATCTATAGATAATTATATTTTTAAATGTGTTAATTATGCGATTAATTTAGAAGACTTATAGTATTTGTAACCCTTAAGTTTGTTATATAAAAATTTTAATTGAGGGATAATTATCTTTTATTTTGCGGATATAGTTATAATGAATCATTAGATTTTATATGATCCTTGAATTTTAGGGTTATTAATTTTGGGGATGGAAATGAGAGGAATGAGATAACCTTTGAGGTTATAATATGTTATGGTTATTTTTGAAGAATTGAATCTCATTATGGGAATTTGTTATGAATTATATTGTTTTAGGAAAAGGAAAAACACAAGAAGGGTGCCAACCCATCGCGTACGTCAAGGCCGTAGGAATCAAACCCACAATAGAATGGTGACAAGGGCGCATCACCTACCACTGACCTATGTGATGCCCCTGGTTAGTAGGACTTATTTTCTTTAGTTAACAGATTTTATGGACCAAGAATAAGAATCTTTTTGGTACATATTCTTTATCAAATAATTATCCTTAGTATGAGGAAACTTTTTTGGTGATTAAGTGATAAATTTTATTTGGATGACGTTCTCTATTTTGGTAACTCTATATGCCTAAGGAAAATAGAATCCTGTGGGATTTTTTTTGAAGAGTAATGATTGAATTTTATTTTGGAAGAATGTATGTTTTTATTGTGTTCAAATAGAGGTTTGGGTAATTTATGGAAATGATTAACCTATCATGGAGAGTATGGTATTAGGTTAATAACTTTTAAGTATGATACTTTAAGAGTAGTCGATGTTATTTTGAGATAAATGTTAATATTTAGCATGGAAGACTAGAAGATCAAATCCTTCTAAATTTTTTGGTTTCAATATTAGTTTGTATTAATTTAAATAATTTTATGGAAAATTTTTTATTTAATGGTCTTTGTTAAAATTTGGTGTATTGTTTGTTTAATTTTAGAGATTAAGAGTAGTATTTATTTTTATAAAGGATTATCCTTTTTGGGGATTATCTAATCCTGTACAAACCATTTTGATTTTGGTTAATGTTTAAAGACATGATGAATATATAGGTAATCTTTTTAGGGTTATTTTATTCTCTAGAAGTTGATATTAGCACTTCATGTGTGAAAAAATCATCTTGAATACCCATAGTTTGGAGAAAAGATGAGTTTGCGGTATAAATTTATTAAATGATGAAACTCTACTTGACATGTAATTATATTTTCTTATGTTATTATTCAATCTCATAAATAAATTACTCAAATTTATGAAAAGGATATTAAAATAAAAACGTTTTCCATTTACTTTTCATGTTGGTAAATCAAAGACCATTTAACCCATCACAAGTTTATTTTTTCAAGTTGTTAACATTCTCATGATCATTTTTTCTATCACTCTCAATCAAAAATTGATAGTTAGTTTTCTCTTCCATATCCATGTTTTCCTACATGGAATACCAGTTCTATTATCTCATGTGACCTTTGTACTAATTTTTATTTCTTTTAAAGTGATATTTCTATTGACTCTTTTTCCCATGTGGGATTTTCAATGAGGTTTCTGATCCCAATTTTAAAATAGTGAGGACGTAATTTCCAAAAGGGGGGAATAATAAAACAACCCAGGTAATTATAGAATAATAAATTTTCATATCTATTGATATTTATGAATAAGATATTACTTTTACACTAAAGGGGACTCCTTGTCTGAGAGCGTACTTGACACGCAACAATGGGTTTCTCTGAAATTTTACGTAGCACACAACATTGAGTTATACAAAAAAATAATACAATAATAATAATATTATTTTAAATGGTAGTTAATGACTAGTCATTGTATGGTGGGAATTAATTGTATAAACTGAATTATGAAAATTTGGTTTACGCATGTTTAAATAAAGAATCATGGGTTACCTAATTTATTAGAAGTGGAAATAAAAAGTTATTGAATATAAGTGATGTGTTTTTATGAAGTCCTTTTTAAAAAGAGAATAATTTTGTTTATAAAATCTTATCACTCTTTATGGATTTTGTATTTAATGAAAGATATATGTTATATATGGAATGTAATATTTTAAATTCATATTATATGTTTTCTAGATATGATATAAGAAGAAATTCATTTTTTGGGATAGAAGAAGTATTTTTCTAAAAATGCAGTTTTACCACCTTTTGATGACGAATCCTTTTTAAATTTAGTTTTTCACCTTTATATGTTCTATTTTAAAAAAATAAACTTTTTATTTAGAATCAAGGAATCAAGATTTACTTTGGTTGATTTTTTGATATTTTTCTGATAACTATCATGTTTTGAGGAATAGTAAAAATACTCTAAATTTTAATTAAAAACAACGTTTTTCCATTGAGATAATTTATATGGTTAAATAATAATATTTATTAGTTTTAAAGTATATATGTAATATTTTTTTTCATTTAATCCAATTTTGGTAATTATAAGTAATTTCATATTCAAATTGGACATAAACACATGTCAACTTTTGAGAGTTTTTACTTCTTAAAAACACATTTTTCGGTTTTGACACTAAGACTTAATTTTAAATTAATTTATAGAAATTATGTGTTTTGAAATTGAAAAAAATGGATTCTATATTTGGAATCATAGGGTCCAAATTGTGTAAATAAGTACCATTTACTTTTGGAAATAATGAATAGTAACATCAATAATTATTTTTATTTATCATGGTTAAATGGTAAATATGGTAAATAAGGATAAAAAATAAAATTATAATAATATCAAAATACCCTAAAACCTGTCTTCGTTGTATTTTATGAGATAATTATGACCTTTTTAATCCTTGTGTTGATTTTAGGACCCCATCGATCCAATTTGGAGTGATAATGACATGTTATAATAATAAATTTAAATAAAAGAGAAAAATAACATAAAAACGTATATTCTTAGTAAAATAATATATATAGGGTTATATAAGTAATATATTAGACTATAAATTGTCATTATAAATATAAAATCATTTCCTAAATCATTATATTTTATTTATAATTTTTTGACATTAAATAAATAATATTAATTATAACACAATGTTGATGCAATGGTTGCTTCATTAATAAAGGATTCAAACAAATGATATTATAAATATTAAAATAAATATTATATGGCATAATTAATTCCATAAATGAATTTTATAGGAAAATATGACATGTTGGGATGGATTAAATGATTTTTTACTATGGAATCAGGTAGTTATGAATTTGTAAAAAAGTCAAGAATGAATAGTGTCCAAAAATGACATAATTCATAACTTAAAATATAAAATAGTTTATTAAATGATATTAAATTCTTAAAAATCAATGATTCATAAAAATGGTTTCTATAAGTCCAAATATGACATAAATTATATTATTTTGGGTCATTTTACATGATATAGTAATTATATTAACCCAAAATCTCAAAATAACATGATACCACTCTAAGATTAAAAAGGGTAAAATAAGGGTTAACCCAAAAAGATAAGGGTTTAAAAATATTCAAAACAAGTCTATAAATTATTGGATAATGTTTATTAGAACAAAAATAATCTTATATTCGAATTAAATTATTGTTGGACAATTTTTAATCAAAATTGAATTTATAATAAAATAATATTTCAAGGCTTTCCTAAAGTGCCCCTCCTTCCTCTTAAAAAAGGTCACCACCACTACCCACTTACTCGCTCATATAAATCCCCTTGTATAATCCAAATTGTGATCACATAATCTACCAAAATCCCTTAATTACTCCTAGTATCATTACCTTGGTCATAGGGCTATTCAAGAAGACCCTATGGCTCAAATCAAAAGACGTTACTTGATTTAGAGGTAACGTCTTCTCTCAAGTTCCTTTACTTAATTTTCATTCTCCACTATCTATACTCTTATTACTATTTTATTACATAATAAAACCAATATCATAAATATACTAGGATATTTTTATAGGATATATTTTAACTACACTTACAAACATCTCCATCTAACGGATAAGAACATACAATTTCTGTGTACGACGAACTACTGCCTCATGAAATGATGATTGTTCAATTTTCTCCTACCACCTCTCATGGTGGCCATTATGATAGAAATTTATTTATATATGATTTATATTATATTTATATTTTCCATTTGATTCTATAATTTCTATTAACAATATACCTCTTTACCTTCCAAATTTTGTAAATACGATAATTTCATTTCAGAAAGTATGGACTACCTCCCCCTCAAAGTTATATAACTCATTCATACCATACAAGGAATGTAAAAAGGATGGCTTTATTAATGCTATGATACATATATTATGTAAATATAATACTGGTATTATATGATAAATTTATATCATTTGATTATAATTCTTTTAATATGAAAAATAAATAAAAGTAGCGTTCATGCATACGTACGACCTACCGTCTCCATGAACGGTGCATTTCATTTCATATCTCAAAATATTATAGATATTATAAGTACATATATATTGAATAAATATGATATTTAAATCATTTTAATATTTTTGAGATGATGGACTTTTGACCACATTGAAAATTTACACCAAACAAGTTCATTTTCAACTCAAGTACCAAATATCAAGAAATCGACCGATACGAAATTAAATAATTTTGTAATTTTTATAACATGATGATAAGTAATATAAAATGAATAATAAAATTTAAAAAGTTTCTAAATAAAGTAAAAATTAACCTATGATTATTATTTAGGAATATAAATAATGAATGAGGCAAGTCAGACTCAAGGTAAGGGACTTCGTCTCAATCTACATTTCTTTGAAGCATATTTTGATTTATATACAACATTATTTTATATGATGTATAATAAACCCATTTTAATTTTAATTTCATTCAAATGGAGTCTTTTTTATATGATTTTTTTACTAAATGAAAAATAAATGTATCGATAACAACCTCCCCTCCATTGTAATCATTATTTGAAATTTCATTCCTCTATAAGCCTTAATGTTTTAAAAGGAAAAAAGTACCTTATTCCCTTTTGGGGTGTTTTGGTATTGAAAATGGGTTTTTAAATGGATTGAGTATTTCCATATCTTGAAATTATTTCTTGTGATGTCCAATGAAATGAAATGTTAATATTTTCAATATATTATATGTTATGATTATATAATGGTACTTTGACAATTGACTGGTGGTTATTTGATAAACCGATGATGGGTGGTTACATGATAAACCAAATGATAGGTGGTTCCATGATAAACCACAGATGGTTGGTAACGTTATAACTACCAATGTATTGGGTATGTAACTCGGCCGTACGGATATTCCATTTAGTGATATGTGTGGAAGTTGACCGTATGGTTATTCCATTTATGTATGTTTATGTCCCAAGTTACCTTTATATGATATATGTTTCTTTCTATGGGATTTATGGTAATATTTTGGTTATAAAAGTGCAAGAAATGATCTTATATTTAGTGAAGTGTTTTTTATACTTATTAAAGGTGAAAAGTATTAGTTTATGATAAAGTATTCATGGCTTATATGTTTTCGAAAAACTAATAGTTTTCATTATTTATGTATCCCTTACTGAGATTTTCATGCTCATCCCATGTTTTAAAAAGTTTTTCACAGGACAAAAAGAATAATAGTGTCGAGGATGGGATCAAGAAAAATTTATGTTGTTAAAACATTAAATGATACCATGTTTCTTTTGTAGGATTTTTTATTTTAGGAAAATAATGGATAGTGATTAAAAGTGTATAATAATAATATTTAAGTCATTATGTATGTGTTATGGGATAATTTTATATAGCTATATACCTAAAAAGATCCTTGAGGTGATTAAAAGTCTAATAATTACTTAACTCAAGATTATGTAATGTTTATTCCTGGGGCTTTATAACTGCCACACCCTACCAAGACACCACATTCCCAAGGAAATGGACCTCTCATGTCCAAGAATCAAAATTGGAAAACATTCCATAGAGTTGGTGGCATCAAATAACATGTAAGACAATTTGGAGATGCTCAATGTGTTCCATCTATGTCTTTCAGTATATCATGATATCATTGATGAATACAATGTATTATCTATCCAGGAACTCATAGAACATGGAGTTCATAAGCCCCATGAACATGGTTGGTGCATTAGTAACACAAAATGGAATGAATATAAACTCAAAGTTCCCATACATACACCTGAAGGTATTCTTCAAGATATCTCTTTTATTCACCATCAACTGGTGATATCCAAACCACTGATCGATCTTAGAAAACCAACTCACCCCTCTTAGTTGGTTGAAAAGATCATATATCCTTATAAGCGAGTAATGTTTTTTGACCATCACCTGATTTAACCTTTGGTAGTTTATACACAACCTCAGACCACTATCCGTATTATTTTCAAATAACAGTAGATCACCCGAGAATGACACACTAGTCTAGATAAAACACTTTTTCGTCTAGTCATCTATATAGATCCTCAACTCCCACAACATATAAGGTTCTATCAGATAAAGATCCATAAAAATCAGAGTAGCAGAAATCTACAAGTCTATCCTGAGCTCGACATAAATTCTAGGAGGTACTTTCACAACCTACTTTGTGAAAATATACAGAAAATCAAAAATTACACTAGGAATCTATACCATCCTAGTACCCACTAATTCCACTAACTACTCATCCAACTAGTAAATAAGGGGAACCACACACTGACTACCCACCTAACAACCCCATTCACCAACTAAAACTACACGATGACCATACCGATCCAAAAACATAAATCTCCTCCATAAAGAGTTGATAACATCACATACATAATAAAAATAGCTAATGATGAGGATGAAATCATATAGATTAATCTGTATCAAGAAAAGATCCCCACAGGATAGATGCGGTCCCATTATTAGTCCACACCCCTGACACACATCAAATAAGCTGGTCTGACCTTCGACTAGAGTACTCAACACCAGGGGTATATGAAGCCTCTCTATATCAATTCCCAGAGCATGGGATACAGTGGATGTAATAAAAGAGTGAAAATATCATGAATTAATCAAGGTACAATCAGGAGTACTAAAAATTTGATCATACCTATGACGATCTTTGGACCCCATAGAACTGCTACCTACATTTCATGAAATTAGCCATGCTGAGCTCCTCTCTCTATCTGATGATGACAACCTCCACAACCACACTGAGGTAAAAATCATTGAACATGAGGAACATCCTGAGTTCAGCCTCTACCTGCTCTATCTCCCCTCCTAGAGAAAAAGCTTACTGCCCCTACTGCTAAAACAATCTCACTGAAAACATTTTTTGAGGATAGTTCCGAACCTTTACACCTCCACCAAACTAAGTTCGTAAAATTATAGGGAACTGGCTCTAGCGATGACCAAAAACCCCACAAAAAAACACACTATTATAAATCTCCCAAAAAAATCATAGAAACCACTACCACCAGAAGGTTGTAAAGAAATCTTCTGAGGTCGACTCCCTACAGGTCAAAACCTAGATGGTCCTGGAACATGAGACCTATCATTGAAAACATTTCCCATTGAAGGACTCCACTGACACCCCTCTCACGTCATAATTTCTAAAAAGTGAATCCTCTAAATCACCTATACTATCTTCTGAACATCCATATATGAAGACAATGTAAAAGAAGTAAAAACATACTAGATATAAGGAAAAATTTCCACATCAAGACCACTCGAATGAGACTCCTCATATAAAAAAAGCTCACTAGAAAAACACAGAAGGTTGATGAACCTGATTCCCAAATCTCAAACTAACATGCTCCCCTACTAAAGATAAATAAGCTCCTTCACATTTACTCCCTTCCGGATCGAAAAATGGTACTCTACCTGGAACTCCTTCTAGAAGTTTATCGACAAAACAACTGCCTCCTTTCGGTCTTCAAGAAACAACATCCATCACTAATGAAAAGATCCCCACATCGGATAGGCTGCCAAACGCACCTGGTACTTTGTCAGAGAATAGATCAACCTAAAAGAGATCTCAATCTCCTCCAGCGCTCTCTCCATTTCCATTTCTAAAACACTTTCTCCATACTTTCCTAAAGCCTTCCGCTAGAAATTAAGAAACAACTTCTTCCCCCTGATGATCCTCATCAACTAGATCAACCCTACGCCGATCAGCCAGATTAAGATTCTAAACCTCAACTACCTGATCCACACACGAATGATGACCAAGAGACACAAATGAAAGGAAAATAAGGATTTCCTATTCCCTAATAGTATGGAATTTTATTAACATTTATTAACATTTATTTTATTAATTTTAACCTTCCCAAAACAACCCAACTCAAACAAGAAACCAAGTCATTATGATATATTTACCTTTCCTGGGCCTTTGCCCTACAAGCCGGTCCATATCACTTGGTTGTTCAATACGTTCAAAGTCCTTGCATTGGATTATGGGGGGCCATAAAATCTTGTGTCCTAGCCAATTTCTCTAGCCTACATTGTGAACCAATGTCAACTTGAACTATTTTCATACCTTCCCATGAAATCCTCATTGTGAAAAAAATTTAAACTCAATCCTATCTCTCAACTATCACCTTTGATACCACTCTATCATGACCCCCTCCCTTAAAAGATACCCCTCTTATGCTGGAAATGTATAAAGGGGGATAATGACCCCCGAGTCCTGAATCTAGTAGGCTCCAGGTTGGAGACTAGTACCAAGGGTGTACAAATCTCACAATATGGGAGGCATTATCCTTTATAAAAAACAAGATCGAGATGTAGAATGAATCATCCACAACAACCCAAAGACAAAATATAAAAGAGAAAGCTCAAAAAAATCCCACATTTTTGAAAAAAGTAGAACTATTACAAATACAATAAAGTCTCCAATGTAAATAACCAGAAGTAAAGATAAAGTACAAAAACAACAAATTTCCAAGGGCTCGAGCTCGTAATTCCCAGCACGGTCCACATAATCCTCGTAGAAACCTAAAAATAGTTTTATATATTTAGGCTGAGCATATAGTTATACTCAGAAATAAAATCAAATTATCTCATGAACATTTGGAAGAAGCATACTAATGCCCTTATGATAAAATAATAGAACCAAACAACACTTATCAAGGTATACTAACCATCTCAACCTCACCAAGGCATGCTCAAAAAGTAATGAAAGTAAGGTAATATAATATAAACTAATGAAAATCAATGATAGAGTACCCTGCACCACATTCCAACTACTATGTCGCTCTCTCATAACGTCGTACATCTTGATTATCCTATACCTACCATTTACCACATTATGTCCCCCCACACCAGGGCCTCAAAAATCATCTGCACCCCACACACCTTGGCCTCACAACACATCCCTACCACACACACCTGATCCTCACAACAAAACACATCATGTCACATCACATCATAACTCATCTTGAAGACACTTGGGATACCACGTCACAACAACAATCTAATGAACTAATAGAACTCCGACCATTATAGCATGTGAAATACCTACCTCGCCTGTAAGAGAGGTCAGAAAAGGGTGGTTACCCAACCATTTGAACTCCACACTATATGTTTGGAAAAAACATCCCCCGTATGACTATACAGGTTTTCATCTTGTAGTGCTCAACATGGGTGGGTTGCATATGTAAACCACAAAAATATAAAAGTGTATACATATATATAAGGAAAATCACACAATCCCAAACATTGGGTTTACAGTGGACTAACCAACTAACATAACTATTACTTTTACTACAACCTAAAAATGAATTTATTAGTTTTTAGTACAATCATTTAAAAAGGTAAAGATCCATGAAAATTGACTTCACATTTCCTCTCTATTTAACACCCATTCATTTCATTATTTAGAATCAACCACCTTTAACCATACAAATAATAATTTACATTTACATTAATAAATTCCAATCCCATTAGCCAAATTGACCCATTCCATTTCAAACATTATTTAATATTCCATTATTCATTCTATAACTACGTAGGAATCTATCACAAAGCAACCACATTTCACAAATAGTTTAACATTCCAAATAATCTCACCTCACAGCCCCACAAGCATGGAAAAAAATATCATATCATCATCCCACAAGAACATCCAAACAAAACATACACTCACCACCCCAAAAGCCTATCCAAACAAAACAACAGACCCAAAAGCCCCAACCACACACATCATAGAACATCAAGATCATTTTTTAGATTTAAAACTGGGCTTTTATCACATTACACTCAAATTCTATGGGGACTTTTCACACAAACCAAATGCATGGGACACCAAATTCATTAGAAAAGTTTAAGAAAGTAACCAATTTCCATTTAAGGTGATATCACAACAATCAGAACCAAATAAAGAATCATAGTAGATATATCCAGTGCAAACAAAGCCCCCAATGACTACAAATTTTAGCGGGTCATCAAGCCCAAAAAAATCCACAATATTAGAATCATGTCAAGGCTGTAAAAACATGAAAATAAAACCCCATTTTCACATTCAATTCTATTAAGAAAAAATTTATCTTCAATTAATCTCTCAAAACCATGACCCATAAGTAAACAGAAGTAAAACCCCTCCCCCATGATGCACAATTAAATTGAAATGAGGGAAATCCATACCTCAAGATGGTTTACAACTTACTGCGCACCACAAGGCAGAGAAAAAACCATCTAGAAACCATAACCACCCTAGGAGGAACCACAGATCAACCTAAACCAAACCAAATTTGGTAAGAAAATGCAACCCAAACTTACCTCAAACCAAAGAAACACCACTATAGTGGATCCCTAGGAGAATAATGGAAGAAAATATTTTGAAAAGGAGAATATAACTCAACATAGATCAATCAAGGATTTCCAACGAACATCCACCAAGTTCAATAGATTGATGAGGGAGGAATATGGTTCAATGAAAACCTTAGGCTACCTATGGTTCTCCCAAAATGTGAGGAATAAGATAGAATGAAAGAATGAATAAATGTTTGGTAGAAAAAGAATTTTAAAACTAGACTAAATTGGGGTATTACCTGACCTATAATACCCTTTCATGTTGGGAAATACCCAATGTTAGGTTTCCATAAAAAAACATGTCACTACTTCATTTTTTATTTTAGTCTTGAAACCGAAATATTACATGTAGTGAATCCCTCTTGACAAGCTGTGAAACGGACTTTCACGTCGTGCAATCTACTTACATGACTTATAATTCTTACTGCACCTCTACTGCACCTCCAACATCCACAAAAAACACCTAAAATTTCCCCAGACACCTCCAAATCCCAAAACTAACAATTTAACAGACTGGGATGGCACTAACAATTAAAATATGGTAGATTACCCATAGAACTAAAAAGAGAGACACAAATCCTTTAATGTATGTCTCAAATTCTTTCAAACTCATTCTAAACTACTATATAATATATATATGTTTATTGTAAATAGATTAAAAAAAATATTCATATATATATCATACAATATATATTTTTATCATGACCTTTTATTACCTGTTTATTAACAATTTTATGTTAACGTTATGTTACAGGAAATAACTACGTTGTTTTTCTTGAAGGTTTTGATTTTTAATTTTTGAAATTATTAATTAGAAATTAGTTTTATAATATTAATAATTTAAAAAAAGATATAAATATCATATATATTCATAATATACATATTTATAGTAATTCATAAAATTCATTGGAAGAAAATGAAATACACCATTCATGGATATGGGAGGTTGTACGTACACATGAACACTATTTCCATTTTCTCAACGGATTGCAAGAAAGAATGGTAATTTATATATATTATCATTCAAGAATAATATTTATGGAATATATATCATATATTTTTGTTAAAATAATCCTCAATAAATTCCATTCATAGTTTGAATGAATCACATCACTTCACAAAGTGGTAGTCCGCCTTTTATATGAGCGACACTATCATATTCCCACAAAATTCAGAGTACGATGGTATGTGTGATAAAATATTTTTAGAACCATAATAACATTATAAATATAATATTTCAATAATAAATGAATCCTTACAACCATCCTTTATAAGTGTTAATGCAAAAATGAATGACATCGGTTCGCGAGAAGGTAGTCCTCCAAACACACAAATGATGATTTCATAACACATTTCATTGAAGTGGAGATGGTTTTAGGTCATTACCATAACATAAAAAAATTTAGTACATTGAAGATACGTATTTTATTATATAATAATGGTATAATAATAATTGAAGGGGATAGAGGAATAAATAAAACAAAAAACACTCATTGATGAACATTACCTCTTATTCAGTTATCTTCCTTATGTTTCCAATAAAATACTTCATAGGATGGATTAAATACCAAAATAATTATTATAGGATGATGGGAGGGAATTTTATAATTGACTTGGGTTAGTCTTGGAAGAAACAAAAGGATTTTAATGTGTGAAGAAGAGAGGAGAGGGGGTGACCTTTTATGATTGCGGGAGATGAAAATCTTGATATTTTTTAAAATAATTGAGTGTTACCACATATATTTTTAGTTTAACCCTCAGGTAAACCCATTTTAACATTTACCACTGTAAATAATTTTCATTTCATTCACTATTCACTTATGTAAAAAATTATGGTTAAATTATTAGATAATATAATTTATGATGATTCAAAATATGGAATATATTTTTACAAATTCCATTCATATAGTTGGGTTTTTATATTTTAAAAGCAATCACATAGACACGATGAGAAACTAGGTTTTTAATGAGAAAAAGTTCACAAGATTATATAGTTTTTATATCAAAAGTCAATATTAAATTGATTTAAATGAATTAATTTGGATTAATCGATATATAATTGAAATAATATAAAATTATAATCAATTTAGAATATAATTTACTTTATAAATAAATTATATTAAAAGGAATTTTACTATTAAAACTCATCAATTTTCATTTTTTATAAAAAATATAACTTTTCAGAAAAAATATCATAAAATTACTATAAATTAATTTTAATGTTTTGATTTAAAAAATGAGGTACATTTTTTTAATAAATTTTATAAAAGTTTTAATTTTTAATTTTATTATAGGTGTGAAAAAAGCGATAAAACTTTTTTCTTTAAATACAATATTAAGCATAAAATTAGTTTTTTCCATAGATATTATCTTGAAAACACATAAGATTGATGTTAAACATTTTATTCAATATATAATTTATAATTTTCATTATAATAATTCACTAGTTTTTTTGTTTAATTACTCCATGTAAAACATGTTTATGTGCATAAAAATAGTTTTTTTATAAAATTATTCCCTATATTTTCAAAAGGTTTTTAGATTCATTTATAATTAAATTTTCACTAAATAATTAGTTATATATATATATACATGTGTAAACCATATATTTTTATAATTTTGTTAAAATTTTTCACACCCACCATTCTAATTTCTAGGTGATAACTATCATATTGAATAATAAAATTTTAATAATCTGACACATTTTGTTTAAACTCTGTGTTTCGTGTAATGAATGATAAGTTCAGTGTTGTGTGTAATGAAAGAAAAAAATAAGTTTTTAATATAATGAAATCTAATCTTATTGTTTTGTTTAATGTATGATATTGAAAATATTGAATTTATTTGAAAAACATAAATTAAAAAATCCTCAGGGCATTACATTCAACCCCCTTAAAATGAATTTCTCCCTTGAAATTAATAATTTTGGTAATAAAAACACAGGATAATTTTGCGTCATTATTTCCTAAGGTTCCCACATATCTTCCATAAGACAGTGGGTTTTCCAAAAAAAACTTTTACTAGGTGAGTGGCCTTATTTTATAGAATTTTCCCTATTCGATCTAGAGCCTCTACCAGTTTCTCCTCATAATAAATATCATTCTCCAGAAGTAAGACGTTTGTGTTCAGTACATGTGAGGGAAAGGGTATATACATCCTCAGGAATGATACATGGAACATATTGTGAACCATAGAGAGGTTTTTTGTAAGAACCAAACAACAATTTACTTCCCCGATATGATCAATTATTTTAATGGAATTGATAAATTTATGGATTAGTTTACCATTCATTCTTACATTGGAAAATTTATAGGAATTACTTATAAAAAATTAAAATTCAAGATCACATCAATTATTAATAGAATAACATCATTGTCAAATTTCTCCTGTGCTTACATGTTGTTGAATGGATCTGACCATCACTACCATCTCATCAGCTAGTTCAGGTACCAAAAGCATTATTTTTACGACTTCATTCCAATAAATATAAAGGGATTCCTAAGGATCCATATAAATTATTAATTAATATATATTTTTGTGAGGAAAATAAAATAAAGGAAGTTATGATCCCAACCACCATTGAAATCCATTGGAGAAGATCTTTTAATATCTTCTAGGGTTTGAATTATTCTCAGAGTGCTGAAACTCAACTCTATATCAAGATATTGTTGAATTCATCTCCAAAATATTGATGAAAACTTAAAATCCTAACAAGATAAAATTTAGTGTGGTACTCAATATAGACTTACCACTTCTTTATTTTATATTCTATAAAGCAGATCTAAATATATATTTTCTCTAATAGAGACAAAGTGTGTTAAAATTTTAAGGTCATGAACTACAAACCATAATTACCTTAAAATCAAAGATAAGTTAAACCCAAATGTTTACCAATAATTTTAATCATATTCCTACATAGTGTATAGGAAATGTTCCTTAAATAAAGTTTTCATTAAAACATATGAAAACCCAAAGGGTTGTATTACCATAAATGTCTCTTAAAGTATCCTTAGTATTAATAAAGTCCCTTCACATTATACCTCAAAAGGGGTGACAATGACTTTGAACTTATGATAACACTTAAACTGATAAACAAAAGTTTGTATCCATAACTCTTAAGTTAATCTTACCTGGATACTTATACCCTTCCAAAAGTAAATTCACTATTTATTATTCATAAAAGGTCTTATCTCATTCAAAATAAATTCTATTGGAATCATGGGTTGATCCTTATTTTAATAGAATATAAAATATGATCTAGTTATTCCACAATTTATGTTGATAGAGATAATAACATGAAATGTAACTAATGGATGAACAATTATATTTTCATAGGGCACATTCAAGAAATTCCCAGCCTAGGAGGGGAGGATAAGTGCACACTAATTATCATGATTAACTCCATCCATTGTGATTTTATAATAATTTCATTTTTTTATTTTTATTTGGATGTTTTTGTGTCTTATCCTCCACTTTAGCCCTTATATTGAGGCATTGATTCAAATAATTTGCAAAATCCTTGTACTTGAAAAAGTGAAGTGTGGGTGGTGCATTAGTTAGATTCCTCTTCTCCTTCAATGCAGTAGCTAGTCCATTAATCATATTTTAACACTAAAAATATTTTTAACTAATCTTTCAATATTCAAAGAACCTCTTAGTTCTATTCAATAAATTCCACTGATACATCTTCTTCATATCTGGCATACATATTACTAGAATTTCATTCCACAATTTTAGTTTTTGTGAGCATTTATATTTCTTTTCTTATCAAAACTAGTGGAATAGTAGGAATATCCAATTTTCATTTCTACATTCAGTGAACATTGAAAAAATTATTCATAGCTATTAATGTCTCTTATAGACAAGTCCTTTCAACGAATTTGTTTTATTCCACCAAAGAACCAGTGTATTTTTATTATAGGGATGATGATTAAACCATACTTATACCTTGAAATTCTAGTAAAATTATCTTCATAGGAACCAATACATTCTTTATCCCTTTTCTTAATCTTAGGTAATTAATTCTCCATCATTTTTGTAGAATATAGGGGAAGTAATTAGTAGAAATAGCCACTTAAAATCAGCACATTATATATAATCAACTTCTTATTATTCCCTTGTGTTCTTAATAAGACCCCACCACTAATATGCTTCACCTTCCAAATTATAAAAAGAAAAAAAGATTTTTTCATGCCCCGAACCCTAAAGAGTGAAAAATATTTTTTCCTGTGGTACTTATCCATATCTCAACAAATTTTGGATCATTGGAACAAGTAAAAGAAGCTGGAAATTACCTCATGAAGGGATCAACAAAACGTTGTTTCCTCCTTTTCTAATTTGGAAGCTCAAAATTATTCATGACATGAGAATGTTATTTGAGGATATCAACAACATTTTTCATTTGAGTTCCCATATTTTTTTGTTTATGAGGCGAAAAATAATTTCATTATCTATTTCATTTAGCATTAACAAAGTCCCTTTGGGTTCCAACAATTGATTAAAACTGAAAAGTAGAGTATGAGAAATACTAATCACAGTTGAAAACCACAAAATAATAAAAATCACTTATTGCATGTCAAAATCATCGAACATACCTTTCAATATATTAAACCTTAAGTTTCTTGTAGTTCATCCATAATAACCATCTATTTAAATCCTGTATGCTGGTTCATAAGGAGTTTTGGAATTTATAATGCTTATCCCCTGAGGGTTTAAATTCAAGTGTGAAATAAGTCCCATTTTCATGCACCGATTCCCTATCGAGTCTAGATCAATATCGAATTTTTGGGGTTGTTAGACCTAGGTAAATTTGGGGTAGTTCCACATCCACTAGTAGTGTCTAGAAATAGATGTAATTATTCAAAAAATACACGCTCTATCCTTTTCCAAAATTCCAGGAACTTTTAAAATTATTTGACCCATCCTTATATTTATCCTTAAACATAACATTAGGGGTCTCAATATGGTTTTCTAATCCTAGTTTCTAAAGGTTAACTAAATGTATGATTTGATACCAAATGTAGCGACCCATGCTTCTCATACCTGTATATTACATCTTTTTAGATGAATATTCATTACAATACAGAAACACAGGCCTAAGGACCAAAATAGAGTAGTACCTTTGGAATATTGGAACACAATATTCTAATTTGGTGAATGATATTAAATGTTTCCCACAAAGGTATTTCTATAGAGTAATATTCATAGAAATACCATACATAAAACCTTTCTTCATAACTTGGGGGAATAAATCATAAGAAAGGGTGATGATAGATTCTCAATAAGGAAAAATAGAAGATACATGAATCCATGATCATATGAAAGAATAATATAAGGATAAGGTTGTGTGATCATATACATAACTTATGAATTTCATGCCTAATATTTCATAGATCATAAACATGAGTCAGTGAATAAAACATTATCATTTATGAAAACAATGAACGTATGTGTTATAAATCATCATAAATAAATGATGGACCATAAGATCATTTCATAAAATTGTGGAACCATAAATATTTTAGAAAACCCATTCATTCGTAAAGGTTAACTACCAAGTCTATAAAAATAGTTGTAACATACCACCCATTCTTATTGTCTTGAAAAGATAGGGGGACATTACTTATCCTTAAAAGGCTTTTCCATGGTGCCAAATGCTGGCAATAATTCTGAAACAACTTCAATAAACGTGGGGAACTATTTTCCCATTAAGAATAAAACAACTAACCAAGAAATCCATAAAAAAACTAACCAACATGTGATTCAAGATATAAATGAAAGAAAACTCAACATTTCATTTATCAAAATCTATCTAAATCCATATACCAGAATGGAAGACTACAATATCAAAGTACATAGAGGAAGACTATAAAACGCAAAAAATCCAATAGAAACTCCATGCTACAAACATGCTCCATGATATTACTCCAAAATTGACCATTTATCATGAAGTACTGCTAAAGATGTGTGATAATTTATCTTTTCACATGTCTTGATAAACAACAGCATCAAAATCTCTAAAGTTCCAAATCAGGGGTGATTACAAAAACACAGTAAGTTTTTCCCAAATGACATACCTACTCATTCCACTAGGATAGAAAAAATCACCACATTTATAAAAAACAATTTATAAAAAACATTTTCTAAAGCATTTTATATCAAAATATAAACAAGTTCTAATATAATAGTTCTCTCATGAAAACCGTAATTTCCACGGAAAGAAACCAAACAATGTTCAAAAACCAAATCACAAATTCTATTTTTGTAACGCCTCGACCCTAGTTACCTAGAGTCGGTGCATTATTATAGAACATTGGAATGATCCCAAGGGATCAAATCCTGAAAGATCGATCAGTTTAGTATCCTTGGAAGTACTAGATACATACATATGTTTTACATTACACCATGAAATAAAAACAACAAAAACATTTTTTCACCTTTGAACACACTTATATCTCTTAGCCTATCCTTACAGGTCTACCATAAAAGAATTCTTCACATCCTGGGAAAAATAAAACTGAGAAAGGGGTGAGCTCAGATGCTCAGTAAGGATAACAATATAGTGGAAACTTTCATAAATAAGATTAAACATTTAAGATAATGTATAAGACTAAAACATAATCATTTTAAACATAAGCTTAAGCATAATATCGAAAATATAAATCATATAATGCCATTCAATTATTCAAATGGATTTTCTACAAGTTGAATAATCACATGAAATATCAATAGCCAATTTCATAATGATGGAATGCATAATGTCGGATATCATAACCACATAGTCTTGGCCACATTCCAAGACTAGAAATGAGATTTTTCCAAGGCCTTGTGACAAGACACTAGTTTGTCTCATGAGACCTACTGATACATTGAGGAGATATAGCGGGCTCCACCCTTCACTTACTATGTCCAATGCATTCCTCTTATGAAAAGGTTGAAACATGACATAAAGATTCGTATTAAAACTAGCATAAGAAATGTTAATACTTTAACCACACACCATGAACGGTATAAAAATAACACATCCCCAGTCAAACATATCACAAATCCTTCAATACAAAATGGAAATTGTATCAAAGTAAATCAACTTCAAACAAGTGTAAAATCCATTAAAGGATGATAACATAGATGAAATCAAAAATATTTGAGAGAAATATCTCTTTCTATTTTGAAATCATTTAAAAGTCACATATTTATAATATAACTCATTTATTTTGAAAATATTCTCATAATATTTTAAGGGAAGCTTGAAAGGTGTTATAATGGTGGAAAATATCCGCACCCCCCATATAAGTTAAAAAACATTCTTACCTTAATTCGTCGAAAAGGACATAAAGTACCATGTTTGGAAAATGATGGAAAGATTCCATTCAATTTTTTTTATAAAAAGTAAAACAAGGGTATAAATTAATTTAACCCATATTATAGGAAATAGTAAAAATGTTTTGAAACACATTTCTATGAAAAATTGATGTGGATGATAATGAATTCCCAGTAGATACTTACATATAAACAACCTCAGATAAATAAAGAGATCGTAAAATTAACCCTTACCTCGTACTTTTACTTGGTAGAGGGTATGTTAACATACTGTATAATAGTTACATAATTGATATTAAAATATAAAAAAACCACATACACAAATATGATATCATATATGATCTTCTAATATTGATTTGTTAGTGATATTTTAGTAGTATCATCGTTTTGGGTGTTAACTGATTCATTTTACTTTATATGTTTTGTTATTTAAGTCATTTTAATTATGGATAAGATGAATTTTATTCATATTAATAATAATATTTTGTTATAAAACATTATATTCTTATCAAAAAATGAAAATTATTCTTGAATAGTTACGATGAGGAGTGAATCTCATCGCGTTCGTGGAGACGGTAATCCGTACGTACGCACGAGCGGCAATATCATTCTATTGATCGTGAAATAGAATATAATTCGATGATATATCATATATATAGAATAATTAACATGTTTTATTTATTATTTACATCAATTATACTCATTAGTATACCCATCATAATAGTGAAGTGTTGAATGACAAACTACACCATGATGTGGAGACGGTAAGTCGTACGTACGTATGTATGTTGACATTGTCATTTATAGGATGGATATAATAATGAATATGGTTGTACCATATTTATAATAACATCACATTATGTAGAATTTACTAGATTCATTATTTTGGTATGGAATCAAAGAAAGAGGATGTTGATGAAGAAAAGAACATGAAAGAGGTGATAGGATAATTACCTATTCTTCGAGTGTTTCCTTTTGATTTGATCAAAAGGGATCCTTAGGTTTGATTTATGATAAAATTAAAGCCTCTAGGTTGAATTGAGTGTAGTTGATAGGATTTTTGGGCCGGGTTTGTCTGAGAAAAATGGATTTGGAGGTGTGATTGTGAGTGAAGGGGATGTACCCTTTTATAAGAGAGGTGAGGGTCACTTTATGAAAATCTTGAAATATAATTTTTTATACAATCATATTAAGTTTCTAAAGGCTCAAAAAGGATTTATTTTGAGGATAAGGTGGGGATGTGTCAGTATAATCTCAACCAATAGGTTTTAGTCAAGTTTAGGTCACCATATTATCCTTATCTTTTAGATTTAACTCTTAGTTAAATAGTTTAACTTTTAAAATATCTTCTTGTATTATTATAATAAATTTTTTATAAAAATACTATAAAAAGCCAAGAGAACCCCAATTCATTAATTATTTAAATATATCACCTTATATAATGCCTTTTACCTAGCCTTATATTTTTAGGAAAATAATAACAATTAATAATATAGTATTTGTTTTAAAAACTCATTTATGTCAATTTTGACACTATTTAGTAATTGATATTTGATAAAGTCCTAAAAAGATGATTACTTCAAAACAATTCATTTAATTAACTCTATCATTTCATATAAACCTATGAAATTCTTGGAATTAATCAAAAGTCTCAAATTACATTTATCTAGAAATTTATAATATCAATTATTTTAATCATTCATTAATTAGGTAATTACTGCATCATCATTGTGTCATAAATAAATTTAATTAATTAACGTCAAAAAATTATAAATAATACCAGTATATAAGAAATATTTTTATATTTCTAATGAATATTCATAGCCGAATATATATTATGTATCACCCTATATTAAAAAAGTTTTAGTTCGGAAAATTTGAATTTAACACTTTTATATCTTCTTCAAATAAAATAATAATAAATGTCCTAATCTAATCCAAGTGGATCAAAGAGGATCATATGTTATTCCTAAGGTTAAATGCGGTCAAAATAAACTTATCCAATAGAATTAGGACATGTATTAGGGTAATTATAATATCATTTTTACCTTTAATTACCCTTTTTTACTTTTAACCGTAGTAAATAAAAGTCAAAAGTTACTATTCACCAATAATTGTTTTCTTCTTATTGAACCACATTTTACTTAATTATTTCAACTGTGACTATCATATTTTTGAAATTCAATTCACAGAAAGGTAAAATTACGTTTTATGCAAATTTGCTAACGTGCCTAAAAGGTAGGTAAAAGATGGAAAAAAGTTTAATAATATTTTATACATCGAATTTTATTATAAAATGACTCTAATGAATTACGTTGAACTAATATAGGTATTATGTATCTATTTTTACTTAAAATTAATTTAAATAAGAAAAATAATTATTTAAATAAAAATTTGGTTTTAAAGAATAACGTAGTGTTTTTCACAATTCATCAAAAATTGAAAGTTTTTAGAAAAATACCAAAAAATCACCCTAAGCTAATATTGATACTCCAAATCAAAAAATAAAGTCCATTTTGAAACATAAAATTTAAAGAAGTGGGTGTTACTATTAATAACAGCTATTTTGATTGGTTGTGGTGTTCAAGAACTCGAAGTTTCATACAGTGCAAGCTATTGTATTACTCAAATGGAAATGTACTATAGATGCTTGGGGTGTTACATTATTCCCCCGTTAAAATAATTTCATCCTCAAAATTTCTCGAATACTACTGAATAAATAGTTTTGGGTGGTTCTTCATCCTAAGTTCCTTGGGTTCCCAGGTTTCCTCTTATATCTTATGGTTTCTCCATAGAACATTTACCAGGCGATTCGTTCGGTTTCTCAGAACTTTTTCTCAGGTATCAATAATCTTGATAGGATCTTCATAATAAGATAGATCTTCTTCCAGTTCTATTTCTACATAGGTGAGTACATGTGTTGGGTCAGGCATGTATTTTCTCAAGAGTGCTACATGGAACACATCATGAACATTGGAGAGACTTGGGGGCATTGCCAAATGGTATGCTACAACTCCAATTCATTCTAGAATTTTGAAAGGTCCAATGTACCTGGGACTCAATCTTCCCATCTTACTGAATTGTATTACACCTTTCCATGGAGATACCTTCCAGAAAACAAGATCTACTACTTGAAATTTCAAATCCTTCCTTCAGTTATTGGCATAGCTATTTTGCCTACGCTGAGATGCTTTGATGAGGGTTTGGATGATCTTTACATTTTCTATTGTTTCCTCAACATGTTCTGGGCCTACGAGTTTTATTTCACCAACATCATCCCAATAAGTTGGTTTGTGATATGACTTTAATATAATGCTTTATAAGGTGTCATCTGAATACTTGAATGGAAGCTATTGTTATAGAAAAATTCTACTAGAGGTAAATACTGATCCCAAATACCTTGAATGTCATGTGAGCAAGATCTCAACATGTATTATAAGGTTTGAATAGTCCGTTCTCATTGTCCATCAGTTTGAGGGTGGTAAGGAGTGCTCAAATGAAGTTCAGTATCCATGGATTTTTGAAGACTTTTCCAGAATATTGATGTAAAATGGGGATTAGGATCAGAAACAATAGATATGGGCACACCATGAAGTCTTACAACTTCATTAATATATAGTACTGCTAAACATTCAATTGGTAAATCTTCTCTTATAGAATGAAAATGAGCTGACATAGTAAGACGATCAACAATGACCCATATTGCATTATTCCTTCTAGGAGTCTTTGGTATCCCCCTAATAAAGTCCATCGTAATATCATCCCATTTCCACTTAGGTATGAGAAGACGATACATGACTCCACCAGGATATTTTCTTCTAACCTTCACCTGTATAAAAACCATAAAACATGACACATAATAAGCAATCTCCCTCTTTACATTGTCCCACAAAAAATATTCCTTAAAATCTCTATAAATCATAGTGCTACCAGGGTGTATAGAGAAATTAGAGCTATGAGCATCATCCCAAAATTCCCTTTTTAGATCTTGTATGTCAGGAACAGAAAGTCTCTTTCCAAATTTCAAAATCTCATCATCATATATGAAGTCAATCAATCTCCCATCACTCACACCTATAATTATCTTTTAAAAATACTCATCATCAATCTGAGAACTTTTTATCCATTCTAGTAAAGATGGTTTGGTAACCATTTGAAAAAGTATCTATGTTTCACCTTCCATGGATTTTCCCATATCCATTTTTGCTAGATCCATGTACATAGGATCCATTTCAACTCTCATCCTTTTCAGAACTCCATGATCCTTTCTTCTCAAAGAATCTGCCGCCTTATTTGCCTTCCCCGGGTGGTAGTGTATAGTGAAATCAGAATCTTTGAGTAGTTCAAGGCATCATATTTGCCTCATGTTGAGTTCATTATTTGAGAAAATATACTTAAAACTCTTGTGATCGGTATGTATCTCACATTTTTCACCGTAGAGATCGTGTCTCCATACCTTCAAAGGAAATATTATATCTACTAACTCAAGATCATGAGTAGGATAGTTTTGTTCATGAAATTTTAGACTGCTGTGAGGCATAGGGAATAACTCTATCATTATTCATAAGGACACAACCATGTCCTTTTTTGAGGCATCACTATAAATAAAAAACCCATCATTCCCCAATGGTAGAGTTAAGATAGGAGAATTGACTATTCTTCTTTCCAGTTATTCAAAACATTCTTCACACTCTTTTTTACAAACAAATTTAACCCTGTTACGTGTGAGTTTGGTTAATGGGTTACCCAATCAGGAAAAATTCTTGATGAATCATTGATAATAACCTGCTAAATCAATAAAACTGCATGCCTCAGTTATACGCGTTGGTGCTGTCCATTAATGGATTGACTTTTTATTTGAAGGATCAATAAATATTCCATCCTTAGAGATAATATGGCCATGAAAATAAATCTCCTGAAGCCAGAATTCACAATTTCTAAACATCCCATATAATTCATTTCTTTTAAGGGTTTTCAAAATAGTACGCAAGTGATTTTCATGATCTTCATAGATTTTGGAGTATACTAAGATATCATCAATAAATACCACTAAAAAATCATCAAGATATTCCTTGAAAACTCTGTTCATTAGATACATGAAAACAAAGGGTGAATTAGTCAGCCCAAAAGGCATTACTGTAAACTGATAATGCCCATACAGGGTTCAAAATGATGTCTTTAGAATTTATTCCTTCTTCAGGCAAAACTGATGATATCTAGATTGAAGATCAAGCTTTGAAAAATATTGATCTCCATGATGTTGATAAAATAAATCCTCAATATGAGGTAGGGGATACTTGTTCATTATTTTTATAGAATTGATCTCCCTATAGTCAATGCACTACCTCATAGATCCATCTTTCTTCTTAACAAAAAGAACAGGGGATCCCCATGGATAAATAGAAGGGAAAGAAGTCCTTTATTACTCAATTAATCTTTTTTGTTTCATTAGTTTCACTAATTCCACAGTGGCCATTCCATATGGGGTCTTCTATATAGGCCTTGAACCTGGAATTAAATCATTGGAAAACTCAATTTCTTGTTCTGGAGAATGTCTCGGTAAATCCTATAGAAACACATCAACATATTCTTGCACAATAGGTACGTTCCCAATTTGAACCTTCCTTTCCTCACCCACAGTTATTTCATTCTCTTTCTCCCATATAATTGATTTTAGTAGAGCTACTGGGGGTTGATCTAGATTAGAATTAGATGGTGGTGTTTTTTCTATAAATATAAGGAACACTTTATCATCATATAAAATTGTAACCTCCTTATTATTATAATAAATTTGCACATCATGGTCCAAAAGCCAATACATACTGAGAATTATATCAAATTCACTCATAGGTATGATGATGAGATCAACATATTATGTACATTTATATGCCCAAATGGGAACTGATTCTCAAAAATATGTGGCAATTATACATCCCTTAAGAGTTTTAACTGACAACCACCTTGTTAAATCAAATTGGAAATATATAATTTTTAAAAAAAACTGTGATGATATGAAACAATATGATGATCCGAAATCAAATAAAGCACTGGATAAATTTGATGAAACTATAAAATTACCTGCCACCACGTCATTTAGAGTTTCAACCTTTTCAGTAGTGATCGTATAAGATTGGCCATGCTACCTTGGCCTTTTCCGAGGTAAGTTTCCTTGGCGCTTAGGACATTCATTTTCATAATTATCCATTTCTCTACAATTATAGAAATCAACATTGATGACCTCTTTATTTCCCTTGCATTCACAAGCTTAGTGTCTTTTTTCACCACACTTGTAACATACTCCCATTCCCTTCAGGCAAGTACCGAGGTGTTTCTTCCCACATTTACTACAGGATGGGAATTCAACTTTTACTTTCTTCTCCTTACTTCCATTTCTATTGTGTTCAACATATCTATTATTCTATTTATTTTCTTTAAATTCATAAGATTTAGAGAATTCCTTTTCTATCTTAATAGAACATGAGGAAATATCTTCATATGATGAGAAGGATTGTGGGACTAATGCACGATAGAGAAATGGTTTTAACCTATAAATTAATTGATCAATGTTACTCTTTGGGTTACATATATAATATGCAACATTCCTTGTTAACCACGTAAAGTTAGAATCAAACTTTGTGACATTCTAATCCTTCTTTTTCCTTAGTCTCGGAAATTGTATTTTCATATCCGCTCGATGGTCACGAGGAAAGTGTTTTTCTAAGAAAATATATTTAAACTCCCTCCATTACATATTTTATACTTCTTTATCTTCTTTTTTGTTTTGAATTAATGACCACCATTGATCTGCATCTCCTGTGAGGCGATAAACTGCCATAACAAATTTCTCCCTTTTCTATACTTCCCAAAGCATGAAATATTTTCTCCGAGGAACTTATCCATTTCTTAGAAACAAATGTATTTTTATTCCCATTGAATGTTGGTGGTTGTTTCCTCATTAATCAGTCTACCATTTATCCTCCGCATTGTGGAACAGGGTGCTCCATACGGGTAAGGTTATTATTCATAACCTGAGTGAGTTGTCCCAGTAAGGTGATAAGATGATCAGCACCAGTTGCATCAACAAATACACTATAATTATCTTGAGTAGGAGGGAAATCCCTATATGGATTATATGCGTTGATACGATTTTCATTCCTTCCACTAGGCATCATTTCTAAATAATGGAATACAGTAGATTAGTTTATGAATCACAGTACATAATTCCATACTATAAAATACCGAACGTAATTAGAACAGTTTATGAATATAATCACTAATCATAAAAAAATGTTTTCATTGAGGAAGTATATATTCATAAATCCTTCATAATGGCTTGTAATCAAAATTTGAATTATCCTAAGCATATCCCCAGGGAGTGTCGTAACCACAAGTGTAGCAAGTCCCGTTGTCGTCTACTAGCATACCCCAGGTCAAGCCCGAAACTCCTTGTCGGAGTTTTCAATCCTACGTAAATCTATACCAGAGCTGCCTCTACGAGGTCATATCAAGATAGAGATATATTTTTTGGAAAATAAAAAAAATCTCTACATTAGTAAAATTCTAAGAAGTTATTCTATATTAATCCTCAATGTCTATATTAGGGCAATGTTTTCTAATCAGAGTTTTTTAAAATCTAGCTTCCAAGGTTTGTACTAAACTTCCTCGGATACCATCTATAATTCCCCGACCCTATTTACCAATGTAGGTGCATTATTACATAACCTTGGAATGATCACAAGGGATCAAATCTCGAAAGACCAATCAGTTTAGCATCCTTAGAAGTAATAGATACATATATAAGTTTTACATTACATAATGAAATAAAAACAACATCAAAATTTTGTCCCCTTTAGACACACTTATATATCTCAGCCTATACCTATAGGTCAACCATAAAATAGTTATTCACATCCGAGAAAAAATAAAACATATAAGGGCTGAGCTCAGATGATCAGTAAGGATAACAATATTAGAAACTTTCATAAATAAGAATAAACATTTAAGGAAATGTGTAAGAATAAAACATAATCCTTTTAAACTCAAATGTCAGCATTATATGAAAAATATAAAATAACCCCATTTAATTATTCACATGGAAATTATACTAGTTAAATAATCACATGCAATATCAACATCCAATTTCATAATAATGGAATTCATAATGTCGGACATCATAACCACATAGTCAAGGCCTCGTGCCAAGACTACAAATAACATTTTCTCAAGGCCTTGTGCCAAGACACTAATTTGTCTCAGGAGACCTACTGATGCATCGAGGAGCTAGAGCAGGCTCCACTCGTCTCTTACTAATTTCAATAAATTTATCATATGAAATGGTTGAAACATAACATAAACATTTGTATTAAAAATAGCATATGAAATGTTAATAATTTAACTGTACACCATGAATGGTATAAAAATAACACATCCATAGTCAAACATATCAAAAAACCTTAAATACATTATATAAGATTGTATCATAGTAAATCTACTTCAAACAAGTGTAAAATTCATCAAAGGATGTTCATATAGATGAAAGAAAAACTATTTGAGAGAAATATCTATTTCTATTTTTAAATCATTTAAAAGTCACATAATTATAAAAGAAAACACTTATTTTGAAAATATTATCAAAATATTGTAAGGGAACCTTCTAAGGTGTTATATTGGTAGAAAATAGCTACACCCTCCGTATAAGTTAAAAAAATATTCTTACCTTAATTCATTGAAAAGGTCATAAAGTACCTTGTTTGGAAAATGATGAAAATATTCTTTTCAAAACATTTTATAAAAAGTCAAAAAAGGTTATAAATGACTTTAACCCATATTATAGGAAATAGTAAAAATGTTTTGAAATATATTTTTAAGAAACCAAAATGAGGATGATAAAGAAGTCCCAGTAGATACTTACATATAAACAACCACGGATAAATAACGAGATTTTAAAATTAAACCTTACCTTGTACTTTTAATTGGTAGAGGTTACATTAAACTCATTTATAATAGTTAAATCATTTTTATTAAATTATACAAGAACCACATACACAAATATGATATCATATATGATCTTCTAATGTTGTTTTGTTAAAGATATTTTAGTAGTATCATCGTTTCAGGTGTTAACTGATTCATTTTCATTTATATGTTTTGTTATTTAACTCATGTATTTTATGGATAGGATTCTTTCAATTCATATCCAGAATTATATTATGTTATTAAACATTATTTTTTTAATCATAAAATGAAAATTATTCTTGAATGGTTATGATGGGGAATTAATCTCATCACATTCATGGAGACGGTAATCAGTACGTACGCACGAGCGACAATATCATTCTATAGATGGTGAAATAGTATATTATTGGATGTTATATAATATATAGAGAATCATTCAGATGTTATATTTATTATTTACATCAATTATACTCATTAGTATACCCATCAAAATAGTGAAGTGTTGATTGAAAAACTACACCACGATGTGGAGACGATAAGTTGTACGTATGCACAAATGGAGACTTTGTCATTTATAGGATGGATATAAAAACAAATATGGTTGTACCATATTTATAATGAAATAAAATTATGTAGAAGTTACTATATTCATTATTTTGGTAAGGAATCAAAGAAAGAGGAAGTGGATGAAGAAAATAACTTGAAAGAGGTGATGCAATAATTACCTCTTCTTCGAGTGTTTCCTTTTGATTTGATCAAAAGGGCTCCTTAGGTTGGATTTTTGATCAAAGGAAGGAATCTAGGATTAAGTGAGGGTAGTTGGGAGGAAATTTGGGTAGGGGTTGGCCAATACAAATGGATTTGGAGGTGTGATATTGAGAGACGGGTAAGTACCCTTTTATAAGAGAGGTGAGGGTCACTTTATGAAAATCTTGAAATATTATTTTATTATATAATCATATTCGGTTTATAATGGCTCTAGAAGGATTTATTTATAGGATAAGGTGGTGATGGGTCTAAATTCCCTCAAAAAATAGGTTTTAGACAATTTGTGGTCACCATATTAACCTTATCTTTTAGATTTAACTCTTAGTTAAATAGTTTGACTTTGACAAAGCCTTCTTGTATTATTATAATAAATTGTTAATAAACTTACTATAAAAAGCCAAGAGAACCCCAAATTCATCATTATTGAAATATGAAACATTATCTATGTCCTTTTACATAATAATATATTTTTAGGAATATAATATCAATTAATAATATTTTATTTGTTTTAGAAACTCATTTATGTCAATTTTGACACTATTTAGTAATTGATTCTTGTTAAAGTCCTGAAAACTTTATTACATAGAAAAAAATTAATTTAATCAACCCTTACATGTCATTTTTACCTATAAAATGCTTGGAATTCATCAAAAGTCTCAAATTACATTTATTTGGATACTTATAATATCAATTATTTTAATCTTTCATTAATAAGGTATTTACTGCATCATCATTGTGTCATAAATAAATATAATTATTTTGCCTAAAAATTATAAATAAAATTCAATTATGTAGGAAATAATTCAATATGTTCAATGAATATTTTTGGTCTAATTTATCTTATGTATAAACCTATATTAAAAATGTTTTAGTTGTGAAAATTTGAATTTAACACTTTTAACTCTTCTTTAAATAAAATAATAATAAATGTACTAATATAATCCATGTAGATAAAAAAGAATAATATTTTATTCGTAAGGTTTATCTTGGTCGAAACACACTTATACAATAGAATTAGGACATGTGTTAGGGTAATTATAATATCATTTTTACCTTTAATTACCCTATTAACTTTTAACTGTGCTAAATAAAAGTCAAAAGTTACTATTTACCAAAAATTAGTTTCATCTTGTTGAACTAAATTTTACATACTGATTTCAACTGTGTTTCTTTGATTTTTAATATTCAATTCAAAGAAGTGGTAAAATTACGTTTTATGAAAATTTTCTAATGCGCCTAGAAGGTGGGTAAAAGACGGTAAAAAGCTAAATAAAATTTTATACATCTAATTTTATTCTAAAATGACACCAATGAATTAAATTGAACTAATTGAGGTATTATGTATCTATTTTTACATAAAATTAATTTAAATAAAATAAATAATTATTTAAATAAAAAGTTGGTTTTAAACAATAACAAAGTGTTTTTCACTATTCATCAAAAATCGAAAGTTTTCAGAAAAATACAAAAAATTCACCCTAAGATAATTTTGATATTCCAAATCCAAAAATGAAGTCCATTTTGAAAAATAAAATTTATAAAATTTCAAAAAGTGGGTATTACTATTCATAATGGCTAGTTTGATTGGTTGTGGTGTGCTAGAACTCGAAGTTGCGTATAATTCAAGCTATTGTATTATTCAAAGGGAAACATACCATGGAAGCTTGGGGTGTTAAATGTTTTGAATAAACCATTATATTCCACACATCTATGAATTCCACCATATATGAAACCAAAACCTTCCTATACTTTCAAGTGGAGAGTAGTCATTTCGCTAAGCTGTCAGTTAGTGAACTACTTTAACGTGGTACTTCATGCCCATATTTGTCCCAACGTTTTGATGGGGGTGCTTCACACCCATATCCTTCCCAATGAATATGAACACAGACCAAACAACCATTCCAACCCCATTACAGTCCCATGTATGTTCAACCCCATTTAAATAAAAAACTTTTTTATTGAGGACAATTTTGTTCCATGGAAGAAATCCAACCAAAAATTTTAAAAACCTCATTTTTAAATAAATTTACCAAATACAAATTCCAACTAAAACACCCCATTTCCCAATTTCCCACACCATCACTCAAGAAGGTTTTAATAAGAAATTAATATCAATTTAGAAACCAATTTCAATAACAAAACAAATTGAAATCAAGCCTTCATGTTCTAAATAGTGGAGTTGAGAGTGAGGCCACCTACCTCAAGAAATTGGAAAAAATGATTAACGACATGAAAAATGCAACGAAACCAAGTTAAATCCCCCAAAACACACCTTAGATCCCTTAACATATCAAAAAAATCCAAATATAATCATATTTTTAATCAACTACCTTATATCTATCCGCAACTAATTTAGATCTACAAAACTGAGAGAGATATAGAAGTAGATCTAACAAAACCCGCCATGAACTTCCAAGAGAGAAGGTTTACCACATGAATATGGATTCAAATCACCAAGATAAGACTTTGGCTTACCTCTGGATTGATGGGATAATCATCCATAGCCTTTAATAAGAGAGAATGCCAATTTAGGGATTCATAAGAGGAAAAATGAGGGAGTTAGAGGCCCAATAATGTGTGATTCACAGTTTTTAGATCTCACTTTTAACCTAGCATGGTTATTCACATGGTTAGGAAAACAATGTGATAATTTTGTGAAATACATCCCCTCAAGGATGAACCTCACACATTTTCCTTGCATAGTTAACAAACCATGCACCAACCATGCCAAATACTACTATCTCAAGATGCATAATTTCTCCTTAGTGGATGCCTGGTTCGGAAAAACCATGAACCGCTTGTGTGATGTCACTGTAGCCCGTGTCACATTATGCATGATTTCATGTAGGTGTTGAACGGTTTTCCCAAACTATGCACCTCTAAAAAATCCCCCCAAACACTCCAAAAGTTCACAAAACTCTCCAAAAATACACCCTTATACTTTACATACATAAAAATCATAATTAAATGGGTACTTAATTAAAACTATGGGTGCTACACTCTCACCACCATATGTCTTTCCATCATCATAAAATAAAAAACCCACATATTTCTAAAATATTTATATCCATTTATATTTTTTTACTTCCCCATTCCCAAGTATCTTCCTGAATTTGACATTATTTCCACAAAACCTATAGTTGACTGATTCCTTTTCCATGGAATAATTTTTCTTTCCTATCAAAAATCCACACAGGGATATGTATCAATGAAGCATTTGGATCTAGTTCAACATTATACCATTAAATCACTTTATCAGGAGTAGTATGATACTTTTTCAACAATGATATCTGAAATGCATTATATACCACACTGAATCATGGAGGAAATGCCAAGTGATATGTAACCTCACTAACATGGTAATGTCTCTCAAAAGGGCCTTTGTATCATAGAGATAACATGCCTTGATTAGTAAAACATCGATTTCCAAGACATGTAGAGATCATTAAGAATACATGATCACTCACTACGAATGGAATCATCCATCAAAGATGATCTACATATGATTTTCAAAAACTCAGAGCCACCTCTATTCGTTTCCTGATCAATTGAATATTCTCCAATGTTTCTTGGATAAGGCTCATCCCAAGAAGTGACGTATCACCTATTTCCACCCAATAAAGTGGATAATGATAATGATGCCCAAAAAATTCTTCAAATAGAGCCATTTGTATCAAGTATTGATAAATATTTTTATATGATAACTCTAATAACGGCACATGCTCTTCCCACGAGCCACCAAAATTCATTACACAATCTCGGAACATGTCTTCAAATGTCTATGTCTTCTTTACGTATGTCCCATCTATCTTGTGATGATATTTAGTACTCATATTCAACTGATTCCCAAGAGATTTATGTAAGGATTTCCAAATATGAGACGTAAACCTTGGATCTATGTTTGACACTAACAAAATTGGTATTTTATGTCTCTTTACCACTTCATGGATATAGATTTTTGAAAATACATCCACTATATAATTTTTATAAATAGGGATGAAAGCAGAATTTGTGAGCCGATCCACTATCACCCATATGGAATCTTATTTCCAAACCATTATAGGGGGACTTATTACAAAATCCATAGTTATTTTCTCCCACATCCAAATAAGAGTATTTAAAGACTACAAAATACCTACTAGTTGTTGATGATATTTCTTAATCTGGTGACAAGTTGAGCATCTCAAAATGAACTCATCCACCCAAATTTTCATGTGGACCCACCAAAACAATACATTCAACACTTTAAACATCATTTATATTATAATATGAATATCCCATCTTGAATTATAGTAATCAGGTAGTATTTTTTCCTAAAAATACATAGATATGACCATAAAATTTATGAACCACAAAACTGAACTCTCATCTAGAATCCATCCCTCATTGGTCTCCCCACCATTGAGTTTTGACCTCCACACCACACATTATGCATCTGATTCCTGTGACTCTTTAACTGTCTTCACCAAATCAAGAACTAAGGGACCTAGAAAGAAAACCACATTATCACCTAGGTCTTCGCATTCAATTTTCATGTCTACTATCAATGACATCAACTGGAATTGATCTGAATCCTCTTTTTCCAAATGAGCATAAGACTTTCTGTTTAATGCATTTTCTATCGTACATCCTTTACCCAATGTATAAATCATGTTATTGTTGAAATTTTTTAGAAAATCCATATATATTATTTATCCCAAGTTCAATTCCCACTGTGATAAAATATTATTAAATCTCTTACGATCGATGAACATATTAAATTTTACACCAAAGAGATAATGACATCAAGTTTTTAAAGCATGGAATACGAAAACTAACCCTAAATAGTGTGTTCGGTAGATCATTACATGAAATCATAACTTCCTTGAGCTATATGTAAGCCACATGATCTCCCTTAATAAGAACACACCCCAAATTTGATCCCTAAGAATCATAATATACCACATACCCTTGTCCTTATTTCATAAAAATCAATTTTGGTGAAGATTTTAGAAGAAATTTATTCTCTTGAAAATACTTATGGCATTACTTGTCCCACTGTAATTGATAATTATTCCTTTTCAAATATATCATAAGAGAATCTAGTTAGGAAAAATAAGGCAAATGTGTCTATAATAACCATTCAATCCAAGGAAACTATGTACCTCAAAGATGTTCTTTAGAGACTGCCATGATATCACAACTGTGGTATTTTATGGATCCATAGAAACACATCTTTAAGAAATTAAATGGACATGAAAACATACCTCTTGTATTAAAAAGGCACACTTTGATAAATTGGCATATAGATAATGATACCTCAAGATTCCCAACTATGTCGACAAGTGTTTCACATGCTCAGACCTTGTCCATGAATACACCAATATATCATCCATAGACACCACCATGAAAGACTCTAGATATCTATGAAATATCTAATTCATAAATTCCATAAATTCCTTGGGTGAATTCATAGTACCAAAAGGAATTACCACATATTCATAATGGCCATATCAACTTCTGAAAGCCATATTTTTAATATCCTTCCTCTGAACCCAGAATTGCTGATATCCTGATAACAAGTCAATCTTAGAGAACCAATGATATCCTATTAATTGACCGAACAGTTCATCAATGTGTGAAAGTTGATACCAATTATTTATTGTAACTTGCTTAAGATTAATATGATCCACACACAACATTAGAGTTCTATATCCCTTTTTTATAAAACAATATCTTTGTTTCCCCCAGAGATATGCTAGTCTGAATTAAACCTTTCATTTCTATCTCTGAAAACTTCACATTCATCTCCCTTAAGTCTAACAGCGTCATTCTATAAGATAGAATGTAGATACGACTGGTCCTAGAAAAAAGATCAATCATAAAATCCACTTCTATAATCAGTTGAAACCCTATGAAATTATCACAAAACACATCAAGAAACCGATCCACCACTACTAGAAAAATTTTATTCTCAATATAATTTATTAATTCCAAACACAACACTACCAACTAGTATAATATTGTTCTAACAAATAGTGACAATAATCCCATTTCACCAACATTTACTTTCTTATGTCCTTGAAAGAGATACTGGATCCTATCACCAGTGGTAATGCTGAGCTGTCTGGTATAACAATCGATGTGAGACTTGTATTTTGTTAGCCAATCCATCCCCATGATTATATCGAAGAAATCCACATCAAGTATATAGAAATACCATTTCAGCTCAACTCTATCAAATGTTATAGAAGATTCTCCACACAGAAAGGCTCAACACTCTCTTTGACTAAGAAGAGTTTGATGATTTTTCCTAGAAGACGTCATCTCATGTTTTAAGTTCAGAAAATCAATAGCATGAGAAACAATAAAGGAATGGTATGTACCCATATCAAACAACACTTGAATAATGGTAGAATTAAAAATAATCATACTTTTCACTTTATATGGTCTTGACTGATCATCCACAATAACCTACACAACTCTATATAATTACTTCGTCGCAACACTTTTCTCCCTATTTCCCTATTGAGATTGCACTTCCTGAGGAGTCATGATATTCCTCGAATCACCATGGATAGATCTCTTTCACTGATGAGAGGAATTTTTATTCCCTCACCCTATCAAATTATACAACATCTTCATCACTTGTGAAGTGTTTCGAGAAATTTACCTTAGAGAACTATGACAATATCACTAAAGTTTCCCCATCTGATTTTAGTTGCGGAATTCTCTAGTTTGTTCTATACACTATCGCACTATGTGGACAAGAGAACCACAATGGAAACATCTTGATGTACTCTTAGGTAATGGATCTAGGTTTCCTGATACAACCATCTAATTTTGATTCATGATCTCACCCTAGGAATATGTGTCCCTCTTCCACTTTCTCCCATCATTAGAGTTCCACCATTTCCCATGGGTATAAGCATAAATCCTCCTCCCATAACCACTGAGATATCTCATTAATCTATCATCACTCTATTGACTATCTCTATATAATCAGTAATACAGAGCACACGAATATTCATGTGAATATTCTATCACATCCCCGATTCAAATATGCATGCCTTCAAGGATGCACTCGCAAAAAACTCGAGTGCCAAGTTCACTAAATTCATGAATTTATCTGCATTCTCCATGAATGAAATTTTTCCCTATTTCAAGCTGTATAAGTCCATCATTCATTGAATTCCAAATTTATGAGTATAGAATTATTGATTAAAAATTCCTCAAAATCCTTCCTTGTAGGGTCGTCCTCTAATTTAGCATGAATAGCTAAATACCACCACTAGCATGAAAGATCTTATATCATGTGACTTTCCATCATTACTTTGAGCTCTACTTGTGTGCCAATGAAATAAAAGATACAATTTGTCCCATTCAGCCACACCTCTTCCTTCTCTAGTTTAGAACCACCCTGAAATTTGGGTGGATTCTATTTCAAGAATTAGACAGAATGATCCTCTTTCCTTAGATAATCCCTCATTTTCCCTCTATCTATAGCCAAAAAAGCATAGACTATACTTTGAACCATATGTTGGTTCACCAATGACCCAGGTGAAACCAAATTTTCCTATTGGTTTCCATTTTCATTAAAAATAACAAAATTCATAAGTATCACTCTCTATTAACTGAAATATTATCACTTCAAATTCTATCACATCATGTTTTAACACTAGTGCTTTCCAAAATAAGCCTTTTTCCATTTTCAATAATTCTAAAAAATTTACCATGAATTTGAAAATAAAACTATTATTAAAATACCACAACCATGCTCTTTTTCAATATATTTCATTTGAAAACAATTTAATCATTTTTCAAAAATCAATAAATTACCTCAAATCATTACTCAAAATTAGATACGAAGTCCTAGTGGGAAATCATTTCTGTAATGCATGTCGAGCTCATCTCATTGGGTAAACTGAGGAAAATGAGAGTAAAAATCCAATATGTGTCTCCAAAATACTTATGTACTCCCAACTCACTGGTAACTTTATGTTCATCATAAAAAGGATAGCTGTGTCTTTTTATGCTCAACATTTCAAGTCGCAACTATTATAATGATTTCTATGAACCCAACACAAGGAATATATCATTACGTATTCAACTTGAATAATGAAAACCAATACCAAGTCAAAAAACAGTAGTTCTAGAAAAATGGAAGGACCAAGATAATACCACTTGTAACATCCTACCCCTTCTCATTAGCTTGAGAAGGCATGAGGACGTTAACTGGCCTTGAGTGAAATCACCAAGGAGTAAAAGGCTGTCAATAAATACTGAACGACTTCAATTCACATGGGGGTGATTTCCCTTTAAAAATAAAACAACTTACCAAAAAAATCCATAACCAAACATACCACTATATGATGAATGATATCAATGAAATAAACCTCAACATTTTATTTAACAAAATCTAACTAAAACCAAGTACCATAGTGTAAGACTACAATATCAAAGTTCATGAAGGAATACTATAAAACTCAAGGACTCTAATGAAAAATCCATTCTCCAAATATGATCCATGCTCCAACTCCAAAATAGGCCAAGTTTCATGAATTGATTCTAAAGATGTGTGGTATTTTACCTTTTCCTATGTATCAATAAGTGACATCTTCAAAAGCACCATCATTCCAAAGAAAGGGTGATTAATAAAACGCATCATTTTTTTACCAAATGACTCCCCTACTCACACCACTAGGCTAGAAAAAGTTGGCACATTTATATAAAACATTTTTTACAAAAAAAATTCTAAAGAGTTTATATAAAATTATAAACAAGTTCCAATAAATTTTTTTCTCAAGATGATATCAATTTCCAAGGAATGAAACCAAACAATGTTCTAAAACCATATCACAAGTTCTATTTTAGTATAACCCATTCTATTCCACATAATCACACAATGAACCATGTATGTAACCTAGATCACCCAAAAATCTTGAGTGGTGAGTCATCCTTTCACTAATCCATCACTTAGTGAACCACTTCTATGGGGGTACTTCATGAACATATCCATCCCATCCTTTTGATGGGGGTACTTCACCCCCTTATCCATCCCAATACATATGAAAAATACCAAACACCCATTCCAAATCCATTCCAAAGCCAAGATTATCGAAATCCATTTCAATAAACAATATTTTTATTGATTTTTTCAATGTATAAAACCCAACCAAACATTTTCAAATCATCATTTTAAAATAAAGTAACCAAATACACATTCCAACCAAAACACCCCATTTCCAAATTTCTGAAACTGTCACACAAGAGGGTTTTAAACAAGAAATTAATGTCAATTTTACAGCAAATTTAAAGAAAAAAAAATCAATTTTCCATCAATAAATAATGTTACAATTAGAGAATTTAAGAGTGAATCTACCTACCTCATGGAATTGAAAAAAATGATAAATGGAATAAAAGACACCAACAGAACCATGTTAAATATGTAATGTCTCAGATTTTTCCATGTATTATTTTAATATTATGTCGGAATTATATAGAGACCAGTCTTTGTGACGACATACAGTTCTGAGGCCAGGTGAGCCTGGACCAAATTATTGCAATTTAATTTGATAGTTAAATTACGCGTGCGTGTGGATTTTCTGAGAAAGTGGAATAACTCTTAAACAGGTGCATAGATCAGAAATTTGAGGGCATTGTTGCGTTCAGAACAACGCTTTTACCTTAGGCAAGGCCTAGCATCGGCCGGTGTAGGTCGGTGGTGAAATCCAGTTTTTGGACATAACTGTAATAAAATATTTAATTAAAATGTTTCATTAAATCTTGTTACGTCAAATATGTCTTATCTTTTAAATAGATATTTTGCAGGGGATCAGGGTTACAATTCCCATAACCATGAATTTCCCTGGAGGCTCTAGAAAGCTCCGGAGAATACCTCCCAACGCGGCGACAGTGTTGTTGATGAGCTTCACCGGCGACGATGAAACGATGACCGGATCTTCGCCAAAAAATTCCGCGAATCTAGGTAGGGCATTTGATCTCCTTGTGAATTCGTTCTCGTTCTTGATTCCTATGATGAACGCAGACTAATCCACGAACAGATTAGCCTGCGGATCGATCGTATTTTCATATGGGATTTTGCAGGGATTTTGGGGATTTTGATTCTTGAGTTATTTTGGTTCATTGATCTTCTAATGGCGACGAACCAAGATTGACACGAACATTGATCGAGGTTCTTCCCTCTAAATTTTTGGTGCCTTCCTTCTCCTATTTCTCACATTCTTCATGCGCGTTCTATGCGTTCTTCATAGGGATATGAAAGACGGATCTTTGCACATCCTTTGTGCGATGCAACGATCCCAAATTAAAGATCTAGTGTTAGTACAACCCTACGGAGATGCGGCTGTGGTGGCGATGGACGGATCGAAGCGGATCAGAAGATATAGTTCTTCGAATGATTTCTGCACAGATTACTGGAATCGGATTTTGGAGCTGATTGAAGGCCCGAAACCCACAGATTTGGAATGACGCCGACGAAGCAGCCCATGATCTTGAGTTTTTTGGCGAACAGACCAGAGAAACGTGATCCGAATAATCGACCGAGTCGCGAGGAGGAAGACGACGCTTCTGGAAATTTCCCGACTACACGGCGTGTAGTATGGGATACACGACGTGTGTTCATCGGCGGACCTCCTGACATGTACTCCATGAGTACACGGACACAGGTTGGGTACATGGCCATGGATATGGTGTGTATACCCTTCCCAAGCCAGACCCAGCCAGATACATGGGATACCCCGTGTACTGGTACACCAGAAGGCGACACAGACACAGACATAGACCATGTACTAGCACATGGCCAGCGTACACGGAGTGAGACCTAGGTTCTCAGACACAACGTGTGATTCTTCTACACACCATGTAGTTACATTCCATCCAATAAGCCGAATGATAGGTGTCGTTTATACGGGCAATACCTGGAGTCAAGGAACACGATGTGCGATCCATCTACACGTCGTGTAGTTTTGTTTTCCACATCTTGTATGGATGAGATGGGCTATTTACATGGGCAGTACCCGGGGTCAAGGAACATAGTGTGTAACCATACTATGCGTCGTGTAACCAATTTTACATGGCTTGAGCCAGTTGCCTTCTGTGACTTGGGCTAGTTTCTTTAGGGTTCATCCCCTTGGTCTTTCTCCTGAAGGTTCCTGGTATCATTTCCTACATGTAGGAATATGATCCCTTCAGTAGGACTTCCGGAATAGAGTTGTTGGAATCCCATCTGTGAGACTTAGAGATGGATCCTCTATTCATTCCTGGAACCCTAGGTAGAGTTCTTGGTATCGACGTGACCAACTTTACCCGGGTGAAGATCCTATGCTTAGCGGATTAGCTCATACTGAGTTGTCGGAATCACCCCATGACTTTTTTGTGATCCTCATCTGAGCAACATGTTATCAATGTACTTGTGGAGTGTGTTCTCCTAGAATGAGTACTTTGTATCCCTCTCTTTAGACCTAGGAGTGTGTTCTCTCGGTTGCATGCTTAGTGGAATCTTCGAGCTGGATCTTAGTGGTGGTTTTGCGATGGTCGTTAGTGTATGAGAATATCTAGATATTCTTGTTATATATTCTGTAAACATATACTAAGTAGAGATGACCGTATCTTTCCTTTGTGTTATTTCCCTTTTTTTATTCCTTGTGGTTTCGGGGTGTCCTACTGGGTATTTCTATACTCACCCCTTCACGGGCTTTGCCCGCACGTGTCATGTCTTATGCAGACGAGAGATCCTTTGGCAGGATTCTAGGTGGACTAGGACCAGACGTTACTCAGTGAGATCAGACAGGCCGAGGTGTGTTCCTATAGCTACAAAATGCAGTACCAGCACCATTCCTGATAGGTTGGAATTTGATACGGGCTCTTTTTTAGTGGGCTTGTACTTTTGGACCAGGGTTTTACATTCTTGTACTTTACTTTCCTATGGTATTCTATTGGTTGGGTTTTTTTGTGTATGCATGCATTTTACATTTTCAGTACTTTTCACTTCTTAGCTTTGTGGGAAAGGAGATGTGTGTGCGTGTGTACAAATCTATAGGCAATGCCTCCCATGTTAGTAGCATGCCTACTCGGTGCTAGTCACCAGCCCCTGGCCTATTGGAGGCGGGCTTGGGGAGTTGCGGCTCAGGCCCCACTGGGACGGGTCGTGATAGAGTGGTATCAGAGGTGGTCGGTTCTACCATAGGACAGAGAGTCTGTCAGTCATATTGGGGCAATAGTGTTATGTGTTTCAAGTTCGGCTTTCAGGCCAGGGACCCCAGTGTTGGTGCGGGCGACCGACGTATCTATACACCAGGACTCTGATAACATGTTTTTCAACTCGGAACATGAGAACACTAGTTCCAAGGGAAAACAATGGTACATGAATCATATAGGAATGGGTTCTGGTTTCCATGACCTTCTAGAGTAATCTCTCCCGATATACTCACTGACAGAGATATATCTTGTACATTTGTAGGATGCCTCCGCGACGCGCACCCACTAGGATCCAGCAGCTCGATCATGAGGATGACCCCCTCAATGATGAAGCTTTGATACAGGGACTGGATCCCCCAATTTTACCATCTGGTGGTGTGACAGTTATCCTGCCACCTGTGGATCAGTGTTTAGTGCCAGTTATACCAGTGGAGGAGGAGTGTAGGCTGAGCGAACTCCATGAGTTTCAGAGGCAGATACCCCTCAGGTTTTGAGGCGAACCTGACCCTTAGGCAACAGAGGACTAGATTGAGGCAGTGACGTGAGTCTTCCTTTTGGTCAGGACACCAGCATACCAGATGGTGATCCTGGCAGCGAGTCTTCTGCAGGGCTTGGTAGGACGATGGTGGAATTTGGTTATCCAGACTCACGACGAGGCGACTCTTGCATGGTCGGAGTTTGAACATCTCTTCAGAGAGGAGTTTTCACCAGTTACCCTAAGGGTAGTACGTATACATGAGCTTCTTCAGCTCCAGTAGGGAACCATGACGGTGGCTTAATATTCATCAAGGTTTACCATACTCTCGTGGTACTCGATGGATATGGTCAGAGATCAGTACTTTAGAGCTCGTACTTTTGAGCGGGGCTTGTGCAGAGATATCCAAGCTAGCATCATCCCTATGAGCATTCCTACTTATTCTATGGTGCTAGAGTAGACCTTGATGGTCGAGAGCTTCTTGGCAGAGCAAAGACAACTGACAGTTGTTAGGAGTGGACGAGATGGTGCAGAGACCTCGGTAGCAGGGAGCAGATGTCAGGGACCTAGGCGTGGTAGACGTTTTCTGAGGAGATCCCAAGACAGGGGATTTGTCATACAGGGTTCGCAGGGCACATCCAGCCAGCCTCGAGAGAGGCGATGCAACTCATGTGATGGCAGGGGACATCTCGCTCAAGATTGTCCGACCCGCCATACTACAGACACGAGAGTAGTGGAAGGACCACCAAGGCAGAGGGAACATGTAGAGTAGATAGATCTGCTGGGCAGCAGATGTGGTAGGGGAGCTGGGGGAGCAGATGGAGGTGGTCGGTGTTTTGACCCTTTACCACCACCACCCCCAGGAGGTCCACCCCAGTCTCAGAGAGCTAGTGGACAAAGGAAGGGACAACTACAAGCGGCAGAGTTTTATGACCCAGGTACTCCCAGAATGATTAGAGGTACAATCTGTGTCTTTTCAAATTTGCCTACCTTACTGACAAACACAGGTTCTAGTAATTCCTTTCTGGCTTCTTATCTTGTACGAGACCTTGAGATTCCAGTCGATCCATTGACTCGACCCTTACGCTTAGAAACATCGACTGGAGAATATTCAGAGATCACACACCTTTGCAGACAGTGTGACCTGAAACTTGGAGGTGAGAGTTTCGGTTTGAACCTCTTGGTGGTAGCATCGAGGCCTTACGATGTCATTCTTGGTATGGATTGGCTATCCGCAGTTCATGCCCAGATCTATTGTTTTAGGCGAAGGGTGCGGTGTGTCTGCAGTGATAGAACATGGTTCTCTTCTGTCGGTGAAAGGGAGACCTAGATAGTGCAGGATGGACACGTGCGTAGGAGGGCACAATCGATTTCACATTCGTTTGCTAGCCTAGCCCTTGGCGCAACTGATGTTACGAGTATCCAATTTCCAGCATTAGTGCCTGAGTACGAGGAAATCTTTCCGGAGGATGTCCCCGGACTACCTCTCCTTTGGGAGATATATTTCTACGTCGAGTTGCATCCTGGGACGACACCGATATCAGCATCAGAATATTGGATGGCTCCTACAGTGCTTCGTGAGCTGAGGTTGCAACTGGACGACTTGCAGAAGAAGGGCATTTTGAGACCCAGCCTTTCACCCTGGGCGGCCCCAATGTTGTTTTCCAAAAAGGTAGATGGGAGCTTCGGACTATGTGTGGATTATCGGTGCTTGAATTAGGTGACCGTGAAGAACCGGTATCCACTACCAAGGATCGATGATCTCTTCGACCAGTTGAGAGGGGCACGATGGTTCTCGAAGGTTGATCTATGATTAGGCTATCACTAGTTGTGAGTACAGTATGAGGATGTACCAAAGATGACTTTCAAATGTCGCTACGGTCACAATGAGTACTTGGTGATGCCTTTCGGTATGAAGAACACCCCGGTAGTGTTCAGGGGACTCATGAACCGGATATTTCAGTCCTATCTAGATCGGTTCATTGTGGTCTTCATCAATGAAATCCTTGTGTACTCTACGTCTGAGGAGGAGCACGCGAGACACCTAATAATCATTCTGGACACACTCCGAGAGCACCGGTTGTATGGGAAACTCTTGAAGTGTCAGTTCTGGATACATGAGTTCCACTTTCTAGGACACATTATCTCAGCAGATGGTGTAGCAGTGGACCCAGCCAAAGTGGAGGCAGTACTAGCATGAGATCCACCCAGGAGCATGACGGAGGTGTGGAGTTTCCTTGGGTTGGAAGGCTACTATCGGAGATTCATTCTTGATTTCACTAGGATTTTACCACCCATGAAAGCTTTGACCCGAAAGGGGCATCCTTTCATGTGGACCGAGATATGCCAGCACACTTTCCAGTAGTTGAGATAGAGTCTGGAGAGCGCCCCAATCATGATATTACTGGAGGAGGGCGTTCAGTACGTAGTGTTCTACGATGCATCAGGAACCGGGCTTGGTTGCATCCTAATGCAAAGGCAAGCAGTGATTGGCTATGGCTCATGCCAGTTGAGGCCCCACAAGCAGAACTATGCGACCCATGATCTTGAGTTGGCAGTGGTAGTCTTTGCATTGAAGATGTGGCGGCACTACCTGATGGGAAAGTAGTTTACCATCTAATATAATCACAAGAGTCTCAGATATATCTTTTCTCAGAAGGATCTGAATTTGAGACAAAGATGATGGCTTGAGTTCCTCCAATATTACAACTTTGAGATCATTTATACTCCTGGGAAGGGGAATGTTGTGGAAGATGCTCTCAGTAGGAGATCTAGTTTGTAGTTTCTAGATGAGGCAACAAGAAAGTTGGCCTCTTTATAGTTATCCTTCATGGATGGAGATGAGGGCGCATACCTTGAATCGATGGTTGTTACCCCTCCACTCTTACAACGAGTCAGAGAAGCATAGCTTGAGGATGCTAGCTGTGAGACTCTATGTGCCCAGATATCCACAGGTGATGCTGCTGATGGTTATTCAAAAGGTGGGGAGCACATTGTTCTTTTCAAGGGGAGTACAGTAGTACCAGTGACATTGTTGGAGGAGGTTCTAAGAGAGTTCCATACATCTCCTTTGGTGGTGCATCCAGGAGTGGAAAATATATACTAGGACCTCCGACGTCTGTTCTGGTGGCCATGGATAAAGAAGTGTGTGGCAGAGTTTGTTTCTTAGTGCCTTACTTTTCAGCATTTAAAGGCTTAGTACCAGGTTCCAGCAGGTTTGACTCAACCCCTTGAGGATCCAGAGTGGAAGTGGGATGAGATATCCATGGACTTCATGAAGGGTCTAACACGTACATCCCAGGGACACGATGCCATCTGGGTGATCGTTGATCGACTCACAATGTCGGCCCGCTTCCTAGCCATACAGGAGCAGAGTTCAGTAGAGAGCTTGGGACGCCTCTACGTGGTGGAGATAGTTCGACTTCATGGATTTCCATCAATGATCATCTCAGATTTTGATGGTCGTTTCACATCCCGGTTGTGGAAGGGATTGCATGTAGCTTTTGGGACTCAGTTACGCTTGAGCACAATGTTTCATCCCCAGACTGATGGTCAAACAGAGTGGACCATCCAGGTCCTAGAGGATATCCTACGAGCATGCATACTTGGCTTTAGTCGTAGCTGGGAGGATCACTTACCAATGGAGGAGTTTTCTTACAACAATAATTATCATTCCACTATTGGTGTGGCACCATTCAAGGCTCTGTACGGGGCACCTTTCAGGTCACCACTTTGCTGGACTGACCCAGGAGAGTTAGCACTCATGGGCCTAGAGATGGTGAGAGCTACTACAGAGAAGGTGCAGATCATCCAGGAGCAGATGAAGACTGCACAGAGTCGGAAAAATTCTTATGCCGATAAGTGGTAGAGGCCCTTGGAGTTCTAGGAGTGAGACCATGTGTTCCTTCGGGTCTCACCTCGGCGGGGATTTCAGAGATTTGGCCGAGGCGGCAAGCTATCTCTGAGGATCATCTGCCCTTTTCATATTCTGAGTTGAGTCGGCGATGTGGCATATCACTTGGCTCTACCTCCTCATATGGAACTGGTACCAAACCTCTTCCATGTGTCCCAGCTACAGAGGTACGTGCATGATCCATCGCACGTCATCGACTAGGGCGAGCTGGAAATCGATGATGGAGCGACCTTTGATGAGTACCCAATAGAGATCGAGAACCAGCAGAAGAAGATCCTTTGTGGATTAGCTATTCCCTTGGTGCGTGTCTAGTGGCAGCACGAGAATCTCCAGGAGAGCACTTGGGAGTAAGAGGCTCAGATTCACGTGTAGTACACACATCTTTTTGAGTAGCCCTTGTTTTGGCTTTTTGGGGACATAAAATCCCTAAGGATGGTGTGATGTAACGCCCCAAATTTTTCCATGTATTATTTTACTATTATGTGGGAATTATTTTGAGACCATTATTTGTGACGACATATAGTTTTGAGGCCCGGTGAGCCCGAAAAAAATGATTGAAATTTAATTTAATAATTAAATTACACGTGCGTGCGACTTTCCGAAAAAAGTGGAATAACTCCCGAACAGGTGCTCAGATCAGAAATGTGAGGGCATCGTTGTGTTCAGAACAATGATTTTACCTTAGGCGAGGCCTAACATCGGCCGACACAGGTCAGTGGTGAAATCCAGTTTTTGGACGTAACTGTAATAAAATATTTAATTAAAATGTTTTTTTAAATTTTGTTATGTCAAATATCCACTATATTTTAAATAGAGATTTCATAGGGGATCTGGGTTACAATTCCCATAACCATAAATTTACCTGGAAGCTCTGGAAATCTCTAGAGAAAACCTACCAACGCGACGAAGGTGTTCTTGACGAGCTTTGCTGGTGATGACGACGTGACGACGGGATCTTCACCAACAAACACCGCGAATCCTGGTAGGGCGTTTGATCTCCCTATGAATTCTTTCCCGTTCTTGATTCCTACGACGAATGCGGACTAATCCACAAACAGTTTAGCCCGTGGATCGATCGTATTTGTGGGATAGGATTTTGCAGGGATTTTGATTCATGAATTATTTTGGTTCATTGATATTCTAATAGTGACAAACCAAGATTGACATGAACATGGATCGAGGTTTGTCCCTCTCGATTTGTGGTGCCTTCCTTCCCCGATTTCTCACGTTCTTCGTGTGTGTTCTACGTGTTATTCATGGGTATATGAAAGACGGATCATTGCTCATCCATTGTGAGACGCAACGATCCCAAATTGAAGATCTGTTATTGGTACAACCCTACGGATATGCGGCTGCGGTGGCGAAGGATGGATCAAAGCAGATCAGAAGATATCATTTTTTGACCGATTTCCACATGGATGACCGAAATTGGATTTTGGAGCCGATTGAAGGCCTGAAACCCACAGATTCGGCATCACGACGATGAAGCGACCCATGATCTTGAGTTTCGCAGTGAACGGACCAGAGAAACCCGATTCAGAGAATTGGCCAAGGCGCGATGAGTAAGACAACACTTCTGGGAATTTCCTGACTACTCGGCGTGTAGTATGGGCTACACGACATTTGTTCATCAGAAGACCACCTAGCGTGTACTCTGGGAGTACACGGACACGGGTTGGGTCCACGGCCAAGGACACAGTGTGTAAACCCCTCCCCGACCAGAACTGACCAAATACCGGGATACCCCGTGTACTGGTTCATGGGCAGGTGACACGGACACGGACAAAGATCATGTATTGGCACATGGCCAGCATACATGGAGCGAGCCCCATGTGCTCAGACACAACAGTTGATTATTTTACATGCTGTGTAGTTACTTTCCATCATACAAGCCGAACGACACGAGCAGTTTACATGGGTAGTACTAGGAGTCAAGGAACACGGTGTGTGATCCTTCTACACGCCGTGTAGTTGTGTTTTACATAGCTTGGATGGATGACAGGGTCCGTTTACATGGGTAGTACCCGGGGTCAAGGAACATAATATATAACCATACTACACGTAGTGTAACCAATTTTACATGGCTTGAGCCAGTTTACTTCTGTGATTTGGGCTAGTTTCCTGAGGGTTCGTCCCCTTAGTCTTTCTCCTGAAGGTTCCTGGTATCATTTCCTACATGTAAGAGTATGATCCCTTCAGTAGGAATTCATGAATAGAGTTTTTGGAATCCCCTCTATGAGACTTAGATCCAGATCCTCTATTCTTTCCTAGAACCCTAGGTAGAGTTCTTAGTATCGACATGACCAACTTTACCCGGGTGCCGATCCTCTGCTTAGTGGATTACCTCTGACTCAGTTGTCTGAATCACCCCATGACTTGGTTGTGATCCTCATCTGAGCATCATTTTCTCAAAGTACTTGTAGATTGTGTTCTCCCGGAATGAGTACTTTGTATCCCTCTCTTTAGAATTAGGAGTGTGTTCTCCTAGTTGCGTGATTAGTGGAATCTTCGAGCTGGATCATAGTGGTGGTTTTGCAGTGGTCGTTTGTGTATGAGTATATCTGTATATTCTTGTTATATGTTTTGTAAACATATACTGTGTAGAGATGACTGTATCTTTCCTTTATGGTATTTTCCTTTTTGTATTCCTTGTGGTTTCGGGGTGTCCTAATGGGTATTGTTATACTCACCCTTGCACGGGCTTTGCCCGCACCTGTCGTGTCTTGTGCAGACGAGCAAGCCTTTGACAGGATTCTAGGCGGACCAGGACCGGATGGTACTTAGTGAGATCAGACAGGCTGAGGTGTGTTCCTACAGCTACAAATTGCAGTCCCGGCACATTTTCATATAGGTTGGACTTTGTTATAGACTCTATTTTGGTGTGATTGTACTTTTGGCCCAGTGTTTTACATTCTTGTACTTTACTTTCCTGTCGTACTCTGTTGGTTGGGTTTTTAGTGTATGCATGTATTTTCCATTTTCAGTACTTTTTACTTTTTATCTTTGTGGGATTGAAGATGTGTGTGCATGTGTACAGGTTTATAGGCAATGCCTCCCATTTTAGTAGCATGCCAACTCAGTAATAGTCACGAGCCCCTGGCCTATTGGAGGTAGGCATGGGGATTTGTGGATTGGTCCCCATTGGGATGGGTCTTGACAAAATCTCCAAAACCAACCTCAGATATCTTCCTCAATAATAAAACAATACAAATATAATCATATTTAGAATCAAATATCTTAGATATAACCACCATGGATGTAGATCTAATAAACTCATAGAGATTAAGAAGCAGATCTAAGAAAATCCATCAAGAACTACTAAGAAGTAAGTATTACCACAATAATTCGACTTCAAATTGCCTAAAGAAGCCCTTTTATTGTCTCTATATTGATGGGATAAGAATGTTCAGCTTTTTAAAGAATAGAATACCAATTTAGGGATATATATGGGAAAAAAAGATATTTAGAGACTAAAATATCTGAAATCCAAAATTTTGGGATCTAACTTTTAACCTATGCATGGTTAGTCGAATAGTTAGGAAAACTGAGCACTAACCTTGCACAATCCACTACCTGAAGGATGAACCTCACATGGTTTCTTCATACGCTTAAAAAAATGTGCACCAACAATGCCAAATACCACTGTCTCAAGATGAAAAGTTTCTCCTTGGACGATGTACAGTTTGGAAAAATTGTGCGCTGTACATGCACCTTACTTTTGGGCCATATTTCATTGTATATGGTTTTATGTAGGTCTTGCATGGTTTTCCCAAACCATTCACCAACTGTGAACCTATAGAAAAGCCCCAAACTCTAAAAAAATTCTAAAAACTCTCCCAAACTCGACCCATATACATTATATAATTAAAAAGAATAATGAAAGGTTTACTTACTAGAATTATAGGGTTTTAACTTTATGGATTAATACATATCACATGTTTCCCATTATAGATAAGGACACACCTATTTCACCTAGTGGATCCGGACACATCAGGTTTCCATAGTGGATCAAGACACACCTATTTCTCATAGTGGATCAGGACACACCTCTATCCTATAGTGGATCATGACACACCTATTTCCCACATTGGATCTAGGCTATCAACCTGTTTCCCATTTTTATCTTTTGAGATATAAATATTTATCCAATGGATTAGGGGTAGATAGAGGTCCCACCCATCACATAATGAAAACCATAATTATCTGTACCATAATATCATAAAACATTAAACATATCATCACTTAATAAATAATGTAGAGAAACTATGTTTCATAAACATTTCATCAATTCACCATAGCATAACACATGAAAAATAAATGGGTTTCATCAATATAAAAATTAACCTTCTAGATAAATAATGAGGATTGAATCATTCAATATTATCCCCAATAAATCATAAGTAACATAAGGGGATGTCATATTAGATGTAAATTAATTTTTATAAGACACTTGGAACATTTCTTTAGAAAAATTACATTTCTATGAAAATCAATTTTTAAATCTAAAAATTCACGAAACATTTTGAATTTTTTTTCTAAAATAATTATGAAAACTTATAAAGGATGATTTTTAAATAATTTAAAATATATATTGAGGAAAATATTATTTATACTTTTAAAAAACAAATTTTAATACATAAAAACTTTGAAAATCCATTTATTTTAAAAAATATAGAAAAATTATAAAGTAATAAAAAAAATGGAAATAAGGATGGGAAGTTTCATTTCTTCTATACAAGTTACAAACACAGATACCTTTCACATTTTTGTTAAAAACAATATAGGAATTGTTTAGAAAACTACATGATGATACATTTCAAAACATTTTTGTAAAAAACCTAAAAACGGTTAAAAATTATTTTTGAAAAATTAATAGGATAATAATAAAACTTTTTGGAAAACGTTTTTAGAAAATATTGTTTTGATAGAAACTGAATTTTTTATATAAGAGATAAATACATTCATATTTTATTTAAAATATGTTCTGAATTATATTAAGTATCAAATACTTGAAAATGGTACTATTAATTGAAAAAATAATGAATAAGAAGAGCAGAATAAAATTTATTTCTTAATTGAGAGATTTATCATAATACTTTATCACCAAAAACATTATCATATACTATCATAATAAATGATGATATTGTAACATAAAATCCTTACCACTTTGGTAACTTTGAAACATAAGACCCATGAAATAATATAATTAAAATAAATTAATAATATCATGAGGTTAAATAAATTCATTATATTACATGTAAAAGGGGTTTTATATAGACCTTGTAAAAGATTATAAGTGCATAACTTAACAATATGTATCAAAGAAGGAAAATTGAGATAAAATCCCATACAACTTTGTAAGTTTTGAATAGTAAACCCAAAGAAAGAGAGATCCTAAAATAGATCTGTAAATACCAATAATTTTAATTATAATTATCATAAAATATATTGCTGGGAAATATATTCATCACTTAAATGAAATATGTGGTGAATATGGCATGTGTCTCATAGAAGTAAAAAAGTGAGAGAACGATCCCTTATCGTAAGTGTCGAATTCCTTCGTACTCATTAAAATATCATGTATAATAAATATAATTTTATTATAAATATATTATATAAAAATATTAATACTTACCATATAATATATTATTTACTTACAACCTTTCATTATCCATTTATTAACATTTTGATTTTAAAATTACTTTTCAGGCAATAACTGCTTTGTTTTTCTTGTATGTTTTTAATTTTTTTTGGTATTCTTAATTATATAATTTTGTAACCAACTATATAATTATAAAAATGATATAATTATCCTATATATTTTGTATATATGTATTTATAGTAATTCATAAAATTTAGTTATAGAAAATGAAATACACTGTTCATGGATATGGCAGGCTCTATCTACGCATGAACATTGTCTCCATTTTCTTATAGTATTGAATGAAATAAAATTAAATGATATATTTTTTCATAATATATTAATATTTTTTTCATATATATATCACATAATTTAATTAATATAATTCTTAATAAATCCCATTTAAATCCTTGACGAATCACATCACTTCGAGAGTTGATATTCCGTCATACACACGGGCAACATTATTATATTCGAAATCAATAGAGATTATGAAGGTGTGTGTGATATAATAATTCCATAATAATAATAAAATCATAAATATATTATAAAAATATTAAATCCATTATTTAAACCATACATTAAAGGTGGTAATGGAAAAATTAATGACGTTGGTTCTTAATGAGGTAGTCCGCTATACACAAGAATGCTGATTTTGTAACAGATTTGAAGGAAGTGGAGATGTTTTATTTAATTAATTTAAATTATAATAAATTATTTATATTTATTATACTCAAATTATTATATAATCATTTTATAATAATAATTTAATGTGGTGGAGGAATAAATAAAAGAAAAACACTCATTAATGAACATTACCTCTAATTCCAGTATCCTCCTTAGGTTTTCAGTAAAAGACTTAGTAGGATATATTTGTTACCATAATAATTATTCTAGGATTATGGGATGGAATACGTGAAGTTATTTGGATAGTTATTATCTTTAAAAATTGGTTTTCAGGTGTGATGAAGAGAGGACAGGTGTGGCCTTTTATAAGTGGCAGAGAGGATACAATTGGTATTTTGGAAAATAATTGAGTGTTCCCATGTTTTTATATCTCACATGGGTCCACAATGAGATATTATAAAGATTTATAGGTATAATAGTCTAAATATTTCTATAAAAATCTTTTTGGAGAAGTTTATAGGTTCTTTCTACCCTTCTCTTTTTATTGTTTAACCCCCGAGGAACCCATTTTTTTAACCACATTAATTGATTTTAAGTATATTCCCTACTATTTTTGGTAAAAAATTATGCTGAACATATTTAATAATATAAATTATTTTTATTAAAAATATTTAATCCTTTTTTACAAATTCTATTCACATAAATTGAAAATTTCATTTTAAAATTAATCCGGCAGACAAGAAGAGAAAACAAGTTTTTAAAGAGAAAAAGTTCCCAAGTTCACAACATTTGTAGATCAAAATTCAAAATGAAATTGGATAAAATTATATGTATTGGATTATAGTATGTATAATTTAACTAATTTAACTCTAAATAATTTTAAAAACTAATTTACCTTTATAAATAAATTAAAGGAAATGATAATTTACAATTAAAATTCAGTATTTTCTCTATTCATAAAAAATAAAACCTTTTAGAAAAACCCAAACAATTTACCTTAAGATATTTTTGGTATTATTATTTTAAAAAGAATGTTTATTTTTTAAAATAAATTTTATGAATTTGGTTAAAATTAATTTTAATATAAGTGTGCCAAAGGAGATAAAGATGTTTTTTAAATAGATTTTTATGGCGAAAGTAGGATTTATTCTTATATCTTTCCTAGAAAACACATAAGATGAATGTTAAAAATTTTAAAAATATTTAATATATAATTTTTTTTAAAATAATTCACCAAATGTGATTTTTTAATTTATTTAGGTAAAATTATTTTCTATTCAACGAAATAATTTTTCAAAAAATGATTCCTTATATTTTGAAAATGTTATTATTTTCAAATATAATAAATTAAACACAAAATAATTCATTATAATTTCATTTATAAACCATATATCTCCATAATTTAGTTAATAATATTCATAAATTCAATTCAAAATGAATAGGTGATAAATATCATTTTAAATAATAATATTTTAATTGCACACCATTTTTTGTTCAAACACAGTGTTGAGTGTAATGCAAGACAAGATCAGTGTTGAATGGAATGAAATATGTAATCAATGTTGCAAATAATGAAAGATAGATTCAATGTTTTGTGTAAATAATCATATATAAATTAAAAAATTTATTTGAAAAAAATAATTTCACAAAATCTTGGGGTGTTGCACACCCTCTGAAGGTAATGGATCTTGTACTCTTTCTTTTTTATTTTGAGTACTTTATTTGTACTAAGCCTTTGAATTTAAAATTTTTCATGTTGTAATGTGTTTTTCAACATCCCTTTTATTTTCCTCAGTATTACCATGTGATTAGATAACACCTTTCACTCTCATTAATCCCTCCCATAAACCCTTACGGACACCGGTTATGCTGCCTAAATTATCCCATGATTTTACATGCCAAACATTGGTATTGTGAATACCCACTCCGATTTATACTAAAGGGTGTTCAACTATATGGACCTATCCTTAAGTTATTTTTTATTTAAATGAAATTCACAAACACATATTATTTTTGGAATAAATTTTTTTGAAATTTTTTCTTATTATATAGGAGTTATGTGGAGCACAAATACATGTACATGATAAGAATATGGCGGGTGGTCCCATAATTTTATAGTTATCCATTACATTGGGTAATGTTTTTTTCTCCTGAGATTCCATTTATGGTTTTTGGGAGTTTATCCTAATAACATTATGTTGTTATGTCTTAGTAGTTATCCTTGACTACTACTTGTAATGTCATGTTTTATGTTGTATCCATATTATTATGTTTCCTTTATGTTATCATCTTATACCATACATCAAAGTTAAATATATTGATTATCACCATTATTTATCATAATTTTAGGCATATTGAATCACTTATACTACTTTACCTTATTTTATGCTTTGATTATTCCCTTACTATGATTTTTATCTCTCCCATTTCTTATGTACACCCAACGGATATCTCTTATAGTATTAGAAGATTACTGGATTTTAGGGGAATATTATAGAGTTTTTAAATAATTTCACATTATCATTATTTAATGTTAATGTATCATTTACTAATTTTCCAAATAAAATATGCATATTGATCTTTTAGGTTTGTATTATGTGTATAATTATGTAAAAAATCATTAATTAAAGTATATCATGGATATGAGATTTCGTAGGAAAGGTAAGTAATATGAAAACTAATTACTGGGGAAAAATAAAGACTTCGGTTGACATTGTAAAAGTAAAAAGGGTTCAACCTATGTACCATTAACAGTTCACGATCTTTAAGGTGTGATGCATGAACATTATCCAGGTTAATGTCCTAATAAAAGGGATAATATAGATTATATGAACCAAAAAATACCATGACATGTGAAATTATATGCCACCAAAACTATGAATGTTGGTTCTTAAAATGATATAGAACAATTAACACTGATCAACCACTCAATAACGAAGAGTGTATTATTCAAATATTGTTCAAATAACTTCTATATACATAAAATGTTCTATTAAAACCAACAAATTATATCACCGATGACTATATGTTGAATTATTAAAAAACATCTAATTGTATGATTATTGTATCCCATGTATATAACTCATCTCTAATATATGATTATAGGAATGTGTTTCTAGTAAAATACTTTTATCATTTAGTAAAATCTGATATTATATTAGGCATTTATTAAATCTATTTATATATAGGTCGTGATAATTTCCAATATAGGAAAATTACATCTAAAAATGAACCTATAACCACCTATTAGTACAAGGATAACTATAAAATTACTATTAAAAACTATTCCAATTATATTTGGGTATTTAGTAAAAATAGTTAAATAAGAAATAAACATTAATTATATAAATATTAGCTAAGAAAAGATATTATCACTATTCACACCAAGGACACTAATGATTAATCCTCATTAGAAATTAAATCTAGATTCATGTTTATCTTATGGAGACCCTTAAATATTTTATTTGTTAAAAATACTTAAAATTATGAGGATACATTCTATTAGAGGAGGGAAAATATAACACCATAAAAATTGACAATTTATTTTAATTAATTAAATATTATCTTGATCTACAAGAAACATAGGACTAAAATAAACCATGAAATATTATATTAACTTTATTAAAGAAAATTAAAATAATAAATAAACCTCTAGTAAATAAAAAGTAAGTAATCAATTAAAAATTCAAACATTTTAAGGATAAATAACTGATATGATTACAAATTATTATTCTTTCTCAAATAACTGTTTAATGTGTTAAAAAATAAAACCAATCATTTTTAAATTATCATTATGTTAATAAATAATGTTATATTACCTAAATTTAAAATTGTTATGGAACAATATCAAGAACACATAATGTTTTAAAATGACATTTTTTTATTAGATGGAGTATTCATTATATTTTTTATTTTAATTTAAAAAATTATTTTATAAAATTTTGATTTTAATTAGGTAAAACTAATATCATTTTTTAATTTTTAATTTCAAAATTAAAATTTTATTGTTTTTTAAATTTTTATTAAAAGAATGATTTTTATGTGAATAATGATAACAACATTTATTTATAAATACTATGATTTTTATAAAATCTTTGGGATATGAGAAAAACCTAAAAAAATTATATCTATTTATTGAAAAAATATATTTTTTATAAAAATAATTATATATTTTATAAAAATAATTTTAATTTACAATGAATTATTTTTCATTTTAGAACATAAGTAGTATTTTTTCTAAAAAATTATTTTAATACATTAGACGTTTATTAATTTAATAATATTATAAATTAATTTTATAAAGTGAATATAATAAAATTTATTTCCTTATTTCAATAATAAGGTTAAAATTATTTAATAATAAATATTTTATTTTGTGGAATTAATATGAATTACTTAGTTAAAAACTTATCACCATAGTAAAAGTCAAAAAAGGATAAAAAGGGTTAACCAAAAGGGTAAAAGTCCTAACATGTTAAAAACATTCTTATTGAATAGTTAAGGTTTTTCTAAACCAAACCTTATCTTGACATGTAAAATATATGCTCTCTTTATATTATGAAATATTTACAAAAAATAAACTCTCACCAAGTAAAAAAGGTGGCTCTCAAAACCCCTTAAAAACCAATATAAATTTAAATTTCCTCTTGAAAAAAATGACATAAAAAATATAATTTTCTTTCTTCCGTACTCTTATAGATATAATATTTTCCCCTAATTCCTCCATTTCCATGGAATTCTTCAAGGGAATCCCAACGTTCTCAATAAAAGTAATAACCTTTTCCAAACTTGGTTTCTTTTATATCATTCCTTTTAAAATAATTTTTACCAATATTATATAATTACATTAACATTATTAGTGTACTGAATGTTTTTATACTATGTTAATAACCATTAACCACCTTTCTCCTTTTATGTTAAGGAATATGAAAATGATATTCATGCATATGTGCGGATTACGAACTCTACAAAGCATCTTGTTTAATTTCCCTTTATAATATTAAATAGATTGTAATAATGGGGGATTTAATAAATTAGTATGATAATTATAATTTTTTTTAGATTATGAATAAATAAACAATATTATAAATTTCTCTTGTCCCATGGAAAATGAAATCATCTTTTACACGCACGTGTGTGTTACGACCTCTATGGCATGGTTTATTCCATTTTTCATCACCACCTTTAATGGTTGGTTATTATAATGGGTTTCATGGATAAATATGATTTTTTATGAAATTTTTAGGATTTTGGTAAGACAAATTGGATAACTTATTAATAATATGATAAACAAAAATTCATTGTAAATTCAACAGCATAAAATGAGCATAATAAGATGAAATAAATTAATTTAAACTATGTAATAGATTAATATCCATTAACTATTATTATATTTCTATTAAATTATGAATTGTCACTCTAATAAAAACTGAATTATATCATCATTCCACTATAATAATGATATTTCAAATAAATGGCTTCATAACCATCTAGTTATTATGGTGTGTTCTTCTTTGGGTCAGTCTAAAAACACAATTGAATAATGCTATAATATAATATCATAGATTAATATAATAAATTAATCACTAATAATATAATATATTATAGTAAATAAATATTTTATTTTGGTTCTATAGTGGTATGATTTTATTTTAAATAAATTAATTAAGACAGTAATGTTAGTTTTTTAAAAATAACTTAAACGTGCTAATCACTAATTTCATCTTTAAAGATCATAAACAAAACTCCCATAGAATAAAATTATGACATTATAAATAATTAATAAATATTAAATTACAGTACATTGTATGATATGGGAATGATGATATTTGGGAGAATAATAAAGAACAATACCGTTATTTATAAAACTAGTTAAAAAATTTTAATATTACTCATACCCTAACTAATATAGATGTTGGGAATAATTATAAATAATGTTTTTAAAAAGGTTATATATATATGAATAAGGTGATTAAATAAGTGATTAAGATATTCTTTAGTATAAAAGAGATTAAATTTGTTTAATAGAAGTCAAAAACTAAGGTAAGGGGTTCTTTATCTGAAATTTAATTTCTTAAAACATATTTCATATTGTGCATTATGAAATATTTAATATGGAATGGTTAATTCCCAATGAATACCTTTTAACATATTTATTTAATTCATTCGATGTAATGATCTATATCATGTTCTTTCTTTTAATGAAATTTTATTCAAAGGATGTGATCATTGTAAGTGTTTTCTTGGTGTTAATTATAACTCTTGAGACAAGCTATATTTTGTGAACCTTATTTTCTTTTATATTGTTTTATCTTAATTTACATCACGTAAAAGTGTATTTTCTATATAAATCATGTGATATAAAAATCCAGGATGCGTATCTTACTACATTATTATTTAATTCTAAAGTGTAATTTAAGCTGTAATGGATCTTGATAATTCAAATATCATTTCTTTAAGTTATAACTACACTTCATGAACTTATTTATTATATTCATGGTTTCTTTAAGCCTAATAGTTTATTTCATTGAAATTTAAATTTCTGTCTAGTGATAATTTATTTTTCATTAAAATATTTTAACTTGATAAAATTCATTCATAAAAAGTATATCATTTTTATGTATAACATCCCAAGATTAAAGATTATGTATTTTATTTTTTTAGAACCAAATGTGTATGATATCTTGTGACACACAAAACAGTGAACCAAAAAAATGAACTACGAAATTATATATGACCTCTAAATTGTAGCTCTAAAATTAGAGAGTAAAAATAGATTTAAAATTATTATGAAAGGTGTTTATAAATAAAAATAAATTTCAATATCAACAATAATACATTGAAAAGTTAAATTAGAGTAGCTATATAACTAATATGACTGAATTATGATTTAAAAGGGAATCCTTTCTAAAAATTAAATTTTTATCTATTTTTTGTGAAAATAATTAAGTTATAAATATTATAAATGTCTGATATGAATAACATATTAAAATTAATATGATTAATAAATGATAGGAAAGGAGACTATGAATTGTTAATATTTTTTCAAATGTTAATTTTCTATGAAAATAGTTTTCGTTATATTTATTTATTATTATTTGAATGTAAATTTTTCAAATTTTCGAATTGTAATTTAATTAAATAAACATCATTTTTATATTCATCATATAAATATTCTATAAAGATGAAATTTTGGTTTTTTCAGAAATAGTTGATTTTTAGCTAAATATTGAAAATAAAGATTTCACAAAACTATAGATTTTGTGTTTTTTTAATATATAATTAAGATATATATGTTTATAATTTTTTTAATTTATAAAATATGTATTTAATTATTATTAATATAAATTTTTAAATATCATTGTAAATTTATAAAACCAATATTTTACATTTTATGAATTAAAGTTATATTTTTATCTCAAAAGTACTCTTATTATGTTATATTAAAAATAAGTGTTCATAAAATTTAGAAATCAAATCTATGAAAATTGATTTTAAATTTTAGATAAAAATGATCATATTGTCTAATAAGATCAATCCAATTTTTGGTCATAATGTATAATTACTACGATTAATGATAATGATCATGATAATGGTAAAATTTTTATTTTCAAATAATTATTTTTTTAATTTCATTTATGTTTAATCTAATAAATTAAATTTATATATTTTATATAATTATGTAATTTTATTTTTAAACACATAAATAATTATATGAACACACATTTAATTTTAAATCAATGCTAAATGAAAATAACACATAATGGTTAAAACATCATTTTTCTAAAAAATAATGTTTTTTAATATATAAAATGTTTTAATTTAAATGTAATTTTTCTATTAACTGTAAATTTAATTAGATTAAATTGAGGTTATGGAATTTTTTTTTCTAGATTGGGTATCTTATTTTTTTCGTAAGACATATATTACATAGTCAAAAACTAGTTACCACCCACACTTCATGTTTAGAACATGTGTGGAAATAGTTTTTTGAGTTTTATCGACCAAATATCACCAATAAAATAAATTATTTTTTAAATTTGGATCCATTAATCCTTGTATAGTGTCATTAAATTATTGAAATATAATGGGTGTCCAGAAAAGTTCCCTTTACTTCACTTATAAAATGGGTGACTTCTACCCCTTCATGCCAAACCCATTCCTTCAAATTTTTTCCTAAAAATATTCTTTATTTTCTAATCCAAGAAAACTATATACATTTCATAAGCCTATGGTGTCACTTAGTTATCCCATGACCTTAATCTCTAAGGATAATTCCCAGAGAATGTTCAAGTTCCCAAAGTGAGTATTACTTAATCCTTAACCAGTTATTTTAATTTGATACCTTCCAAAACTGCCCTAACCAATGTAAAATAATGACATCAATATGATTAGTGTACTAAATTTTGTTTTTATTAATGTAAAAACATTTATTTATTGTTTATCATAAACTTATAAATACAAAATAATGTCAAACCAACATTGTACAAATAACTGCCTCTATGAAGTGACGTCCTTGATTTTTCACCACCACCTCTCTTCACTGGTTATACAGATGAAATCAAAGAGTAAATATATATTATATAATATATTTATTATCCTTAAGAGTAAAATTATAATCCAACTTCATTCCTTCTCATTCATCAGGAATTGAAATCATTAATCGTGCATTGTGCGGACTCCCACCTCCATGAAGTAACATTTTTCATTTTTTCATCTTGACTAAATTATTTATAAAAAAACATAAAATATGGTTAAAAACTATAGAAACCTATAAATAATATATTTATTATTATTTTATAATGATATTTTATGTAAATATGCAATTTCATAACTATAGTCACCCATAAAATTATGGTATGTACATGTTTTGTTTAGTCTAACCACTTAACAGAACAAACTCTATCAGGGATGAGACTGATAACATAAACATAAATATTATTATAAGCTAATTATAAAATAATTACTGTTCTATTGTTATATAATGTTTAGATTAATTATTTATCTTATTAATAAAATATCACCGTCAATCACTAAAATTACAAAAAATAAATCGACACTTATTCATGATTCACACAAAATTACAAACATGACAAAATTATATAATAGAAAAATGATATCATAAAAAATGGTACCAATTAAATAAATTATAGATAAAAAGTCTCTTTATAATTTATATAATTAATTTTTTTTATAATTTAGTAATTTATGTTCATGTACAAAATGGATTGGAAACTAGGTAAGGGTTTGTGCGAACATAACATTCTTCCATTAAGTTACAAATTTTATTATGGAAATATATTTCTCCAAGATGATTTATTATAAATAATGAAAATATTTTACTTTAATCATTTATTATTTTATGGATTTATTTAATTATTCTATATATCATCATTATCAAAAATTTATTACCTCAAACATTATGTTACTGTAAAGGGTTTTCTTTCGCTCATTTACTATTTCTATAGACATGGTACTTATCACACACCAATTTAATTTTATATGGTGTATATATTACCTATTTTTTATGTTTTATCAAGAATTATATTTTATGGTATTTATATTTTAGTTTCAATATCTTTCTTTTTCATGGGGTTTGACTTAGATGATACTCAAGACGTAAGGGTTTCATGTCTTAAATTTTCACTCCCTGAGACATATTTCCTATTATATACCATGATTTCTTTGGAATTGTGTATCTACTGAACCACTATTATATTTTTTATCATGATCTTATCCCTATTCATGATAATCAGTTTTTCATTTTTTTCATATCCTTTATGGGGTTTTATTTGAAAGTTTCAAATGTCATAAGTGTTTATTGTCCCAAAAGTTGTCTCCTAGAGAAATATTAATTATTGTACACCATGTTTTCGTTGGTATTGGGTATATAGAAACCGATTAATTTTTTTTATTATAATCCCCTCATGATAATTTCATTTAATTATTCATTTGGAATTATATCCTTTAATTGGTTTTGATTCAATTTTTTAAGGGGTAAGTGTTATTTGAATGTATTTTCAATTCCATGAGAAATGTTTGATTTTGTTCAAAATATTTTATTTTCTATGTTTTATTAAATATCATAATACTTTTAATTATAATGAATATATTTTATTTCATTATATTTTAATTTCACAGTATCCCTATCATGATCTTCAAATTCTAAAGATACATTTATTGTAGGGTTTATTCTAACTAGTTTTTTCTTCATTGAGATATGTTTTTTATTCACCAAGTGTTTCTGTTTCATGGGTTATATATCGATCATGTATTACAATATAAATCCCCCATACTAGTTTATATTTTTGAATTAATCTCGTAGAAATCCATCGATAACTTTTTATTTCCAAATTATCCTCTCTTATAGATATAATTTTTAATTATACACCTTTCATCTATAAACACTTTTTAACTTCATTTTATTAAAGGGTTTACACCTATATTCCATACCTCTATTGATTGGGGATATTATTGAATTAATAATATACCCATTTATTTAGAAGATTTTAGTTTACGAGATTCTAACATTGAAATGTATCCCATTTATTGATTGACTAAATATGGAATATATGTATATCTGTTATTCTAATATGAATGTTTAATAGTTATTGTGAAATTTGTCTTTGGTATTTCATTGATTATTCATTCATTCATATGAGTAATTATTTAGAATTAATAAGTTATTCATGGGACACAAAATAGCCCATACATTCACCATTAAGTATCTTGAAACAAAATAGATTATGTATTTTTGTGTATGGATGCCCAAAAAAATCTTTCTTAAATATTAGGACATGATAGTAGGATCACATTGTATATTTTCATGATCTATTGGCTTAGGGAATGGATTTATTTATCTAAAATAATGAATTTCATCCCTATGAAAAAATTATTGTAACCCATGTGATCTTTTCATTATCATTATTATCCATGGATATATTATGCATTTGGATTAATTCTATTATTACATTATTTTTGTTTATCTATTAACATCAAATTATCCTTTCTCAAATCGTGCTTAGTTATGATATTTTATCAGAATTTCTTAAGTTTAACATTACATAAAATTTTAGCTCACCATTATTGTATTTCAATTTACCTATATAATGAATAAATGTATTAAACATAGTATTTATAAAAGGATATAATTTTTAGTGAATTTATGTTAGACATTGAATACTTATTCTAGATTATGTAGTTTCAGAAACATTTTCTAAATTTTTTATTTGATGAGAAGGACATGGGATTTATTAGTTAAAAGTTTTTACCTATTATCTAATACTATAAACCTAAATGGTCCTTAAAATCTATGTGACTTAATATATTTTTGTGATATTTTTATTATTTATAGTTAAAATTGGGTCAATTTGGTTCATTTCAAAATAGATATGTAAAACCTGTGTTTTTGGTTTCAAATGAGGGAGTGAAAGTCTATGGCGCTATAATTGGTATCAAATAAGAGTTTATAAAAATTTATAGGTTTGGATATTAGTTAAGGATAATTTAAGGGTTGAAATGTAAAGGTTTATCATAATATAAAAGTTATATATACTTCTTTAAGTCAATTGAGGTAAAATTGAATATTTTTTGGATCGTGATAACAGACATCCATTGAAAACTATATGGACAAGTCTAAGGGGAATGTATAAGTATAGGATGTTGTCATAATGTTTTCTTATAGAAAATATAATGTGTTAATCCTAGAAATTACATCCCTATATAAATATTGGAAGGTGGATGTGGCTGTAGTATAGATGAACTTATGGGAAATCACTCCGAAAAAGGCTAGTTGAGCACTGACTCGATCCCCACTCTAGTGCATGATGAGTGGGCCTAAGACATATCACAAAGATAAAAACTCTCTAGGGAAATAATTTGGTTAATATCATTATCTTTATTCTCTTATATAAATGATTTAGGATGTTATAGAAGTAGGTTGAGTAATATTATAGAACCCAATATAAAGAAACCTAGAACGAACTGAGAGGGATTTAGGTTGATATGAAATGTAATATAATAATTTTTAAGAGTAATACATTTTGAGGTTGAATTTAATTGTCCTATAATAGTATCTTATATTTTTCATCACTAAAATTAACTCCTTTTGGTTATAGTAACGGTTGGAGCCCAATGGAACTAAGTAAACAATGGATGTCATGGACAATGTGAAAATATTTTCAACAAGCAACCTAATGGGAAAAGAGTTGGATTAAAAAAATCATATGATTACACAAAACCAACTAAAAAATTTTATTATTAAAAATTTGAACATATTTTAACCCCCAATTACACCAATGAAGTGAAAGGTGAAGTCTGATAGAATTTTGAGAGACAAAGATGATTGTCAAAATAAGATTCAATTTCTCACATGTTAAAAACATGGAAGGAAACACCTCAGGGATTTCATGAAGGGAATAAAATTTAATATAAGTTATAAAATGAAATTCATAATTCTCACAAGTGTAATGTAAATAGTGTAGCTAAAAAAATTCAATGTTTTATGTACAAAGAAATTAGGAACTATGAAAACAAAGTCACTATTCCATTGGCCAGTAGGAAAAATAGTCACCTAGAACTGACTAGACATTGGGAACAAGGAGAATCCTATAGAATGAATACTATATAATAGGATAGTGATTATTTACCCTAGATTTTAAAATTTCTTATGAAATTAATGTTTTCATAAACTATTGGATAATGAGTTATAAATAAACTCAGCTGTTGGTATGATTATTGTTAAATCTTCTTCAAAGTTTGTGGGTAGTTACTTCTCACATATCTAGTTATTTCCCATAATTTTATGTGGTATTAGGAGTATATTATCTCTATTTGAAAAGTTATCTTATCAATTTTCATATTGATAAATCTCCCTACATTCCCAAAATCAACTGATTATCATCTATTCACATTGTGTATAAACATTCTTCAAATATTACTTTTATCATATAGGACTTGAATCTAAATGATGAGTTTATTTGTATCTTAAATAATAAGTCTGATATATCAGTAGAAATTAAACCATGGATATTTTCTCTAGAGTGGATTCACAAAACATTTTTCCATATTAATAAATTATTAAAACTTTTAAAGGAATAATTTATTCTAGGGGGGGTATGTAACAGACAAAGATTAAAGATTATAAATTTTATTTCCTTTAGAACATAATGTGTTTGATAGTTTGTGACACATGAAATAAATATATGACCACTAAAATTTATCTATATAATTAGTGAGTAAAAATAGATGTAAAAGAATTTGTTTATATATTTAAAAATAAAAATAAATTTTATTATCAATGATATGACTTTGGGAAATTAAATTAGAGTACCGAAATAAAAAATAAAACTAATTTATAACTTAATGGGGAACCTTTCGAAAAATTGTTTTTTTCTGTATTTGTTAGAATAAAACTCTATGGATATAATTTCTATTATCGATATGAAATAAATATTAAAAAAAATTGATTAGTAATTTATTTTAAATTAGAACTAGAATAGTTAATATATTTTTAAAAAAATGTTACTTTCTTATAGAAACATTTTTCATCAAATTTTTATGTTATTATTTTAAATTAAAATTATAAAATTTTTGAATGTTATTTTGATATATAAAATTTATTTTTAGATTCAATATCTTAATATTATCTTATTATGAATTTTAGGAATTATTCAAAAATAGTTTATTTTTAGGTGAATATAGAAAAATGAAAATTTTACCAAAATTGTAACTTCTATGATTTATCATAATATAATCAAGAACTAGAATTTTATAAATATATTTAATTGATAAAATATGTATTTTATTTGTTATAATATTCATTTTTAAATACCATTGTAAAATTTCAAAAACCCATGTTTAACATTCTATGAAGTTAAGTAACATTTTTCTTGAAAAAGTATTTTTGTTGGTTATATATAAAATTAATTTCCAACACATATATAAATAAAAATATGTAAATTTATTTAATATTTTAGATCAAAATGATCATTTTATATGATAATTTCAATTTAATTTATGGGTATAAAATAATAATTGTTATGATTAAAGTTAATGACCATGATAAGGATAACACTGTTATTCTCAATAACTTGTTTTTTTAATGTTGTGTAATTTTTATATAATAAATTAAATTTATTTATTTTAAATAATGAATATAATATGATTTCTAAACATATATAAAATTATATTAACTCATATTTATTTTGTAATTAATTTAAGAAATATTAAAAACACCTAATGTGTAAAACATCCTTTTTTATACAAAAAACAATTTTTCTATATATAATTTTTTAATTTAACATTTATCTTCCTATTAATTTTAAATTTAATTATAATAAACTAAGATTAAATTTATGTTATGGAAACTCAAATTTTGTTAAAGGGGGTGTCTTACATTTTTTTGTAAAACATAAATCACTTAGTTGTTATAAAATTCATTTTTAAATACCATTGTAAACTTTAAAAAACCCATGTTTAACATTCTATGAAGTTAAGTAATATTTTTCTTGAAAAATTATTTTTGTTGGTTATATATAAAATTAATTTCCATCTCATATATAAATAAAAATATGTAAATTTATTTCATAATTTAGATCCAAATGATCATTTTATATAATAATTTCAATTTCATTTATGGGTATAAAATAATAATTTTTATGATTAATGTTAATGACCATGATAAGGATAACACTATTATTTTAAATAAATTGTTTTTTAATGTTGTGTATTTTTATATAATAAATTAAATTTATTTATATTAAATAATGAATATTATATGATTTTTGAACATATATAAAATTATATTAACTCATATTTATTTTGGAATAAATTTTAAAAATATTAAAAACACTTAATGTCTAAAAATTCATTTTTTATAGAAAAAACCGTTTTTCTATATGTAAAATTATTAATTTAAAATTTATCTTACTATTAAATTTAAATTTAATTATAATAAACTAAGATTAAATTTATGTTATAGAAACTCAAATGTTGTAAAAGGGGGTGTCTTACAATTTTTTATAAAACATAAATCACTTATCTAAAAACTGGTAACCAAGGTAAAAAAAGGTAAATTTAAAAACCTAAGATTGAATGAATTGAAACATGATTATAAAGTGTGTGGAAATAATTTTTTGAGGATTAATTTTCTTAGTATCACTACAAAATTCTGTATTTCACACTTTTTTAACCATTGACCCTTTAATAGTTTTATTCCATTATTGAAAACTAATGGGTGTTCACAAAAGTTCAATTTTATTCACTTATAAAAGGCGAGACTCAACCCCATTCATGACACACACATTCTTTATAATTTCTCATTGAAAATATAAAAAATTATTTTAAATATAAATATGTATCTAATTAACAATTCTCTTGTTTTAGTTAGTAACCATGTTCTCTTCTTTTCCAAGGATACTTCCAATAGAATGTTCAAGGTCTCAATGTGAGTATTACATAATCCATTAATTGTATTCATATTCTTTACCTTACAGACCTACCATAAACATATTAATATAATTATATAATTACAATTAATATAATTAATTACTATTATATAATGTAAAAAAAATTATTTATTCCATCTAATCAAATTAGAAAAAACAAAAGAACGTTGATCATTCGTTGTGCTGACTATCGCCTTCGTAAAGTGACATCTTCTGTTTTCACTACCAAATTTATTTTATGGTTATATCAATGGATTTTAGGAATAAATGTGAAATATATATTATAATTATGTTTTAAATATAAAAATTATAATCCACATTAATTCCCTCTCATTCATCAGAAAGTGAAATTATAAACCATTTCTTGTGCGTCCTACCACCTCCAAGAAGTAATGTTTTTCATTCTTCATATCAATTTTACATATTTATAAATATCAAATAAATTATAATAAAAAACCATAAATTTAAATTAATAATATGATAATTATTATATTATAACTATATTGTTTAAAAACAAATTTTGTTTAACATACTCACCTGCCAAATTGTTATAGTATCATGTTTGGGTTGATTTTCCACATGTTTATTAAATGATATAAAAGTATATCATGGTTTACAATTTGAGATTAAATATTTATTGTTTTATTTTTATATAAATTTTTTATTAGGTGTTTTAATTATTATTAGAATATCATATTTTATTTCTAAAATTACTGAAATTAGCAGAAAGCAATTCAATTTTTATGAATGATAAATAACATAAGAAAAAACAATAAAATAAAAAAATAACATATGATAATAAATGGTCATTATTAGATGAATTATAGAAGAATAATATCTAAAATAAGGTATATAATAAACTTTATTTTATTATTTTGTACGATAATTTCATTTATATAAGGAATCAAGAAAAAGGTAAGGGTTTGTGCTAACTCAATTTTATTCGAGTGAGTTAAAATATTTATTATTGAATTATATTTTTTGAATTTTTATTTATTCTTGATAATGAATAAATTTTATTTTTTTGCTAATTATTATATTGGTTTCGATAAAAAATACTTATAATATCATTATCAATTAATACTTACCTAAATTGTTATGTTACATGAAAGGGGTTTTTTGGTCTCAATTCATATTTATTGAGACATGATACTTGTTAGAAATAATTTACTTTTATATGTTCTATATATTGAAAATTTGATTTATTATATCAATAATTGTCTTTAATTATATTAAATATTCATTTTTAAGATATTTATCCTTTAATGGTTTTGAGTTAGATTATACTAAAACCATAAGGGATTATGGTCTCAAAATTATACTCTCTAAGACATATTAATTATTATACAGAATGTTTTCTTTAGAATGTAATTTATATAACAAAATTAATATTTTATATCATGATACTTTCAATATAATTTATATTTAATTTTTCATTTGAAATCATATATTTAAAGGGGATTTGATTTATTTGTTTCAAATGTCGTAAGGTTTTTTTGTCCAAATGTGTTTCCCATCATAAATATTTATAATTATACACCATGTCTTCCTTGATTGAGGAAATATTGAAACTACATATATTTGTTATTCCAATATAGATATTTATTGATTATTTATAATGATTGGTTATGTCTTATAGAGATGTTTCATTTCATAATATAATTAAATAATTGAATATAATTAGTGATGGGTGTGTCCTACAATAGCCCCTAGATGCATTAGTATGTAATGGCCTAAGAATTTTATCAATGACATTTACCTTCTTATAATTATATCATGTTGTATAAAGCACATACATCACATAGAAGACCTAATAAAAACATTATTAACATTATTTAAGATTGATACATTATTCAGAAAAAAACCAACAAGAATTCAAAATATTATAGTGAGAAAATAAATGGAAAATAAGATAATACGAATAAGAAAATTTTGATATTTTTGATCCAATATAATGGCCGCACTCACGAACAAAGTCATTGATATAAAACATAATCTTAATAATAAAATATTTAATTAAAAGATTAATTTATTTAAAAATTTAGGAAAAAATAGAAGTGAATGATGAATGGAATAAGAGGTATTTATAGGAAGTAGTAAACCCTTATAACTGTTAGAAATCTAACCATTGGAATAGTAACCTGATCATTGGATTAGTAATATAACAATTAGGAATAATAATATAGTTATTAGAATAGTATCCTCAAATATGAAATTATAAATAATATTTTGGTATCTTAATAATCAATATGTGTTATCTTTATATCATGGAATAAGGAAATAAATTTATTGAAAATTATAAATAAAATTCTTGTATTTTTATGAAATGTAATTGTTTATTTATTATTTTATAATTAATATAATTATTAAATATAAAATTTATTTTCATAAAATATATTAAAAAATTAATTTTTTATAATTATCAAATAATATTACTTGACCTTAATTACTTTTTCAATGTGTCATAAAATCGGTTTGAATATTAAAATTAGTATTTTTTGAATAAATGATAATTCTAGTTAAAAATTAAATTTCGCATATTTAGAGAATTATTTTTATAAAATGGTGTGAATTATTGAAATATAAACATTAAAAAATAGTTAGAGTGATTTTTTGGATTTTTATAAAATAGTGTAATTTTTGGTGAATAGTGAAATACTGTAATTTACAGTATTTATCATTATAAGTAAATAAAAGCAATTTTGAGTCATTTTTCGGTAATGTTTGATGTAAGTACCCATTATCTCAAACTAACATTATATATTTAATATATTTAGTCCTATGAATCAACTCTATTGAATGTCTTGAGACAAAATAATAAACAAATCAATAAAATAATAAAAAACACTCCTCTCTTCCCATATAAATACAACCCCTCATCAAAACTTCTCCAAAATCCTCATAAATATTATATAATTTCTAAATTATTCCAAATAAGCTTCACAATACTCACCCCCTCAACCACGTTTTGGTGGTCCCAACATAATACCAATCCCAATTTCCTTAAGGAGGTTCTCAAGGAGATGATATTCAAGAGGTAAATTCCTCCTTCTTTTTCTTTTCAATTATTTATTTCTTCTACCATATCTTCACATTCCATATAAAAAAATGATGAAAACTCCAATATCATATATTTACAACAATTTTATTTTTTAATTTAATTTCTATCACCAAATATATTCTCTTCCCCCTTTATCTTAAAAACAAAAACATCATATGTGATATTTCGATTAACCACCTTTAGGGATAATGATTTTTTATTTTACATTTCGGCCTTCATGGATAGTAATAAGAACATTATTATAGTCAAAAGATATTTTAATATGTATATTATAACTTTCTTCATTTTAGAGGACTAATATATATACATAATGTAGAATAAAACAAAACTATCTTGTGATTATTGTAAAAAAAACTTCCAAAACAAACTAAATAAATATCATAAATGTTTTCTCAAATGAATCATAATAATATCATAAATAAATTATATATGGGGACATTTAAAATTTTATAAGTATATTAATACCATTTTAATCTAAATATGGAGTTTTTATTCCATTTAAAAAGAACTCCCATAATTATACTCAAGGGAACTAACCACTAAAACAAGAAACGAATGCTCCAAGAATATAAAAATTAAACATTATAACTCATCAAAATGGAAATAAATGAAGTAAATAAATTTGTAATAAATCAAATATATGTTTAAGAGGTTATGAATTAAATTATTAATGAATATAATTTTATTGTCTAGGATACACATTTTCTCTATTTACCATAATATATTTCTTCATTATTAATATATAAATCTCCAAATTTCTATGTAAAATTTCCATAGATAAGTATCTAGTTCAATTAAACCATTTTTTATGGGGAAATACATGTTTTAGAAAGGTTACCTTCATAATTCCTCTCGATAATCAAGATTTATTAAAGGGAACTTTCTAATCTCTTACAAATTTTCACATACATTCCATAAACTATTTTAATCCAAAAATATATTTATAAAATGAAAATTTTCAAAATTAAAAATTATTTTATTTAATTTCTATTTTTATACAAAATATTATTCCTTTTTCATATTTAAAGAATATTTAATATTTTCCTTCAAATTCCCTGAAGTGGATCATTTACAATGTATATTAAACACTATTTTTACATGTTTTCACTTCAGATTGACATATTTGATCATGATATATTATTATTTTAAATTTTTAATGTCCAAGTAATACTTAAATATATTCTTTCATGGACACTGTTATGATATTTTTTATTTTTATGACTTATTACATGATTGACTTTCCATGTGTAAACCTTATGTGAATTCCCTATATTTTAATATTTTTGTGGAAAACATAAGAATGAACATGTTATGATGCGTGTTCAATGATATGAATTAAATTCATCGTGTAATTTTTAGTCACATGAGACTTCATATTTTGAATTAGGGAGTAAACATAAGACATTATTGTACTTTTTACATCATGTGATATATTCATGGTAGTTAGCCTCGACTAATGTTTATATCATGTTATATATTACCATTGAATTCCTATGCTTCCATGATTACATGATCTCATTTTTTATATGTTATTATTTCATATTTTTAGTACTATTACATTAATTTTTATTCCATCATGTTATGACTTCTAACCCATGCACTATGTTATATTCCTATATTTATTCTCTTATTGGGATTTTTAGCTCATATATTTTGTCTATATATTCCCCAGGTAATCCTATGGGTATGTAGAAGATCAAAAGATGTTAGGATCTCATTATGGAAGATTAATATAATGATGGTTAATTATATTTCCATGCTTTAAATTTTATGCACATATTATTCCAAAGACACTAGACTTTTCAATCCTTGGATTGTATTTAAAGGATATTTATGCTTAAAATCATCTGATAATAAGTGTAAAAGGACGGTGTTGTTATAGATGGTATCAGAGGACATTATAGTAATTTTTTGATATTAGGATGGGAAATATTTTCTTATAACCCTAAGGATAACTCTATCACCATGGATAAACTTGAATTAAACATAGGGAATCCAAAGTAATGATAAAATATTTGTTTACAAGTTTATCCTTCCATGTTTAAAGATTCATTTTTATATTCTTATTATCTATGTATTCATGCCCCACTAATTTTATTTTATTTTTTTAGTTAATTCCAAAATATATTATAACCCATTAAAATAATTAACATGATAAGAAAAGTGATGTTTTAACTATTGAAATCCAAAATATGATAAGAATACGAGTTCAGAAAATTATGATAGTTCTAGAAAAATAGGACAAAATTATGATTAATAACATGAATCATGTGGAACACCCCACATATCCAAAGAAATATAAATTTGTGGCCAAATACTTTATGAAACAGTGGCCTCATATATTTATTGGATCTTATAATCACCTTATTATATAATAATGTAATCACTTTATTTTGAAGATATTCACTGAACTCTAATGATTAGAAGAAGAGACAGTTGTATAGGTTGTCTATCATTTTTATGGGGAAGCTGATTAGTGGTAGAAATAAATGATGAAAAAAAATTATAATGAGGAAATTGATTTCAAGTAATGGGATGCATTCAAGAGAATCTTTTTCAATAACTATTTTCCATACACTCTTTGACTTAAGATGGATATGAAGTTCCTTAGTCTTAGGAAAAAGGAAGATAAATCTATCGGACCAAGTAAGGAAAACTCTACAGGGCTTCCACGATATATTTCTGACCATATCACCAATACTATAATTAAGGTGGACCTATTATTTAGTGGGGTGAAATCGAGTCTACCAACATCTATGGAAAATCGGGACTTTGAAAGCTAGGAATATATTTTTCACTATACCCTTAGATTTTAGAAGGATATCATTGATTCATACTAATATCATGGTAATATAGATAAGTAATGTAGGATGGAATTGTCATCAAGAGGTCTAACATAGAATTATTATGGAGAAAATAAAGGATAGTATCCATCTTACCATAATCGTGGGAAGAAGCATTCTAGAAACTACTTATATAGAACTAGAATGTGCTTCATGTGTGAAAGAGAGGGGAACCAAGCTAATAAATTCAGGAGTTAAATGAAGAATCCCACTAATGTGTAAGTTTAAATGGATGTTCAAATGAACACTATGCCTTTTGTGTAGTTTTTTAACTGGAAAGAACATGATCACTATGCAATACAAATCCCTAATCCAAGGGTTGTCAAGGAAAATCATGAAAAAAACTTATATGTTAGCAAAGATGGTCATATTTTATCACTATATATGAGGTGGATCCAGAAAATCATTTGGTGAAAGGTATGCAGGTTATTCATTCAAGAATAGTGAATATGCTATTTGATTTTATTTCTAGGATTTCTTTCACACACTGGAAGTTTTGTATTACTATTCAAACACCACCTCAAAACATGATGGTTTATTTATCTATGAGAATGTTTAATTTGGAAATTGTTACATATAAAGTATATAAATCCTCATCAGTTATTATTTGTGGACTAAACCTCCCACAAGATCTAATCTTACATTGGTGGAGTTTGAAGCAATATTGGGCATGCAATGACTGTCTTTATATAAATCCAACATCAACTGTCAAAAAAGGGATATCAATCTTCACATCTCGAGGCATCATACAAATCTATAATATTGTAAGGATGAGGATGAATATCCTTTAAAATCATCATATCAATTGTGGATAATATTTCCGTATGAGAAATATCACCTAGCTAAAATGATTGAGATAATGGAGGGGATCATAGTCGATGACATTCCCAATGTGAGGGATTACACTGATGTGTTCCTTGAATAATTTCTTGAGGATCCCTCAAATTGAGAGGTTGAGTTATAAATTGATCTTATACCTGGATCTATACCAATATCAAAGAATCCTTATAGGATAGACACCACTGAGTTGGAGTAACTAACGAATCAGTTAAAAGTGAATCTACAAAAGGGTTTTATATGCCCGAGTACTTAACTGTGGGTTGTGATAGTACTATTTTTCAAGAATAATGATGGATAAATGCACCTATACATTGATTATTATGATCTGAACAAAATAATGATAAAGAACAAGTACCCACTTCCACTAATATATGAATTTTTAGATCAAATATGAGAGGCCAACTATTCTCTAAGGTGGATACTCGATCAGTAAATCACCAATTAAAGGTGAGGAAGGAACGTATTCTCAAGGACTATTTTCGAATGAGGTGTCGACACTATGAGTATATAGTGATGTCCTTCAGGATCGCTAATTCCCCAGAATGTTTCATGGACATAATTAATTGAGTCTTTAGAGAATACCCTAACAAATTTTTGGTAGTCTTTATTGATGATATTATGATATACTCTAAGAGAAAGGAGGAACACGAGAAGAATTTAAAGAAAATTCCAAAAACACTGTAGAGGGATAAAATATATACAAAGTATAAAAAATTTCAGTTTTTGATGAATGAAATATCATTCATAGGGTATTTTGTCACCAATAATGGGATAACTATGGACCCTTGTAAAACAATGACAATTGATAAGTGTCATAGACTAGAAATTTTATTGGAGAACCACAACTTCCTTTTTCTAGCTCGGTATTACCAAAGACTTGTGAGGAACTTATAATTATTGTCAAACCCACTAACCAAGATGAATTAAAAGGGAGTTATGTTTTTTTTAAGCCAGTGAATGTGAGGACTACTTCAAAGAGTTCAAAAAGAGGATTATCAGTACACTAGTACTCACACTTCTGATAAGTGGTAAACTCTTTGGGGTATACAATGATGGCTCAAATAAGGTCTTAGGATGTATACTTCTTAAAAATAATAGTGATATTTAATACATCGCATGGTAGTTGAAATTTAATGAGAAAAACTATCCCATTCATTATCTGGATTTGGAGGATTTTATCTTCACGTTGAAAATATGATAAAATTATTTCAATGGGAAGAAGCGTGATATATATTGATTATATGAGTCTCAAATATATATTCACATAGAAGGAGTTTGATATACACCAGTGAAGATGGTTAGATCTCATAAAATATTATGACTGTTCAATCTACTAACATCCTAGTAAAGAAAATAATGTTGCAGATGCTCCATATAGAAAGGATCTGCTAACAATATCAATGACGAGAATTAAAAAAGACTCAATCTTCCTAAACTTTCAATGAATATACATGGTAATAATTAAGAAAGAAATATCATCAACAATTTCTAAAATTATTACTCAACTATAAAATTTATAGAAGATAAAGGATGCTCAATGAGATGACGTGGAAATTCAAAATAATGTTGAAGCTATTAGAAATGATAAATTCATAGTGGTTAAAATTGATAATGAAGGTGTCATAAGATTTAATTCATGACTATGTGTACAATCCAATTAAGAGATAAAGAAATATATTATGAATGATGCACAAAGATCAAACTTCTTTTTTCACATAGAGTTCACAAAGATGAATCTAGATCTTCAAGAGCACTATTGGTGGGACAATATGAATAAATATAATGTTGAGTATATATCAAAGTTCCTAATATGTCAGCATGTGAAAGATGAAATACAAAACACTAAGTGGATGATTCAACCATTACCCATACCAACATGGAAATGGGAAAACATCACCGTGGAATTTGTCACTGAACATCCAAACACATCTATAGGAAATAATTCTATATGGATTGTTGTAGGCCATCTTACAAAGATATATCACTTTATCAAAATTCAATAGGACTTATCACTTGATCATCTTGAATAGATATACATAAGATAAGTTGTGAGGCTTTATGGAATACTGTTATCGATTGTATTTGATCATGATTTTAGATTTACCACCACGATCTAGAAAATTAACCCACATTATATAAATAATAAGCTAAAATTCAGTATGGATTATCATCCTCAAACTCATGGCCTTTCTGAGATGACTATTGAGACATTGGAAGACATGTTGGGAGAATAATTTATGGACTTAAAAGGAGGATGGGACCAACATCTACCTATGGTAATGTTCTCTTACAAAAATAACTTCCACTAAAGAATCCAATTGTCTAAATATGATTCCCTTTATATGAAAAAATATAGAACACCTACATGATTGGATGATTTCGGTGAATCTAAGCTTCTGAGACCTAAAATGGTCGATGAACTAGTAGAAAATGTGAAAACCATTCAGCAGAACACGAGGTTAGCCATGGTTCAACTTAAGAGCTATGTAGATAATCGTCGATGAGACATTAAGTTTGAGGCTTATGAAAAATAATTCCCCTACATATCTCAATCTAAGAGAGTCCTAAGATTTGGGAAGAAAGGAATGGTAAGTCCTTGGTACATCGACCCCTTCGAGATTAATGATCGTTTTAGAGCTATGGATTATAGACTAGCACATCCACCAACTATGTCTCAAGTACATGATATATCCCATGTATATATCTTGAGGAAGTACATACAATATCCCTCACCTGTACTAAATTTAGAGGCGTTATAGAGTTAATGTTATATCTCTTATGAGGAGAAGGTGGTAAAAATAATAGAATATAGAGAGAAATTTAAATGCTACCAGAACACTCACCTAGTCAAAGTACTACAAGGAAACCATAAATAAGAAGAGGTGACATGGGAACCATAGGAATATATGAAGGAGAAATACCCTAATCAGTTTTAACATTAGCATGTAAAATGATTTTTTTGGGTGAAATTTTATAATTGAGGATGAATGTGACACCCCAATAATTTTATCAATGAAATTTCCATTATTATAATTATATCATACAGTATAAAGAATATAAATCCAATAGAAAACCTAATAAAACCATTATTCTCATAAATGAAGAATGATATATTAGTAAAAAAACAAATAAATAAACATTCCAAATATTAAATTGGGACAATAAATAGAAAATAAGATAATAATAATAGGAAAATTAGGATCTTCTCCGACCACAAGAATGGATACACTCACGAAAAAAGATGTAGAAATAAAAGATAATGTTAATAATAAAATATTAAGGTAAAATATGAAAGTATATATAACCTTGAGATAAAAATATAAGTGACTGATGAATGGAAGAAGAGGTATTTATAAGAATTATTAAACCCTTATGTATGTTATAAATTTGACTATTGGAATAGTAACATGTTCATTGAAATAGTAATGTGACTGTTAGGAATAGTATTATATTTATTAGAATAGTAACCTCACCAATGAAATTATAAATTAAATTTATGAATCATATAAATATAAATATTATATATTAATATCATGTAATAAGTAAAGATTTTTTTTAAAATGATAAATAAAGTTTTGGTATTTTTTGTGAAATGTAAATGTCAACACACATTTTGATAATTAATATAATTTTTTAAAATAAATTAATTTTCATAAAATTGATTTGAAAATAATTTTTTATTATAATTATAAGATTCTTTTATGAGAGCTTACATAATTTTCCATTGTGTCATAAGATCGGTTATAATATTAAAATCATTATTTTTTAAATAAATGATGATTTTAATTAAAGACAAAATTTATCATTTTAAGAAAATTATTTAAAGAAAATGGAGACCCTATTTTAATTATACATATAAAAAATGGTAAGGGTGGATTTTTGGGATTTTCTATAATAGTTGAATTTTTAGTGAATAGTGAAATATGATAATTTATGGTATTTAACATTATAAGTAAATAATTGAAAATTTTAGTCATGGTTGAGTTATGGATGATTTAAGTTCCCATTATCTCGAACTCACATTCTTTGGTTACTATATTATATCATGGGCATCAACACTATTGAATGTCTTAAGACAAAATAATAAACAAATGAATAAAATAATAAAAAACACCCCTCTCCTCCCCTATAAATACCACCCCTTATAATCACATATCTTAAGCCTTGTATCTTGTCTAAATTAATACCAATTACCTCACCAAGACACATATCCATGTCCATGATATTCTGGTACAAAAAATGGCCAAATCCAAGTGCCTAAAAGAGGTTCTCAAGGAGACGATATTCCAGAGGTAAAATCCTCAATCTTTCTCTTTTAAATTATTTATTTCTCTACCTTATACTCACTTACCCTATAAAAAATAGCATGATAACTCTAATATCATATATATAATATAAATTTATTGGGTTAATGAAATATAGATAATCACATTTCCTCTCTTCTCCTTTTATATTAAAAATGAAAACATCTTCTGTGATATATTTATTCACCGCCTTTAGGGATGATGAATTTTTGTTTTCCATTACTACCTTCAAAGATGGTCATAAAACCATTATTATGGTTATAAAAGATTTACGTACTTATCTTATAATTTATTTCAGGTTTTTGAACTAATATATAGGTATACTATAAAATAAAACGAAACTAGTTAGTGACTATTGTAATAAAATTACAAAAACAAACTAAACAATTATCATTAATTTTTTTCTCAAATGAACCATACTCATATAAGAAAAAAATGATAAATTGTACCAATTAAAATTATAGAATTATATTAATAGCATTTCATCCCACTACTATATTTTTTCTCCCATTTAACAAGAACTCCCTAATTATACTGAATGGAACGGACCATAAAACCATGAGATAAACACTCCTTAAACAATGAAATTAAAAATTATAACTCATCTAAATGGAAATAAATAAAATCAATAAAGATATAATTAATCAATTATATTTCTTTAGGTTCTATATTAAATTATTAATGAATCTAAATTGATTATTCATGAAATTAAGTGCAAGTGTAGAACACATTCATACAAATGTTAAGGGATCTCTCTGAACCTCCAAACTGCCTTTGGGTCACACTTTCACACTCATTAACACAATGTATTTATTAATTATTATTATATAATTATCTGAAATTCTATTTATATGATCCAAAAACATGTATCTTGTTCAATTATTCATTCTTGGATGGGGAAATACATGTTATAAAAATGTTCCCTTCTCAATTCCTCCCTATAAGAATGCTTGATTAAAGTGAACTTTCCAATTTCTTACCCATTTTCATGTACACTACATAAATTGTTTTAATACACCAATATTTTTATAAAATAACTCATTTTATCATGAGAAACTATCTTAGATCCTTTCAAATTTTATACAAATAATTATACCTATGTTCTCTTTAAAGATTCATTAATATTTCCCATTAAATCACACCAAAGTTGATCATTTATAAAGTTTCAAAAACACTCCTTTTATGGGTTTTCACATCATTTGGAAATAATTGTTCATAATATATACCTATTTAACCTTATGAATTTCCAATTATGATTTAAATCCATCATTTTATTGTCACCATTATCATATTCCATTCGGTAATGCATTATGAAATGATTATTATACCCATTTTCTTCCATGGGTAACCCTTATGCATATTCCTTATGTTTGATTCTTTATGTGGAACACATATTCCTAAAAATGTTATGATTGATACTACCAGATAGAGCACCAATATATTGAGTAATGTTTAGTATAATGAGACATCATGTATGGGATTTGGGTCCGAACATAATCCATTATTTGAATTTTCCACCATGTGATATAGTCTTAATAGTTAGCCCTAACTCATGCTTATGTCTTACTATATGTCGCATACACATTCCTATTTTTCCATGATTAAATGGTACCATGTTACATATGTTACTATTCCATATGTATATTCATGTTTTATGACTTTTTATGTCATCACGATATGCCATCTAACCCATGTGCTATGCTAATTCTTAGGTTTATTCACTTACTGGGATTTTTTGCTCATCCCTTTTGTCCATGTATTCCCCTGGTTATGCAATGCAGATATAAGAGCTCAAAGTAAGTTATGATCTCATTATGGAATATTAATATAGTGATGTTTTATTATATTTCCATGCTTTAATTTTTATATACCTAGTCTTCTAAAGAAACAATAATTTTCATTCCTTGGGTTGTATTTAAATGTCATTTATGCTTAAAATCATGTAATAATATGATTAAAAGGATAGATTCACTATATGGTAGGTATCATGTGATAAAATATCATGGGTATTTTGGTGTATACCCATATAGAACAAATATTTCCTAAACGCAAGTCCTCGATGATACGATCAAAATGTATAAGATCATGATGTCAAAGATTAGGGTATAGAATATATATATATATATATATTAAAGTTATCTTTCATCCAGTTGATGTCTCAACACCACAAGTTTCCCCATCTCAAAAATATAGCTCTCCGCAAATTTTACCTCAATCCAGCACCATTCAGCATGGCTACCTCCCTCAAAAAATGATTCCATCGACCTAGGGTTTCATATGCTATTTGGATTCTCCAATCATGCATCTCCGAAACAACCTCCGCCTCTACTCCCGCACATGCCTTACCTTTCCCCCTGCTCGTGGAAGTTTCTTCTCCTTCATCTAAGGCCTATGGTTTATGAATGTTTTCCCTCCACCTCACCACCTCTTCTACCAACCTCCACCTCCCTCTAAATTCTCCACCCATGACTGCTCCTCCTTCTATAGATCACGCACATATCCCTCTAGCTCCTATGCGTCCAGATCCGAAACCTCTGGCTCCTACACATCCATCTCCCATGACTCCGTCTCCCGCGACTCCACCAACTTCGACTCATGGACATACACCGGCTCCACTTATACTTGTTCTGATTTTTCCTCCTCTGTGATTCCTAAAAAACCCCTAGGTTTGATTATTCTATGAAAAATAATTTGCTTTTATCTATTAAACTATATCATAAGAGAGTTTCCATTTCAGCTCCTAGGTTGTACCGAATTCCTTGAGTTCTCCCTCCTTCCCTACCTTCCCCATATCCTCTGAAGTAAACCACTGGTCTATCTGAATCTTCTTATGTAGTTAATTTGATTCATTTTTTCAAGATACATGCATGAATTTCATTTTTTTTGGAATTTGTAGAATCTTAATTGGGTATTTTTATGCTATTTTTTCACTGTAAAAGAATTCAGAGGATTTCCTTATGTTATATTTCATTTTTATATGATAATTTTTGTTCATTACAGCCACTGTTTGTGAAGCTTATTGTTGGGATTATTTAAATTAAAATCAATTTCATAGAATGGGATATCATGTTTATATGTTTTGAGCTATGTGTCTCATTAATATTGTTAGTGATATGAAGATATTTATTCAAGAAGAGGAACCTCCATTGAGCTAGAAAAACTCTAAATTTTTCTGACTGATTCGATCCCCCTCTTCATGAATCTATATGCATTTAGGTATATCCTATTTTTGTACTATTTTATTCCACAATATATTTTCTTACTGATCCCATAAAAAAACATGCTTATAGGTTGTTCAAACAAAACTATTTCCATATTGTTTTTGATTTAACTGACTCCCTAATACTCATGAATATATATTTCTAGATTGTTTATTGAATTGTTTCATAATTGTTCATAGACCATGTTTTTACATATTTAATATATATATTTCTAGATTTCTAATTGAAGTGTTTCCTTAATAGTTAAACATAGTATGTATGCTTATTTTTAAACATTATTGTACCCATAGAAATTTTTTTTGGATGAATGTGCGGGTACTTAGATGATGGATCATTACCTCTCATCGACATACACATGTGTGCGACAAAATGGGTTTATTTCCATTCCATAACTCAGAAGGAATTCTATTTTCATCCTTAGTTGGTACTCGATTTAATATTTATGCTGCAGGTTTTAATGCATATCCTCAAAAGGATAATGGGATATCTGCATGACTTATCATTGACCTCACGATGTCCAAAAGGGTGCGGTTTATCCTTTCACGAACACCAATCGCCTATGGTGTATAAGGAGGAGTGAGTTGAGATAGAATCCCAGACTCCCATATAAGGTTTATGAATTTTTGTTTCAGATATTCTCTACCTCGATTTGATCGACGTTTCTTTATCCATTTACTAAGCTAATTCTCTAATTCATTATTTATTTCCTTAAATTTCTATAAAGACTCTGACATGTACCTCAATAATTACATATAACCATATCTACTCAAATCATCATTAAATGTAATTAAGTAAGAATATCCACCTCTAGGTTATACTGGAAATGGTCCACACACATCCATGTGCACCAATCCTAGAAGCTCTGTGGCCCTTTCACCCTGTCCACCAAAAGGTGGCTTGGTCATTTTCCCTTGTAAACAAGCGTGAAATCTATCAAGTGATTTTAGCTCAGTAGATTCTAAATAACCATCTTGAAATATATTTGTCGAGAGCTTCTTGTTTATATGAAAAAGATGGTGATGCCACAACTGGGTGTCGTATGATTCATGAGAGTTTGTTTCATTATCGATTTACAACACTTGGTTTTCATAATTTTGTACATACAAACCACTATTTAAATGTTCTAACTATAAAATATGTTGTTCTTATAAAAAACTCTTATTTAAAAACATGAAAAAAAATCTATCCATATTCCATCATGATATAGAAATTATGTTCTGGGTTACACTAGGAACATAGTAACAGTTCTGTAAAACCAAAAGCAACCCAGTTGGAAATGAGAGATGGTAATCATTGATGGCTAATGTAGCTAGCCTCGTGCCATTGGCAGCTTGAAGATCCATCTCTCCTCTGTCAATATTTTTAAATCTACTTGGATTCTCCAATAGAATATATATAAGCCCCATAATGATTATCTAATACCCAACGTGTAGAAATGGAAAGAATACACTTGATAATGAACACACATTTAGTATCCACACGCTTTTGGGTGCAGTTTCCCTTCCAGTGGCCTAACGTTCCACATGAAAAACATACCACCTCCAATTCCTTTCTTTACCTCTAGATCTTCCCCTTCATGGAGCGATGGTTATTGGGGGATTCAGACCATTTATGAATCCTTGGACCCTTTTCCTTTTGCTTCATCTTCTTATTCACCATAAGGACTATGGGTTTGCCATGCCCCATGTCCTTATCTAACTGGTGAATTAAGTCCAGATGTTCTGATAGAAACTTCTCATTTTTTCTCATGTTGTAGTTTCCAATAAATATTTAGAGGGTCTTTTTTACTGATGACAAGATGATATATGTACACAAATCACATGGGAAACTATTCCCTAAGATTTCCAAGAATTCAATGTTGCCAATAAGCTTGACTACACGAGGCCCAGATAGTGCATAATATCCATGATTAGTTGTGGAAAAATCATTAGAGATATCATATCTATCATATCTAACCTTCTCTTGATAGATATCTTTAAGGTTAGACATCATGCTATACGTGTCCATGTTTTCATATAGCTTCAAGAGATCATTAGACTTGGCCGAGAGCGTGAAACATTGGAATTTTTGGGAATCAACCATATGTTTCCTATATATATATAGATCCTCATCACCAGCCTCTTTTCTTGGTGAAACTAGAATAGGATCATCTAGTATGTACAATCTCCTCTCGTGGAGAAGGATGACACGTAAACGCCTCTGCCACTCCTGGAAATTAGTGCTGGTGGCAAGGTTTTCCTTCTCGAGTATTGTTAAAAATGATATATTTGAAGTAATTTTTCTTTGAATTTATAAAAATTATTATGAGAAATTTTTTAGTACTTTATAATGATAAAACTGAGACAAATAAATAAATAAATTCTTACTAGTCTCCTACTATTGTATTTAAATACAATAGCCCTCACTAGTGACATCAATATATTATGTTTCTTGAATATTCTACTTGTAAAGATCAATATTTCCCTTCACATTACCCCAACTAGGGTTGGCCATGAAAATTTAAGGGATTTAGGTGGGAATTCCAAATTCCAACTACATTAACTCGCAACGCCTTGATCTACTGAGTGGAATCCCCAATTCTGAAATCTTCTTTTTATTTCCTCAACTGTTTTCTCTTGGACACATCAAGTCCTGCTATGGCACTAAACCCTTAATGTGAACAAATTCATGTCAACCCAAAACCTTGAATTATAATTCACTGATAACTGAAAGCACCTCAACTAGTGTTGGTAAATCACATAGAACTATGGTTCGATTCTAACCAAGATTATGGAAGGTTGTACTGACTCAATATTTCTTTTAGGGATTTTATCCATATACGTAAATTGAAATTTTATTGTCTTTATTAAAATTTTCTTAATATTAAGTGGGGTATAATTAAGTGATTAACCATGTTTAATATAATATTTATGTATAATCTGGTCTTATTTTATTTCCATCTTGCATGATTGTTGAATATATTAATTGTGTTATCAAGAAAACCCACACACAATAAATAAACCATGAAACTGATATAAATAAAGTAAATGGTATGATCATGAGATTATTCTATTGGTTAGTTTATCTAGCGGTTGATAAAATAACCGAAGACCTGGAGGAGAAACACCTTAAACATTTTGGGTTTGTTTTTGTGGCTTTCCACCTATCCACCTTTGTATCTCCATGGATTGGGTTCACCTTGGCACCTAGATTGAGCTACCTCCACTAGCTTGGGAGCTCCATCCATTATATATGATTTTATCTCACTCTCAGGTGAGGGTTAAAATGGGGTTTTACAAAAAGAAACATTGGTCATGCATGCCCTATATATTAATGAGGATAAGGCTTGTAGGCCAACAAATTTGATTTAAATAAATATATTAATAGAAACTATTGACATACAAAGGTCATGTTCTCGCTCATTATCATCCATACATGAAACGATATTTATGCATAAATTAAACTAGAATTCAATTCTTTAATCATTATTGTTTAAGAGAAATCATGTTCGAATAAATTAATTATCTTTAATTAATCAATAATTTTATCTTAATAATTTTTCCAATTTTCCTTAAGATTCTCATCCATTATGATTTTAAACAAATAAATTCATTTAAAATTATCATTGTACGTAACTTGTACATTGGAGGCAACCCAGCGAATTCTCGATCATAACTATACAATGAGTAGAAATAAACATTACACAGTTGTCAAATTAAACACACATAAATAAAACACCTATCACATGTTGTGCCTCATCTTTATGACTGCACCATGGAACATGTCTCAAGGGTTTGTATAATATATTAATAAATTTTAATAAATCTGTGTAATTTGAAAGAGTATATGACATGTAGTTCTGACTACACGACATGTGCTATCGTTCTCCGTCCATCTAGAGTAAACGCTCGGGGATACAACATGTAAATGTACTTCAGAAATATTTGGATTACACATCGTGTCTAGTGGGACACATGCCGTGTAGTGTCCACGTTACATGGTCTCCAACCGGGAAATCTGTGTATGGATACACGGTCCAACACCAACCCGAAGGGACTACATGTTGTGTCTAGTGGGACACATGGAGTTTAATCTAGAAACCACATGCCACCATTTCCTGGTCAACACATGGAGTCATTTGAGACATAGATAGACTCTAACACACATCATGGTTTTGGGGACCATTCCTGGTGCATTAAACATTGACTACATGGTGTGTACTACCAAATACGCATTGTGTGTTCTGGTTTGGTATAGCCATGAATCTTTGGCACCTCTAGATGAGATCTTCTATATTATTTTAATCAAAATTAAAAGAAAAAGATCATTTCTTTTAGGTGAACAAGAAATGAAGGAGGAGGAATAAATATCTAGATTCATATTTGTAGAATTAATAACTTTAATTGAAAAAACCTGATTATTAAATGCGTAAATTATCAATGAAAAAATAAATAATTATAATCAGGAACATAACCCCTATGATACCACCAGTAGGTTCCAGTCGTAGCCAAAGTGTGGGGATGGGTGTACCCATCTTCGATATTTCTGTTAACAATGATCAATCCGAGATCCTTCACGATGATAAAATGCTGGGTCTTCAGAATAGAATGAATAATGAATGAAAAGAGGGGAGTCTAGGAACCATAGATATGATCATCATATGTTTATAATAATTAATTTAATTAAAAGACAATAATCACCTTGATGAATTTCTCTCTAGGTTGTTGTTTCTGGTCATGATCTGATGTGATCCTTCATTGCGTCGTAGAATCCATGTATAGGATTCCAATCATTGTGATCCACATGTGATCCATGTATCTCTAGACTTCACTAAAGGTATCTTTGGGTTCTAGTGTGGAAGATCCTTCTCTTGCAATGCCTACCTTTGTTCTCCTTGAGATTCACTTCTAAAGCACTCTCATTGATCTGGTGGAGGAGGATCTCTCTCGTAACTTGAGATTGGTCTTAGAGGAAACAAATTCTCTATTTTCTTGAGAGATTTATACAAATAAATTGTTCACAACCACAAAGAATGGATATATCTAATGAGAATAATTTAATTGGGATTTTATTAGTTAGAATTATAAAATGAATTAATTACCCAAAATCATTTATTCATTTCATTTAATTATTAGTAATCCCCCATGTCTAATAATAACAGTTGACTATTATTATCACTTGATATGTGCCCAATGAATTACACCTAATATTATTTAATTAAATAAAAAATATTATTTCTTACAAATCCCTAGAAAAACTACATGGATTTTATATATTAATATACACGGAGTGTACTTTTTTTCCATTTTCTTTATTTCCTCCACCATATTTATTAGACCCTGAATAATGTATATTTATTTATTAAATAAATATCTCTGCATTAATCACTAATAAATAAATTGTTTCACTAATAATATATTCTTTCAAATAACTAGTGTTGAAATAAAAGTGATCCGAGATCCTTAAATAATTATTAATCCAAAATTGGGAATAATATTTATTCAACTTGTTAAATGAGTATTTAAGAAAGATACTTAGGAAAACATAGTGTGTAACCCTCTAGGACTCTATCTCAGTTGCATTAGGTGGAGCCTACCTAAGTTCCATGGTTAGCATCAAGCAACATGCCAAGGCACACATAGTGAAAATTTAACGCCGTAATGACATGTCACCTCCTACGAATGCTTACCATGTAATGTAATCCCCCTGTCTTGATATCTCCAATCAAGCGGGTTTCATGCTACTTCAATCAACCCATGGGCTCGATTATTCTTTCTTTGACTTACTAGATTTGAGCATTACCATTCCTTACCATGGCCATGGATTTATTTTAGCTATATCAATTCCATCAAAGGGGTTTAAATATCTACATCCATTATGGAACTGAAGGGACAAATCCTTTCTCTCATTATCAATTAATGTAGTATTACTCGTGATGCACACAAAATATCCTACCTCTCTATGAACAGTGTGTCATCACAGTTTACGTCAATACATATAAGTGCACAAGTTGTAATACCCATTAATAATAATCATAAAGTCTAAGGACTAATACATATGTCTGCAGATAAGAACATCCAATGATTCTATAAAATGTGGATTTCCTACTGGCGAGTCTCATTCTCATAATATCATCTTGGATAGTACCAAGGGTGAAAACCATGAGAAGGTGCCTCAACGTTTTATAAGTCCTCACCCCTAATGGCTTGTGTTATTTTTGTCCCTTAAATAACATCATCCAGTCATAGAACATATATTCAAGAGTTGTGTTATGGTACTTCCAGGTTCTCATCACAGTAGGGATTCTCTATGACCCTTTGGTGAATTAGTTATTCTTAGGACATTATCACCTGCATTGTCACAAAGAAGAACAATCACGATGTGATAAGGTATTTATTAATGAATAAAGTACAAAGTAGTTGGTTTTAAGACACCAAATCCAACAACCTGAGCACCCCATTTTTTATCATCAACCAGGAACGCTTGGACGACAATGTTTAAAACATTGTTTTGGTGCGAGAAATGACTGGATTCTTCAATGTGTGTACATATCCACCTTTTTCGACCTTAGATGGAACAAGATATGATACAGACTGAAAAAATTTTGAGGAATGAAGTCTAGATTTGTTACTCTATAGAAATCCTAAATACATACTGTGTTCTAGGAAGAACCCATGGTGTGTATCCCCCTCAATGGTAAAACTAGGGTTTCAGAGAAAACAAGGATGAAACAATGTGTATCCCCGACTACACGCCAAAATATTTCCCTAACATCAAACTATGTACCCTATGCCAATTGGACAACCCGTGTGATGGATTTCATGGGTGGGAGTTTGTGTTTAAGTACACATAAATGACATGACCACAAATGAAACATCCCATGTGAATCCACTTGTCGTGTACCATATTACAAAGACACGAGGTCCAAGTACCCCGACACAGCCAGCAGTACATGACCCAGTCCTTAGATAGGTTGGACATGCCATGTAGTACCCATACATAGAGTATATTTTTACATAGCTGGGAGTCATGTGATGTCTAGGGAAACATGCATGATGTGGTGTGGGTCCCATCACACATCGTGTATCCCTTGTGTTACTTTTAAGATATTTCAAATGTTTGTTTCACCGTCATTTAAATTTAAATTTTGGATCATGAGTAGCATATACTAAGTGTTTTTCCACGTAGAATGTGATGGTTACCTCAGTGAAAGCATTCAAGATACTATGTAAAATGTTATGGGATTGAAATCCCCTAAGGTGACACCCGATGATTGATGTGATCATGCAAGATCACCAGAGCTTTCTAGTCATTAATCTTCAACAGAGGTAGGTAGTAGAGTTCCCCAACAACTTCTACCGAGCATTACCCTTCAGTAGGACTGGAAAATGAAGTTCCCTGATGGATTTTATGGGTGTTACCCTTCAGCAGGGATAAGGAGTGGAGTTCCCTAATGAATTCTACGAAGAGTTACCATCCTGTAGGGATGGGTAGTGGGGTTACCTAACAGATCATTTGAGAAGTACCCTCCAGCAGGACTGGGCAGTGGAGTTCCCTGATTACATTCCCGAGCGTTACCCTCCATTAGGGAAAAGTAGTGGAGTTCCTCAGAGACTAACAGAGTGGAACCCTCCTATTTTACTAGGGAATGAGACATATACCTTCAAATTGTGACCCCTTGACTTTTTGACATCGGGACAAGATGCAATTTGACATAGATTTGGACTCACAACATTGAGGGACACTTTCCCCACCAAGATGTGTTCTTATGATACAACCTAAAATTGTGCGGGTGAGTAAGTGCCCCCCAAATTGGATAATATCCAGGTGTGGTGATTGAGTTCCTTAGACTTGTGTGTTTAATGCAGATGCGTGAGATTTTGGACAATGATGATGGAATTTTGGTACTGTTCATTACTCTTCTTCTTAGGCTGAGCCATGAGATGCAGGTCCACTTAGTCTCTCATTTGGGATTCTTTTAACTGAGAATATATATATATATATATATTCATTCTTAAGAATTCACTCCTTGGATTCAGATACACTTTTTATAGGAGAGGAGAAGACGTGTGGCGTATGCCACCTGCTTTACGTGTTTAGCTTCTCGAGGTTGGATGAGTCTACTCTCCTACTATATGTGGTGAAGACTCAATGGAAAGTTGATACACTCAATTTTATTATCCACTTGTGCTTAGAGGAAATTAATTTCACTCTCTTACAGGGTTGAGATGTACTCTTTCAATGTACCTTGTGATATCTACTTCTTTCCTCTTGTATTGTGTCTCATGCCTCTCCCTCTTCAGATTTAGAGGTGCCCTACTAGGTATGGTTACACTCACCCCTACATGGGAATTGTGTGCACATGTTGTGTCTTATTCATATGAAAAACTGGTTGATTATGACTTCAAATGAGCATAAGGATACACGGTACTTGGACCGCATACGGTGGTTGTAGCTTGGGATTCAGGATCTAGTCTCTCTCAATTGTTTACTCTTCCAAATTGTCTTTTAATTTGGGAAATATTTTCGGTTGGGAATGTATTTATACCTTTTACTTTTTTGTATACACTACCAAACTTTTGTACTGTTTTGAGGTTAATGCATTTTTTGTTTACTTTATAGCAGTGTTTCATCTCTTCTTTTATTCCCACTGCACGTTTTTGTTGAGTTGGTTGTGTTTGTGTCTATATGTACATAGGTAAAGGACTCCCTGAGTTAGTTATACATTTAGATATTTTCACAACCCTCTTTGGTATGCTTTCCCCAATAAGATATGTTATTGTTATGTGACCTAAAACTGTGAGAGTGAGTTAGTTCCGCCCAAAGATGATAGTATCAAAGTGTGGTGATTGCGTTCCTTAGACTTGATTGTTTAAAGTAGACATGTTAGATGCAGGAAATCAATAAAGGGGTTTTATAAATGATTTCTACTCTTATTCATTGGATTATAAGTGATATGGAGATCCCCTTAATCTTTTATTTTGGATTAATTTTATTGAGAATGTATATATATTCTTTCTACTCGATTCACACCTTTGCTTTAGAAACTCTCCTTCTCGGAAAGGTGAATATGCGCTTGGCATGCCACATGATTTTATTTTTTATCTTCTTATGGTCAGATGAGTATACTCTCCTTATATAAGTGGATATGAATTGAGGGATAGTTTATCTACTCACTGTGATTATTCTCTTATGCTTTCATGAGATTACATTCAATCTCTGGTTGCGTTGAGTTGTACTCTTTCACTGTACCTTGTGCTATATGATTATTTCCTCTTCTATTTTTTCTCTTACCACTCCACCTTTAGCTTTTGGGGTGTCATGATGGGTATGCTTATAGTCACCCTTTCATAGTCTTTTCCCACACATTTTGCGCCTTGTTCAGATGATGGATAGGTTGACTATGACTTTAGAGGATCCTGTGGATATAGAGTTCTTGGACCGCATACAATAGTCATAGTTTGGGATTCAAGATATAGGATCTCTCATTTTTTTAAACTTTATATTTTTTAATCTTGTTTAGAAACATTTATAGATGGGTGAGTATTTCCCCCTTTACTATTCAGTATACACTATTGAACTTTTTTACTATGTATAGGGTCATGCATGTTTGGTTTACTTTATGGTACTATTTCATTTTAATTCTTTCCCTCTACACTTTTTCATTTAGTCAGAAATGGTCATTTGTAAGGGTAATTAGTTAAAGGTCTTGTTGAGTTTGTTATGACTTTGGTGCTTTTCCACACCCCCTGGTCTATAAAGGAAAGATTGGGGTGGTTGCGGATCGAGCCCCGACATGGGTCAGGTCATGATAGATTGGTATCAGAAAAAGTTTATTTATTATAATTGTGTTTGCATTTTTTCACCTTAAAAGGATTGGTTGGGTTTAATTAAATAGTATCAAAGTTCCTCGAGTGAAAATATCAGCCCAGGGAATCTAGTGTTGGTATGATGGTCGATGTAGCCAATCACCAGGACCATGACTACATGCTTCTCATCTCGGCATGTCGTAACATTTGTTGCAGGAATAAATGGTACATGAATCATAAAGGACGGATTATTTGAATGTACTTCTTGTGTTATCTCCCCATTGTTTTTGATATATATGTATATATATTTATGATCATCTGACCATGATACTCCTTTATAAATTTCAGGATGCCTCCATGATGATAGTTATCCTGGATACCATCTCCAGTTTGTGAAAATGACCCTATGAGCAATGAGGACACAATTTTGGGTCCATCTTGCGATCCAATTCCTCCATGTAGATAGGTAGAAGAACCTACCGATTTATTTTAGTAGATCAGCCTAGTATATAACGTTGAGGACACTCATAGGCTGATCACGCTCCATGATTTCTAGCATCAGAGACCATTGAGGTTCAACAGTGTCATAGATCCTTTGGCATTAGAGGATTGGATATAGTTAGTGGTCTGCATCTTCATGTTTATTCAGACCAGGATGGATTATGTTGTGGAACTAGAAGTCAGTGTTTTCCATAGAGTATCTTGGTGTTAGTGGATCATGGTTATTCAGATTCATGATGATTCAACCATCTGGTGGGATGACATCAGGTGACCATTCCATGAGGATTACTACCCCTACAGTTTATGCTCCGTCCAGATCCAGGAGCTTCTAGAGATGAAGTAGGGAGGGATGACAATGAATGAGTATGTGCTGAGGTTCATAGAACATACATCCTATACCATTGACATGATCTTATCGGGATATTTCTATTAGAGGTAAACCGGATAGAGAGATACGTTAGTGGAAGAAATTAGGTTGAGATGTCTACAGTAGCTAGCAAACACCGGGTGCCAGAATCCTAGAGCAGGGGACCCTTTCGCAAGAAGGATAAGGCACCTCGTCATATGAGTCCATGGTAGCACCGAGAAGAAGGGAATCATAGGGAAGGGAATTATTTTAATTATGAAGGGTGAGGTCAAATATCACATTAATTCCCAAATTGATGAGTTGAGAAAACAAGACAGATAACTGATTGACCGCCACGATAGAGGAAACACCTTGACTAGGGATCTCCCAATCATGAACAGGGTGGACCCTAGGGATGTAGATCTATTAGAGGAGTAGGAGGGGAAATGTGTGGTAGACCCCATAATGATATCCTTCCACCACAACCACAATGTGGACCACTTCAATATTAGGGAGATCATGACCAATGCTGCATAAAACTAATTGATTTTGAGGCTTATTACCCCACAATGCTTGAGATGATCAAAGGTACAATAAATGTTTATTTTAATATTTCTTCAGTACTAGTTGACACTGGTTATAATCATTTATTCATCTCCCTACTTCTATTATGAGAGATAGATCTCCCAATTAATGATCTATCATAATAGCTCTATCTCTAGGTTCTTACAAGGAACACTTTTTCTATATCTTTTGTCTTCCAAAGGTGCGAGATATTAGTTTTTGGAGACAGGTCCATATTGAAAATTTTGGTCATCAAAATGGATCCTTATTATGTCATCTTGGGTATGGATTGTCTATCCATCATCTCATCCCAGATCCACTTTCACCGAAGACTAGTCAGATGCCTACACATATATGGGATGAGATCCTTCTATTATGGTGAGAAAGATATAATTGTAGGGAATATGGGTTCAGTGATCAGGAGGATGCATCCCATCCCCCATTAGTTGTAATTTTTATCCCTTTGTGTATCAGGATCTTTAGGAATATGGGTTTCTTCATTTACAAAGGATTGTATAGATGTCTTCCCTATGGATGTTTCAAGATTACCTCCGATGAAAGAGATATTGTTTTGAATAGAATTTCAGCAAGGGACAACACCGATATATTCTATGCCTTATTATATGGAACATAGTGAACTCTGGGAAATACAATTGTAGTTGGAGAACCTTTTTGAGAAAGGTTTTTTTTAAAATCAGTGTGTCTCCCCTGGGAAGCTCTATTTATATTTGTGAAAATGGCGGATGGGAGACTTTAGCTTCGTGTGGAATATTATCTCTAAAATCAAACCACAATAAAGAAAAATTACCCCTTGACAATGTTATAGGACCAATTTAACCATTTGTGAGGCAGATGATGGTTCTCGAAGATCGATCTCATGTTTAGCTACCACCATTTGAGGGTTTTCGAGGTTGATTTTCCAATGTTGGAATTCCAAAGTCTCTATAGAAACTATGAGTTCATAGTGATCCCCTTTGGCATGAAAAAAATACCGTTAAATATTTAAGGATTTGATTAACTATGATTTCCATCCATACAGGGACCATTTTATTGTTTTCCTCATTGAATACTTACTCATATACTCTGTAATAGAGGATGATCATGTAGTGCACATTAAGATGGTTCTCAATTTTCTTTGAGACCACTAGATTTACAGAAAGCTTACGATGTTCCAGTTCTAGATTCATGAGGTTTAATTTCTTGGGAATTCCATTTCTGAACAATTTTTATCCATAGACCTAGTAAATATTGAAGATGTTCTTGATTGGGAGACACCAAAGAACATGTTAGAGGTGTAGAGATTCCTTGTCTTTGTGGGGTACTATAAGAGGTATGTGGAAGACCTCTCCATAATCGTAGCCCCTTTCACCACCCTAACAAGGAAATAAAATGGTTTACATGGTTATGGAAGTCTTAAATCACCTTTTAGGTGTTGAGGAAGAGGCTGATGAGTTCTCCAGTGTTGGGAATACCAAAGGAATCTATTGAGTTCATAGTGTATTGTGATGCCTTATGAGCTGGTCATGGTTATGTGTTTATGTAACAACATGTGGTTATCACATACGGGTCAAGTCAGCTGAGACCCCACAAGTAGAACTAAAAAAATCATGACCTAGATCTAGAAGATGTTGTCTTTTCCAAGAGGATGTAGAGGCACTCCCTTCTGGAAGAGTGCTTTGAGGCTTACTCAAACCACCCAAGACTTAGTTATGTCTTCACTCATAGGGAGTTGAACCTATGGTAGTGACATTGGTTGAAGTTATTGTAGGACTATGAAATAGAGATCGACTATAATCTAGGAAAGTGAAAATTTTTAGTATATTTCCTTAGCAAGAAGTCCTAGTATCTCTTTGTTAAGTATGTTTTATAAAAGTAAGCTTCCCTACAACTGACCCTAGTGGTGCATGCATATATTGTTTTTCTTCAGTTGATGGTTTTGACTCCTTTTCTCCTTGATTTTGTGAGTGAGTAACAACTGGGGGACATCAACTACGTGTTATTATAAGATCATATATCCACATATGACTCACTAGATGTATATTAATAAGAAGGGAATCATTCCATCTTATTCTAGTGGAAGATAGTGGTTCCAGTCACATGGTAGGAGGAGGTGATGCTGGAGTTCCACACTTCTCCCCTATTTGTAAATCCTGGTGTAGGGAAGATGTACAAAGACCATAAATGGTATTTTTTGTTTTTCTACATGTGAAAAATCATTGATGAGTTCGTATCGTGATTCCTCACTTCTTAGTAGGTGAATGATGAACACCAGGTTCCAACCGTTTTGTTGCAGCCCCTTGAGATCCAAGAGTGTAAATGGGATGGAATATCCATGGAATTCGTTATAGGGATACCACAAACAGGTAATGACCATGAATCCATTTGGGTAATAGTATAATAAATGAATATGTAAGTGCACATTGCATCAAGTGGAAGAGTTTGGTGGAGAGTCTGGGATATTTATATGTGTGGGAGATCATTTTATTTAATGGGGTACCCTCAATGATTTTATCAGATAATGATACGTGGTTTATGTCACAATTTTGGAGAGGCCTTTAGGTGGTATTTAAGATCCAATTGAATTTAATTATGACCTTTTGACCCCCAGGCTGATGGGAAGACTGAGCACACTATACAGGTATTGGAGGATATGTCGAGGGCTTGCATGTTTGACTTTGGTTAAAGATGGGAAGATTACATTCCCTTGGTATAGTTGGAGGACCATAATAGCTACCACTCTACCATAAACATTGAACCTTTTGAGGACCTATATGGGAGACCCTATAGGTTACCGTTATGATGTATAAGTATTAGAGAGTCATCTCTTGTGTGACTAGAGTTGGTGGAGGTGACAATAGCGATTCTCCAGGTCATCCGTGAGTGGATAAGGATGACACAATGTAGACATAATCCATACATAGATCTTCATTAGAGGACCTTTTAGTTCAAAAAGGGAGAATAAATTTTCTTCTAAGTCTCCCCATAAATTGGAATGAAGAGGTTTGATTGGGGAGGTAAGCAATCCCCGATATTCATCAGGCCATTCGAGATCATGTAGAGGGTTGGAAAGGATTCCAACCACTTTGATCCCCCATAGATTGAGTGGGTGCATGATGTCTTATACATGTTATATCTATGGAGACATGTTCATGACCCTACATACTTCATTGACTATGGAGAACTGGGTATTGAGTGTCGATCTGTCTTTTTAGATAACCTGGTGGCAATCGAGGACCGAAAGGATCATACCTTGCACGGATGGACTATCCATCTGGTTCTCATGTTGTGGATGCATTGAAATGTGTAGGAGAGTTCTTAGGATTCAGATAGACAAGTGGGGGATCAATATAACATCTTTTCATGAATAATAATATGAAATGATGAAATGACATAGGGATCATGTTCTTTCCTTGTATTCTTTGAAATATATATATATATATATCCATAGTTAGGAGTTGAGACAACAACTGATTCTATGGATCAGTGTGCCTAGAATTAAATTTTAAAAAAATATTTAACATATTTTATATTTCTTGCATGAAACTTCCTAAAGAATATGATATAACTCCTAAACAGTTGATTAGATAAAAAATATGAGATGGGTTAAGACATTAGATTATGTAGTTCACCACCAAGGAACCAATTATTTTTACCCATCTAAAACTTTAATGTCCATTTTTATCCATGGATATTATATGCTTTCAGATTCATTATATTATTGAATTATTTTTTTATCTATTTATACCATATTAATAAATCCCGTATTATACTTAATTATGATATTTGATTTTTATAACATATGTCTAACCTTATCGATTGTTGAAGATCACCCTTATTCTATTTCTATTTCCCTAGGTTATGAGGAAATTTATTGGAAATGATATGCATAATGTAACAGATTATGTGTAGAATGTGTGGGAGATGATGAATATTTATTATAAATTAAGTGGTTTCTTATATAGTGAAAAAATTCCTTTCATGAAAATGGAATAGCCTTTGTTAGATAAATGTATTCCATAACACTCTAAAACTCCAAACCTAAAAGGTACACTGAATGTTTTTCAATGAATATTTTTTTGAAATATTATAATTGATTGTGGTAAAAATTAGGGCACTTTAGTTCATAAGAAATTCTATATCTAAAGAATGAGTTTTTGGGGCCTAACTTGGAAGTATTTGTCCATGGCACTACATTGAGAATAATTTTTAACCACTTTAATGATAATTTCCCCATTTTATCAATAATTTCATTTCCCATAAACGTTCTCCTTTATATGTAGAAAACCAATTTTTTGTTATCTCATGTGACCATAAAATTTGAATTTTCCTTTTTTAAAAAATAACATTTTGTTATCTGTTTTAATTATGTGGGTTTCAAAAAGGAATTTTCAAGTTATTAAAAATAATTTCCCTTTAATATCTTTATTTTTATCATCCACAAAACATTTATTCTTGAAAAAATTTATATCCTTTTAAACTATCCACTAGTAAGTATTATTTTAAATGTAAATATTTTCAAATGTTTTCACTTCACCTTTTATATAATAGCTTTTGAATATGACCATAACTTCATCTTATATGAAAATTTTCAAAAAAGAGTTCTAAAAAACACTTTTTTGATTTCACATCCATTTTTATATTAATTTTAAAAGTATTTTACCTATTTCGGAGTTATGTTTCATGTGTTACATTTTAAATTACTCTATACTATTATGGGGGGATAAACTCATGGAAATACATCACCACATTTGTCTCTCCCAAAAATCCACTATGAATAGTAAAAAACTTTCTCTTCCAATTTATTCCTCTATAAATGTACTATATATCATTTATCTATTGAATAGTGTTCATCATGATTTTATAAATTGATTGATTATAGAAATTATTTACTAAACCATATATCCATTATTTATGTAATCTAAATTCTATATACTTTATTAAATGGTATCAACCTAGAAATTCATTTAGTATAATTAGATAATCATTTATATTCTAGGGTATTATCATGTTTATTAATGTAATTATTAGTGTTTTTCTTATATTATTCCCTTTAAAAGGGATAAGGATCCGATTTTATTTCCATGGGTTCTGTATAATATGACAATGATTGAATTTATATGTCATACATATATATGGATGATGATAGGTGGGGTTTATATGACCCTCTAATTCATTGGATAATTTTTAGATCTCATGAGATAGTAAGACATGAATGTAATGAGTTTATTCATAAAGGAATAGGCATAATGTGTTTTCTCACATTTCAATGCGTGGACATAAAGGGTTTTTAACAAAGGAGTGAGCATGATGAGTTTTCTTACAAGGTTTTATGTGATGATGACTATTCCACATTTATAAGATACATTACATTTTAGGATATGTTACATTACATGTTAATTCTACTTTTCTAAGGTATTCTACAATTTTATGTTATATTCCCATGATTTACGATCATTATTTTATGCTTTTAAGATAGGTTATTATTATTGTGCCTCTTTGAAATGTGGAAATTCCCTGATATGTTCTTATGTTATTCCATGAATTATTCCATGATTTATGATATCATATTTTTTATGAATGACTTTACGATATAAGTTTATTATACCCATATTACTATTTTAAGCTCACTTATGGTCATTGATGGTTGTCACATATGATTACCCTTACTGAACATCTGAGCTCATTCATTTATTATGTTTCCAATTCCCCATGTAATGAAAAAAATTAATACATATGATATTTTGAATAGAGTATAATATGTGGATAATTTTTAGGATATATTGAAGTCTTATTATATGTTAATAATTTAATTATATAGTGTAATAATTCCCATTACTTGAAAACGAAATTCGTTTTGTTAATTAATGTTTTTTCTAAATTATCTAAAACTCTAAACCTAAAAGATCATGGAAATATATTGTAATTATATATTTTATTTAAGTCATGTAATCATGAGATGATCACCTTCCTAAGGCATCATAATTCTAATATTTATAAATTTGTAACAATTAATAGGTAATTAATGTTTATGTGTGAAAAATGAAGAAATTATGAAGGTTGTGATGTTTGTACTAGCCAGATAGACATCTGTCACATGATTATTTCGACTGGTATTAATATTTCATGAGTATTTTAATGACTCAGACTTTCTTGATTCTATTTGTAGAGAATTCATTGGGAAATTACAACACAAAGTGCTGAGATGAAGAGCGATTATGAGGCATGTACTGCCCGAAATGATCCCTCAAAATATGTTATGTTTTAAATAGTGAACATGAGTAGTTTACCTAAAAATGTGGAATAACTCTTAAATGGGTTACCAGATTAGAAATCCAATGGAACCATTGTGTTTAGTATGATAGGTTTCGCCTAGGCATGACTTAATTTTAGTCGGCGTGGGCCTCCAGTGAGAAAACTGGAAAATGGAATAATCTTAAATAAAATATTTTAAATACAGATTATTTTATTTTCGAATCCCCAAAACCCGAAAATTGTAACTCAGATTAAATATATGAGACCACCATTGAGCTCATGGGGGAATTCTTTTCGTAGGTGGATCCTAATTTTATCCTACATGGGACAAATGTATAATGTTATTTTGGGACGTAACTGTGAATAAAATAATTTTAAAAAAACAATTTTATTTTATAATCCCTATAACTCACAAATGGTAACTCAGATTAAAAATCTGAGAGCAACATTGCATTCATAATGAGATATTATTTTTAATAAGGACTTAACCATGATCAGCACGGGTCAAGGATTAAAGTTAATATTTGGACTTTTAATGGGGAATACAATAAACTAAAAGAAGTTTATTTTATTTCCCTTTATAATTTCATAGCGTGGTGACATAGCGTTAAATAAACCCATCCTACATTAATAATTGAAGCAGTGTGGCGATGCAGTTTCAAAGAGAAACAGCAACGCAAAAATGTGTTATCGTGTTTCCTCCATTAATTAGGGACTTGGTCTAGTGTTAGAATTAATAAAACTGGATAATTCTTTTGGAACTATGGAGTTTCCCTAAGAAAATGGTGAGGAGGCTCTCTCGCCAGTGAAGATATATCAGATGTTGGGGTACAATCAAGAGGCAATACAAATTCAAATCTACATCTTCTAGTGATCCAACTCGAGGTAGTGGTTTAAATCTGATTGATTGTTTTTCCCATGTTCTTCCCTTCTAATTGAAGAACACGGATCAACTCACTAACTAGTTGATCCATGGATGAATTTTTCTTGTGGGATTGGGGAGTATTATTGTGGGTTTAATATCAAGAATTAAATCTTGGTGATTTTAATTATGCTTCATGATCCCACTAACAAGAAAAATTCTGGGCCAACATGAACAAAGGCTGATTTGTTCATTGGGTGTTCTCTGTGACCCCCCACTCTCTCTCCTTATTATGCCGATGGACCCCTGAAGTCACATCAGATCATTGCTAGGGGGAATACAAATGAGGCTGGACCCCCGAATAGATGGAAAAACAACGATGTGTACATGGTAGTGATGTTGATATCCCATGAATTCTGAAAGCATGGGTGGATTAGGAAATAGACCACCAGAGCATGTTAGGTGGACCATGGAGGAGACCAGCGGAACGTCGAGGCAACAGATTCTATGGCCATTAGGGGCCCAGGTTGTGTATGGGGGTGGCGCCAGTCAGACACCACATCAGTTCGAGTAGCCCATGGGGCAGGCCACAACATGCACTATCATATGGTCTATGATAGATCACGTGTGGAGGGAGGTGACCAACCAAATATGGCCATGTGACAATGCGAACCGGACGCCAGCATGCATCCGAGTTAGACACAAGTTGGATCGCCAATGCGGGCCAGACCGATGGAGTAAATTGGGCCGATGGGAGGTCGAGGATGGAGAAGAACAGACATTCAAAATTACAGTCCTAGATGAATGGGAAACATGGATGATGAGAAGCTCGGTTGGTCAGAACCAGTCCAACTTTGTCAGACCAGACCAGATGAGAACCAAGTTGCTGGGCAACTCGGTGGGTTGGACACATGGGAGAACATAGTTGGGTCCATCAAGGCCCAATGGGCATGGCCATTGGGAGAGGCCGAACTAGGTCAGCCTCGACCCAACTAGGTGGGGTCTGGTTAGCCGAAATGGGTTGGGTCATATGGGACCCCCGAGCTTGGTTTTTCGGGTCAGTCCAACAAGGTCGGGCTCAGCCCGGACACAACCGGCCCCTATTTACTAAAATTCCAATATCATTGAGACCAAGAATCTAATTGACATTCCATATTTGGTATTCATACCCCTGCAACGATATGGTCATTTAGGTATATTCTAATTATGTTTTTGTGGTAGTTGAGATATGACCGATTGGGTGAGGAGTAGATTCTCCCAAATTCAAGTGCACTAGAGAGCGGGAATCCAATGGCTAGATGTGGCACAATGAATATGAAAAGTAGATATCAGTGGTCTAGTAGCCAAGGGGATATTAGTGGTACTATAGCTTAGCGAACCTCAGTAGTCCAATAGTGGACCTAACCTCAGTGGCCCAATAACCGAGCGAACCTCAATTGTGCAATAGCCAAGAAGACCTCATTTGGCTAGTAGCCAACCAGACCATAGTGGTCTAGTAGTGGAGTGGACCTCAGTGGTCTAGTAGCCCAGCAAAACTAAGCGGTCCATCAGCGGAGCAGACCTCTATGGTTCAGTAGCTGAGAGAACCTCAATGACTCATTAGGGTTGAGTCCCTCAGTAGTACAAGATGTTTAGTGTTATGCGTAAAGAAGTATGCTACGGGTAGTTCTCTATGTGATCTATTTGGGCGAGGCCCAAAGAAGCGAGACCTCTTTTCTTAGGTCTCTGATGGATTGGTGGATCAAGGAGTGAGTCCTATGGAGATGAGCGTGCCTTGACCAGAATCCAATGACAAAGGATTGGCTCTTACATCGAGACTCCTTATCTTATTGAGACTAGTCGTATCAGGGAATCATTATGACGTTTCGAGACCAGATGTTCTCTTGGATAATTTTGGTAGACTTTCTCTATGTGGTTACTACCATATAGCTCGAGGAGTGGGACCTCCTAGAATCAATCGTGCTATGCATGAAACCATATGTTTGGAAGCAGATGAAATGTTGAGTATTGAAATCCATTACGAGTACACCTGGATATTCTTGTTATATTTGCTCAACACATAAACATGTGTTGAGTTAACTATATCATCTTGGCAGTGTTTCCTTTGTCATATTTTTCATTTTGGTTTTCGGGGTCCCCAACTGAGTATTGTTTTACTCACCCCTGCATGAGCTTTGCCTGCAAGTGATTTGTTTTGTGATGATGAACAATGCTTTGATGGAGTCCTAGACGAAGATGGACCCTGACTAGGACTAGATAGTGCCTTGTGAGATCAAACAATCAGAGGTGCTTACAGTAGCTTCCTACATTAGCTTCAGTACTTTTGTTTGTGGGTCGGGATTTGGAGTTGTCTTTATTTTAGTGGGATTGTATTCCAGAAAGTTATAATTTAATACTTTATATCCTATCATACTCTGTTTTTGGGTTGTAGTGGTATGCATGATTTTTAATAAACTAATTTTTTATTCTCTAGCCTTGTTGATTTCAGTTGGGTACCTGTGTACCAGTTCTTAGAAAAATGACTACCATTTGTGGGATATGCCTACTCATCTCTAGTCTCCAGCCCCTATCCTATCAGAGGCGGGCTTGGAGTTGTTAAAGAATGGGACATAGGGTATGGGTCGTGATAGAATAGTATCAGAGGTGGTTGGTTCTACCTTAATAAACCAGAGTCTCTATGTTTGGTTTGGGGAAATAATGTCAAGTGGTTCGAGTACGACTTTCAAGACAGGGAATCCAGTGTTGGTGCAACGATCGACGTATCCATATACTAGGACCCTGAATTTTGCTTCTTGACTCGATACATGAAACACTAGTTACAGGGAAAAACGATATCACATTCATCGTATAGGAATGGGATGAGTTTTCTATTTCCTTATAGATTCTTCTAACTAGGTATACTTTATTGATCGTGGTACATCTTGTTTTGTTTAGAGATGCCTCCACATAGACAACTAGGTAGGATTCCACCACATGATCATGAGGATGATCTATGGGGTGAAGAGAAGAGTACATGAGTTCAGACCAAATACAACACCACTGGGTAGTGTACCAGCTATACCACCATCTATGGAGTAACACACAATACTAATAGTACTATTTGATGAGAGCAGATTCTAGTAGTGAGCCTTTAACATGGATCAACATGGAAATGATAGAGTTTAGATTACTCAATCTTATGATGAGGTGACTTTTCTGTGGATAGATCTTGAGAACCTTTCTTAGATAAGGGGAACTTTCTATAGTATCTAAGGGTTATGTGTACCCAATAACTTATACAACTTTAGGACGATGAACTTTCGGTAGCTGAGTATTCATTGAGGTGAACCGAACTTTCTAGGTACTCGATGAATATGATACGACCAGTGCATAAGGGCTCGAGCCTCCACACGATATGTGTTTAGAGACATCTAAGCCATAAATATTCCTCTATTCATTCATACTTATGTTAGGATGATAGAGAGAACCTTTTTTGTTGAATCACCTTTGGATGAGGAGATACAACCAGTGGATCTCAGAACTGGGAAGGCTAGAAGCTGTCATTAGTCTCAGAGAGAAGAGATCCCAATACAGAGGATCTATTGATCAAGACTAATTTGGTGTGTCTAGATGGCCTAGAAAGAGGTAATTATTTTCAAACTATGGTAGGGGACATCTCACTAGAGATTTTTCAGCCCGTCATGCTAACTGTAAAATGGTGGATGGGACACTAGGTTAGAGACAGTGATAGGAACAGACTAATCTACAGGGTGATAGATATGGTAGAGAAGCTGGGATAGCAGTAGGAGGTGGTATACATTTCAACATGTTACAAACACCGCCCCAATGTGGTCCCCAATAGGTTCACAGAGCTAGAGGATAGGGGAAGGGGAAGCTGCATGCGACCAAGAATTACGACCCAAGGGCTCTAGGAATGATTTGAGGTATGATCTTTGTCTACACTTAACTTTTGTATTAATAGACACATGTACTGGTCAATCCCTTTGGTCATGAATCTTGTTCATGTCTTAGAGATTCTAGTTTAACCATTGGCATTACCTTTACATCTAGAGATTCTTATGGGTTTATACTCGATAATCACACTTATTATAATAGTGTTATCTAACCCTTGAGGTGAGAGTTTCGGTTGGAACCTCTTGGTGGAAAAGTCAAGGCCTTACAACGTTAGTTTGGGTATGGACTAGTCATCCATAGTTCATGCTCAGATTGACTATTTTTTTGGAAAAAGGATGTGGTATGTCAGTAGCATTGAAATGGGGTTTTCCCTTGGCCAGGAAAAACGGAAACCAAGGAATCCTAGGAGAAAGTATTGAATAGGATGAGGCATCTGATCATTCTTGAGGCCTTTAGCCTTACCCATGTGGCGGTGGATGTTTTGAGTTTTTAGTGCCCAATAGTTGGGGCATAGTATGAGGACGTCTTTCCCGAAGATGATTCCATGATTACCTCCCCACTAGAAGATGGAGTTTTTCATCATTCTACACCTCGAGATGGCACCAATTTCAGCATCAATATATCATATCGCTTGGGCAGATCATTATGAGATGAGGGTGTAGGTGGGGGTATTGTAGAGGAAGGGAATAATAAGGCCCAGTTTTCAAGGTTATGTTAGGACTACTAGCCCTTTGACCAAGTGGTGGTGGAGAACAAGTACCTACTACCAAAATGAGAATGAACGCATCGATATCTTGAAAAGGGAGGCCTTTTTTGTGGATAGAAAGGTACCCACAGTCTATTAAAAAATTGAGATAGATTTTGATGAGAGACCCAATCTCTAGTTGGCAATGATAATCTACAAATTTATGATGTGGTGGCACCACCTCCATGGGCGAATGGTTTACCATATACTGAAACAACAAGAGTATCAAGTATATATTCTCTCATAAGGATTTTATCTTAAAAAAAATATGATGTCTAGAGTTCCTATAGGAGTATGAATTTGAATTAGTCTATACTCCTGGTTAGGGGAACCTGGTAGTGGATGCTCTTAGTAGGTGATCCAGTTCATAGTTGATAAATGAGGAAACATTAAAGTTGGTGTCATTACAGCTATCCATCATGGATGGAGATGAAGAAGTGTATCTTAGGTCATTTTTTATTACCTGTCCACTCTTAGATGAGTTAGGGAGGCTCAAATCGGTGAAGCTGAATGTGTGTCTTTACATGCTAAGTTTTCCACAAGGAATACCCCTGATGGACATTCAAAAGGTGGGGAGCATATTGTTCTTTTCAGAGGATGCATAGTTTTAGCAATGATTCATAGTGTAGAGAGATGAATTGGAGTATTTGTGTGGGTGTCAAGGCAGGAACTACGGATGAAGAAACAGGTTTAAGCTAGGCTTACCTATTGAGATAAAAAGCTAAAAACATGTATGAATCGGTTTCTTAGGTTGTTCTTTCTGTTTTCGAGGGTCCCGGGAAGGATGTGGGGAGGAATATATATGGAGTTCATGATGTGTTTACCATGTATGTCTAGGATACATGATACCATATGGGTAATCATTGACCAAATCACTGAGTCAACCCAATTTCTAACTACCAAGGAGCATAGTATAGTGGAGGGCTCGAGATGCCTCTATGTGTTAGAGATTTGACTCGGGTGAGCCGGATGTAGATGACAGGGAAACATTTACATAGTTTCTGGTAATGATTGAGGATAGATAGGAGAGTACCATCCCTGGGCGATTGATTCCTCTAGTTCACGTTCTGTGGAAAGACAAGAATATCTAGGAGAGAACATGGGATTGAGAGACTTAGGTTCATTCTCATACCGCTATCTATATGGGAATACCTTGATTTGGATTTCATGGATGTTAATATATATGGTGGGGGTGATTCAACAGCTTGGAGTTTTTTATTTCAATTTTTATAAAATTATATGGAAAATTAAAAGAACAAGAGCTGAGATAACATGTGATTCAGAGGCTCGGAGTTCCCTGAATGATCCATTGAAAAAGTTATGTTTTAAATTGTGTGTGTGAGAAGTTCCCCTAAAAAAGTTGAACAACTCTTAAATGGGTACTTAAATTAGAATTTCAATGGCACTATTGCATTTTGGATGGCGAATTTACCCTAGGTGTTACTAAGTTTAATCAGTGCAGGCCTCCAATGAGAAAAAACAAAAATGGAATTACCACAAAAAAATAATTTAAATAAAGATTATTTTATGTTTGATTCCTCATATCTAACAAAAGGTAACTCGAATTGAATATTGGAAACCACCATTGAGATTATTAGGGTGTTCTTTCTTAAGGCGGAGCCTAACATTGGCTGATGTAGGCCAAATTTGGAAATTATATTTGGGACGTAAGTATGAATAAAATAATTTAAATAAAAATTATTTTATTTTTGAATCCTTATAACTCACAAAAGGTAACATGGATTAAAAATTTGAGACCATTGTTGAGTTCATAATGATATGTTCTCTTTATGAATAAATTAATCTCAATCATCATGAGTCAAGGGTAAAAGATAATTTTTGGACATTTAGAGGATAATAAAATAAAGTAAAAGAAGTTTATTTTATTTCTTTTTAACATTTCAAAGCATGGAAACACTGCAACATAGAAAAGGATTAACCCATCCATATTTAATAAATGAATTTTCATGCCAACACTATTTAAAAGAAAAAAACTCTGAAACATTTTAACTCATTAATGAATTCCCTCCATTAATTGGGGACATGGTCTATGATTAGACTTCATAACATTGGAGAATTCATCTGGAACTCTGAAGTTTCCATAACACAATGGGGAGGAGGCTCTCTCACCGGAAATGACAGATCAAATGTCAGTGTTCGATCAAGTGGAGAAACGACTTCAAATCAACATTTTCAAGCGATCCAAATTAGGGTTTGGGTTTATATATGAGTGATTTTCCTCTGTTCTTCCCTTATAATCAAAGAACACCGATCCAATCACTAACTATTTGATCCATAGATGAATTATTCTTGTGGGATTGATGAATATTATTACGGGTTTGATATAAGTAATTAAATCTTGGTTATTTGAATTATGATTCATGCCCCCGTTGATAAGAACAATTTTGGGCTGACATGAACAATGGCTGATTATTTTCATTGTGTGTTATTTGTGATCCCCCCTATCTCTTTTTTCTTTACCAACGGACCCATGATGTTGTGTTGGATATTTTTTGGGGGGATTCCAAATGAGACCAAACCTCTAGAGTGATGAAAAAATGGAAAATTGTATGCATAAGTGACATTGATTCCCCAAGAAGTCCAGAAGCGCAGATAGACTGGGATACAGACCACATGAGAAAGCCCAGTGGCCCACAGAAGAGACTGTTGTTGTGCCCCAGTAGCATGCTGAGATGGAGGAGGACGCGATCACCAGGGGTCGCGCCAATGTAGGGGGAAGCACTGTTCGGGAACTGTGTTGGTTTCCGTGGACCATAGTCTACGTTGGACTACATGCAGAGGGAGGTGGCTGACCTAAACTGGTCACATGGCTACATGAACTAGATGCCACCAGGTTAGACCCAATCCTACCTGATGATGCGGGATAACCTAGTGGATTAAACTGGGACGTTGGGCGGCCTGTGCTGGAGAAGAACCAGACCGCCAAATTGCAGGCCAGGCCAGATGGGGAATTGGGTCGCTGGGTGGCTCAGATGGCTAGATCCATTCCAACTATGTCAAACTAGACCGAATGAGAACTGCGTCGTTGAGTGACCTGACAGGCTATAACCACAGCCAAACCGATCTGGCCTAGTAAGGCCCAGTGGGCCTGGCCACTAGGCCAAATAATACAGGGTCTTCCTAGACCCAACAGGGTCAGGTCGGCTGAACCGATTTGGGTTAGGAGGGACCCTCAGGCCGGGTTGGTCTGTTCGGTCTGACAAAGTTGGTCCAAGCCCGAACACAAGCAGCCCCTATTTACTAAAACACCAATATCTTTTAGTTTTTGTATTGATTGACATGTCGTATACAGAATTTTTACCCTTGCAATGATATGTTAATTTGGGTATACTCTAAGTGAGTTTTTGTGGAAGTCGAGACATAACCTATAGCTTGAGGAATAGATTCTCTTGGAATTAAGAGCACTAGAGAGAGGGAATCCTATGACTTGCTATGAAATGAAGGATATGATTTGGAGAACTTGGTGGTCTAGTAGACGACATGACCTTAGTTGTCAAATACTGCAGTGGACCTCAGTGGTCCAGTAGCAGAGCAGACCTCAGTGGTCCAATAGATGAGCATACCTCAGTCGTCCAGTAGCAGAGAGGACCTTAGTGGTCCAGTATCCAAGAAGACCTTAGTAGTCTAGTAGATGAGAAGAACTTAATGGTCCAGTATCCCAACAGACCTCATTAGACTAGTAGGTGAGAAGACCTCCATGATCTAATAGCTGAGTGAACCTTAGTGACTCATCGGGGATAAGTCCCTTAGTAGTACATGATGTTCAGTATTATGACTAAAGCAGTGTACTTTAGGTAGTTCTCAGTGTGTTGTCTTTGGGTGGAGCCTAAAAAAGAGGGACCCCTTTGTGTAAGTCTATGATGAATTGGTGGATCAAGGATCGAGTCAACCCAGGATAAGCATGCCTTGAGCTGAATCCCATGAAAAAGGATTGGTCGTGACATCGAGACTCCTAGTCTCAATGATACTAGACATCTTTGGGAAACATCGCAATGTATCAAGACTAGATGTACTATCAGATACATTTGGTATACTTTCTCTACATCGTTACTACCATATGAGATCAAGGAGTGGGACCTCCCAGAATTGAACGTTCTATGCATGGAATTATACGACCGACAACAGATAAGACATTGGGTCTTGGAATCATTTACGAGTATACCTGGATGTTCATGTAATTTGTTTTGTTGACATATTCCTGTGTTTTTATGTTTGTACCATCTTGGGGGTGTATCCTTTTTTGTCTTTTGATTTTTTTGGGGTCCTCTACAGAGAATTTTTTCCCCCACCCCTATATGGGATTTTACAGCACATGTTTTTTCTTGAGAAGATAAAAGATGCTATTGTGGAGTCCTAGATAGGGTAAGACCAAGATTAGGACCAGACAGTGCCCTGTGAGATTAGTTGAGCCAAGAAGTTTCCAGAAGCTTCCTACAGTAGCTTCAGTGCCCTTTTTTGTGGGGCAGGCTTCATAGTTGTCTTTCTTTTAGTGGGATTGTATTCTGGCCCCGTTGTAATTTACTGCTGTACATCCTATAGTACTCTAATTTTGGGTTGTAGTGGTATGATTCCTTTTTCATTACTTAGTGTTTTTACTCTCCAGCCCTGTGGCTTTCAGTTGGGTGCCTATGTACATGTTCTTTTTAAATTTCCTCACATTTGTGGGATATGCCTAATAGGAACTAGACCTCAGCACAAGGCCTATCAGAGGTGGGCTTGGGGTAGTCACAACATGGGCCCTGGAGGATGGGTCATGATAAGTATTATACATTAACAAGTTTATAGAATACATGGAGGATACCTGTAGAAGAAAATTCCCACGATGAAGATGTATGAAAATCATCCCTTGAAGGTAAGATACTAAAAGAGAACATGATGCAAGGTATTTTTCATTTTATTATAAATTTGAAATCTAGAAACCTTATAAAAACCTATTGTTTGAGGTATTATTTTCACAAAACTAAATCTATTTTTATTAATACTGGATATAATATTAAGGGAGAGTGACTATCTAAAAAAATTGGTGTGTGTAATCTACTTTCAATTGAATGTTTTGAAGTTTTTTGTGATGTTGAGTGTTGGTTCTTAAATCATCATGAAAATGTATTTATAAAATCATAATGATTTGTATTTTAAAAATGGTGATACATTGAGAAATGTATATAGAAATCCTTTATGCTTCATTAAACCCACTATTGTTTTATACACATAAGTTATACCATCTAAAATTAACGATTACATAGTTAAGACATATTGCTAAAAATAGGTGGTTTCGTCAATCACTCAAAATAAATAGATAGAATCTCTCTTGAAGGGGGGAAATTAAAGTAGAAAATTAGATTGGGAGAGAATATTCTGTTTTGAGTTGAGAAGACCTTCCATTCATTTAATGCTTTGTATTTATTATCGTTAAGGGGAGAGAAAAAAAGAATTTCAGTTGACATGCGTTGTGAGTGGAGCAGTTAAATGGTATTGAAAACAATCAAAAATGGTGATATTGAAGTGCTAAAAGATCCATTTGTTTGTATTTGTTATCAAAGGCTATCAGTGATCATATCAATATAAATATGGAGAATTTGGGTGATTGATTTATGTATCCACCCAAATTTTTAGGTAAAGATACTCAAACCTGTTTAGACCAAGGAAGTTGGTTTTTTCTTTAGGAAGATGAATGGGAGGATTAAATATATCATCTCTATTAAATCTTATGATTTTCACACTGATGCTAAATAAAATAAGAGGGAAGTTATATTGAATATAGACCCACTATTTTTAACATGATACATGTAGTGAGATACTTCAATTATATATAATGAAAAAGGTAAAATCAGATAATAATTGACGTTGATCTTCGTGATAAATAAAGAAAATTGTCGATGGAAGGGAACCGATGATGTCTAATTCAATGTAAAAACTATACAAATTGACATAATCAATAATGTCCCAAGCACATGACTATGGAATTTCATTTTTATATGCCTTTTAGAAAACCATAAGTCTTAGATTTCAGTTCATCTCACTATGGAATAAAAATTTAAGGCCTTTCTATTTTTATAAGATATAATAGGCTTCATAGGGCTTTAGAGGATTAAATAAGACTCTATATTATCTCTTAATAAATTGAGTGGAATACATTTTAACATTAAGAATTGCGTATGAATTTTTAGTGGATTTCATATGAATTTTTGGAATCATATTAGGATTTTGGATACAGATTGATTTTAACAAAGGATAAGTGCACATGGATTTTAAAGAACTATACGACTTTGAAGTCATACGAAATGATATACTTATGTAGCATATAACATTTATACATAATTAATACTCACAATGGATATAGATTTAAAAATAAATTAAAAACAAAATATATGAATAAAGAATTTGATTGGGAACTTTCTTGGACTATTATTGATAGATTTAAATATATAAAAAAACAAATATTAGTGTGTGATTAATGTTGAAAATATTGATAATTTTATCCTTGATATTGGAGAATAAGATCAAAATAAGTTGATTTTCTGGGAGAATTTAAATACTATTTTAAATGAGAAATTAAGGAATAATGTATAAAATATTTAGAGGTTTTTTCAGTCAAATATTAATGCTTAAATATTAATAAAATTTTTATATTTAGGTTTCTTCCATAATAAATGAAATATCAATGGAAGGAGTAATTTCTGAGATATAAATTTCGTATGATGCTTAAATTCTAGATTTAATCAAAAATGGAAATTACTTTTAATATTTTGGAGCAATTTAAAATATTTTCAAATATCTGAAAGAATATTTTGATTCATACTAGGTATGGATTTGATTATATTCCGCTATGTTCTCAAGTGACTAAAATTCATGGATTTGGGTTGGTTTGGGAATAAGAATATATTTAATTTTAACAAAAGAAAAAGGAGATCTTGATCTACTTCAATGAGGAATAAGTCAAATCACTAATGATAATTCTATGAGATTTATCTTAAAAAAATTGAAAATGATGAAATATAGATTTGATTTGTGATGTCTTGAGAATTATATGAGAGGAGATCATGTGCCTACTGAAACAAGATTCAAGAAAATATTTTGTCAACGATAAATGAGAAAGAAGAGAAATAGAAATCTAATTCCTATAAAATTAAAAGTGACGAAATTGGGGAGAAAAAAACTAATGAAATATTATGATAGCTCACACACATATATAAAAGTTTATAAAATGTTAATAGAGGATCATAGGAACTAAATATGATGGAGATATTCTATATTCTAAATATATGATAACAAAAATCGAGGGCCATATATATAAAACGGAAAAGAAATATTTGGAATGTGAAATTTGTTTAAAATAAGAGCTGTGAGCATAAAATAAGAATTGAGACCTCTTGATGATGAAGAATGAGAATTTCATAAAAATATGTAGTGAATATCGTTTGGGTATCAATTTTAAGGGAATAATTGGACCTAGTGACAACGATTAATGCCTAATCTTGGGAAGAAGAAGATAAGGACTTTCCAAATTATTGGGAATTATTCTAATCATTACTATTTAGTGTTTTCTATATCGAGGAGTAGTTTTATTTTGGAAAATAAAAGGATCTTATTATGGTTTTAGTATAGGTGAATATATCTATTGAAGATCAAGGAATCTTAGCCAAAATAAAGATCAAGCTTCAAGTAGGCAATTCTGAAGAATTTGGGGAATTTAAAGACATCACTATAAAGTGGAGGAGATTAATGTTGTTGATACTGAATGATCATGAGCTGATGTGCTGATCGATATCAAGAGTAGTTGGAAAGAAAAGACTTGTGTATACATGGTGAGAAGTTATGGAATATTTTTGACTTGGGGTGTGAAATAGAAATATTGTGTGAAGCTATAATTTTGGTGTGCAGTTGAGATTGTCGAATTCCTCTGAGAATAAGTAAATTTAATGGATAGTGAGATAAAATAAATATGTAAGAAACACCAGATATTGTAGTAAAAAATTTATTATATTAGATTAACCTTGATTGAGGTGAATTACCAATCAAGGTATGGAGTAGGTCTTTAAGGATGAACCTTTTAAATACTATATTCTATCATTATTTTCATTAATTTCATTGAATGTGGCTGATGATTTATTGGTAAAACATAATATGATCCAAATGTATAAGTTGTCACCAGATATTAATATCCGTGGATGGGGTAGGGTTGAAATTTAAAATAATACTAAGTAATTGAAAAAAACTAGTGGAAAACTGATTCACCTCCCTCTCAGGTGCCTGCACCAATCCATAGAGTTATTTCTAGGATTATGAGGCTTCTCAAATCAGTGTGAAAACCATTTTCCATAATCAAAATTTTGTCAAGGATGTTTCTATGATACATACTAATGTTTCTGAAGTTCTCTAAGAGCATGCTATGATTTATAATTTACAACATTCCATTTATATAATGAGGAAATCTTCTTAGAGTTGGAATATCTAGTTTGATGGTGCAATCAAATAATTTGGTTTTATTAAGGGTGTGGATGATTCTTGTGTGTATAATAATGTTTTTTTAAAAGGATTTGGTATTTCAGATATTATATGTTAATAACATAATTTTTATCAGAAATGATGTGCCAAATTTACATTATTTAATGATGTGGTTGGGAAAGTTCTTATTGATGAAAGTCATTGGTGAAACAACCTATATGTTGGGTATAAATATATACAAATATAGATTGAAATTTATTATTTGACCAGGTCAAAACTCATATATTTGTAAATTGATAAAGTAGTTTATCATGGTGAACTCCAAGAATGGGCATTCACCGTGTTTCATGGTAGGAGTCATAAGATTATTGAGAATCCTTTAATGTCTTTTAATGGATGAATACAATTCCTTATATATCCACTATAGTATCCATCATGTATATCATGTCATGTAATAAACCACATGTCTCTTATTATTTAAGAATATAAAATAGATACTAATATAATACTTGTGAGAGTCACTATATTATTTTTATGAATATATATAAGTCCATGGGGGGGGGGGGATAAGGATATATTCTTGATCTTTTGAGATGATGAAGATATAATTATAAAGAGTTACATTAATTCACGTTTTCAAACAAAAAAAGATGAAATGATATCTCAATTTGGCTTCATGTTTTCTTCAATAGTGAATCTATCAGTTATAAGTGTTCCAATGAAATAATCATGGAGGACTCGACAATAGAGCCATAGTACATCACCATATCAGATACTATGAATGAAGTTACATGGATCAATAAGTTCATCAGTAAACATTGGTCAATTTCTGTAATTGAGGGAGTAATTAAGATTTACAATGATAACAATTAAATTTATATTGGTTAAATGTAACTCCAATATCACCAAATGAGGAAACAAATCCATTAAAAATTTCATCTCATTCGAAGTGAACAGTAAGTGGGAAGCATAAAGATCTATTGGATGGATACAATTTAGAATATTTTAGATCCATTGAAAATAAAATAACACATTATAAGAATTTGTGTCATGTGAAGTCTATAGGTATTAAATATATGATAGAATATATGTTGTAATGATCTAACCTGGGTCAACTAGAATATTCACCCAAACCAGCCTGTCACGTAATATAGGTAAAATAGGATAAAAAAATCATTAGGTTAAAAAAAACAAGGCATAAAACCAAAGTATGAAGTGGAAAAAATCCAGATAAAATAAATATAGAAAATCCAAGACAACAAAGGCTAAACTAGAAAGTATATCAAAACCCCACATGACCAGCAGTCAACTCTAGAATAACCTGAACCAAAAGAAGATGTGACAATATAATCTTATATACTAAATGATGATATTCCCTTTACCTAAATCCTATAATAAGACATATAAAAATTTCTAATGGCACAAGTAGGTTGTGATCCATATCCCAGTATGATACAACTATAGTTACTATAAAAGGTTTAATATTAATAATTCATCAATTATAGATTTGAAAAAAAGTTTAACAAAACATTTTCATGAAATAAAACTAATTGTAAATATTTTCCCTTTGTTTTTTATAAAAGTCCTTCATATTCTAAAATAATAAATATGAAAAGTAGTTGTGATAAAATTGGAAATAATATCCATGCATCAATAGGTAAATATGTAATCACATATCTATGAAAAAATATTATGTAATTATATTTTATAAAACCAAATAAAAACATATGAGTAATAATGCATGATAAAAGCAATACTAAGATAAATAACCATAAATGAAAAAACACCTCACATATTGCATTATATCCTATAAGACACTATACACTATATAATAAAAATCCTAAAATGGAATATGTTGGATACAACTAATATCGTGTCCTTCTAGTGAATATCAAAAAAGGTTAACTCTTAGTGGTGGAATACACACTAAGGAAACCTATTTCTCTTTCATGATGCAGATAAGGTCCCCAATGTGCAATTGTCCAAACAAATTTTAAAAACCATGCTCAAAATTTCATAAAACATTTTCAAAGATAAACCAATATACTATGGAGTTTGAAAACCTATTTCCAAATCTTGAAAATCCATTTTCAAATAAAACCCCCTTTTGATAACATTTTCCTTTCGAATAAATCATTTTAGACCATTTATCACCTTACATAAATGAAAAACCCAAAGGAATTTGTCAATAATGACACACAATTCATCAAATTAACCAATTGTATAGAAACAACTACCTCAACATGGTATACATCTAGATGATTTTGTCAACAATTATAGAAAATAAATAGAACAACCTCTAAAAGACAAGTCATTCTATAAAACTAAAAAGGAACGATAGGAAATACTATTTGATCACAAAACCACATCTAAACCATAGCTAAAACAAAAAACAAATTAGAACAAGAAGGATTATGTACCTGGAGAGAAGCATTCCCACCACAAAAATGATCGATCACTAAATGAAATGATCTGAAAGGAAACTAGTCACACAAAATCACCTAAGAAGAGACTCTAGGTAGAGAGAAATGATGCATGTACAAATGAAATGATAATTTCAATCAAACCACTTGGTTAAAAAATACTTGGTAATTTACATGACATGTAATCCCATTACGTGTCATGTAATCCTTAACTCCCACATACACCAAAAACCTGTCACCATTTTATTAAAAAAATATTTTTCCCAATTCATGGACTTAAAACCTATCACTCTATATATCCAGTTCACAACTTCTCCCCTTCAAACATTAAACAGTGTGTAATATCCAGGTGAGTAGAAAAAATTGCAGCTTTGTGATGAAAATTACAGCAAATCCATGACTTCACCATTATAGGTATCCTCCCAATTCTTTATCACCATTAATCTATCAATGAAAAGGTGATACAAAAACCAAGTTTAAAAGATACTTGAAAGAAAGGTAAAAAGGTGATATGGTCTCCCCACAATAAATGCTTTATTCCCCCAAAATACCTAAAGATAATGGATCCACAAAGAGATATTTCCAATACTGCTTCATCAAAGATTCCCACTCCCACATCTCATGGCTATCCTATTACACTACCACATTACCCAGAATAGGAGGATTTTTTTACCATGAAACGCCTCATCTTGGTGATCCATAATCTAAACTGGTTGCTCAACCAATGTGGTATCAAGATAAAGATAAAAATCCTCCCATGTAATGTTATGGGAAAGATCTGGTATATATCTACTCAATTGGGAAACATGAATCTTATCATGGATATTTTTCATACCAAAAGAAATTGAAACTGATAGGCCACCCTCCCCAGTCTTCTAATGGTCTCAATGAATTCCTCAAACCATGGGGCCAGCTTCCCATGCCTACCCAACTAGTGATTCCCAATAGATGTGACAATTTAAGAAATAAAAAATAACCAACCTGACACTCTAGTGTCTGATGTCGATGGTATTCATAGGATTTCTGATCACTTTGTGTCATGATCAAATGCCTTCAGATGAACTACACCATCTATTTTTTCACCTAAAAAATAATTTTTCCAATCAAAGGACTGCTCTCCCAATGCTTCCCAGCATAGCATACATCAACATGGAAACCCATACCAATCACCATTAGGTTTCATCTTAATCACTCCCTCATTATTGTTATTACAAGAAAACCGAACCTAACAGAAATACCTTTCACAAGATCCTATGAAATCTTGATACCAATACCATAACATATCAACTAAAACATAGATTATAATACACCTTTACCTTTCTTTCAGGATTTTTTTAACAATTTTTTTCTTTTTTTGGTTAAGTAATTAGATGGTGGTATTGGGAGGATGAATATATTAGTGAATTTAAGGATTTTTTGTATTTTTTAGCATAAAAACAAAATTTTTTATTCTACTCAATAAGTTATTACACGCTATGTAATGGGAGTACACACCATGTAATGTATTCTATGAAGTAGATGTGATCTAGATACACCGAAAGGGGATTTTAAATTCCATGTAAAGTGTTCATTACATGTAATGGTAAAAATATTATTTTTAATAAAAGTTTTATGGGGTTTTCATCATATGTGGGAGTTGAGGATTACATGAGGTGTAATGGGATTACATGCTATGTAAATTACTAAGGGTTGATTTTAACAATGTAGTTCATCTAAAATTATCATTTCATTCATATAGGCTTCTTTTAACTCAACCTATAGGCTCTTCCTAGATGATTTTAGGTGACATATTTCCTTCAGGATCACTTCTTTCAACGATTGATCACTGTTGGGGTTTAATTTCTTCTATCTAAGTATGTAATGTAGCAACCTGACATGATAATCCCAAAGAATGTGCATCCAACTATTACATTGGAATTGATAAAATAAAATCTTATCTCAAAGGACCGAATAATATATTAGACATTTTAAACTAGATACATTCAAGAGTCTCAAATTACAATTGAATACACGAATCACAACATAATTTTTTCAATAATAACTTTCTTAACTCTTGAATATTCTTGAATGCCTATCATAGAAAACTTCATGGATTCCATGGGAATGGAAAAAATAAGGGTTAGAAAAAATTATCATTAAGGTTTATGTATAATGGAATAAGTAATAAATCAATGAGAATAATCAATATGGAAAGGTAAATAATTTAGAACACATTATATTTAACCAATAACTAAGAAAGAAGTGTGTAAAAAATAAGGAAAGTTAGATAACTGAAAAAATATACCATTTAATCAGTAAACTAAGAATTAGATGCATCTATAAGTTTTTTCATTTGAAAATATCATGGATATTAATAATAGAAATTAAAATCTCATTAAATGAAATGCTTAATTATTAGACATCATGTCTATGGAACATGAAAACCTATACCATTAAGACCTTTCAGGAAACAGTTTAAAACTATAGGTAAGAACCCATTTAATCTGGTCAACTAATTTGTATCATGAGAACCCATTGATGAATTGCGGGAAATATATAGTCTGGGAGAAACCCATCACTGGCAGTCCAAAGAATTCATTTTATATTGAATAACTGGTTTACTTAATAAATGATATTCCTTATCAAATATCCATGTTGAGAAAAGACTCTAGATTTATCAATATTTCCATAGAAAATCAAATAACCATAAAATAAAACACCATATGAAAAAATGGTATATGGTTTTGGAAATAATCATATCCTTGAAGAAATGTGAACATTTATGAGAAATTTAATTTTCAATGGTCACTGGAAAGTGAATTACTCAAGGGGAAGTTAATGAAAAATAATGATTCAACGAAGTGAATTTATATACTTTCCATAGTAAAAAAATTATAAACCATCTATAGGAAGAATAAAAAGGGTATTAATATGACATATTCCCATTTGAGTAAGAATAATGATTTTTGTCATTGATGAACACAAATACAATAAAAAGTACATTAAAAAAATTATCAAGGAAAATATATTTTTCATTTTGATTTTTTTAAATAAATTTATTTTAAAATAACTTCTAATAACATTTTCATTAAAAAAATCTTCCTAAAGTTTGAAAGGATTCTTCAAGTAAATAATGGAAAATAATTATGTATGAGGTAAAATGGACCTTCCTTTTTCATTGTAAAATGTTTGAAAATATAATTATTCATAATGAGACAAAAAATATTCCCTCGAAGAAAAATTTAAAAGAAAAAATGGGTAGAAATTTATTTTAGTCAATCATTTCTAAAATGATATTGAATAAAATTTTGAAATGTTTTTTAGAAAACATGATTTTTTAGGAAAATTAATTTCTTACCCAATGGAGAAATGATGTTTTATTTTTTAAAACCATTTCTCAATAATTTTATATACTAAAGGGTGGAAATTCCAATGATCCTGTACCAAAATTATAGGGTCTTCTTATTGGAATCAAAAAGACCCAAGATGAAATATGATCACGATAATTCTTGAATTACATTAGCATTATTGTAGTAGTGACAGAACTATAGCAGTAGTGACATTGTAGTGGCAGAAGGAATTGTAGAATGAACTGCCGCGATGATGGTACTGTAGATGATGTTTTAGCAGTTCAAGTACCATAGCAGCACTATTCAACGAAGGTCCATTTGGGCCAAACAATGGATTTCAAGCCTTGTATTAAGAACACCAGGCCTTGGAACTTCAGGCTATGTAATGGTCCTCCCTCTACCTAGTCATAAAGAGGACATTGCATTAATAAAAAAATGAGGCTTCAGCCCCAACTATAAGAAAATTAGTGGGAAAATGGTACTATGTGTTGAAAAATATAATGAATATATTGAAATGAATAAAATTAATGATTTTAAGAAACAATGATCATATAATTCCATTTAATGAAATTTCCATAATAAACGATCTCGATTAGATTTTGATTCTAGAATAAACACTTAATAGGAACATAAATATGAAGTGAGAAATAATCGATGAATAAATTATGTGTGAAAAATTTAAATCCACATGAAAAGAGTAAATATTTAAATATATAGAAAAAGTCATTATATACATAATAAAAGAATATTAAGTATAATGAGGAAGTAATATAACCTAAAGATAAGAAATTCAGTTATGAAATTTCTTTACCACTTGGTAACATTATCTTTAAATCCCCATAGTTGCAATATTTAAAATTTAAACTCAAAATAAAATGAATAATGAATTATTCATGATATTAAATGTCAATGTGGATTTATATAATCCATATAAAATAATCTAGTCATATAACATTATAATATGCCTCAATGAACTGAAACAGAGATAGAATCCCAGACCTTACAATCCCTTTTGGTTAAACTACCTATAAACTCATGTATAATGGTTTAAATAATGTTATTAAACTATAATATAACCATATGATTATTTCTAATATAATATATAATCCCTTTATAAAATTTGATCACCTGTTTTTTAGTAATCATTCATCATTTTCGTCATTTTAGTTGTTAATTACCTTGTTTTTTCGAGTACGTTTTGATGTGTTATTTTTGTTCATAATACATTGGTCATGATTTAATAATCTCTAGAATGTAAAAAATGATTTAAATATATTATATATTTATTATATATGTATTTATAGTAATCCATAATTTTTTGTGATAGGAAATGAAATACACCATTCATGGAGATGGTAGGTCGTACATACGAATAAACGCCATTTCCATTTTCTTATCGTATTAAATGAATTAAAATTAAATGATGTATATATATATATATATACATATTATGTAATTCACTGACCCTAGACTCCTGGATTTTGTGCATTATTTTAATAAATTTTCTTGACTACAAGGAATAAAGTCCCAATGGACTGATTAGTTTAGCAGTCTTGGAAAATAGAATGCATACGTGAATGTTACATTACAATTTATAAAATAAAACACAACATAAATAATCCTTTGAGAATTCCATTATTCCCCTATATTAACCCTACATATAAATAATAATACACTTATTGAATCCATAGAAAATAAAACATAAGAAATGGGAGAGCTCAGATGCTCAGTAAGGACAAACAATATAGCGGAATCTATGAAAAATAATCATAAACTTTTATGAAATTGTATAAACTATAAACACAATACCTTTAAAAATAACCTTCATTATAATATGGTGAGTATAAATAAAATAATTCCATTAACTTATTCGCATGGATAATCTATTAGTCAAATAATCACATGCAACATTAATAACTAATCTCATATTGATGGAATGCATAATGTCAGACATCTTAACCACAAAGTGAAGGCCTCGTGCCAAGAGCCTAAATATAAATTTTGTCAAGGAATTATTCCAAGACATTAGTTTGTCTCATGACACTTACCGATTCATCGAGGATTTATAGCGGGATCCACCCATCACTTACTAAGTCCAATTAATTTCTCATATAAAAAGGGTGAAACGTAGTGTAAACATTCATATTAAAACTAGCATAAAAAATGTCAGTACTTTAACCATAAAAAATGAAGGGTATAAAAAATAGAACATCAAAAGTCAAACATATCAAAATTAATTCAATACATTATGGAAGATTGCATTATAATAAATCAACCTCAATCAATAACAACATCCAGTAAAGGATGTTGACATAGATAAAAATGATCAGTAAGAATCTTTGATAGAAATATACTTTTTCATAAAATCATTTAAAAGTATCAAAATTTATGTTGGAATTCATTAAAAATTGATTTTATAATCAAAGTTTCACATACCAATTTTAATATTTTGAATGAAATTAACATTTTAAAAAAATCTTGTCCATCTAAAAAAATCCTTAAAATCATTTTGAAAACATAGGAATTAATTAAAGAGATTTAGAAAATTAAATCTTTAAAACATTTAATCTAATGATCAAGTTATGGATTATTAAAATATTCCTTCTTAAAACATTTTTAAGGAACATGGACATGGATGAATATGTATGTCCCTATATATACTTAAACATAAACAAACTTGGATAATAATGATATTGAGGAATTAACCCTTACCCTGTACTTTCCATTAGTCGAGGGTATGTTTAACCTCCTTTATAATGACCATAGTATGTTATTATATTATAAAAGAACCATATTCATATTTATGATATCATAATTGATTCATTTATGTCTTTATTCTACCCATTTAATAATTATTTCTATGTTAAAATAATATTTTGGGTAATAATCGCTTCCTTTATCGTATGTGCTTTAACTTGTTATTATTGATCGTATCACTTATATACTGATTTAATTACATCAAGAATATAAAAAACTAATTATGTATCATATATATTTAGAATATTAATATGTATAATAGATATGTATATGAAATGGAAAACACCATTTATGGATATGGTAGGTCGTACATACGCAAAAAACATCGTTTCTGTTTTCATATCGTATTGAACAGAAGTAAGTGAATGAGATATATGTAAATATATATATATATATTCAGTAGCACTATTATGTTATATATTACATACTTATTAATAATATATATTTTTATAATCATCCTTGAATGGTGAACATGGAAATGAATCTCATCACATCGTGGATACGGTAAGTCGTACGTACGTACGAGCAGTGATGTCATTTCCTTAATGATAAAATGGTATAGAATTGGATGTTATATTAATTATATAGAAACATTAACATTTTATATTTATTATTTACATCAATTATACTCATTATTATACCCATCCAAATAATGAAGTGTTGAATAACAAACGACACCATGACGTGGAGACGGTAAGCCATACGTACACACGTATGGTGACTTTGTCATTTATATGATGGATAAAAAAATGAATATGGTTGTAAAATATTTATAATAAAATACCAGTATGAATAATGTACTGTATTTATTATTTTAGTATAGAAACAACAATGAAAGAGGATGTGGAAGAAGAAAAGAACTTTGAAAGAGGTAATAAAATAATTGCCTCTTCTTCGAATGCGTCTTTTTGATTTGAACAAAAGAGTTCCTTATGATGGATTTCTGATCAAATTAAGGAATCTAGGATGATGTGATGGTAATTGGGAGGATATTTGATCAGGGGTTGGCCGAGCCAGATGGCTTTGTCGGTTTGATTTTAAGAGAAGGGGAAGTTCCCTTTTATAAGAGAGGTGAGGGACACTTTTGAAAAAGCATGAAATATTAATTCATTATAAAATTATTTTGGGTTTCTAATAGCTCAAAATGGATTTATTTTGAGTATAAGGTTTTTATCGGTCTACATCCTCTCAACCAATAGGTTTTATACATGTTTAGGTCACCATAGCAACCTTATATTTTAGAATTAACCCTTTGTTAAATAGTTTAACTTTTGCCATGTATTCTTCTATTATTATAATAAATGGTTAATAAACCTACTATAAAATGTAAAGAGAACCTAAAGTGGTTCATTAATAACATATCTATCCGTATATATGTCATTTTTTGAACCTTATATTTTTCTAAATATTATATGTTTTAATAATATATTTTTTTTAAAACTCATTTATGTCAATTTTAACACAATTTAGTATTTGTTTTTTATGAAAGTCATAACAAGTTGATTAATTCAAAAAAAATTAAATCAATCCTAATATGTCATATTAGTCTATAATATTTGTGTATGGCATAAATAGTCTCAATTTAAATTTATTTTGATATTTATAATATCAATTATTTTAATATTTCATTAATATGGAAATAACTTCATCATCATTGTGTCATAAATAAATTTAATTATTTAATGTCTAAAAATTATAAATAAAATACCATGATGTTAGAAATAGTTTTTTCATTCTAATTGATATGTATATATTAATTTATCATATGTGTAACCCTATATTAAAAATGGTTTTTTTATTAAACATTGAATTTAACACTTTTAACTCGTCTTTAAAGAAAATAAAATAAATGTCCTAATCTTACCCAAAATGATCAAAATGATCTTATTTTTTTCCCAAGGTATATTTTGGTCGAAATAGACTTATCCAATAGAATTTGGACATGTTTTGGGGTAATTTTAATATTTTTTTTTACCTTTAATTACCTTATTTACTTTTAACCGTGGTAAATTAAATTTAAAAGTTACTATTCACCAAAAATTACTTTCATCCTATTGAGCCATATTTTACTTTCTAATGTAAATCATGTCTCTTGGATTTTTGAAATTAAATTCAAATTAATGGTAAAATTACATTTTATTCAAATTTGAAAATGTGCCTAGACGATGGGTAAATGTGCCTAGAAGGTGGGTAAAATGACGTTAAAATGGTTCAAAAAATTTTATATATCTAGTCATATTAATAAATGAATCAAATGACTTAAATTGTACTAATATATGTATTATTTATCTATTTTATGATAATTTTTTAAACAAAATTATCCTTTAAATGAAAATTTCCGTTTTTATGTACTATGTAGTATTTTTCACTATTCATCAAAAATTCAATGTTATTAGAAAAATATAAAAAATTCACCGTAATATAGTTTTGATATTCTGAATTAAAAATGATATCTATTTTACCCAATTCAAAACATTTAAGATGCATTAATTAATCTAAAATTAACTATCGTGGTCAAAACTCGAAAGCGAGTTTTTGAGAAGTAAAAACTATCAAAAGATTGATATTTGTTTATGTCCAATTTAAATGTAAAATTCCATCCAATGACCAAAATTGTATTAAATGATAAAAAAATATAATCTAATTATAGTTCAAACCCATTAAAATTTATAATTTTACACTATAATTTTGTTTATTAAAAGAGTTGTTTTCAATTAATATTTAGTATTTTCACTATTCATCAAAATATGAAAGTTGTCAAAAAAACACCAAAATATTTTAAAAACTAAGTTTTTTTATCCCTATTTTAAATAAGAAGTCTATTTTGTCAAATTGAGTATATAAATGTGTAAAATATTAGATATAAAAAGGGTTCTCTATTAAAAGGCGGTAAAATTGCATTTTTTTTGAAAAACACTTCTTTTTAAATGGCTAGTTTGGTAAGTCATGGTGCGCTCGAACTCAGTGTCGCGTGTGGCGCAAGCTATTGAATTACTTTAAAGAGATAACATATTATGAAATCCTAGGGTGTTACATATTATAATTCCAATATAATATTTATATCATATATTTTTCATAATATTATTTAACCCATTATTATTAGATTCTATGTTAATCGTGAACATATTACATCACTTTGAGGAGGAGGTAGTTCACACATCCACAAAAGATGTCATTGTATTCCCTAAAAAATGGAAATCATGAATGTATATATTTTAACATAATTAAAGAAGCGTAATTTAATTATAAATATCACATATATTAGATTTGAACTATAAATAAATCATTATTTCCAACCTTTAAAGTTGGCGATTGAAGAATTAATTACATTAGTTCGTGAGGTGGTTGTCCTCCGTACTCACAAACGATCATTATGTATCACATTTGATAGATGTGTGTGGGTTTTTTTATTATAAAATTTAAATAAAAAATCTAATTATATTTAATGTGCATAGTTTAAAACATAATCATGATGTAAGACTAACTTAATGCGTTGAAGAATAAATAGTATAAAAGTGATCACTGATGAACGTGACTTCTTCTTCGAGTAACCCCTTTTTGTTTATACCTAAAGACATATTTGGTTTTATTTATTCCAAAAATTTAGGACATTATAAAGAGTGGAGTTACTTTTGGAAGTGATTTATAATGGTTTTTTTCAAGAAAAATTTCTTGATATTTGTGAATAAGTGAAGGGGTGACTGCCATTTTTTGTGGAGGACTGACATTCTTGAAATATGAAAATGTAAACCCTGTTGGGATGTCTCAATTCATCAAGTACCAACAATAATGGAATTATTTATATATGAGATATAATTTGGTAGAAATATGTATATAAAATGGGTTTTGGACAAGTTTTTAAGTCATTTTATCCCTTATGATTAACGTTTAACCACTAAGTAAACTCCCATTCACATTAATTACTGTAATTAATTTTAATTGTATTCACTAATATTTTTGGTAAAAAATTATTTTTAATTTTGATAAATTATATATTATAATTATTAAAAATATATATTTCATTTTTCCAAATTCCAATCTTATAAGTGGTATAAATTAATTTAAAATTAATCCTACAAACGGGATGAGAAAATGGGGTTTTAAAGTGAAAATGTTCAAAAGTTCACTATGTTTTATATCAAATTTAAACATATAAATGATTCACATTAACTAAATTATATTTATTGGTGTAAAATTTATCTAATAATACCTTAAAACAATTTAAAAATATAATTTAACACTATAAATTATATATATGAAAAGTCGATTTTGAATTAAAATTCAGTATTTTTCACTATTCAATGAAAAACAAAACATCCATGAAAAATACCAAAATATCACCCTAATATAATTTTACATTATTATTTAAAAACTGATTTTTATTTTTTCATATAAAATTTATAAAATTTTCCAAATTTAGTTTTAAAATAGACGTTCTATTAAATGGTGGAAAAACTTCCTTCAGAAAAATATAGTTTTTATGCATAAAATTGGATTTGTTCTAAACTTATGCCTATCAAACCTGTTGGATGAATGTTGAAAGTAGTTTATTGAATATATAATATATATATTTAAATAATATCTTTCAATAATATAAATTAATATATTTTATTAATACAAAACACTTTTGGGTACATAAAAATAATTTTTTATAAACAATCATTTCCTTTACATTCAATTGGTTGTAATTTTAATTTATAATTAATTGATAACCAATTAATTAGTTTTATATTTATGTAAACAATATATTTTCATAAGTTAAGAAATCCGATTTGTAATATATAATTTAATTAATATAAGGTAATTGTTATTTCAAATAATAATATTAATAGTATCTGGTAAAACTCAGTTTTCCCTGTAAGGAAAGTTGTAACACCCCAAGATTTCATAGTACGTTATCTTTTTAAAATAATTTAATCGCTTATATTGTATGAAAAACCAACTTTTCTTGCGTTATACGCAAGATTGAGTTTCTGTGAAACAACACATCAGTATTATAATTATATAAAAAATATATTTATTTATCAATTAAATATTGTAATATGAATATTAAAATATAAAATAAAAATTTTATTTATAAATTTTTTACATAAATAAATTATATTTATAAGGAAATGTATAAGTTTTGTTAAAATATTTATATATTTATAAAATCTATTTTCTTGAAAGAATGACTTGTTATGTTATTTTGTGATCAATAATAAAATTAATTTTATAAACTCCTCAAAAGTGAATTCGGTAAAATGGACATAATTTTTGAATTAATAATATCAAAATTATCTTAGAGTGAATTTCTGGTATTTTTCAGAAAACATTCAATTTTTTATGAATAGTGAAAAATACTTCATAGTACATAAAAACCGAATTTTTCATTTAAATAGATTTTTTATTTAAAATTTAATCTAATATTAAAAATAGATTCATAATTCATATATTAGTAAAATTTAATTTATTAGTGTAATATTATAATAATATTAGATATATGAAATTTTATTGATCCTTTTTTACTTCTTTTTACCCACCTTCTAGACAAATTTACCCACCTTCTAGGCACATTTGCAAATTTGCATAAAATAAAATTTTATCAATTCTGTGAATTTAATTTCAACAATTAGAGAGGCATGATTGACATCTGTAAGTAAAATTTGGTTCAATAGGATGAAATTAATTTTTGGTGAATAGTAACTTTTGAATTTAATTTTCCATGGTTAAAAGTAAATAAAGAAATTAAAGGTAAAAATAACATTAAAATTACCCCCAAAAAATATCATAATTCTATTGGATAAGTTTATTTCAAAAAAAATAAACCTTAGGACCAAAATAAGATCCTTTTGATCCATTTGGGTAAGATTAAGATATTTATTATATTTTATATAAAGAAGAGTTAAAAGTGTTAAATTCATTGTTTAATAACTAAACCATTTTTAATATAGGGTTAAACATAAGACAAATTAAGCTATAAATATTCATTATAAAGATAAAACGATTTACCACACTATAGTATTTTATTTATAATTTTTATATATTCAATAAATAAATTTATTTATGACACAGTGATGATACAATAATTACCTTATTAATAAATAATTAGAATAATATATTTTATAAATATTAAAATAGATGTAAATTGAAATTTATTATTCCATATTAGAAATTTATAGATTAATATTACATGTCAGGGTTGATTCAATTTATTTTTTTGAATTTATAAAGTTGTTAATACTTAAAAAACAAAATACTTAATAGAGTCAAAATTGGAATTAATTAGTTTTTAAAACAAATACTTTTTTATTAAATTATATAATAGTTTTAAAAATCTAAAATTTGGCCAATGGACTTAAATAATGTTAGATATGTCATTAATGGATCACTTGATGTACTTTTGGATTTTTATATTATGTTTATTAACCATATAGTGTAAGAATACCAGAAGACATGGTAAGAGTTAAGCTATTTAACTAAGGGTTAAATCTAAAAGACATGGTTAATATGGTGACCTTAATTGTCTAAAACATGTTGGTTGATAGGATTTCAACCCATACCCACCTTATCCTTAAACTAAATCCAAATGGAGCTAATATAAACTGGAAATTATTTTATAATAAAATAATATTTCAAGCTCTTCCTAAAGTTCCCCTCACCTCTCTTATAAAAGGGTACATATACTTATCTTAAATTCACACCTCCAAATCCAATTGGCTTAGCCAAACCTACTCAAATAACCTCCCAAATACACTCACATAATCCAAGAGGACTTTGTGCAGAAATCCACCCGAAGGAGAGATTTTGGTCAAATCTAAGGGAAGAACCCCAAGAAGAGGTAATTATTTTATCACCTCATTCAATATTCTTTTCACCTTCAACTTCATCTTTATTTGTTATATCCATAATAAAATAAAACTCAAGTAAGTTATATATACAGAGATGTTATTAAAAATATGTTACAACCATATTCATTATATTATCATTTATGTGAATGAAAAAGTCACCATACAAGCGTATGCACGACTTACCGTCTCCAAGTCGTGGTGTAGTTTGTTATTCAACACTTCATTATTTGGATGAGTATAATAATGAGTATAATTGATGTAAATTATAAATATATATTTTTAAATATTAATTATATATAATATACCATCCAATTACATACTATTTAACCATCCATATAATGATATCTTCGCTCGTGCGTACGTACGTTTTACCGTCTCCACAACACGATGTGATTTATTTCCACGTTCAACATTCAACGATGATTATAAAAATATTTATTATTAATAATTATGTAATATATGACATAATAATTCTACTAGATATATATATATATATATATATATATATATATTAGTGTGTGTGTGTGTGTGTATTTACATATATCTCATTTACTTACTTTTGTTCAATATGATATGAAAACGGGAACGATGTTTATGTGTATGTACGGACTACCGTCTCTATGAACGGTGTTTCCATATCACATACTTATATATATATATATATATTATACATATTTTTATTCTGAATATATTTGATATAGAAATCATCTTTTATAGTTAGGAAGTTTTTAAATCACTATCTAAGTGATACGACCAAGAATAACAAGTTAAGAGACTTACAATAATGAAAGTGATTATTCCCAAAATGTTTCTTAAACATGGAAATTATTATTTAATGGGTAGTATAACGTCATAAATGAATCATATATAATATCATAAAAATTAATATGGTTATAGTATAATTTAATAACATACGATGGTCATTATATAAAGGGATAAATGTACCCTTAACTAAAGGAAAAGTACAACGTAAGGGTTAATTCCTCAATCTCATTATCATCATAGATAGTTTATGTGTAAGAATTTACTGGGACATATTTATCAGCCATGTCCATGTTTCCTAAAAAAATTCAAAAGGAATATTTAGTGGTTTTTTGTAAGGGACTCTATAGAAATAACATCATTCTAAATGTTTTAATGATTTATTTTTTTAAATCATTTTAATTAATGTCCATCTTTTCAAAATAATTTTAAGGATTTATTTATATGGATATTATTATATTAAAATGTTAATTCCTTTAAAAAGTTTCAAAGTGGTATGTGACACTTTGATTCAAAAATCTATTTTAAATGAGTTACTTTATAAATATGTGACTTTTAAATGATTAAAAAAATGATATTTCTCTCAATGTGTTTTACTGATCATTTTCAACTATGTCATCATCCTTTACTGGATATTATTCTTGATTGAGGTTGATTTATTATAATAAAATCATCAATATTGTATTGAATTTATGATATTTTTGACTTTGGATGTGCTATTTTTATACCATTCATGGATTATGGATAAAGTATTCACATTTCGTATGCTAGTTTTAATACCAAAGTTTATGTTATGTTTCAACATTTTTATATGAGGAATGCATTGGACATAGTAAGTGACGGATGCGGCCCGCTATAGTCCCTCGATGCATCAGTAGCTCACATGAGACAAACTAGTGTCTTGGCAGTAGGCCTTGACAAGATTTATATTTAGGGTTTTAGAATGAGGCCTTGACTTTATGGTTATGATGTCCGTCATTATGCATTCCATCATTATGAGATTATCTATTAATGTTACATGTGATTATTCCACTAGTAGAATATCCATGTGAATAAGTAAATGTAATTATTTGATTTATATTTTATATATTATGATAATATATATGTTTAAAGGGAATGTGATTCAAGTTTATACCATTCCATTAAAGATAACGATTATTTATGATAGGTTCCCATATATTGTTTATCCTTACTAAGCATCTGATCTCACCCCTTTATTATGTTTTATGTTACCAGTATTCCAAGATGTTTATTATGTTTTATATGTAGGATTACACAAGAAGAATAATGGGATTTTCAATGAATTATCTATATTGTATTTTATGTTGTAAATTGTAATGTGACGTTAATGTATTTAATCTATTTTTCAAGACTTCTAAACTGATCGGTACTTTAGGAATTGATTCCATGTAATCATGCCAATATATTAAAATAATGCACCAGCTTCGGGATTCCGGGGTCGGGGTGTTATAGTTGGTATCATAAGAAGTTAATCAATAACCTTGGAAATAGATTTAGAAAAAATATGTTTCAGAAACATTACCCTAAGATAGAATTTGAGTATTAGTATAGTTGAACATCCAAAATTTTTGGTAATGTAGATATTATATGGGTTTTATAAGAAATACATCTCGGTCTGGATACTACATATGGATATGGTTTTTGCATAGATGAACATAGGAGGGAAAACTCGAACAAGGAGTTTTAGGCTTGACCCGAGTTATCCTGGTACACGACAATGTGCATTACTGCGCACCTAGTTTGACACTCCCAGGGGATATGCTAAGGATAATTCAGATTTTAGTTAGAAACCATTATAAAGGATTTATGAGTAAATATGTCAGTAAAAAAACCATTTTTATGATTCTGATACTAGATGTCAGAAAATCATCAATAAATGTTGAACTTTTTTCTAGTTTTTGGTTTATAAATTATGATATGATCTGACCTAGTATATTTTGTTATTTAGAAATGGATCCTAGTAAAAGGAATGAGAACACCAATAATACACATGATCTATAGAGTAGGAAGGATCATATATTTCGTGGTCTTAAGCTAACATTTATAAGGGAAATAGTCTCCCACATATCTGCATCATATGAAGAAATAATATAATGTGTTAATAAGATTAGTAATGAATTCTCTGAGACCTATGGATTTGAAGTGAAGCAAGAGAAGAAAAGGATACCAGAGAAAAATTTTGATAAATAGATGAAGGGAAAGAAGGATTTTCCCAAATTTCATAAATGTGGAAAGAATCACCTCGATAAATTATTGAAGGAAATAAAAGCTTGTTATAAGTGTGGAGAAAAGGGTCATTGGGAAAAAGAATGCAATAGGAAGAATTAAAACATGAATATTCATTATTTCAACTGTAGTAAAATGGGGAATTACAAAAATAAATGTTCTAAGCATCAAAGAAATATATATTAGAATAATCAAAGGGATCAAGGTCAATAATAATCTGTTACTACAGTCGTTGTGAAATAATTAATGTATTTGTGATTCTGTATTGAAGAATTATTTCATTTGAGTGATCTATTAATGATGTACCAGTTATATGAATTATGTAAATAAATAAGGATAATACTGCAGTACTATTTCATTGAGAAATTTGATATTGTATGGTACTAAGAAAAGTGAGTCAATAGTAAGTTAAACTTTTTGGAAAATACATGTTTGAGGGAAAGATAAACCTTAATATGGTTATGATACCGAGATAATTTATTTGGATAAAGTAAATTGGGTATTATTGATATCATTGGAGCTGATTAATGGTTTTTTAAAAAGGTGGTTTATACCAACATTATTGGGAGTTTTCAACATTTTTGAATTTAAGGTGTATATACATCATTCTATGTTTTAAATATGGAATAACAAATAATGAACCTATTCAATATAGTTTTCGTGTAATTTTGTTTATTACCATGTTTCAAGAGAATACACGATGAAGGTATTAATATCTATATTATGTAACCTTCATTATAAATTTTGGATTGTGAGTTTAGACAGAAGTATTTTGGATAAGTTTAAATGTTGGAATGGATTAAGTTGGAAAATGGATACTATTTTTTAAGGGTTAAAAATTTATTAAGATTAATTTTGGATTGTTATAAAAAGGACAACCTGGATGTTGGGCGATAACTCATCACATTCGACAAGGCTGTAAGACATGAAACCATAACCCATGGGTGACAAGGGTGCATCACCTACCATTGGACTACATGATGTCCTAGTTTTTCCAATGTTGTTTTTTAAGTGGCTTAACAGATGATTTATAAATTCATTTTTTTGCAACCCTATACAATTAGTTTAAATAGAATATTTTTTAGCTCCAATATCTTTGGGAGTGAAATATGTGTTTGTGGTAGAAAGTATTTAAAGGACTGAACTCTACTTGCCAAGTCTTTTTTTCACATTATATGAAGATATTAAAAATTAAACATTAGGGAAAGGATTTTAAACCAAAAATGTGTTATCCTAATACCTTAGGTTTTTCTGAACCGATGATATTTTAAACCATCATGATTTATGGATTTAAGGCCCTCAATTTTTCATTTGTTGTTCACTTATTTGAGATTGATGAGCTCAGTCACTCCCTATAAATTTTTTCATTTTTCCTCCAATTATGTGTCTCTGATTACCACCAATGTTCCCCTATTCGAAATCTTATTTTGGTGGTGACTTTTTCATTTCCCTTTCCCTCTTATAAAGAATAAATTTTATTAACCCTATTTCCGATGTGGGTTTTATACAAAGGTATTTTCTATTTTCAACCCTTTATTTTTGAATAACAATTTCAATTTGAAAGGAAAAAATTTATTGAAGGAGGGGAGAATGTAACAACCATCTATTTCATAGTATTTTATCTCTTTAATGTAATTTAATATCTTATATTTCACGCAACACTGACTTGGATTGCATTATACGCAAGAGTGAGTTCCTGCGAAACAACACATTAGTATTATAATTACGTAAATGATATATTTATTTATCAATAAAATATTGTAATATGAATATTAAAATTTAAATTTTAAATGTTATTGATAATTTTTTCACATAAATAAAATATATTTATAATGAAATGTATATGTTTTGTTAAAATATTTATTTTTTTTGAAATGTTATTTTCTTAAAAGAACTACTTTTTATGACCATTTGTGAAAAATAATAAAATAAATTTTATAAACTCTTAAAAATTTAATTTAGTAAAATGAACTTCATTTTTAAATTCATAATATAGAAATTATCTTAGGGTAAATTTTTTGTATTTTTCTGAAAACATTCAACTTTTGATGAATAGTGAAAAATACTGCATAGTACATTAAAATCGACTCTTTCATTTAAATAATTATTTTTATTTTAAAATTTATCTTAAATTCAAAATAGATACATAATGAATATATTAGAACAATTTATGTCATTTGAGTCATTTTATAATAAGATTAAATATATAAAATTTTATTGAACCTTTTTAACATCCTTTTACCCACCTTCTAGGAACATTTAAAAATTTGCATAAAATGTAATTTTATTACTTCTATGAGTTGAATTTAAAAAATCAAAGAGACATGATTGAAATAAGTATGTAAAATGTGGTACAGTGAGATGAAAATATTTTTTGGTGAATAATAACTTTTGAATTTTATTTACCATGGTTAAAAGAAAATAAGGTAATTAAAGGTAAAAATAATATTAAAATTACCCAAACACATGTCCTAATTATATAGGATAAGTGTATTAAAAAAATCAACCCTAGGACAAAAATAATATCATTTTGATCTATTTGGGTTTGATTAGAACATTTATTATATTTTATTTAAAGAAGAGTTAAAAGTGATAAATTCCATTTTTAATAAATAAACAATTTAAAATAATGGTTTACACATAAGAAAAATTCAACTATAAGTATTCATTAGAAAGATAAAAATATTTCCTACATCGTAGTATTTTATTTATAGTATTTATACATTAAATAGTTAAATTTATTTATGACATAATGAAAATTCGGTAATTACTTTATTAATGAATGGTTAGAATAATTGATATTATAAATATTTAAATAAATTTAAATTGAAACATCTATTTCAATACACCAATTTTCTAGCTGAATATGAAATGTTAGGGTTGATTCAATGTATTTTTTTGATGTAATCAAACTACTATGACGTTCACACAAAAAAACAAATACTAAATAGTGTCAAAATTGACATAAATGAGGTTTCAAAACAAATACATTTTTATTAAATTATATAATATTCCTAATAATCTAAAATTAGTCCAATAGACTTAAATAATTGTATATATTTAATTAATGAAACACGTTAGGTTCTCTTGTAATTTTAAAGTAGGTTTATTAACCATATAGTTCAAGAATACCAGAAGACATGGTAAGAGTTAAACTATTTAACTAAGGGTTAAAGATAATGATAAGGTTAATATGGTGGCCTAATCTTATATAAAATCTATTGTTTTAGAGTATTTCTACCCATACCCACCTTATCATAGAAATAAGTCTATTTGGAGATATTAGAAACCGAAAATTATTTTATAATAAAATAATATTTCAAGTTCTTCCTAAAGTGCTCCTCACCTCTCTTATAAAAGAGTACTCCCCCTTCTCTTAAATTCATACCTCCAAATCCATTTGGCTTGGACAAACCCAAATAAAAACTCCTCCAAACTACCCTCAATTCAACCTAGAGGAAATACTTTGATCTGAAATCCAACCTTAGTGGCCCTTTTGTCTAATTCAAAAGGAAGAACCTGGAGATGAGGTAATTATTTCATCACGTCATTCAATGTTCTTTTTTTCTTCCACTTCTTCTTTCATGGTTAATTACATACTAAAATAATAAATCTAGTACGACATATATAATGAGATGTTATTATAAAAATGTTACGACCATATTCATTATTATATCCTTCCTATTAATTACAAAGTCACCATATATACCTATGTATGGCTTACCATCTCCATGTCATGGTGTAGTTTGTTATTCAACACTTCATTATTTTGATGGGTATAATAATGAGTATAATTTATATAAATAATTATTATAAATTTTAAATGATTATTTATATATAATATACAATCAAATTACATATTATTTCACCATCAACCGAATGATATTGTCGTTCATATGTACGTATGGCTTACCGTCTCCACTATGTGATTAGATTCATTTCCACATTCACTATTCAACTATGATTATAAAAATATATATTATTAATAAGTATATAATATGTGAAATAATAATTCTACTAGAAATATATATATATATATATGTGTGTGTGTGTGTATTTACATATATCCCATTCACTTACTTCCGTTCAAAGAGATAAGAAAACAAAAATAGGGTTTATGCGTATGTACGGACTACCATCTCCATGAACAACGGTTCCATCTCATATATCTATCTATTATAAATATTTTTATTCTAATTATATGTAATATATAAATCATTTTTTATATTCTAGAAATATGTAAATCATGATCCAAGTGATACAATCAATAATAACAAATAAAAACATGTACGATAAAGCGAGTTATTATTACACAAAATGTTACTTAAACATTGAAATTATTATTAAATGGGTATTATAAAGTCATAAATTAATCATATATAATATCATAAATATTAATAGGGTTCTGATATAATTTAAAAACATACTATGGTCATTATAAAGAAGGTTAAACGTACGCTTGACTAAATGAAAAGTACAATGGGATGGTCAAGTCCTCAATCTCATTATTATCAAAGATTGATTATGTGTATGTATTTACTAGGGCATATTTATCATCCACGTACATGTTTCATAAAAATGTATCAAAAAGGATTTTTTGAAGGTTTTTTGTATGGTAATATTTAGAAAGGTCATCATTTTAAATGTTTTAATGATATATTTTTCTAAATATTTTTAATTAATGTCCATGTTTTAAAAATGATTTAAAGGATTTATTTTTATGTACCTGATTATTTTAAAATGTTAATTCCTTTCAAAAGTTTCAAAGTTGTATGTGATATTTTTATTCAGAAATCTCTTTTAAATGACATCCTTTATAAATGTGTGACTTTTAAATGATTTCACAGACAAATGATATTTCTCTCAAGGAGTTTTACTGATCATTTTCAACTATGTCAACATCCTTTACTGGATATTATTCTTGATTGAGGTTGTAATAAAATTTTCCAAATTTTATTGAATGATTTATGATATGTTTGACACTGGATGTGCTATTTTTAAACCCTTCATGATTTATGGTTAAAGTATTGACTTTTAATATGAATGTTTTAATACAAATATTTATGTTATGTTTCAAAATTTTTATATGAGGAATGCATTAGATTTATTAAGTGATGGGAGGGGCCCACTTTATCCCCTCGATGCATCCGTTGGTCTCATAGGACAAACTAATGTCTTGGCACAAGGCCGTGGAAAAATTTATATTTAGGGTCTTGGCACGAGGCCTTGACTTTATGGTTTTGATGTTCGATATTATGCATTCCATCATTATAAGATTAGTTATAAATGTTACATTTTATTATTCGACTAGAAGAATATCTATGTGAATATTTAAATGGGATTATTTGATTTATCTTTTCCATAGTATGCTGATGTTTATGTTTGAAGGACTTTTTTTTTTCAATTTTACACCTTTCCATAAAAGATTATGATTATTTATGATAGCCTCTGCTATATTGTTTATCCTTACTGAGCATTTGAGTTCACCCCTTTCTTATGTTTTATTTTCCCAAGATTCCAAGAAGGGTATTATGTTTTACATGCAGGTTTATGGAAGGATAATAATGGAATTATCAAAGGATTATCTATGTTGTATTTTATTTTTGAAATTGTAATGTGATATTCATGTATGTAATCTATTTTCCAAGAGTACAAAATTGATCGATCCTTCAGGACTTTATTCCTTGTAATCATGCCAATGTATTAAAATAATGCACCAAATATGGGCTTCTAGGGTCGGGGCATTATTGTACTAGTAGAAAAAAGTCAGTATTTCAAGTGATAGATGATAAATCATGGTTCTATGTGGATAAATATTTGAATAATGTTTCATTTAATGTAATGTAAACACAATTTTTCATTTAGTGTAAGTAAAACTTGGTGTTTCGTATATGAAGAGATAGGAAAAAAATTAAATTTATTCTAAAATGAAAATATTATAATGTATTAACGTGTTATATTCTCCCTACCATAAATAAATTTCAGCATTACAATTCAAACATGATCATGGTAATCAAGGGATTAATACATGGAAATAATATTTTTGATAAACTAACATCGTAAAAGAGTTAATCAAATATACTCTCAATAAGAGAGAATGAGAAATAAAAAGTTCAAATTGAATAACATATAACTACGTTTCTACTTAAGAGAAAATTAGTGGAATGTGAAAATATGGAATTGAAGAAAAATAATAAATAATTATAAGGAGTGATTGAGTTCATTGATAAAAAAAATTGAATGGTTAATGGAATGTTGTGGGCCTCAAAACTATAAATATTTTATCATTTAATATATCATTTGTTCAATAAAAATCAAGGTATTTTAATTTTTTTCAAGATAATTTTCTTAATGTTGAGTAATTATTTTAGTTCCCATGTATATAATGAAATATACTTTATATATTTATATAACCATAATTTCATTCATAGGTTGTGATTTGATCAATTTCATATTTATCCCTTTACTCCAAGAAATGAATAACCAAAGGTGAAAAACATTTATGCCTAAAACAATAAAATTAACTTTTAATGAATAATTATATCAATAAAACAAATCTTTTCTTCTATCGATAAATATTTTTTGAAACCAAAATATTTTATAAATTAATATATAAATAGAATGTTATTACTATTGGTTCATCATCAATAATTTTTCATCAATTTTTTTTAACTAAAAATAGTGACATATTAACTAGGACCATGTGTAGGCTAGTGGTAGGTGTGAAACCCCTATCATCCTTTGGTAATGGGTTTATACCCCTCCACCTTTCCAGATAAAATGGATTTTCACCCTACATGTGGGATTTTATTTTTATAAACTAAATTTATAAAATTCCTACAAAATTTCCCAAAATTATGATAGACATCCTTTAAATTAGGTTAATTAATAAATAACCTTTTCTACTCTGGTTTTCAATAAAAAATATTTTTTACATAGTATAACACTCTTATTTGACTATAATTTCATTAATAATCATGTCGACCACAATTTTAATAAATAACTTTAAAAAAATTTCAAAAAAATGTAAAGGTATTATTCCTCAAATATGTTTTCCACTTAAACATATACGTGCCATAAATTTATCCCAAAATATTTTCAATATTCTAAAATTCCTACTACATAAACCTAAAATTAGGTTTTTAAGAATTTTAACTTATTAAAAATATTAAACTCATTATCTTATGATTGTATAAATAAATATTATTTTAATTAATAAACAATTTCTTCAAGAATCCATAGATGTTTTGGAATTATAGTTACCAAAATACTATCTGTAAAACACTTTAACAGTTTATTTCCTAAATCCTAATAAATAATCGCCTAATCTATTTTATTTCCACATATATCTTTCCATGGTATAGGGGTTACCCTTTATATGTGGTTATTGACTTAGGTAATTACAAATTTCTCCACTTTTCAGGAAACAAACTTTAAATGGATCGTCAAGATGATATTTATTTTCATTCATCGTACTCTTTAATTTTCCCCATATATTATTTTGTTGATGCACTAAAATTAAACACATAGAAAATTTATAAATTCCATTAAGACACTTTACTAATTCTATCCTTCCACATTTCATTCATGATAGAAATCAATCATTCTTTTCTCCATGGTTTTTACCTCTCATGTTCTTACAAAACTACATCCTTTTTTTCATTGGTGAGTTTGGGAGTTAGTAATGGTATATTATGTTAAAAATATTTCAGGATTGCCTATTAGAAATAAACCAAATATCTTTCACTCAAATCAGAATCCCATTTTGTTTCTCATTATCACCGCCTTTTATTTCATGTCCAATTCTAACATGATTCATTCTGGTTCCATGCATTGACTAAAACCAAAAACATAATGTGAGAAAGAGTAACCATATAATATTTTATTTGATGTCTTACTAATGAAACCTTATTTTTAATCTAAAACAAATAAGTATTAATAAAATTTATTCATTTTTATCATCTATTCAACCTCTTCTTAATGGTTTGTAAAAAAATTTGAATAATATGAAGCATATAACTAGGAGTTTCAAACGATCTGCATAGTATGAACCATTTTTGTGTACCAGTTTATGCTTGAGTCAAGACTGACATACCCTTATCAGGTTTATTACCCCTAAGTACATCCATTAATACCAACATCCACATGTTGTTTCTTTATAGAGATGTGTTTCTAAAAATACCAACATAATCTATACCTTACCACACTATTTGGTTATTCTTATATACCTGTCCTTAAATTATTTCTAAGAGTTGTGTTCCCTAATCTATATTATCTAAAATCTCGTTCCCAAAGTTTAAACTAAACATGTTCCAATGAAACTATAGCCACCTGACCTATGAAGCCGAGAGCTGGTCCTTCTATCCATTACATCGGCATAGATACAATAAAATTAAATCCCAAAAGAACGAATTGTTTATTAGTATTGGTAAACCAGACGCGTACATGAGTGATGTATTATAATTGAATACAAAAATTACAATATAATTTTTTTGATAATAACTTTTTTCCATGTAGAATATTATTTCATATATATCATGGAAAATTTCATGGATTCTTATGGAATGTATACAACATAAGGGTGACATAAAATTCTCAGTAAGGGTTAATTATAGAAGAATCAATAATGAATCAATTAGAATAATCAATATGGAACGGTAAATAATTGAAAACACATGACATTTAATAAATAAGTGAGAATAATGTTCATAAACAATATGGAATGGAAATAAATGGAAACACATAACATTTAATCATTAAAATAATACATAAAATTCATTTAAATATTTTATCATATGAAATTATAATGGATAATAATAACAATAACTGAAATCTCAATGAATGAAATGCTTACTTATTGTATGTCATGTCTGAGGCAGATGAAAACCTAGACCATCATGACCTCTCACAAGAAATTTTAAATATATTGGTAGAAAAAAAATTTATTTGGAAAAATTATTTGTCTCATGAGAATCTATCGATGCATTGATGGTATATAAAAGTGTAGGCCCCACCCGTCACTTCAAGCCCAAAGAATTCCCCATATACTGAATAATGTATTTAATTCATAAATAATTCACCTTAACAAATATCTTTATTGAGTTAAGACTATAGATTTATGAATATTTTCCTAGATAATAAAATTTGTATCAAATTAATAACCATATATAAAAATGATAGAGGGTTTATGACAAAAATCATATCCACAATGAAAAATGGGGTTATTTAAGTGGAATTTAATGTTCAAAGGTGACTGGAAGGTAAATAACCCAAGGGGAAGTAAATGATAAAACAATTGATTCAAGGAAAGGGATTTATATACTATACGTGGTAAAAATAAAAATAGTCCATTCATATGATGAATACGTATAGTATAAATGTGAAGTATATCAATTTAAGTAAAAAATTTGTTTTTTCATTGATGAATACCAATATAATAAAAAGATCTATAAAAAATCTTGAATAAAATATTCTTTTTCATTTTGAAAATTTATGAAAAATAACTTTCCTTTGAAATAAAATTTAAAAAAAAAATCTTTAAAAATATATTCTTAAAATATCAATAAAATATTCAAATAATTCCTGGCGAGTAATTCTACAAGAGGTAAAAATGAACAATCCTTTTCATTGTAAAATGGTTAAAAAAGTGCCATGTTCAGAATATGAGAAGTTGATTCATTTTATTTTTAAAAAAAAAGTAAAAATGGGTTGAAATATCATATAATAAAAACATTTAGAAAAGTATAATGAAAATATTATGATTTCTTTTGGAAAAAAAAGTTTTGTATGAAAATGGATTTCCAACCGAATAGAGAAGTGAAGTCATATTTTATTAACAAATCACTCAATAATATTAATTAACAAAGGGTGGGAAAATAGTACTATCAATATAAAAAGATCATGAATAAATAAAGAAGAAGAAAATTAAAGGTCTAATTAAACAATGATCAAATTATATTCTTTAATGTAATTTCAAAAATAAACAATCTTGATTAGAAGGAGACTTTGAAATAAACCATTAAAAATCATAATTTTAAAGTGAGAAATAATAAATGAATAAATTATGTGTAACAAATTAAATCCATATAAAATATTTTCAAATATTTCAATATATATTCAAATTCACTATACACATAATCATGGAATACTAATGACAACTTGGAAGTAATATAACCCACTAAAAAGAAATTGAGTAATGAAATTTCTTTACCACTTGGTGACATTAAATTCAAATCCCTTTAGATGAAATTATTCAAATTGAAACTCAAAATATAGTGAATAATGAATTATTCATTAAATTAAGTGTCAAATTTGAATTATATACACTATATAAAATAAACTAGGTGCATAACATTACAATATGCCTCAATGAAATGGAATTGAGATATAATCGATTACCTTATGTTCCCTTTTGGTAGAACGACCTTTAAATTAATTTATAATGGTTTTAATAATATTATAAACTTATTATACAAGTATATTAATATTATTATATCATATATAATCACTTTATAAAATCTTATCCCTCATTTGTTAATAAAATTTCATCCTTTTCATCGTTGCATGTGTTAATGGGCTTATTTGTTGAGTATGTTTTGACTTGTTATTTTTGTTCCTATTATTTTGATCATGATTTAATCATCTCAATAATGTAAAAATGATTTAAATACTAAATATATTAATTATATATAAATTTATATTAATTCATAATGTTTGGAGATGGGAAATTAAATACACCATTCATGGATATGGTAGGATGTACATACACATTAACGTTGTTTCCATTTTCTTGTCATATTATAATATTGAAATTTAAATGATATAAATATAAACATATTTTATAATTCAAGATTAATATTTATTTTATATATTTTACATATTTTTATTAAATTAATATTAAATTAATTATATGTACAGTGTGATAATATCACATCGCTTTGAGGTGGTACTAATACACACATCCACAAATGGTATTATCGTATTCCCACAAGATTGAAATCATATAGCTATATGTTATAATATAATTATAGAAGCATAAATAAATTATAAATATCCTATATATCATTTATGTAAAAATAAATTCATCATTATTTATAACCTTGAAAGTTGGAAATGGAAGAACAAACAACATCGGTCCGTGATGTGCTAGTCCGATGAACACACGAACAATGATTGGATATCCCATTTAATAGAAATGTGTAAATTTTTAGGTTTTAACATTTAAATAACAACATATAATTATATTTTATATACTTATGTTGTTATATAAGAATTATATAAGGATAAATGAAGTTTTTTAGTAATAAATAAATAAAAATTTCTCATCGAATAACATTACCTACTCTTCGAGTAACTCCTTTCAGATTAACCAAATGAATTCCTTGGTTTGATTTCATCCAAAAGTGAGGAATCTAGTATGAGGTTATGGATGTTTTATGTTATTTTTCTCTATTTTTTGTCAAAAATTTCTTTATATGTGTGAATAATTAAGGGGGTGAGTTCCCTTTTATTATAGAGGAGGGGTGACATTATTGTAAATATAAAAAGTTAAATACTATTAAGAGGTATACCTTAAAACAAATGAATCCAATAATTATAAAAGATAGATAAAATTTATTATTTTTTTATAAATATGAACATAAAATTGGTTTTGTAATAGTTTCTAGGTCATTTGTCACATTACGATTAAAGTTTAACCACTAAGTGAAATCATTTTCAACTTAAATGCTGTAATTAATATTAATTTATTTTAGAAATGTTCTTAATAAAAAAAGTAAACTTTAATCAAAAATATAAATTATTAATTTTGTAAATATTTAATCCATTTTCCCAAATTCCAGCCACATAATTTGCAGAAATTAATATAAAATTAATCTCTTAGATAGGATGGGACAAAACGTCTTTAAACTAAAAATGTTCTAAAGCTCACTAAGTTTTTTTTATCTAAAATAAATATAAATAAGATTAAAATTTCTTGAATTTTTGTAAAATATGTAAAATTTATCTAATAATACTCTAAAACCAATTATAAATATAATTTTACACTATAAATTATTTAGATGAAAAGTCAACATTCAATTAAAATTCAGTATTTTTGACTATTCATCAAATTTGGAACTTCACTGAAAAATCCGAAAAGATAAACCTAATATAATTTCTACATTACACATTCAAAAATAATAATATATATAATTATTTAATAAATTTCCCTAATAAAAAATAATTATATTTATTAATACACAAAACTTTTTGGGATCATAAAAATAGTTTTTTTATAAAAAACAATTACTTTAACTTTAATTGGTTTTTATTTACATTTGTAAATAATAAATTACCAATGAATTAACTTATATTTGTGCAAGCCATATATTTTCATAATTTCACTAAACCTATTTATAACTACTAATTTAATAGATGAGAGATAATTTCAAATTTAAATAATAATATTAATAGTATCATATAATACTTGGTTTTGCGTGTAATATATTCCATCAGAGAAAGAAATTATCTCATGTAATTAAAGTTAATTAATAGTTTCATGTATAAAAGTATAACTATATTGTTGCATGTAATGCATGATGGAATCAATTTTCTTTGTAGAACAAGCTTAACATTGTGTTTCGTATAAATAAATCTAAGAATAGAAATAAACTTATTCTAAAAGGAAAATATTGTAAAGTCTTGGGGAGTTAAATGTAAAAGTTTTGGTTCTTGTTTAGTTTTTGTTTCAATTATGTTTTGGACATGGTTTTGTGATCAAATAGTGTTTTCTATTGATCATTTTTAGTTTCTTGGTGTACCATGTATTTTATAGGCCATTCTCTTGGTTTCTGATCACTATTGTTGAAACGACCATGTTTTCTACCATGATTGGTGGGTGTTTCTATATAACGGTTTAATTTGATGAATTACATTTCATTATTGATAAATTAAATTGGTTTTTTCATTGATCTGAACTGATAAATAGTTTCAAATTATTTCTTTTAAAGGTAAATGTTTCTAAAAAGAATGTTTTATTTGAAAAATGAATTTTTATGATTTGAAAATGTGTTTTCAAACTCTTAAAGAGATTGGATTGAATTTGAAAATGTTTTATCAATATATTAATTTTTTTAATTTTTTTGGATAATTGCACATTTGGTAACTTGGGTGCATCGGGAAATAAACACGGGTATCCATAATGTGTGTTTCACCACTAGGACGTAACCCTTTATGATATCGACTAGCAAGAATCAATATCTATTGGATCCAAATTATTCCCTATAGACTTGTGAGTGTCTAGTACAGAGTGTCTCATAGGATAGGTCCCAGTATGTTAGGTGATTTATCATTTATTATTATTTATCAAATGATTTTTGGTCATGGATGGTTTCTCCTAGGTTTTCATATGAGGTTTTATCACATAGATTAATATGATAGGTTGTTAAATAGATATATGTTTACCTATTTACCTCTAGATGCATGGATAATATTTCATGTTTTGAAACTTTTACTTTTCATATTTTTGGTTTTAGAATATGGAAGGATTTTAAGTAAACTAAAGGGAAAAATATTTTCAACCATTCTATTTTAAGAAAATGATTTATGAAACTACTTGTTTTAAAATCTAGAATTGTTGTATTCATGATATTATAAATTATATAGAATCTACGGTGTTATCCTACTGGGCTTTCACGGACACCCTTCTTGTTCCTTTTTGTGTTTGTAGGTTTCATATTATTGGATTCATGTTAATGGTGGTGCAATTTGTAGTATGGTGGCTTTTATTGTAGCTATTCGATTTAGTTTAGGTTGTTCTATAGGTGACTGTTGGTCATGTGGAGTTTTTATATACATTCTAGTTTAGAATTTTTATATTTTATTGTATGTATTTATGGTATCTCAATGGTTTTATCTCTTTTACTATTTTTTTATGTCTTGTTTTTTATATACAAGACAATTTTTTGATACCCCTTTTACCTATATTACATGATGTGCTGGTTCAGGTTACATGTCTAGTTGACTAGGTGTGGTTAGATACAATTTTTTATCAAAGGAGATACTAATCTTGATGTGTGTTAGAACTGCATATGTTTGGTTCTATGTATTGGTTACAACAGAGTTAGGATATTCAGAATTCAAATAGTTCGCATGAAAAAGAGGCCTACTAAGAACCATTCCATGACTGAAACTAAGTTACCATTTGTGGTTAGGAATGTTTACAAGGTTTTAGGTTTGGATTCTAATGTCATTTGAATGAACTGAATCAAAATTTTACTTAAATTAACAAGTTCCTTTTTAATTAAGGTATTTTGTTGTTGCATTAAATTTTTAATGTTTTAAGACTTTATTATCAATACCTAAAGTTGGTCCTATGATTTTGGAATTTTCTAATGATTTATTGGTTTCTACATTTTGTTTGAAAATGACTCCAAGAAGAGATATTTCAAATATGAGATTGGAAGTTGTGAGATAGGTTCTTTAGTTGAATCCCCCAATGGACCATAATTTGGAATAAGTTGTTATTTGAACTATTTAGACATTGGGTCATGTTGGTGTTAGGAACCCATGATGCATAGAGGATCATAGATCAGAATTTATTAAACATTATCTACACATATTTCATTGCGAAAAAGGACCCTAGTAATACAAGGAGTGTCTTGGTGGGTATATATAGTGAATGTTATGTTGCATGAGGATCTTTCATGTGATTCATTCAAGAAAATTGTTAACCGAAATTTTTATCCTAAGAAATATTATCTAGAAAATACAAGAGAGTTTCTTACCTTAGAGACTGGTGAGAATACCTGTCTGGTGTATTTTATTCATTTTTCCCATTTAGTGCATATGGAACAGAAGCCTATCACTAATTACTACCTGAAGGATTGGAGGTTTGACTTAGGATTAAGGAATCATATTCTATTTAATTTGATACTCTTGTGCATTCCGAACATTGTGGAGGTATTTGATTTCACAAATTTAGATAAGGCTAACATAGTTGAGAATCCATGTTTGGGTGGAGCTTTAGATGGTACACTGGTAAGCTAGGGTGTATATTATGGACCAAAAAGGAAGTCTAAGAGTGATCTGTTTTCCTTAGGACCACTCACAAGGGAGATGATAAGGAAACATTAGGTTGTCTACATCCTATGTGGAAGGATAGGTTATACCAACCCTAACCGTGTGGGGGAACCTATGACTTATCATCTTTCTGGATGATATAACATATAAAATGCTTTTTTAAAAAGATATATTAGGTATGTAGGGTTAGATTCACTATCACCAAGGGTTCTTAGGTTCACGAAGATATTTCCAAGGGTTGTGGGTCTAATCCTTAGGCCCTGTTAGATGTCCATGTAGCTATGACTGGATGCATTTATGAGGAAGATTATACTCAATAAGAATCTAAAGTAAGACCAACTATTATTAGAGTTAAGATATTTATCTCATCTTATATGGTTCATTATTTTTTGATATGGGTGATAATCGTTTTTTATATCATCAAATTTATATTATGTGTTGTGATTGAATTTGAGAGTTCTTTAATTCTAGTTATATCTTTTAATGAATTTGGGTAAGAGTACCAAGCAAGGTTTCAGTTATACTTTGTGTTGGGTAATGATATCCATCTTTGAGGTGAAATGGGATTTATTAGTGCTTGATGTTGACATATCGGACTTGATTATATGAATGTGGTGGATGATCAATGTTACGGAACATATAGACTATAATTTTCATCGACCTTAGTTCTTATATACCGATGGGGTTATTTCCATTTTCCAGGGTGGGTGAGACTCTTGATTGGGAAGGGTAGGGCCTGGTCTTCCATATGATGGGGTATTATTGTTCAGTTGTTAGAGATGTTTCTAGATATAGTTAACCCTTGCAAGGGGGGTTGACTTACTACAGTTGTTTTTGAGTACCCTAAGGCCTTTATGGATGATATTTATTGTTTCTCTCCATAGAGAGATGTTGATTTTACTATTAAACTTTACCCTGGTATGATTCTGATTTTTATACTATCTTATTATTTGAACATGATGAGTTGGTGAAATATAAGGCCTCACTTTATATTCTAGAGCCTAAAGGATTTATTCATCATAGCATGTCACATTGGGCATCACCTATCTTATTTTATAAGAAGGTAGATGGGATATTTATACTTGTATTGATTATTGAATGTCGAATTAGTTTACCATTTAGAGAAAAAAATCATTTTCCAGGTATTTATGGTCTTTTTGAATAGTTTAGATAGGCTCATTGGTTTTCATAGATTGACCCACAGTCAGGGTATTATCAGTTGAGAGTCCTGGAAGAGGATATACATAAGAAAATATTTAAGAGTGATTATGGTAATTTCATGATCTAGGATATTCCATTTAGTATCACTAATGATCCTATGGTGTTTATGGATTTGATGAACTAGATCAGTTATCTATTATGGGAGCCTTTTGGTTTTTTGTTTTGGGGTGATATTTTTGTGTAATACAAGTCACAGGATCATATGGACAATTCAGATATCATTAGTTGAACCATGAAAGAACATTTTCTATATTGAAAACTTTCTATGTGTGAGTTTTGGATTTGGGAGGTGAAGTTTCTTGGGCATGTGATATCTGAGAGGGGAATCTCAGTAGATCTTTAAAAGTGAAAAGTAGTTATGTCTTTGAAGGATCCCAAAACATTGTTTTTAGATCTAGAGATTCTTAGTTTTCTCTAGTTACTATTCTTCAATGAATTCTTCAATGCATAAGGGTGTAAAAGATTTAATAGAATGAATGGTTTTAGAGATCTTTTGAGGAGTTGAAGGTGAGGTTTTCTTCAACACCTATTTTGATTCTTCTTGAATCAGGGTTGAGTTATGATGTTTCATATGATGCATCTAGTATGGGTTTGGTATTTTCCATGATAAAGGGGAAACACTGTAAGTCTTATTGATATTTCTAGTTATTCCCTCGTGAGAATAATAACACTTCCCATGATTTCAATTTAGCAGCTATAATGCATGAACACAAAACTTGGTGCCACTATATATTTGGGTATCAGTATATGGTATATTTATATCTTAATAGACTGAAATTTTCATACACATAGGGATCTGAATTTTTTATAGAAACATTTGGTAGAGTGTCTCCAGAATTTTGATAATTATATTACTTATATCTCTAGAAAAGGCTGTTTGGTTTCCAATGTGTTGAGAAAAAAAACTACTGATGTTATCCATGAAGGAATTAGTTAAGTAGTGGTATTTGATGAGTTTCTTTGCTAAGATGATCTTGGATATGGAATAGGTTGGTGGACAGTTGTTATTATATTCGATAAATGATGAATTATCTTTTTATGAGGGTGTTTGGATTGAGAAGGTGGAATGAACAATGTGACAATACTTTAGTGAAATAATTTATGACAGGGAGACCTTAGGTGAGTGGTCTTAATATCCCTTTAGATATTTATGCTTCAGTATCAATTTGGTTTTTCCATTTTCCATAGGAAAAGAGTAGTTGGATTGTGAAATTATTCTTATTTGTATTTACACCATAGAGATACTAAGATGTATCATGAATTAAGTAATCAATATTGTTGGAAAGGGATGAGATGGTCAATTGTGGATTTTGTTTCAAGGTTCCTTACTTATCAGAGAATTATGGAGGAACACCAGGGACCTATGAGGTTGTTGTAGCCTTTACACATTTTGATATGGAACTAGGATGAGATTTCCATGGATTTAATCCATGGTTTTCCATGAACTACAAATGAGAAGGATTTGATTTGGGTGATCATTGATCAACTCACAATATTATAACATTTCCTACCTATATAGAAGATGATGAAAGTGGAACAACATTGGGAGTTGTATTCCTGATAGATTTATAAACTTCATAAGGGTCCCTCTACAGTTTTTTCAAACTAAGATATGAGGATCGCATCCATGTTTTGGAATGATTTACAGGAGTTGATTGGTTCCTATATTAAATTAATCACATCTTATCATCAATATATAGATGGATAGATAGAGAGGGATATCCAGGCTGTATAGGATATGCTTCGGTCTAGTGTGCTTGATTTTTGGGAATTTTGTAAAAAGTGTTTTCCTTTAGTTTTTTTCCTATAAAAATAGTTATTATAATTTGATAAATATGGGAGAGTTTTTTTCTTATGAGGATTTATATATGAAAACAAGTAGACCACCGTTTTGTTGGTAGATTTGGGAGAGTGGTCCTTGGTTGCACCCAATGTTGTTCCGGAGACAAAAAATATGGTCCAATTGATCTCGAGGAATTTTATTATGGTAAAGAGTCATCATATATATAAAGTGGACCTCCAACATCAGCCATACGAGTTTAAGGATGGAGATCATGTCTTTCTCAGAGTTCCACCTCACTTAGAACATCACAAGATGGGTAAGAAGGGTACATTTTCATTGAGGTTAGTGTCCCATTTAAGATCATTGGATGCCTCCATATGGTGGATTGTCAATTGAACTTACCATATAGTTTGATAGCTAACCATGATTTGATTCATGATTCCTAGTTGAGGATTTATATACCAGATCCTTACCATGTGATTAGATGGGAGGATGTTGATCTTGATCCTGATACCACTTTGGTTGTGAATCTAGTTCAGATTATGGATTACCAAGATAAGGTGATGCATGATAAAAGGACCCTCTGGTCTAAATCCTATGAATGTAAATTCCTGATAACAACGAGACATGGGAGAGGGAGTCACTGATAATCCATCAATGACATTATCTCTTTCAAATCCATGATCTTGATTGATTTTTGGGGGTATAAATAATTTAAGGATGGTAGATTACAACACCCCATTACCTTTATACCTGGTATGATTAAACCATTTTTTTGATTTTCATTTTTCATTGGTTGATTAATTCCATGAACGAATTGAGAGGATATATGTAATTGTGAAGTTAGGGATTTTTGGAAAATTTCAACATATAATATATAGGTTTTTCTACCCATTGGGTGATTATACATTATGTAATAGGGGAAAATGTAATGTAATTTCTGATGGCCAGAATTCTGGAACAAGATACAAATATTTATAGGTTTACTTATCTTGTAAAGGGTACATGACGTGTAATGGGAAAAATCGTATTTTTAATAATTAGGTGATGATTTTTTTAGCATATATGGCAGTAAAGGATTAAATTATGTGTAAAGGGATTACATTCCATGTAAATTCTCGAGGGTCAGTTTTAACTATGCAGTTATACTTAAATTATCATTTAATTTATACAAGTTTCATTTATCTCAACCTAGAGGACCTTCCTAATAAATTATGGGTTACTAATCTCATTCCAGATTGATTAATTTACATATTGATCACTATTGGGGTTGTATTTCTTCTCTATGGGTATGCAATCCTTCTGGTTCTTATTTGGTTTTGGTTGTGTCTGTCGGTTTGAAGAGATTGTGTGATCATAGAGTTTTTTTCTATCGATCCTTCTACGTTTTATGGAATTACATTCTATTCGTTGGTCATTCTATTAGTTTCCAGTCACCATTGATTAAATTTGTAAGTTTTCTACTATATTGAGGGAAGTGTTTCTATATAATGGGTTAATTTGATGAATTACAAGTCATTATTGATAAATTCCCTAGTTTTGTTCATTTATCAGAAATGATAAATGGTTTTAAATTAATTCTTGAAAAGAAAAATGTTTTCAAAAGGGGGTTTTCATTGAAAATGGATTTTCTATATTTAGAAATAGGTTTTCATAATATAAAGTATATTGGATTGTCTTTGAAAATGGTTTATGAAATAATGATCATGGTTTTACAAATATTTTGGAAAATTGAACATTGAGAACCATTCGTAAAATGGGAAAGAGACAAGAATGACCTTAGGGTGTGTTGCACCACTAGGAGGTAACATTTTGTTATATCTAATGGGAGCACTAGAGAATTGTTGGAGCCAATGTACGCCTATTTAGGTTTGTGAGTGATTGGTACAAAGTGTCCCATATGATATATCCAAATATGTGAGGTGATTTTTTATTTATGGTTATTTATTGCATGATTTTTTGATCATGGATTGTTTCACATATGTTATTATATGAGGTTGTATCATATAGATTCACATGATAGGTTTTTTAGGGATATGTGTTTACCGGTTGACCTCTTGAGGCACAAATATCATATCCAATTTTATTACTTATACTTATCATATTTCTGGTTTGAGAACATGAAAGGATTTTATGAAAGATAAATGGAAAAATAATTAGAAGTAGTTTTATTTTATGAAAATTATTTGAAAAATGTTTTTTTAAATACAGAAATGTAGAATTACAGATATCATCCCTTTTATAGAATCTCTAGTGATATCATACTCATAAAGGCCTTGACCTAAGTAGCCAGTATTTCAGAGCTTCTTGTTTACTTTATTACATTGGCACTATGAACAATATATTATATCCAAAAGGTCTAAATAATTATTTAGCATCAGAAAACTAGATAAAAACCTATGTATTACATTACAACCAGAAATTATGTACAACATAGTAACTTTTAAAAAAATAGTATTCTCTATGTTTATCCCTGTATGTTAGTAATAATACACATCTTTGAATCCTTGAGAAAAATAAAACATAAGAAAGGGGTGAGCTTAGATGATCTGTAAGAGTAAAAAGTAAAAAGGAATATATAAACATAAATAATAATGAAAGGTGAATATATAACAACATGTGACATTAAAACATAATCTTGAACATGATATGACTTGAAGAAAAGATGATCGAAATAATACTATATAAATAATCACATTATAATAAAACATAACAATGGATATTATACTAGTAGAATAATTACATGGATTATCAATTAGTAATTTTTTAATTATGTAATGAATAATATGGGACATATTAAACTTACCATCAAGGATTTTTCCACCCCAAAACATAATTACGTAAGACATTAGCCAATACCAAAACTAGTTTGTCTCATGAGACCTACCAATGTATCGATGGGCTCTAGCAGGCCCCACCCAACAGTTGCTATGTCCAATGAATTCCACTTATGAAATGGGTCAAACATAATTAAAATATACCTTCATACTGAAACTATAATATTAGATTTAATTAAAAACACCAATTAGTAAACATAATCACAAACTATCTAATGTAATATGGTGAGTGGTATCAAGACAGTACATCCCCAGTCAAAATAATAAAAAACCATTCAATAAAATATTATAGAAGGTAACATAATAGAAAATCTAAATTAATAATAATATTATATAGAGTGTGTCCAAATAGATATAAAATACTCTAATAAAATCACTGAAAATATATTTAGATAAATACTCTTTTACTTTGCGAAGAAGAGTTTTTTTGAAAAATCATATGTATCTTCATAAAAAAATTGTAAACATGTATATCCATGAAAATAAAAGGGAATTCATTTATATTTTAGGAATATTAAAATAATATTCAACTTAAATTTTTAAATTAAAGTTAATAAATGGAAAAAATTTTGTTTAGAAAACTTTATTAATGATCCACTTTAGTACGGTTTAGGGGGAAATATAAATGAGGGTTTAAAGAGGACAAAGGAATAATTGTTTGCATAAAACTACAAATGAACTCAGATAGTTTTTCATGATATAAAAATTATATTTTATTAAAATATTTCTTGATTAAAATATATTATGGAGTGAATGTGAAAAAGGGTAACAAATTGGGAAGTTCCTTTAAATTAGGCTTTCATATCGGGAGGAATTAAAAATAGAACCTTATAAAACATGTATTTCCTATCAAAGAAAGAATAATTGAGAAAGGTACATATTTTTGGAACATATATTTTTTTAGGATGGGTACATATGAATAATTAAGAATTATATTGGGGGTAATGATAGAGAAAACATAACCCGATGGAAAAATGGATGTTTGGGAAGAAACCCTTGCCCTATGTCTGAATGTGTACCGCACTTGCACTCAATGTCAGTGATAATGAAATTTGATTCATTAATAATTTAATTCAAAAACTATTAAAAATATATTTATTTTATTATACTTTTATTAATTTTGTTTATGTCTTTTTTGATGAGTTATAAGATCTAATTTATTCATTCGGGAGTGTTCGTTTACTTGATTTCCATGATTGGTTCACTTATATACATGTATTAAAGATCATGTAAAGTAGGAATAGTTATCCTGAATTGAAATTAAATGCTATTAATGAACTTATAGATGAATAAATTTCCTTGTATATATTTTTTCAATATATATGGATGATTCATTAGATAAAACTTTAATGATAACCATTTATATTATTTTGTCTTTTTCAATCATTATACACTAGTTTTGTTTTATTGGTTATGATTTTGTATATATACTAGTTCTATTACACTCAATAAGTTGTAATATAATTTTTCCAATATTATTTAACCATTATAATGGTTTTATGACTAGCGGTAATGGAGGTATTAGTAAATGAGAAATCATTGTCCACGAAGGTGGTGAATCGACACCCCACATATGATATTTTCATTTTTATAAAAAAAGGGGGAAGAGGGAAGAGATTTCATGATGGATTATTCCATTAACAAAAAATATTTCTCGTATATAAAAGATACTAGGATAATAATTCCACCTTTGGATAGGGAGGTGATGATAGTATAAAAAAATAAAATAATTTGAAATGAAATTAAAATAAAAAAAGAGGATTTTACCTCTTGAACTTATTCTGCTTGAGAACTTCCTTAGGGAAATTATGATTGGTTATTGTTTTGAGAAAACATGTTCATGGAAGTGGGGGAGAGAATTGGGAAGTTTATTGGGAATAATATGAACAATATTCAAGGATTTGGATGTGTGAGGAGAAGAGCTGGCGAGTGTGGAATTTATAAGGGTGGGGGGAGTCGGGGTTTTGATATATTTATTCATTAGTTAGTTATTTTGGGTCAAGAATATCAACAGTGATATTTCCCAAGACTAAATATAGTAAATAGAGAATGAGAGATCTAGATTATGGGCTTATATCATTCAAATATCATCCATGAATCAATAATTCTTGTATTTGTTAAATACCTAAATTACTATATTTCACTATTCACCAAAAATTCAATTATTTCAGAAAAATCCCCAAAAAATTACCCTTACCATTTTCTGATATGTATAATTTATAAATTTACTACATTTTGTGAAAATATTTTTCTTAATATTTGAAATTTAGTTTTTGAAAAAACCATCATTTACTCGAAAAATACCGATTTAACAATTATAGCAGATTTTTGAATGTTTGAAAAATTAAATAAGGTCTCATAATATTATATTATAATAATAATAATACAAAATATTAATTTATGAATCTATTATAGGAAATTAAAATTACTTTTAAAAAATTATTTTAATTATAAAATTTTAAATTAAAATTTATGCTTTATAAAAATAAAAACACATATTTTATCATTTTTAAAAAATTATTTTACTTATTCCAATATATAAATATATAATACTTTCATTTACAAGATAAGAAAATTTTATTTACATGTTCATTTCTTAGTTTACAATTCTATTTCTTGGATTAATATTTCTAATGGTCATATTACTACTCTAATAGTCAAGTTACTATTCAATCGGTATAAGTTCCTTAATTACTAGAAATAACTAACATGTCATTTAATATTAATTTATGAGGTTTTTATTGTGTTATATATATATATATTATTTTTTTGATTCTTACTATACAACAGAATTATATGAATTGAAACTACATTGATAAAATTTTTGGTCATTACATTCACCCTTCCTTTAATAAATTGCATCCTTTCAATTCAAACATGTGATTGGAAATCATGGAGTTATCATTTTAAAATAGCCTTGATGAAATCCCATATCATATATAGGGTTTATAAAACATCATCTTAAATAGGGGGAAAATACAATGTGATGGTCACCACAAAACAAGGTTTCCCTATAGGAGAACATTAGTGGGAAGTAAAAACATGGGAATTAAAGAGAAAAATAACTATCATGTTCTTATAGAGAGTGATAGAGAACATGGTCACTAAAAATATGATCATCAAAAAATTGTAAATTTGATATTGGATAAAATACCATTGATTTATTAGTAATAAAAATAAATAGATGATATTTTTGTTCCAAAATTATTTCCCTAGAGTTGAGGGTTTCATTTGGTTGTGATACGATCTATCGCCACTTCCTTCGAGTAATCTAGAAATGGATATAAAAGAAAAAAATTTATGCCCAAAGCACTTTTATGAATCATAAGATCCACAAGTCATTACTTCAGTTTTTAAACATTTATTGAAACAAAAAATTTTATAACATGTTAGCCAATATGATAAATCACACTTTAATATTAATCAATAATATTCTTATTCCAGTCCATAAGTATCAAACCTTGAGACTCATCAAATATATGTTTGTATAAAGGAAAAGAGAAAAAAATATTAGATGAAAGGTCATTAAATTTCAAAAATATACCAACATAAGATTTCCCCAAATAATGTAGCTCTTATTATCACGTAAAATATATATTAATAACTTAATATCCTTTTAAATATTATATAAATATGCATTAATCCAAGAGTAAAATATCAGGTTGTTGAATATATTCCTTAAATAAAAATATCTAATAAATCCAGCATAACATAAACCATATGATCACTAATCACTATTATGGTTACCAATAATATCCTATAAACATCTATTTATTATTATCTCAAAATCATGAAAATATTTGTGGTTACATTTCTGATGTAATGTGTTTTAAATAAGATCAAATTAAAATAGAATAACTTATTTTAATTATTAGTTTTATTCATCACATGCATCCAATTATATAAATAAGATGTACTGCATTACAATCCTTATATATCTCATGATTATTATAACCAGAGAATTATTGATCAAATACTCAAATAAAATAATTCTTGATTCCAAACACATCCTTATTGATCATTCATGTTTTCATGTTATAATATCATAATATTGACCATGATCCATTGTCCTCTTTTTGCATATATTCCTTTAATCTTTAGGACATTCATTAGTATATTTCCCCGTCTACTTCAGTTGAAAATTGGATGAATTATTTCTTTCATTCAGAATCATGAGTCATATGGTCCTTCTCACCACACTTTTATCGAAATCAAATTCTATTCAAGAATGTACCATGGTGTTTCCTTCCACAATTATCATATGTAGGAAAATCCTACTTTCTTTTATTACATATATCCATCATTTTCTCTGCCATCTTACTCTTCTCATCAATTCATTAGAAGCCATAATACATAGAGAATTATTTTTATATCTTGGTAGCATAAGAAACTCTCTCCTCATATGATGATAATTCATGAGAGACTAGTTCCCTTCATAAAATTTGGATTAATACCATTGAAGAAACAACCAATATTTCTCCTTTGATTATGTATGTAGTCTACGAGATTCCTTGAAAACCATGTAATGTTTCCTTCAAACATGACAAAATTTTCATCCTCTTACTATCTCACACTCAATCATTCCTTCTCCATATCTTTTCACTATTCATGAGATAAATATATTTCCAAGTAAAATTCCTTAAAATTCATCAATTCAATATTTTCAATTTATTACTCTTTCTTTTTGTTTTTAATTAGTGACCACCATTGATCTATATATCTTTATAGATAATAAATGTTCATAATAACCTTATTCTTTTTATTACATCCCAATGTGAGAAATATCTTCTCTAAGTAACTTATCCATTTCTTAACTATAAATGAGTTTGTAGTTTCATTGAATGGTGGAGGTTGTTATTTCATGAAGAGGTCTAACATTGTTACAATTTGTTGTGGATCAGGATGATCCAAGTGAGTAATATTATTTCTCATAACCTTAGTCATTTTTTCAGGTATAATTATAATTTTTTCATCTCCAATGGAAGCTCCAACTCCAGCATCATTATCTTTAATAGGAGGAAAATCCATACATGGGATACTTTCCATGATACACTATCCATTCCATACACTAGGGACCATATCTAAATATTGGAATACACTATATTAGATAATAACATTATGAAGCATAATATAAAATCTAAGACTTGTTAAACTCATATTGTAAATTGGAAACTTTGGTATAACTAATCTCTAAATAATAAGCTTTGACACCTCTAGAATATTGAAAAATTTATTTATACGGTTGTATTTCCCTAATCTATGTTTTCCTAAATCTTTTTTTCAAAATTTCTACCAAACATTATATGATAAAAACTATAAATACCTTGAACCCAGTAGCTCGAAGCCACTTCCTTACATTATGACATTGGTACTATGAATAAGATAACACATCCCAAATAACCGAAAAGTTTATTAGCTTTAGAAAACTAGATATAAACATAAATATTAAAATACATTGTTAAATGAAATAAAACATATTAAATTCATTTCAAACAATCTTATTCTGTTAACATATCGCTACATGTCAGTCATAATATACATATTTGAATCTTCAGAAAAAAATAAAACATAAGAATAGGGTTAGCTCAGATGCACAATAAGGGTAATTAATATAGAAAAATCAATAAACATAAACAATAAGGAATGTTTAATATCTTAAAAAATATTCCATTAAATCATAACCATGCACATAATATAGATTGAAGAAATGATGATCATAATAATTCCATATAAATAATCACATGAGAGTAAAACTTAACCATGGATATTAAACTCGTTTAATAATCACATGAATTATCAATAACTAATATCATTATGAGAGAATTCATGATGTGGGACATCATAAACATACCTTCAAGACTTCAGCCCAGACACCATACATAATCATGTAAGACAATATCCAATACCCAAACTAGTTTGTCTCATGAGACCTACCGATGACTCAAGGGATTATAGTAGGCCCCATCCAACAGTTATTATGTCTAATTCATTCCTAATATAAAATGGGTCAAACATTAACAACATATACGTTAATATTGAAACTAATATATGATATGTAAATAATATATCCAATCAATAAACATAATTATAAAATATCTCAAGTAATAGGGAGACTGGTATCAAGATAGTATATCCCTAGTCAAAATAATCATAAACCATTCAATAAAATACGGTAGATGGTAAAATAATAGACCAATATCAATTAATAATATGATTAAATATAGGGTGATGAAATAGATGAACAATACTCTAATAATGTCATTGATAACTTCTTGATAGAAATAATCTTTTACTTTAGAAAGAGGAGTTCTTATGGAAAATCATCTATATTTTTCATAAAAATAAGTTTTTAGAAACGAATATACCATAAAAGAAAAGGGAATGAAATTATATTTTATGAATATGGAAAAAAATATTCATTCTATAATTTTGAAATTTAAGTTAAAAACTGTAAAAATAGTGTTTAAGAAATATTAGAAATGAGCCACTTCGTTGCGGTTTTACGAGAAATTTTAAACGAGTCCTTAAATTAAGAAAAAGATATAATTATTAGTATAAAATAAAGAATTAACTATGATATGTTTTCAAGATAAAAAAAGTGATTTAAAAAAATATTTCTCCATTAAAATAGATTAGGGAGTGTACTTAAAAATGGGTAAAAAATTTGGATGTTCCCTTTAATCGGGCCTGCTTATCAAGAGGAATTAAAAAGGAACCTTATAAAACATGTATTTCACAGAAAATAAATAGGAATTGATAATGTTACTGTAACATCCCGGGTAAATAAAGATTAATAAATTTTCATATTGATAAATATTTTCAAATTAAATATTAATTTTACTTTAAAAGGGTTTCTATGTTCGATAGCGTGCCAGATACGCAAGAATGAGTTTCTTTGAAATCTTACGTTGCACACTAGTAATATAATAATATATATTTTTAAATGGTAGTTAACACGTAGCCTTTTTATTGGCGGGAATGAATATAAATAACTAAAATATGATTATATATGTTTTTTAAATGTTTTTAAATTTATCCGATAAAAGATATAGGCTTAAAATAAGAAAAGAATTCAATTTTTGGTATAGATACTCTAATATTAACTAAAACGTCGAACTATCACCTTTTGATGGTGAACCCTCTTTAAATATTGTTTTGTTCACTCTTATAAATTATATTGGACCGAATAAAACTCTTATTTATAATCGGGACATCAAAATTTACTTTGTGAAATTTTTGGTATTTTTCCGATAAAGTTCATTTTTTAATGAATAGTGAAAAATGTTGTATTTTAATTCAAAACCTCTTTTTAATCAAATTTATTTTTATAATTATATTATATTTTTAATTGGTTTTAAAGTATAAATAGAATATATTTTTTCCATTTAATCCAATTGTGGTCATTGGAATTAATTTCACTTTGAAATTGGACTTAAACTAGTGTCAGTCTTTTGATACATTTTGTTTCATAAAAACCCGCTTTTTTTTACAGTGGGAATTGATTATTAAATTAATTAATGCAAATTATATGTTATGAAATTTTTAAAATAGACATCAATTTTTAATTCGGAATATCAAATATAGCTTAGGGTAAATTTTTGGTATTTTTCTGAAAAATTTCAATTTTTTATGAATAGTGAAACCACTAAGTGGCAGTTAAAAAAACTGATTTTTTGTTTAAATGAATCTTTACCACTTCTGTGTTTTTATTTTCAAAATTCCGTCATACATGGTTGTCATTAGGAAGTATTATTTGGTTCAATGGGATTAAAATAATTTTTGGTGAATAGTAACTTTTAAGTTTATTAATCGCGATTAGAGGAAATTAGTGTAATTTAAGGTAAAAATAATGTCTTAATAATATGAAATGACCTAGACACATGTCTTACCCTTATTGGATGTGTCATTTACGACCATGAAAATACATGGGTCAACTTGGGGATCCCATGGAGCCACTTTGGTAGGAAAATGACATTAATAACTTTTTATTTAAAGTTAAAATAAAAATGTCCAAACATGTATTGTTTTTCTAAAACAATTTTTACACAGGGTTATACAAGTAATAATTTTGACTATAAATATTCATTGTAAATATAAAAAGATTTCCTATATCATAATATTTTTTTTATAATTTTTAGACATTATATAAATTAAATTATTTATGACACCATGATGATGAAGCGATTACCTCATTATTTAACGATTTAAATAAAATGAAATGATAATGTAAAATCTAAGACCTAAACTTGTAAAAAACCTATTATATGGGTGTATTTCTATCCCTTATCACATTATCCTTGAAATTTATAATTTTGGGACCTTTTTTATCCGAAAATCATCTCATAATAAAGTATCTTTTCTTAACTTTCCAAGAGTACCCCTCCTCTCCTCTTATAAAAGGCCCCCACCTCTACCTCCTTACCCACACTTCTCAAGCCTTTGGTTCGTACAAGATCTGATAATTCTATCTCCCCACATCCCTCCCTTTATCCTTGAAGCCTTACCATGGGAAGAAATCTCTTCAAGGAACCCTTTTGGTTCAAACCAAGAAGAGTTACCCGATTTTAAGGTAATGTATTCACTTGTGTTCTTTGGTTTTATTTTGCTTCTCCAACCCTCTAAAATATTTTTATTCCTTTATTTTTTACCAACAATAGTATCATAAATATACTAGGATGTTTTTATGAGAAGGATTTGAGCTACACTTACACACACCTCCGTCTAATGGTTAAAGAACATACTGTTTCTGTGGTTGGCGAATTTCTGCCTCACGAAACGATGATTGTTCAATATTTTTTTAACACCTTTAATGGTGGACATTAAGATGTCACTATATTTATATATGATATATATTATGTTTATTTTTTCCTTATGCTTCTGTATTTTCCATTTGTGGCATACCTTTATGGTTTCCGTTATGGGTAAACACGATAACTTCATTTTAGGAAGTGCAGACTACCGCCCCCTCAAGGTGATTTGATTCATTAATACCATATGTGGTATGTATAATGTATATATTTAATTATATTATATATGATATTATTCTGTAATTATAATATACCTTTATATCATTATGATTTCACTCCATTAAGTAAGAAATATAAATGAAAGTAGCGTTCATGCATACGTACGGCTTACCGTCTCCATGAACGGTGCATTTCATTTCTCACTCTAAATGTTATGTAATATTATAAATGCATGTATATACTGGATATATATGATATATATGATATCTACATCATGAATATAATTTTGGATATAATGGATATTTTACCCCCATGAACAACTTGTAATTATAAAGAGTTTATTTTTTATTCAAGTACCAATGATCGACAAAACATCCATTATTAACATTAATAATTAATTAATGTTCACAACATGGTAATAAGTGATATAAAAGGAATAATGAACTTGTAAAAAGGTTCTTAAGAAAGTATAAATTAACTCAAGTTTATTATTCAGGAGATTAATGAGCTATCGAGTCAAGTCAGACCCAAGGAATGGGATTTCGTCTCAATCTCCTTTCATTGAGGCATATTTTGTTTTATACACAACTATATTTTATATGGTGTATAAAATCCCTTTGAAATTTATGTTTATTCCAATGGAATCTGTTTTATACGAAGCATTTTACTAAATTACAAAGGGAATATTTTTTTGTCGTACGTATGCGGCGAAAACGACTTCTCTGCCGCCGTGACCATTATTTGAGTTTCGGCTTCCTCTACAAGCCATAAATTTTTTTAAATGAAAGATAAATACCAAGTTATAATTTTTTTTTATTTTGGTATTGAAAATAGTTTTCATGATGTTTTTATTATATCAATGTGCTGTATTGATAACTTGTGATTGAAATGTGGAAATGTTATGTTTCCTTTATGCCTGTTTTATGTGATACAATTATGTTATGGTTCTTGGGCTTTGTTTATGAAGATGTGTGGTTCCGTGATAAAATAAGGGCGGGTGAGCCTGATATAGCTCTCTAATGCATTGGGTAACGCAAAGGAGTTAAACATTAAGGTTTCTCCAAAGAGATTTAGGGAATATACTGTAATGGGTATTCCAAACGTAACCATGAGGGTTACTCCCTACGTAAGAATGTTATGAATGCCTCAAGTTACCTTTATGTCTTATTATTTCTATGATTTATTCATTATTTGATGAGGTATGTTAAAATGATTATCTTTTATGAGTAAAGTATGATTTCATACAAGGACTAATGTTTTCTTTTCGTACTTTTATATCCCTTACTAAGCTTTTTATGCTCATCCCATGTTTTTGAAATGTTTTTCACATGTCAAGGGAAAGGTACATGATGTGATGATAGTGTCAAGGAAGTGTCAAGAAAGAATCCATGTTTTATTGTAAATATGTTTTCATTTATGGGAAAAATGAGTACTATCTTTTATATAACCACTTTGTTTAAATGTGAAATGTAATGCATGTTTTATGATGTAATTCTCTAAAACTCTAAACCTGAAAATATCCTCAATGTGTAGTCTTGAAGTAACTCGAGATTAAGTAATGTTTAAGGCCGGGGCCTTATAGTTGGTATCATAGGTCAGTTTAGATAACTTTAGGAGTTAGAATTATATTAAATGATTATCCAAAAATATTTTTTTATGGTCAAATTGAAATGATGTAGCATTTAAAGATTACCTTGTTGATTCATCTATGAAATGATTGTTCAGAATGGTTTTCTACAGAAGAAATAGGGAAGCAGTTCTAGGAAGGCATATAGAAGGAAATGACCTTCCGAATCAGCATCCTGAGATGGTCAAAATTGGAACTGAACAGTTTGTTGTAGTAATGGCACAATTAACTCAAGCGATAAATGGTGGTGGTATCCATGCACGAGATCAGCCAGATCAACCACAGAGGAACATGTTAGTAGTGGAACATTTCATGAGGCAACATCCCCCATCATTCAAAGGATCATCTGACCATGTGATAGATGAAGGGTGGATTAAAGCACTGGAGAAGATTTTTGATGTCATGGGGTGTTCATACAATCAAAAGGTTAGTCTTGCTATTTACCATTTGGAGGGTGAAGCAGATCAGTGGTGGTCGATGGTTAAAAATATCAGGGATGCTGATGATATTGATGCTCTCGACTGGGAAAAATTCAAAGGTATGTTTCTTAAGAAGTAGTTTCCTAAGGCTGTTTGACTTAGGATGGAACAAAACTTCCTAGAATTGAGGCAAGTGGAAGACTCAGTGGCTGCCTATGAAGAAAGGTTCACTCGATTTTCATGGTATGCTCCAAATTTTATCCGAGAACTTGATAGTAAAATCAATCGTTTTTAATCAGGATTAAAACCAAAATATAAAAGGGATTTAGCTTCCCGCGAGTTAAATAGTTATGAAAAGCTTGTTTGATGTGCTGAGAAGGTGGAAATGGAGTTTGCCAATGATCAAGTGTTCTCTAGCAACTAGAAGAAGAAGAGACCGAGGTGGTAGGAGAAAGGAAATAATTCTTCAAAAAGGTCTGACGGTAAGAAAACTAAGTTTCTAGTTTTTGATAAATGTTGTAAAAGGAATTATGGGGAATGCCTTATGAATTCTGGAAAGTTCTACCATTGTGGTAAGATGGGACATAAGGCTCGTGATTGCATTGAAAGAGATCAGGGTGATGGTAAGACCAAATTTGATTTACAGTTAGTGAAATGTTTTAAGAGCAATGAGATGGGTCATTATGCAAACAAGTGTCCGACAAAGAGCTCGAGTGATGGGTAACAATTAGACTACAAGAATAAAGGGGTGGTGAAATCCTTTGCAACTACTTTAGCAGATGTCAGGTCATCAAATGAAGTTGTATCAGGTACTTTGTTTGTTTTTTCAGATTATTCCAGTGTGTTTTCTGATTCGGGGTCTACAGATTCTTTCATCTATGGAAACATTTCTAGTAAAATGGGAATACAATCTCAAGAAATGACTCTTGAACTTGTGGTAAAAACACCTGGGGGAAATGTTGATTCAAAAAGAATTTATAAGAACCTACTTGAAAACATTGTTGTTTAACCTCTAGTAGAGTTTGATGTTATCCTAGGTATGGACTCACTCTCTATTTACCATGCTAAGATTGATTGTAGAGCTAAAGAAGTTTCTTTTCAGAAAGACATTCAGTTTGTGTATAAGAATGAACCCTTACTGTTTATAACATATCAAGAGGCTGAGAAACTTGTAAAAGATGGAAATGAATGTTACCTTGCACATATTGTTGAAAACAAAGGAACTATTCAGATTAATGATCTTCTAGTGGTAAATGAGTATCCTGATGTTTTTCCTGATGAGTTGCCTGGAATAATTCCATATCAGGATGTTGAGTTTACTGTTGACTTAGTTACTAATGCTAAGCCAATTTCAAAACCCCCTTATGGAATGGCTCGAATTGAACTTTTAGAGTTAAAGGAACAATTTCAAGATTTATTAGAGAATGGTTTCATTCGACCTAGCACATCACTATAGGGTTCTCCTATTTTATTTGTTAAAAAGAAAGATGGTTCAATGAGACATTGCATTGATTATAGAGCCCTGAATAACTTTACTGTTATTAACACGAATCCTTTGCCTCATATCGATGATTTGTTTGATCAGCTCCAGGGAGCTCAGTATTTTTCGAAGATTGAATTGAGGTTGGGGTACCATCAGTTGAAAGTAAAATAAGCAGACGTACCGAAGATTGCGTTCCATACTAGATATGGCCATTATGAATTTTTAGTTATGCCTTTTGGGTTAAACAATGCACCTGCTGTATTCATGGACCTTATGAATAGAATTTTCCATGAGTTCTTGGATAAGATTGTGGTTGTTTTCATTGATGATATTTTGGTGTTTTCTAAAAGTAAAGAGGATCCTGAAAGACATTTAAGGGTTATTTTGAAAACCTTAAATGAAAAGAAATTGTATGGGAAATTCAGCAGGTGTGAGTTTTGGATGCAAAAAATTTCTTTCCTTGGTCATATTGTTTCTAAAGATGGGATAACTCTTGATCCTGCAAAAACAAAGGTTGTTGAAGAATGGCCATGACCCACAAATGTAACTGAGATTCCTAGCTTCCTTGGTTTGGTAGGCTATTATCGAAGGTTTGTTAGAAATTTTTCATGGTTATCTAGTCCAATGACTAAGCTCACTTGGAAGGGTGTTAAGTTTATCTGGACAAAAGAATGTGATGATTGTTTTCAGGAACTGAAAAGAAGATTGGTGAATGCTCCAGTTTTGGCACTACCTTCCAGGAATGGGGAGTTTGTTATCTACAGTGATGCTTCATTGAAAGGACTTGGCTGTGTCCTAATGCAGAATGATCAGGTAATTGTGTATGCTTCATGACAGATGAATACTCATGAGGTAAATTACCCTACACATGATTTGGAATTAGATGTTATTGTTTTCGCTTTAAAAATTTGGAGGCATCATTTGTATGGTGTAAAGTGTGAAATATATACTGATCAGAAAAGTTTAAAGTATATATTCACTTAGAAAGAATTGAACGTGAGATAGAGGAGATGGCCATAATTAATCATGGATTATGATTGTACAATTCATTACCATCTGGGAAAATCAAATAAAGTGGCTAATGATTTAAGTCAAAAATGTAATGCATTATTAAAAATGTTGCATTTGGAACGTGATCCTTTGGTTAAGTATTTGATGAAATTTGGAATAGAAGTTGCTGGTGCAGGATGTCCTTCTGTTTTTTTTCAGGTATCAGTGAAATGTTCTCTATGAGACAGAATTAATCAAGCACATAAGCAAGACATCGAGTTGTAGAAAAAGGTAGAGCTAGTTCAGAAGGGTAAGTTTCCTGAATTCAACATTGATAATGATTGTGTTTTGAGATTTGGGAGGATATTGTGTGTGCCTTGTGATTCACAGTTGATGAGATAGTTGTTATGTGAAGCTTATAGTTCTCCATTTTCAGTTCATCCAGAATGTACTAAGATGTATAGAGATCTTCGGGAGTATTACTGGTGGCACGTAATGAAAAGAGATATTGCTGATTTTATTGTGAAGTGTTTGACTTGTCAACATGTTAAAGCAGAGTGGCAGTTATCAAATGGGATGCTTCAGCCTTTACCAGTACCAAAGTTGAAATGGGAGAATATATCCATGAACTTCGTTATGGGATTTCCGAAGACACCTCAAGGTAATAATTCAATCTGGGTTATTGTTGATTGCTTGACTAAATCTGTTCATTTCCTTGCTATACGAGATAATTTTTCCCTAGATCAACTTTCTTATTTGTATCTTAAAGAGATATTCAGGTTACATGGAGTTCCTCTCTCCATTGTATCTAACCATTATCCCAGGTTCACTTCTAACTTTTAGAAAGGCCTTTAGAAGTCATTGGGTACTGAATTAAATTTTAGTACAGCTTTTCATCCGCAATCATATGGGCAGTCAGAACGAACAATTCATACCTTAAAGGATATGCTACATGCTTTCTCTATGGATTATCAGGGAATTTGGGACCAACATCTTTATTTGGTTGAGTTTTCTTATAATAAGAATTTTCATTCCTGTATACAGATGGATCTGTTTGAAGCATTATATGGAAAACGATGTCGAACTCCAGCTTTTTGGGATGAAGTAGGTGAAAGAAAGCTGATGGGACCAGAATTTGTTGAAGAGATGGCAGAAAAAGTTCAGTTGATTTAAAAACACATGATAATAGCTCAGAGCACACAGAAAAGTTATACGGATAACTAGATGAAAGATCTATCTTTCGAGGTAGGTGATCATGTCTTTCTCAATGTTTCTCCATGGGAAAGTGTGATGCAATTTGGTAAGAATGGAAATCTGAGTCCAAGGTTCATTGGGCCATATGAAATTCTAGAAAATGTTGGATTAGTTGCATACAGAGTGGCATTACCTCCGAGTTTATCTCAGGTACACAAAGTTTTTTATGTTTATATGTTGAGAATGTATATGTCAGATCCATCTCATGTTTTGAGCCCAGAGGTAGTTCAATTGGAAGAGAATCACTTTTATAAAGAAAAAATAGTCCAGATTCTTGACCGTAGAGAGAAAGTGTTGCGGAAAAAGGTAATTCACTAGGTAAAGGTTTTGTGAAAAAACTATATGGTTGAAGAGGCAACATGGGAATTTGAAAATTCTCTGAGGGATAAATACACCCACTTATTTTGATAAGTGAATAAAATTATGGGGACGCAATTTCCAAAAGGGGGGAAGGATGTAACATCCCAGGTAAATAAAGAATAATACATTTTCATATTTATTAATATTTTCGAATTAAATATTAATTTTACTTTAAAGGGGTTCCTATGTTCTATAGCATGCCCGATACGCAACAACGAGTTTCTTTGAAATCATACGTTGCACACTAGTAATATAATAATATTGTTTTAAATGGTAGTTAACACGTAGCCGTTGTATTGGCATGAATGAATATAAGTTACTCAAATATGATTATATATGTTTTTTAAATGATTTTACATTTATCCAATAAAAGATAATGGCTTAAAATAAGAAAAGAATTCAATTTTTGGCATTGATACTCTAATATTCACTAAAAGGCCGAACTATCGCCTTTTGATGGAGATCCATCTTTAAATATAGTTTTGGTCACTCTTATATATTCTATTTGACCAAATAAAACCTTTCTTTAGAATCAGGACATTAAAATTTACTTTTTGTAAATTTTTGGTATTTTTCCGATAAAGTTCAATTTTTAATGAATAGTGAAAAATGTTTTATTTTAATTCAAAACCAATTTTTAATCTAATTTATTTATATTATTAGATTATATATTCAATTGGTTTTAAAGTATAAATAGAATATATTTTTACCATTTAATCCAATTGTGGGCATTGGAATTAATTTCACTTTGAAATTGGACTTAAACTAGTGTCAATCTTTTGATACATATTGTTTCATAAAAACACACTTTTTTTGATAGTGGAAATTTATTATTAAATTAACTAATGAAAATTATATTTTATGAATTTTTTAAAATACACATCTATTTTGAATTCGGAATATCAAATATAGCTTAGGGTAAATTTGTGGTATTTTTCTGAAAAACTTCGTTTTTTGATGAATAGTGAAACCACTAAGTTACAGTTTAAAAAAATGATTTTTTGTTTAAATGAAACATTACCAATTCTGTGTTTTGATTTTAAAAATTCCAACATACATGGTTTTCATTAGGAAGTAATATGTGGTTCAATGGGATTAAAATATTTTTTGGTGAATAGTAATTTTAAGTTTATTAATTGCAATTTGAGGTAATTAGTGTAATTTAAGGTAATAATAATGTTTTAACAATATGAAATGACCTATACACATGTACTAACCTTATTTTATGTGTCATGGCAGAGAAAGAAAATCCATGGGTAAACTTGGGGACTCCATGTAGCCACTTTGGTAGGAAAATGACATAAATAATATTTTATTTAAAGTTAAAATAAAAATGTCACAAACATGTATTGTTCTGCTAAAAAAAATTTTACATGGGGTTATACGTGTCATAATTTTGCCTATATATATTCATTAGAAAGTTAACAAGATTTCCTACATCATGATAATTTTTTTATAATTTTTATACATTAAATAAATTAAATTATTTATGACACCATGACGATGCAATGATTACCTCATTATTTAACGATTTAAATAAAATGAAAAGATAATGTAAAATCAAGGGAATACACTTGTAAAAAACCTATTGGATGGGTTTATTTAGAACCCTTATCACATTATCCTAGAAATTTATAATTGTGGGACCTTTTTTATCTGAAAATCATTTTATAATAAAGTATCTTATCTTAACTTTCCAAAAGTGCCCCTCCTCTCCTCTTATAAAAGGCCCCACCTCTACCTCCTTACCCACACCTCTCAAGCCTTTGGATCAGCCACGATCTACTAATGTTATCTCTCCACATCCCTCCCTTAATCCTTGAAGCCTAACCTTGGGCATAAAGCTTTTCAAGTAACCCTTTTGGATCAAACCAAGAAGAGTTACCCGATTTTAGGTTAATGTCTTCACTTGTGTTCTTTTGTTTTATTTTTCTTCTCCAACCCTCTAGACTCTTTTTATTCCTTTATTTTATAACAACACCAGTATATTCAACATACTAGGATGTTTTTATAAGAAGTATTAGAGCTACACTTACACACACCTCTGTCTAATGGTTAAAGAACATACTGTTTCTGTGTTTGGCGAATTTTTGCCTCACGAAATGATGATTGTTCAATCTTCTTTTAACACCATTAATGGTGGCCATTACGATGTCACTCTATTTATATATGATATATATTATTTTTATGTTTTCCTTCTTCTTCTGTATTTTTCATTTGTTGCATAACTTTATGGATTCCATTATGGGTAAACATGATAATTTCATTTTAGGAAGTGCGGACTACCGCCCCCTCAATGTGATTTGATTCGTTAATACCATATGTGGTACGTATAAAATATATATTTAATGATATTATATATGATATTATAGAGGAATTATAATATACCATTATATCATTATTATTTCACTCCATTAAGCAAGAAATAGAAATGAATGTAGCATTCATGCGTACGTACGACTTACCGTCTCAATGAACGGTGCATTTCATTTCTTACCTATAAATGTTATGTAATATTATAAATGCATGTATATAATGGATATATATGATATATATGATATCTACAGAATAAATATAATTCTGGATATAATGGATATTTTACCCCATGAACAACTTGTAATTATAAAGAGTTTATTTTTGACTCAAGTACCAATGATCGACAAAACAACAGTTATTAACATAAATAATTACATAGTGTTCATAACATGGTAATAAGTGATATAAAAGGAATAATGAACTTGAAAAAAGGTTATTATGCATGTAGAAATTAACTCATGTTTATTAATCAGGAGATTAAAGAGCGATCGAGTCAAGTCGGACCCGAGGTATGGGACTTCGTCTCAATCTCCTTTCATTGAGGCATATTTTGTTTTATACACAACTTTCTTTTATAAGGTGTATAAAACCCCTCTGAAATTTACGTTTATTCACAAGGAATCTTTTTTATATTAATAATTTTAATAAATTTTAAAAGTAAGGTTTTTTTGTCATACATATGCAGTGACAACGACTTCTCCACTACCGTGACCATTATTTGAGTTTCGGCTTCCTCTAAAATCCATTACTTTTTTTTAAATGAAAATTAAATACCAAGTTTTAATTTTACTTTATTTTGGTATTGAAAATGATTTTCATAATGTTTTTATTATGTAAATTTTTTTATTGATATCTTGTGATTGAAATGTGGAAATGTTATGTTTCCTTTATGCATGTTTTATGTGATATGATTTTGTTATGGTTCTTGGGCATTGTTTATAAAGACGGGTGGTTCCGTGATAAACTAAGGGAGGGTGAGCCCGATATAGATCTCCAATGAATTGGGTAATGCAAAGGAGTTAAAATTTAAGGTTCTCCTAAGAGATATAGGGAATATATTGTGATGGGTATTCCAAATGTAACCATGAGGGTTACTCCCTACGTAAGAATGTTATGAATGCATCAAGTTACATTTATGTCTTATGATTTCATTGATTTATTCATGATTTGATGAGGTATGTTAAAATGATTATGTTTTATGAGTAAATTATGATTTCATTCAAGGACTAATGTTTTCTTTTCATACTTTTATATCCCTTACTGAGCTTTTTATGCTCATCCTATGTTTTTGAAATGTTTTTCATAGGTCAAGGGAATGGTACATGATACGATGATAGTGTCAAGGAAGTGTCAAGAAAGAATCAATGTTTTATTTTTAATATGTTTCCGTTGATGGGAAAAAGGAGTACTATCTTTTATGTAACCACTTTGTTTAAATTTGGAATATAATGCATGTATTATGATCTAATTATCTAAAACTCTAGACCTGAAAAGATCTTCAACGTGTATTCTTAAAGTAACTCAAGATTATGTAATGTTCAAGGTCGGGGCCTTATAGTTACATATTTTCGAAATATAAAAATAGATTATTGTAGGGTTATATAGAATAATTAACAATTACATTTGGGTAAAGATAGAGAAAGCAAAACACGAATGAAAAATGGAGGGTCATGAAGAAAACCTCATAATATGTATGAAAGTGTTCTGAACAAGTACATAGTATCCGAGATAATGAAATGAGATTAATTATTAATTTAATTGATAACCTCTTAAAAATTTACTTTAACTAATAATTGTTTATTTTCATTTATGGAATTTATGATGAGTTATAAGATTCAATTTCATCATTCAGGAGTGTCTATTTCCTTAGTTTTCATGATGATTTCATTTGTTTATAGGTATGGAAGATCATAAAAAATAATAATAGTTATCTAGAATTGAAATTATGTGATATTAATAAACTTATAAATGATTAAATGGTCTTATATTCCTTTTTTTCTAGATGAGATAATAAATCATCAAATAAAACATTAATGATAACCGCTTAGATTATTTTGGCATTTTTTAGATCATCACACACATTTTTTGTTTTATTAGTTCATATTATGTATATATAGATATATATAATCAGTCAAGAATACTAAATAAGTTTTAATATACATTTTATAATCTGGTAAACCATTATAATAGTTTTATGACATTCCTTGAAGGATATATTATAAAATTAAAAATCATCATCCACAGAGGTCGTGAATCGATACATCGCAGACAATGTTTTCATTTTTAGAATAAAAGGGGAAGAGGTAAGAGATTCAAAGATGGATTATTCATTAAAAAAAATATAGTATATGAAATACATTGGATTTATCATTCCACTTTTTGAGAGGGAGGTGTGGAGATGATAAAAAAATAAAAGAAATTTAATAGGAATTAAAAGAAAACAAATAGACGAATTTACCACTTGAAATTCTTCCCTTTGTGAACCTCGTTAGGGGAATTGGGTTTGGAATTTTTTTTAGACCAATGGATCATGGATTTGGGGGAGATACATGGGAAGATAATTGGGAAGAATATGGACAAGATTTAAGGATTTGGATGTGTAAAGAGATGAGGTGGTGAGGGTTTGTATTTATAGGGGAGGATAAAGGTCTTTTTGATAAATTTATTCCTTAGTTAATTATTTTGGCTCAAGAATATCATCAGTGATGTTTCCCATAAATAAATACATTAATAATAGAAGGATATTTTTATATTATTGTCTTACATTAGAAATACATTATTTATAACTCAATAATTCATGTATTTGTTAAATACCATAAAATATTGTATTTCACTATTCAAAAAAAGAAACTACTTTAGAAAAATCATAAAAATACACCCTAACCATTTTTAGATATGTAGCATTAAAAATTGGACTCCATTTTATGAAAATAATTTTATAAATTTGAGAAAATTATTTTTGGAATAAAATCCTAATTTTCTCAAAAAATACTGATATAAAAATTATAACTGATTTTACGACACTTGAATAATTATTTAAGGTCTTGTAAATGTATCTTATAATCATAAGAAAAAATATTAAATTATAAATCTATTTTTTAAAATTAAATATTCTTTTAAAAAATTATATTAATTGTAACAACACCAATATCTTCATTATACTAGGATGTTGTTATGAGATGGATTCGATCTACACTTACACACACCTCCGTCTAGTGGTTATAGAACATACTGTTTCTGTGTTTGGTGAATTTCTGCCTCACGAAATGATGATTGTTCAATATTCTTTTAACACCTTTAATGGTGGCCATTAGGATGTCACTCTATTTATATATGATATATATTATATTTATGTTTTCCTTATGCTTCTGTATTTTTCATTTTTGGCATACCTTTATGGTTTCCATTATGGGTAAACACGATAATTTCATTTTAGGAAGTGCGGACTACCGCCCCCTCAAAGTGATTTGATTCGTTAATACCATATGTGGTATGTATAAAGGATAGATTTAATGATATTATATATGATATTATACTGGAATAATAATATACCTTTATATCATTATGATTTCACTCCATTATGTAAGAAATATAAATGAAAGTAGCGTTCATGCGTACATACGGCTTACCGTCTCCATGAACGGTGCATTTCATTTATTACCTCTAAATGTTATGTAATATTATAAATTCATGTATATACTGGATATATATGATATATATGATATCTACATCACGAATATAATTCTAGATATAATGGATATTTTACCCCATGAACAACTTGTAATTATAAAGAGTTTATTTTTGACTCAAGTACCAATGATCGACAAAACGACCATTATTAACAGAAATAATTACATAGTGTTCATAACATGGAAATAAGTGATATAAAAGGAATGAAGAACTTGAAAAAAGGTTCTTAAGCAAGTATAAATTAACTCAAGTTTATTATTTAGGTGATTAAAGAGCGATCGAGTCATGTCGGACCCGAGGTATGAGACTTTGTCTCAATCTCCTTTCATTGGGGCATATTTTGTTTTATACACAACTTTCTTTTATACGGTGTATAAAACCCCTTTGAAATTTAAATTTATACAAAAAGAATATTTTTTATACAAAGTGGTTTACTATATGACAACAGGAATGTTTTTTTGTCATAAGTAGGCAGCAGCAACAACTTCTCCGCCGTCGTGGACATTATTTGAGTTTCGGCTTCCTCTACAAGCCATAACTTTTTTTAAATGAAAAATAAATACCAAGTTTTAATTTTATTTTATTTTGGTATTGAACATGGATTTCATAGTGTTTTTATTATATCAATGTGTTGTATTGATATCTTGTGATTGAAATGTGGAAATGTTATGTTTCCTTTATGCATGTTTTATGTGATACGATTATGTTATGGTTCTTGGGAATTGTTTATGAAGACGGGTGGTTCCGTGATAAACTAAGGGTGGGTGAGCTCGATATAGCTCTCCAATGCATTGGGTAACGCAAAGGAATTAAACATAAAGGTTTCTCCGAAGTTATTTAGGGAATATACTATGATGGGTATTCCAAACGTAACCATGAGGGTTACTCCATACGTAAGAATGTTATGAATGCCTCAAGTTACCTTTATGTCTTATGATTTAATGTTTTATTCATGATTTGATAAGGTATGTTAAAATTATTATGTTTTATGAGTAAAGTATGATCTCATACATGGATTAATGTTTTTTTTTCAACTTTTATATCCCTTACTGAGCTTTTTATGCTCATCCCATGTTTTTGAAATGTTTTTCACAGGTCAAGGTAAAGGTACATGATGTGATGATAGTGTCAAAGAAGTGTCAAGAAAGAATCCATGTTTTATTTTAAATATGTTTCCGTTGATGGGAAAAATGATTACTATCTTTTATTTAACCACTTTGTTTAAATGTGGAATGTATTTCATGTTTTATGATCTAATTCTCTAAAACTCTAAACCTGAAAAGATCCTCAATGTGTATTCTTGAAGTAACTCAAGATTAAGTAATGTTTAAGGCTGGGGACTTATAGTTAAATATTTTTGAAATATAAAAATAGATTATAGTTGGGTTATATAACAATAATTAACAATTACATTTGGGTAAAGATAGTGAAAGAAAAACACGAATGAAAAATGGAGGGTCATGAAGAAAACCTCATCATATGTAGGAAAGTGTTCTGAACATGTACATAGTATCTGGGATAATGAAATGAGATTAATTATTAATTTAATTGAGAACCTCTTAAATATTTAATTTAACTAAAATTTTTTTATATTCATTTATGGAATTTCTGATGAGTTATAAGATTTAATTTCATCATTCAGGAGTGTCTGTTTCCCTAGTTTTCATGATGAGTTCATTTGTTTACAAGTATGGAAGATCATATAAAATAAGAATAGTTATCCAGAATTGAAATTATATGATATTAATAAACTTATAGATGATTAAATGGTGTTATATTCCATTTTTTCTAGATGAGATAATAAATCATCAAATAAAACATTAATGATAACTGTTTAGATTATTTTGGCATTTTTTAGAGCATCACACTCATTTTTTGTTTTATTAATTCATATTATGTATATATAGATATATATAATCAGTCAGGAATGCTAAATAAGTTTTAATATAAATTTTATAATCAGGTAAACCATTATAATTTTTTTATGAACATCCTTGAAGGCTATATTATAAGTTGAAAAATCATCATCCACAGAGGTCGTGAGTCGATACCTCACAGACAATGTTTTCATTTTTAGAACAAAAGGGGAAGAGGGAAGAGATTCTAAGATGGATTATTCATTAAAAAACAAATATAGTATATAAAATAAACTGTATTTATCATTCCACTTTTGGAGAGGGAGGTGTGGAGATGATAAAAAAATAAAAGAAATTGAAAAGGAATTAAAAGAAAACAAATTGAGGAATTTACCACTAGAACTTCCTCTCTTTGTGAACCTCGTTAGGGGAATTGGGTTTGGAATTTTTTTGAGACCAATGGATCATGGATTTGGGGGAGATACATGGGAAGATAATTGAGAAGAATATGGACATGATTCACGGATTTGGATGTGTAAAGAGAAGAGGTGGTGAGGGTTTGTATTTATAGGGGAGGATAAAGGTCTTTTTGATAAATTTATTCATTAGTTATTTATTTTGGCTCAAGACTATCAACAGTGATGTTTCCCATAAATAAATACATTAATGATAGAAGGATATTTCTATATTATGGTCTTTCATTAGACATACATCATTTATAACTCAATAATTCATGTATTTGTGAAATACTATAAAATATTGTATTTCACTACTCAAAAAAAAGCAACAACTTTAGAAAAATCCTAAAAATACACCCAAACCATTTTTTGATATGTAGCATTAAAAAATGGATGCAATTTTATGAAAATAATTTTATAAATGTGATAAAATTATTTTTTCAATAAAATCATAATTTACACAAAAAAATACTGATATAAAATTTATAACTGATTTTGAGACACTTGAATAATTATTTAAGGTCTTTTAAATGTATCTTGTAATCATAAGAAAAAATATTAATTTATAAATATATTTTTTTAAATTAAATTTTCTTTTAAAATATTATATTAATTGTAAAATATTTACTTAACATTTACACTTTATAGAATACCAACACATAATTTATCATTTAAAAAAGGATTTACTTACCCAATGATTTAGATATATCATTTTTCATTTCTAAGATACCCATATTTTATTTACACATTAATAGGTGAGGTTACTATTATATTTTCCAGATTACTATTCTTAATGGTCATATCACTAATTCAATGGTCAATTTACTATTCCATTGGTATAGGTCCTTAATTTATAAAAATAACCCTTATTTAATTCATTTTTCATTTATAATGTTTTACTTTGTTTTATATGTAATTTTGTGAAATTTAAACTTTCACACATTATTATAAGAAGGTAAATTTCATTGAAAAAATATTGGGTTCTTATAAAACTAGTAATTTTCTCACAACCTACATGTAAATTTTGTTGTTTGTAGATTTTGTATTGTAAGATTCATTTAAAATGATATAAATCTTATAGTAGGATGGATTTTAAAATTACTACATCTTTTTGGTTTGGTCAATTTAGAGGTGACAGCTGGTCGTGTGGGTTTTCATATACTTTCTCATCTATATTTCTATGACTTAGATTATATGTCTTTGTGTTATCTAAAATATTTCTACTTCATACTCTATCCTTAATTATTATATTATTTATGTTCAATACTATTTTTTGAAATCGTATTTTACCTATATTAAATAATGGGTCGGTTCAGATGAATTTTCTTGTTGACCTGGGATGGTTCGCTACATCAATATCCCTCTATGTTCGTCTATATATATGAAAATTATAATCTATGCTTAATTTAATATGGGAAACCCATCACAGCCTAAAAAAATTCCAAAATCTGGATGTTAACATCAGATATCTGTTACAAACAAATATAGAGGTACCCTATGAAGCCTCACAATCTCTTAGAAAAACATGCCCCAATTTTATTCCAATCCCTTAAACTACTTGAATGTTTGGAAATGTGTTGAATTTTTTATTTGATCAATGATCACCCAAATAACTTCTTTCCCACTAAAATTCCATGGAAAATCGAGGATGAAATCTATGTAAATCTCATACCACTTTTATACCAAAAATGTGTAGAGGCTATAATAACCCTACACCTCTCCAGTGTTCCACCTTAATTCTTTGACAAGTAAGACACCATGAAAAAAATCTGCTCTCAACCGTCTCATTCCTTTCAACCAATTCCAACACCTCATGTTATTATACATCTTGGTATCCAATGGGTGCATGGACCAGTAATAATGGTTTACACTATCAAAAAAATATTTTCTAAAAATAATAACAACCAAAATACTACGGAAGTACAAAGATCCTCTAGGAGACTGAGACCACTCACCCGAGCTCTACACACCATAATGGATTTCACTAATGTGTTGGAACTCAGTGTTTTCCACCCGATCAAGAAAAAGTAACTCACGAAAGGATGATTCGTCTTTTATTGAATATATGAACACATTCCCACTAACCTATTCCACTTTCAAGATCATCTCATCAAATATACTTATCAGAGAACCCTACTCAACTAATTTCTTCATGGCTGGAGTTGGTAATTTTCTACTCAACATTGGAAAAATCAAATTCTCTTTCTAATGAGTATAAGAAATTTCAAAATGAAATGTCTGAAGATAGTATACCTAGTGTCTTTGTTATAAATTCAAACCTTTCTGAGTAAAAATATATTTTCAAAACTTATGATTAGATTATTCTGTAAACCACTCCACAAAGAGATAATGACACCCCATATTGAGTTCATCCATAACATAAGCCAAATCAAAATCCTGGGACGTGTAGTTCTTATCAGGAGGTTGTAATTGGTGAGAGCCATAAGACACAACTAGTTTCCCCTCCATGAAGACAAACCCCAAACCCATACTGAGAGCATTGAAGAAAACACCATAACAAAACCCTAGTTTTAGAACAATAAAAACTAGATTTGAAGTCAACCTCACCTTCATATCCTTAAAATATATTTGACACTTTTCATTCTATTAAAAATTTACACACTTATGGGTTAAAGGTGTCATCAAATAAATGATCTTGGAGAAGTCTTGAATAGGCTTTCTATTGTAATAATCCAAAACCAAGAAGATCTGATCTCAAGCATATTTCTAGACTGATCACAATAAATAATTTCCTATACTTTTTTTGAAACTACTGAAATGCCCCTATCAGATATCACATTCCCCAGAAACTTCACCTCTCAGATCCAAAGGTCACAATTGGAAACTTAACATTCAGTTGATTCTATTTCAATATTTGAATAATGATATCCCAATGGTTCATATGCTCCTAATCTGATATAAAGATGACCAAATTATCATCCACAAACCTAATAATAAAAGAGTCAACGAACCAATGAATGATCCAGTTCATCAAATGCATAAACACCACAAGACCATCAGTGAGATCCAATGGAATAAACAAGAATTCCTAATGTCTATACCGACTCCTAAAAGATGAATTAGATATATACTATTCTCAAAATCTCAATAAGGTAAACCCTTACTATAGGTAAATATTATTAAACAAATGATCCCCACTAATGTGATCAAAGAGACAATCAATCATTGGAAAAGAATATTTTTTCTTAACAGTTACCCGATTCAACTTTGGATAACCAATACAATGCCTATGACTCATATATTCCTTCATATAAAAGAGGATAGGTGAATCCCACAATTAAATATTGGGAATAATAAATCCTTTATCCTCTAGGTTCTCAAGCTGGACCTCAAGTTCCACAAACTCAGAAGGTGTCATATCGTATCATGATATTGAAAAAAGCATCACACAAGGGAGCATGTCAATTGTAAAATCGACCTCTCTATATCGAGGAAAACTAAAAACATCATCTAGAAATACCTCAAGGGACTCACACACTACTGTAGGAATTTGACCACCCAATCAAGGGATCACTAAATCAATAAAAATTTATGAAAACTAACATGATATTACCCCAACATATGAAACAACATGACCTACCATTCCTAATCTAGAGTCTCACTAACCTACGAAAAACATGAGTGACCCCATCACAATATTAGAAATGAACTTGAATATGACAAAAGTCTGTTTGAACCATAAACCTAGTCATCTAAACCATGCCAATAATTATTTTTAATAAATCAATATCAAGCACTAATAAGTACCACACCACCTTAAAGTCAGCTATAATCACCCAACATGTGGGGCATCTGAAAAATTATTCATACCTCCTACCCAAAGGTGGGGAAAGATCCGACAAGAATGGTATAATTTTATAATTCTAGATCAACTTGTCAACTAAAATTGAATTTATAAAATAATGATTAGAACCCATATCAAAAAAATCTAGCACCATATAAGATGATATAAACGCCATTCCTCTAACAACAGTTTCTCATTATTCAAATTCCCCTGGTGCATACTTCACTTCATAATGTCATCTGGACTTTCCCACATTAACATATCCCTTGGCCTAAGGATTAGACCTACCACCCTTGTAATCATATGCACAAACCTTTGAACCCTTGTTGAGAGTGGATATTTCCCTACTTCTTAGTATATCTTTTAAAAAATCACTATAGATATCCAGATTGTAAAAGATGATAGGTCCTAGGAGCATCCACAAATTTAGGCATTCTATTTCCAATTTTTCCATAGTGGTAGTAGACAACTCACTACTTTCCTTTCTTTACCCCTAAGACTCATCATGATAAAAAATTGACCACTCTAATACTTCTTTTTCAGGTTAGAATATATACTCTGGCTAACCATTTTGGCAGCTAAAGCTCCACCCAAACCAATCCTCGCATCTAGGTCTAACTCAACTAAATATTCCTTATCAACCACCTATATATATGTTAGATGGAACAAGAGTATCAACATCAACCAAATCTCAGGCTACACACCTAAAAATAACCTCTAATCCTTCAAGAAATCAATATTGACAAGCTCTGCTGTTAGATACACTAACTAAACAAAATAGGAAGGATACTGTAGAATGGTACGCTTCCCCTTCTCTAAGGGCAGAAACTCAAGGGTCATTGCCACTTGAAATGTCCCCGAATAATATTTACTGTTAAATATTTTATTGAAGTAATCCTAGGTAAGATCCCCATGAAGAAAAACGTACATAATAGAGTCCCAAAATATCATTCTTGTTCCCTCTAGAATATACGTGGACATGCCAACCTATAATCATCGAGTGTCTTCAAGAATTTGAAGATCCTCTCTATCCACTCAAGACACTCCTCATATTCCTGATGTCATTTTTAACCATGAAAGATGGGTGGATGCTGCTTAGTAAATTCAGAGCCATGATCCAATACACATACTGGGTTCCTGACACCCACTTGACCAAGATTCTGAATTGTTTTGATAACACCTTTTAACAAAGTATGGTCCACTAGATGATTCTCCCAAGGAACCTATCTCAAATATTCCTCTCTTATATTTGGAAGATCTCATCTTGGAGGAATTTTCTAGAAAAAGAAAAAAAACCAACCATCAACGACCAAATTCATAAACCATAGGACCAACTTTAAGTATTAGTGGTAAATATTTAATCATTAATAATTTAATGTAACCAAAATAGACATTACATTAAATAGAACATTACAATTTAAATAAAAAACCCATAGATTTCATTAAAATGACTTCAAATTCGAAACCTCAAACCTTGAAAAAGTCCCTGACCTCCCATGGTAATTTAGTTTCAGTCATGGAAGTGAGATGGTTTGGCCCATTTACTAATACTTTTATCTGAATTATGATGGTTCTAACTCTAGTCTACCCAAGAAATAGAACCAAACTCTAGTAGTGCTAACACAATTTAGGCTGATCATTCCCTTTTATACCAAATTTTATTGAACCAACCTGGGTCAACTAGACATGTCACATGAACCAACCCGTCACTTAATAAAGGTAGAAAAAGATAACAAAAAATCAGACTTGATTATGAAAACACAAGACATACAACCGGATTACAAAGAAAAAAGAGTTTATACACCATAAATACATTCAATACAAGCCAAAAAATGATGAACTAGAAAGTATATCAAAACCCAATGTGATCAACAATCACCTCTAGACCAGCCCAAATTGAAAGAAACAAAATCAAGAGATGCCAACATTCATGAATATGATCTTCCCTTTTCCTTAATCCAATAATAAAACATCTACCAACATCTAATGTCACAAGTAGGGTGTGAGAAAAATCCCAGCAAGATACCAACATAGTTTCAATAAAAAATTTAATACCAGGAACGAAATAATTATATCTTTTAAAACAAATAGTTTAACAAATAATTTTCATGAAATAAAACTAGTTTTAAACCATTTTCCCACTGGTTTTCATAAAATCCTGAGATATTATCAAATAAGAAATATTACAATTAGAAATGATAAAATAGGAAATCATATCCCCACATTTAGAGGTAAATAGGTAAACACATGTCCATGAAACAAACTATCATGCGAATCTATGTCATAAATCCACATATAAAATCTTATGATAAAAAATTCATGATAAAAAAATAATGTGATAAATAACCATAAATGACAAAGAACCTCACATATTGGGATTTAGACTGTGGAAAACATCGTACTAGACACTCACCAGCCTAAAAAAGAATAAATTATATCTAACATATATCGAGACCTTCTAGTTGATATCAAAAAGGTTACATCCTAGTGGTTCACCACACATTATTGCTACTCATGTCTCATTTTTGAAACACCCATGGTTCCCAATGTGAAATTTACCAAAACATATTCCAAAAGATTCTCAATATTTTGTTAACCATTTTCAAATCCCTAACAATATACTTCATATTTTTAAAACCCATTTCCAATTCATGAAAATCCATTTAAAAAGAAAAAACCCTTTTTGAAATCATTTTTCTTTCTTAGAAATCATTTGAAAACATTTATCAGTTAAATAAAATAATAACCCAATGAAATTCATCAGTAATGAATATAATTCTAAAAATTAACTCATTGTATAGAAACATAAACATCAAAATTATATAAACCAATCTTATTTGGACAACAGTGATCACAAACCAAGAGAAAGTCCTCTAAAATACAAGTCATGCAATGAAACTAAAATAGATCAATAGAAAACACTATTCGATCAGAATGAAACAACCAAACCATTGCCATAACCAAAACCAAAGAAGAACCAGACGGATTACATTCCTAGAGAAAATCATCCCAACCCCAATGATGATCAATTTCTAAAAAATGATATGTAAGGAAATGACTCATAGAAAATCACTTAGAAGTAGCCTCTAGGACAAGGGAAATGAATCTTATATGAATGAAATGATAATTTCAGCCAAACCACCATGTTAAAACAAACCCTTTGTAATTTACATAGATTTTAATCTGATTACACATCGTATAATCCTCGAATCTCACATACACCGACAATCCCATTACCTGTTTATTAGAAACTTTATTTTTACCGTTACACGGATTAAAACATTTACAGGGCATGTAAACCTGTCATGATATGTATCAAATTTATATTTTATTCTTGGTGAACATTAAATGGAATTAACTCCCATTAAAAGAAATGTAATTTCTTATTGAGTAGAAAAAACTACTGCCTTATGCTGAATATTCCAAAAAAATCCCTAACTTCACCATTACATGTATCATACCAATTAATTAATATAATTACTCAACCGAACAAAATGGAAAACCAAATAAAAGGATTAAATATACCTAATAGAATATTAATAGGGTCTTACATATGTAATGATTGTTTTTAATGGTATTGTATCATAGTTTTATATTAACGGAATTTTTTTTCACTTAATCATGCGTGATGAATATATTACATGAATAATAAAATTATAAAACCCCCTTACTATATGGATTTGGTATATCTCTAATAGATTATCACCATGGTTTTTCCAATACCTAAATAAATAAATCAATTAAATACCTATTTCCATGAACCATTATTTTGGACATAAATCCACCTTAATAATCACATTGATTCTAAAAAAATAATTTTTCTGAAGAAGAGGTAATGTCCCTAACCAGGCATTTTATTTTATTTATTCCTCAAAATCCTTCAATTATTATCAAAACATTATGATATAATAAAATCAGTATATTCTATATAGATAAATGTTATTATTTTAATTTAATAACATATATCCTTATCTTATTCCACCAAATGGGTTACGAAACCATCGTTCGGTGGTAAGACGAACCACCGCCTCAAAAACAGATCTTATTTGTTATCTAACAACACCTCTCAAGGATAAATATAATGATGTATTGATTATTTATATATATATTTATGATATTATTATAATTAATAAATCAGGATTTTTCATATTTCTTCATAGTCTACATTCTATGGGAATACGATAACATCGTTCATGTTTATAGTGAACTACCGCCTTTGGAAGCGATGTGATTCATTTTTCACATGCGCTTCACATTGAAGGTAATGTAGAATTTTTTGAACAATAACATGTAATATATATGAAATAAAAAATATTTTTAATAGGTAATATATCATTTACCTTTCTCTCATCCCATCTGTTGATAAAATGGAAACAACGTTCATATATACGTATGGCCTATCATCTCTATTGATGGTTTATTTTAATATCAATATCTAACAATATGAATTACTATAAAAACATATATAATGAATATATATAATATTTATATCATGTTTTACATTATAAAGAAAATGCAACAACCCAAAATTTTATCAAATGGAATTACCTTCTTATAATTATTTCATATAATATAAACCACATACAATCACTTTGAGGCCACAATAAAAACATTATAAATAAAGAATGAATGAGGTAAGATGGATTTGTAGAAGTTATGGAACAAATATCAATGAAATAGTAACTTGAACATTGGAATAATAATCTGACCATTAGTATTATTAAATCTTCCAACCAAATAGTAAAATCATCTATGATGTTATGATTAGAATTTAGGCATCTCATATATTCAAATACGATATAATTATATCATATTATATGTAATTAAATATTTTAAAAAACTATTAATTAAGTGTTGGTATTTTTATAAAACATAAATGTTTATTTATAAATTTTTAATTATTATAATTATTTAAAAAAAATGAATTTTCATAATATTAATTCATATATTAATTTTTTTTCTTAGTATTTTAATATGATTTTATAAGACCTTAATTAATTTTTCAATGTGTTATAAAATCACTTATAATTTTAAAATAAACATTTCCCATGTAAATGATGATTTTCATAAATAAATAACTTTATCTTATTTAGAAAATTATTATCATAAAATGGAGTTAAAGTTTTTTATTCTACATATATAAAAATGTTTAGGATAATTTTTTTAATTTTTCTAGAATACATAATTGTTCTGTGAATAGAAAAAAAAGATAATTTACGATAAAAACTAAATACATGAATTTTAGAGTAATTATTGAGTTAATGATGATGTAAGACCAAAATATATAACTCTCACTAATTATTTTAATATATTTAGTGATAATTTTCAAACCATTCATAGTCTTTAGCCAAAATAATAAATTGATGAATAAAATAATGAGAAAAAACACCCATATCATCCACTATAAATGTCCCCCCTCACCACCTCTTTTCCTCAAAAATTCAAAGAATTAAATATTGTAATTTTTTTAAAATAATCTTTCCAATAAACATTTCCATTTACATGATCCCTTGGTCTTATAAAAATACAAATCCCTTTTCCCTAAGGCGGTTGTCAAGGGGGAGGAATTAAAGAGGTAAAATCCTCTTTCATTTTCTTATATTTTCATTTCAATTTCATTTATTTGATTATCTGCTCCTCAAATATACCAATCCAATAGTCCTGATAACTCTATTAGATTTTATATAATGTATTTTTATTATGTTAATGGAATAATTCATCTTCTGATCACTTCTCTTTTCCTTTTATTCTAAAAATGAAAATATTGTCCGTGGTTTGTCGATTCATTGCCACCATGGACGATGCATTTTCATTTTTCACTACCACCTTCAGGGATGGTTAGAAAACCAAAAATATGGTTAAATAAGATTGTATTATACATATTATAAGTAATATAATGTTATATAATAAATATATAAACATTATATTATGTAAAATGATTTGAGTTTGTGATGGTTGTAAAATACGCCAATCAAATTCAATAATTTTCATAACTATTAATCTAATGATTCAACCTCATAAAAAATAAAAAATGAATTATATGATTATTTAATATTATAAAGATTCATTAATAATATATAATTTCAATTTTGTTCAGCTATTCAAAATTTACATAAACTTTCGTACTCATATACAAGCGAATCAATCATGAAAGCCAAGAAAACTAACACTGTAGAAAAATAATGTTAAACTACATAACCCCTAAAAAAGAACATAAAATAACATAATAAAACTATAATCAATCAAATTCATGTATAAATTTTTATTTATTTTTTAAATAATGAATTAAATTTTATTAGCCATGATATTAAAGTGAAGAAATCATTCAAACATAATGTAAGCGGATTCTTGGACCCAACTCTCCTTCTTGGGTTTTCCCTCTTTATCTAAATTTTTAATATGAATGTTTATAGCGACCCAAGCCTTTTACATATAACATTACATGATTTTTATCACAATTAAATATCAGAGTACAAGCCAAGGATGGTTAAGTCTAGCGTCTTGGAAGACTAGGTACATATAACATAAAACATGGGGCTAAATAACACTTCTTTATTTAGTCTCCATAAAGTGCTCCTAACTTCCTTTGAGCCCTTACATCTACCTAGGGTACTCTAGGGAACACATGAACATTGGGATGAGCTAAAAAGCTCAGTAAGGTAATGAATATAAGGACAAATCTTAAGCACAAGAGTTAGGAGGCATGACATAGTTATATCCAAAGCATGGAACAAATGAAATCATATCATATAATCATGAGATCATATAAACATGGAATAATATAAATGAAGAATAATCATAAAAAACATTTTTTAATGGGTTAAGGAAAACCACCAATCCCATTTCCCATTTTAGTACGGGTCAAGGCTAACTGCCAATCCTGTTTCCCATCGCATCTCATGAGACTTAACTTTACCCAATGCATTGGAGCGCTATCTGGGCACACCCATCAAAAAACATTCATGAATATTATTTCCATATAAATATTATTACCACATATATAATCATACATAATGAACCATACATAAACATAAGGCTGCTAATGGAAAGAATTGGGTACCACAATCATGACATAATTCATAACCAATGGGTGTATCAATAAAGTGTCCATTAAAGGAAAATATTAGAACATACATGGACGTTAATTGGGTATAATAGTCATATAGCATCGTAATTGGTTCCAAACAAAGTGACAGAATATAATAAATGTATTTTAGAAACATTAACATTAAAACATTATTTTGCGGTTTTAAGAAAAATACTATAGAGATTTTCAAATAGAAAATAGGAAATTATTTTATATAAAACCAGAAATGAATCAAGAAGGTTTTAATAATAAAAATACAGATTTTATAAAATAAATTGTTTCTTAAATCAGATGATTGAGTGAACATGAAATTTGGGTAAAAATTCGGGATGTCACCTTAAAACATGTTAGCTTATCAGAAAGTTATAAGGAGGGAATCTTTTAAATACACGTATATCCATGAAAGAAAGTGATGAAAGGGTATTGATATAATTTGTTTTTACAAATAACCAGAACATATAAGATTCAAATAGATATATAAGATAAAACCATTTTGAAAGAATGATAAAGCAACCCTGAAGAACAAATATGGTTCGGGTAGAATTCGTTACGGTTTTATTGGCATGGTGTCAGGTGTAACTAAGAGGGATTGAGAACATATAGAAGGGGTTTCTAATCACTTATAAAACATCAAGGAAGTATGGGTGAGGTGCTAAAACATATACCATCATATTTTATTACACATAAAAAGGTATAGCATATAGGACAATCTTAGTTAAAATAGAAATATAGAGGATCACTTACCTTAAATCCATTAGTGATCTCCACTTGTATTTAAAGACCTAAATAAACAAAATAGGACTATTGATTCATAATTCCGAAACCTATTATATATGTGATTGATTTGTCATAACCATTTTGGTTCATTTATGGCTTTTTTGATTAGTCATAAGGTTCAATTTCATTGCTCGGGCTCATTTGTTTACATGGTTTTAAAAGATCGGTTCACTTATATTCAAGTTCGAATAAACATGTAATATGGAAGTGGTTGTTCAGAAATAAATTTATATTCTATTAGTGAAAATACAAGAGATTTCATGGTTTTATATTTAATTTGGTTACTTATATTGAAGTCTAACTATTATATAAAACTATAGTGACAACCTTTTTTGTTAATCGGTCGGTTTGATTACTAAGAACATGTTTTGGTTTATAACTTAATACCATTTGTAAAAAAGGGTTACAGAAATAAAAATAGAATATATTACATATATAATAATATGGTTCAACCATAACACAAATGGTTTCATGACCATAATTAACGATAATAATAGAAATTGATAAACTGTTGTCCTTGAATGTGCTAAATTAGCACATCTCAAACGGCGATTTCATTTAATTAAAATAAAAGATGTGGAAAGGAGAGAAGATAATGAAATATCCCATTAGAATGAAAACATTTTCAGTAAATGTATATTACTATAGTTATTATTGTATTTGGTTTAAGGGACGTGAGGAATGAAAAAAAGAAAAGAACTTAAATGAAATGAAGGAATTGGAAAGAGGAATTTACCTCTTGAGACTTCCTCCTTTGATAACATCTTAAGGGGAGAGGTTTTTGTATTTTGAAGAGGATATGGGATTTTGGAAGTGGGGTAGGATATTGGGGAGATATTTGGGTAGAATATTGGAAAGGTACAAGGCTTTATAGGAGTGAAGAGAAGAGGGAGTGGGGGGGGGGGGTTATAGTGGAGGAAAGAGATGCTTTCTCAATATAAAATTCATTAATTTATTATTTCTCCACAAGATAAAGAATAGTAAGTCTTTCTCAACCAAAAATATTAATTTTATCATGTGATCTTGAACCAAGTGGTCTTACATCAGAAAAAAATCATACATGAATATATCATTAGCTTATTTAGATTATTTTGTAAATTATGGTATTTCACTATTCATAAAAAATTCACGTTTTCAGAAAAATCCCAAAAATTCACCCAAACCAATTTTAGGCATGTATAATCAAAAAATGAATTCCATTTTCCAGAAATAAGTTTCTAAATATTATTATTTTAATATTTAATAAAATCATATTTTATTATCAAAAAGCAGTATTAAAACATTCATTTACTCATTCTAAAATATAGGTATATCATACTTTCAACATGAATAATATTTATATATTATCATAGGAAAGGTTACTATTCATTAGGGTATATCAATATTCATAAGGGTATGTTAATATTAATAAGGGTAGGTTAGTATTCACTATTATGTATGTTTTTCTTATTAGACTCCAAATAACTTACTGATTGCAACCATGTTTGTCAAATTTTCGATATTCCAAACACAGAAGTGAAAAAATTATGTTTAAAAGTCACTTATCTCAAAGTAGTTTATTATGTTTTGTTTTCATGTGATTTTATGACATATTTATAAGAAGAGAATTTTCATTGAAAAACATTGGATCGTTACATTTTTCCCCATTAAAAAATTTCGCCCATGAAATTCCATTTTACATTCTAGGCCAAAACCAGATGTGGGTACTTTTCCTTCATTGCTTCCTCTAGTCCCCATGTTGCCTCTTAATACTTATGGTTTCTCCCTATTACCTTGACCATATGAGTAGTCTTGTTCCATAGAACATTGTCTCTACGATCCAAGATCTTTACTGGCTACTCCTCATAGGAAAGATCATCCTCCAACTATACCACTTCTAAAGAGAGTACATGTGAAGGGTCTGGTATATACTTCCTTAAGAGGGATTCATGATAGACAAAATGTACTTTATACATGGTAGGTGTAAGTTCTAGTCGATAGGCCATAACTATGACATGATCAAGGATCTCGAAGGGGCTGATGTACCTGGGAATTAACTTGCCTTTCTTTCTGAACCTCATGACCTTCTTCCACGGAGATATGCATAGGAATACCATGTCTTAGACTATGAACTCATGGTCTCGTCGACGGTTATCTGTATAACTTTTATGTCGACTTTTGGCTAACATGATATGTTGTTGAATTGTTTTCACCTTCTCCACCATTTCATTGACCATTTGAGGTCTTATCAGCTTACGCTAACTGAATTAATCCCAACAAGCCAGTGTTCTTCACCTTTTCCCATAAAGGGCTTCATATGGTGCCATTCAGATGCTCGAGTGGAAACTGTTGTTGTATGAGAATTCAACTAGTGGAATATGTTGGTCATATCCTCATTTTAATTCCATCTAACATGCTCTCAACATGTCTTCTAGTGTCCAAATAGTACGCTCATATTGGCCATCAGTTTGAGGATGATAGGCCATACTAAATTTCAGTTCAGTTCTTAGAGTATATTAGAGACTTCTCCAGAACATTGTGGTGAGTTTGGGATCACGATCAGATAAAATAAATAGTGGTGCTCCATGATGCCTTACCACTTCTTTGATGTAAATCTGTGAAAGTTGATCCAATGAGAAGACCTCTTGAACTGTGATAAAGTGTGTTTTCATTGTATGATGATGCACAATGACACATATTGCATTATTTCTTTTGGATGTCCTTGGAAGTCTAGTGACAAAGTCCATGGTAATGTTCTCCCACTTCAATGCTGGTATGGGTAGTTTTTGCATCATCCCCTTAGACTTTTGTCTCTCATCCTTCACATGCTGACATTCCAGGCACTTTGATGTATATTCAGCAATCTCCATTTTCATATTGCCTCACGAAAAGTTTTATCGGAGATCTTGATACATCTTTGTGCTCCCTGGGTGGATAGAGAAGGTCGAGCTATGTGCATCATTCAATAGCTCATTCTTTATCTCTGGATCAGTTGGTACACATAATCGTGTCCGAAATCTTACAAAACCTTCCTCATCTATTTTTAAGTCAAAGGATTTCCCATTTCTAATAGCTTCCTCCCTTTTTATGAATTTCCACATCTTTTATTTGAGAATCCTTTATTTTCTCTAATGGGGATGGTTGAGCAATCCTTTTCGAAAGGATTGATGATATTCCTCCATTAATGATTCCCATTTCCATCATTTTAGAATTTAGAAAGATCAGATCCTTTTCAATTCTCATCATTGATAAAAATCCAAGATCATTTCAACTTAGAGCATTTTCCACCTTGTTTTCCTTACCGGGATGATAGTGGATTGAGCTGTTATAATCCTTGATGATTTCTATGCACCTTTTCTAGCGCATATTAATCTCTTTTTGTGTGAATATATATTTCAGAATCTTGTGGTTAGTATATATCTCACACTTCTCCCTATAGAGATAATGTCGCCAGATATTCAACGCAAAGACCACCACGGCCAGCTCCAGATCATGTGTGGGATAGTTTTGCTCATGGATTTTTAGCTGCATTGAGGCATAGGCTATAACTTTGTTATTTTTCAATAGCACACAACCTAATACCTTCTTATAAGCATCATAATACACCACAAAGTGTTCTCCACTTGAAGGGAGTTTGATTATTGGCGCAGTGATAAGTGTCTTTTTTAACTCCTTGAAACTATCTTCACATTCCTGTGTCCCGACAAACTTTACTCCCTTCCATGTCCGAATGGTCATTGTGTTTTACAATCATGAAATGTTCTTCAAGAATCGTCGATAATACCCATCTAGACTAAAAAAGCTTTGGATATCCATTACAGAAGTTGGCCTGGGCCACTCTTCAATTGCCTTTGTCTTGGAAGGGTCCACATATATCCCTTTACTGGTGATAACGTTCCCCATGAATGATACTTCCTCCATCCAGAACTCACATTTACTATACATTTCATACAACTTCACCCTTTACAATGTATTTAACATAGTATTCAAATGCTCCTCATGTTTCTCCATGCTCTTGGAGTATATCATAATATCATCAATAAAGACTACCACAAATTTGACAAGGTATTCTATAAAGATTCTATTCATTAAATCCATGAAAATTTATGGAGCATTAGTGAGTCCAAAGGGCATCACTATGAACTCATAGTGTCCATACCTCATTCGAAAGGCAGTCTTGGGAATATCTTCCTTCCTCACCTTTAGTTGGTGATATCTCGACCAACGGTCCACCTTAGAGAAATAACTGGCCCCACAAAGCTGATCGAACAAGTCATCTATCCATGACAGTGGATACTTGGTCTTTATATTTATTCTATTAAGCACAAAAAAATCAATGAAGAGGTGCATTGATCTATCCTTCATCATGACGAAGGGGATTGGCACAACCCATGTTGAATCACTCGAGCATTTAAAACCCATCTCCATATACTCCTGTAACTGCTACTTCAACTCTTCCATCTCTACAGTGGCCATTCTGTAAGATGTCTTTGAGAGAGGCAGAGATCCAGAGATAAGTTCAATTGAGAACTCAACCTATCGTTCAAGAGGAAGACCAGTCAACTCTTCAGGGAATATGTCAATGTAAACCCTCATGATGGACATGACTTGAAGCCTGATTATATCCTTTTTCTCAATCATTTGATCTAGATATGCTTGCTCATAAGGTAAAAATATCCACACATGAGACGAAGATCCTCAAAGAGATTCACATTCCTCCTTACACTTGTAATGAATCATGGGATGCTTTGGGATGTGAAGAGTGATCTCTCATTCCCAAAAATTGATGATGGACTTGTAATAAGATAGCCAATCCATGCCCATGATATCGTCACACTCCACTAAAGTAAGTATGATGAGATTTGCTGGGAGGTTCAGTCCAAAAAAATTAACCAGGTAGAAGTTATAAACCATGGACGCAATAATTTCCCCATTCTTTATTATCACAGATAACTTTTTCTCCCAATTTTGAGTTGGATTTTGAATAGTTCTACTAAACTTGCATGATATGAAAGAATGCATAGAACCATAACCAAATAGTATGTTCTCTATTATTGAATGAATAACTAGCATACCTATCACCACATCATTGTTCATCTACAAATCAGCAGTAGTGATAGAATTATCCCTTCCTTGTTGCCATGGATGTTGTTTCTGATTGTCTCCGACAACCCTCATCTTAGGGAAATTGTTTTCATAATTCCCATGTTCATTGTAGTTGCAATAATGCACTACAGGTTGAGTGTTGACTTGATCCTTCCTTTCTTCTTTCGCATTAGTGGGATTCTTCATATCCCGGTGGAAGTTCTTGGCCAGATGACCAAACATTCCACATTTGAAGCAATTCATGGTTCTCTTTAGACAATTACCAGGATGCTTCTTCCCACACTTTTTTCAAGGGGAAAAGCTAGGCTTCATTCTATCATGGGATTTTTTTGAAGAACCGCCGATGTTGTTCACTATTTTCTGCTTCTTGTCACTGGGCCCATGAGACCATTGGGAGTCTCCAATCTCCATTTCAACCTTGAGGGCACAATGGAAAATCTCCTCATAACTGTCAATGTCTAGAATTGCCAAAACTTTTTGTAGACTCAGCTTTAGTTCACTAAAGAAGCGACCAAACTTTATTTTGGTGTTCATGACAAAGCCAGAGGCATACCTTGTAGGCCTGGTAAAGTTTGCTTCATATGCCCTGATGGACCCATCTTCCTTCTGCTTGAGTCCAAGGAACTCTCTTTCCATCTTGAGATGGAGGGTTAGAGGAAAATATTTGTTGAAAAACATCCTCTTGAATTCCTCCCAATCAATGGAATCAATCTCTTCTTGGGACTTTGTAATCATGATGAGTGTCCACCACTAATCAGCTTCCCCATCAAAATGATAGACCGCCAGTACATCCTTTTCCTCTTCCATGCCCTAGAGGATGAAGAATATTTTTCAATGGAGTTAATCCATTGTTTCGTGAGGACGAGATCAAAAGACTCTCTAAACATGGGAGGACTTTTCCTAATGAAGGATTCTACGACAACTTTCCCTTTCCATGGAGGAGGAGGGCGTTCTGCATGATTTAAGTAATTATTCATAACTTGAGCTAGCAGAATGTTCTGTCATGATGTTCTAAGCACCCGCTCCCATCATGTCAGTCATATCATTAGGGAAATATTCACATTGCCTGTCACATTGGTTGTTGGAAGATGTACTTCTATTTCCCGCCATTAACTAAAAAAATGCATAATTAGAGGTCTTGAATACTTAGTTATTGAGGATAAAAAGGAAACTTTGAACATAGAAGGATAAACTTACAATGAAGAAGTATATCCTAACTAGTGATTACTTATGTTTATATCTAGGTTATCCTTAATCTATTTCTTAAATTATATTCTTATGGGATTTTTCCCCTTAACAATGGTATGTAATAAGCTTGTTAATCTTCCATATCATATACCCCAGGAGTGTTGTAACCAAGAGTTCAACAAGGTCCATTTTTGTGCACCATTTCTCGTTCGAGTCAAGCTCTAAGCGGTGTTTTTGGGTTTTACCCCTAGATAAATTTGTGACAGATCCGCCTCTACCTACTCATATGTGGACAAGGATGTATTTTCTTAGTAAACCACTTAAATAGTACTCACCAAAATTTAGGAATTTTATCTTATACATAGTATCACCCTTAAGGTCCTCACTAAGTTTCTCTATTACTAATCTCCAAAAATAACTAGAACATCCTCTCATACTAACTATAACATCCCAAGCCTTTTACATATAACATGACATGATTTTCAGCATAATTATATATCAGAGTACAAGCCTACGATCATTAAGTCTAGTGTCATGGAAGAATAGGTACATGTAACATAAAACATGGGGCTAAAAAACACTTATTTATTTAATCTCCATAAAGTGCTCTTAACTTCCTTTGAGGCCTTACATATGCATAGAGTACCTTGGGGAACACATGAACAAAAGGATGAGCAAAATAGCCCAGTAAAGGAATGAACATAAGGATACATCTTAAGAACAAGAGTTAGGAGGCATGACATAGTGATATCCAATGCATGAAACATATGAAATCATATCTTATAAGCATGGGATCATATAAAAATGTAATCATATAAATGTGGCAGAATCATAAAACATTTATTTAGTATGGGTCAAGGAAAACTGGAAATCTCGTTTCCCATTTTAGTATGGGTCAAGGCTAACCTCCAATCCGGTTTCACATTGCATCTCACGAGACTTAACTTTACCCGATGAATTAGAGTGCTATTTGGGCACACCCATCTCAACATTTTCATTAATATTATTGCCACATATATATTCTTACCAAATATATTATCATACATAATCAACCATACATAAACATAAGGCTACCCATGGAAATAATTGGGTACCACAATCATGACATAAGTCATAACCAATGGGCATATTACGAAAGTGTCCATGAAAGGAATGTATTGGAATATAAATGGACTTTAATAGGTTATAATAGTCATATAACATGGTAAGTGGTGCCAAACATAAGTGAAAACATATATAAAAATGTATTTTAGAAACAGTAACATTAAAACATTCTTGTGCGGTTTTAAGGAAAATACTATCGAGCATTTCAAATAGAAAAAAAGAAATTATTTTATATAAAACCAGAATTTAACAATGATGGTTTTAATAATAAAAATAATGATTTTATAAAGACAATGGTGTCTTAAAAAATAGTTGAAATTTGGGTAAAAATTCGGGAAGTCCCCTTAAAACAGGTTTGCTTGTCGGAAAGTTCTAAGGAGGGAATATTTTAAATACATGTATATCGTCAAAAGAAAGTGGTGAAAGGGTGTTGATATAATAATTTTGTAAAAATAACCATAATTTATAATTTTCACATAGATATATAAGATAAAACCATTTTGAAAGAAAGATAAGTCAACCCGAAAGAACAAAGAAGGTTTGGGTAGAATTCGTTATGGTTTTATCAGAATGGTGTCAGTTGTAACTAAGAGGGATTGATGAGAGAGAGAAGGGGTTTCTAATAACTTATATAACATGAAGAATGTATGGGCAGGTATGAAAACATACCCCATGATTTTTTATTACATACAAAAAGTCATAGCATATAAGAAAATCATAGTTAAGAGAGAAATGGAGAGGATCCCTTACCTTAAATCTGTTGGTGTTCTCCACTTGTTATTAACGACCTGAATAAACAAATTAGGATTATTAATTCATAAGTGAATAACCTCTTATATATTTAACATATTTATTATAACCATTTTTGGTTCATTAAAGTCCTTTTTGATTAGTTATAGGTTTCAATTTCATTTCTCTGGCTCGTGTGTTTACTTGGTTTTAAAAGATCGGTTCACTTATATTGATGTTCGGATACACATGTAAGATGGAAGTGGTTGTCCAGAAATGAATTAATATTCTATTAGTGAACATACAAGAGATTTAATTCTTTTAAATTTAATTTGGTCACTTAGATTGAAGTCTAACTATTATATAAAACCATAGTGACAACCGTTTTGGTTAGTCGGTGGGTTCGATTACTAAGAACATGTTTTGCTTTATAAATTAATACCATTTGTAAAAAAGGGTAAAAGAACTAAAAATAGAATATATTACATATATAATAATATGTTTCAACCATATCAGAAATGGTTTCATGACCACAATTAAAGATAATAATATTAATTGATAAACTGTTGTCCTTGAATGTGCTAAATTAGCACATCTCAAATGGTGCTTTCATTTATTTCAAATTAAAGGTTGGGAAAGGAGAGAAAATAATGAAATATCACATTATAATGAAACAAATTCAGTAAATTTATGTTAATGGAGTTATCATACTATTATGGTGAATGGATATGAGGAAAGAAACAAAAACAAATGAACTTAAAAGAAATGAAGGATTTGGAAAGATGAATTTACCTCTTGAGACTTCCTCCTTTGATAACCTCTTAAAGGGAGAGGTTTTGGTATTTTTAAGAGGATAGGGGCCTTTGAACGTGGGGGAGTATCTTGGGGAGATATTTGTGAAGAATAATTTCAAGACACAAGGCTTTATAGGAGTGAAGAGAATAGGGAGTGAGTGGGGGAGGGGGTTATTGTGAAGGAGAGAGGGGATTTCTCAATATAAAATTCATTAATTTATTATTTCCCCACAAGACAAGGAATAGTAATTATTCCTTGACCAAGAATAGTAATTTTATCATGTGATCCAAAACCAATTGGGCTTACATCAGCAAAACATCATACACGAGTCTATAATTAGATTATTTATATTATTTTGTAAATTATGGTATTTCACTATTCATAAAAATTAAAGTATTTCATAAAAATACAAAAAATTGACCATAACCATTTTTCAATGTTTAGAATCCAAAAATGAATTCCATTTTTCTAAAATAATTTTCTAAATATGATTATTTTAATATTTAATTAAAATCACATTTTATTATCAAAATCCAGTTTTAAAACATTCATTTACTCATTATAAAATATAAGTATATCATACATTCAACTAGAATAATATTTATATATTATCATAGGTAATTTTACTATTCATTAGTGTATATAAATATTCATAAGGGTATGTTACTATTAATAATGGTATGTTACTATTCACCAAAAATTATGTTTTTCTTATCGGACTCCAAAAAACATACTGATAACAACCGTGTATGTCATATTTTTGAAATTACATACACATAAGTGACAAACTTATGTTTAAAATTCACTTAGCACTTAGTAGTTCATTATGTTGTTTTATCATGTGATTTTATAATATATTTATAAGAAGGTAATTTCCATTTAAAAACTTTGGGTCGTTGAAATGTTCCTTTAATGTTACTTAAATATAATTTTTTTCTTACCTTTTCTTTTATTAGATGTTTATTTTTAAAATATATATTTATGACAAATAAAAATATTTTTACAAATGAATTCTTCTTTCCAAAAATACATATTTTAATTCTAGTTTGATTGTTTCTTCTTCACTTAAGATTGATGGTTTATATTACCATTATGTTATTACTTATTTCATTTGAGAACCCCAAATGTATTCATGAATGTATTATTTGTGAAATGAAACTCATTCCTTTCCATGTGTTATTTTATATCCAATATTGATATATGTTCTCTATGGAACGTGTGATAATGAAAACGTTATGATGTGGCGTGTGCGCTAAGAATTATATAGAGCATGTAAATGTTATGACGTGATGGGTGCACCCAAAATTATATATAACTCCAATTAATTGTGTAATGTGATGTATATAATGAAATAAAGTAAAATATGCCTCAAAATGATTTGATTTTTGTTCACAATTATGTATTGTATTTTCACACTAAAACATGATGTTTCATTTTTATGAATTTCCACATTCCATGGTATTATCTAATTATTCCACCCATGATTGTGATGAGTATGTTATGATGATTCTCATTCTAACATATGTTTAATTTCTCATATCCATCCTCTTACTAATATTATAGATCACCCTTTATTTTTATGTATATCATTAGGTGAATACTTGTAAAAAGGAGAATACGAGGTCCAATAAGAATCTAAAGAAGAAGGAATTAAATAAATGTTTAGGTTTAATTATGTAAATGTTATGTATGGTCCAAAATTGCCCAAGACACAAATCCTTTGGATATTATATTTCTAGAACTATACGTTATTTATATTCAAAATGAAGTAATAATCATGTAAGAAAAAGTAGGGTCGCTATAGTTGGTATTAGAGCATGGTTTTGTTAGTTTGAGAATTAGGATTAGATAACCTTAGTGAAAACCCATATTATTAGACTAAGTATATTGAAGAACCTGATAATATTTTTTTAGAAAAATGATAACCATTTGGATACCGCAATATATGACGCTAGACTTAATTACATAAATGAATAAACTATTTATTTGGGATTTTTTTACATATATATTGTTAAAACATTTTCGATTTTTCAAAATCGTGGGAACTAGGAGAAACCCATGAAACAACCCATGTGAGGGATGATGTAGTGATTTCCCAAATGACATCTCTAATTCATTGGGAGGTAGAGTTCATAATTTAATGGATATTATTACCCAACTATCTTAGGCTATGAATAATATCCTAAATAACATTGAACATCCAACTTCACCTAAGATGGAGAAACTGGATATCGAGTATTTTATACCAAAAAAATCACTGACATTTGGTGGATTTTCCGATCCACTAGTCCTTGAAAAACATGATAACTATATGGAGAATATAATTTCTGTGCTCCACTATTCTGAGATGGAGAAAGCGATTCTATCCATTTATCGTCCTAATGGAGAGGCCGATCAAAGTTGGGTGTTGATTATAAAAACCATGAAGAATGATGAAATTTAAGGTATGGAGTGGGAATAAATTAATATAGTGTTCCATAATAAGTATTTTCCTCAGAATATTCATACAAAGATGGAAATAGAATTCCTTAAGATGAATAAAAAGGAAAGTGAATCTATTGCAAGATACAAAGAAAAGTTTTCAAGTCTTGAATTATATGCTTCATGTTTTGTTACCAGTAATGGTAGAAAAATTAATAGATTATTTAGTGGTTTAAAACCACACCTTCAAAAGGATCTATAAATTATATAATTTTATAGTTATTGAGAATATTTTTGATTTAAACTCAAATTATAATGGATTTTAGAGAATGGTCCCATTGTTATAGTGATACAAATTTAAAGATGGATCTTCATGCTAAAGGATTTAATGAAAAAAGGTGGAAAGAAAACTCAACCACTGACATGTCAAAAATGTTGTAAGAAGCATCATGGGAACTATCTCAAAGGGATGTGAAAATTATATAAGTGTTTTAGATAAGGGAACCAATATCATGAATTTTGAAGAGACATGGGGAATATGGAAAACGTGGAAGAATAAAGGAGAACACCACCCACGGTCCAACGGTTTAGCTATAGGGAACAAGGGAACTATGCATGACAATGAACTAAACCTTGAATCATTGAGTGAAATCAATGTAAACATCCACAAAATACAAAAGAGAATGAGAATGCTTATACCATCACTATTTCTGTGGTGGATCCTGAAAATGATGTGGTGATTGGTACGCAATTTATTCATTCAATAATAGTGAATGTACTATTTGATTCCGGTTTCATTCATTCAATCAAATCATGCAAGTTGAGTAGATATATTAAAACACCCCCTCAAAATTTGGAGAATGAGTTATCTATGAGAATAAAAAATGGTACAATTATTTCCTCTACGGCATATAACACATCACTGGTTAATTTCTTTGGAATAAACATCCCATAAAATTTTGTTCTAATTCATTTAGAGGATATTGATTCTATATTGGGAACATATTGGATATCATTATACAAAACCAACATCAATTTTTTGGAAAGTTAGATCACTATTTACATCTCAAATCATCCTCCAATTCTATAAAAGTTTAAGGATGATGATGAGTCTTATTTAGAGTCATCATCTCAAGTATTGATATTATTTCCATATGAGAAAGAATATATTGATCAAATGAATGAGATAAAGAAGAGAATCATGATCGAACATATTCACATCATGAGGGACTATATTAATGTGTTCACTTAAGGATTTACTGGTCTTCCTCTTGACTGAGAGGTTGTGTTCTCACTTGATCTTATTCCTTGTTCTCTTCCTATATCATAGACAACTTACAGAATGACCATTATTGAGTTGGTGGAACTGAATAAGAAGTTACAATAGAATCTGGAAAAGGGTTTTATATGCTCGAGTACTTCATCATGGCGTTCACCGGTCCTCTATCTCAAGAATAAGAATAGATCAATTCTTTTCTACATTGATTATCGTGAGATCTAAAAAATCATGATGAAGAATAAGTATCCCCTTCCACATATCAATGAATTTTTCGATCAACTTAATGGGTCAAAGTATTTCTCTAAGGTGGAACTTTGGATGGTACACCATCAATTAATGGTGAGGAAGGAAGATATTCCAAATAATTCCCTTCATACAAGGTATGAAAACTATGGGTTCATAGTGCAGCCTTTCAAAATCACTAGTGTTCCATCACTATTCATGGAATTAATTAGTAGAGTCTTTAGAGATTTCCAAGAAATTTTTTTGGTAGTCTTTATTGATGATATTATGATATACTCAAAGAGAAATGATGACCATGTGGAGAATTTGAATTATTTGATAAAGGATTTTGGAAGGGAGAAACATTATGTAAGGTACAATAAATGTGAAATCTGGATGGAGGAAGTATCATTCTATGAACATGTTATCACCATAAATATAATATCTATGGACCCTTATAAGATAAATTAAATCGAACGTTGGACATTGAAAACATATGTAATTGAGGTCCATAGTTTCCTTGGTCTGGTTCGGAATTAATGGAGATGTATGAATAAATTATCATGATTTTAAAACCCACTAACCAAGTTGACTCGGAAGGGAAGAAATTTTGTCTAGACCAGTGAATATGGAGATTTCATCAAAGTGTTAAAAATAAAGCTTATCACCACGTCGGTACTCACACTTCTAAAAAGTGGGTAACACTTTGTGGTATAGAGAGATGATTCAAACAAGGGATTAGGATGTGTAATGGTGAAAAATGAAATAGTTATATCATATTCCACACTGTATATGAACATTCACGAGCAAAACTATCCCATGCATGATCTGTAGTTGCAAACAATGTATTTTTATTGAAAATAAGGTGGCATTTTTTCTATGGGGAGAAGTATGAAATATATACCGATCATAAGAGACTCAAAAATATATTCACACATAAGGATATTAATATGTGAAAATGAAAATGGTTAGATATCATCATGGATTATGACTACTCAATCCACTACTAGCCTGGAAATGTAAATAATGTGGTGGATTATATAAGTAGAACAGATCCTATAATATTATTAATGATGGGAATTTAGAAGTATCAAATCTTCATATATTTGAAAAGTATGGAAATGGAAATAATTAAGGATCAAACTCGCCAATCCATAATCAAATTATTTCTCAACCATCCCTCATGGAGAAATTATTGGATGCTCAATGAAATGAAATAGAAATTCAGATGAAGGTGGAAGCTATACGAAAGTGTAAATCCTCATAGTTTAAAATTGATGGTGAAGGAATTGTAATATTTGGGTCATGAATGTGTGTACCATATGATCCATAGATAAATAAGAACCTTTTGAATGATACACATAAATCAACCTTATATATTCACCCAAGGACCACAAAGATGTATCGAGATCTCCAAGAGAACTAATTTGTGGAAAATATGAAGAAGGAGATCACAAAATATATATCAAAGTGCCTTGTATGTCAGAAACTGAAGGATGAAATACAATAGTCTAATTGTATTATTAAAATATTACCCATACACACATAGAAAAGGGAAAACATCACCATGGAAATTATCGTTGGACCTTTGAAGACATCCCAACGAAACATGTTATATATGTTTTTTTGTGGATAACCTTACAATGAAATATCACTTTATCTCAATTCGAGAGGACTTATCATTGGATCAATTTACAAGAATATAAATAAAATATGTGGTAAGAATTACTAGAGAACCACAATCTTTTTTATCCAATAAAGATCTTATATTAACCTATAAGTTCTATAAATGTCTCCAATATCTTATAAATAGTGAGCTAGTCTTCGATTTAGATTATCATTATTAAAGTAACGTCCAATCTAAGTGGAGTATTCTGGAATTAGAAGAGATGATTAGGGAATGTTCCTTGGACTTCAAAAGAGGATGGAAAAAACATCTACCTCTGGTTGAGTTCTCTTAATATAAAAGTTTCCACTCCAGTATCCGAATGACATCATACAAATCCCATTATAAGAAAATATGTAGTACACTAGTGTGCTGGGATAAATTCAGTTAATGTAAGCTTCTATGACATAAAAATGTTAAAGAAATGGTGTAAAAGGAGAAACCATTCAACTGCACATCAAGGAAGCCCAAAATAAATAGAAGAGCTATGAAAATAGTCATCGATAAGACTTAGAGTTTAAGGGTGGTGAAATGGTATTTCTCCTCATATCTCCATGGAAAAGGATCCTGATAATTGGGAAGAAAAGAAAGTTGAGTCCTAGGTAAATCGACCACTTTGAGATCCTTGATCTTGTCAGTGTTGTGGACAATCAACAAGAAATTAATCCTACCATCTCTAAAGTACACATTTTATTCCATGTATCCATCTAGAGGAAGTACATACCAGATCCCTCACATGTACAAAATCATGAGGTGGTACAGTTAGAAAATGATCTATATTACAAGGAGTAATAGGTGAAGATATTTTATAGTAGAGATAATTTTCTACACAATAAGACTACTAACCTAGTAAAAGTACTATGGTCGAACTATATGTTTAAAGAGGAAACATAGGAACCAGGGGAAGTGATGAAGGAGATGTACCATAACCTGTTTTCACCATATTATGTAAAATACAATTTCTAGGGAGAAATTTCATAAGGGGGAAAGAATGTAACGACCCAAAATCTTATCAAGGGAAATTCTATCCTTATAATAATTTCACAAAAATATAAACCACAAAAAATCAATTTGAGAACACTATATTAACTTTAAAAATGAAGAATGAATGAAATAAGAGGTATTTTTAAAAGTTAAGTAACAAATAATAATGAAATTGTAATTTGACATTTTGAATAGTAATGTGACCATTAAAAATAGTAATTCAACCAATACAATAGTAATATCATCTCTGAAAGTATTAAAAAAGTTGGAATCTTATAAATGACAATATGATATATTTATATCATTTTATAAGTAAATAAATAATTTAAAATTTATTAATTATGTGTAGGTATTTTTATAAAACACAAATGTTTATTTATAATTTTATAATTAACATAATTATTCTGAAGAAAATTTATTTTCATAAAATATATTCATAAATTAATATTTTTTCTTATGATTATAAGATAATTTGAGGAGACCTAAATTAATTTTTCAATGTGTTATAAAATCAGTTATAATTTAAAAATCAGTATTTTCAATGAAAATTTTTATTTTAATTAAAAATTTAATGTCTCATATTTAGAAAATAATTTTCTTAAAATTGAATTCCTTTTTTTAATTATAAATTTCATAAAATGGTTAGGGTAAGTTTTTTTGGTTTTTTCTCAAATACTAGATTTTTTTGTTAATAGTAATATAAAATAATTTATGATAAAAACTAAATACATTAATTTTTGAGACATTTTTTATGTAAGATAGATCTAAGCCAAATATATGGAAATCTACTACTTTATTTTAATATATTTAATGATAATGTTCAAACTATTTATAGTATTTATCCAAAATAATAAACTAATGTATAAAATAATGAGAAAACTCCCCTCTTCTCACAATCCATTATTATTATTATTTCATGAAACCACTTTGTGGTTATGTGGGTACCTTATGGAACCATTCACTACCACACATACACCACAAAAACCAGATTCAAAATTCAAAATGCAACATTCAAATTTGAAATTTCAAATTCCAACAACATCACTTCCTCGGGCCACATCCCACCTCGTGTTGCGTAACCTAACACAAAATAAACCCATCGTAATCCTAGATCAATAGTGAGGAAACCACATGAATCCATCATCTACATTGTTGAACACCATCATCAACGTCGAAAAAACACACAACATGAATTGAATCACTAGGAAAAACCCCACCTTTCCACATTCAAAAGTCATTGTGAACCGAAAAAACCTAGAGAAAATACAAGTAAAGCAGACACAAACCATCATAAAAGAAGAAGAACCAAATTCCTAGAGGAAGGTTTCTATCGACCATCAAATGGAACATCAAACATAGAGCCATAAGAGAAAAAACCCCATTCTAGGGAACCTATTGGAATGTTGTCGTCCACTTTAACAACACCTCCCAAAGCCTCCTCCAGAACCATCACACTAGAAAGACCCATATATGAGTGTTGGACATTGAAGCTAGGGATGATTTGAAATGAATAAGGGCACAATAGTTAGAAACACTTTGTAGGAAGTAAAAACCCAAAGAAATCATTATGTAATGAAAAAAACTAGAAAATAAAAAACACCATGAGGCACCGTAGTAGAAACATCCACAAGAAAAATGGAAACCATAATCAACGTCAACAAAACATGGATTAAAAAAACCAGCATATGAGTGATTCGAGAACGATCTACCAAAAAACCAAAACCTATTTTGAGGAGACCAACATATGAATAAATGATCCCCAAAATATCTCACATCCCCATCCACTATTGGGGAAATGTTCTCATTGATCATGTGGTCAGTCCTAGGTCATGGTAGACAGACCAATGGCTCTTTGGGCTAGAAGGACCACCACCCGAACCTTAAGCGACCACAGAGGATACCACCAGAGAGCAATTTTATATAAATCCTCCACTAAGAAACACTTATGAACAATGAAACGAAAATGAATGATGAATTTGGTTGATTCATGATGAGACACACTACCATGAAGTGGGGATGAGAAGGATTTGAAGAGGAACAAGATGAAATGGAAAAGATAAATAAAATATCGTAAATGACATAGATTGATGTGGAAGATGAAGAGAAAAATATGTTAGAAGATAATAAAAAATCATGAAGATACATGGAAAAGTGGAATAAGTGGTTCCATTGAGTGCGAGAGTGAGTGTGAGTATAAGGGAATAAAACCCTAGAAGAGTAGCACCTCGAGATTATTTGGAGAGAACTGACTCATCAAAACACCTCTATCCTTACCTATAAATACCTTCCCTCACCACCTATTCCCATCACACCATCCAAGCCTTAATTTTTTCCAATTTATACCCAATACTCTTACCAAGACCCTCCCCCACATCTATGTGAACTAGTTCTCATAAAAGGACCAAACCCTATTCCCTAAGGAGGTTCTCAAGGCCTTCGGGCCACATTAAGTTTCCATAGATAGACTCTAAAAATGGGAGCATCCCCAAAGGTGTATTCCGAGTAGGTGCAATCACCAGAGTAGAACCAATGGATTTGGTAGAATGAGAGGGTATGACTATGCCAACGGACTAGCCTATGCTTTCACGAGAAGCTTATCCAAAGTCCATGCAAAGGTGGGGAGCTACCATCAAGATGCAGATGCTGGGGAGGGGCAATTCCTTGTAGTTATAGTGTGGTGGAATACACTAAGACCTTCAGGTAATGTAATTTCTCTTAGGCATATGGGCCATGTAATCACTAATCCTATGGTCCTTTTAAGGTTTCCCCCCTCATACCTTGAATGGGGTTATGAAAAATAAATAAAAATGAAGGCCTTGAGGCCATTCGGGAAAATTTTATTTCTTTTTTTATTTATTTTTTTTATCCTCTCCTAACATCCACCAATACAAGAAGAATGATAACTTCGTTATCATTTATATACTGTAATTTTATTATATTAATGGAATGATTCATATTATAATCTCTTCCATTTTCATTTATTATAAAAATGAAAATAGTATTCATGATGTGTCAATTTACCGCCGCCATGGATGTTGCATTTTCATTTTTCACTACCACTATCAATGATGGTCATGAAACCATAACTATGGGAAAATAATATTATATTATACTTATTCTAAGTTTTTTAATTTTCTGCAAGAAATATGTAAACATGATACTAAATAAAATGAGATGAGTTTGTGATAGTTGTAAAATCCTCCAAAGAAATTGAATAATTTTCAATAACTATTTATATAATGATTTATCCTCGTACCATACAACCAAATTAAATATAAGAAAATTTAATATTATACAATTTAATTAAAAAAAATATAATTTCAATTCTTTTTATCTATTCAAATTTTACATGAAATTGCATACTCATGTTCAAGAAAACTAATCATGAAAACCATGAAAATGAACACTCCTGATCGATGAAATTAAACTCTATAACTCATCGAAAATAAAAAAAACTTAATAAAACTATAATGGATCAAATTTTTAAATAATTTTTTTTTTTAATTAATGAATCTAATTTTATTATCCGGGATATGACAGTGATGAAATCATTCAGACAAAAGGCAAGGGGATTCTTGAACCCAACTTTTTTTTTCAAAAGGCATTTCCCTCTTTCAGTCAAATTTCAGTGTGAAATTCCCATTAATATTCATTAAATTTAATTTATTTTTTCCTTCAGTTTTCTTTTATAGAATATAAATGATTTTAATATAGTTTTATGAAAAATAATTTTTTTAAAAAGGACTATTCTTTCAAAAAAATAAATCTTTTAAATCACGTGAGACTGTTTCTTCTTCACTAAAGATTGATGATTATTATACCATGTATGTTATTCACTATTTAAGTTGGGAACCCTAGTGTTTATTCATTAATGTTTACTTTGTTAAAGAAACCCATTCCCTTGCATGGGTTATTTTTTGTACAAGATTGATTTACTTTCTATGTGGCATTCATGATAATGTAAACATTATGATGTGATGGGTGGAGTTATAATTTTATAGGAAATGTAAATGTTATCATTTAACAGGTGTACCTAGAACTTTATAGTGCTCCAATGAATTGTGTAATGTGATGTATATGATGAGAAAAAGTGATATATTCATGAACATGATGCTAGTTTTTCTCACAACTATGTGTGGTATTTAACCACTAAGATAAGATGTTTAATTTTTATGAATTTCCACATTTCATTCCTTTATCTAATGCCTAATCTCAAGATTGTGATTATTATTTTATGATGATGATTATTATCACCCATGTTTCATGTATATTATTCATTATCATTCAAGTATTTTTTATCTCCTCTTCTTTTTATGAAAATATTTTGGTGTATACTTTTACTAAGGTAAACATTAGAGCTAACAAGAATATAGAGAAAAAGGAATTAAATAAATATTTATGTTGCATTATCTAAAAGTTATGCATGGTCTTAATTTTTTCAAGGCACCAAACCTTTGGCTACTAGATTTATAGAACTATTATGTTATTTATCATTAAAATCATACAATTTTCATGTAATAAAAAGTAGGGTCTATATTGAAAATGGTTCCATGATCTAAGTAAGAGGATAGAAAAAACCAAATCAAAAAATACACAAAAAACAAAGAAGTTATTACATAAAATATAAATTTAACATGGAATTGTAAAAAATGGTTAATAATAGGTCTTAAGTATTTATATGATGTATCAAGATAAATATTGTGGTGAATATTTTAATCTAATATATATGAGTTTTTTGATCGAGATCAGGTTAGATCCCTTTGCAGCTTTAGAAGAAATGAAAATTTGTTAGAGTCTTGCCTTTGCTTATAATTATGGATTTGGGAATCCATAATTTTTTTATTCTAATTTTTAAATACTAATAGGGTCTCACATATGTCCTTGGGATTAAGATTGAATTTTGTATAAAACGTTTATCTAAAATGTGATATATTTTATTATAATAATATCTAAAAGTGATTGGATAAATTCATGAAATGTTTGGATGTTTTTCATATTGTTTGTAAGGATTTGTAGAAACTTTAGGAATTATTTATTTTTGCACAAAAACAAAAACAATTACATGATAAAAGTCACTATGTTATGGTCAATTTTATCTTTTAGTATCATATAAACATCGTGGAGATCATATAGAAAGATATATGATATCATTCAAATCAACTCCTATGGCGATTATCAGATTCATTATTCCATTAAAAAATCATGAGATGATGTGTAAATAAAACATTGCTCGATTCTATAAAAAACAAATGCTTGTTAATAGAGTTTTCATATTGGATTAATAAATGTGGTTAATGTTGCAATATATTATAATATTGATTAACCATTTAAAAATATTTTATATTTTTTAATTCAAGTGGCTTAATTATTTAATTATAGAACTCTATTTAAAGGTAATTTAAGGACCTCATTTGCGGGACTATAGATCATACATTATGGAAATAAATCCCACTTTATTTTATATATCTCTATTTTACATCAAGGAGAGGGTACTCGAACACCAATGCTGAAAATGAATCCTATCAAATTGTTCGATGCCTCTAGTGGCCAATGGATACCATTGGAGGCAATAACTTGTTATATGTTGATAAGTGAACCTAGTAAAACTCACTAATAATAAATATTTAAATATTTAACCATGAGGTATTACATTTTACTATTTTCATGGTTTTATCTCAATGATTTCTATACCAATAAATCATGGAATAGATTTTATGATTTCATCCTCTATAATTATGAATTGGGATGTCCCATGAAACCCATCAGTATATATATCACGACATGTGATTATAGATTTTGAGTATAACCATATCATTTACCATACTTAATGATAATACCTTGTCACACTATTTATCCCACGACTATAACTTCGTGAGACATACAATTGAACCTAAGATAATAATTTACCTTCCCTTTATGTGTAATTAGAATCTACCATCTCAAAGTGTCTATAGAATTAGGCTAACTGTAAAGAGTTGAGCCTGATTTTTTACATGAGAAAAACAAGGGTCTCCTTCCACTTCAACCATAAAAAATGGGACTGAACAAACATAGTATATCATTAGTCAATAATATATAGAATTGGTACATTCCAAATTTTATACTATAGAATTTGAATAATTAATATTTATAAAAAAACAATAAAATGTGATTATTGTTGATGAATTTTTACTGAAATCATAAACCACAATCCTCAATGTTTGTAAATATTCATGAACTATAACTAATAATATTTTAGATGAGTAGAAACATGTGATATTTATTTCACCCTCATTAACAATGACAAATAAAATTTATCATCTCATGGTTTCACCATTCTTTTATGATTCCAATGTGAATGATTAACAAATAAAATTCATTGGTTGGTCATGTACATGAATAACATGTGTTCATCCGAATTGCAGTGAACCATTTTATTATTAGTTATGACCGGTTGACTTTTCCCTCACCAAATTTAAAAATGTAAAATTCAATGTTGGGGTCATTCTATAATTTATAATGTTTTATCTAATGGTTTTCTAATGATTTAACATCATTGAAATAAAACATCTAATAGTTATTCTATTTTGATAAAATAGTTAAATCACTCCTATTTAAAAGATCACTTAATTTGTTTACTTTCATTTTTAATCAATATAATCCTGATGATTTAGAAAATTGATGCATATTTACAGTGTGTCTCTTAATTTTAGTAGATTTCATGATGATCATTTGATTTGTTCTTGTGGTGGATTTTATTTATCTACAACAAATTCTATAGTTTACCATTATCCCTCCAATTGAAATGTTTATTGGTAACTCATTTTTAGGGATATTGTTTTCACACTGAAGCATTATTTTTATGTATATAGTTCCCCATAGTATAATATTTACCTATGATAGGTGATTTAGGTATGTCGGACACTTCTCACCCCTATAAAATGTGTCTTATGAAATAAAGATAATTCCTTTTTTAAAATCCTTTTTTGATTCAAATCCCTATTTTCCAAGCATTGACATAAGTCACTAGTTACTATCCTCCTCTAGTAATTTTCCAACTTATACTATTTTAATGGTAGATAAGTTGTGTCACATAGATTATCATATATTGCAACAAACATGAACATAATATCTAATAAGTGATAGTGTTCTTCCATCAAAATTTCTCCCAATCAATTCCCCAAATATTACATATTCCATTTTATAAATATGTATATCTTATTATTCCTTTTATCATGAAAAATATACAAAAAATCTATATTTAAATTAAAAATTATCATGGTTTATCCAACTTACATCAAATGTAATTTTTTTCCAGATTAATTTGGTTACTCATAACATGCTCGGTTTTAGGATTTATAATTATTTATTTTTTTGTTATTATTATTTTTATTATTTATGTCTATAATTTTAAAGAACATTTATATATTATTTAAAAACGATTGAAACATGACTAGAAAATTTTCCTTACAAGATATCAACAAAACTATATACACATTATTCATTAATAAGTGAGATATTACAAAAAAATAATATAAAATAAATCACTACAAAAAATTGATTAATACCCACAAATAATGAAATAGATGAATTAAATGTGCTTAAATAATTAGAGTAAAAAGGATAAAGAAGAATAAAATATTCAAGACTAGGAACATTAATGGTCCATATTCAAGATTTCAGAGCCCTGAGATCCTAACAAAACCTATAGTAAAGAAGATCCCATGAACGAAGATATCATTATGAAAAATATATAATATGAAATAAGAGTAGTGCCTTATAAAGTGATATTTAAATGAACAAATGAATTAGTAAGGTTGTATATAGAAACATAATCAAATTGTTTTTAATATGGTCATTGAAAATATGTTCATTTCATAAATAATGGTTTCCAATATGGTCATTAATAAAAGGATCACTAGTCATATATGCAATAGTTATTCTGATGTTTTTATTATTAATAAGTGAATTTAAAATAACATAACTCACAATTAAATTAAAATAAGATATTAAAATATTATACATAATTATATATATATGTGAAATATGTATAATATTAAATATTATGATTTTTACAATATTAAATTATGTATATATAAAATTCTAAAAAATATTTCAATATCAGCGGATTTGTAAAAATAACTTAAAATATAAATAATCAATTTTAATTTTATTTGTTAAATCAAACATAATATAAATGTAATTTTCATTTTTTAACGAATGATTTTGTTAAGTATTGTATATTTTATCCCACCAGATTAAATTAAATTTCATTTAAAATATTATATATGAAATTATAGATTAAGTAATTTTAAAATATAAACTTATATGCAATAATATTAACAACAATTAATTTTAAAAAACAACATTTTCTTTCAATAAAAAGAGTTTTTATTTATATTTTTTATTTTCACTTTAGAAAATGTTTATATTTTAAAATCTAGATTAGAAAAAAATAACATTATATTTTTATTTATAGTTTTAAAATTATTATTGATTTTTTTTAGTAATTTTATTAAATATTTATTTTATAGGAGGATAATAAAAAATACATTTTTTACAAATAAAATGAATTCTACGAAATTATTAGTATATAATTATAAATATTAAATTCATGAAAACAATTTATAAGACGAAATACTCATTATACAATGGAATTTATATTTTTTTAAATTTATATAGCTATATTTGATATTTAGATTTTATTTTATATTTTTTAAAAATTATTTTTATGAAATTTTAGTATGAATATTTTAAAATTAAGTTTTTATCAATTTTAAAAATTGAATAAAAAATGGATTTAAAATATTAAATCATTATAAATCATATAAATGTAAAATTCATTGGATATAAAGGATGAATTTCAATGTAAAAAATGGTTACTGTGGTGAAAACCAAGATGGTAAAAATGGGTAACCTAAGAGGTAAAGGTCCAAACATGTTAAAAATATATTTTAATTGAGTGGATGAGATATAGATAGACCTTATATCTTCACCTCTATATTTGTTCTAAATTTTTGGATCTATTTACATGATATTTAGTTTCAATTTAGTAGTGTTTTGGATATTTTCAAAATTGTCTCTCATTTTTATTTATAAAAGGGGATCTCCTCTCCACACTTACCCTCACAACAAAACCCACTTAGTTGAACCCAAAATCAACTTGAAACTCTTTTCTGACCTCCTTACCACATTAAGAATATTCTTCTCTTCATATAATTCCATCCATTAAAGTTTAAAACCCTATTTTAAAGGAGGTAAACTGAGCGGTGAGGTATATATTTCTAACCATTAATTCATATTTCAATTTTTTTAAATAAATTTCATGTTTCAAAAATTTATTTTCACCATCATAAAAAGATAAAATTTGTATAATTATTATACTATTGTTTTATTATAATTATCATATAGTCTTCAACCACCCTTCCCATTTCCTTAATAAAATCAAGAACAACATTTATGTATGTGTGGACTACCACCTCTAAAAAACATCATGTTTTGTTTTCATTAACCAAATTGCGGAAATGGTGCTAATTTTTTATTTGATAAATAAGTATGATATTTATTGAATATTTTTTATTATGAAATAATGAAACATGAATCATAATTAAACCATCAGCCATGTGTATCTGTGAACCACTTCTTTAATGAGACTATTGATTCAAGTTCTTATTTTCATCACCACAATATATGATTGGTAATGAGAATGGTTTTAATTGATAATTGTAAATTTTATGATATTATTATGTTTTGTTATGAAAAATTAGATTACCAATTAACGGTACGATGGAAAAAAATTATCGTTAATCAAATTGTTTAAAACAAGTGTACTAAGAGAAAAATATTCAATTTTAATTATATAGTATTTTAATATCCAATAATTCTTATTTGACGTAATTTATAATAATTATATTTCAAAAAATAGACACTAAATGACATCATTTTTATATTTGTGTAATTTTATTACATCAAAATCACCTCATAATCATCATCGTCATCATTTCAATTTTTATTCACGAAACATTTACAGAAAAACAATATTAAGGGGGCCGAAAATAGTGCAGGCCACGGACATCACCCCGGATCAAATTCACCCCCTAAGGTTTCAGTTGACAAGCATTAGAAAAAAATTGACTGAGACGTCATCACTCTCAAGAGACACCAAATGGTCCGCCACTTTGTTTCCCTCTCTCTAAGTATGCGTAACGATAGTGTTCCTGGTCATTAGGGATTTGCATTCCCTAATCGTATAGATTGTTGGCCAGGGGCAATTACCTTTACTTTGGATTACATCATGGGTAGCCCGGGAGACTGTCTCCACCTGTGATAGGTCGATGCCTCTCTGTCTGCACAATGTGAGTCCTATAAGTACCGCTCTCTCCTCCGCCTCAAGGGAGCTCCCAATACCAAAGTTCACAGTGAATGCCATGATCACACTCCCCGACACGTTCTAGACAGCCCCCCCCCCCGTATCACCCCCTGCCGGCATGATCCATCAACATTCAACTTCAATCCCACCTCTGGTGCATGCCACCACACCCACATCCCATGTCCCCCAATACCCAATGCATGGGTCCTCCCGCGAGCTCCGAACAACGCCCACATCGCCAATACATCCTTACAGCCACCTGCAAGGGAAAGCCAGTCCGCCCGTGTGAAGCATATCCTAGCGATGATTGCCCTCCGCATTGAAATTATATAATAGGTGAGAATGGAAAATAAAATTATGGTATAATATGATTTAAATATGTAAATAATTAATTTTTTTGGTTTTGGAAGGGATACATCAATATTTAAATCACTAATTAGAAAAACATCTTTTGTAGGTTTAAAATTATCATAAAATGACTGTTGTTGATTTCATTTTCTTGGATAAAGACTAATGTACCCATTATAAAGAACTTAATATTGAAAAATAATTCTATTTCACCAGTTTAATTAATTTTTATGAACTTATAATGATGATATTTTAGAGAATAATGAATGAAAACACCGCTATTACAAAACCACTTCAAAACAATCAATATTAACCACATATGACATCCAAAATAGATAATACCTAGCAAATATAAATACATAATTTATAAATTAGGTTAAATAATTTTATTTATATATAATTTTTTATGAAATAGGTTATTAATTTTTTTACAGGATTGTAGAGTTCATTCGTCTAAGAAGGAATAAATGTAAGGGGATTTTTGTATCAAATTAAATTTCTTGAGAATTGTTTCTTAATGTGAACCATGATAAAATTATTTTGGTGTGATAAAATCATAATGATTTTATTTTACCATATTAAATTGGTTTTATTATACATATTTCTTAATTTATTTAAATAGACATTGATTCAAAGGATACCCAACTTGAATGTTGTTTTGATAAAAATACCGCTTAAACTTTTATGGTTTTCTAGAAAATATTATTTTAAAATTTAGATATTTTTCAAAGTATAATCCATCACAATTATTTTTATTATATTTAAAACTTATAATAATTTAATATTCATATTCATGAGGTTTTATTTTTTTCTTCTATACTTAATTTTCTATTGAATCATACTTTACCCTACGTGTTTCTTATAAGTGAATCTAACCTTCTATATTTTTTTTAGTTGGGAACATCACTTTTTTCCATGTACCAATTCATTAGAATATTTTTTACATTTTTTATAATATATTTAGGTCATAATATAAAACTTCATATTCTTCAAAAAGTTTAAATGAAATTTTAAATGTTTTATATATGGGTCTATTTCATCAAAGTGTAAAAAAATATAGCCTTAATTTTTTCATGTGAACACAACTTTCTGTGATTTTAGTTGTTTTCTATGAGACTTCCTTTGTAATATTTAGTGGGATTATAAATGGAAATATTTTTATCATTTAGTTAAAAAATATTTCAATATAAAATATTATTAAAATATAATGTTCGTTTCTTATTTACCATTCGATTTTCCCTAATGCTCCTAAAAATGGTTTCCATCCACATCCTTTGACATATAATAAGCTTGATCATGGATATTCTTATAACATAACCATACACCATATTTATTTGAATGTCCCATGTAATAACCTTATCCTTTAGAGGAATGATCAATTAATTTATTTATTCCCTAATCATATATTATGAGTGCCCCTATCTTTTCACCCAATGACTTTACTTTTTGAATAACCTATTTTTGTTTCATTTGATTGAATGTGTTCACCTTGATTTCAAACATTGATTGATTTTTTGAAATTATTGATTTGACTGTATTCCCATGATCAATATGGTGTATAAACTATATTCTTTATTATCTTAGTTGAATGTCATTTACCTAGTCTGTTAATCGATGTTGGTGGAAACCCATGTATATTTCATGGGGGTATCATGTTGTGATTAATGTTGGAATTATTAATTATTTACATAAGGGAATTTATATGAAATTCATTTTCTTTTTTGGGTTCTTTAATATATTTTTAATGAAACATATTTTCATTCTATGGGTTCTTTATACTATAAAATTGAATTATTTTTATTCATAAAAGTTTATAAAACCAATTTTTTACAGGTTATTTATGATTTGATAAGTAATTGATTTTAAGCCAAACTCATAAGATTAAATAATTAAAATTGGGATCATTTATCACATTCTAGTACATTGGTTTAATATTTATATATTATGAGATATGTATTCAATAGAAAATTTTAGTTTCTTGAAATCATGGGCACTGATAGTGTTAATCATAAATTTAATGCTCCCTATATTAATGTTTGTGAAAAAATTGAAAGATATTTTGTGTTTTTTTCCTTATTATCATGACTATGTTAAGATCTTATGGATCATGTTTATTGACTCATGATTATACACTCTTATGTTTCATTTCATACATTATTCCAAGTCATAATACATGATTTATTATCTTGATTTGTTGGGTATTAATGTTCTTATGTATCTTAATTATAACTGTATTATCATATTATGTTCTATGATGTTATTTCTATTAAGATACTCACCCTATTAGACTATATTTTTTTACTTTATAACAATTTAACTAGATACGGGGAATCATAACCTAATGTAATTAATAGTTTAGTAATCATATAAAACTAGATACATAGTTGAATCTCACATTAAAATATAAGACCAAAAATACAATGTAGTGTTTTCTTTGAGAAAACCCTTATTAAATTTATAATATACATGCATATAAATCATAATAAACATCATGTAGTCCTACGTAATGAAAACATTTTAATGGGGTGAGATAAGATTCTCGTTAAAGGTATGTGTACAGTAGAAGCTAGCACTATGTAAAAAACATGATTAATATGGCCCAGATATACAATAATCAAATATTCCATATAACTAATACCATAAAATATGGAACTAAATCCATAGATAACGTAACAACATAAATGGTAACTTGGATAATAACAAATAGTTAAATTATTATTGAATGTATAATGTACGACATCTCAAACATACAATCAAGGCCTCATGCCATGACATCATACATAAATGTTTAAGGCCTCAAAAAAATATCCAAACTAGTTTGTCTCATAAAACCTACCGATGAATCTAGGGGCTATAGAAAGACCCCCTCATCACTTACTATGTCCAATTCATTCCTCACATGAAAGAAGAGATACATAATCAATGTAAACATTCACATTGAAAAACTAGCTTAAAAAATACTAATAATTTTCCAAATCAATAAACATAATCATAAACCACAAAGAATAATATATAAAATTATATCAAATTAAAAAATCCCATCTAAATCATATTATTTTTAAATAATTTTTTCATTTTTGAACATACTCTAAATACATCAATGTAAATTTTATTGAAGAAAAATACAATTTCCAATTTAAATTTTCTTATTTGAAGTCTAAAATACTTCCAAAATATTTTGGAAATAGTTTTATTTTGAAAAAACATGTAAAATTTAAATAAAACATTAAATAAATGAGATTTAAAGATGTAAATTAATTATTTACATTCCCTACAAGTTTTAAAAGACTCTCATTTCATATTATAGTTAAAATGTCAAAAAGTACCCCATTCAAAAAAAGAAATTAAGATTAATTTTAATTTTTTTGTAAACATAAAAAAATGGGTAAAAATTTATATACTAAATAATTTTTTTATTTTTTTAAAAATTACATTTATACATTTTAATTAAAATATTATCATGGAATAGAAATATTCATGACCGTGTAAAAAACAATTTTAGTTTTTCTTAAAAAACATTTTGTGGGAATTTTGAGTACATAAAGAGAGGAAATTTAAAGGAAAAATTTTAATTTATGGGAATAAAAATTTTATAAGAAAATATATTGTGTTTAGGATATAAATATAAAATAATTTCCCTATTGGGGACATAAACATAATCATTGCCAAAAAATGATGAGATTATGAAATAAACCCTTACCTCATATTCAAATTCCTTCGTACATATTAAAAACTATTTTATAATAAATATTGAATTATTATAAATATATTATTTAACCACACACATATATATCATACCAATTATTATTTATTTGTAATATTTTTTACCTATTTATTTACAATTTTTTGTGAAAATTATTATTCTGGGTAATAACCTTTTGTTTCCCATGTATATTTTGGTTTCCTAGTTTTGGTTATTGTACTTTGATCAATGTTTTGATAATATAAAAAATATTAATAATTATATAAGTATAATATTTGTTCATTATATATTTATTTATAGTAACTCATAAATTTTAGACATAGAAAAATGAATTACACTATTCATAGAGATGGTAGGCCATACCAATGCATGGACACTGTATCAATTTTTTTGAATGGAGGGAATGAAAGAATGGAAAAAAATAATTCATCAGTAAAGAATTATTATTATATAATACATATAATATATAATCATTAAATATATCAATTTTATCATCCAAATATGAATAATAAGAAAATATTTCACATCGCTTTGTGGAGGCGGTTGTCCATATGTACGCCTGAGAAACGTTATCATTTTCAATAGGATTAGAAAGAAAGAAGGTAATTACGATATTATAATTATAGAAGTATATTTATTTCATATATATCAAATATATGTTAAATCCATCGTTATATCTAGTTTTCAGAAGAAATGATGGAAAATGAATTACATTGGTTCTTGAGGCGGTAGTCTAATGTACACACGATTGACTGTTTTCTACCCATTTGATGGAAGAGAAGATGGATATAAGTTATGAAATCAACATAATAACATATCATGGTATGGAATATACTAGTGTTATTATTTAAATAGAGTTGGATAGTATTTTATGGTTTTCTAGGATGAAATACAATGAAGACACATGACTACGAATTATACCTCTTCTTCTGAGAACCTCTTTAGGTTTATACCTAATTGCATCATACAATAGTTTTATGATAAAAAATGGAAATATAGGTCATGGGGAGGGATTTATGTGATGTGTTTTTATGTATTGTATGAACCAAAAGTCTCATGATGTGTGGAGATTATAGGAGAGGAGAATTCCTTTTAAATGGGGCGGAGGGTACCCACTTGGAAATTTCCTAAAATAATTCAAAATGATAAAATAATTCCAATGAAATTGATTCCAAATAAAAATATATTATAATTTTTGACTGTATATGTTGTAAATATGGCCACAAAATAGGATTTAAAAAATTTTAATTGGCAAGAATACCCTTATCTTTTGTATTAACCCCGGTAAACCCGTTTTATCCTTAACAATAGTAATTAATTTTTAAGGATTTTACTATTCATTCTGACCAAAAAATAAATCGAACTTATTAAATAATATTGATTATGCTGATTATAAATTTGGAATCCATTTTTATTAAATTAAATACACTTAATTCATAGATTTTCATTTTGAATTAAACTCTCATGCGTGATGAAATATAATTTTTGTATTAAAATTTTTTCTCAATTATAAAAATTGTTTATATAAAAATTAATCATTAACATGATTCCAATGACCGAAATAGGATTTATAATAATAAAATTTGAATAATTTTACATTTTTAACAATCTTAAAAAAAAATATATTTTTATTTAAATTGTTTAAACGAGATGATGTTTTTTAATCAAAATCAATATTTTTTTATTATTCATAAAAAATTAATCTTTTTAGAAAATTCACAACAATTCCCTCTCTGATAATTTCTAAAATTTTATATTGAAAATTCAATTCATTATTTGATATAAAGTTTCAAAAAATGCTAAAAAATATTTTTAAAATATGTGTGAAAAACATAAGGGAACTACTTTTACAAAAAATCGTGTTTTTAAGCATAAAACTAGATTTATTCTTATCCCATGCCTTGAAAAAATATTATATGAAATATAAAATATTATATTGAAGATATAATATATAAATTTCATTAAAATAATAACATAATATTTATTAATTTATTTTATTAACATTAAAAAACATTATGTACATAAAAAAATTCTTTTACTTTCAAATGATTTTAATTTTCTTCTATTATTAACCAACTTATAAATTTTTAATGTTTACAAAATTTACTTTTATTAATTTAATTTATAATATTTATAACCATCAATTTTACTAATAGTATATAATTACATACTATATTAAATTTCATTTAGACTTAGGGTTTCATATATCACAAGCTATCAAAGAGATTAAATTTATTTAAAATGAAATATACAATACAGTATTAGAGAATTACATCCCTCCCCCCAATGAAAATTCATCCTCAAAATTTCTATAATTTCACCTCCTAGATTGATTTTGGTATTTTTTTAATCATAATTTTTTTTCAGGTTCCCATACTACCTCTTTTTTTCTGATGACTTCTCCAAAGTACCATTACAAATCAATCCATCTAATTCCTCAACACTTGTTCTCTAGTATCAATAATTTTCATATGATATTCATAGTAAGATAGATCTTGTTTAATTATATTTCTCCTGTAGTGAGAACATGGATTGGAATTTTCATGTACTTTTTTAACAATGATACTTTAAAAAAATCATATAATTTAGTGGGACTTGGTGGAATTTCCAAATATTAAGACACATCTCCAATTATTTCTAGAATTTGAAAAGGTTTGATATACCTATGGATCGATTTATATTTCTTAACTAACCTTATAATATCCTTTCGTGGATGTACTTTCAATAAAATGTGATCTCCCACTTGAAATTCCAAAATCATTCCTTTGTTTATCAGTATAGATATTTTACCTACTTTGAGTGTCATTGATATGGGTTGGAATAAAATTTACTATTGTTGTTTTATCTTTAACATGTTCTGGTCCTAGAGGCCTCCTTTCAAAAAATTCATCCCAAAAAGATTGAGTATGACATCTATTTTTTTATAATTATTCATACTATGTCATTCAAATACCTTAATGGAAGATATTTTTATATGGAAACTCTAAAAAAGGTAAACATCGATCACACATACCTTGAAAATCAAGATAGGACAACCTCAATATGTCTTATAATGCTTAAATTTTCCTTTAGAGCTATCTAGTAATTTGAGGGTGATAATTTTTGTTAAGCTAACTCTAAATATCATGAGAGTTCTCAAGAAAAATTCATAACTTATATTTAAATCATTTATCATGATCATAAACAATTGAAATTGGTTCACCATGAAGTCTGACAACATTAGTAATATATATTTGTTCATGGTGTTCATGTGGAAAATCATCTCTTATAGTGGGGAAATGTTCATATTTTTGGCGGTGATCATTAATAAACTATATTGAAACATTTATTTAGGTTTTTTTAGTATTCCAATAGATAATTTCATAGTAATGTAATCTCATTTAAACATAGGGTTGGGTAGAGGTTTCATGAATCCCCTAGGTTATAGTCTCTTAACCTTCATCTACTGACAAGACAAAAATTATAACACACAATCAATAATGTTCCACATCATATTACCTCGTGAAAAATATTCCTTCAAATATATATAGACATTTTGGAACTATTAGGGAATTTATAAAAATTCGATGTATGATTATAATAGAACAATTATCGATTTAGATGATGTGTAGATAGAACACATAATATCTTTCCAAATTTTAGAATTCCACCTTCACAAATTAAGTACGCCAATTTTCCATCATTCATGATAATAGTTTTTATTTTAAAAAATTTCATCATCAGGCTAGGGATTTTTTATCTTTTATAATAAATATGTTTTTGAAATCATTTGAAAAATAATTGATGTAGTCCCTTCCCTAATAATTCCCAAATCCATATTAACTATATTCATGAACACATGATCCCTGCCAATCGTCATTTTGGTCATAACTCCATGATATTTCCTGATCAATGCATCTTCTATATTATTTTCCTTCCTTGGGTGGTAGTTCATTCAGAAATCAAAATCTTTTAGTAACTAGATGGATCTCCATTTCCTCATGTTGATATCATTATATGAAAAGATTTATTTAATCCTCTTGTGATCCATATATATCTCACATTTTCACCATAGATACAATTTTTCCATATATTCAATGAAATTATTATGGAAGCTAATTCAAGATCATGGGTTGGATATATTTTTCATGAATATGAAACTACTTTAATACATATGAAATAACTTTATCATTCTACACAAGGAAAAAACAAAGTCTATTCCTAGATAAATCATTATATGTCATAAATCCATCATTTCCTAATAGTATAGAAAAAATTGGATCATTCACCAATATCCACTTGAATTCATAAAAATACTTTTCACATTAGTTTTCCTATATATATTTAACCACATTATGCGTAAACATGGTTAATGGGTTGGCCAATTAAGAAATATTTTGAACAGATCACTGATATTAACCTACAAAACAATGAAACTGCATACCTCAAATATGTTCATTAGTATAGGCCACTACAGGAATGACAGTGTATTCATATAATAAAATGAGAATCCATAATTGGTGACAATATATTCAAGAAAAGAAACATTCCAAATCCAAAATTCATACTTTCTAAATTTCCAATATAACTCATTTATTATAAGAGTATCAAGAATGATCCATAAGTAATTATTAGGGTCCTAATAACTCTAATGTTAAACCAAAATATCATCAATAAATACCATATCCAAAACATCAACATATAGCATGAATACGATGTTTATTAGATCTATAAAAATAGATGGTGCATTAGTCAATCCATATGGAATTATTGTAAAATCATAATGTAAAAACCCTATACGAAATGATGTATTTTGAATATATTCCTTCTTTAATCACAATTTATGATACCTTGAATGAAGTTTCACATGTCAAAAATATTTATCTAGATGAATTTGATAGAATAATTGATTAATACGAGGTAGAGGATAATTCTTATTTATCATAATATCATTGATTTTCCTAAAATTAATGCACAACCTCTTAGATCCATCTATATTATTAATGAAAAGAATAGGATATCTGTAATGTGAAACATTAGGGCATATGAATCCCTTATTACACAACTTCCCTAGTTGTTTCTTAAATTCCACCAATTCTACAATGGCCATTTTACATGGATTTTTTATACTAGTCTTGCATCATGGATTAAAGAAATGAAAAACTCAACTTCACACTATGGTGGATGTCTAGGTAAATCCACAGGAAATACATCAATTTATTCAAATAAAAAATAAACATCCTTAATTTAATGTTTAATGTGTCCATCCATTGATCGTGTATACTCTTCTTCCCCAAGTATCTCATTTAGAAGATTTATTGGGGGCATATTTAGACATGACATAGATGATGTATTCTCCCCTATAAAGATAAGGAATTTCAATTATTCATCATGAATCATAATTTTGTTCTGAATAAAATAAAATTTGTATCATATATTTTAAATCAAATCTATACAAAGGATTATATGAAAATACACAAAATGTATAATAATAAATTGGGTAAATAGAGAGCATTTTCTCATCCTAATGGGAACTGACCAACACATCTGGGTTACAGTGAGATTTCTTCTAGGAGTCTTGACTGATAACTCCCTTATTACGGTTCTAGGGAAATATCTAATTTTATTGGAAACCATGAAGGATATAAATTACTGTGACATTCTGGAATAAAAAAAAATTCATTAGTGAAATTAATGTACCTACCACCACATCTTTAGGAACTTCAACCTCAATAGTTGTGATATCATAAACATGACCTTACTCTATTGGTCTTTTATGTGGAAGGTTTACTTGATTCCTAGGAAAATCATTTTCATAGCACCCCTTATCATTATAGTTGAATAATTTCACGTTGGTAGCTTTTTTATTTCCTTAGTAATTGTCATCCTAGTGTAATTTCCTTGTAAACAAGAAGAAAACTCATATTCCTAGCAAGCATCACTATTGGACAAAATGTTTAACACGTCGACATTTTTATGTCTGTTCTATATAACCGACATGCAAAGATGTAAAAATAGATTTATCACATTGGTTATATAATAACCTACGTGATAAAAACTGAGATTAGCTTTATCAGGTCGGTTATTCTATAACCGACATGACATATCAAATCTGGGCGCTTTATCACGTCAGTAATTTTATAACTGAGGTTAAAAAGAAATTATCGGCGCTCTATCACATCGGTTATTTTATTACCGTCATTATAAATAATTTTCTATGTCGGTTATTAAATAACCAATGTTATAAACAAAAAAAAAATAGTTTATCACATCACTTATTAAATTACCGTTGTGATAATGTTTTTAAATGATTTATCATGCCCCGTATTCAGTCATCCTGTTTTCTTTGATCGGGCGACCTGCGAACCATCCCTCTCGCATGGAAATCCTAGAAAGGATAATTCGAATTCATTCCCTCCATCCTCATTTTTCCAACATCATTCATCATATTTATTATCCCTAGAGCTATCAGGTTAACTCGCAACAGTCAAGTAAGCCTCACACGGCTCAGTTTCATTTTTTATTTTTTGTGATGCCCTAAACTAATATTTTTAGTGGTCATTTTATCTATCATTGTTCTTGATATCAAGGTAAGTTTCATAGTATTCATTTATACCATGCTATATTATTTTTTGGTAAAATAAAATATGGAAGTGAAATCATGAATGTTTACAATTTTTGTGTGTTCTATCTTGTTTGTGTTCATGTACAAGGGGTTCCCGGGGGGGGGGGGGGCTGTCCAAGGGGGTGGGGGTTTCTAGGGGTGTCCAAGGTGGTGGGGGTGGTTTCTAGGGTGTTCAGGGGCTATTCAAGGGTGTTGGGGTGTCCAAGGGGGTAATGGTGTCTAGGCGGTGGTGTCCAGGGGGTGAGTGGGCTTTCCAATGGGATAGGGGTGTGTAGGGGGTGGCGGTGTCCAGGGTGGTGGGGGGGCTTTCCAGAGGGGTAGGGGGATTTCCAGGGGGTGGGTGGCTGTCTAGGGGTGGGGGGCTGTTCAGATGGGTGGGGGGATTTCCAAGGGGGTATGGGTGTCCAATGGGTATGGGGGTTTCCAGGGTTGAGGGGCTATCCAGGGGGTGGGGTGTGTCCAGGGGGTGCTAAAGGGGGTAGGGGTGTGGGGTGGTGTCCAGGGGGAGTGGGGGTGTTCAGATGGGTGGGGGTAGTGTCCAGGGGGTGAGTGGGCTGTCCAAGGGGGTACGAGGTGTCTAGGGGTTGGGGGGGGGATGTACAAGAGGGTGTCAAAGGGGGTGGGGGTGGGGGTGTTGTCCAAGGGGTGGGGGTGTCCAGGGGGTGGGGGTGGTGTCCATGGAGTGGGGGTTTCCAGAGAGGTGGGGGTACCATTTAGGGAGAGGGGGCTGTCCAGGGGGTGGGGGTAGTGTCCAAGGGGGTGCGAGGGTTGTCCAAGGGGGTTGGGGGTGGCCAAGGGGGTGGGGGTTATGTATAGGGGTTTAGGGGGATGTCCAAGGGGGTAAAGGTTTCCATGGGGTGGGTGTGTCCAGGGGGTTAGTTGACTATCCAAGGGGGTAGGGAGGTCCAGGGGTGGGGGCTGTCCAGAGGGGTGGGGAGGTGTCCCGGGGGGGTGGTCAAGGGGGTGGGGGGATATCCAGGGGTGGGGGGGATTTCCAAGGGGGTAGTGGGGGTGGTGGTGGGGGTGGTGGTGGGGGTGTTGGGGGGTGTCAATGGGGGTGAGGGGTGTCCAGGGGGTTTCAAAGGGGGTATGGGTTGGGGGGGTTGTGTCCAGGCGGAGTGGGGGGTGTCCAGGGGGTGGGGGTAGTTTCATGCGGGTGAGTGGGCTGCCTAAGGTGGTATGGGGTGTATAGGGGGTGGGGAGTGTCTAGGGGCTGGGGGGGGGGGGTTGTCTAAGGGGGTCTCCTAGGGGGTAGGAGTGGGGGTGTTGTGTAAGGGGGTGGGGGTGGTGTCTAGGGGGTTGAGTGGGTTGTCCAAGGGGGTAGGGGTATCAAGGAGGTGGGGTGTCCATGGGGGTGGGGTGTCTAGAGAGGTGGGGGTGCTGTTTAGGAGGAGGGGGCTGTCTAGAGGGGTAGGGGCTGTTTAAGGGGTGAGAGCTATCGAGAGGGGTGGGGGTGTTTTTAGGTGGTGGGAGACTTTCTAGAGGTGTGGGGGATTTCCAAGTGGGTAGGGGTGTCCAGGGGTGAGGGGGGGGGGGTCTAGGGGTGAGGGGGCTGGTCAGGGGGTGGGGGTGTCTAGGGGGTGTCCAAGGGGGTAGGGGGTGGGGGTGGTGTCTAGGGGGAGTGGGGGGTGTCCAGGGGGTGGGGGTTCTATCCAGGGGGTGAGTGGGCTGCCCAAGGGGGTACGTGGTGTCTAGGGGGTGGGGGCTGTCAAAGGGGGTAGGGGTGGGGGGGGGGGGTTGTCCAGGGGGTGGGGGTGTCCAGGGGGTGGGGAAGGTGTGAAGGGGGTGAGAGGGATATCCATGGGGGTAAGGGGTATCTAGGTGGTCGGGTTTCTAGGTGGTGGGGATATCTAGAGGGTTGGGGGTGCTGTTTAGGGTGTGGGGGCTGTCCATGGGGGTGGGGCTGTAAAAAATTACACAAATTTGTAGTAGTGAATGTATACATATTTTAATATTTATACTTCATATTTATTTGTTACGGAAGGGTGAATTTGGTATCTAGTTGCACCAGGATGTATTGTTTGTGTACCTTAAGAATAAAGGATCCAAGATGAATAAAAAAAAATGTCATATCTAGCTATACTTTCTTTTTAAAATCATTTCCATGAATATATTTTCCAAATAAATGTATATTTGTTTTATATTTGAAAAAAAATTACATTGAAATTATTATATTTTTAATATAAATATATATTTGTCTTATCCTAATAGGATGTATAATTTTGATATTTGTTTTAGGTTATAATGTGTCGAAGTTGCATTACTGCACATTGAATGAGTAATGAGTATGAGGAAAGTGTTGATGCCTTTTTGTAATTTTTTAAACCAAATGTTCCATGAAGTGACATTTTGTCAGTACATGCCTGAAATGTTTGAATATGAAGAAGGTGAAAAGTAGAGAGATCAAAGATCATCTGATTTGTCATGGTTTTAATCCAAGTTACAACCCTTGGATTTGGAAAGGTGAAATGAGACAGAATTTCAGATCTACTGATGATGATCATTTGCAAGATGGAAACTCTAATGGAATTAAAGAAATGATTCGTGATATTGTAGTAGAACAAATTGAGATAAAACTGATAGTTTCACGTCTATATGGTGATGTAGAAAAACCATTATATTTTAGTTTAATGGATTTTATAGTTTTTTCGGTGGTGTTTTGATTGATTAACCTGAAGGAGAAACATGGATGGAGTGACAGATGTTTTACAGAGCTGCTACATTTGTTGAAATACATTCTTCCAAAATACAACAATATTACATCTTCACATTATAAGGACATGATAATATTATGTTCGATGGGATTGGGAGACAAGAAAATACATGCCTCCCTAAATGATTGTATGATATATAGGAAAGAATATGAATTTATGTTAGAGTGTCCTAAATGAGGGACATCACGGTATAAGTTGAAAGAAAAATCAAATTCTGATGTAGATGTTACAAATATCCCTTCCAAGGTATTTTTGTATCATCCTATAATTCATCGTTTGAAAAGTTTTTTTTTCTATTTCACATAATGAAAAAAGGAAAATATGGCATGATGATGAGCGGATATGTGATGGAAAAATACGTCATCCAGTTGATTTTCCAAAATGAAAGAACATTGATGAGTAGTATCATGCATTTGGAAATGAAATTAGAAATCTCATACTAGGGTTGTGCACAGATAGAATGAATCCATACCGAAACCTCAGTAGCACACATTGTTCATGGCCTATTTTTTTGGTAATTTACAACCTCTCTCATGAAGTTTGTATGAAACCCAAATATGTCATGTTGAGTATAATGATCTCTGGTATGAAGCAACCCAAAACTGATATTGATGTTTTCTGGTCACTATTTCTTGAGGATTTTAAAATTTTATGGGAGGATGGTATTACGGTGTATGATTCTTATAAAAGAGAATATTTTCAACCGCATGTTGTGATTATATTCGCTATAAATGACATCCCAACATATATACTTCATATTGTCAATTGTATCATGAGAGGAAAATAGAGTACATGGGTCATTGGAAGTTTTGGCCTATGGATCACTCTTATAGAAGACTAAAAAAAGAATTCAATGGCTCACAAGAATTTATTATTTCTCAAAAACCTTTATCCCCTGATTTATATTTTGAGAGGGTGAAAAAACTTGATGTGACATTGGAAAAGATATAGAAATTTGTTAATGATAAACATATTTGGAACGAATGGTTAATATTTTTTGAGCTACCATATTGGAGATATCATGAAGTGAAACATAATATTTATGTCATGCACGTGGAGAAGAATATTTGCGATATTTTGATTGGAACATTGTTAAATATTAATGTAAAGACAAAATATGGGTTTAATTCATGATTATACATACTATCAATGGGAATACATTTGGTGTTAGATCCCACTCCTAATGGAAGACGAACATTTCTTCCCCCGACTGGTCATACATTATCCAGGAGGAAGAAAATTAGCTTTTGTCAGTGTCTTCATGATATCAAAGTGCCTCAAGGTTATTCTTAAAATGTAAAATTTTTTGTCTCTTTAATTTATTTGATGTTGATAGGTATGAAATCTCATGATTGTCACATCATGATGCAACAACATCTACGAGTTGTATTTTGTGGAATATTTCCCATCCGTGTCAGAAAGACTATAATGCAGTTGGGTTGTTTTTTCAATTCAATTTGTAATAAGGTGATTGATGTGAATGATTTGAACATTTTGGGAAAGGGCGAAATTTTTATACTCTCAATTGGAAATGTATTTTCCTCCATCAATTTTTGATATAATGGTGAATTTAATGATTCATCTGGTCCATGAAATAAAGATTTGTAGACCTTTATATCTTTGTTGGATGTATTATTTTGAAAGGTATATGAAAATATTAAAGGGGTATGTTAAGAATTTATATCAAATATAAGCCTAAATTATTAAAATATATATTTTTGAGGAGGTTGAAATGTTTTGTACGAGCTACTTGGTTGTGTAGGAAAACATAGGTTTGCCTCCATCTCACCATGAACGAGTTAATAATGAGGGAAAGGGGATTAGTGGCTTGAAAGTCAAATCATTGGAAGCTGAACATATGAAGAAGTTAGAATTATACATCTTGAATATCATAGCTGATGCTCAACCGTATATCACATTCCATATTAATGAGTTGAAACAATGTCATCGATAGAAGAAAGAAATATGGATTTTTAATTATGACAACAAAACATTTTTTTCATTTTTTAAAAAGACCTTGCTTGGTGGATCAGATGTATCAGAGACATTAAGATGGTTAGTGGGTGGTCCATGTTTAAATGTGATAACATTGTCTGGGTATGACATTAATGGATATACATTTCATTTGAAGGATCAGGACAACAAAAGTGCAATTTAGAATAGTAGTGTCTTGGTGTTTGCAGAAGCAATACAATTTTCGAGTTCTAAAGACAAAAACCCAATTTTTGCATCAAGTACATATTATGAAGTCATTGAAGAAATATTGGAGGTTGATTACATTAAAATTAATGTTCCTGTTTTTAACTGAAAATGGTTTATCATAAACATTAGTGTCATACACGATGAATTTGGAATGAAAGTTGTTAATATGAATAGATTAGAAGACACAATAGATTCATTTATAATGGAAACACATGAAAAATAGATTTTCTATATAGTTGATCAATCAGATATGTAGTGGTATATTGTTTGGAAAGGGAAAAACAATATGTTGGTGAGGATCAACTTGACGAATATACCGATTTATGTGAGATCCCTACTTCCAGGGAAATATTAGCAGAACATAATGATGAGCATATTGAAGACAAGGTTTGTGCCAGAAGGAATGATCATGACGAAGGAATTTTGGAAAACAATCCATATGTATATTCTTAATATTACAGGTAATATATTTTTATTTCTTATTTACATTTATTATTTTCATAAAATGTTAGATATTGTATATTTTTTCATTATTAAAACGCGTAATAAAACAAATAAATAGAAGTTTTTGTTTATTTTAATTTTTTTAGTTTAGTTTATCAGGTTTACCATTATATATATTATATATCTACTATTTTTGTTAAATGAAAATTACATTACCATGTTTACCATTGTTACCATGTTTACCATGTCTACCATTTTTACCATGTCTACCATGTTTACCATGTTTACCATGTTTACCATGTTTACCATAGTTTACCATAGTTTTCTTTTATGTAAATTATATATTTATTGATTTTGTTGAATGAAAATTACACTACAATGTTTACCATGTTTTCCATATTTACATTTGTTTAACATGATGACCATATTAACCATGTTTACTATTACATAACATAGTTCAATTTTCCATTTTTTGTATGTCATATTTGAATTTGTATATTTGTGAAATAATGTTATTTTATTTGAAGGATAATGATAGATAATTCAGTTGTTCAACCACATGATTCTGGAGATGAGCATAATGATCATACCTCTGGGGAGGAACATTCACACGATCCTCTTGATGTTCCCCAATATTCCTCACGTGCTCCCATAATAACAAAGAGTTCAAGAGTTGGTAAATATGGGTGCACATGTTTACCAAAATTATCACTTTCCCATACCCAGGACCAGAGGATACACATTTAGTTTGATAAGAATTATATTCCTAGAAGTCAAAATGTAATATATTTTAAGAGTTTTGTATCAGCTTAGGGTAAGAGAAAAGTAAGCATTTTGTATGATGATTGGAAAAGTATGGAAAAAGAGATAATATGTCAGTTGTGGGAGATGGTTTTAGTATGATATTTTTATATTGTTTTCCTATTATTAAAATTCTTCTAGTATAATAATTTTTAATTATTATTTCTTAGATGACATTTGATATTATTGACACTAGAAGAGTCAGGATGAAATGCTTATCGATATCTGCTATGAGATGGAGGGATTTCAAATCAACCCTCACATATGATTTCATTTTTGGTCATAGGTGTCATGAAAATCCATTTCATATATATCCTTTCGTAGATGAAGACACATCGAGAACATTTTTTGAAAGTAGAAGAAAAGATTCATTTCTAGTATTGGAAATTTAATATTTTATAAGATTTCTTATATAAATGTTCTTATTAATGTTTTTTTAATGATTTATATTTCTTAATTTACAGAAAACAAGGACATATCAACAAGAGGTTCAATCTAAAAATGTATACCCTCATTGTTTATCTCGAGGAGGGTATACATTATTGGAAGAACAAATGATGGCAGAAAAATAAAAAAAACTAAGAGTTGAGTCTTCAATATCTGGAGAGGTTTCCCCTCCATCCCATCCATCTAGACAAGAAAAATTGAAGAGAGCTTGGAAGGGAAAAAATGGGAAATATATTTTGGAATAATCAAGAATCATAGCTGAGAGGATTGTAAGTTATTTATTTATTTTTTTAAGTTAATTGTAGTCTTTATATAATTTGAATCATTACATAAATGTTCAATTAATTAATGTTGGATTTTCATGAGGAGCAGAGCTCACATGGGGTATTTACAGCTGCTAGAAGGCAATATATTTTATCTGCAGCATGGGGAAATCCCAAAAATCATGGTTGTGTATGAGGATATCCAACAGGTGTATCGGTAAGAAAAGTTTTTCCATTTTATTTATATTCATCTGTTAAAAGTGTTTATAAAAAAATAGAATCCTTTTAGGATGAAGTTCATAATATTAATGCAATGATGGAGGAAAAGATTATAGCGTTTGTTCATTCTATTTTTGTAGATATAAAAATACAATTTTAGATTGCATCTCCCACTCCTCCACCTCCCCCTGTAGAATGCATTATTTATCCTCCACCTCCGCTAGTAGTTCCCACTTTCCCACCTCTTCCTAAGAACTCCATTTTTTATCCTACTCCTCCGCCACAACTTCCTACTTATTGCGAGTTATATTTTTATGATCCTCAACATCATATAGTTTCATATGGACTGGTATATTGTATAAGAGATACAGTTCATCATCAATAGTTTGAGGTAGAGCATCATAGGGTCACTATACGGGATATTATAGATAGATCAACTCGAGTACCATTGGCTAAAGATGAGGTGATGACAATTAGACATAGTATCAACCATTTTTTAATTTGTCCATCCAGACTTCTGCGACTCATTACCATAGAGGTATATATGATATATCTTCTATTTTATTTTTTAATTAAAGTTGTTTTATCATTTGAAAACTAATATATTTTTCTATATATTTTTATAGGGATACTCCAATGGTAAAGAAATATTTTATATACAACAACAAAGACAAATGGATATGATATCATATACAGATTTTAGTAGTCCTGACAGATTGTCAAGGTATTCAAATTTATTGGTGGATCATTATGAGTTTCCAATGGAATCTCATGTTTTTGGATGTGAAAAAAATGTGGGTATTGTGAAGAATGATATCATGGATCTTGTAACTGGATATAAGTTGGGCATCAACGTGGTGAAATGTATTTCCATGTAAGTCTTAACACCTTTTCCCAACGTTATATTTATTAAAAATGTATAATTATGTCTATTTTGTATTAGGTATCTCTATAAAATGTGTGAGAAGAAAGAGCGGACAAATGTATATTGATTCATGAACCTTCATTTGATTTCCCCTGAAGCACATGCATTGGATGATGAACAAAGAATGATTTATATTGCTGAAAGATTCGAACAGAATATAATCACAAACTGTTGGATGCAGATTTTTTGTGAGAGGTATGAAACATATCTCTGGAAAATATTTCATTATCTTTTAACATAAAAAAACAACTAACCATAAATTTTATTTTATCAGTGATCATTGGATGTTAGGGGATTTTTTCCCAAGGGGTAAAACACTTTATTGGATATGCTCTGTCCATGGAGATGTGTGGGGAAGTTTTTAGAATATGTTGGAAAAGTATGTTTCAATTTATTAATACTTATATATATTATAATTAATTTTAAATTTATCCCATTTATATTATTTTCGTAATAGGGGATGTGCCTACTAACAAAAAACACAATGAAAATGAGTTCCAAGATCAAATATGTAAAAGTAAAGGTAAATATCCATATATAATTTATACTTTTTGATGTATTACATAAAAATATTATTTTGAATTTACACTCATTTAAACATAATTTTCATGATTAACAAGGCGTCATCCAATGCAGATATTATATGTTATGATTTATATGAAATAATTACAACTGTAACACTTGTGAACATTGACCTCGTAATATTTCATTTTAAACACTTACATAATATTTTATTTTATTTATTCATTATACATGTTAACTACTATCCTTTTAATTTATAGCTATTTGATGAACCTCATCCATATAGTGCTCAAGAGGCCGAACACTTACAAGTTTAATGGTAAAATTATTTTACAGGTTTGATTGGCTTTTAGTTTTTTTGTAGAGTAAAATGTAATTTTTGAATATTTACATTATAATTGTGTACTTGGTAGTATTTTTGGTTGGATTTAGGTTTTTTATTTGACATTGTTAGTTTTGAATTTTATATATGTGAATGTTTAATTTTGCTTTAATTCTTGTTTTGTTCTAGTTGTGATGGTTTTTTTTGTATGGATTTTGGTCTGGGGGGGTGGGGTTCCAAGAGTGTGGGTGGGGGTGGGGTGTCTAGTGGTGTGGGGTGGGGGTGGGGGGTTCCAGGGCTGTGGAAGGGATATCCAGTGGGGTGGGTGTGTCCAGGGTGTCCATGGGGTTGGGAGGGTGTCCATGAGGGTGGGAGGGATGTCCAGGGGTAGGGGCTGTCTAGGAGAGTGGGGGGGGGGGGGTTGTCCATGGGTGTGTGGGGGGAGGGTGTCTAGGAGGGTGTTTGGGGGATATCTAAGGGGTGTCCAGGGGTGTGTATGTGTGGGGGGGGGGGGGTCCAGGGGTATGGGAGGGGTGTCATGTGGGGTGGGGGGTGTCCATGGGGATGGGAGGGTGTTTAGGGGGTGGGAGTGTTGTCCAGGGGGTGGGGGCTGTCTAGTGGGGGTTGTCCAGGAGGGGGGATGTCCATGTGGTGTCCAGGGGTGTGGGGGGTTTCCAGGGGTGTGGGGGGGTTTCCAGGGGTGTTGGAGGGTTGTCCAGTGGGGTGGGGGTGTCCAGGGTTCCCATGGGTTTTGGAGGGTGTTTAGGGGGTGGGAGAGCTGTACAGGTGGTTGTGGGGGGGGGGGGGGGGTTCCAGGGGGTGTCCATGGGTGGGTGTGGGGGGGGGGGTGTCCAAGGGGTGGAAGTGTTTCTAAAGGTGTGGAAGGGATATCTAGTGGGGTGGGGTGGGGGTGTCCTAGGTGTCCATGGGGATAGGAGGCTGTCCAGGAGGGTGGGAGGGTTGTCCAGGGGGTGGGGGATGTCCAAGAGGGTGGGGGGTCTAAGGGGTGTGGGAGTGCTCTTCAATTGGGGTGGGGGTGTCCAGGGTGTCCATGGGGGTGGGAGGGTGTCAAGGAGGGTGAGAGGGCTATCTAGGGGGAGAGGCTGTCAACGAGGGCCTATCTAGGGGGTGTCCAGGGGTGTGGGGGTGTCCAGGGGGTGGGGGGTTTCCAAGGGTGTGAGAGCGTTTTCCAGTGGGTTGGGGGTGTCCACGGTATCCATGGGGGTGGGAGGGTGCTTGTGGGGGGTAGAAGGGCTATCCAGGGGGTGGGGGCTATTTAGGGATGTGGGGGGATGCGCAAGAGGGTGGTGGCACTGTTAAGGGGTTATCTAGGGGTTTGGGGGGGGGGGGTTCAGGGATGTGGGAGGGATGTCCTGTGGGATGGGGGTGTCCAAGGTGTCCATTGGTGTGGGAGGGTGTTTAGGGGGTGGGAGGGCTGTCCTGGTGGTGGAGGACATCTAGGAGGGTGGAGGGGATGTACAGGGGTGTGGGGGTGTCTAGGGGGTGGGGGTTTCTAGGGGTGTGGGAGGGCTATCCAGTGGGGGGTGTCTTAGGTGTCCACGGGGGTAAGAGAGTGTCTAGGAGGTGGGAGGTTGTCCAGGGCATGGGGGATTTCCAAGAGGGTGGGTGGGATATCCAAGGGTGTCCATGGGTATGTGGGGGGGGGGGTGTTGTCCAGGGTGTGAGGGTTCCTTGTGTGTGGGATGGCTGTCTAGTGGGGTGGGGTTGTCCAGGGTGTCCATGGGGGTGGGAGGGTGTCCAAGAGGGTGGGAGGGATATCCAGAGGGTGGGGGCTGTCTAGGAGGATGAGGGGCTATCTAGGGCATGTCCAGGGGTGGAGGTTTCTAGGGGTGTGGGAGGGTTGTTCAGTTGGGGGGGGAGTGTCCATGGGGGTGGGAGGGTGTCCAGGACGGTGGGAGGGCTATCCAGGGGGTGGGGGCTATCTAGGATGGGGGGGTAGTCCAGGGGGTGTCCAGGTGTGTGGGGGTGTCTAGGGGGGTGGGGAGTTTCCAAGGGTGTGGGAGGGGTATCCAGTGGGGTGGGGGGTGTCCACGGTGTCCATTGGGGTGGGAGGGTGTCTGTAATGGTGGGAGGGTTGTCCAGGGGGTGGGGACTGTCCAGGAGAGTGGGTGGGTGGTGGTGTCAAAGGGGTGTCCCAGGGTGTGGGGGTGTGCGGGGTTTTCAGGGGTGTGGGAGGGTTGTCCAGTGGGGTGGGGGTGTCCAGGGTTTCCATGGGGGTGGGATGGTTTCCACGATGCTGGGAGGGATGTCTAGGATAGGGGGCTATCTCGTAGGTGTCTAGCTATGTAAGGGGCTGTCGAGAGGGTTTTCATGGGTTTGGGAGGGCTATCCAGTGGGGTGGGGGTGTCCAGGGTGTCCATGGGGTGGGAGGGTGTCCAGGAGGGTGGGAGGGCAGTCCAGGGGGTGGGGATGTCCATGAGTGTGAAGGGGTTATCCAGGGGGTTTCTAGGGGTGGGGGTGGGGTTCAAGGGGTGTGGGAGGGCTGTCTAGTGGGGTGGGGGCTGTCTAGGGGCCATCTAGGGGGGGGGGGTCGGGGGGCTGTCCAGGGGTGTGTGTGGGTTTTCTGGTGTAGTTTTGGTCTGTTTTATGCTTGTTACACGTCTTCTTTTGCAGGGCGTAGTTGTGGTTTAGAGGTTTTATTAAAAAAATTGGGTTTTATGTCAATTATTTTATAACATACATAAAAAATGCACAGGAATAGGTTTCAACGTCGGTTATTTGAAAACTGACACAACTAATGAATTGGAATGTGTTTTTACGTCGGTTATTTCATAATCGACGTAAAAGATGGAATGGAATGGATTTTTATGTTGTTTATTTTATAATTGATGTAGTATATATTCTTTCACGATAGTTATTATTTAACCGACATGAAAAAACGCCTGGCAGACTAGTTTATCACGTCGGTTATAGAAATAACCAACATGATAAACACTTAAGAGGCACACTTTTTTACATCGGTTATTATATAAACATCGTAATAAAGTATATACCATGTTAGATATTTAAAAACCAACATAATAAGTCATGACTCCAAATAATTTTCTACTTCGGTTTTTGAGGAACCGACGTGAAAAATGATTGGGTTTTTTATTTTTTACATCGGTTTTAAAATAACTGACGTAAAAAAATATTTATAACGTCTCTTGTAATAACGTTTTCCAAATTCCGATGTAAAAAATAATAAAATATCCACCATAAAAAAGGTTTTCTACAATACTGTATGTTCTACGATGTTTATTTCTATATTTAATAGAAGTTATAAATTCCAACCTTCCCTTCTTAGCTGTTATTGTATTTCCTTTTCTAGAGACCTTAACAACCATTTTTGTATCTTTTTTTCCTTTGATTTCATAATACGTTGAAAATTATTTATCTTTCTTGAAATCACATGATACTATATATTCATATGATGATAACTTTTGGGATACTTTTTCCTATAAAATTATTTGATTTATACTACTAAAAAAATAGTCAATCATACTATTTGGATTAGGTACATTATCTAAAACATTACATACACGACTTTTAAATTTTTATTCATAGTCAGAAACATTTTTATCTTCTTTTTTTCTTTGAGTTAGAAATTTCCTTCCCATATTTTTTAACTTCTCATGAGGCAAATATTTTACCAAGAAGTTTATCATAAAATCCTTCCATTCAATTCTTGCTATTTTTTCATCATCCTTAGTGTATTGAATAAATGGACACCATTGTCCAAGGGTTGGGGGGTGTCCAGGAGGGTGGGGGATATCTAGGGGGTGTACAGGGGTGTGTGGGGGTTTCCAGGGGTGTGGGAGGGCTGTCCAGTGGGGGGTGGGTGTCCAGGGTGTCTGTGGGTGTGGGAGGGTGTTTAGGGGGGTGGGATGTTTGTCCAGGGGGGTGGGGGGCTATCCAGGGGAGTGGGGGATATCCAGGAGGGTGGGGGGGATGTCAAGGTGGTGTCCAGGGGTGGCTGGGGGGGGAGTGTTCCAAGGGTGTGGAGGTATGTCCAGTGGGATGGAGGTTTCTAGGGTGTTTATGGGGGTTGGAGGGTGTTTTAGGGGGGTGGGGGGGGGGCTGTCCAGGGGGTGGGGGATGTCTAGGAGGGTGGGGGATGTCCGGGAGGGTGGGGTGGTGTGGGGGGCTATCAACAGGGTGTATAGGGGTGTGTGTGTGGGGGGGGGGTGTCTTGGGTGGTGGAAGGGTTTCTAGGGGTGTTGAGGGGCTGTCCAGTGGAGTGGGGGGGATCCCAGGTGTCTATGGGGGTATAAGGATGTCCAAGAGGGTGGGAGAGCCGTCCAGGGGGCTAGGGGTTGTCCAAGAGGGTGGGGGGGGGGGGTTCTAGGTTTGTGGGAGGGATGTTCATTGGGGTGGGGGTTTCCAGGGTTTCTATGGGGGTGGGAGGGTGTCAAGGAGGGTGGGAGGGCTGTCTAGCGGGTGGGGGCTGTCTAGGAGGGTGGGGGGCTCTCTAGGGGTGTCCAGGAGTTTGGGTGGTGTCCAGGGGTGGGGGGATTTCCCGGGGTGTGAGAGTGTTGTCCAGTGGGTTGGGGTGTCCACAGTATCCATGGGTGTTGGATGGTGTTTAGGGGGGTTGGAGGGATATCTAGGGGGTGGGGGCTATCTAGGGAAGTGGGGGGGGGGATGCCCAAGAGGGTGGGGGTGGGGGTGGGGGTTCAGGGTTGTGGGAGGGTTGTCCAGTGGGATGGGGGGTTTCCAAGGTGTCCATTGGGGAGGGAGGGTTTTTAAGGGGTGGGAGGGATGTCCAGGGGTGGAGGCTATCCACGAGGGTGGGTGGGATGTCCAGGGGTGTGGGGGGTGTGCAGGGGTGAGGGTTTCCAAGGGTTTGGGAGGGCTGTACCATGGGGGGGGGGTTTCCTAGGTGTCCATGGGGGTAGGAGGGTGTGCAGCAGTGTGGGAGGGTTGTCCAGGGGGTGCGGGCTCTCCAAGAGGGTGGGGGGGGGGGAATTCAGGGGTGTCCATGGGTGTGTGGGGGGGGGGGGTGTCCAGGGGGTGTGGGTTCCATGGGTGTGGGAGGGTTGTCTAGTGGGGTGGGGGTGTCCATGGGGGAGGGAGGGTGTCCAGGAGTGTGGAAGGGCGGTCCAGGGGGTGGGAGCTATCTAGGAGGGTGGGGGATATCTTGAGCGTGTCTAGGGGTGGGGGTGTCCAGGGGTGGGGAGTTTCCAGGGGTGTGGGAGGGTTGTCCTCTGGGGGGGGGGGGGGGTTCCAGGGTGTCCATGGGGTTGGGAGGGTGTCCAGGAGGGTGGTAGAGCTATCCATGGGGTGGGGCTGTCCAGGAGGGGGGGGGGGGAGTATCCAGGGGGTGTACAGGTGTGTGGGGATGTCTAGGGGGTGGGGGTGTTTCCGGGGGTGTGGGAGGGCAGACTAGTGGGGTGGGGTGGGGGTGTCCAGGGTGTCCATGGGGGTGGGAGGGTGTCCATGAGGGTGGGAGGGCTGTCAAGGGGGTGGGGGCTGTCCAGGAGGGTGGGTGGGGAAGGGGTGACATAGGGGTGTCGTCCGGGTGTGGGGGGGTATGTAGGGGTGGGGGGTTTCCTGTGGTGCGGGAGGGATGTCAAGTGGGGTGGGGGTGTTCAGGGTGTCAATGGGGGTGGGAGGGTGTCCAGGAGGGTGGGAGGGGTGTCGAGGAGGGTGGATTTCTAGGAGGTGTCTAGGGGTGTGTGTGTGGGGGGGGGGGGGTCTAGAGAGGTTTGTAGGGGTTTGGGAGGGCTGTCCAGTGGGGTGGGGGTTGTCCAGGGTGTACATGGGGGTGGGAGGGTGTCGAGGAGGGTGGGGGGGCTGTCCAGGGGGTGTGGGTTGTCCAGGGTGGGTGGAGGGGTTGTCCAGGGGGGTCTAGGTGTGGGCGGGGGGGGGGGGGGGTGGGAGGGCTGTCCAGTGGGGTGGGGACTATCCAGGGGTCATCCAGGGGGGTCAGGGGGCTGTCCAGGGGGGGGGGGGGTTTCTAGTGTGGTTTTGGTCTATTTTCTGCTTGTTTCGGGTCTTCTTTTGTATGGCATAGTAGTGGTTGAACGATTTTATTTAAAAAAATTGGTTTTTATGTGTGTTATTTTAAAACAGACCTAAAAATGCACGGGAATAGGTTTTGACATCGGTTATTTGAAAAACGATGCAACTAATGAATAAGAATGGGATTTTACGTCGGTTATTTCATAACCGAACTAAAAAATGCAATGGATTAGTTTTTAATGTTGGTTATTTTATAATTGATTTAGTATATATTCTTTCACATCAGTTATTATTTAACTAACATGAAAAAATGCATGGAAGACTAGTTTATTACGTCGGTTATAAAAATAACTGACCTGATAAAAGATCAGGAGGCACAACTTTTTACATCGGTTATTATATAAACAACGTAATAATGTATATACCATGTTGGTTATTTAAAAACCAACATAATAAATCACGACTCCGAAGCGTTTTCCACGTCGGTTTTTGAGGAACCGACATGACAAATGCTTTGGATTTTTGTTTTTTACATCGATTTTAAAATAACAGATGTAATAAAACAATGTTTATAACATCTCCTATAATAACATCAGCCAAATGCTGACGTAAAAAATAAAAAATAGCCACCGTAAAAAACGTTTTCTGTAATAGTGCATGTTCTATGATGTTTATTTCCATATTTAATACATGTTAGATATTCCACACTTCCCTTCTTTCCTATTGTTGTATTTCCATTTCTAGAGACCTCAACAACCATTTTTTTATTTTTTTGTAATTTGAATTAATAATACATTGAAAATTACTTCTATTTCAGGACATCATGTGATATTATATCCTCATATGATGGGAATGTTTGGGAGACTTGTTCCCATCAAATTATTGGATTTATACTTCTAAATAAATGGTCGATCATACTATTTGGATTAGGTACATTATCTAAAACATTACTTACAAGCCTTTTAAAGTTTTATTCATAATTAGAAACATTTTTATCTTCTTTTTTTTTGAGTTATAAATTTTCTCCCCATATTTTTTAACTTATCATGAGGAAAATATTTTCCCAAGAAGTTTAACATAAAATCCTTCCATTCTATTCTTTCTATTTTTTTCATCCTTAGTGTATTGAATCAATGGATACAATTAATCCACATATCCTAGGAGACAAAAAGCATCCATGAAAAATGTCTCCTTATCATTACATTCTAAAGAAAGAAATATCATCTCTATGGTACTTATCCATTTCTTAACTACAAACAAATTCTTAGTCGCATTAAATGATTGATATTAATTATGAATAAAGAGGTATGAAATTATTACACCACATTAGGGATATGAAGGTTACACAATATAAGAAATTTTATTTTTTATAACCTGAGTCAGCTACCCTAATACAATTATAAATGTTTTCAACTTCATTTATAGCTTTATCGCAAGCTTCATTATCTTTCCGGAGAGGGCATTCCCAATATAAATTATGTGTATTGTTATGTTTCCAATTCCATACAATAGTAACCATTTATAAATAATTACATACACTATATTATATTATAACATTATGAAACATAATTTATAATTCCAAAAATATTTAAAACATATCAAAAATTTAATATTTTATTTGTAACTATTATCAAAATAATAGATATAGTTTATTTGGGAAAATTTGAAACTAATAAATATATTTTTAAATCCTTAATAATTATTTATTAATAATACGTGAATTAATCCAATAATACCCCCTAGTAATGTTAAAATATGTGTAATATAAGGGAACACTCACCACGTACCAGAATAATGGTTGAGATATTCTCAAACCAACTCTTTTTAGGGGTTTACCTGTAGATATACCTAAGCCAAAACCAAATCCACTATTAGTATCTATGAAATGATATATTTCTAGGAAAGCCACATAAACCCCACATCAAAACATTAGGATTTTATCCTATACTTATACATATATTCATTGTTAGTCATATGGTTATATTCTATTATTTATGTTTTCCAAAATCTATTTTCAAAGGTTTATAAAAATATTTTTCCGATAAAAACTAAAAATACCCTAAACCTTGTGGAATAGAGTTGGTGGTTACTTTATTACTTTGGAACAATATATAAGCAATTACATCCCAAAGGACCAAATATTTTAGTTGTACTAGAAAAATAGATACATAATTGAATCTCCCAATAAAACTATAAACATAAAATATAACACAATATTTTCTTTGAGAATGCCATTATTTCCTTTACAACATCCCTACATATCAATCATAATACATTTAATAGCATCCTTTTGAAAATAAATAACATAATTGTGCGAGGTCAGATGCTTAGTAACAATATGCATACAACATAAGCTAGCACCAAGTAAATAAAACATGAATAATATGGCCAAGATATACAATAGTATAATATTTCATATAATTAATATCATTTAATAGGGTAAAATCTTTGAATAACACAACAACACAAATAATCACATTGATAATAAAAACATGTTTCATAATTATTGAATGAATAATGTCAGACATCATAAGCTTACTATCATGGCCTCATTCCAAGACATCATACATAAATGGGAAAGGCCTAAAAAATACCGAAATTAGTTTTTCTCATGATACCTAGGAATGCGTTGAGGTATAAAATTCAGACACATCTATCACTTATTATGTCTAATTCATTAATCATTTGAAAGAGGTGAATCACAATCAACATACACATTCGTATTGAAAAACTTTCATTTGATATTTTAATAATTTACCTAATTAAGAAACATATTATTAAACCATCCATAGTACTATTATAAATTCTATCAATATATTATATCCCTAAAAAAATCACAATTTTCACTAAATAATGTTAAAATAGATTAGTATTTTTTTTTTAAATATCACTCAAATATTTCTAAAAAAAATACCATTTTCACCTTGAAATTACTTATTTTATGTCAAAAATACTTCAAGAAAAGTAAGGAATTTTTTTGAACAAATAATTGTAAACTTTTAAATATATCTACAATTTAATGAGTTTTCATGAAATTGGGTAATTCCATGCATGTCATAAAAGTTAAAAAGGAATTCCTTTCACATTATTGTAAAAAGGTATAAAATTTCCCCATCCTAATATCAAAAAGAAGATTAATTTTAAAACATTTTTTAAAAAGCCTTGGGTAAAAATAAATATAATAAATCAATTTTTAATTTTAAAAACATCATTTCAAACATTTTAATGAAAATATGGAAATGAAGGAGAATAATTCCCGACTGAGTTGAAAAACAATTATAGTTTTCCCAAAATACATTATATTGGTATCTTGAGTACTTAAAGGGATAAAATTGAAATGAAAACTTTTAATTTATATGAATAAATATAGGATAAAAAAAATATTGGTTTTATTATATAAATATACTATAATTTCCCTCATGGGGACATTAACATAAGCAATCTTAAGTAATGATGAGATTGTGAAATAAACCCTTACCTTAGGTCTGAATTCATTTATACATGTTCGAAACTCAAATATAATAAATATAGAATTATTTTAAATATTTTAAAAAATCCATATTTATATAAATCATACCATCAATTATTCACATATAATACAGTATCACCCATTTATTAACAATTATTTTTCAAAGTCACTATTATGGGTAACAAATTCTTTGTTTCACACGTATGTTTTTTTTATTGTTTCAATATTTTTAATTTGATCATGGTTCCAGAATTTATAGAATGTTAATAATTATATAAATATCATTCAAATTAATTATATATCAATTTATAGTAATCCATAAATGTTAGCAAAATAAAATTCAATTACATCATTCATAGAGAGAGTTAGTCGTATGCACACATGAACGATGTATACATTTTTCAAAGAATTGAATAAAAGAATGGTAAATAACAATTAATCATTTAAAAATATTTTTTATATCATATATATCATTTATATTCATGAAATATATCCTCACTACCATCTATATAAAAATAAAATGAAAAACATATCACATCACTTTATGGAGGCGGTTGTTTACACGTACACACATGAGATGTCCTCATTTTCCAAAGAATTTGAAGGCAAGAAGTCATATGTGATATTATAATTCCAAAAGTATAAATATGTGATAAATATAATATATATATATATACAGTACATCCACTATTATTTTCAGTCACGAGAGGTAGTGATTGAAATCGAATTACATCAGTTCATGAGGCTATAGTACGTCGTACACATGATTGACTGTTTTATATACCATTTAATGGAAGGGTATATGGATATAGTTTATTCCATTAAAATAATAAAATATATACATACAGTATAAAATGTTTTTATTTTTGCATTATATTTGATAAATATTCATATTCTGTAGAGGAATAAATAAAACAAAACGCATGATTAAAAACCATACCCCTTCATTAAAGAAAATCATTTCATTCATACCTAAATCCATCCTAGGATGTTTTTATGTTAAAAAATAACAATAGTTAATTTTTAGTGATGTTTTTAATGTATTTTGGAAAGTATTAAAAAAATATTCTCTTGAATTTTGCAGAGGAAATGTGAGGATGTGTCCATTTATATGTGGGTTAGGGGACCCACATGGAAATTTCATAAATGAATACAAAATGAAAAAGTAACTACTAAAAGAATAGTTAAAATGAATATATACTATAATGTGTGATTGTAAAAGGTCAAATTATTTCAAAAAAAAGAGGACTTAGTTATGTTTAATTGGAAATAATACCTTTATCTTTTGGTTTAACTCCCCGGTAAACCTATTTTATCCATAACCATGATAATTAATTTTTATTATATATACTATACATTATGAAAAAATTTAATTTGAAATGAATACCTAATAATAATTATCATTATTCCAAATATTGAATATATTTTTTATTAAAATCAGTTGATATAATTGGTATGACTTAATTTAAAATCAATCCTGCAAGAGAGATGAAAATGATATTTCAGGAATAAAATGTTTTATTAAATATAAAAGGATTTTAGTATCAAAATTAGACATAAAATTTATTACAATAACCTAACATGGATTAATAATTATATAAATGAACTAATTTTAATTTTAAAATATTTAATAGTACAATAAAATAATGTAAATTATTTTAATGGTAGAAGTTTTATTAAAAGTCAGTATTTTTTACTATTCGTCGAAAAATTAATATCTTCAAAAAAATATAAAAAAGTAAATCTAGGATAATTTTGAATTGTTTAATATATAAATTATTTTTATTTTTCTTCAAATAAGGTTTATAAATATTTTAAAAATTAAATTTAAATTATATTCCCAAAACACAATCAAACTTTTTTTATAAATATATAGTTTTAACCATAAGACTGGCTGTATTTTTATCCAATGCATAAAAAATAATGGATGAATGATTAAATTTTATTATTGAATATATATAATAAAATTTTAGTAAAATATTTCACAAATAGTGATTAATTTATTTTGTAAATATAAAAAAATATTACACACATATAAATATTTTTCTTAGTTTCAAATGAATTTTTTTAATTATTAACCAATGTATTTACTTATACAAGTGTGAAAAATATAATTTTTATAACATATTTAGTCATATTTATACGTTAAAATCTAACAATTAGTTCATAACAGTATAATATATTATAGTTCATTTAGGTTTAGGGTTTCATTTATCACAAGATATCGAAGATATTGAATTTATTTGAAAAGAAAAATGGTCAAATGTATGAAGGTTTTATGATTTTATTTTTATCACTTATATTTACCATTACTAAGAATTTTATCTCACCGATTTATTATGTTTCCACCCCGATGTTATGATAAAGTTTAAAACTAATGATAAATATAGAAGGAGTCTAGTGCAGATCAATTATGGAGAAATGCTTACAAGTTCTATAAAATAAGATATTTATGTTGCTAGTCTCCAATAAAATAATCCTTTTGAACTTAAGGTTGTGAGACTATTATGAGATTTTTTATATAAATCATGAGTTTATTGTACATTTAATTTTATGTTTAGCATGGGTCATTATTTTTAGTATCTATGTAAAGGTTTAGTTATTTTTTGGAGATTAGAGAATCTATTTTTGAGAATTAATCTTATAAAACCTTAGTGGAAAACACTAAATATGATTTTATGAATTGGTTGATATCTTGAAATTTTTATATAGTATATATTAGGTGGTTTTAATAGAAAACAAAACTCATTATGGATACTGGAAAGTGGATGCATGCTCTAGAATAGTTTTACCTAGGGTTAATGACTTCAAAAGGGGCAAACTGGGTATTAAATCAATCTTGACTTAGTGTGTGAAAATGATGACTAAAAATACATAGAGATATATTATCTTAGGTAATATACTTTTTTTGATCTCATACTCTTTATAAAACAATTCAAAGGATTTATATCCTTGTTTCTTTGAGAGATTACATTTAGAAGTAAGAGAAAACCCAACCTAATGAATAACCAAGAATTATATTGGCTGAAGTAAAAAAAATATTGAATAACATGATATTATCAAAGAATAAGATATTTTAAGGTTTTGATAACTTAATTATTTTGATAATACTTCTATATTTTAAATTTTTCATCACTCATGTCAACCCTTTTGGTTTAAGTAATAGTGGGAATTATAAGGAACCATGTGCATTGGAGACAACACAAGGATTACCTCAGTGAAAAACCCATCAGAATGTGAGTTAGAATGAGAAAACTTGTTATTATATCAAACAAGCTATAAAAAATATGATTAAAAATGTGAACATAGTTTAAGTATCAAACAATAAAAATAAAATAATGATGTAGTATTATAAAAGTTCATGTGAAGAAGATGATTAAGGAAGGAATGTTTAATTTTGCATATGTCAAAAAATGATGGAGGAAGAAAAAATGGGAATTGAATAAAGGAGATTGGAATATGCTTAACTTATGAAAGAGGGGGTCATTGAGAATCAAACCTTTATAGTAAAATGAAGAGTTTAGCCAATGTGATTGAATGAAATAGAGTTAATCCAAAGGAACCATTAATAATTTAATGTCTTATATGGGGGGGGGGAATTAGAAATTTTCCATGTCAATGCCCAAATCCAAGGACTAATAGAGATGATATGATTTACTAACATCAATGACTAAGAGAAAAATGGAATTCATATGAAAGAACTACTCCTAAAGTTGATCCTAATTTTTAAGGTACACATACTCTCTAATTCATAGTTATAGATGGGTTAATGGAATTATATTTAAGGAACTCTTATATATCTATGACATTTTATAAGAATATTAAATCACCACACTAATGATTTGATTATCAAAGAAATATTCTAGTGGTATAATTATTATATTAAAAGTTGAATATTATATGAATTTTCGTTTTGTAAATCTTATTATCCCACCATTAGATAAATTTAATTCTATTTTAGTGATGGATTTTTTCCTACCACTTAAAGGAAAAAACTATCCAATGTATTAAACTAGAATATTATTTTAATGAAATGATAATAATAAAAATCATCTAGAAAGAAATTATATAATGTGAATATTGATACCAAATAATAGTATTCTATTTGACCGAATGGTTGGAGAAAGATTCAATATTAGGAAGAATCCTATTATCGGGAAAGATATCATTTTTCAACAATTTCAATATTTATATCTCTCTAGAAATTATATCAAAAATTTACTATCTAATTTAGATTACATTATATCCTTATATTGGTATGTATCAATTAATATTTTGAGCACAAAATTTATTTTGGGTGGAGGGGGGATGTAATGCCCCAAGCTTCAGGAGCCATTATTATTATTAATATTATTCATTATGTTTATAATTTTAATATATTTTTCTATATTCTTTCAAATGGATTGAAATAGGATTATAAAATGTGAAATTAGTGATATGAACCAAAATGATGATTTATTATTCATTCATATGTGGTAAACTAAAAAACACCTAAAATGATATAGTACACACCATGGATGAAATATATCCACTAAATGGGAATAAGTCAATAGGGGACAATATATATATAAAAATAAAATATTCACAACAAAGAAATATGTAGGATTATTTTCAACCTTGATGATCACTAATATCCAAAAAAACCTATAATGGGGAAATGTACCATTAAAAGGTGAAAGGATTATGAAAACCCTATAAAATGAAATAAGGATCATTCCTTTTGAAGTGAGAGTGGAATGAACAAATGATTTAGTAAGTTTATATATTAGAATTTAATATGGACATTATAAAAATTATTGTTACAAATATGGTCATTGTAAATATGGTTGTTCGAAATATGGTGTTGGTCATATATCCATTAGGTATACTGAAGTCTAGTATTATAAGTAGTAAATTAAAAATAATAAACCCCAAAATGAAATAAAAATAAATTATTTAAATAATAAAAATATATATTTTTTACTTATGTATAGATATAAATACTGTTATTAATAAAATATGATATTATCTATATATAAAAAACAAAATAAATATTCTAACATCAATGTAGCAGTAAAATTAAATTTTATTATCTAAATAATTAATTTTAATGGTATTTGTTAAAGCGTATTCAGTATAATAGACATATTTCATTTTATTTCAATGCATTGTTTTGTTAGTTATTATATATTTTATCTTAATATATTAAATTTAATATTTTTAAAATATTATATATAAAATAAAATATCAAAATGTTTTATATTTGAAATTTATAAGAAATAATATTAGGAGCACTTAATATTTAAAATTTTCAGTTTTTTCCAGTGAAAGTAGTCTTTGTTTATATTTTGTATTTTCAAATAAAAATAATTATATATATTTCATAATATAAAATAGATAAACCTAACAACATTTTTTTAGAATTTCAAAAAATGATCATAGAATGAAATTTAGAAACTTTTTTAGATAATGAATTCTAAGTGAATAGTGTAAAAATTCCGTTTTTACAAATGACATCGCATTTATGCCATTATTAGTATATAATTATGATTTGGAAATTCATGAAATGTATTTATATGACAATATATATATTTTATAAGTGAATTTATAATTTTAAAAAATTTTCCTATAATTTTAAAATCCATATTTGAAAATTTAGAATTTAAGCTATATTTTTCAAAATATCATCATTAATAAATTATACATTTAGTATAAAATATATTTCTTTATCAATTTTTAAAATTAAATTTAAAAATTTATTTCATCTTTTGGAATCATTATTTACAAATTATATTATAATTTTTTTTGTCGTAAAGGATAAATTACCTCGGTAAAAACTAATTAACATTGGTGAAAATAAAAATAATGAGTAACCTAAGAGATAAAGGGAAAAACATGTAAAAAAAATGTTTAAATTGAGTTTTTGTGGTGAATATCGACCTTATATATTCTCTTATATATTATTTTCAATTTTGGGATCCATTTTCATTGAGTGTGACTATCTGTTATAGTAATGTTTTTTGTATTTTAAAAATTTCCTACCCATTTAACTTGTAAATGAGGATATCCTCTCCTCACTCCCACTCAAACAATAAACCCCAAACATTAGCCAAAAATCTTCCTAAAACTCTACTACACAATCTTAGAAACCATAATGACGTTTTTTCATCTCAAAAGAACATCCTTTACATTTTTTTCATTTTTCATTATTTGCATTTATCCTTTCTCAAATTTATTTTAACCATATTAAATTATAAATTTAGTATCATTATTATACAAGTATGTTATTATAATTATGGAAAAATATTTGACCTCCCATCCATTTTCCCTATCAATAGGGATAATTAAATTTCTATATCTGTGAACTACTGCCTCCATAATGCTAATTGGTTTGTTTTCCATAACCACATTAAATAGATGTTACTCATGCTTAATTTAATATATATTTATGATATTTATAACATATTTTATATTTTTAAATGATGAAACATATTATTCATTTCTCTCATTATAAGATCCAGACCTTTTTAGGGATGTATTGAGCTCATTTTAAGGAATTATTTTTCCTTGTTTAGGTTATGATTTCGTTAATTCATGTATTGGGATAAATTGGATGAAATATGGGATTTTTTAGAGGGGTCATGGGTAGTTCACGATTGGAAAATGGTTTTACAAAATTGTGCGGCCTCCCCTAGAAAACTATGAAACCCCAGGTAGAGATGGATTTCATGGTTAGTGCATTGGTTTTAAACAATTCACCATCATAGGAGTGATTGTTCTCCCACCCCACCCCTAAAAGAGATGTCCCCAATTAGGAATCATGGTTTTCAAAACTATGCACCCCATCATAGGAAGCTGTTTGTGCCTAATTAAATCAACCAAAAAACTAGTTTTAAAATTATTGAACACCCTGACCTTCACCATAATTCAAATCAACTCACCCCTAACTCATTACTCTAATTTTTGGAGGATTCTATATGGATTCATATGGATTTAAAACACCATTATTGGGGAATTGAATATCTGTTTGAAAAATATGAACCTCTACTAGGAAGAGATTCTAATCCTGATTGGTTTCCTTCATCACTCCCAAAATTAACACATCTTTTTAAGGGATGTTTCCCTCAATTGGTGATGAGACAGATCTAGGTTTTCATGGATCCAATATGTTTGATCTAGGATTTAGTTTTTGGATCATGATCTCATTCTACACTGTGTAAATGAACATTCCACATCAAATTAGGGATTTTTGTTGGTGATAATCCATCAATGATCATGATGTTGGTTTTCAAAATTTAAAATTCAATAGTATGTATTTAATTAAGTGCATGTTATTATACAATTCCAATTTCCAAAATTGGTAAATGGAATCCCAAATTGAATTTATAAAATTAAATTTCCATCTGTTAATGAATTTGGTTGAATTTGGAGAATTGAAATTGGTTGATTTGTGATTATGAAATTGATGGCATAAATGAGTTTTGGAAATGATAAATTGATGGAATTGTGGAATTTATTTATTAATTTAATGTTGTATTTTTCTTTTTTTAGAATTATGGGAGGTTTTTATTAACCTTGATGACTTAGTGGGTTTGATTAAATGTTGATTAAATGGGTTACTAGTGAATTGGTCATATTATTCGTTGTAAAATTAAATATAGAATTATGATTGATATGATAATTTAAATATAATTCCATGATTATAAGTGTTAATAAGATTACTACTGGTGATTATCCTTTTTAAATGTGATATATGTTATACATTTGATATCATGAGAAATGGTTTTTGTGACACATACTAACACTCCAAATAACCATATGGTGCTAGGCATGTTGTTTTAGACCCACATGCATGCATGAAATTATTTTTGTATGGTATAGGCATAAATAATCCAAATACCAATGTGGTGTGAGACACATTCTAATCCTCAAAATACCTATGGGGTGCAAGATACAACATTCTATGCCCATGATTTTGGTATTGGCCATTAGTTCTAAATGACCATGATCTAAATTGATATTTAATTGATAATGGATGAACATGTGATAAATTTTTTTGATTGTCTATGTGATATATGATAACCATTAGCGATTTTTGAGACTTCAACATGTGTTAAAGCAGGTATTGATGGGTTGAGTTTCCTTATAAACCCAATAAAGTATGTGGTCAATTAATTAACAATGATATGTGACAATAGTATATATTAGGCAACACACTTTATTCTCTATACAATTGTAAAAATTATTATTGACTGGATATAGTTTTATATGCAGATGGTGGAGGAAAATTGATTTTTATGCACACTATACTTGGGATTCTTGATAGGTACCTAAATATAATTTATGTTTACATGATAGGATAAAGTCAATATCTCTATTTTAGATGGATGAGTTAGGGTGGATCATGAATGAGGGAACATGACATGATGTCGTGAACCAAATGTGAGTGTTTTTGTGTCTTTATTTTGTTTTTTTATTTGACATATTACATGTATTTGGCACGACATATTTATTATGTTGTTTTTGATATTCTATTCCAATTTTGGTCACCATGCGATACTGGTTTTGTTTATTTATTGGTTATTCTTATTTATTTCAATTATTGTGATTCTTTGATAAATAGGGTGTAGTATCTCCATGTTATATATATATATATTAAACCCATACTGCTTTTGGGAAACCTCTAGTGTACGGGGAGACACACCTAGGGCCATGTAACCAAAAGGATTGGGGCACCGGTATGTGTCACATGAGTCAGAATGTTACAAAGTTGTATCAAAGGTAGTTTAATTTTCTTTCTTTTGTACTACTATTTTTGGAATGGTATATAGGAGGATATGTTGATTCAGGCCTTGATCAAGAACACATGCATGGGATTAATTATCATTTGTATGGGGGTAAAACCAAGTACCCAAGGTGGGATTTTTTTATTGATGTTTGTTTATACAATTGGATGTTATTTCACCCTAGGTGATGCACTTCTTTTAGGATGTGATTATTTTTTTGATTTTGTAAGATTTGACTCATGGACTATATTGGAATGAGTGTAGAGTTATCTTGAATCAATATAAACACTCAGGAATTTTTGTGAATTGCATCATTTTTAGGCATGAATGGTGAAATATGGTTTTGGGTAAGTTTTTGTAATATTATTCACTACTTTTCATGAGTAATTAAATGAAAAAGGTTCCTAATATTAAATTTAATGTTTTAAATGATATAAAATGTGGAAAATGGTTGTCCAATGAGAAACATGTATAATGAGATCACATTTACCCTTTGTTAAACATAACCATGATGTAGGATGGTTATGTGTAGTGATAGTGCCCCAGTTTTGATTTTGTTGTAGGGTTTCCGGGGAGGGTTGTTATGAATTCATGTTAATACCTACAATTTTGTTACTATTGTGTAACACAATTATATTTTTACAAATATGGATGTTTTTAATTTTAGAGATACGCCTCCACGAGCACTCTTGTTGAGAGGATGACTTGAAGGAATTGATAGAGATGTGCCTCCAATAGTGGAACCAAAGGCTCAGATTGATTTGGTTGATAAATATGGAGATATATTATGAGGGATCTTTTTTATATTCATGATATTGTGGGTTTTGAAGAGTATTTATAACTTCAAGTGGGGTTTCAAAAGCATCACCCTTAGCTGTTCAATGGAGATGGTGATCCTGAGGCAGCTCATTTCTGGATTGAGTTTATCTAGACTATTTTTGGCCACTTAGAGACTTCTATTGAGAATTGAGTCAATATGGAATCTTATATGTTGTGAGAATCAGGAAATTTTTGTTGGGACATCTAGATGTGTTAGGGAATGTCAAAAAACATTGTATTTAAGGAATTATAAGGGATGTTCATGCAGAAATTCTATCCATAGAATCTAAGATAGGATAGAGAAGTGGAGTTTATGAGGCTAAACCTAGGGAGTATGTCTTTGACAGACTATATTGAAAACTATACCACTTTACAACATTTTTCTATTTCAATAGATGTGGATGATAATTCTAAAATAATAAATTTTCATGATGGGATTAAATTTGACATTATGTCCCATGTTAACAATTTTTAATTAAAAAATTTACTGAGGTAGTGGATTAAGCTCCCATCTCTAAGGGAAAAATGAAGGAGGCCTCTAGTGAATTATTGATGGTTAATTCTAGATGATCAGGAAGTATTTATTAAGAGTTTTGGAAGCATCATTATGAGAATAACAACCATATCATTGGAAAAAAAATTTGATAGGTGGATGGTTCGATTACTCTGGATCATACCTGAGTGATTTTTTACTAGTATGATAGGTCGGGTCACTTTTTTATGAATTTCCCACAACCATAGATAGAGTGTTGATCTTATGGAAGGATGGGACATCTATTAAGGTTATAAAAGAACCCATGAAAAATGGATAATGATGGAGGAACTAGGTATAATCAGAGTTATGAAAGGGGGTTATCAACCCCATATTAGTCTGGCAGTTGGGGTTCTACTATATGTGGCGGTTGAGGCAGTAGAATAGGTGGTTTTGGTAAAGATATCACATATCATAATTGTGGTGTAGCTCAGGGGACTCAAAATAAATCATAGGGAGAGGGGAATAATAGTTTCATTTATTATAGACTATACTTGTAGATAGCGATGATGGACCATCGATAATTAGATGTACTATTATTATAGTTTCTACGATTGATACACTATTGGGAGTATATACAATGAAAATTTGTATATGATAGCGGTTTTCTCTCAAGGTTGTAGAGTATAATTTTCTATGGGATCTTTACATCATTGGATTGTTAGGATTTACCATAATTTTTAGAATGGACTGGTTAGTATCCTATCGATGACACATATATTTTTACAACATTATAGTCAATTTTATGTCTCCTATGGTTGAAAATTCAATTCATCATAGAGAGTGGGATACCCAGACATGTTGTGCAGGGATAATTCAGAAATTGGGGGAGCTCATAGCCAATGTTTCTAATCTCTTGATTGATGATGGAGGTAAAGTGAATTATGTTTTTAAACCCAAAGTAGAAAGGTTCCAATACATGTTTCTTGAAGACTCCTTAGGGTTACTACCTAATATAATCATGGAGTTTACAATTGATTTCATGTTGGGGGATGAGTAGGTTTCTATTTCACCACAATTAATGGAACCAACAAAGCTTCAAGAGTATAAAAATAAGCTAGAAGAGTTTAAGGATAATGTCTGTATCCATCCTAGTATGTCGCATTGGGGTCCTCCATTTTTGTTTTCAAATATGGCTGACAGGACATAGCGCTATTGTGTTGATTACATGATTTTTAACTAGTTAAAAATGAATAAATATTATTCACTAATGTGTACGAATGATCTTTTTGACTAGTTTAAGGGAGCATTAATGTTCTATAATATTTTATTGAGGTCAAGGTATCATCAGATGAGAGTTTGAACTTCTAATATACCAAAGATTTCTTTCATAATTAGGTATGTAAAATATGATTTTTTCATGATGTCATTCGAACTAAAAAATTAAATAGTATTGTTTATGGCCTCGATGAAGATAATATTATACCTGTACCAAGATCTCTATATAGTAGTATTTTTTGATGAAATCTTGGTGTAATCCAAGAATCTTGATGATCATTCCCCACATATTGACCTCATCCCGAGTACATTGAGAGTGCATCGACTATATTCCAAGAAGTGAAATTGAAACTTATGGATCAATTAGATACATTTCATGGGACACATAATCATAGAGGATGGTGTGTTAGTGAACTGGGGGAGGGTTTCAGTATTCATATCTTTAGAGAAGCCATAGATTTATTTTTATATCCTTAGTTTCATTGGGCTAGCAGGATATTATCAGTGGTTCATCTAGTAATTTTCCCAATTGCAGGAACCTATTTAAATCTTGAACAAAAATGACATAAAGTCTCAATGGCCTAGAGAATTTGAGAATTCATTTTAGGACTAGAATAATTGATTGAAAACAACACAAATCTTAGTACATTCAATGATGGGTGGGTAATATAAGGTGTTTCTTCATGCTTCTAGGATTGGGCTTGGAGAAGTTTGAATATAGGGAGATTGAGTGGTGGCATATGGGTCATTGATGATGATAAATCCTGAATAGAATTACCGTACACATGACCTCCAGTTAGCAGTAGTGGTTTATGCTTTGATGTTTTGGAAAAATATCTGCTGGGTGAGAATTTCATTATATATACTGATCCCAAGAGCTTTGGGTATATATTTTCATAGTGATACTTGAATCCCCATTGATAGAGATGGGTTGAGTATATGTATTCATTTGATTTTTAGATAGAATATGAACCCGGAAAGGGAACAATGTTGCTATCTCTTTGAAAAAAACATAGACTCATAAATTTACACAGTCTAGTTCTAGGAGGAAGATGATGACCTTGTTGACTGAGATGAATATTATGGCTCCTTAGGGCTAGAAGAATATGATCCTTGTATTAGTTTTAGTGGATTCCACAATTTTGATCCAAATCAGTGTGAGGATTAATGTGGATCCAGAGTCCTTTCTTTAAAGGAAATCCTTGAGAGGTGGGGATTCACCTTCATATAGGAAGACAAATGAGGGATGAGGTCATCTATATATGAGGATGGGTTTTTTTCTAACCTGTATACTAAAGTAGATAATTCTTGAATTTCATGCCTCAAAGTGGGTAGTGAATTCATGTTTTTTTTAAAATGTACCGTGAACTATATTGATAGTATTGGTTATCAGTCATGAAAATGTAGTTTGTAGGGTTCATGACACAATGCCACACCTGTCAACACGTGAAGACCAAGTATCAATGATATAGTGGTATACTATTTCCATTTCCCATTCAAAAATGGATGTGGGTTGATGTTAACATGAAATTCATGTTGGGACTCACAAGGAAACCTTAAAATAAGGACACTATTTTGTTGTTTGTGGACCAAATGATGAAAGTATAACATTTATTTCTATTTTGAGAGACCTTCGTAGTAGACTAGTTGGGATATTTTGACATTAAATAAATAGTCCATCTGAATGGGGGGCACAGAGTATATGTTCGGACTACTAATCACAATTTACTTCCTTGTTCTAGTAGGTCTTGTAGAAGGTTCTTGTTACACATATTTTACTGAGTTCGACATTCCACCCATAGACAGAAGGGAAGTTAGAACATAGTATTCTTATTTTTAAGGATATTATATGGGCATGTGTTTTAGACATTGGTGTGTCTTAGGAGAAGAACCTATAACTTTTGTAGTTTTCTTATAACAATATTTATCAGGATACTATTCAGATGGTTCCATATGAAGCACTTTATAGTAGTCCATTCAGATCAGCTCTATTTTGGATGGAGGTAGGTGAATCAGAGTAACTGAGATTGAGTCTCATACAGGTGATGTCGGAGTAGGTTTAGTTATTTCAGAAGCTTATGGCTACAAATTATATTAGACATATGTTATATACTGGTAGTCATTGACAACCCCTAGATTTCATAGTTCGTGATAATGCTTTCCTTTGGGTGTCTCCTAGTTTGGGTCATCCTAGGATTTGGAGACATGGAAATTTGGAAACCAGGTTAATAAGACCATTTGAGGTTATGGATGGAATATTGTTAGTGTAATACAAATTAAAACTTCCAAATATGTGTTGTTATATGAATGATGTATTTCATATTCCACACCTTCAGTGGTATCACCTCAAATATTCTCATGTGATCGATGTTGATGATGTTGATCATAAGGTAGATGCATCCTCTAAGGAGAATATGATACCTATAGTGGATCACAGTGATAATGTTTTGTGGGGAAATATTTTGTAAATGGTTCATTTATTGTGGAAACATGGGAATATTTTGGAGGAAACATGGGAGAGAGAAGCAGATTTACGAGCTTAGTTTTGCAATATTTTTTTCTTGGATTCCTAGATATTTTTTTGAGTATAATACGAGATGAGATTTTATAATATGGGGATATTGTAAGATCAAAAAAAATAAAGAGATTTATCAAGCACATTTTTAGGTATTATGTTTCATGTTTTGGATTTTCTTTTTTTGAAGCATTTCATGGGAGAGTTTGGGTGAAGTTTTGATTTTTTTTCGGAGGGGTTTTGGGAAGTGCACGGTTGTCTTAGAGTTTTCCCAAACCATGTGACCTGACTCAAAAAACTATGCAACCCAGACAGAGAGGGTTTTCATGGATGGAACATATTTTTCAAGTCATGCAACCTCTTATTAGTATATGTGCATCACCCATTAGAAATGCACACAATTAGGGAGAATAGTTTGTAAAATCATGCACCCCTTCCCAAGAAACTGTGCATAGGGGATTAATTCCTCTAAAAATTAGTTTTAAAATTTATAAACCCACCAAACATCACCCTAATTTGACCCAACTCGACACTAACACACTCAACTAGTTTTTGGATTCTTCTTCAGAAATTCCAAGTGCTTTAAAACTCAATTCTAGGTTAATCGAAGATCGTTTTCATAGATCTACACATCCATATATAAGAGATTGTAATCTCATTTTGTTTCCTTCTTCTCACCCAAAATTCCCTCATATTTTGGATGGTTTTTTACTCAGTTGGTGATGGTTTAGATATAGGTCTTTCTATATCTAATCTATTAGATCTTGGATCTTATTTTTATATCTAGATCTCATTATTCATTGTGCAATTGAACATAATTATACAATTTGGAAATTTATATTGGTGATCGTTTGTCAAAAATCATTTCATAGGTGGTCTAAATTGAAAATACTATAGTCTTGATTTAATTACCTGTATGTAATTATGAAAGTTCAATTCCCCCTATTGGGAAATTGCATCTGGAATTGAATTGATTAATTTAAATTTCAATTTATTAATGAATTGGGTTTAATTTGGGGAAATTGAAATTGGATGATCTGTGATTATAAAATTGGTTGGATAATGGGGCTATGGAATTGGCCCATTAACGATATTGTATAATTGATTGATTAATTGAATGTTTAATTGATTGATTAATGGTAATTAAGTTACATTTTTCTTATCCTTTGAGAATTTGTGGGTTCTTATTAAATGATGATTAAAAGGGTTAATGATGACTGGTTCATATGATTCCATGTGAAATTAAGAAAATAATTATTATTTATTTGATGATTAAAATCGAATTCCATGAAGGGAATTGTTGATAAGTGGATTAATGTTGATTAACCTTGTTAAATGTGATATATGTGATATATGAGATGTATTTAGAAATAGGGTATGGGATACAAAATGATGCTCCAAATACCCACGAGGTGCTAGGTAAGGAGTTTTAGAACCAAATTCAGGAAAGTGATTATTATTGTATGAGACATGGAATGATTCTACAAATACCCATGGGGTGTGGGATAAAAAGGAATGATCTAAATACTCAGGGGTTCTAGACTCGATGTTGTAGGCACCTGAGATTGGAATTGGACTACATTTCCAAATGGTTGTGATTTGAAATGAAATTAACTAGATAATGAAAGACCATGTGATAATGAAATGTGATACTCTATGTGATATGTAATAAGCCATGTGGATAGTTCATACTTTAGCATGTATAAGTGTAAGTGTTGATGTTTTGGGTGTCATTTTGAACCCAAGAAATTATGGGGTTAATTTAAAGAATAACGAAATGTGATAACTTTTTATTTTATACATTATTATTTATTCTTCACACAACTTCATACAATGTTATTGACTGGATATTATTTTATATGTTGTTAGTGGTGGCCTACTGATTTGTACTCACATCCTACCAGAGTTTCTTGATCAGTACCCAAATAGTATTCATGTTTATAAGATTGGATAAGGGAAGGAGTCCTATGTTAGATAGCTATGTTGGGGTGGATCATGTATAAGGAGACCAAACTCCATGTTGGGACACATTTGGGAGTTTCGGTGTGTCTTTATTTTTGTTTTCAATTTGACAATTTACACATATTTGTCATAACATATCCAAAATTTTGGTTTGTATATTTTATTACTATTTTTTTCATCATGTGATACTGTTTTTGTATGGTTAATAGTTATATCATTTGGTTGTTATTATTTATTTATATCATTGTTATACTTTGATAAAGACAGTACAATCTCTCGATGTTATATATATTAGACCCTCACTGATAATAGGAAACTGCTGACATATGGGGAGGTGCACATGATATCACATAACTAATCGTATTGGGGAACTATTATGTGGAACCCAGTTCAGGATGTTACACCCATTCTATAGATAATGAAATCATTAACTATTCATACGTGTGGACTATCTCTTCAATATAAAGATTGATTTTTGTTTTACTTTTCATTATTTACATACATGGAAGGTCATGAGAATAGGTTTAATGGATAAATATTATTTTTATGATACTATTAATATTCTAGTATTACAATGTTGAGAACCCATTAATAATATGAACGCCAAATGATTATCTTAAATCCATTTGTTTAAAAAAATTGTACTAAATGGAAATAATTAATTAAAAATATGTTATATTTTTATATCCATTAAATATTCTTCTAATTACTTTATAATTACGTTAATCACACTAATAAACACTAAAAAATATCATTTTTTAATAGAGAAATGATATTTCACCTGAATCACCTAATAATCATACATTAAGAATGGTATGTTAATATTTGGGCCGGTTTGACCACCTATGTAACACCCTATGCTTCCACGGTATGGTTTTCTTTGAATAATACAATAGCGGGCGATGTACACAACATTTAGTTTAGTGCACCACGACCTATCAAAATAGTCACTTTAAAAGGAGGTATGAATAATAATACCATCTATTTGAAATTTTATAAATTTTCTTCTTCAAATTGGTCTCTATTTTTGGATTTATATTATCAAAATTATCTTAGGGTGAATTTTTTGTACTTTTCTGAAAACCATCATATTTCGATGAATAGTGAAAAACACTAAATATTAATTAAAAAGAACTTTTTTAATCGAAATAATTTAGTGTTATATTATAAATTTGAGTGTTTTTAATGTATAATTAGATTATATTTTTATAATTTAATAAAATTTATGTCATTGGATGTAATATTGCATTTAAATTGTACATAAATACCTGTCAATATTTTAATAGTTTTTACTTCTTAAATACTCGCTTTTTCGTTTTGACAACTGGAATTAATTTTAAATTAATATCTACAAATTATGAGTTTTTAATTTTGAAAAATTAATTCCATATTTTGAATCAGGAGGTATAAATTTTGTAAATAGGTAACTTTTATTTGTAGACATTATGAATATTTACTTCAGTAAATATTTTATTTACTATAGTTAAAGGTTAATCCTGTAAATAAGGGTAAAAAATAGTATTATAATAATGTTAAATTACCATAACACATTTTCAAACCCTATAGGATGATACATTTCCGACTATGGACATCCTTGGTTATATTTTGGGACCACATGGATCCACTTGTAAGTGATAATGACATTGTATATTAATTAATTTAAAGTAAAGACAAAAATAATATAAGCATGTATCTTTTACTAAAACATTTTTATAAGGGTTTTTATAAAAAATCTATTCAACTATAAATATTCATATGAAATATAAAAATATTTCTTATATCATGATATTTTAATTATAAATTTTAGATAGAAAATAAAAAAATTTATTTAAGACACAATATTGATCTAGTATTTTCCTTATTAATGATAGAATAAAATAAACGATATTATAAATATTAAAATAAAAATTATTTGAAATTTTTGATTCCATTCACAAATTATATAGGTGAATATGATATGTTAGGGTTTATTTAAACTATTTTTTTCGAAGTAATCATGTTTTTTTGACTTTTAAAAAAACATAGTACTAAATAGTGTCTAAATTTACATAAATGTGTTTTTAAAAAACAATTTATATTATTAAATGATATAATATTCCTAAAAATATAAGTTTTGGCCAAAGGACTCATATAATTATAGATATTTTATTAAAGAACCACTTGTGGTTTTCTGGGAATTTTATAGTAACTTTATTAATCATTTATTCAAATAATACAAGAATACATGGTAAAAGTCAAACTATTTAACTAAGAGTTAAATCTAAATGATAAGGTTAATATGGGGACATAGACTTTTATAAAACCTATTTTATTAGAGTATTTTGACCCATACCCACCTTATACTCGAAATAAATTCATTTGGATCCATTAGAATCCGATAATGATTTTATAATGAAATAATATTTCATGCTTTTCTTAAAGTGACCCTTACCTCTCTTATAAAAGGGTACTTCCCCTTATCTTAATTTCACAGCTCCAAATCCATTTGGATCTGCCAAAACCTACTAAAATATCCTCCTAACTACCCTCAATTCATCCTAGAGGCATTATTTGGACCATAAATCCAACCAATGGATCCCTTTTGATCCAATCAAAAGGAAGCACCCGAAGATGAGGTAATAATTTATCATCTCTTTCAAAGTTCTTTTCTTCTTCCACTTCATATTTCTTTTTTGTTTCCATAACAATTTAATAACTCTAATTCCTTATTCATAATATTCCATTATTATAAACATGGCACAACCATATTCATTATTATATCCATCCTCTGAATGAAAAAGTCACCATACGTGTGTACGTACGGCTTACCGTCTCCATGTCGTGGTGTAGTTTGTTATTCAATACTTAATTATTTGGATGGGAATAAAAATGTGTATAATTTATGTAAATAATAAATATAACATGTTAATTATTCTTGTATATGATATATCACCCTATTACATAACATTTCACCATCAATAGAATGATAATGTCTCTAGTACACACGTTCGGATTACCATCTCCACGAACGCGATCAGATTCATTCCCCATCATAACCATTCAAGAATAATTAACCTTTTATGACTAAAAATAATGTTTAAGAACTTAATATCATTTGGGATATTAATAAAATAAATCTTATCGATAACATATATTACTTACATAACAAAACATATAATGGAAAACTAATCAGTTAACACCCAAAACAATGATACTACTGAAATATTATTAACAAAGAATTATTAGAATATCATATACGATATAATATTTATGTATTTGGTTCTAGTATAATTTAATAAAAATGGTTTAACTATTATACATGAGGTTAAATTACCCTCAACCAAGGAAAATTACAAGGTAAGGTTTAATTTTACAATCTCTTTAGTAATTCGAGATTGTTTATATGCAAGAATCTATCATGACTTCATTATCATCCACATCCATGTTTCATAAAAGAGTATTTCAAAACATCTTTACTATTTCATATAATATGGTTTAAAGTAATTTATAACCTTTTTTGACTTTCTATAAGTAGTTTTTAATGAAATCTTTCCTTCATTTTACAAACAAGGTAATTTATGACCATTTTGAAAAATTAATGTAAGAATGTTTTTTAATGTTAAAGCAAGTGAAACTACTTTCTGCCATTATAACATCTTTGAATCATCACTTATAATCTTATAAGAATATTTAAAAAATATATTTTCTCTTTTATAATTATGTGACTTTTAAATGATTTCAAAATATAAAGAGATATTTCTCTCAAATAGTTTTGATTTAATCTATGTCAACATCCTTTGATGGATTTTACACATGTTTGAAGTTGATTTATTATGATTAAATTATTCTATATTATATTGAAGGTTTTGTGATATTTTTTACTATTGATGTGTTTTTTATACCATTCACGGTTTACGGTTCATGTATTAACATTTCATTTTCTACTTTTAATACCAATGTTTTTGTTATGTTTCAAACTTTTCATAAGAGGAATGAATTTGACATTGTAAGTGATTTCTGGAGCCCGTTATAGCTCCTAGATGCATCGGTAGGTCTCGTGAGACAAACTATTGTCCTAGAATAAGGCCTTGACAAAATCTTATTTGTAGTATTGGCATGAGGCCCTGACTATGTGGTTACGATGCTCGACATTATACATCCCACCATTATGAAATTAGATATTGATATTACAAGTGATTATTAGACTAGTATCATATCCAAGTTAATAATTAAATGGAATTATTTGATTTATATTATCCATATTATGCTGAATTTTTACTTTAGAAGTCTTATGTTTTAGTCTTATACATTGAAATAAATTTTTATGCTGATTTATGAATGTTTCTGGTATACTATTATCCTTACTGAGCATCTGGGCTCACCCCTTTCTTCTGTTTTATTTATCTTGGATGCGATGAAGTATATTAGGATTGACCTCCAAGGATAGGATATAGGATATGTGTGTGTTCAAAGGGGAAAAAATGTTTTTGTTTTTCCATTTCATAATGTAATGTAAAACATATGTATATATATAGTACATCAAAGGATACAAAACTAATTAGTCTTTATCAAATTGAACTCTTGTGATCATGCCAATGTAATGTAATAATGGACCGACAATGGGTAACTGGGTTCAGAGCATTTCAATTGGTATTCAAGGAAGTTTACTACAAACCATGGAAGCTAGATTTAGGAAAACTCTAATTAGAGAACATTACCCTAAGATAGACATTGAGGATTAGTATATAAGAACTTCCCAGAATTTTAGTAATGTATAGATTTTAAATATTTTCCATGAAATACATCCTTGTTTGTTACAACCTATAACCATACTGAGAAAAATCACTCAGGTTATGAATAATAACCTTACTCATCTGGAGCACCCCGATCACAACGTCAACGATCAATGTTAGATTGCTTCATGTGGAAAAAAACCAACATTCAATGAGTCTACAAATCCATTTGTAGCTGAGAAATGGATAAGTTTCTTGAAGAAAATATTTCATTCATTGGGGACTAGAGAAAGGGAAAAGGATGTCATGGTAGTTTATCACCTCACAGAAGATACAGATCAATGATGGTCATTAATTCAAAAAATAATAGAGGATGAAGACGTATAAAATCTGGAATGTATATTTTCTTAGAAAAATACGTTCCTCGTGACAATCGAGCGGATATGGAATGAAAATTTCTGAGTCTAAGGAAAAAGGAGGATTAGAATGTCACAAAGTGTTTGGCTGACTTTACATGGTTAGCAAGGTATGCATTAGATAATATACATCACCCAAGGAGTATGATTTATCGATTATTTTATGGGTTAGAACCATTTATCCATTGAGAATTAGTCTCACAATCCTTCTCATCGTATGAAGATATAGTCTCATGTGCTATCAAGATAGAAAAATAATTCTCTAAGTCTTACAACATTAAAGCAAATAAGGATAAGAAGAGTTCTATTGAACACTCTTTAATTGGGAACAAGGGGAGAAAGGGAAAATTTGAATTTCCATCCTACAGTAAATGTGGGAAGAAACACCTCGGTACTTTCCTAAAGGGAATGGGAGTCTGTTACAAGTGTGGTGAAAATGGGTACCAAGCTCATGATTGTATGGGAATGAAAGAGGCTATTAATGTTGAATGGTAAAATTTTAGAGAAATGGGGAATTATGCAAATGATTTTACTAAGTGCTGAGGATACTTACCTTAAAAAAGGAAAAGGGAGAAAGGAAAAACTTATGCAATCACTACTGCTGAGGTTGAAGCTCCAAATGAAATGGTGGAAGGAAATTTAATGGTTTCCTTAAATTTAGACAATGCATTATTTGATTTTGGATCATCACATTGTATCATATCCTACCAGTTTTCTAAGAAAATTAGATATTTTGAATTTGATTTTAATAGGGAGTCTTCAATCAAAAATTCTAAGGGAAGTATCATCACGACAAACTTTTGTGAATCAGTTCCAATTAGGTAATATAAACATGATTTATATGTAGATCTCATTGTAATACCCATGATTGAATTTTGTATAATCCTCGGTATGGATTTTCCTTCTAAGTGTGATGCAAAAATTGAATGCAAGAAGAAGGAGGTTACATTTTTCAAGGATGATAAAGAGTACCTTATCCTTAGAGCAGAAACATCACCATCTGATTCTTATATAGATCCACCCCTAGTAGCTTTACTAAATTCAATTATTAGAGAGGAAGAGAGTGAAATAAATATGTGTGAAGAAATTAATGTTTAAATAGGAGATGTTCATATTGTTCAATAATATGTTGATGTGTTTCCAAAGGGTTTACCTGGACATCCTCTAGAATGAGAAATTAAGTTTTCCATTTATTTAATTCTTTGTTCAAGGCCCATTTCGAAGACAACTTATAGAATGTCCTCTGTGGAATTAGAGAACTAATGAAACCACTAGAGGAATTTAGTAATAAGGGATTTATTCACCATATTTTTTCTCCATGGGGAGCCCCTATTCTTTTTGTTAAGAATAAATATGGATCTATGAGGTTATGCATTGACTACAGGGAGATCAATTCTATAACAATAAAGAACAAGTATCCCCTACCTCGCATTGATGATTTATTTGATCAACTTCATGGAGCTCAATATTTTTCAATGATTAACCTTTGATCTGGATACCATCATTTGTGAGTGAAAAATGAAGACATTCCAAAGACCGCATTTTGAACTAGGCATGGGCATTACGAGTTTACCGTAATGCCTTTTGGACTGACTAATTCACCCTCTGTCTTCATGGATCTAATTAATAGAGTTTTAAAAGAATATCTTGATGACATTGTTGTGGTATTTATTTATTATATCTTGGTATACTCCAAAATCTAAGAATATCATGATAATCACTTGCACACTATTCTGAAAACTCTCAGAAGAAATGTATTAAATGGGAAGATTATAAAATGTGAATTATGGATTTAGGAGATTTCTTTTCATGGCCATATTGTCTCTAAGGATGGAATATTTGTTTATCCTTCAAAGACAAGGGAAATCCAAGAATCTCAAGCACCAAAAAGTGTAACCGAGGTAGGTAGTTTTATTGGTTTAGGAGGTTGTTATTTACCTTTCGTCCAGAATTTTTCCGGATTTCTTAACCCATTAACCAACTTCACATGTAAAGGGTTAAATTTTTTTGGACAAAAGAGTTTTATGAATGTTTCAAAGAGATGAAGAGATGATTAGTCAATGATCCTATCATGACTCTACCATCAGGGAATGATGACTTTGTTATTTATAATTATTCTTTGAAGAAAGGAATTGGTTGTGTCCTTATGAATAATGATAGAGTTATTGCCAGTTCATCACAACAGATAATAATTCATGACCAAAACAATCCTACTCATGATCTTGAGTTAGCAGCTGTAATCTTTGCTTTGAAGATACGAATGCACTATCTCTATGGTAAAAAAATGTGAGATATATACCGATCAAATGAGTTTGAATTATATTTTCTCATAGAATGAAATCAACATGAGGCAAAGACGATGGCTTGAACTACTCAAGGATTATGATTGCACTATACACTACCACCCTGGGAAGGTAAATAAGGTGGCCGATGCTTTGAGTAAAAAGGATCATGGACTTCTGAACAAGATGAGAGTTGAAAGGGATCCTATGTTCATGGATCTAGTAATGATGGATATGGGAATAATCAAGGAAAGTGAAACACCAATACTTTTTCAAATGGTTTCGAATCCATCATTATGATAAAGAATAAAAAGTTCTTAGACTGATGATGTGGAGTTTCAAAAGAAAATTAATGCTTTGAATGATGGGGGATTGATTGACTTCGTTTATTAATATGGAATATTGAAATTTGAGAAGAGTCTTTCTGTTCCTGATATACCTGATCTAAAAAGGGAATTATAGGATGATGCTCATAACTCAAATTTCTCAATACACCCTGGTAGTAATAAGATATATAAATATTTTAAGGAACATTTTTTGTAGGAAAACATGAAGAGGGAGATTGCGTATTATGTGTCAAGATTTATGGTTTTTCAACAGGTGAAGGAAGGAAGAAAACATCCTGGAAGAGTCATGCAACCTATTCCCATACCAGAGTGGAAATGGGATGATATCACGATGGGATTTTTCATGAGACTACCAAAGACTCCTAGAAGGAATGATGAAATATAGTTCATTGTTTATCGTCTTAGAAAGTCAAAACATTTTATTTCTATAAAAGAAGATTTACCACTTGAATGTTTAGCATGACTATATATTAATGAAGTTGAAATACATCATTTTTTAACTATATCAATTGTTTCTGATCGTGATCCCCATTTTACCTCATTATTCTTGAAATGTATTCAAAAATCCCTAGATAGTGAACTTTGTTTAAGCACTTCCTACCACCCTCAAAATGATGGACAATCAAAACTGACTATTCAAACCTTAGAAGACATGATGAGATCTTAGTCACATGACATTCAAGGTATGTTGCATAAGTATTTACCTCCAGTAGAATTTTCTTATAAAAATAGATTCCATTCAAGTATTCATATGGAACCATATAAAGATTTATATGGAATGAGATGTCAGAAACCAACTTATTGGGATGATGTTGGTGTAAGAAAACTCATAGTCCCATAACTTGTTGAGGAAACAATGGAAAAGGTGAAGATTATCAAAACTCGCATCAAAGAATATCAAAGTAGAAAAAAGAGTTATGACAATAAAGAAAGGAAGTATTAGGAGTATCAAGTAGCAGATCATTTTTTCTTGAAGGTATCTCTATGGAAGGGTGTTATACAAATCAGTAAGAAGGTCAAATTAAGTACCAGGTACATCAGACATTTTGAAATTATAGAATGAATTAGAGTTGTATCTTACCCTTTGGAAATGCCTCCAAGTCTCTCCAAAGTTCAAAATAGGTTCCATGTATCACTATTGAGAAAATACAAGCCTGACCCAACACATGTACTCATCTATGAAGAAATAGAATTGTAACCCGATATGTCTTATTGTGATGATCATGTAAATATTCTTGATACTAGAGAACAAATTATGAGAAACCGGATGACTCGTGTGGTAAATGATCTATGGAAAAACCATAAGATGGAAAAGGCAACATGGGAACCAGAGGAACTTATTATGAAGAACCACCCGAATCTTTTTATGTAGCAATATTCTAGAAATTTTGAGGAAGAAACTATTTGAAGGAGGAAATAATGCAACACCACAAGCTTCCACGATATGATTCTCAATGAATAATACAATAGCGTGTGATGTATACAAAACTGAGTTCAAGAACACAACAACCTATCGTGATTATTATAGTGGAGATGGTGATGGAACCATTTTTTAACATCTTATAACCATACTGGGAAAACTCACTCAGGTTATCAATAATAACATGACCCGTATGGAGCACCCTGATCCACAATGCGGATGATCAATGTTAGATTGCTTCATGAGGCAAGGACCACCAACATTCAATGGAAATAAAAATCCATTTGTATCTGAGCAATGGATAAGTTCCTTGGAGAAAATATTTCATTCTTTGGGGAGTAGCGAAAGGGAATAGGATGCCACGACAGTTTATCACCTCACAAGAGATGCAGATCAATGGTGGTCCTTAATTCAAAACACAAAGGAGGTTGAATAAGTATAAAATATGGAATGGAGGGAGTTTAAAAATATTTTCATATAAAAATACTTTCCTCATGACCATTTGAATGAGGGAATAATGTAACACCACAAGCTTCCACGATACGCTTCTCTTTGAATAATATAATAGTGTGTGATGTACACAACACTGAGTTCAAGAACACCATGAATTTTAATAGATCTATTCGACTATAAATAGTAATTTTAAATCTAAAAAAATTTATTACAACGTTATATTTTATTTATAATTTATTGACATAAAATAAATATATTTATTTATGACACAATAATGATGTAGTTTTTTCCACATTAATGAAAGAATCAAATAAATGATATTATAAATATTAAAATAAATACAATTTGGATGTTTTGGTGTCATAAAAAGATTTTATAGATGAATATGATGTGTTATTGTTGATTTAATTTATTTTCTTTCTAATTAATAATTTTTTTCTTTCAAAAAAACCAAATACTAAATAGTGTCAAAATTGACATAAATGAGTTTTAAAAAAATATTATATTATTAAATGATATAATATTACAAAAAATATAAGGATCAGAAAAAATACTCATATAATTATAGATATTTCATTAATGAACCACCTTTTTTCCTCATGTATTTTTATAGTAAGTTTATTGGCCATTTATTTTAATAATACAAGAATACATGGTAAAAGATAAACTATTTAACTAAGAGTTAAATCTAAAAGATAAGGTTCATATAGTGACCTAAAATTGTAGAAAACCTATTTATTTTGAGGATTTATACCCATAACAACCATATCCTTGAAATAAATCCATTTTAAGCTATTATAAAGGCAGATTATTTTATAATAAAATAATATTTCATGATTTTCTTAAAGTGTCCATCACCTCTCTTATAAAAGGTCACTTCCCCTTCTCTTAATTTAAAACCTCCAAAGCAATTTGGATCAACCAAAACCTGCTCAAATATCCTTAAAAATACCCTCACTTCAACCTATATGCCTTAATTTGATCATAAATCCAATCTATGGATCCTTTTTGATCAAATTAAAAGGAAGTACCTGAAGAAGAGGAAATAATTTTATCACATCATTCAAAGTTCTTTTCATCTTCCAGTTCCTCTTTGTTTTTTCCATACCAAAGTAATAAATCCAGTAGATTATATATAATATTATGTTATTATAAATATGGTACAACAATATTCATTATTCTATCCATCCTATGAATGATAAAGTCAGTATACATGCGTACGTACAGATTACCATCTCCACGTCGTGGTGTCGTTTGTTATTCAATACTTCATTATTTAGATTGGTATAATAATGAGTATAATTAGTGTAAATAATAAATATAACATGTTAATTATTATTTATATATGATATAACACCCAATTATATATTATTTCACCATCAATAGAATTATATTGTTGCTCGTACATATGTTCAGATTATTGTCTCCATGAACGTGATGAGATTCATTCCCCATCATAACCACTAAAGAACAATTTTCATTTTACAATAAAAAATAATGTTTAAGAACTTAATATCATTATGGATATGAATTGAATACATCCTATCGATAACAAATATAACTTAATTAACAAAACATATAAAGGAAACCGAATCATTTAACACCCAAAACACTGATACTACTGAAATGTTATTAACAAAGATAAATTAGAAGATCATATATGATATCATAATTATGTATTTGGTTATTTAATAATTTAATAAAAATTATTTAACTATTATACATGAGTTTAATATACCCTTGACCATGGAATTGTACATGGTAAGGGTTAATTTTACAATCTATTTATTTATCCGAGGTTGTTTATATGTAAGTATCTACTGGGAATTCTTCATCATCCATATTCATGGTTCTTAAAAAAATTTCAAAAAATTATTACTATTTCCATGAATATGGGTTAATGTCATTAATACCCTTTTTTTTTAATTTCTATAAATTTTTTTGAAATGAATCATTCCGTCATTTTCCAAACATGTTACTTTATGACCTTTTCGACAAATTAAGGTAAGAATGTTTTTTATCTTATACAGTGGGTGAAACTATTTTCCTACATTATAAAATATTCAAATATTCCTTTAAAATTATAAAAGAATATTATCAAAATAAATGTTTTGTTTTATAATTATATTAATTATAAATTATTTCAAAATATAAAGAGATATTTCTCTGAAATAGTTTTGATTTCATTTATGTCAATATCCTTTGATGGATTTTACACATGTTTGAAGTTGATTTATTATGATAAAAATATTACATATTGTATTGAAGGTTTTGTTATATGTTTGATAGTGGATGTGTTATTTTTATACCATTCATGGTTTATGGATAAAGTATTAACATTTCGTATGCTGGTTTTAATACGAATGTTTCTGTTATGTTTCAACCTTTTCAAATAAGGAATGCATTGGACTTAGTACGTGATGGGTGGACCCTGTTATAGATCCTCGATGCATCAATATATATCATGAGACAAACTAGTGTCTTGGAACAAGGTGTTAACAAAATATTATTTTTAGGTTTGACATGAGGCCTTGACTATGTGGTTATGATGTCCAACATTATGCATTCTATCATTGTAAAATTAGCGATTGATATTACATGGGATGATTCTACTAGTATAATATCCTTGTGAAGAAGTAAATGGCATTATTTGATGTATATTATACATATTATTCTGAATTTTTTGTTTAAAACACTTATGTTATAGTCTTAGACATTTCCTTAAATATTTATGCTTATTTATGAATGTTTCTTCTATATTTTTATCCTTACTGAGCATCTAAGATCACCCCTTTCCTATGTTTTATTTTTCCCATGATGTATAGAATTATATTATGATTTTCCTTTAGGGATAGGCTATAGGATATGTGTGGGTTCAAAGGGGACACAATGTTGTTGTTTTTTCATTTCCTAATGTATTGTAAAACTTATGTATGTATCTAGTACGTCCAAGGCTACTAAAGTAATTCATCTTTTAGGATTTGATCTATTGTTAACATGCCAATATAATTTAATAAGGCACAAAATTTGGGTAACTCAGTTCGGGGCGTTATAGTGGGTATCATAGGAAGTTTAGTACAAACCATAAAAGCTAGATTTAGAAAAACTCTAATTAGAGAACATTACCCAAAGATAGACTTTAAGGATTATTATATATGAACTTCCTAGAATTCTTGTAATGTAGATATTTTGTGTATTTTACAAGAAATACATCCCATTATGGATATGAGTAGGTAGAGGTGGCTCTAGAATATATGTACCAAAGAGTTAAAACTTCGATAAGGAGTTTCAGGATCGACCTCGTGTATTCTGGTACACGATAATGGGCCTTGCTGCATTCTTGGTTACGACACTCCTGGGGATTTTATTAGGATAATTCATATTTTTTTACAACCCATTATGAAGGATTTATGAGGAAATACCTTCTCAAAGGATTTTTTTTATGATTATGGATTATTTTCATAAACTGATCAATTTATGTTAGGTATTTCACTAGTTTTGAATTATGTATTGCGTTTCACTAAAAAATATAGTGTATTCTATTGTTTAGAAATGACACCTAGTGGAAGGAATGGAAACCATATCAATGAAAGAAATCCATGCAGGGATTTCCCTTCTACTCAAGATATTTTTAGTAGAGATGGTGATGCAACTGATGTTGAACAACTTATAACCATACTGGGACAACTCACTTAGGTTATGAATAATAAACCTACCCATATGGATCACCCTAATTCACAATGCGTAGGATCAATGTCAGATCGCTTCATGAGGCAACAACCACTGAAATTCAATGGGACTACAAATCCATTTGTATCTGAGAAATGGATATGTTCTTTTGAGAAAATATATCATGCTTTATGGAGTAGCGAAATGGAAAAGGTTTTCATGGAAGTTTATCGCCTCACGAGAGATGCAGATCAATGGTGGTAATTAATTCAAAACACAAAGGACGATGAAGAAGTATAAAATATGGAATGGAGGGAGTTTAAAGACCATTTCTTAGAAAAATACTTTCTTCATGAGCATCAAACAGATATTGAAAGGAAATTTCTGAGTCTAAGTAAAAAGGAGGATGAGAATGTCGTAAAGTATGAGGCTAACTTTAAAAGGTTAGAAAGGCATGTAGAAGATTATATATGTAACCTATGTAGTAATTTTGTTCGATTATTTGATGGGTTAGAACAATTTCTCTGTCAATAATTAGTCTCAAAATCTTTCTCATCATATGATGATATAGTCTAATGTGCTATCAAGACAAAAAAATAATTCTCTAAGTCTTATGACATTAATGAAAAGTAGGAGAAGAAGATATATGCTAAACACAATGGAAATGGAAATAAGGTGAAGAAGGGAAAAGTTGAATTTCCATCCTGTAGTAAATGTGAGAAGAAACACCCCGATACTTTCCTAAAGGGAATAGGATGCTGTTACATGTGTGGTGAAAAATTCCACCAAGCTTGTGATTGAAAGGGAAAGAAAGAGGGTGTCAATGTTGAATTCTAAAATTGTAGAGAAATTTAGAATAATGAAAATGAATGTCCTAATCTCCAAGGAAACATACCTCAGAAAAGGATAGGGGAGAAAGGTAAAGTTTATGCGATCACTATGGCAGAGGTTGAAGTTCCAAATGACGTAGTGGCGGGTAATTTAATTGTTTCCTCAAATTTAGCCAATTATTTATTTGATTCTAGATCATCACATTGTTTCATATCCTCCTTGTTTTCTATGAAAATTAGATATTTCCAATTTCATTTAACAAGGGGTTTGCCAATAAAAACTCATAAGGGAAGTATCATCACAACCAATTTTTGTGAATCAGTTCCCATTAGTGAATATAAACATGCTTTATATGATGATCTCATCGTCATACCCATGATTGAATCTGATATAATCCTTGGTATGAATTTGTATTCTGAGCATAATATAAAATTTTATTGTAAGAAGAAGGAGGTTACACTTTTTTATGATGATAAAGAGTACCTTATATTTAGAGCAGAAACGTCACCATATAATTTATATCTTGATCCACTGCCAATAGCTCTACTAAATTAAATTATTGGGGAGGAAGAGAGTGAAATAACTATGGGTGAAGAAAGGAATGTTCAAACAGAGGGTGTACCTATTATTCAAGAATATGATGATGTGTTTCCAGAGGATTTACCTGGACATCCTCCAAAACGATAAATTGGGCTTTCCATTGATTTAATTCTTGGTTCAAGGCCCATATCAAAGGCCACTTATTGAATGGACACTATGGAATTAGTGGAACTAAATAAACAACTAGATGAATTTAGTAATAAGGTATTTATTCTCCCTAGTTTTTCTCCATGGGGAGTCCCTATTCTTTTCGTTAAGAATAATAATGTATCTATGAGGCTGTGTAAGGACTATATAGAGATCAATGCTATAAAAATAAATAACAAGTACCCCCTATATTGCATTGATGATTTATTTGATCAGATTCATGGAGCTCAATATTTTTCAAAGATTGACCTTCTATCTGGATACCATTAGTTGTCCGTGGAAAAGGACGCTATTCTAAAGACCACATTTCGAACCAGGTACGAACATTATGAGTTTAGAGTAATGCCTTTTTGACTGACTAATACACCTTCTTTTTTCATGGATCTAATGAATTTTGTTATCAATTAAAATCACAATGAATTTGTAGTGGTATTTACTTATGATATCTTGGTATAATCCCAAAGCTATAAAGATGATGACAATCACTTGCACACTATTCTGAAAATCCTTAGAAGAAATGAATTGTGTGGGAAGTTTAACAAATTAGAATTCTGGATTCCGGAGAATTCTTTTCTTGTAAATACCCAGATGTTTCCATGTATTTTTTCTAATTATATGGGAATTTTACGAGTCCACTAAAATTAACGGCGCATTATTTCGAGGCCCGGTGTGCCCAGAATGAATTTCTGAACATTTTTCAGGTACGTATAGTAAAGGCGTGAGAAGCATTTTGTCACTTTTGAACTGGTGCTCGTAATTGAAATCCAAGGACACCATTAAACTCGCAGCATCAATATTCACTTAAGGAGACCTTTACCTCGACCGCTGTAGGTAGAGGGTAGAAGTTAGATTTTCAGATTTGTTTGGGAGAGTTTAAAGAATAAAAATAAAATAAGACAACAACATTTTTCTTTTTTCTCTTGAAACCTACCATTTAAATTTATTGGTGTGGACCACACGACCCTTGAACACCATCTTTTATATGAGTTAACCCTTGGAATTCCCTCAATTAATTGTTCCAACATTAATTGAATTAATTAACCTAACTAAATTAAAGATTGGCCCCTCATTTTCTTGTTGGGGAATCATTGGAAAAGGGGGAACTTGGGGAGAGCTTTGGAGAAAAATTCTTCAAAAAAATATCCTCCAAATAAAGATCCTTATCAACAAAGATGGTCCTCCGGATCAAGAACGAGGAGGACACATGAGCTCAGATCAGGAGCGTCGTGTGGGAGAAACGAACGTCTATGTCTCCTTTTCTTTCCTCATAAAAACTCCTACAAATGTCAAGGTAGGTATTTGTTTATATATCTTTGTATTTTTTACATCGATTTATATCACTTTAACCACCTTCTATCAGTCTAACGCAGAGGGTGCGGGCCAAACAAACACGACATGATCCCTCTAAAATCCTCATTATTCGACACATTTTTCATGGGTCATGATGATGCATGAATCAAAACTTCACCTCCAAAAGAGTCTGATGTCCATCGACCACGATGAAGGAAGGTGGCAGCCGGTACTCTGGTCGGCCGCGTGGGACCAGGGCGACGTGTGTCCGCATCGTTGGAAGAAAAGGAGGCTGCAGCCCATCGACCGCAGCGGTGGAAGGACGATGGTCGGAACGCCGGCCATCCACGTGGAGGTGGGGTGGCGCACGTCCGGGCCACCGGTAGTGGAGAAGTCCACAGCCCGTCGGCTCTGGATTCGCACCAAGGCAGCGGGCAACATGCCAGCCGCAAGAGGAGCGACACATGTCCGCGCTGCTGGAAGGAGGTCCAACCTTTCTGACCGCCCATGTCAACTTAGCAGGACCGATCCGGAGGGTCCCGTACACTAGCCAAAGGGTCAACAGAATATTCGGAAAACCAAGGGAGGGGGGCCTTCCTCTGGGTGTCAGCTAGGGCAGACCCCGCCATAGTAGACTACCCAGCTAAGCAGGCTGTACCGTAGAGGGCCACACCCCTTGGGCCGTGCCACGCCCTCGTGGGTCGATCCAGACCATAGCCTAGCGGGCTGGGCCGGCCATGGCCTATCCCATCAAGGCCAGACTCGAACCGGGTTGGGTCGGCCAAGGCCAGGTCGGGCCGGTTCGGACCGTACTCGAGCCCATCTGGACCTAGATACGCCTTTGTGTCCTTATAATGAGAACTGGGTGTCCGTTTGACAAACCTTCTGCGGCACCAATATCCTTGGATCTAGATGATCGTTATATTATAATCCACTTGAGTTTTGGATAATGTTGGAGTATTACTGGGTTGGATCAAACCCAAATCCATCTGGGCCCTTTTAACAGAAACGCTAATAACTTACAGTTCGTGCATATGATTGACGTGTTGTCTATCGCTTTGGGTACCTTATGAAATGGAGGACCTTTGGGATAATTTTTCCTTTGAATTCATGTTAGATGGTGTATCGATTGATGTCTTGGGGAGAGGAACCTCCCGGAATCAAGCATGCTTTGTGCGGGAACCCTATGGTTGGTTGTACATGAAGAATCTACCGATCCTGTGTGGGTCAGCACTCAGGAGATCCTGTGTGGGTCAACACATACTAATCCTATGCAGGTCAGATCCTCTGTGGGTCAGTTCTCAATGATCCTCTATGAGTTAGTACATACCGATCCTGTTGGGGTAAGATCCAGTGTGGGTCAGCGGGGGTTAGTTACCAATCGATCATGTGTGGGTCAGAAGCAGTGATACTTAATAGAATAAGATGATCTAGACTTATGACTAATCATAGATACTTTTTTACTTAAAGTTATACCTGGCGTGAGTTGAGTCTTCTTCCTTCGTGGTGTAACCTTCGTGGTGTTACATGTGTGGAACTTCTACCTTCGTGGTGTAACCTTCACAGTGTTAGCTGGGTGGTAATTCTACCTTCATGGTGTTGTTCTCGTGGTGTTACCTATGTGGTAATTCTACCTTCATGGTGTTACCTTCATGGTGTTGTTCTTGTGGTGTTACCTGTGTGGAACTTTTACCTTCGTGGTGATACCTGTGTGGTACTTCTACCTTCGTGGTGTTACCTGTGTGGTTCTTCTACCATCGTGGTGTTACCTCTGTGGTACTTCTACCTTCATGGTGTTACCTTTGTGCTATTATATCCTCTTGTGTGAGAAGATTATATCTTGATAACTTTGGTATATGTATGGGTGTATAACTACGTATTTTTGATTTTTGTTGCTTCATTATTTGTGATTTTTACTTTGTGGAACTCTTTGAGACCTACAGGGTCTCAGGGTCCATACTGAGTATTTTTATAATCATCCCTGCATGGGCTTTTCTTGCACCTTGCTGTGTCTTGTGCAGACGACAGACAAAGCTGATCGAGGTCAAGGGTACGAGGATAGGAGGCACATCGGATGTAAAAATTAGACGAGATGATCCATAGAGATGACCGTTCGATCAGGTAGGATCATTGGCGGGTGTTCACGGGATCTGTTTTTTAGTTTTACTTGTACATTCCAGTTGGGCTTGTATACTGGCCCCTTTACATACTGTACACACTCTTTTTACAATACAGCTTACTTTGTGTTTGTGTCTTCTTGTGAACTTGGTTGTGTGAGTTTACAGGTTTTAAAGGCAATACATTCACGATTTTGGGATATGCCCTTATTGTCCTAGTCTCCATCCCCTGGCCTATGAAAGGTGGGCTTGGGGTAGTCACGGCATGGGCCCTGGAGGACAAGTCATGAAAAATTTGTATCAGAGGAGACGGTTCTACCGAAGAACTTAGACTCTGATCATTTAATCATCAACAGTGTTAGGTGTTATGAGTGTGGTTATCAGTTTGGGGAATCTAGTGTTGGTACAATAGCCGATGTATCCATTCACCAGGACCCTGACTTCTGATTTTTGACTTAGTGCACAAAAACATTGATTGCGTGTGTGTTTTTGAAAAGATATATTTGTGATCACTTTGAGTCAGCTCATGAGGTATAACTTATTGACTTTGCCACACCTGTTTCTTTTAGGATTCCTCCACATAGGCAGCCATCCAGGGTTCCAGGTAGAGTATGTAGTGATAGCCCACCGAGCGATGAGGCTTCAGTGTAGGTCCCCGTTACGGTAGTTGTACCACCAGGTGGTGTACCAGTAGCATCACTACCCATTGGGCAGTCGATGCCACCAACCCCAGTAGTAGAGTGTTCACTCCTCTTGAGCACGTTGCATGAGTTTCTGCACAAGCGGCCCCCGAGGTTCCTGGGAGAGATGGATCCACAGGTCGCTGAGGACGGGCTGGAGGTTGTGGTTAGAGTTTTCCTACTGGTAGGGACACTAGCTGATCTCATGGTGATCCTTGCCAGCAGTCTTTTTTAGGCTGCAACGGGCAGCTGGATGAGTTGATGCTCTAGTTGTATGATGAGGTCACCCTCATCTGGGCTGACTATGAGAGCCTTTTTAGGGTAGAGTTCATCCCAGTTACCTTACACTCAGTGTATATGCAAGAGCTTCTCCACTTGTAGCAGAGTAGCATGAGCGTGGCTCAATATTCAGTGAGGTTCACCAACCTCTCTTGTTACTCCACTAACATGGAGCGAGACCCTTTATTTAGGGCCCAAACCTCCGATCAAGGGATCATATGGGATATTAGAGCATTAATGATTTCTTTGAGCATCCTGACACATGCGGGGGTGTTAGAGAGGACACTCTTAGTGGAAAGCTTCCTTGCTTAGCAGTTACCCGCATCGAGACCCACCACTGGATGACACATAGCAGAGTCATCAGCATCTGGTAGCTAATACATGACACGGAGGTCCAAGAGGTCTAGATATACAAGTGGATGACAATAAAATACATGATTAGTTGTGCAGGGCTCCCGAGACAGAGCAGGACCGGCGAGGAGTAGGCAGTGGTACTCGTGCGGTGGGCAGGGTCACATGGCTCATGACTGCCCGACCCGACATATAGAAGACCGAAAGACGGTCTAAGGACCACCAGGGTAGAGGTAAATATCCGATTGAGGAGATCCATAGGCAGGAGGACGACGTGGAAGAGGAGCTAGCTGTACAGTAGGTGGTGGGAAGCAATTTGAGGTTCTACCACCATCATCACTATGTGGTCCACCCCGACCACAAGGAGCAGGTGGACTGGGAAGAACTCAGCTCTAGGAAGCTGAGGCCTATGACCATGAAACTCCATAGATGATATGAGGTACGATCTATGTCTACTCCACCCTAGATGCAATACTTATAGACATAGGTTCCAGTCACTAATTTTTGGACATGACCCTAGTTTGGAGCTCAAAGATTCCGGTGTAGCTGTTGGCTCGATCCTTACGGCTAGATACTCCTACATAGTGGATTCGATGATTACGCACTAGTGCCGAAAGTCTGAGCTTACTCTAGGAGGTGAGATCTTCAACTGGGATCTTCTAGTAGAGGCATCAAGGCTTTACAACATCCTAATGGGTATGGATTGGTTATCCACAGTCTATGCTCAGATGGACTGTATTAGGCGCAAAGTGCAGTGTGTCCGCACAGACGAGAAAATTTCTTCTTTCACTGGAGAGAAGTGAACCTTTTTATAACATGATGTAATTAATTGGAGGAGGTTTCTGCTAATCAAAAATCAGTTGGCTAGCGTTACCCTCTGAGCTGTTGATGTTGAGAGTCCGAGCTATCCGGTAGTGGTGGACCAATACACTGATGTTTTCTCTGATGACATTCTATGTATACCTCCTCACAGAGAGGTTGAATTCTACAACAACTTGTACCTTGGGATGTCACCGATATCTACTCTATCATATTGGATGGATCCTGCTGATCTTTGAGAGCTTCGATTACAGCAGGAGGACATGCAGAGAAAGGGGTTTATTTGGCCCAGTGTTTCCCCTTGGATAGCCCCAATTTTGTTCGCCAAGAAGGTGGATTGGAGTTTGAGATGCTATGTAGACTATCGGCACCTGAACCAGGTGACCATGATGAACATGTACCAAGTACCGAGGATTGATGATCTCTTCGATCATAAGAAGTGAGAATGAGGGTTTTCAAAGATAGACCTCAGGTTAAGCTATCACCAACTGAGGGTAAGAGATGAGGATGTGCAAAACATAGATTTAAGATGTTGGTATGGCCACTATGAGTTCTTGGTAATGACATTCAGCATGAACTATGCTCCAAGTATATTAATGGGACTCATGAATAGGATCATTCAGCCATACATCTATCGTATTTTAGGAGTCTTCATCGATGACACCCTGATATACTCAGCCATCGAGGAGGAGCATGTCTATCATCTGCAGATGGTTCTGGACACACTCTGAGAGCACCAACTTTATGGTATACTCTCGAAGTGTCAGTTCTAAATCTGAGAGGTTCACTTCCTGGGATGCGTTATGTCGGAGGCTGGAGATGCAGTGGATCCAATGAAGATTGAGGTTTTTCTTACTGGGGAGCCACCTAGGAGTGTGATGGAGGTGCATAGTTTCCTAGGATTGGACGGTTACTACCAGAGGATTGTGCCTAAATTTTATAGATTTATGGAACCCTTACCAGCATTGAAAAAGAAGGGGCAAACCTTTGGGTGGTCGGATAGATGCCAACCATGTTTCCAAGAGCTGAGGTAGAGACTGATGATTGCACCATATTGAGACTACCAGAGGAGGGTCTTGGGTACGTAGTATACTACGACACATCAGGGACCGGTCTCAGATGTGTCCTGATGCAGGAGAGAGTAGTGATCACGTATGGTTCTCGAAAGCTGAGACAGAATGAGTATAACTATGCTACCCATGACCTGGAGTTACAAGTAGTGGTCTTTACCTTGAAGATGTGGCAACATTACTTTATGGGAAAATGTTTTACACTCTACTATGTTCACAAGATTCTCAGGTATATCTTCTATCAGAATGACCTGAACCCGATACAATGGTGTTGGCTTGAGTTCCTCTAGGACTATGACTTCAAGATAGTCTATACTCTTGGGAAGGGGAATGTAGTAGCAGATGCACTCAGTGGGAGATCTGGAATATAGTTGATGAGTGAGGAAAAGGCGAAGCTAGCCACTTTCCGGATATCCTAAGTTTATAGAGACAGTGAAACTTATCTTTAGTCTTTGACGGTCACTCCCCCACTCCTTCAGTGAGTCAGGGAGGTGAATCTTGGGGACACTGACTGCGAGGCTCGACGTGCTCAGATATCCACAGGATAGGCACCTGACGGATTTTATGAAGGTGGGGAGCACGTCGTCATTTTCATAGAACATACAATGGTTCTGGTGACACTAAGAGTGTATGTGTTGAGGGAGTTGCATACATCTACACTAATGGTACATCCAAGAGTGGAAAAGATGTACCAGGACCTTCAGCGTCAGCACTATGGCCAGAAATGAAGAAAGAAGTAGTAGAGTTTGTCTCTCGGTGCCTCAAATGTTAGAAAGTGAAGGCAGAGCATAAGGTTCCACTAGGCCTTGTTCATCAACTAGAGGTGCCAGTGTGGATGTGGGATGAAATTTCCATGGACTTTGTGATAGGAATTCCATGCACGTCCAATGGATATGATTCCACCTGGGATATCATCGACCAACTCACCAAGTTGTCCCACATACAACCTATTAGAGAGTAGTGATCAGTAGAGGGCTTGGGATGTCTCTACGTATAGGATATTGTATAGCAAAATGGGGTGCCATCTACAATTTTCTCCGATCGTGATGCATGTTTTACTTTCCAGTTATGGAAGGGGTTTCAGGAGGCATTTGGGACACAGCTTCGGTTGAGCACCGCCTTCCATCCTCAGATGTATGGTAAGATAGAGCAAACCATTCAAACCCTTGAGGAAATGTTGTGTGTTTGCGTCCTTGATTTCGGCCACATCTAGGAGGAACACTTTCCCTTGATGGATTTCATGTACAATAGTAGTTATCACTCCACTATCAGTATTTCACCATTTTAGGCGTTGTTCGGACGACCTTACAGGTCATCCTTGTGATGGAATGATGTAACGCCCCGACCCAAGCTACCCAAAGTCGGTGCATTATTACATAACATTGGCATGATCACAAGAAAGATCAAATCTCAAAAGAAATATTGGTTTAGTAGCCTTGGAAACACTAGATATATTCATAAAGTTTTACATTACATCATAAAGTGAAAAACTACTACAAAAACATATTTTCTCCATAGTCCACACTATTATACCCTCATAATATCCCTGTAGTTCATTCATAACTTACTTCTTCATATCCTGGGAAAAATAAAACATAGAAAAGGGATGAGCTCAAATTCCCAGTAAGGATAACATTATAGCGGAAACTTTCAAAAATAATCATAAACATTTAAGGCAATGTATAACTAAAACAAAAGCCTTTTAAACTTCAACATCAACATAGTATGGAAAAAGTACAATGAAATAATTCAATTTACTTATTCACATGAATATTCTACTAATCGAATAATCACATGTAATATCAATACCCACTTTCATAATGATGGAATGCATAATGACAGACTATCATAACCACATAGTCAAGGCCTCATGCCAAGACTACAAATAAGATTTTTCCAAGGCCTTGTACCAAGACAGTAGTTTGTCTCATGAGACCTACTGATGCATCGAGGAGATATAGCGGGATCCACCCGTCACATATTAAGTCCAACGTATTCCCATATGAAAAGGTTTAAACATAACATAAACATTCGTATTAAAACTAGCATACAGAATGTCAATACTTTCACCATAAACTATGAATGGTATAAAAAATAGCACATCCAGAGTCAAACATATCACAAAACCTTCAATATAATATATAAGTTTTGTATCACAATAAATCAACTTCAAATAAGCGTAAAATCCATCAAAGGAAGTTAACATAGATGAAATCAAAACTCTTTTTAGAGAAATATCTCTTTCTATTTTTAAATCATTTAAGAGTCATATATTTATAAAATAAAACATTCTTTGAAAATATTTTTATATGCTTGTAAGGGAAGCTTCGACGATTTTATAACGGTGGAAAATAACAGCACCCGTCGTATAAGTTTAAAAAACATTCTTACCTTAATTCTGTCGAAAAGGTTAAAAAGAACCTTGTTTGGAAAACGACGGAAAGATTCCTTTATAAAACTCTTATAAAAAGTAAAACAAGGGTATAAATGACTTTAACCCATATTAATTTAAATAGTAAAAATGTTTTGAAATATATTTTTAAGAAATATGGATGTGGATGATAAAGAGATCCCAGTAGATTATTACGTATAAACAACCTCGGATAATGAAGAGATTGTGAAATAACCCTTAACTTGTACTTTTCCTTGTTTGGGGTAGGTTAACCTCCTGTATAATGGTGAAATAATTGTTATTAAATTATACAAGAATCATATACATTAATATGATATCATATATGATCTTTTAACATTGATTTGTTAATAATATCATAGTATTATCATTGTTTCAGGTGTTAACTTACTCGTTTTCTTTTATATGTTTTGTTACGTAAGCTATGTTTTTAGTTGATAGGTTGTATCTTAATCATATCCAGAATGATATCAAGTACTTAGATACTATTATTAATCATCAAATGAGAATTATACTTGAATGGATATGATGGAGAATGAATCATATCGCGTTCGTGGAGACAGTAGTCCGTACATACGCACGAGCAACAATATCATTCTTTTGATATTAAAATAATATATAATTGGATGTTATATCATATATAAAGAATAATTATCATGTTATATTTATTATTTACATGATTTACACATCATTATTATACCCATCCAAAAAATAATTTGTTGAATAACAATTACACCACGACGTGGAGACGGTAAGCCGTACGTACGCACGTATAGTGACATGTTATTCAAAGGATGGATAGAATAGTGAACATGGTTGTACCATATTTATAATAACATCACATTATATATAAGATACTGGAGTTATTATTTTAGAATGGTAATAACAAAGAAAGAAGAAGTGGAAGAAGAAAGGAACTTGGAAAAGGGTGGTGAAATCATTACCTCTTCTTCGGATTCTTCCTTTTGATTTGATCAAAAGGGCTTCATAGGATGGATTTCTGATCAGACTAAGGCCTCTATGTTGTATCGAGGGAAGTTGGGAGAGTATTTGGGCAGATTTTGGCCGAACCAAAAGGCTTTGAAGGTGTGAAGAAATGAGAAGGAGGATTTCCCTTTTATAAGAGAGGTGAGGGGCACCTTTGGAAAAGCTAGAAATATTAATTTATAATAAATTCATATTCGGGTTTTAATGGCTCCAAAGTGGATTATTTAAATGTTAAGGTGGGTATGGGTCGAAACCCACTCAACCAATAGAATTGAGACAGGTTTGGGTACTTATATTAACCTTATATTTAAGTATTAACTCTAAGTTAATTAGTTTCACTTTTACAATGTCTCTTTGTATTTTTATATTATATGGTTAATAAACTTACAATATACAACCAAGAGACCCCAAGTGGTCCATTAATGATACCCTTATCATTATATAAGTCTCTTGACCGAAAAATAGATTTTTAGGAATTTAATATCAATTAATAATATAATATTTGTTTCAAAACCTCTTTTATTTCAATTTTGACACTATTCAATAATTGATTTTTTTAAAACTCATAACGGAATGGTTACTTTGAAAAAAGTTAATTAAATCAATCCTAACTTGTCATATTAACCTATAGAATTTGTTTAGTTCATAAAAAGTCTCAAATTATATTTATTTGGGTATTTATAATATCAATTATTCTAATTTTTCATTTATTAGTTAATTAATGCATCATCATTGTGTCATAAAAAAATTAAATTATTTAATGTCTAAAAATTATAAACAAAATATAATTATGTAGGAAATATTTTTATCTTTATAATGAATATTTATAGTCGAACATCTAACATATATAACCCTATGTAAAAATTGTTTTTCCAAAAGATATATGCTTGTGTCATTTTTGTATTCATTTCAACTTAATTAAAATAAAGTGTCCCTATCACCTACAACTGGCTCCATGGGGTCCCAAAATCGACCCAAATATGCCCATGGTCGGACATGTATCCACCAATAAGGTTAGGACACGTTTTAGGGTAATTTAGTATTATTATAATATTATTTTTAACCCTTATTTACCGAATTTACCCTTAACCATGGTAAATAAAATATTTACCATAGTAATTATTCAAAATGTCTAAAAATAAAAGTTACCTATTTACACAATTTGAACAACATGATTCCAAATATAGAATCCATTTTTCCAAATTCAAAACACAGAAGTGGAAAAAATTAATTTAAAATTAATTCCCAGTGTCAAAACAAAAAGCGTGTTTTTAAGATATAATAACTATCAAAAGATTTATACCTGTTTATGTTCGATTTAATTGTGAAATTATGTCCAATGGCCAACATTTTATTAAATGGTAAAAATATATTTTAAATATACTTTAAAACCACTCAAATTCATAATTTATCACTATTAATTATTTTGATTAAAAATTTTTTTTTAAATTAAATTTAGTAATTTTCACTATTCATCAAAATATTAAAGTTATCCGAAAAGTACCAAAATTTTACCTTACACTAAATTCGATATTCTGAATCCAAAAATGAAGTCCATTTTGAAATATAAAATATATATAATTTCAAAAAGTAGGTATTACTATTCATAACAGCTAGTTTGATTTTTTATGGTGTGTTAGAACTCGGTGTTACGTACAACACACGCTATCACATAATCCAAAGAGAAGTGTACCGTAGAAGCTTGGGGTGTTACATTCTCCCCTCAATCAAATAATTTCATCTTCGAAATTTCTAGAATACTTATCAAATGAAAAGATTCAGGTGCTTCTTCATCATAAGTTCCTCGGGTTCCCACGTTGCCTCTTCCATCTTATGATTTCTCCACAAAACTTTTATCAGACGCGTCGTCCGGTTTCTCAGTACTTGTTCTCTAGTATCAAGAATCCGGACGGGCTCTTTGCAATAAGACAGATCGGGTTCCAGTTCTAATTCCTCATAGGTGAGTATATGCATTGGGTCAGGCATGTATTTCCTCAATAGAGATACGTGGAACACATCGTGAACTTTGGAGAGACATGGCGGCATTTCCAATCGGTAAGCTACAGCCCCAATTCGTTATAGAATTTCGAAAGGTCCGATGTACCTGAGACTCAATATACCTCTCTTACCAAAACGTATGACTCCTTTCCATGGATATACCTTCAGGAAAACATGATCACCGACTTGAAATTCCAAATCCTTCCTTTGATTATCAGCATAGGTCTTTTGCCTACTTTGAGCTGCTTTGATGTGATTTTCGATTACCTTCACCTTTTCCATTGTTTCCTCCACCAGTTATGGGCCTACAAGTTTTCTTTCACCAATATCATCCCAACAGGTTGGTGTGCGACATCTCTTTTCCTATAACGCTTCATATGGTGCCATCTGAATACTCGAATGGAAGCTATTATTATAGGAAAATTCTACCAAAGGTAAATATTGATCCCAGATACCCTGAAAGTCAAGTGAGCAAGATCTCAACATGTCTTCTAAGGTTTGAATAGTCCATTCTGATTGTTCTTCTATCTGAGGGTGGTAGGCAGGGTTCAAATGAAGTTCAGTATCCAGGGATTTCTGAAGTCTTTTCCAGAATCTTGAAGTAAAATGGGGATCACGATCTGAAACAATCGATAGGGGTACTCCATGAAGTCTCAAAACTTTATTAATATATAGTCTTGCTAGACGTTCCAGTGGTAGATCTTCTCTTATAGCAAGAAAATGTGCGGACTTGGAAAGACGATCAACAATAACCCATATTGCATCATTCCTTCTAGGAGTCTTTGGTAGTCCCATGACAATGTCCATCATAATATTGTCCCATTTCCACTCCGGTATGGGAAGAGGTTGCATAACTCCTCCAAGCTGTTGCCTTCCAGCTTTCACTTGTTGACAAACCATACATCATGACACAAAATCATCAATCTTCCTCTTCATGTTGTCCCACCAAAAATGTTCCTTCAAATCTCTATACATTTTGGTGCTCCCATGGTGTATAGAGAAATTGGAACTATGAGAATCCTCTAGTAATTCCCTTTTTTGATCAGGTATATTGGGAACACAAAGTCTCTTCTCGAATTTCCAAATTCCTTCTCCATACACAAAGTCTCTCAATCTCCCATCATTCATAGCTTTAATCTTCTTTTGAAATTCTTCAACATCAGTTTGATAACTCTTAATCCTTTCTAGTAAAGATGGTTTGGAAACCATTTGAAAAAGCATTGATGTTTTACCTTCCCTGGTTATTCTCATGTCCATCTTCACTAGATCCATCAAAATTGGATCCCTTTCAATTCTCATCACGTTCAAAACTCCATGGTCTTTTCTGATCAAAGCATTTGCCACCTAGTTTGCTTTCCCCAGGTGGTAGTGTATCGTACAATCATAATCCTTGAGTAATTCAAGCCATCTCCTTTGCCTCATGTTGAGTTCTTTTTGTGAGAAAATATACTTCAAACTCTTCTGATCAGTATAAATCTCACATTTTTCACCATAGAGGTAGTTCCTCCATATCTTCAAAGAAAATATCACAACTGCTAACTCGAGGTCATGAGTAGGATAGTTTTTTTCATGAATTTTTAACTGTCGTGATGCATAGGCAATAACTCTATCATTCTTCATAAGGGCACAACCAAGTCCTTTCCTCAATACATCACTATAAAAAATGAACCTATCATTCCCCGATTGTAGAGTCAATATAGGATGATTGACTAATCATCTCTTCAATTATTCGAAAAATTCTTCACACTCTTTTGTCCAAACAAATTTAACCCCTTTACGTGTGAGCTTCATTAATGGGTTAGCCAATCGGGAAAAATTCTGGACAAAACGTCGATAATAACCTGCCAAACCAATAAAACTACGTAACTCAATTATACTCATAGGTTCTGGCCATTCATGGATTGCCTTGGTCTTAGAAGGATCAACAGAGATTCCATCTTTAGATAAAATATGGCCATGAAAAGAAATCTCCTGAAGTTAGAATTCACACTTGCTAAACGTACCATATAATTCATGTCTTCTCAGAGTCTTCAGGATAATGCACAAGTTATTTTCATGATCTTCGTAGATTTTGGAGTATACCAAGATATCATCAATAAATACCACCACAAATTCATCAAGATACTCCTTGAAAACTCTATTCATCAGATCCATGAATACAGAGGTTTCATTAGTCAATCCAAAAGGCATTACAGTAAACTCGTAATGCCCGTACCTGGTTCGAAATGCTATTTTCGGTATGTCTTTCTTCTTCACACACAACTGATGATATCTAGATCGAAGGTCAATCTTTGAAAAGTATTGAGCTCCATGAATTTGGTCAAATAAATCATCAATGCGAGGTAGGGGATACGTGTTCTTTATTGTCATAACATTGATCTTTCTGTAGTCAATACATAACCTCATAGATCCATCATTCTTTTTAACAAAAAGAACAGGGGCTCCCCATGAAGAAACACTAGGGCTAATAAATCCCTTATTAATCAATTCCTCTAGTTGTTTCTTTAGTTCAACTAATTCTACAGTGGACATTCTATAAGGGGTTTTCGATATAGGCCTCGATCCAGGAATTAAATCAATGGAAAACTCAACTTTTTGTTCTGGATGATGTCCAGGTAAATATTCTGGAAATATATCTACATATTCTTTCACAATAGGTACATCCTATATTTTATCATTCCTTTCCTCACCCACAGTTATTTAATTCTCTTCCTCCCCAATAATTGAATTTAGTTGATCTACTGGGGGTGGATCAAGATTAGAATTAGGCGGTGATAATTATGCTCAAAAGATAATGTGTTCCTTATCATCATCATAATGAATCGTAAACTCTTTCTTCTTACAATAAATCTTCACATCATAGTCTGAAAGCCAGTCCATACAGAGGATTATATCAAACTCAATCATAGGTATGATGATGAGATCAGCAGATAAAGACCATTTATGTTCTCTAATGGGGACTGATTCACAAAACTTTGTGGCAATGATACTTCCCTTAGGAGTTGTAACTGATAACTCCCTTGTTAAATCAAATTGTAAATATCTAATTTTCTTAGCAAACTGGGAAGATATGAAACAATGCGATGATTCAGAATCAAATAATGCATTTTCTAAACTTGAGGAAACCATTAAATTACCTGCCACCACGTCTTTTGGAGCTTCTACCTCCGCAGTAGTGATAGAATAAACTTGGCCTTAATCCCTTGGACTTTTCTGAGGTAAGATCCCATGAAGATTAGGACATTAATTTCCATAATGTCCCATCTCCTTACAATTGTAGCACTGAACATTGGTAGTTCTTTCTTCCCATTGCAATCACGAGCTTGGTGGCCTTTTTCACCACACTTGTAACAGACTCATGTTCCCTTCAAGCAAGTACCGGGGAGTTTCTTCCCACATTTACCACATGATGGATATTCAACCTTTCACTTCTTCCCCTTATTTCCATTCCCAGATTGATCATCATATCTCTTCTTCTCTTGCTTTTCTTTAAAGTCATAAGACTTAGAGAATTCCTTTTCGGTCTTGATAGGACATGAGACAATGTCTTTGTACGATGAGAAGGATTTTGAGACTAATGCTCGATGGAGAAATGGTTTTAACCCATCAAAGAAACGATCAATCTTACATATTGGGTTACGTATATAATCTCCAGCATTCCTTGATAACCTTGTAAAGTTAGCCTCATACTTCGTGACATTCTCATCCTCCTTCTATCTCAGACTCAGAAATTGCCTTTCCATATCTGCTCGATGGTCGTGAGGAAAGTATTTTTATAAAAACAAGTATTTTAACTCCCTCCATTCCATATTTGATACTTCATGATCTTCCTTCGTATTTTGAATCAATGACCACCATTGATCAGCATCTCTAGTGAGGCGGTAAACTGCCATGATAACTTTTTCCCTTTCACTACTCCCCAAAGCCTGAAATATTTTCTCTAGGGAAAATATCCATTGCTTAGCTACTAAGGGATTTGTGCTCCCATTGAACGTTGGTGGTTGTTTCCTCATGAATCTATATAACATTGATCCTCCACGCTGCAAATCAGGTTGCTCCATACGAGTAAGGTTATTATTCATAACCTGAGTGAGTTGTCCCTGTATGGTGATTAGCTGATCGGCACAAGTTGCATCACCAGCTCCACTATAATTATCTTGAGCAGTAGGGAAATCCCTACATGGAGTGCGTGCATTGATACGGTTTCCATTTTTCCACTATGCGCCATTTCTAAACAATGGCATAAACTAGATCAGTTTATTCATAAAAATACATAATCCCATACTTATAAAACACTTAACATAAATTGAACTATTTATGGATATAATCCATAATCATAAACAATTTTTCATTGAGGAAGTATATACTTATAAACCCTTCATAATGATATGTAAAGAAAATGAGAGTTATCCTAAGAATATCCCCCAGGAGTGTCATAACCAAGAGTGCATCAAAGCCTGTTATCGTTCACCATTTCCCGTTCGAGTCTAGCTCAAAGCGGTGTTTTCGGGTTTTACCCCTGGGTACATCTGTGCCAGAGCCGTCTCTACCTCCTCGTATCTAGACAGGGATGTATTTATCAGAAAACTCACAAAATCTCTACAATACCAAAATTCTAGGAAGTTCTTCTATACTAATCCTCAATGTTTATCTTAGGTCTATGAGCTCTAATCAGCGTTTGTCTAAATCTAGCTTCCAATGTTTGTACTAAACTTCCTCTGATACCAATTGTAACGCCCCGACCCCAGTTACCCAGAGTCAGTGCATTATTACATAACATTGGCATGATCACAAGAAAGATCAAATCTCGAAAGACCGATTGGTTTAGTAGCCTTGGAAACACTAGATATATTAATAAAGTTTTACATTACATCATAAAGTGAAAAATTAATACAACAACATATTTTCTCCATAGTCCACACTATTATCCCCTCATAATATCCCTGCAGGTCATTCATAACTTACTTCTTCATATCCTAGGAAAAATAAAACATAGAAAAGGGGTGAGCTCAAATGCCCAGTAAGGATAACAATATAGCGAAAAATTTCAAAAATAAGCATAAAAATTTAAGGAAATGTAGAACTAAAACAAAAGCCTTTTAAACTTGAACTTCAACATAGTATGGAAAAAGTAAAATGAAATAATTCCATTTACTTATTCACATGGATATTCTACTAATCGAATAATCACATGCAATATCAATAACCACTTTCATAATGATGGAATGCATAATGCTAGACTATCATAACCACATAGCCAAGGCCTCGTGCCAAGAATACAAATAAGATTTTTCCAAGGCCTTGTTCCAAGACACTAGTTTGTCTCATGAGACCTACCGATGCATCGAGGAGCTATAGCGGGCTCCACCCGTCACATATTAAGTCCAATGCATTCCCATATGAAAAGGTTTAAACATAACATAAACATTCGTATTAAAACTAGCATACAGAATGTCAATAATTTCACCATAAACTATGAATGGTATAAAATAGCACATCCATAGTCAAACATATCACAAAAACTTCAATACAATATATAAGTTTTGTATCATAATAAATCAACTTCAAATAAGCGTAAAATCCATCAAAGGATGTTGACATAGATGAAATCAAAACTCTTTTTAGAGAAATATCTCTTTCTATTTTGAAATCATTTAAGAGTCATATATTTATAAAATAAAACATTTTAATTGAAAATATTATTATAATATTGTAAGGGAAGCTTCGACGATTTTATAACGGTGGAAAATAACCGCACCCGGCGTACAAGTTAAAAAAACATTCTTACCTTAATTCTGTCGAAAAGGTTAAAAAGCACCTTGTTTGGAAAACGATGGAAATATTCTTTTATAAAACTCTTATAAAAAGTCAAACAAGTGTATAAATGACTTTAACACATATTCTTTTAAATATTAATAAAAAAATTAAATACATTTTTATGAAACATGGATGTGGATGATAAATTGATCCTAGTAGATTATTACGTATAAACAACCTTGGATAATGAAGAGATTGTGAAATAACCCTTACCTTGTACTTTTCCTTGGTTGGGGTAGGTTAAACTCCTGTATAATGGTGAAATAATTGTTATTAAATTAGACAAGAATCATATACATTAATATGATATCATATATGATATTTTAAAATTGATTTGTTAATAATATCTTAGTATTATCGTTGTTTCGGGTGTTAACATACTCATTTTCTTTTATATGTTTTGTTACGTAAGATATGTTTTTCATGGATAGGTTTTATCTTAATCATATCAATAATGATATCAAGTCCTTAGATACTATTATTAATCATCAAATGAGAATTATACTTGAATGGATACAATGGAGAATGAATCTTGTCGCGTTCGTGGAGACGGTAGTCTGTACGTACGCATGAGCGACAATATCATTCTTTTGATATTAAAATAATATATAATTGGATGGTATATCATATATACAGAATCATTATCATGTTATATTTATTATTTACATGAGTTACACATCATTATTATACCCATCCAAATAATAATTTATTGAATAACAATTACACCACGACGTGGAGACGGTAAGCCGTACGTACGCACGTATGGTGACATGTTATTCAAAGGATGGATAGAATAGTGAATATGGTTGTACCATATTTATAATAACATCACAGTATATATAAGATACTGGAGTTATTATTTTATAATTGTAATAACAAAGAACGAAGAAGTGGAAGAAGAAAGGAACTTGGAAAAGGGTGGTGAAATCATTACCTCTTCTTCGGGTTCTTCCTTTTGATTTGATCAAAAGGGCTCCTTATGTTGGCTTTCCGATCAAACTATGGACTCTAGGTTGTAGTGAGGGAAGTTGGGAGAGTATTTGGGTAGAGTTTGACCAAACCAAAAGGCTTTGAAGGTGTGAAAAAATGAGAAGGAGGAGTTCCCTTTTATAAGAAGGGTGAGGGGCACCTTTGGAAAAGTTAGAAATATTAATTTATAATAAATTCATATTCGGTTTCTGATAGCTCCAAAGTTGATTATTTAAATTTTAAGGTGCGTATGAGTCTAAAACTACTCAACAAATACAATTTAGATAGATTTGGATACTTATATTAACCTTATCTTTAAGTATTAACTCTAAGTTAATTAGTTTTAATTTTTCAATGTCTCTTTGTATTTTTATATTATATGGTTAATAAACTTACCATATACATCCAAACGACCCCCAAGTGGTCCATTAATTATACACCTATCATTATATAAGTCCTTTGGATGAACATTAGATATTTAGGAATTTAATATCAATTAATAATATAATATTTTTTTAAAACATCTTTTATTTCAATTTTGACACTATTCAATAATTGATTTTTGTAAAACTAATAACAGAATGATTACTTCGAAAAAAGTTAATTAAATAAATACTAACATGTCCTATTAACCTATAAAATTAGTTTAGTTCATAAAAGTCTCAAATTATATTTATTTGTGTAATTATAATATCAATTATTCTAATTTTTCATTAATTTTGTAATTACTGCATCATCATTGTGGCATAAATTAATTAAATTATTTAATGTCTAAAAATTATAAATAAATATCATTATGTAGGAAATATTTTTTTCTTTCTAATGAATATTTATAGTCGAAAATCGAACATATATAACCCTATGTAAAAATTGATTTTCTAAAATATATATGCTTGTGTCATTCTTGTATTCATTTTAACTTAACTAAAATAAAGTGTCCCTATCACCTAAATATGGCTCCATGGGGTCCCAAAATCGCCCCAAAGATGCCCATCGTCGGACATGTATCCACCAATAAGGTTAGGACACGTTTTAGGGTTATTTAGTATTATTATAATATTATTTTTTAACCCTTATTTACCGAATTTACCCTTAACCATGATAAATAAAATATTTACCGCAGTAATTATTCAAAATTTCTATAAATAAAAGTTACCTATTTACACAATTTGAACATCCTAATTCCATATATGGAATCCAATTTTACAAATTCAAAACACAGAAGTGGAAGAAATTAATTTAAAATTAATTCCCGCTGTCAAAACAAAAAGCGTGTTTTTAAGATATAATAACTATCAAAAGATTGATACTTGTTTATGTTCGGTTTAATTGTGAAATTATGTACAATGACCAACATTGTATTTAATGGTAAAAATATATTCTAAATACAATTTAAAACCCCTCAAATTCATAAGTTATCAGTATTAATTATTTTGATTAAAAAAGTTGTTTTAAATTAAAATTTCGTAATTTTCACTATTCATCAAAATATTAAAGTTATCTGAAAAGTACCAAAATTTTACCTTAGGCTAAATTCGATATTCTGAATCCAAAAATGATGTCAATTTTGAAATATAAAATATATATAATTTCAAAAAGTAGGTATTACTATTCATAACGGCTAGTTTGATTGGTTATGGTGTGTTAGAACTCAGTGTTGTGTACAACACATGCTATCACATAATCAAAAGAGAAGCGTACCGTAGAAGCTTGGGGTGTTACAACTGACCTGAGGGAGTCACCACTCATGGGACCAGAAATGGTACTTTCTACCACATAGAAGGTGCATATCATCCAGGAGTGCCTGAAGACTACACAGAGTAGACAGAAGTCTTATGCTGACAGGAGACAGATACCTCTAGAGTTCGAGGATGGTGACCATGTCATTCTACGAGTGTCACATTGATGAGGTTTTGTGGAGATTTGGTCGGGGAGGCAAGTTATCTCTGAGGTTTATCAGACCCTTTCATGTCCTCAGCAGAGTTGGAGAGGTGGCTAACTGCTTATCTCTTCCACCTCAGTTGAATCAGGTTCACGACATTTTCTATATATACCAGCTGAGGAGATACATACATGATCTTTTTCACATCATCGACCACGACGAGCTGGACATCGATGATGGGGTGACCTTTTCTGAGGTTCCAATGAAGATTGAGGATCGATAGGAGAGAGTCCTACATGGGCGATTGATACCTATGGTGTGCATACTATGGTAGGATGGGAACCTCCAGCAGGGCACATGGGAGTGGGATGCTCAGATTTTTGCATAGTAACCACACTTGTTTCCCTAGTATGTGTTATGGATTTCAGGAATGAAAAGTCTGGAGGTGGGGAGAATGTAAAGACCTAGATTTTTTAATGTAATTTTGTTAATTATATGGGAATTTTACGAGTCCTAGAAAATTGACGGTACATGATTATGAGACCTTCTATGCCCAGAATGAGTTTCTGAACATTTTTTCAGGTACGTTCAGAAAACGTACGAGCGGCGTTTTGTAACTTTTAAACCGGTGCTCGGAATTGAAATCTGATGGCACCACTAAACTCACAGTGCCAATATTCACTAAAGGAGACCTTCATATCGACTGTAGTAGGTCCAGGGTAGAAGTTATATTTTGAGATATTCGTGGTAGAGTTAAAAGAATAAAAATAAAATAAGACAACAACATTTTATTTTTTTTCTCTTGAAAACTCCCATTTGAATTTAGTGGTGTGGACCACAAGACCCTTGAACTACCTATTTAATGTGAGTTAACCCTTAGAATTCTCCCAATTAAATGTTCCAACATTAATTGAATTATATAACTTAACTTTATTAAATATTGGATCCTCATTTTCTTGTTGGGAACCGTTAGCAAAGGGAGAACTTGGGGAGTGCTTTGAAGAAACATTCTCCAAAAAAGAAGATCCTCCCAATAAAGAACCTCTTCAGCGAAGAAAGTCATCTAGACCAAGAATAAGGGTGACGTATGAGATTGGATCGGGAGCATGGTGTGGGGGCAAAGAATGCCGACGTCTTCTTCTCTTTCCTCGTGACAACTCCTATGAACGTCACGGTAGGGATTTGTTTATATATATTTGAGAATTTTTTACATTAATTAAAATCACTTTAACCGACTTCTATCAGTCTAATGTGGAGGGTGAGGGCCAAACAAACATTTCATGATCCCTCTACAATTTGCTTTATTTGATACGTTCTTTGCAGGTCACGATGACGGAGGCGGCACAACCGTGCTGCCAAAGGATTCTACGATCCATCAACCGCGGTGATGGAAGGTGGAAGCCAGAACTCATACCGACCATGTGGAACCGGGGAGGCGCTCATCCGCGTCGCCAGAAGTGAAGGAGGTCGCTGCCCGTCGTCCGCAACGGTGGGAGGATGGCGGCCATCACATCAGCCGGCCACGTTAGCCGAGTAAGACCACTCCGGAGGGTCCCACACGCAAGCTGAATGGTCAACAGACCATTCGAAAAACCAGGGGGGAGGGGGGTGCTTGCCCCCCACCCCCGTGTTGGCTAGGGCAGACCCTACCATGGCGGAACACCCACCCAGGTGGGCCGCATAGTAGTGGGGTACGCCCAACGGCCCGCACCGCATTTGGCCACACCACTCGAGCAGGGATGCACCCATCATGGGCCGGTCCAGACCGCGTCCCAGCAGGCCAGACCCGCCCTGACATAGCCCATCCAGGCCAGACCCGAACCAGGTCAAGTCGGCCCAGACCACGTCGGACCGGACCTGGGCCCATCTGGACCAAGATATGCCTTTGTGGCCATATCTTGACAACCGGGAATCTGGTTGACGAACCATCTATGGCACCGAGATCCTTGGATCGAGATAGTCCTTTTAGTATACTCCAATTGAGTTTTGAATAATGTTGGAGTATGGATGGGCTAGATCAAACCCAAATCCAACCGGGCCCTTAGAATAGAAATAATAATAAAATATAGACCGGGGTTCCGATTGACGTGCCATCTGTCGCTTTGAGTCCCTTATGAAGTGGAAGACCTTTGGGAAACATCTTCTTGGAACTTCAAGGAAGATGATGTTTCGACTTATGTCTTGAGGTGCTGAATCTCCCGAAATCAAGCATGCTTAGTGCAGGAACCCTGTGGTTGGCTGTACTTGAAGAATCTACCAATCATGTCTTGATCAGTGCTTGCGATCCTATGAGGATCAGTGCATACTGATCCTATGTGGGTCAGATCTTGTGTGGGTCAGTGCTCAGTGATCCTATGTGGTTCAGCGCATACTGATCCTCAGTGGGTCAGATCATGTGTCGGTCAGCAGGGGTTAGTTACCTATCGATCCTATGTGGGTCATAAACAGCGCTACTTAACAGAATAAGATGATCTAGACTTACGACTAATTATCTATACTTCTATACTTAAAGTTATACCTGGTGTGGGCAGATTATTTAACCTTTGTGGTGTTACCTGTGAGGTACTTCTAACTTTGTGTTGTTACCTTCATTTTGTTACCTGTGTGGTACTTCTACCTTTGTGGTGTTACCATCGTGGTGTTACCTGTGTTGTACTTCTACCTTCATGGTGTTACCTTCGTGGAGTTGTTATCGTGGTGTTTCTATTGCAGTACATCTACATTCGTGGTGTTTCCGGTGTGGTATTTGTACCTTCATGGTGTTACCTCTATGGTAATTCAACCTTCGTGGTGTTACCTGTGTGGTACTTCTACCATCGTAGTGTTACCTTTGTGGTATTCTTTCTTCTTGTGTGAGAAGGGTATATCTTGATCACATAGGTATATGTATGGGAATATACCTAAGTAGTGTTAATTCATGTTGCTTTGTGATTTGTGGTTTTTCCATTGTGGAACTCTTGGAGACCTATGAGGGTCTCGAGGTTCCTACTGAGTATCATTATACTCACCCATTCATGGGCTTCACCCGCACCTTATTGTGTCTTGTGCAGATGACGAAAAACATTGATCGAGGTCGAGGGTACTAGGATTAGAGGCTGCTCGGAGGTGGAAATTAGACAAGACGATCCATAGAGATGACCGTTCGAGAGTTGTACTTACCCTTCAGGTAGGATTCTTGGCAGGTGTTTATAGGAGTGGTTTTTGATTTTAACTTGTACTTTAAAGTTAGGCTTATATGTTGTCCCCTTTACATATTGTACACACTATTTTTACTATACATTTTACTTTGTGTTCGTATCTTGTTGTGTGCTTGGTTGTGTGAGTTTAGAGGTTATAAAGGAAATTCCTTCCCAATTTAGGGATATGCCTTTTCAGTGCTAGTCACCAACCCCTGGCCTATGGAAGGCTGGCTTGGGGTAGTCACAACATGGGCCCATGGGGATGGGTCGTGACATTTTTTGGCCATATTGTCTCTAAGGATGGAATCTATTTGGATCCCTCAAAGACAAGGGAAATCCATGAATGGCCAGCACTGACGTGTATAACTGATGTACACAATTTTATTGTTTAGCAGGTTATTATTAGTGTTTCTTTCAGAATTTTTCCCTATTGTCTAACCATTAACCAAGATGACAAGTAAAGGGGATAAAATTGTTTGGAAAAAAGAGTGTGAATAATATTTTGAAGATATGAAGAGAATATTAGTCAATGATTCTATCTTGACTCTACCATCAGGGAATGATGGGTTATTTATTTATAATGATGCTTCAAAGAATATACATGGTTGTGTCCTTATGTAGAATGATAGAGTTATTTCCTATGCATCACAATAGCTAAAATTTCATGAACAAAACTATCCTACTAATGATCTTGAGTTAGCATCTCTAATCTTTACTTTGAAGATATGGAGACACTATATCTATGTTGAAAAATGGGAGATATATACTAGCCACAAGTGATTGAATTATATTTTCTCAAAGAAATAACTAAACCAGAGGCAACGGCGATGGCTTGAACTACTCAGGGATTATGATTGCACTATAAATTACCACCCAAGGAAGGTAGATAAGGTGGTAGATGGTTTGAGAAGAAAGGATCATGGAGTTCTGAACAAGATGAAAGTTGAAAGGGATCCTATGTTTATGGATCCAGTAAATATGGATATGGTAATAATCATGGAAGGCGAAACATTGAGACTTTTTAAAATTGTTTCCAATCTATCATTACTTGAAAGGATAAAATGTTATCAAACTAATGATGAGGAGTTTCAAAAGAAAATTAAAATTGTGAATAATGGGATATTGATTTACTTTATATATGAATATGGAATTTTGAAAGTTGGGAAGAGGCTTTGTGTTCCTGATATACTTGATATAAAAAGGGAATTTTTAGATGATTCTTGTAGCTCAAATTTCTCTATACATCCTGGTATCAATAATATGTATACATATTTGAAGGAATGTTTTTGGTGGGACAACATGAAGACAAAGATTGCTGATTATATGTCAAGATGTATGGTTTGCCAACAAGTGGAGCCTGGAAGACAACATACTGGAGGATTCATAAAACCGCTTCCCATACCTGAGTGTAAATGGGATGATATTATGATGGAATTTTTCAAGGGACTACCAAAAACTCCTAGAAGGAATGATGCAATATGGGTCATTGTTGAACATCTTACAAAGTCATCACATTTTCTTGCTAAAAGAGAATATTTACCACTTTAATGTTTAGAAAGACTATATATTAATTAATTTTCAAGACTTCATGGTGTACCCCTATTGATTGTTTCCGATCATGATCCCCTTTTATGTCAAGATTCTGGAAAAGTCTTTAGAAGGACCTAGATACTGAATAACTTTTAAGCACTGCCTACCACCCTCAAACCGATGAACAATCAGGATGGACTATTACAACCATATAAGACATGTTGGGATCTTTCTAATTTGACTTTTAAGGTTTGTGGGGTCATTATTTACCTCTTGTATAATTTTTTTATAACAATAGCTTCCATTAAAGTATTTATATGTAACCATATAAATAGTTATATGGAAAGAGATGTCGCACACCAACATATTGGGATGATATTGGTGAATGAAAACTAACAAACATAGAACATGTTGAGGAAACAATGGAAAATGTAATGTTTATCCAAACCCGCATCAAATCAGCTCAAAGAAGGAAAAAGGTATATGCCAATAACCGAAGGAAGGTTTTGGAGTTTCAAGTAGGAGATCAAGTTTTCTTGAAGGTATCTCCATGGAATGGTGGTATACGATTTAGTATGAAGGGTAAATTATGTCCAAGGAACATAAGACCTTTAAAAATTCTATAATGAACTGGAGTTGTAGCATACTGTTTGGAAATACCACTATGTTTCTCGAATGTTTATGATGTGTTCCATGTATCACTGTTGAGAAAATACCTGCTTGACCCAACGAATGTACTCCCCAATGAAGAAATAGAACTGGAACCCGATCTATCTTATTGTGAAGAGCCTATAAATATTATTGATACTAGAGAACATGTGTTGAGAAAATAGACGTCTCGTCTGGTAAAAGTTCTATGAAAAAACTATAAGATGGAAGAGGCAACATTGGAACCCAAGGAACTTATGGTGAAGAACCGCCCGATTCTTTTTATTCAGAAAAATTCTAGAAATTTCGAGGAATAAATTATTTTAAGGTTGAAATAATGTAACACCCAATGTTTCAACGGTACACTTCTCTTTGAATAAAATAATAGTGTGTGATGTATGCAACACCGAGTTCAAGCGCACCACGACCTAACAAACTAGTCGTTTCAAAAGAAATTATGAATAGTAATATCAACTTTTTGAAATTTTATATATTTTATATTTTCAATTAAGACTTAATTTTTTGATTTGAAATATCAAAATTATCTTAAGGTGAATTTTTGGTAATTTTCTAATAACTTTCATATTTTGATTAATTGTGAAAAATACTAAATTTTAATTTTAAACAACGTTTTTAATCGAAATAATTTATAGTGATAAATTATACATTTGAGTGGTTTTAATGTATAATTAGATTATATTTTTACCATTTAATATAATGTAGGTCATTTTATTTAATTTAAAATTTAAATTGAACAGAAACACATCTAAATCTTTTAATAATTTTTCTTCTTAAAAACCCATTTTTTGGTTTTGACAGCAAGAAATAATTTTAAATTAATTTATGATTTTTTTTTTGAATTTGGAAAAATGGATTTTATATTTGGAAACAGGAGGTCCAAATTGTTTAAAAAGGTAAATTTTATTTTTAGACATTATGAATAGTTACTTCAGAAAATATTTTATTTACCATGGTTAAAGGGTAAATCGTGTAAATAAGGGTAAGAAATAAAATTATAATAATGTTAAATTACCCTCGAACGTGACTTAACCCAATTATATGATACACGTCCAACCTTGTGAATCCTTGGGTCTATTTTTTGACTCCATAAAGCCACTTGGGAGTGAAAATGAAAATTTATATTAATTAATTTAAAGTAAAGATAAAATTAACATAAGCACGTATCTTTTAGTAAAAAAATTTATATGGGGTTATATAATTGATAAATTCCACTATAAATATTAATATTAAAGATAAAAAAATTTATTACATCATGATATTTTATTTCTAATTTTTATACATAAAATAAATATATTTATTAATGACACAATAATAATGTAGTATTTTCCATATTAATGAAATAATCAAATAAATGATATTATAATAATTAAAATAATTATAATTTGATACTTTTTATGCCATCTATGAATTTTATAAATTAATATGATATGTTAGAGTTGATTTAATGTATTTTTTTCTAAATAATAATGTTTTTTTGACTTTCACAAAAACCAAGAACTAAATAGTGTTAAAATTGACATAAATGAGTTTTTTAAAAAATATATTATATTATTAAATGATATAATTTACCTAAAAATATGTGTTTCGTCCAAAAGACTCATATAATGATATATATGTAATTAATGAACCACTTGGGATTCTATTGGTATTTTATATTATGATTATTAACAATTTATTATAATAATACAAGAATACATGGTAAAAGTTAAACTATTTAACTAAGAGTTAAATCTAAAATATAAGGTTAATATGGTTACCTAAACATGTATAAAACCTATTTTTTGTGATTATTTTGACCAATAACCACCTTATTCTCCAAATAAATCCATTTTGAGCCATTATAAACCTATAATTATTTTATAATAATATAATATTTCATACTTTTCCTATAGTGGCCCTCACCTCTCCTATAAAAGGATACTTCCCCTTCTATTAATTTCACATCTCCAACGCAATTTCTCTTGGCCAAAACAAACTAAAATATCCTAAAAAATACCCTCACATCAACCTAGAGGCTTTAATTTTACCATAAAGCCAACTTATGGAGCCCTTTTCATCAAATTAAAACAAAGCACCTGAAGAAGAGGTAATAATTTAATCGCCTCTTTCAAAGTTATTTTCTTATTCTACTTACTCTCTCTTTTTAGTTTCCATACCAAAGTAATAAATCCGGTACTGTATACATATATTTATGTTATTATAAATATGGTACAACCATATTTATTATTCTATGCATCCTATAAATTACAAATTCACCATACATGCGTACGTACAACTTACTGTCTCCACGTCGTGGTGTAGTTTGTTATTCAAAACTTCATTATTTAGATGGGTATAAAAATGAGTATAAGTTATGTAAATAAAAAATATATCCTGATAATGATTCTGTATATATGATATAATACCCAATTAATTAATATTTCACCATCAATAGAATGATATTGTTGCTCGTACATACGTTCGGATTACCGTCTCCACGAACGCGATGAGATTCATTCCCCATCATAAACATTCTAGAATAATTTTCATTTTATGATTAAAATTATTGTTTAAGATCTTAATTTAATTATGTATATGAATAGAATACATCCTATCCATTACAAACTTGGCTTACATAACAAAACATATAAAGTAAAATGAATCAGTTAACACCCGAAACAATGATACTACTGAAATATTTTTAATAATGAAATATTATAAGATCATATATGATATCATATTTATGTATGTGGTTATTGTATAATTTAATAACAATGATTTAAATATTATATAAGAGGCTAACGTACCCTCTTCCAAGGAAGTACCAGATAAGGGTTAGTTTTACAATCTTTCTATTTATCTGAGGTTGTCTATATGTAAGTACATACAAGGAATTATTTATCATCCACATATGTGTTTCTTAAAAATGTGTTTTAAAAAATTCTAAATATCTTTATAATATGGTTTAAAGTAATTTATACTATTTTTTGATATTCTATTAAATGTATTGAAAGGAATATTTCCATCATTTTCCAAACAAGGTACTTTGTGACCTTTTCAAAAAATTATGGTAAGATTGTTCTTTTAACTTATACGGTGGGTGCATATATTTTCCGCCATCATAACATCTTCGAATATTACCTTACAGTCTTGTAATAATATTTTCACAATAAATGTTTACTTTTTAAATTATGTGACATTAAAATTATTTCAAAATAAAAAGAAATATTTCTCTCAAATAGTTTTGATTTCATCTATGTCAACATCCTTTGATGGATTTTACACATGTTTGAAGTTGATTTATTATCATAAAAATCTTACATATTTTATTGATGGTTTTGTGATATGTTTGACTATGGATGTGTTATTTTTAAAACATTCATGGTGTATGGTTAAAGTATTAAAAATTTGTATGCTAGTTTTAATACTAATTTTTTTGTTATGTTTCATCCTTTTCGTATGAGGAAGGCATTGGACTTAGCAAGTGATGGGTGGAGCCCGTTATAGCTCCTCGATGAATCGGTAGGTATATTGATACAATCTATTCTCTTGGAATAAGACTTTGATAAAATCTTATTTTTAGTTTTGGAATGAGGCCTTGACTATGTGGTTATGATGTCCGACATTATGAATTCCATTATTATGAAATTAACTATTGATATTACATGTCATTATTAGACTAGAAGAATATCAATGTGAATAAGTAAATGTAAATATTTGATTTATATTTTCCATATTATGCTAAATTTTAAGTTTAAAAGGCTTATGTTCTAGTCTTATACATTTCATTAAATTTTTGTTCTTATTTATGAAAGTTTCTGGTATAGTGTTATCCTTAATTAGCATCTAAGCTCACCCCCTTTTTTTTCTTCACAAGTTGAAAAGAAGTATATAATTATTGAAATGAAATGATAGGCTATGGGATATGTGTGTGTTCAAAGGGGACATAATATTGTTGTTTTTTTCATTTCATTATGTAATGTAAATCTTATTTATGTATCTAGTAATTTCAATGTTACTAAAATAATTGGTTATTTGAGACTTGATCTCTTGTGATCATGAAAATTTAATGTAATAATGCACAGACATTGGGTAACCTTGGTCGGGGCGTTACAACCTACTTGACCAATTATAGGATATTATATCATGAATGACTATGAAAACCTAATTACTAGTATAGTATGATATAAATCTATAAATAAATATTTTTTTTTGTTTCTAGAAAATTTACATCAATATTTAACTCGCTGATTAGAAAAACAACATTTGTAGGTTAAAAATTAAAGAAGAATGTTCGATGTGGATTTTATCCTCAAGGCTAAAGAATAATGTACTACCAAAAGGAAATTTAGACCTCATAAATGATTATAATTCATAAATTATATTAAATTCAATAATAATGCATTGATTAAATTTTTTAGATAAGTTAATAATAACAATGCTATTATAAAACTAGTTCAAATTGATCAATATTACCCACATCCAACCTAAAAAATAGGTAATAACTAACTAATATAAATGTAGATAATAATTATAAATGAAGTTTACAAAATTTTATATATATTAAAACTATTCTAAAATATTTTATGAATATTTTTATATGGGATATTAGAGTTAATTCGACTATGTGGGAATAATTGTAAGGTGTTCTTTGATTCAAAGTAAATTTCTTTGGAATAGATTATTAATGTGTACTTTGATAACTTATTTATGGTGTGATTACTTATCGATTAAATAAATTTACCATATCCATTGGGTCTTAATATCCATATCATGAACTTTCTTTAACATTCCATTAATTCAAAAGATAACCAACTTGAAAGTGGTTTTGATCAAAATGTTACTCAAACCATAATGGGTTTGTTTCCTATCATATTTTTAAATAAATATTGTTTTTGAATGATAATCCCTCATGGGAATTTTTATTATTTCCCCTCATAATTTCATTTGTATATTCATGTGGATTTATATGTACCCCTAATATTTCATTTACACTTGACTCATATTTTACCCAAAGTGTTACTTGTATGTGAAAATTACCCAGTCTCTCTTTTTTAGTAAACAACATCCTTTATTCCATATCCTAATTCATTGGATAATGATTGAAATGTAGTTATAATTTTATTAAGGTAATTTTATTATATTTTATCTTCTTTAAAAAATGTAAATAATAATTTTAACGCTTTACAAATGGGTTATTTTCATAAATGTGTAAATAAAAAATTTTAATTTTTTTAATGTGAAAACCTATTTCTTCCATATTGTTCAGCTTACATGAAACTTTCCTTCTAACTGTTATGGGTTTTCTAATAAAAAAAGAAGTCTTTCCTAACATATCCTCTAATAGAACTTAGAAAACAAGAAGGGATTTTTCTAGGACAGATCCATTTAGTTTACCATTGCCTTGGTTCATGAAATTGTCTGGGATATTAACATTAATTCTCTTGGTTCCAATATAGTGATCAAAGTTGATATGCATAATGAATATGACAAAATACAGAGTAACTTTATCATCAAAGTGATAAAGAACATTGTTTTTTCTATAGGGGAGGTTGATATTCTCTTCCAGGATTTCTCCTCACCTTGTCTTTCCATTTCCTTCATGGGGAAGAAGTGTGGGTTCTTTAAACCCAATCGCAAGATGAGGCGTGGAGACCCCCTTTCTCCCAATATTTGCAGAATGACCCATGTCACTCTCAACAGATATATGGAGGGGGAAATCCTCCATGGAAGCATTCATCCTTACGGCGGTAGGGCAAGAACAAGCGACATATCACATATCTTTTTTAATGATGAAATAATATTTTTCTAGAATAGAAACCAGGAGAATGTTATAGAATTAAACAAGATTATGGAGACCTATTGTATGTGAAGCAATCAAACAATCAATTGGAAAAAAAGCAACATCTTCATTTCTAAATGGTGCTAAAAAAATAAGGAGAAAAAGATCGAGGAGATCCTTTGTGTTTATAAGAAACCCTTCCCTATAGAGTACATATGCATACCATTTGCACCGTGAAGGGTTCAGGTTCATAATTTTCTGGGACATGTTGATAAAATTAATTCCTGCATTACAAAATGGAAGAACTATTTTCTATCATTTGGGGGTGAAAAACAATTTTCAATTTTTTCTTATCCTCGATCCCCATGCATTCGATGCCAATTCTAAATGTTCAAAATATCATCTTGAACAACATTGAAAAAGTAATATCCAGATTCAACTATGATTCCCATTCTTTGGGGGAAGCTTCAATCTGATTCTTCAGACATGTTGGGAATGTGGATCGGGGATGGTGGCCTCAATCAATGGAGTTTTATGGAAGAGATTCAGAGCAAGAAAGAGAGGATTTCATATGAATTTTTGGAAAACAAATCGTTGTGGACAAAATTTATCTCTAATAGATATGGAAGAAAAATTGAACAAGGAAGGGGGAATACCTCTCGGCTTTGGCACTTGATTTCTCAAAACGTTCCTTCTCTCTAAAAAAATCCAAATACAAGTGGGATGTAGAAATATTTTTTTTCTTGTACAATAATTGGGTTGGTTTTGTTCTTGATTTACATAGATACCCAACTCATGATATCTTCTTTTCCAAGGCTAGTCGATTCAAGACCTTCATTAAATCCACCCTTGATCATCAACACCTAATGGTTTTTGATAGCATCATCATGAATGATGAATAGGAAGAGATCATTTTTTTACTTTGTTTTCCTCGAGGGAATTCTCGATGAAAGGATATCTTTTGATGGACCAAGTGTAGGTTGTTCAAAGTGGGTTAAATGAAATCTGGTGGTGTAGTTACATCCCCATGAAATATAACTTCATTTTGTGGTGTCTCCAGAACCAAGACATGCTAAAGGATGATTAGGTAAAGAATAAAATAATTTTAATGGAATCTCAGTGTTTATGTTTCATGAATCACAAGGATGAAACCATCAAGAATACCTTCTTCAAGGAAGAATGATACGCATTCTTTTGTAATAATATAGGCAAGATCTTTGGGATGGGAGCTTGGGGAACCAACCATTCCTCCTTCATCAACACTTGGTTTTCAGGTATCGAGAATATGGATTTTGAAATAAAAGTGAGGGAAGTCCTTTTTGTTATGGGATATTAGGGCATTTGGAGTGTATGGAACCAAAGACTCCATAGGGGAATGTCACGATCATGGATAGGCATGGTGGCCCGAACCAGATTCGTCATGGATGATCTTCTCTCGTATGTCAAATTGTGGGAGGAATCTTCCACACTGAGACAGATCATGGTAGGTACTTCTATAACCGTAACTTCCGAGCTTGGAAAAGGGAGATGGGTGAGATGGAACACACCGATCAACAAATTCAAACTCATTGTGGATGGATCATGCCAGTCATGGGTCATGTGGGGAGGAGGGGTTATTTAGGATCCTCAAGAGGTGGTGTGCCTAGCATTTAGTTCTGGATTTGTGGAGGTGGATTCCCTTATAGTAGAGGCTCACTCATTTATGAAGGGTATTGTTCTATGAAACTCTCAAAAAGTTATACTAGATTTAGTGGAGAAAGAATCACCAACCATTCATGTCTCATTGTAAGGGAAAATAAAAATTATGTGGTTGATTAAATATATCTACTGCAAATGAAAAAGGGTACTGGAATCATAGGTTGACATATGTCATACTTGGGGCAAGGGTAACAAGGTTGAAAGATTCTTAACCAATAAGGCAGCTGATGGGGATCAGAATGTCTTATTTTATAGGTTGGTGTATCTCCCTTAGGTATAATGTAATTTTTCTAGGGTGGACGTACTCTGTCATCATTATTTTAGAACACATTAATATTTTTATGACCTAGTCTTATCTCACTTTTTTGAAATAAATATTATAACATTGGATGTATTGGGGTCTTCGAGTATCAATCTGTCATATAAAAATGAATATTTTGGTTAACACGATTGAAATAAATAGAGGTCATCCTAATGTACCATTAATAATTAAATGTAATATATATTGGGAACTTTGGAATAATCCACATAAATGACCTTATCCATGTTCTATCCAAGATGATGAGAATCACCAATCTATAAGAACAATAGGTCAACAAAATTCCTATTAAATCACTACTACCAAAGTGTATCATGATATTTAAGGTGAAAATTCCTTCCAATATGTAGTCGGAGATTCCTTGTTAGAATTTTATCTTGGAATTATATTATATCTGAAAAGTTTCACAAGATCCTAAAATCACTACCTTGATGATTTTATTGTCAAATAAATATTATAGGGCTATAATTATTTTATTCCATTTGGAATCTTATAGGTATGCTATTTATGAAAATCTTACTATCCTTGGTTTAGATTGATTTTACATGATTTTAGTTATAGATTGGTTCCCTCTACTTAAAATAAAAATTATATAGATTAATGAAAACACATTTCATATTAACCTAATATATCATATTAATTAAAGGATAATAATAAACACCCTCTAGAAATAAAATTAAATAATGTGGGTCTTGATATAAAATAACTATATATTTTTTCTTAAAACATTCATGAAAAACATAATATTAGGGAAAATCATATTCTGGGGAAAGAGACATGTTTCCAAGTTTTATATAGTTGATATTTATATAGATATTATATCCTAATTCATCTATATAATTTTTACTCCATTATCTATTTCCATTGGTAAGTGATAATTAAAATCATGAGGACGTAATTTATATATGGGGGAGAATGTAATTCCGTAGGTTTTATGAGTTATTATTATTATTGTTTTTGTTATTTTTTATTATTATTTATGTTCATAATTTTAATAAAATATTCTATATTATTTCAAAATACACATTATCCATTCATAAGTGGAACACTACTACAAAATTACATATAATAAAGTACTTCACACTATGGATTATTACTCACCATGGAAGAAATGCATACACTAAATTAGAAAAAATAAATAGAGATTAATAATAGAAAAGAATAAAATCATCCTGATTAGGAAATATTCTAGATCATATTCAAACTTGAGGATGACTAATAGCCAAAAAAACCTACAATGAGTAAGAAAACCATGAAAAGAAGAAATCATTATGAAAAATATGTAACATGAAATAAGACTTGCGCCTTGCGATGTGAGAGTGGAATGAATGAATTATTTAGTAATTCTATATATTGTTATGTTATATAGACATTCTAAATATGTTCATTTCAAATATAGTCACTAAAAATATAGTCAATGATAATATATCCAATAGGTAAACTGAATTCATGTATTTTGGAATCCAACCTTTTTAATACAATACTATTTACATAATTCCTTAATAAAATATTTCAATGATAATTTCAAAGTCTCTTTTGAAGTCTAGTGTCTTTAAAACCATTTATATAATACATGAATTACAAAAGGGAAACATAAACATAAACACTACATAATCCTTTTGAAGGTGTATTTTTTTATTCAATCCTTGTTCATCTTAGTGCAAGTAATTTCCAAGGGATATAAATCAATCAAAAAGGGTGACTATGAGGACCAATACAGGATAAAAAAGGAAATGAAACTTGAATGATCATCATAGATAAAAAATGATGCATAACATGAGATAATAATCATATTTTTAATTATAAATAATAATAAAATTTGGCTATAAAATTAAAATAAGACATTAATGAGCATATCATCAAGGTTTATCCCCAAGTTTTCATAAAACATAATTACCAAGGTTATTCACCAAGGTATTGTAAAACATGTTTTTATAGGGATTAGTTATTTACCCAATGAATTAGAGCACAATTAGTGTAGAATATTTATATGTATAAATTCATGTGTTCAACATAGATTATATAAAAACATTTCTGTAATAATATTTAGGAATTAATGAATGAGTTTTATGAAAATTTCATTAAATTCATAAATGATTAAAATACATAACCATTACATCAATTTTAACCAAGGATATAGGGATTTTGATTTTATAATTTGAAGTAACTAATCAACTAATCGTGGTTAAATATAGCTTAATACCCGTAAATAAAGATATTCATTGAGTATTCATAACATAAGAATATTTCTTGTAAAATAGAAAATTTCAAGAAAAAAATTGGGTGGTACAATGGGTATATAATGTGGATTATGTAAAGGAATTAATAGGAGGGAAATAACATATCCCAGTGATAAAAAATTATTTTTTTCGTAATGGGATAATAAATATTACATAAAATGAACATAATTCCACATTTAGACTACATACCATAAAATAGCTACTTGAATGGAAAAGTAAAGAAGAGTTCTTGTACCTTGGAATGTAACATACTAAAGCTTAGAGAGGGAAACGTGATGACCTTTTAGATACAATAGAGATACATTATAGTAGGGAAATGAGAACATTTTAATGTTTTTGGGATTCTAATTCAAAATTAATGGATGAATAAGTGGGTATTTATTGGAAAATATGAATAATTATTTAATATTTTCTAAATTTAGCTCTTAGAATTATAGGTTGTGGAAAATGAAACCCCATTAGATTAACCAAGGTTTTTTATAATGGTTTCATACATTTAAGTAACTTTTTATAATATTTTAATCCATTATAAATGAAATCTATTTTGTAATATTACTTTCAACATGGAAAAGTAAATTTTCCCCAAAATATTGCTTTTAAAATCATATTTTCCATTATAGACATTGGAAAGTAACTTATAGGTTCTGAAACTGATTTAAATCTATTTAAATATATGATATTAATATAATTTATTTATAGTCATGGAATCAGGGTTATAAATTATTACATAATTATTACACATTAATGAAGTCATAAAATATATAGAAAAAATATAACTATATTTTTACTTTTCACTAAAAAAAATTATTCTATAAAATTATTAAAATTTCATACTTACTTAATTTTGACATGATGATTTCATATATAAATTTTATTTTATCAAAATAATTTCCCAAATATGAGAATTATAACATTAAAATGAAAATTACCTATTTATTGAAAAATAATTGTTTTTACGACATAGTAAACTTCTTGAATCTTAAAAAATTCCAAGGATATTATAAAATACAATTATAATTTATATATAAACAAATATTGTTTTAAAATTATGTTTTGTGAAATAAAATTTTATTTCAAATAATTGAGTTTATAATAAAACTGTATATGTTTTCTGAAAATAAAATTATATTTTATTGAAATCCAAAAATATATATAACAAATCCATATTATATTCATGTGTATTTTAGTAAATAAAAAACAATGAAACTAGAATTTCATGATATATTTATTTCACTTTTGAAATTAAAATTAAACTTTATGATACTATGGTTTAGATACATAACCCCTTATTAAACCGATACATACTCTATGGGTAAGTTGTGCTATTTTGGTAGTTTTATGGGATGGATCAGCTGACATTCTCTTAGTGGTGATCTACACTAGTTTGAACTTCTTGCATAGGTGATTCCATTCAATACTCACTTATTGAAGATATTCTTGGTCTAGGTCAATAGAGAACCATAGTGATGCTCTCTCCTTCCCATGTTATGACAAATGAGCTTAAAAATGTAGTATTCTGCTGGTTGTGGCCATCATTTATTCTTTATTACATCAATTATCTTTTTTAGTACCCTTTGTAAATATTAATTATAATTGTACCATTATTACCATTGGTCATAGTTCCCAATGGTCATGTTGAACAATGTTTAGGTGAAAGTCAGAAACTAGTGGTCACTTTTCCATTTATACCCTATATATAATCTACCATTCATCAACATTTAGTACTTCATTCCTGATGTTTTTTACAATTTATTTGATTATATCTATTATTTTACTTACAATATGTTTTCTTTTAACAGTTTTCATGAAATGTATAAAATTCCCAGAAAATTTTGATCATATAGAGTACACCATTTCATTAGCACTATTTTTTCAGTTTCTATATCCCTATACTAGTCTTAGATATAGTAATATGTATTGTTAATTGACATGTAATATTAATTTTGTAATAGACTTTTTATATATTTTTAATTATGAAAAATAATATAATATTACTTATAAAAAACAAGTTATTTTACTAATCATAGAAGGAATTTTATGGTCATTAAATTCTCCATGTTAAGAAATTCCATCATTGAAATTTGAATAATTAATCAAATAAAATGGTGTTATATTTCCTTCATCTCTTCATGAAGTTCCCAAATAGATTCTTCAAACATTTGATTTCTCCTTAAGACATTAATATATCACATATTCTTATTTATCAACACATTTTACCTTTTATAAAGAGTTTATATCAGTTCTTATTCATAAGACGTGTTAGGTTCTACTTAAACACTCTTAATATTTGTGAGGTTTCAGACATATACGTTCTGAATTGGGACATGTAGAAGACACAATTGAAATTAAAAATATTTGGAGGTATTTCTAAATGATAATCAATAACTCTAACACACTTTGGAATCTCAAAAATACCATTGCACCTTAGAATTAATTTCCCATTATTTCAAAATCTCATAACTCCCTTACATAAGGATAACTTGAGAAAAACATTATCCCCAAAAAGAAATTATATGTCTTTCCTTCACTGTCAACATAACTTTTATATCAACTATAATAAGACTCGATGTAATTTTGAATCACTTGAATATTATATGTGGTTTCATTCGTTATGTATGGCCCCAATAGTTTCCATTTTCAAACATCATGTGAACATGTTTTAGTTCTACATATTTTTCCATAGACAACTAAAAATGGAGATATTTGAATGCTAGAGTGGAAACTATAGTTATAATAGAATTTAAAAAGTGGAATATTTCTATCCAAACTCCCAAGATAATCCATTGATCTAGACCATAAGATGTATTATAATGTTTGAATGTCTATATCATATTTCCCATTATTCTGAGGATGATATGATGTTCTTAGGTTTACTTATTTATTGATATCTTTCTAAATGATCCTATAGAAAAAGGAATAAAATATTTTATCACATCATGAAATAGTAGAGAGAGGTACTTCATAGAGTCTCACTACATTGTGAATATAGGTTTAATATAGTCATTCTAAAGAGAAATCCTCTCTTGTGTCAATGAAATGGGAATACATTTTTATCTATCAAATATTACCAATATATAATTTTTTCCCTTGGATGTCATATGAAGGCCATTCAAAAAGTCCATAGTGATATTTTTCCACATATATACAGGTATGGGTAGTGGTTTCAATACCCTTTTTGATAGTTTTCACTCTTCCTACACTTATTGAAACACCAAACAACATTCAATGTAATTAGAAATTATCCTTTCCATATTATCCCACCAATAATGATCACGAAGGTCCCTATAAAGTTTTGTTATTTCAAGATATAAATAGAATGTGGATCCACGAGACTCATCCATCTTAATCCTTATTTATATTTGGAATATATGGAAAAAATACAGTAGTATTGAATTTCAATAAACCATCATTATCATTATCAAATTCATAACACAACCTATCCTTAAAACCTCAATATTCTTTTTCATCAAAGGATCATCAGTTTTCTCTTTCAGGATCTTTTCTTGTAATGATGGTCGTGAAATAATCTAGGATAAGATTCATGAAATCCCTTACCTTATGATTCCCATTTACAACCTTACTAGTTCATTGATAAATAGATAACCTTCAATCCACATCATTGAAATAACCCTGATATATTTCATACTCAATGAATTTTTGAATTGATTTTCTCTTTCTAGGTGATAATGAATTAAACCATAATAGAATTTAAGAATATTCAACCACCTCTTTTATCTCATTTTCAGTTCTTTTTTATGTTAATATATACTTCAAACATTGGTGTTCTATGTATATATCAAACTTTTCCCCTTAATTATATTATCTGTATATTTTTAGAAAAAAATGAATGTATCTAACTACAAATTATGTGTAGGATAATAATAATCATGAGGCATAAATTTTTTAGATTAATTGGTGATTACCCTATTATTTTTAATGATACCACATCCAATACCATTCATAGATAGTTCTTTTTCTTTTGAGTTAATGTTTAATTGAATTAAAAATTTGTGATTTTTTTCCATAATTTCAGTAGTATCTTTCTAGACCATGGAAACCACAAATATCTGTATAGTTATAAGATGTGGACAGTCATATATATCCTTTTTAATTTTTGGATCCATTGAGATTCATTAAATAGTCATGATTATAACGACCCATCCTTTTCTTTCATTACTATTACATCATTTCAAAGATAAAAAACATAATAGTATTACACATAGAGGATCCAAAGGTTTAGTGTCTTGGGCAAACTAGGACCACACATAACAAATACACCATCAACCATAAACATTTTTTTAATTTCTTCTTCACTAGCTTCTTAGTGGAACTTGTCCTCTCCTTAGTACATGTAGCCACATGAGGATATACATAAAAAGGGGTGAGCTAAAAGCCCAGTAAGAGGATATATAAGAACAATACATCATGGTGTGAGCATAATCATGACATAGGAAAAAGATCCTGAACATGAGAGGAGCATAAATAATAGACTTGAAATGTGGCAACACATAAAAATGAAACATCATGTCTTAGTGGTTAACTACCAAACATATTTGTGAACCAAGATATAATCTTGTTCACACATCATTTCACATATACTCATGAGATTCATCACTTTACCTAATGCATAAGAGCTATATATAATTCCGGGTGCACCCGTCACATTTAAACATTCATATTGCGCTATATAATTCCAGGCGCACCCGTCACATCATAAAATTATCATTATCATGCTTGCCACATAGAACACATATCAAACATGTATATAAATAACCCATTGAATGGAATCGGTTTCATCTCCTAATAACACATTCATCAGATTTGGGTTCCCAAAAGAAAGAGGGAACAACATACTTGATACAAGAACCATCAACCTTGAATGAGAGGTAAAAGGTGAGATCTTGAAAGAAGAGTTCTTTTGGAAAACATTTTGATGGACATAAAAACCAGTGAAAAACATGTATATCCCAGAAAAGTAAAGGAAATGATGAACAAATGATCATTGATCAGTAACCATATCAAAAATGGTGTGAAAGAGGGAGAACCCGAATGAAGAAAATTGGGTTTGAGATTTCCCCTTACCTTGTACTCGAATGCCTCCTTCTATTTAATGTCCTGTATAATGACATATATTCATTAATTAGAAATTCCAGAACCTTTTATACATTAATAGGGTTCATTATTCTTTAATTATTTCATATTATGTTCCTTTTAATGACTTATAGATTTTAAAAACATTGATCGGGGATGTTCGTTTTCATTGTTTTCTTAAGCGGTCCACTTGTATTCTTAAATTGATGTTTCGGTAGATCATGGGTAAACATACAGAACTGATATTACATGTTATTAAATATATTACAGAATCTTGAATTATTTTATAATGATTTATATTAGATCCATGTGGACAAATCATTAGATAAGATTAAAATGAAGATTATTTGGGTTAATTTGAGCAGTTTTTGGATCACAACGAACTTGTATTAACTTTTCACTTAGTAATATGGCCATAGGTTATTTCTAGAACATAAAATAGAACATAATACATATAAAATATTCTAGTTCAACCATAAAAATGGTTTCATGACCATATTTGAAGGTAGAAATGGAATAAGAGAACATGTCATTTTTGAAGGGGATAAATTTAACACCTCATGAACAACGTTTTCTTTAATAAAATAAAAGGAAGAGGGAAAGGGTGTGGGTGATATAATATACCATTAGAATCATATTATTAAACTATATGTATAATAATGGAGTTACAAAACAATTTGGATGAAGATAGGTGGGGAGAGATCAAGAAAGAAACTTGAACTTGAAAGGAAATTAAAGGAGAAGAGGGAGGGAAATTACCTCTTGAATCCTTCAGTTGAGAACCTCCTTAAGGGCCTAAGCTTGGTCTATTGATGAGAACAGAAGCTCGTTGATGTGGGGAAGGGGCTAGGAGAGATGATTGGGTAGATCTTAGACAATTCTTGAAGCTTGAGAGGTGTGGTTTGGCAAGAGGAGGGGGAGGGCTTATTTATACATGAGGAGGGAGGTGTTTTTGGTATAAAATATTAAATAAAATAATACATCATAAGTTAGACTTGTAATAGTTGTCTTTTTGACATCCCAAATCATATATTAATATAACGAAATTATTTTTAGGCTTTAAATCTTCATTATAATTCGAATTAATTAATTTATTAAAAGGAAAGTGAAAGAAAGAGAAAAAGACACTTTAAGAAATCACCTTTTGACTTTAGGCTTGGAAATTTTATTTTTAGGTTTGAGAATTAGATTTATTGTATTTCAAGGAAAAATTTATAAAATTTAATATATTTTTTCCGAAACTAATGTTCTAGAATGTTTATGTCATCATTACATCATTAATGATGCAATTTAGTGTACACCGATTATGCGAAAAACTGTATTCTTTACTATTCACCCGAAAATTGAAGTATTTGAGAATAAACCCAAATATTTAACCCTAACATTTTTCGACGTGTAGCATCCAAAAATAATGTCCATTTTTCAAAAATAATTTTCTAAATATTATTATTTTAATTTTTAATTAAAATCATAATTTACTTAAAAAACAATTTTTAAAATTAAAACAGATTTTGTAGTTCTTTCAAAAATTACGTAGGGTCTTATAAAATTATTTAAAAAATATTAAAAATTGATTCAATACTTTATGAATACATTTCAGGAGAATAAATATTTTTTAAATTAATTAATTAATTATTTATGACTTATAAAATACCAAAAACGTTTACTAAGGTCAAATTGTCACTTTCTAAGATGTCTAAATTTTATTTTATTGTTCATAGGTAATGTTACTCTTATTTACTATTCATAAGGGTCATGTTACTATTCATACTTGTAGGTTACTATTCATAAGGTTAAGTTACTATTCACCAAAAATTATTTTTGTTTCATTAGAATCCAAAAACTATCCTGAACACAACCATGTATGTTGGATTTTTTAAAATTCTAAACATAGGGGTGACAAAATTATGTTTAAAGGTCACTTATAACTTATCAGTTCATTATTTTTTGTTTTTATGACATAAATATAAGAAGGGAATTTTCCATTGAAATACATTGGGTCGTTACAATGATGTTCCCCGAGAACTCAACTTCTTGTAACATAGCCTAACAATTATAAAAGTTACCAAAATACACCTCTTTTATCATATTGTGTAATATGACTCTTATATGAAACTCATCTTGTATTAATTTTCAAATATATTAGAATATCATAAATAATGGAAGCCCAAAATTTATCATGGTTGTCCCTAAATACTCTATTCATCAAATCCATAAATATTATATGAGTATTGGTCAATCCAAATGGAATAAAAAATAATTCATAATCCATATATATTTTCTAGAAGGAAAGAATTGGGATATCTTGTTTCTCCACCCACAACTAATGATACTCCAATCATAGGTCAATCTTAGAGAATAATTGTGCCCCATGAATCTGGTTAAACAAATCATCAATCCTTAGAAGATGATTTTTGTTCATTATTATCCCATTAATTTCTCTATAACCAATGCATATACATATTGATCCATCATTATTATTTATAAAAATAACATTCTTCCCAATGAACAACACTTGATTGAATACAACCCTTGCCTAAAAGATATTAAAGTTTCTTCTTTAATTCATCTAATTCTATATATCACATTCTACATGGATCCTTTGATATTGCATTGGATTCAAGTTAGAGTTAAATTTATAAATATACCTATATTTCTAGAGGTGTTCCATGTAACTCTTCAATAAATAAATCAATGTTTTCGTAGAAAATGGGAATAAATCCAATATTTACTCTTTCAATTTCTCCTCCTTATTCTCCAAAAATTATCCTAAATAAAGAAAAAATATGCGGTTCGTTGAACAAATCAGAATGATATATATCTCATTTTAATATAATTATACATTTTCCCTTAAAGAAAACAAATACATACTAGCTTATATATTTGATCATAGAATTAAACTTTTAGAACAGATACATCCCAAATATATGTCAAATTCAACCATTGGAATGAAAACCACGTTTTTGGAGATAATAAACTCACCAATGTACATAGGGAATATATATATATATATATATATATATATATATATATATATATATATATCTTTTATTCTTGAAGAGTTAGTCAAAAAAAATTTAACTAACTACTCTGCCACTAAATTTTGTGGATTAACTTCATGTTCTTTTTATACATGAATAAAATAAGAGGCTGTGTAGAAAAATAATAATAATGTAATTTATAGATATTAGTGCATGATAAGAGTACCCCCCACAAAATCATTTGGAGACTCTACAAAATCCATCATAATTGAGAATACAAGGCCTTTATACCTTGTACTATGCTGAGGATGATGGTGGTTATCCTTCACTATATTCTGATTTGAATAATGATTTTTTTAATGTTCCCATGTTCTCCATACTAAAAGAATTGAATTTTTGGTTGTGTATGGATCATATTACATTTTTAATTAGCATTCAGATGTAGAGTATTAACATCTGCATGAAAATTTTGATATTTATATCCATATATTCTACAATTATTCACCTTTACACTCCATTTTAAATAGTTCCCTAAATGTTTATTCCCACTGTGTTTGCACATGTGAGGTTGTAAATTTTTCTGTCTAGAAATTTTTCCAAAATCTTACTCCATCCTTATATTCGTGTAATTCTATCCATGAGTCCACTAAACTACGCTTCGAATTTTAGTGCAAATCATACTATCAATTCATAACTCCAAATGTTTTTCAATTCTAATTCATTTTGGGTCTTAGGTCACAGTCTACCCAAAAATAATTCAATCTTCTCATTAGAATCAATGAAAAACCATGAAGCATATCACACAATCCAGGTAATGTTATTTTCATAATTCCTCACTTATTCATTTTTTATTTATTTTAAATAAATGAATTCCCTCTCCATATTGGTTTATAGGTTATAAGGAAAATACTTGTCAAAAGTTTCTTTTTTGAATTCTTCCCAATCCCTGGTTTCCACCACATCCATTTGATAATTGTTCTTAATAAGTTCCCACCACTAATAAAATTCTCCCTCAAAGATATATACTAACAACATAAATTTATCTTTCTCCAAGAAGTAGGACAAAGAAAATAAATTTTATATATTTTTGATCCATTGTTCAGAAATTAATGAATTAATGGTTTCACTAAAAATAGGTGCTCATTGACGGATGAAGGATTCAACTACAAGTTATTCATTATTTGGTGAAGTGAAATGATCCAATTGGTTTAGTTTTTTATTCATGACATTATTTAACTAATTAATCATCATCATGAAGTTTTTTACTCTATATAACCTTTATTCAAAAGGTTCAATCACAATTTCTATTTCATCTATTGTTTACCTGAATCCTTCTATTTTTTGGAATATTTTTCGAGAAAAATAAATCCTAAATGAGATATTCTATATTGTCAAAAATATTATTATAATTATAAAGGAGTTATTAATCCAATAATTTTATAATTTCATGATTTAATGATAATATTCTTCGATTTACAAAAATGGTTACAATATCTATATATACTCGTTAATACATTGTAAAATGAATCTGATTAACCAGTGCATATCCCCCAGGATTGTTAAACCAAGTGTGTATCAAATATTATTTATCTTGAAGTAGTTGATCAAAAATTTATTACAAATTTCTAGTTTTTATTATTATTACCATTTGATTTTAATATTCCAGAGCCACTCTCCTCTGTAGTATCAATATATATATTTCATTTCTTGGAAAGCACACACTTAATACATTCCAAAAATTTATGGATTTTTTCCTATATTAAGTCTTATCACTATGGTGCTTACTAATGATTATTTTATACAACTAATTTTAAAAAATATCTAATCCTTACTATGATATCAAATAAGGAATCTCTCATTTAATGCATAAAACATACATTACATAGTAGAAAATTTAAAAATACATTGTATCATATGAAGTTTATTTTCATAGAAATCTTCGATTTAACACATGAAGCATAACATTTATTATTGCACACTTGAAATTATTCTTAATATATTAATCCTAGGTTAAATTTAATATATCTCATATCCTGGGTATATACAGTAAAAGATTGGGGTGAGCAAGAAGCCTAATAATGAATAAAAATAATGAAATTGGACATGAATTGTAACCATAGATAAAAAAGAGGAATATAATGAGAGAATAATAACAATTACAATATAAATAACAAATAAATTTTTTTACTAAAAAATGAGACTATAATAAGAATATGACAATGTTTTATCACAAAGGTTTCATAAACATTATTACCCAGGTTATTCACCAAAATATAGAAAAACATGTTATCAATAGATATTACTTATTTTACTAATGTAAGGGAGTGATATCTAGGAATAAACTTCATATTTATAAACTTGCGTGTCCCACATAGATCATATGAACAAATTTCATTAATAACCAATGGGAAATAATGAATAGCATTCTTGTAAAAGACATTAAATTTATAAATACATAAAAGTCATGAAAATTTCAACATTTTAACCCATGATATATGGATTCAAGTCTCATATTTTAACGTACCCAGTCAATTAAACATGGTTATATATAGTTTAATAAACATTAATGGTGAAATGGGTTGATAATTTACATTATAAGAATATTTATTTTAATATAGAAGGCATCATGAAATGAATTCAGCATCATGATAGGTATATATTATTTATTATTTAAAGGGAATAATAGGAGTAAGTTAAAGAATAAAAATAATTAATTTTTTTTAAATTAATGGGATAACAAAAAATGAATTAATATAATTTATTTCAAGATTTAGATTACCTACCACAAAATTGGTTGTTGAATGGAAAAGATGAAGAAGAAAGTTCTCTTTGCTTGGGAAGTAACATCCAAAAGATTGGAGAGGGAAACCAAGGACCTTGGTGAAACCTTGGAGAGAAATTAGAGTGGTTAAATGAGAATAATTTTAGGGTTAAGGTATTTTGAGTAGAGATGAATGGGTTAATGTTGGGTATTTAAAGTAAAAGAGGTGAAATTGTTTAATATTTCATAAATTCAATCTTGAAAATATATGTTGTGGAAAATGCAATACCATTAACTTAAGAACGATTTTTCTCTCATGGTTTTATAAATTAAAGCCATGTTTAATAATATTTTAATACACTGGAAATGAAATACATTTATTATTATTAATTTGGATATGAAAAAGAAAATTTTCAATGAAATATTTCTTTTGAAGTCAAAATTTCCATTCTAGACTTTTGAAAGTCACGTACAAGTTTTTAAATTGATTTAAATCAAATAAAAATATAATATTAATAAAATAATATTTTTATATTGTTTTATTCAATATTATAAAATATTACAACATAATTACATTTATATTAAGTCATAAAACATACCGAAAACACAAAACTGTATTTTTTCTATTCAATAAAAAATAATGTATTTTATAAAAATAAAACAAACTCAACTCTAACCTAATTTATATGTTTTTATTTAAAATATATTTTATATTTTAAAGGAATAATTTCCCACATTTGATAATTTTATCATTTAAATGAAAAATACATATTTAATGAAAAATAACAGTTTTTACAGTATAGTAAATTTTATGACTCAAATAAAAACATACCGGGACATTATAAAATTACATTATAATTTATATTTAAATAACTAGTGTTTTAAAATAATTTTTCATGAAAATAAATTTTATTTATAATACATGAGTTTATATTAAATGTGTTTATATTTTTTGAAAGTAAATGTTTGTTTAATTTTTATTCAAAAATCTATTTACAATATATATATTGTATTCATGTGCATTTTTTTGAATAAAATAATAATCAAAATCGAATTTGAAAAAATTAATTTATATAAATGAAATAAAACTTTTATGATACTATGTTCCAAAAACATAACCTCTTATTTCACCGACATATGCCCAAAGCGTAAGGTGTGTGATTGTTGTAGTTTCATGGGGTGGATTTGTTAACAATGAACTAGTAGTGATCTAAAATAAATTGAAAATTTCCTATAATGGATTTTTGTTAAAGCCTCACCTTTTGAAAATCTTTGTGGGATTGGTCAATGGTGAACCCCAGTGACGCTACATTCCCCCCAAGTCCAAATAGATGGGATTCAAAAAGCATGACTCTGTGGGTTTAGGCTATCATTTACCCTTTATGTATCAATTATCATTTTTCATTACCCTTTATAAACACTAATTATAATGGTAAAATTATTACCAATGGTCATAGTTCTCAAAAGTTATGTTTACCAGTAGATAGGTTAACCAATAGTCATATTGACAAAAAATTATGTAATTCTCATATTCTAGAAGTCTCATTTCCATTTATATCCAATATATACTCTACCATTCATCAAAATTTACAACTTCATTCTTGAGGGGGTTTTACAGTTACATTCAAAATTTCTCTTATATTACTAACATTACTTTTCTTTTATCAATTTTAATGGAAGGTATAATATTTTTGGGGGTTTTCAATACTATGTGATACACCCTTACGTGGATGCTATTTTCTAGTTATCATATCCTTGTAATACTGTTGTATATAGTATTCAGTAAAATTATATGACACGTGAGGCACTTTTTTATTGTGACATATCTATGTATCTCCATTATTAAAATAAAAAACAATCATTATGAAAAAAATGAGTGGTTTCATTAATCATATAAGGTATTTTAAGGTTTATAAATTTATTGTTAAGCAGTAAATCTAATATAATGTAACTCGTAATGAAATGTATAACATTAATTATTACATATATATATATGGGTTAGGTAAAAATATAAATTCAATTATTATAAAATTTAAAAATATGAATATATATATAATTCAAATACAGAATTTAACATCAATAGAGTAGTAAAATTATATTTTAGAATGTAAATAATTAATTTTAATGGCTTTTCTTCAAGGGTATTTAGTATAGATGTAATATATCAAATTTTAAAAGAAACATTGGTTATTTATTGTACATTTTATACAAATATATTAAACTTAAAAAAGATAAAATATTATTTATAAAAAACATATTAATATTATTTAAATTATAAATTGATTTCAAATAATATTAAGACCATTTAATGTTTAAAAACATCATTTTTTTTCTACAAAATCTCTTTTTCATTATATTTATTATTTTCAATTAATATATATATATATATATTATAATATAAATTATATAATATTAAATTAATATTTTTATTTATAATTTAAAATTATCTTATCAATAACTTTTTGGACTTTCAAAAAAAGATTGATTCCAACGTGAGCAATGCCAAATACAGTTTTTACAAAATAACTAATTTTATGATATTATTGGTATATAAGTGTGAATTTGAAACTCATGAATCATTTTTCATAAACCAAATATTTATTTTATATGTGAATTTAATATTTTAAAAATATTTATTAGAATTTATAAAACCATATTTCACATTTTATAATATAAGTTATGTTTTTCAAAAAATGTTTTCATTTGATTATACATTAAGTATTTTAAAATTAATTCTTAACACTTTTAAAAATAGAATAAAAAAACATGGATTTAATTTTTTTTAATAATTTGTTTATAAATATATAAATATGTCATTTTTATTTTTTTTCGAATAAAGGATTAATTACCTAGTTAAAAACTAGTGACCATGGTGTAACCCAAAAGGGTAAAAATGAGTAACCTAAGAGATAAAGGTCCAAACATGTCAAAAAAATGTTGTAATTATGTTTTTGAGGTGGGTATATAATTTTATCTTTCCTTATATAATTTTTATCATTTTATTCTAGATCCATTTTCCTTTAGAGTGGATTAACATTATTGAAAGGTTTTGGGTGTTTACGAAATTGCAACACCTTTTCACTAATAAAAGGTACAACCAACACTACCTTAAAAATAAAATAGGTTAATGGTATTTTTCATTTATAGTTTTAGTATTATATGAAAAAATTAGAAAATCATCTAATATTTAGGTATAATTAAATAAGTTAATATAAATTAATTTACTATAAATATTAAAATGTTAATATAATTTTAAAATATATTTGGTTAATTTTATATCCATTCATTTTTTATTTATAAATTAATTTTAATGGGAATTTAAATGAGATAGAGTAGTTAATCAAATATTTCAAAATACAATACAGTAGAATTAGGATAATTTTTCAAAATATAAATTGATCGAATTTTTGAAAAATTAAACATGTTAGAGTTTAGGAACCCCAAATTCTACTTGTATACGATCCATTTTCATCCATACTTTGGATAACTATTTATTCAATATTTAAGATATGATATAAATTGGTAGAAATAATTAGAACTAAATTAAACATAGTGTTGGTTTTTCAAAAAACATCTAAATGAATAGAAAAAGATCAACAATATGAGTAATTGAAGTTGAATTTGTTTGAACATTATTCATTAATGATTTCTGTTCACATTTTCTTGAAACAATTCAAGAATATTTTTATGAGGTGTCATTTAGTCTAAATAATATATACCAAATATTTTATTTCAAATTAAAAATTTTACATAAAACCAAAAAGTGATCAAATTTGAAAACTATGATTTTTTTAAAAATCTCACGGTACCCAAAGAAGTAAAAACCCATAAAACAAATATATAAACCCTACTATAAAAGTGAATTTATAGTTATTAGGGTACTTCATTTTACTTATTCATATTAAATTATATTATCCTAATAATATAGTGGATATGTTTGTTCATGAACCAACCCGAACACCATGTTATAATGGTAAGTAATCTGGTATTGAGATAACTCAAATGGAATTCTTGATCCCCATAGGATGATGATAAGTGTCTAGTGTTATGAAATGGTTAAAGGGTAAAACTTTTTACTACATCAATAAACTCAATACATATAAAAATAGAATAATAAAAAATAAACATTCATTACTCAAAATACTCATCAAGGAGAAAATTAACACAAATAAGAACCTAATGATCTTGTGTATATCATCCCAAAAGTGCTAGAACATTCATCAAGTGAAGACACAATGTCTCCATGAAACTAGTGGAGAACAACTCCATCAGTCACTAGCATAAAAAAGATCCCATGATTCAGTCACAAATACAACCTCATAGTAATTGTTTCATGTTTTCTACACCTGATATAAGATAATCTAAATATGGATGAAGGCAGAGATAGGGTGTGATAATAACAACCTAGTTGGATTTCACAAAATTTTCCATAAAAAATAAACCAAATATGATTTAATTTAAATAAAAGAAAAGGAATGAAAAATAATTTTCAAATTTATAGATAATAATGATATCAAATCATGTAGATGGAAGACATATTGAAAATAAGATTATGTCAACATTTTCATAAAATAGAAAAGATAAAGATAAAATAGTTCCAAAATCACTATAATGTAAAAATACAATCAAACAATCACCATGGTCATGTTCTATGATGTTCATTAGTTTCTATCTATATGATCCTCACACTATATAGTCAATCATCATGGCTCAACATGTGAACACACTTCCCTAAGGCCTACGTTTTAATGATAGAATCAATCAACACCCCATCAGGGAAAATAATGTTGATATGTGTTTAGTAATAGTTTAAAATGTTGATCTTTTTCTCTGGATTTAGAGTCTTGACATGCTTGGCCTAATTACCCACTAACTACTCAGGATCACATGTTCTGTCAATCAACTAATTATAGGAAAATAAATTCAACTCAATTCAAATTAATATTCATAGCTCAATTTACCAATTTCAATTTTTAAAATTCAATTTCAATTTCAAAACTAAATTATAGTTTTTCGTCAAATTAATTTTTTTAAAATTAATCTTTAATTTAAATCATTTTGCCAAGAATCAACAACCAATAATTTATAATTTCAATCCATCTTTTCGAAAAAATACTTGGAAAATGGGTTTTGTTTCAAAATATCTGTAATTTTTAAAATAAATTATCTAATATTATCGAATCAAGGGAATAAATTGAAATTAAATTTCAAATAAAATAGAAAAATGGAGTTCTCAATTGTAAGAAAATATTTATATAATCACATAAAATTAATCACATGATCAATTGAGAAATCACATAGAATGAGAACTTCAAATGGATATTTGAAGCAAAAGAAGATAAAAGAGGATTCCCTAGAATTATAATATATAAAATCAAGGTTTATGTCCACTGATAATAAGCGGACTAATCACTATTAATAGAAGATACAAGGTAAGAGTAGTGGTACCAAATAAAGGGTATTTCACTTATTGGAGAGGAATAAATGACATACATAAAATAAGATTATTATAGAAGAAGAGTGGATGGAGGATCCAAACCAATCATTGAGAGCCTCTTAAAGGAAAAGGGTCAGATTATAGTCAAATTTGGGGTGATTCCGATTCATATTGGGGGTTCCAAGATTTAAATTAGAATGGTTTGTGGATGAAGAACTCATTAATATGTTTACATAGGTTAGGCGACACAGTTAGAGATAACCGTGTGACTAACTATACACCCTTATATGGATTTTGTAGAGTGTTTCACGGTTAAGCCATAGGGTTCGAAAAATCATATACTAACCATGCACTCCCTCTTGGACCACTAATAGGGGGTACACAGTTTTGCTGCATATTTTGAAAAATTATGCACCAACCATTAAATCTAACACTATCAATATACAAATGGATTTAATAGTAGGCTTCATATTTTTTTTGTAAACATGTGTCCACTCTGCACCCCATCCATATACAAAAAAATCAAAATGTTCCTTAGGCTCAACCACACAATTTCCTTCACCTTGTGAGAAACATTCTTAGCACCCCCAAACCATCCAAATTCTTATAAAGTACCCAATACAAATATAGAAAATTATATAACCCATGGGGAATCAAAATAAAAAATTAGATAGTACATAAAAGTTGGTAATAATATGTCACAATCTCCAATCCATAAATGTTTTTTGTCCCTCTAAATATTCCTCAGAGAATTAAATATCAAATAGATTTTTCCACTATTCTCTCATCAGTGCCTCATGATCCCTAGTGTCATGTTAATTAGAACCATGTTACCATGATACCTAAACCAAGGGTTTGAAATTTCATCCAATAACTATAATCACAGAATAAAAAATTCAAACTCACTGCTCAGTCTTGGATAAATCATGTTTTACATCAAGGTCCTCCAATCTCAATACGTGAGATGGGATAGGGAGATACTTTATGATTTGTATCTTTTGGAACATGTTATGAATCAATGTAAATGGAGGTGGAAAAATTAAATTGTAAGAACCCTTTTAGATCCATTCAATAACCTTAAAAAGTTCAATGTATCTCGGTGTAAGCATTCAATTATTTTCCAACCATTGGTGACCCAACTGTGGTGAAACTCTCAAAAATATATAGCCACTAACTGAAAAATTCAAATGGAATGAATGATGATCGATATAGGATTTATAATAGCTCTAATACATCCACATTCTCTAATGAATCAATAGAATATTTATCATCATATCTTGAATGAAATTAAGCCCAACCAGGTAAGCTTCCCAAAACTCTGACCAACAAGATGAAGATTTATATGTATATCTATAAATGGCCAAAAATGGTTTCATACTAATATAAAACTTCTAACTATTATTTTAGGTAAACTCAACTAGTCCCAAGTGGATATCATAATCTCAAATAATGTATAGAATGAAAGCATGAAACATGCATTCTAGGATCTATATTGCTCATTTTGTTTTTCAATAGATCTTTGGATGATATGTCATGATCAAACTAACCCGAGAACCCATCACCACCTAGATGACTCTAAAAAAATTTGAAAAAATAGGAACCCTATCATAAGACAATAATAGATGGAACTCTATGAAATCTGGATATTTATAGCACATATAAGATTCCCAAGTCATTAACGTTTGTTTTATCATGAATAGGGATAATGTGAGACAATTTTGTCAGCCGATCGATTAGTACCCATATTTAATTTTTTCCTTGATCATTACATTATAACCCGACCATGCATTCCACCAATATCTCAAGCAACTTCCATGCTAGAAATTGAAGGGTCTGACAAAAACCTCCTTGTTTATAGTGCTCAACCTTGAATATATGATAGGTACACCAATGGGAAATGGATGTAGTGATATCTCATCTTATACCTAGCAATGAAAATAATCACGACAAATCATAGAATATATTCATTATTCCTTGTTGCACCACTATCTAGGAACCATGAAATTCCAATATAATGAACTTTTTCATGAGAACAACACAACATATCTACTCCAAAATCCTATTAATCCCTCATAAGATAATTTCCACTTGTTGATGGTATCCCCACCATAATGAGAGTCCCTAATGTAGTTGACATAATCATCAATATACTATTCCTAAAGAGTCATTTTGACAGGGGGATTTCAACTAGACACTGGTAAAAATAATCTCAGTGTCATCCTCCCAAATTCACAATTTCATAGATAAAAAAAGATCTATCAAATTAAAATATTTTAATGATTCTTTCATGGTCAGGGTCAGAGGGTTCCTACTCAAATAATTAATAATGACCTTCCCCTTAACAAGGGTATATGGAATTTTGAGTTCAAAATATTGTAGGTACTCTACCAGTCATATATGATGAATATTGAAATCTATTTGATATAATATATAAATAAGGATTTTGTGATGTGAATAAATAGTAAAAATTCCTTGTAAAAGGTAATTCCACCAACTTTTAAGGGAATTTATCAAAAATATGAGTTCTATTTAATGAGTAAGATATTTATTATCATGTAGACTTAAATGTTGATTACTATAGGACACAACAATATAACCATCCATTATAACGTATCCTACACGTAAAACTGACGTGTCAAGCAACTATATAGCGATTATCAATCTCCGAAAGATTCCACACTAGTGTATACATCAAAACACTCTTAAAATAAAAAATAATAATTCAGAAATTTCACATCTCATATGTGTTGGATCTGAATCTACGGATTACACACAAGAGGGGGGGTGAATTGTGTCTTTTCAAAATTAACACAATCTCTTCAATTTAGACAAATTCTGTCCACTATGCTTTAGCACGATTAAATATGCAGCGGAAAAAGTAAAAGCATGAACACACGGATGTATAGTGGTTCGGGGAACAGAAGGCCCCTAGTCCACTCCACCAACGCTCAAATCCACGAGCTTGGCGATTTTCACTATCTGGTCCTCGTTTCCACAGACCTATCCACAACTGAGTACAGGCAGTTGACACCTTTACAAGTTTCAGGCAAACACAGCCTTCCTGGTTCAAACACGAACCCACACATCTTAGAACGAGAAGCTGATCACTCAAAAATAAAAAGAGTTTCGATAAAGAAAACACTTCTCCAGTTGTTCTTCACAATTGCAACAGAATGCAATTGACAGTAGATAGATCGTCGTCTTCAGAAAATAAAGATCTGTAATCAAAACAGTTCTGAGTCGATCCAGTTGCAATAGATATTACCAGAAACTTCACAACTTCAGCAGCAGTAGATTCACAATAGATAGTCGATGTAGAACACGTGAATCTGCTATCAAGATCTTCCTTCGGTAATAAAGGTTTTACACTTGTTCTCGATCACCAGAAAATAACGCCTTCACACAGTCTCTGTTTCTTTCTCGTTAAAAGATCAATCTATATATTTCATACACTTTCCTGTGTATATATATATCAGAGGTTTCCAAGATAGAACATATATATTCAAATCTGAGAAAATCTTCCGCATAAATAGATCCATGAAAATCTCCTTTAGATTCGCGATATTAAATTAAATAACAGAGCCGTTGTAACTCCCCTGAAGAATCGGCATAAAAAGCTCCGTTTAAATCAATCATTAATCCGTTTTAAATCGTCTTTGATTCAGTCAAAGTCGTACTTAAGAATCGGCTTGAAATCCGCTTAATAATCCGCCTGTTTGACCAATGCAAAAGGAAATATCGTCTGTCAAAAATATCCCGACGCCAAACGTAGGGTTGATGACGTGGCTCCAAACGTAGGGTTCACAAACGTAAGGTTCACCAACGTAAGGTTCAGAACGTAAGGTTCAGAACGTAAGGTTCAGAACATACATACTTTCTCTTCAGCATTCAAACGTAGGGTTGATCATCCATACTTTGTCTTGCTTCAACTCTCCAAATAACGTACGGTTGATTATAAAAGTAAGGTTGATGATCCATACTTTTGACAAACAAACTCAACACTGAAAACTAACGTACGGTTTCTCTTCCATACTTTTCCAACAACAAAAACGTAAGGTTCCTTCCAAACGTAATGTTCTTCTTCCATACTTTTCAACAACGTAAGTTTCATTAACCATACGTTTCAAAATAACATAAAAAGTAAACTTTTCATCCATACGTTACGTTCATCAACGTAGGGTATGAACAGTGATTCCAGTACGGGCTAAAACTGATCTCGCGTTACAGTGATTCCAGAACACGCTAAAATTGATCTCGCGCTACAGTGATTCCAGAACACGCTAAAATTGATCTCGGAATAAATGAAGTATGAAATCTCGTTGTATGAAATAAATAAATAAAATAAATTCCTGCAAAATACTCAATGAAATCATTAGTAAATAATTAAGGGTATTTGTGAGCATCAAAATCATCATAAAGAGACAGAGTATTATTTAAAATAATCTCCCCCTATAAAAAACATTATTTTGCATTGTTTGAAAACAATACATTGCTCAACAATCTCCCCCTTTTTGATGATCACAAAACCCATAAAATAATAGAACTAATTTAATTGCAATCTTTATCGAATAATTAGTTTTATAAAATTTTAGAATTTTGAAAGGATTAAAACAATATTTAACTATAATAAAATTTCTCCCCCATAAAAATAAATTTTCAGCTAAAAATAGATAAAAGATAAATGTCGTATATATCCAAATTCTCCCATATATCCAAATTTCTTCATAGGAAACAAATGAATTTAAATGTTGTGTTTATCCAAATTCTCCCCCATTTTGTGATATCAAAAAGAATGAAAAATTACGGATTTGAACACATTCAATATTGCACTAAACTATAAGTAAATTCTATAATTAACTGTGTATGAATAAGTGAATTTGTTATACTGGCTAACTCAATCATAAATCAATAAACAACAAAACAAAAAAAGAAAAAAAGTAAGAAAAGAATTTTCATTCACAAGCTGTTATATATAAACGATTGTGATATACAGAGGAATCAAGGTTCATAGATAAGACAGGGAAAAAGGTGTCTATCTCCTTTGAATCGCGGTCCTTATCTCTGTAAACTGTTCTCTGAGCCTCTTCACCATCCCATCTCCTAACTTGATGATAAGATCTCTGTTCTCTTGAGTCATATGAATATCTTCAATCAAATTAACTCTGAAAAACTCATGCATTCTTTCTTCTTTTTCAACAAAAAGAGCCAGTTTTTCTGATAACTGATTCAAAAGAATCCTAATCGGTTGCTCTCCAGATGTCAACTGATCCACTAAAAATTTCTGATTATCTAGCAAAACTGACAAAGGGGCACTATTACACTGAAGATCGTGTAATCTGTCACTCATATTGCTCATTGCTGCAGTAATTGCTTGAAATCTCCGAATCAAATCAGGTGAAGAGCCTGATCCACTCACAGCACTGTTTGCAACAGCCTTAAATTTATTCTCCATGTAAATCTTCAACTCAGACAAATCATCTTTCTTTACCATCTCTGATTTTAACTGATCAACAGCATGCAACATATCAGTCTTAAACAAATCTACTTCCTGTCTTGAAACAGTACATTCTTTCAGCTTCTGAAACTTCAACTGCTCTAAGTTCAGAGAATTTCTGAGACTAACATTCTCAGATTCTAACTGAGAGATACGCTTGTACAACTCAACAACTTCTTCTTTTCTCGAATCATGGGCACCCTGTGCTCGATTCTCATGTCCAGAATTAGGTTGATGAAGCAGGGCAAGTGGTAAGGAATCTGCATCTGACTGTTCTTTGTCCTTTTCCTGACAAGGTTGATCCACTGAACTATCTTTTGATGCCTGAAACTCTTCCACTGAAAAATCTTCCTGAAGTACCTCTGTATTAGCTACAGAAGTATGTTCATCACGAACAGTAGTATCTCTGACTTCTACTGATTGGTCAAGAATAATATTTTCATGTAAATCTTGAGGTCTGGCCACTTCTTCACAAGGCACTTCCTCCATAAGTTGTTCTTGTTGAATTACTTTTTCAACAGCCACAGCAGCAGATTGAGGTTCTTTTTGAGTTTCTGTTTGAGCTACTGGTTCCTCTATCGGTGCAGTCTTCTCCACAACAGCTTCTCTCACAAATGAATAAGATAACGGTTCAGAGGATTTCAAGGCAGGAGAGATAATTTCTTCATCAATTGACCTCTTCCTTCTAGATTGAAGTCCTTCTTGACTTCTCTCTTCCTCAACTTCCTCCATCTCAAAAAGAATTCTCCTTGACACTGTACTAACTCTTGATTCTTCTTGTCCCTCCTTGGACTTAGCTGGTTGAGCCTGAGCACTCTCTGAGTTTTCCTCATCTCCAACAGGTAAGAGTTTTCCTTTAATTGTGCTCCAGAGGTATCCTACTTTCCTCAAAGTTCCAGCATTAAAAACATTACTGTGGTGACATTTCACCCCAGCATCTACCAATCTGATCATTCCTCTTTTAAACAAATACAAAGAAATGAACCTTCCATAAGGGAAAAAGGTCATTTTTGCTTCACTCTGACAGCAGTAACTCAGATATCTTATCATAAACCGAGGAAAATTAAACTTAATATCACACATCAGAAGATACATTATGTACATGTCAGGGTATAGGATTTTCTCCATCTCAGCCATTCTTGGTGCTAAACCAGTCTGAACAAATTTTACCAAAATTTTCTGATCGGGCTCCAAATACTTAATAAACATCTTCTTTATCAATCTGGTTCCAAACAGAAAAGACATAATGTCTTCAGACTTATGTACAGAATCTCCAATATTCCGTAAATCGAAATGAAAAACTCCTTCATGAGGGCAGTTAAGAATTTGACTTATCTCTACAGATGATATTGAAAAGTCCTTATCCTCTATTTGAGCCAATAAACTATCCTCTGTATCTCCAAGGCTAAACTGAACAGTTCTAAAGAAATGTCTCATTTCTGCCTCATATAGAAACTCAGAATTTTCACTATTAAAAGCTTTCTCAAGGCTTTGAAACGACAACGCTTGCTTCAACAGTAAATTAGTTTCAAACAGCCACTCTAAATCTATGACTTTACCTTGCAGTATTTTCCGACTAACTACCTTAGATTTCTTTGCAACACTGCTCTCGGCTTCATCTGGACGCTTAGTCTTTGCCATTCCAACAACGATTTCTGAAGGTTCGTAAGTTTAGGGTTTGAAGATTCAGAAAAGGGTTTTGGAGCAGATGTGCGGTTTTAGGTTTTCGAAAGGGTTTCCGAAAAAGGTGAAGCAGTTTAGAAGGTGAAACGGTTCTGACAGCCTTGATTCCCGTGTAATCACTAATCATTACTTTTATTTAAAACAAAATAAAATTACTTATAGCGGAAAACAGAAATTAAGCAGAATTCGAAAACAGAATAAGATTTTAAAAAAAAACTACTTAAAATTAAATAAACCTAACTCCCCCTTAATAAATTCAAACCTTGCCGTGGGAAGTGGTTTAGTAAAAATATCTACTAATTGATTTTCTGTATTTACAAATTCTAAAAATATATCCTTTTTAAACACATGATCTCTTAAAAAGTGATGTCTTATATCAATGTGCTTAGTTCTAGAATGACTAATAGGATTTTTTGAAATATTAATTGCACTAGTATTATCACATAAAATAGGTGTATTATTGAAATTTAATCCAAAGTCCATTAGAGTGTTTTTCATCCACAACACCTGTGCACAGCAACTACCTGCAGACACATATTCTGCCTCGACTGTTGACAGGGCAACTGAGTGTTGTTTCTTACTAGACCATGATACTAAAGACTTTCCTAAAAAGTGACATGTTCCTGAAGTACTCTTCCTATCTAATCTACAGCTTCCAAAGTCAGCATCTGAATATGAAATTAAATTAAAATCAGAGGTTTTTGGATAAAGCAGAGATTGATAAATAGTACCTTTTAAATATCTAAAAATTCTTTTAACAGCAGTTAAATGGGATTCTTTGGGATTTGATTGAAATCGAGCACAAAGACATACTGAATACATTATATCTGGTCTACTAGCAGTAAGATATAACAAACTACCAATCATACCTCTATATAACTTGTTGTCCACTGATTTTCCAGTTTCATCCAAATCAAGTTTTATATTAGTACACATAGGAGTTGTAAATGGCTTGCTGTTTTCAAGTCCAAATTTCTTAAGTAAATCAGTAATGTATTTGCATTGATTTAAAACTTTTCCAAAATCTTTTTGAAATATTTGAAGACCCAAAAAGAAATTTAATTCTCCCATCATACTCATTTCAAATTCTTTTTGCATTAATTTTGAAAATTCATGACAAATAATTTTATTGGTTGATCCAAAAATTACATCATCAACATAAATTTGAACCAACAAAACATTATTTTTCACAGTTTTCTTAAAGAGTGTTGGATCTGCCAGTCCAACAGTAAAATCATTTTTCAAAAGAAAAGAACTTAGTCTTTCATACCAAGCTCTAGGTGATTGTTTAAGGCCATAAAGAGCTTTAGTAAGTTTGAAAACAGAATCTGGTTTTTGAGAATTTTCAAAACCAAGAGGTTGCTCAACATAAACTTCCTCCTTTAAATAACCATTTAAAAAGGCAGATTTAACATCCATCTGAAATAATTTAAAATTCATATAAGATGCATAGGCTAAAAGGATTCTAATGGCTTTTAACCTGGCTACAGGTGCAAAGGTCTCATCATAATCTATTCCTTCTTCTTGATTATATCCTTTAGCTATTAATCTTGCTTTATTTCTAGTTATTATCCCTTGATCATCCTGTTTATTCCTAAAGACCCATTTAGTTCCTATTACTGGATAATCATGTGGTCTTTCAACTAATTCCCAAACCTTATTTCTCTTGAACTGGTTCAATTCATCCTGCATTTCTATTACCCAGCTCTCATCATCTAAGGCTTCTTCTATGGTCTTAGGTTCTTGTTGGGATAGGAAAGCAGAGAATTCAACTATGTTTCCAAGGTTTCTTCTAGTTTGAATACCAGTCTCTAAGTCACCTATCACAGTTTCTAAAGGGTGATTCTTTAAAGTTCTAGACTGTCTAGGCATTACATTCAAAGGTTCTTCAGTGTCATGTTCTTCTGAACTGGACTGAATTTCTTTTATATCATTTTCAAAATCATTCTTTAAATTCTCAAGTCTCATGTTTTCATTACAATCAGGTTCATCTATTTGTTCTATCCTTTTCTCAAATGGATCAGATTCATCAAATTTCACATGAACTGATTCTTCAACAATCCTTGACTTTTTATTATAGACTCTATAAGCTTTGGAGGTTGCAGAATATCCTAAGAAAATACCTTTATCAGATTTTGGATCAAATTTACCAAGATTATCTTTGGTATTCATGATGTAAACCTTGCATCCAAAAACTTTAAAGTAATTTACTTTAGGTTTTCTGTTATTCCATAGTTCATAGGGTGTCTTTTTCAAAATAGGTCTTATTAAAATTCTATTCATTATATAACAAGCTGTATTAACAGCTTCTGCCCAGAAATATATAGGTAGGCTATATTCATTTAACATAGTTCTAGCCATTTCTTGAATAGTTCTATTTCTTCTTTCTACAATCCCATTCTGTTGAGGTGTTCTTGGAGCAGAGAAGGTGTGTTTAATACCCATGTTTGAGCAAAAGGAATTAAATTCCTGGTTCTCAAATTCTCCACCATGATCACTTCTCAATGAGATTATATTAAAACCTTTTTCATTTTGAATAGATTTACAAAAACCTTCAAATAAACTAAAAGCTTCACTTTTAAATTTCAAAAAGAAAATCCAAGTAAATCTAGAATAATCATCAACTAATACATAAACATATAATTTACCAGCTAAACTTGCTACTCATGAAGGTCCAAACAAATCTATATGGATAAGTTCTAGAGGTTTAGTTGTAGCAACTTTATTAACAGATTTGAATGATGATTTGTGTTGCTTGCCAAGCTGACATGCATCACAGAATCTGTCATTTTCAAATTTGAGACTAGGCAAATCAGAAACTAGATGTTTCTTAGATAATTTATGTAAAGCATATATATTGCAATGACCAAGTCTTCTATGCCAGATCCAGGATTCACTTATATTAGCAGTTAAGCAGTTTACTTGTTGTTTACACAAGGAATACAAATCCAAAGTATAAACATTATCAGTTCTGGGTGCTCTAAACTTAAACAGTTTATCTTTAGAAACAGTACAACTATTGTTAGTAAAATCAACAGTGTATCCATCATCACAGAGTTGAGAGATACTTATCAGATTGTGTTTTAACCCTTGTACATAAAGTACTTTGTTGATTGAGACTGTCTCTGGATCTCCAACTGTTCCAATACCAATAATCTTTCCTTTGGCATTGTCACCAAAGGTGACAAGTCCTCCTTCCTTTCGAGTAAGAGAAGAGAAATTAGCTGAAGTTCCACTCATGTGTCTTGAGTAGCCACTGTCCATATACCATATTTCTTTCTTTCTTTGATGACCTTCTACCTACAAAGACATTCAAACAAATTGCTTTGGTACCCATATTTTGTTGGGTCCAGGAGTGTTAGCAAGCAGTGATCTGGGTATCCAGATTTGCTTTATTTTCTTAAAATTGATGGAATCATATAGATCATTGGAAATATAAGCTTTCTTAATTCCACATATTTGAGGTTGTCTTAGAAAACAATTTTTAGCTATATGACCTTTTGTTCCACAGAAGTTACAAATAACCTGTTTAGTGCTAGGAACAAAATAATTTTTGTATAACTTAGGTTTTTCTCCTTTACTTCCAATTCCAAACCTTTCCTTTTTAATTACAGTTTTTCCAAGTATCTCATTTAAGGTGTTTTCTCATTTTGTAAAAACTAATGCAGCCTTTTTATAAGATTCTACTTCATCCTGTAGAGTTTTTATTTTTGATTCAAAATTAATTTTATTTGAGTCAGCAGAGTTGTATTTGTCAATTAATTCCTTATGTTGTTTTAGCAAAGTATTTCTCTCATCTGAAATAGCTTTATGCAAGTTCTTTATAGATTTATATTTTTTAAATAATGAGTCATACCTTTCTTCAAGCATATTGCAGTAAGCTGCAAGTTTTTTATTTGAGAAGCTTGTTTCAGAGTTTGATTCATTATTTGAGTCAGAGGAGTAGTATGAGTGTACCTCATCAGTTTCAGCCATGAAACACATATTTGATTTTAAATTGGCTTCCTCCTTCTCTGAGCTTGATTCAGAAGAATTACTTGAGTCTTCAGAAACACTCCAAGTAGCTTTCATAGCTTTCTTGTCTTTCTGCTCATAATCATCTCTTTTGAAGAATTTCTTCTTCTTTGCATCTTTCAATTTTGGACAATCCGGTCTGATATGTCCCATCTTTTTGCATTCATAACATCTCACTTCCTTGCTATCCTTCTTGAAGGATTTCTTGAAGTCTTTATTCTTACTGTAGAACTTTCTGAATTTTCTGGCTAGCTGAGCCAGTTCTTCATCCGAATTTGAAGAATCAGAGCTTTCTGATTTAGCACTTACTTCTCTGTTCTTCATCTTTATATCCTTTTGTTGAGAAGTCACTTTCAAAGCAGTATTTTCCCTTTTTATGTAGACTTTATGCTCATTTACCTCATATTGCATTTCAGCCTCGTACATCATCAATGTACCAATCATCTCTCTCATAGTTAGATCTTTAACAGAAGTTGATTGTCTGATTACTGCAGAGATTCCATTCCATCGAGTAGGAAGTACTCTCAGTACCTTTAACGCTTGATCATCCTGCTTGATTGGTTCTCCTAGAGATGTTATATTATTGACAATTTCTGTCAATCTTCCATTCATCTGAGTGATGCTCTCTCCTTCAATCATTCTGAAAGTATCGAATTTTAATTTAGCAGTTTCATATCTCATCTGTCTTACATTATCTGTTCCTTCATAAGCAACAGCTATTGTTTGCCACATTTCATATGCAGTCAGGCATTGAGATACTCTGTTAAATTCATCCGGTCCTAGACCACAGATGATTGCATTCATAGCTTTTGAATTCATGTCATACTCAGCCTCTGTAGCAGCACTCCATGTATCGGGATTTTCAGGAATTTCATAGGGAGTCAGAATCTTTGAATAGACTTTGTAACCAAGATTTTTCAGATAAATAATCATACGTGATTTCCAGCAGCCATAATTATCTCCATTAAAGTAAGGTGCTCTGACCATTGACATTCCCTCTCTCGTATCAGCCATGATACACTATGTATAATCTTTAAATACTTCTAGCTTGATAAGACTTTAAAAATAAGAAGCTCCTCCTCTGATACCAATTGTTGGATATGAATCTACGGATTACACACAAGAGGGGGGGGGGGGTGAATTGTGACTTTTCAAAATTAACACAATCTCTTCAATTTAGACAAATTCTATCCACTATGCTTTAGCACGATTAAATATGCAGCGGAAAAAGTAAAAGCATGAACACACGGATGTATAGTGGTTCGGGGAACAGAAGGCCCCTAGTCCACTCCACCAACGCTCAAATCCATGAGCTTGGCGATTTTCACTATCTGGTCCTCGTTTCCACAGACCTGTCCACAACTGAGTACAGGCAATTGACACCTTTACAAGTTTCAGGCAAACACAACCTTCCTGGTTCAAACACGAACCCACAGATCTTAGAACGAGAAGCTGATCACTCAAAAATAAAAAGAGTTTCGATAAAGAAAACACTTCTCCAGTTGTTCTTCACAATTGCAACAGAATGCAATTGACAGTAGATAGATCGTCGTCTTCAGAAAATAAAGATCTGTAATCAAAACAGTTCTGAGTCGATCCAGTTGCAATAGATATTACCAGAAACATCACAACTTCAGCAGCAGTAGATTCACAACAGATAGTCGATGTAGAACACGTGAATCTGCTATCAAGATCTTCCTTCGGTAATTAAGGTTTTACACTTGTTCTCGATCACCAGAAAAGAACGCCTTCACACAGTCTCTGTTTCTTGCTCGTTAAAAGATCAATCTATATATTTCATACACTTTCCTGTGTATATATATATCTGAGGTTTCCAAGATAGAACATATATATTCAAATCTGAGAAAATCATCCGCATAAATAGATCCATGAAAATCTCTTTTAGATTCGCGCTATTAAATGAAATAACAGAGCCGTTGTAACTCCCCTGAATAATCGGCATAAAAAGCTCCGTTTAAATCAATCATTAATCCGTTGTAAATCGTCTTTGATTCAGTCAAAGTCGTACTTAAGAATCGGCTTGAAATCCGCTTAATAATCCGCCTTTTTGACCAATGCAAAAGGAAATATCGTCTGTCAAAAATATCCCGACGCCAAACGTAGGGTTGATGACGTGGCTCCAAACGTAGGGTTCACAAACGTAAGGTTCACAAACGTAAGGTTCAGAACGTAAGGTTCAGAACATAAGGTTCAGAACATACATACTTTCTCTTCAGCATTCAAACGTAGGTTTGATCATCCATACTTTGTCTTGATTCAACTCTCCAAATAACGTACGGTTGATTATAAAAGTAATGTTGATGATCCATACTTTTGAGAAACAAACTCAACACTGAAAACTAACGTACGGTTTCTCTTCCATACTTGTCCAACAACAAAAACATAAGGTTCCTTCCAAACGTAATGTTCTTCTTCCATACTTTTCAACAACGTAAGGTTCATTAACCATACGTTTCAAAATAACATAAAAAGTAAACTTTTCATCCATACGTTACGTTCATCAACGTAGGGTATGAACAGTGATTCCAGTACGCGCTAAAACTGATCTCGCGCTACAGTGATTCCAGAACACGCAAAAATTGATCTCACGCTACAGTGATTCCAGAACACGCTAAAATTGATCTCGGAATAAATGAAGTATGAAATCTCGTTGTATGAAATAAATAAATAAAATAAATTCCTGCAAAATACTCAACGAAATAATTAGTAAATAATTAAGGGTATTTGTGAGCATCAAAATCATCATAAAGAGACAGAGTATTATTTAAAATAATCTCCCCCTTTAAAAAACATTATTTTGAATTGTTTGAAAACAATACATTGCTCAACAATATGTAATTTAGTCATTTATAATATATATTGATCATTGGAGAAGCTAACTTTGAGAAATATTTAACAAACTGATGGTAATACCCTATTAATACCAAGAAGATTCAAATCATGGAAACATTATGATATTTCTACCATATAATAAAAAACTATGATTTTTAGGATTAACTTAAATTCCATTCATTCATACCATGTGTCCCAAAAACATGAATTACAAAATCCATAAATTATATTTTGATTATTTTGTGTAAATTTTGAAATCTGTTAAAATTATTAGATTTTCTCTCAGGTGACACAAATGATACGCTATAGTTTTATAGTAAATCATGATATAATCCAAAAAATACCACAATTAATTCATCGATAGAGTCATAGAATGTTATGTTCACCAATTCTATAAACACTACAGGACATTGAATGGACCAAAAAAAGAAAAAGATACTTTTAATATTTCATAACTACTCTTATAGGTAATTTTTGGACATTATATTCTTTGATTCTCAACTGGTGATGACCAGAATGAAGATCAATTTTTAAGAAGAAAAATCCAATCTGAACTGGTAAATTAAATAATAAATATCAGATAATGGATAATTATTCTTTACTATGACTTTATTGAGCATTAGATAATCAACGTAATGGTTAAGTGTTCCAAAATGTTTAATTAAAAAAAGAAAATGCACCATCTAAGGAAAAAACATGGGTGAATGATGAATTTTTCAAAAAGACTATCCAAATTAGTATTAAACTCCTTTAGTTTATATGATTCCATTTGGTAAGAAGGATGAAAAAATGTATTGGTACCTTGTACCATGTCAATGGAAAACTCTAACTATATTAATAGTGTTAAACAAGAAAATTCAGAAGGGAACATATTGGGAAACTCAACGAACACTAGAGGAAGATCAACACTCTAATATTCCCACTCTAGATAAAAAGTTAAAATAGATACCACAATATCCAACTTTTGAAAAGGTGTCCAAACACGACTCAATATCTTTTCTAATTATCTTTGGGAAACATAACACACTCTATCATGGGTAGTAAAGGAGACCCCCTAAATATAAAATTCAATTCTGGATTTATGGTAAATTAGCCAATCCATCCAAAAAATGAAATCTAAAGGTTTCATGTTTGGAACTATAATGTGCTAGGTGTTTTCAATATCAAATAAAAATAAGGAACAAGATATATATTAGAGACCCTAATCTTTCTTCATTTAAAGGGGCAAAAAAATACCCATTACATATGGAACCAATTACATAAAATGATATAATCGGTTAAGGATATGAGAAGGAGAAAAAGAGATACATCAATATCAAATAATGTAGTCACTAAAGATGAAGCAATAGTGATGGAACCTATCACTATTTCTAGATCCATATCTCATTCCTATAGAGTCTTCCACTACATGAAGAAGATTCATTCCATATTCAAAGGGATGGAACCCCCTAGTCTTAATAAGTATGACTAAAATGAAATAAAATTAGGTTTTTATGGTCTTGTGCCACTACGTGGAGAGAGAAAAACTTAATAGACCCTCTATAGCGACCCATAGAGACTGTATGAAACAAAAATATTTGGATCCTCTGTACAAACCCATATTGAATGCCCAAAATTTCGACATTAGAAGAAATTCATTTGGAATTTGATTAACAATGAAGAAGGTCCATATGATGCTTGATGATAAGATCCACCTAAAGACCCATCGTGATTCCTATTAACCTAAATGAAATTAAAAATACTGCTACATGAAATATGATGAACTCCCACTAACCCTTACTCACCTACCAATAAATATCAACCATCAACGCTCTGTCCATATCATCCACAAAATAAGAGTGCTTCACCACATAATCATGAGATTAAATATTAGATCAAAGACCCATAAAAAATATTTTATCCTTTAGATACATGTCTATCACTACTTTAGGAGGAAACTAAACATGTTAAATAATGTAGTTTTCATATTGAGTCATAGTACCATTTCCTTGTTGAAGGTTGAGGAATTCTATAGACTTTTCCAAAACCATCGACACTCGATAAAACTATTTTGTGAAAATATTATTGATATATTTAGACTATAAGATTTTTTTCTTTATCATAATCATCGAATCCCACCACATATTGTTATTCAAATAATTCTTGAAGGTAGAACACTTCACCTTTACCATGTCATATGTTTACATAAACTCATAAAGTAGATCAGTATTTTTCAAAAAATCCTCTGACTTCTGAGGTTTATTTGATCCATAGAAAGTTGGTAGTTTCTTCCAAAGAAACTCTTTTTAATGATCACTAGTTTCATCATTTAGAGATTCCACTATCATATAATGACTGAGAATAGGCATGTATACATATCCTAAATCATGGAAAATAAACAGTACTATCTTCATGAAATTATAATAAAATTGATGGTTTGCTTTTCATGGTTCATCAGTATCTCCATCCCAGTGTCTGTTTAAACATTTCCTTGGGGGAATGGTGATATAAAACATCAACCTGGAAAATGAAAACATAAAGAAAATAATAAAATGAGAAACTAATTAAAGAAGTAATAGAATATAAATTCCATTAGATAGAATTGATTTTTAACCAATTTAAAAATAATCAACTCATGGTTGAATAAAAGAAAATAATTAGGCCAATTTAATCCTAAAATACACTTTTCCCAACCACCCATGGTGACTTAACGATTTCTATGATCAGAACAGATCATGTATGCACTCATAAAATACATCTTATGTCCCAAAAATCTTACCTCAAATCTACTAGGACATCCCCAATAGTATGCTGACACAAAAGAAATATAACTCAACCATAGAACCTAAAATAATATTTTTTCATGAACTAAACTGAATACTCTCATATAACAGTACCTAAACTGATCTTGATATAACCTGAATGGAATTATGAATCACCACGATCATGAGAAATGTTCTAATAATCATCAAATTGTAAAGGTGATTGATTTTTTCCACAATTATTGGCAATTAATACATATAGTAGTGGAAGAATAAAAACAATAATAGTTGGTATTCTAAACACTCCTCATGGATAAATGTACCAAAAACACATATATAAGGATCAACATCAAATCACCCCAAAAGTGACAGAATATTCATAAAGGAAAAACCCAAAAGTCACCATGCAATGAATAGACAACAGCTCCACTAGTCTCCACCGTCACAGATGTTCTCATTAATTAAGCACAACTTCAACCTTCTAGTTTCAAATTACCTTTTCGAAAAACTAGAATATGATAATCTACAGAGGAATAATATAAAATATTGGGTGTGAGAAAAATAGACTAATAAGATTTACCCAAATTTTCCTCAAGAAGTTCTATAACAAATAGACTAATTATGATTTAGTTTAAATAAAAGACAAGGCATGGAAAATATATTTCGCAATTATATCAAAACATCCTTTTAAAGAAAGTATATGGAAGATATCTCAAAAACATGTTTAAATGAAATTTTTTATAAAATTGAATGTACATGAATATAACTTTTCCAAAATCATTGGCATATTGAAATCTAATCAAATGAGAAAAAAATTTGTATTCCCATAGGTTCAGTAGTTATTGGATATAATATCCTCACACTACTCAGTCAATCATCACAACACAATGTGTATCTATACATCCCAAAGAATCATGAAATTAGGATAGAATCAGTGAAAACCTCAGTGGGGAAAATTATACTAATCATGGTTTAGTTATAGTTGCAAACATCAAGAAATTTATTGGGAGTTAGAGTCTAAGATTTTTTTTTCATAATCACCCACCATCTACCTAGGCTCACATGTTTATTAAATCAATAAATCATGGAAAAATGAAATCATTTCAAATCTGTTAATCATTTATAATTTAGTTTCCCATCATTATCTTTTAAAATGAAATTTCAATTTCAAATAGAAATAAATAGTTTTCACTAAATTCTTAGATTTTAATATATTCATTCTTTTAATGCTATTTTTCTCATGAATAAACCTCATATTATTTCATCAAATCATTTCTCACATCATTCCATCTTCTCTCAGAATCCACTCAATTAGTCAAGCCATTAAAAAAGGATTTTGTTACAAAATTCCATGGCTTTTCAAAATCAAGTATAAAATATTATAAAATCAATAGAATCAATTAAAAATATATTTCAAACCATCCAAGTCAATCTGGGTTTCAAATATAGAAAAATACTTATGAAACTACTTACCTGTAATAACATGATCAATCATAGTTGTAGTGGTTGAAGAGTTGTTAACACATCCCGTAAACCATCACAAAATCCTAGATCAAATCCTCATGGAGTAGGATTTCAAGGTTATTGTAACGATACTATAGCGATACTATAGAAGCCAAAACTATTCATCCATTTGGGTCTTCAGGGCACTTGTTTTGGGATACGATCCATAGAGGGCCTTCGAGCCATCAAAGGGGGTTGTGACATAAGCATGGTGGGAATGCAGTGATCCAAGTATTCAGGCAATCCAATGGGGGTCCTATGATCCATGTATTGTGATTTATGTCAAATAGGCCTTCAAGGTAAAAAAATGTAACAAAAAATAGATGGTTGGGTAGGTGGGTTATCCCTAGGGGATATGAACTCCCTTTAATGCCAATGTGTGTGGAGTGTGTATGTGGGTTTGAATATAATTGTACTAAAAAATAACAGATATAATTTTTAATAAGACAATCAATCAAGAAATGACCAAAAACAAGAATCTCCAATAGAGATTAAAATGTGAATATGATCATATAAAAATAACTAGATTTATATTCCATCAAATAAAGGTTTTTATCCATTAATAACACATGGATTCATTACTCTAAACATAGGAGAGTAGAGAAGGGGAGAGGATTAAAAATCAAAGAGATTTCAGTTACAAGTGAGGGAACAATCACTTGAATAAAAAATTATATTTGAGAATAAGAGAGGATAGAGGATCCAAATCTAATATTGAGATCCTCCAATAGACAGAGGTTCAGAATATGATCAAATGATATGTATATAACATTTATAATGGGGGTCAGGATTTTAATTAAAATTTTCATGGGATTAAAAACCTCTTGACTTTTTTTCCAGGGTTATTCATGTAAAGACCCCAAATTCTCAGACATAAATATTATATCTTAATAGATGAATATTCCTTACATAACATAACAATCCATGTTAGAGTGATTTTGGTATAGTGACATTAGAAACATAGAAACATAAACACCTAGTTAGAAAAATCTTCCCCAACTAATTTATTTATATCTAGATCCCTTTTTAAAGTTATCATACATAAAAACATTCTTCATAACCTATGTAATAAAACATTATAAACCATGATATCATATTCATTTTAAGGGTAAAAGGGTTATATCAATAACATATAAGAATATTATGAGCTTAAGGGTATGAAAGGATCTGTTTAAAATTTCGAAAACATACCATACATATCATATATACCATAAACTATAGTCATGGAATAAATAGTTGTTGATCATATGATAATAATAAATATAGAATCAAAGTACATAATCCATGAGAGAATAAAATTGGCATAAAACGTAGATTTGTGGTGTACAAATAATAATAGAAAATCCTATTTCATGTATATCCACTAAGATATTAATAACATGTTAATCTTTGGTTAACCACCCATTTAGATTCTTTGGGCTTCAATTAAGATCTCATATACCCAATTTTCATATTAGGATGACTTCTTATACACCCTTTAAACTCATAATAAATTAATCATTATCTAATATGTTTTGATGGAGATATAGGATCCAACTATCACATAAAACATATATTTTTATGCAATAAGATCATAAAACATTTATCATATCATAACTCTTAAAAAATGGGTTTCCTAAACATTTCTTCATAGCACAACCCTTAGAAAAAACAAGTTTCATAATATCATTAATTATATAATAACCTATGGAATAGGAATGGGATTCATAATTGTCTTTTCATGATAAACATGAAAAATATAAAGAATGAATAAGGACGGTAAAATTGAATCATAACCCTAATAAATTTTAAGTAACATCAACCGATTTCATTTTAGATGAAAAATAATTTTTAATGACCACTTGGTACATTTCATTAGGAAAATAGGCTCTCAAAATTGAAAATAATTTCTTAAAAGAAAAAAAATTAAAAATAATTTCTATTGAAAATAACCTTTTAATATTATATATTAATATTTAAATCATTGATCAGTCATGATGACAGAAAACTCCATTCATGCTTTTCAGGTTTCAATACAATGAATCCTTTCACATTTTTAATAAAAGTTAAAATAATATCATTCAAAAAAGGAAAGACGATCCATTTTAAACAATTTCATGAAATGTTACCATATGGGTAAAAATAACTTTAACCAGTAATCATAGAATAGTAAAACCAATCATTGAAATGCTTTTATAATACATGGACATGGAAGAAAAATGTTTTTCAATTGAAGAGAAAAATAATGTCAATTTTTTTAAAAAACATTATTTTCATCTCTTGAGTAATTAAAAATATTAAAATGAAACGAAAGAATCTATTATCAATAAATAAATAGATTATAATAAAATTCATATCTTTTTTGTGAGATAGATCATAATATATCATTATTAGAATCATAATCAGAGACAATCCCGATAAACAATGATATTGTAACATAAAATTATTACCAATTTAGTAATACTTGTGAGGTAATACCCATGAAAAATGAATTGAAAAAATTATATACCATGAGTGAAGATAAATTTATTATATAAACTATCAAATGGATGTGTATACACCTCATTAATTAATATAGTTTTATAACATAACTAATGTCCTAAATAAGAAAATTTTAGAAGAAAATCCCTTACCATAAGTATCAACCTCCTTCATAAATAATTGTACCTACTATATAATAAATACAAGTTTATTATTAATATATTAAATTAAAATAGTCATATGTATCATAAAATATATGATATAATTATGACCTTATATTAACAATTTATTAACAATTCCTTGTTAATATCTCATTTGGGGTAATAACTACTTTGATATTTATGTCCGATTTGGTTTGGTATCTTTAGTCATTTAATTTTTATCTTGGTTCCATTATCTCCATAATTCTAACCATAATATTATTATCACATATTTTAATTATATAAGTTTTTAGAGTAATATATTAATGTTGTAGATATAAAATGAATTAGACCGTTTGTGGAGATGATAAGTTGTACGTATGCATGGAAGCTATTTATATTTTAATGAAGGGTGAAATGAAGGGAAATAAAATAACATATTACCTTTAAAAAAATTTATGGTTCATATATATCACATAAATTCAATAAATTTACCCTTATTAACATCCAAGTAATTCATATGTGAAAAATGAATCACATATCTACACGAGGTATCAATCCACCGTATACATGAGCTACAATATTGTATTCCTACCAAATGGGGTGTAAGAATGTATATATGATAATATAATTCCAAAAGTATAATAATATCATAAATCTCTTAGATAATAAAAAATACATCATTATTTCCATTTGTGAGAGGTTGTGATTGAAAATGATAATCTTCAGTTTGCAAGATGGCAGCCTGCTGTACAAATGATCAACAATTTTATTTCCCATTTGATGGAATATGAGAGAGATGTATGTAATGAAATTAACATAACAAAATTTCAGTATATGGTAGATAATTTTCCTAAAATATTATCATATTTTAATAACATTTTAAGGAGCTATAATAAGACATTAAAGAAAAATAAATGTTTAAGATTTTTACCTCTTCCTCAAAAAACCCCTTTAGGTTTATAACTAAATCTTTCCTAGGAGGGAATCCTAATAAAAGAAAGGAATATAGGATGTGGGGATGGAATTAAGGACTATTTTTTTCATAGTTATTGACTTAAAAAAAATTTATGGATATGTGAAGAGGAGAAGATAGGGAGTGACCATTATTTAGTGGGGGAGGAGACACACATAGAATATTCGAATAGAATAAAGTGTACCCACGTTTTTCACATGAAAAAAGACTCCAAAATGGGTAATTATCAAACTTCAGAGGTTATATAGTCTAAATATTTCCATAAAATGGTGTTTTTGGGATTTTTATACGCCATTTTATACTTATCATTTTAGTTTAAACCAATGGTAAACCCATTTTAACCTCAGTTGTAAGAATTAATTTTTTTTATTTTTAGAATTCATTTTGAGAAAAACAATTTGTTGAACATAATATATAATATAAATTATATAATTAAAAATATGAAATTAATTTTTGAAAATTCCATTCATAGAGTTAAGAAAAATGAATTTAAAATTTACACCACAAATGCGTTGAGAAACCAAGTTTACAAAGAAAAAAGTTTCCAAACATTCAAAGACAATTATTTCAAAATTAATTTTGAAATTTATTCAATTAAATATATTATATTAAATATAATATAATTGGTATAATTTAAAATTTGAAAGTTTTTTAAAAAAAATTGAACCGTTTAAATTTTTTAATTGAAAATAATTTTGTAAATAAAAATCGGGAACTTTCACAATTTATTGAAAATTAATCTTTTTAAAAAATACCAAAAAATTTCCCTAATGAAATTTTAACATGTTAATTCCAAAAATTAAATATATATTATAAAAATAATTTTTAAAAAATTTCAAAAATTACTTTTATTATATTTTCAATAAAATTAATATGAATAATTTTTTTGAGAAAAACATATTTTCAATGTATATAAAGACTTAAATAAAAATTAAATACCTTTTTGTAGAACTATTTATTTATATAAAAAAGAATACATTGTTTTAAAAATGTGTTTATTCATATTCATGCTATCAAATTTAGTATCTATGTAATAATTATTTAGTTTGAATAATGTTATTAATAGTTTTTCATATTTTGTTAAAACTCGTTGTTTCATGTAACACAATATATCAAATAAATTAAATTCATTTGAAAAAAATTCATAAAATTATCATGGTGTTACAATTTACCCCCATTAAATTAAATTTATCCCTCATAATTCGTCACTTTAATACATGAATTTAAGGATACTTGTACCTCATCATATCCACTGGTTCCTACATAGCTTCTTAAAATTAGTGGCTTCACTACAAAACATTGACCTGGTAAGTGGTCTGGTTTTGATGAACATTATATCTATGATGCAACATCTCGACTTGTGGTTCCTCATAAGAAAGATAATTCTACAGTGGTATGAAATCAATGTTTATTAATTATGATATATCATGTATTTAATTCTTCAGGATAGATACAACGAACACATCGTGAACCAAAGAGAGGTTGGGTGGAAGCAGATAACAATATGCTGTAGTCCCGATACGATCTAGAATTTTATCAGAAAAAATGTACCCAGTGATCAGTTTTCCCTTATTTCAAAATCTTATTACCATATTCTATGGATAAATTTTTATAAACAACTTTTCACAAACATTAAAATCTATATCACACCGGTAATTGTCATTGTAACATTTCTACAGACCTTATATTCAAATTATGTGATGCTGAATTGCTCTAACCTTATATTCCATTTCTTCAGCTATATTAAGTCCCAATATCATTCCTTATACAATTTTAGCTATGTAAATTAGAGTTATAAGTTTATTTCAATATATTGGTTCATAGGGATCCATCTAAATTCTTTAGCGAAAACAATTTTTGTGAGAAAACTCAACTAGAGTAAGATATTGATACTAGACACATTTTAAATCCATAGAATATAAAATCAATATATCCTCTATGGTTTAAAATTTTCTACCAGACTTCCCATATTTATTAGGATGATAAATAGTGTTTAATTTCAACTTTATATCAAGATCTTGTAGATGTCCTTACCAAAACATTGAGTTAAATCTCAGATCCTGATCAAATATAATGGAATGTGGTACTCCATGCAACCATAAAACATCCTTAACAAATATCATGGAAAGATAATATAGGGGAAAATATTCTATAATTTTGATAATGTATGATGAATTTTGACTGTGATCGACTAAAACACATATAGAATTAATCCCTTTAGGAATTTTGTGGTGTTCGATAACAAAATACATGGTAATGTTCTCCCATTTCAAAACCAATATGGGTAATGTTTATAACATTCCCTTATAATTTTTTATCTTAGTCTTAACTTGAAGGCATTCCATGTATTGAATGTAAACTTTGGAATATATCTCTTCATTCCATCCAACCTAAAATAATCATGAAAATCACTATAAATCATTTTTAATTCTAGTATGAGAAGACCATAATTAACTATGAGCCTCTTCGAAAATCCCCTTCTTGAAATCATGTATGGATAGAACACATAAACAGTTTTGGAACCATATCATCCCATCATAATCAAGGTTAACATTAGGAACATTTATCACCTTGTTTTGTAGCTCCGCATTGTCCTTATATTCCTTTTTAAACATCATTTCAATAGAATATTTAATAATTATTTGAAAAATATTATATTTCTCCCCTTACATTAATATTTCAAGATCCATCCTTTGAAAATCAATAATTATTTGATATTTTTGGTTCCTTTTCTTATATAATCTAGAGTGATCCTTTTGGATTAAATAACCCACCATCTTGTTTATTTTCTTATGGTGGAAATGTATTTACTAGTCATAATATTTAATTATCTCTAACTATCTTCTTTGGCACATGTTCAACTATTTATTTGTGAGTATATTCTTTAAACTCTTATGATTAGTGTACATATCAAACCTTTCCCTATAAATACAATTCCTGCATATCTTCAATAAAAAAATACTATAACTATCTATAAATCATGAGTTTTGTAATTTATCTCATGAAAATTCAATTTTCCTGAGGCATAATATATTACCACGTCATTTTTAAATCCCATGGTTATCTCTTGGATAAAAAATGTTCCAAAAATCAAATCAATATTTATCTTTCACATCATTTATACTAACCAAAACACCAAGTAGACTAGAGGTAGGTATTTCACCCTTATCTCCATTTAGTTGTGGGTTCATGCCCCATAACCTTGCCTAATGTGATAGGATTTCCTTCAACTAAGAAATATTTATATAATTCTTCTAAATTCCACATAAATACACCTAAAATACATAAAAGTAACCTTTATCCTAAAAGTTAATACAAAACCTAATTATTATAAATACCTTTAATCTTATGAAAAGATCATTCTACCACAAATAGTACTTCATGTTAAACATTATTCTAATAAAGTATCTACCAAAATTTTGTTAATCTCATTAAAATCACACTAATTAGAACCTAAAAAGGATATTTTAAAAATTTTAACTTATGATAAAACCTAAACATAAAAACCCATGACGTTATCCATAACATTAAAGTTAATCTTGAATGAATACATATATGATTCCAAAATTAACACAATATTAAGATGTTTCATGATTATTATAAACTAAATACCAATATTATAATACTTATAAATGATAATTCATGAATCAAAATGCATACACACTTCAATCATTTCACATAAACTGTTGGAATAACATAGGTGTTTCAATGGTCTAGGGGTTAATCCTTAGTTGGAGGCATTGAATTAGATGAATCCAAAGTTCCCCACACATAAGACGTCATATTACTAGGGAAATAATTTCTCTAGGACCATTATTTACACATTGAAAACATATTCCCCTCTATTTGATAAATTCCTCTATCTAATTCTTCCCACCATCAAGATATATATGAATCACAATATTTTTCCTCTACATTTGTTCCCATATAAGCTTTTAAATAATCCATTTTTTCACTTATTTGACATAATATTAATCTCCCTAATTTTTATGTTGTTAATAATATATTATTATAGCTTATTAGGAATAATCAAAATATCTTTCTCTACAGTCGTTATTAAATTTGGTTTCTGATAATCACTGAATTTTCCACCACATTCATTATTAACAAGATTCCTCTTGGTTCCAAACAATGAATAAAACCAAAAAGCATATTATGAGTCACAATAATAATATTGGCAGACTCAATAACCATTTAAAGTTATATATAGTATGTCTAGATCATGAAACTTTATTTCCATTATATAAAACCTTAGGTTTAACATTGGTTATTCATAGTAATTATTTTAATCGTTCATGATGGTTCATAAAGAATTTGTGAATTTAAAAATAATACTTGTAGATAATGTAAATTTAGGTGTCCAATATGTCCTTTTTTTTCATATACCTATTAATGCATGAATCAAGTATGAAATGAATTTTTTGGAGTTATTACCCCAAGGTACATTTTTTCAAGAACCATTTCCACTTTTAGTATCATGGCAAGGATGTAATTTCTTGGAAACCAATTTCTCTATCCTTCACCAATATTCCATGATATTTTTCTATACATACAATTATGCTTATACGTATCCTTAGATAAATTACTTTGGACCTCAATAATGTTTTCTTATCCTAGTTTCCAATGGATAACTGAACCTAACACTCATACCAACTATAATAACCCAAAATTCTCATACATAAATATTAAATATTAATAGATTAATCTTCATTACTCAACATAATGATCAATTCTAGAATCATTTATGTCTAGATTTATTTGAATCTTGGATAAATAAACATATAGTTCAGAGATCAACTACATATTCTCCCAATAATTTCATCATATATAGCACGATTCTTTAAATTTATATACAAAAAAAATTTATTCGTAACATTGGGATAAACAACATAGTAAAGGGTCTGATAAAATTTTTGGTAAGGTTAAACAAGGAAGATATCAATGATCACTGAATAAAAACGTGAGAATAAGGGTATAAAAATATCTATTTAACATTTTAAATCCATACCCTATATATGATAGATCATAAACATGAGTAATGGAAAAAATCAAGGAATTTTATATGTTGTGAATCATAAAGGAATCAATGTACATAATATATTAGAGTATAATATGGGAATACAAAATAGATTTCTTCCATACACATAGTCATTGAAAATATTGTGTCAAATATATGCAAGGACATTCATAACATTTTTCCATTAGAAAAAAAAACATGTTTACCTACTTTAGTCTTGGTATAACATCACCTTTACCTATATTCAGGCTTGGGATAACCTCATTTATAACCTCTTTCAGGCTTGGGATAACCTCCCATATACCCTTTGAGCACATATAACATTAGACATTACCCAATGAATTGGAGGGAGATATAGGTCCCAACCATCACATAAAACATAATCTTATGTACAAAAAAATAATAAAACATTCCAAATATCCTAATAATTGAAAATAAATGTGGTTTATAAAAATTTATCATAGAAAAACCATGGAAAAGAAACAAGCTTCAAATTTTTATACCATTTCATCATGGCATAACCCATGGAAAAGGAATGATTTTCTTAAAAATATTGTCATAATAGATATAATAAATCTATATAAAGAATATGGATGGTAAAATTGAATAACATCCCCATTAAAATAAAAGTAATATCCAATAATTCCATCATACATGTAAAATTATTTTGAAAGTTCACTTACAACATTTCTTATTAAAATAGCCTTTAAATTTTGAAAAACAAATTTTAAAATAAAACACGTTTTCAAAATCCTTTTATTTTAAAATAACCTTAGTGAATTATTATGTAGTATTTAAATAATTTAAAATTCATGATGGTGGAAAATTCCATTCATTCCATAAATGTTTAATAATAGGTATTCCTTTCAAATTTTTGGAAAAATTGAAAATAAACTCATTCAATAAAAAATAAGATGATTTATTTTAAAACATTATATAAAAATTGAAAACATGGATAAATATTTATTAAAAAAAGTATTGAATAATTTTAAAATAATTAATTTTTTAAAAAAACATGTAAATGGAAGAAAAAGTATTTTCAACCCAACATATAACTATTGTTAGTTTTTCCATAAATAATATTTTTAACGTATGGGTACTTAAATAAAGGAAAATGAAAATAATAAATTTATTATCAATATATAACCATAGTATTATGAAATTTAATATTTTCTTGATAGATATATTATAAGATATCATTATCGGAAACTTAATTTAAACTATTTCGATAAACAATGGTATTATAACATAAAATTACTTCCAATTTTGTAACATTTGAATCGTAATCCCAATGAAAGAAGAAAATAAAAGAAAAAATTATATATAATGATAAAAAAATACATGGCATAACTTATCAAATGGTTTTTATATACACCTCATAAAATATGATAGGTGTATAAGATATCTTCTGTTCTAAAGAAGGCAATTTGAGACAAAAATACCTTACCATAAGTCTCGACGTACTTCATAAAGGTTTTATACTCCTATATAAAGGATTATTATAAAAATATTACATAACCAAAATAATATATATCATACCATATATTATTTACTTATGAAATTTTGTTACCATTTTATTAACAATTTTTCGTTAAAAGCGTGTTTCAGGTAATACCAACGTCATTTTTTGGTACATTTTGGTTTGGTATCTTCTGAAATTTCATTTTGATTAGGGTGAAATCATCCATATAATTTTAAATATGACATAAATATCATATATATTCATTATATAAGTATTAATAGTAATCCATTAAATTTTAGGTAGAAAATGAATTTCATCATTCAAGGAAGCAGTATGATGTATGTATGAATGATTGTTGTTTCCTTTTTCTCAATTTATGAAACTAATGTATGATAAATAATATATTACTTTTATAGAATCAGTTTTATTTAATATATAGTCCATATTTTAATTAATTTTATCCTAATTTCATTTTAGGTAAATCATAGGTGAAAAACAAGTCACATCGCTTCATAAGGTGGTTGTCTTCCACACACTTGATCGCTGTTATCATATTCCCATGGAATGAAATGTAAGAAGGTATATATGAAATTATTATTATAGAATTATAAGAATATAGTAAATATATTATATAAATATTAAGTATACCATTATTTATAGCTGTAATGGTGATTATGGAAAATGAATAACATCTGTTTAGGAGGCGGTAGTCTGCCGTACACACGATCAACAGTTCCACTTACAATTTGATGAATAAAATATATATTTAGGTAGTTAAATTATCATAATAAAATATTTGTATATGGTATATAGTGGTGTTATTATATTATCTTATTTTAAGAACGTTTTAATGATGTGGAATAATAAATAAAATGAAAATATTATTTCAATAATTTTACCTCTTCAGCAAAGAATCTCTTTAGGTTTGTACCTAAAGACTTCATAGGAGGATTTACTAATAAAAATAAGTTCTATGTGATGTGGTGAGGGATGTATTGAATATATATGGGTAGGTATTGGTTAGAAATATGGTTTTGGAAGTGTGAATTAGAGAGGATATGGAGTGGAATTTTATTAGTGGTAAAGATGACACATGGAATTTTTTGAAAAGAATAAATTATACTAATATTTTCACAAGATAGAAGAATAAAAATTAGGTTATAACCTAACATTATAGGTTATAATAAAGAAATATGTTAACTTAATTGGTTTCGTACAAGTTTATAAGTCATGTAACCCCTTATCATTCAATTTTATCCCTTGGTAAAGTATTTTCTACCTTAACTGCATTAATTAATTTTTACAATATATACTAATTATTTTGAAATAAAATTAAGTTTAAATTATTTAATTATATTTATTATTAATATTATAAATATGAATCCTTTTTATAAAATTCATCTAAAATAATTTTTTTTTTTAATTTAAATTTAATCGCATAGATGTAAAGAAAGAATAGTTGTCCAATGAGAAAATGTTCAAAAATTTTAAAAGTTATTTTTATCAAAATTTAATATGAAATTATTTAAAATGAAATAAATTTAATTAATTATAATATAATTTAGATAATTTTACCTTTCATATAATTTTAATAACAAATTAAACCTTATGAATTTTTTAAAACAAAAGGGTTATTTTCAATAAAAACTAGTATTTGTCCCTATTCAATGAAAAATTAATCTTTTATGAAAAATAAAAAAATATCCATAAGATAATTTTGAATTGTTGATTATAAAAATGAAGTTTATTTTTTTCAAATAATTTTTGTAAATGTTTCATAAAATCATTTGATTACTTTTTACAAAAATAAATACAAATCAATTTTTTGGGAACGAGAGTATTTTTCAAATAATATAATATCATTACTAAAAATTAAGTATTTTTATCAATATTATTTCATTATATAAATTCATTATTCTAAATTATTAAAATTTGGATATTTCAATTCATTCCACCATATTTAAACACTACTTAATAATAGTTGTATTAAAATAATAATATTAATTGTTTGTCATGGTTCATTAAAATTTTGTGCTGTGAGTAGCACAATCTTTTGAAGAAATAAAATTCCTTCAAAAATAATCATAAAATTTTAGGATTCTTAATTTTCCACTTATTTATAGATAATATTTCACTATTATTTATTTTTAATAGTATGTATCATGGTTAGGCTACATTGTTAGAGAAACCATGCAGCGACCGTCCGCTACATCTAGGGCCACTAAAAAGGGGTGTATGGTCTGGATACAAAGTTTTAAAAACCATGAACTAACAATGAAATAACCTATTTTATATATCCACATAGTTTTGAGAGGATTTTTCATAGTTTGGGATAATTATGTTTCATCCATGTTCCCACTTCACGAACCTCAAATGAGGAATACAGTTTCCTAAGATGAACTGCATAGGTTTCCCTAACTACGTGTGTAAGGAGCCAGCCTTAAATATAACATAATCTTGAATTAGTTTAATAATTCAAATTGAAGATATTTTCAGGTTTAGATATTTAGAGAATTAGGTCACCACATATATATAACAATTTTAATATTACATGTAGATACTTCTACTCAGTACCAATTCTTTTCATAAAATAATAACTCTTAAAAGAAAAGAAACATATTTTGTTCAGTGTTTTAATCATCATGACTTTTCCTTGATCCCATAAATGACTATATTCCACTTTATGTCAAGTTAAAGTAATTTCAAAAACCTGGGATGAGCATAAAAATCTCAGTAAAGGATACACAAAGAAGGAAATCTCTTTGTTTTTCAAAACAACAATTAAACCATGAATAATTTATGATAAGTAGTAATTTTAACATTTATGAAGTAGTAAATAATCATCACCAAATAAAATAATTTTTTTACCCTTTTGTAATTTAAATATTACTATAAAACCATAGAAAATAATGAATAGAATATAAAGGTAACTTGGTACATAAACATACCTAAATGGAATAACCGTACGGTTGACTTCCACACATATCACTAAATGAAATAGCCATATGGACGAATTCCATACCCAATTCATTGGAAGTTATAAGGTAACCACCCATCATGGTTTATCATGGCACCACCCATCCTTTGGTTTATCACATAACCACCCATCAAATGTCCAAGTACCATTATAAAATCATTACACATAAAATATTTCAAATATAAAAATTTAAGTAATAACATTTCATTTGAAATAACAAGAAATAATTTAATGATATTGAAATAATAAATCCATTTCAAAAACCATTTTCAATACCAAAACATCGAAAACCTGAATAAGGTGTTTCTTTTTTCATTTTCAAAAACATTAAGGTTTATAGAGAATGCCAAATAACGATTACGGTGGCGGAGATGTCATTGTTACCACACATGTTAAAAAATCATTCCTTCTGTTATTTAGTAAAATGAATCGTATAAAAATATTCCCTTTGAATTAATGTAAAATTCTAATGGTTTTATTATACGCTGTGTAGAATAAGGCTGGGTATATTATAAAAACATGCCCCAATAAAAGGAGATTGTGACGAAGTCCCGTACCTCAGGTTCAACATGAATTGTTTGTTATCTAATTTATTGAAAAATAAACATTAGTTAATTTATAATTTCTTAAGAACCCTTTTCAAGATTATTATTCTTATTATGTCACTTATTACCTTGCTGTAACAATTATTTAATTATTTGGTTTCATATCAGACATTTTGTCAATATTCGGAACATGAGTCAAAAATGAACTTGTTATAATTTGAAATTGTCCATGTGGTCAAATGTACATTATCTCCAAATTGATAATCATGATATCTATATCATATATATAAAATATAACCAGTGTATATGTATTTATAATAGTCCATATCATTTGGATATATGAAAATGCAATGCACCGTTTATGGAGACGGTAAGTCGTACGTACACAAGAATGCTACTTCCATTTCATTTTTATCATTTTTATGGGAATGAAAACCAAATGATACAAAGTTATATTATTATTAAATTATAATATAATATCTTATATATGTTAAGTAATTTCATTACCACTATCCTTTAAAAATTCCATGAATGGTATGAACGAGTCATGTCACTTTGAGGGGGCGGTAGTCCGCACTTTCTCAAATGAAATTATCATATTTACCCATTATGGAAACAACAAAGTTATGATATAAATGAAAAATATTGAAAAATAGAGACAATATAAATATAATATATCTAACTTATAAATATAGTACTATCACCATGTCCACCATGATAGGTGGTAAGATATAATTGAATAATCATCATTTCATGAAGCAGTAGTTCGTCATCCACAGAAACAGTGCATTCGTATTCATTTGATGGAGGCGTGTCATTGTGTAGATAGAATAATAATCATAAAAAACAGCCTATTATATTTAATATACTGTTTTTGTAATAAAATATTGGAATAAAGAGTGTTTAGGGGTTTCGAGAAGGAAAATAAAAGAAAAGAACTTGAGAAAAGACGTTACCTTTAAATTTGGTAACTCCCTTTGGATTGAACCAAAAGGCTTTCTTAAAGTTCCTTATTCCTAAGGTAAGGCATATAGGTGGAAGAGGGGGAGATTGGGAGATATTTTAGAGTATTTTGGACGATCCAACATGCTTGAGAGGTGTGAGTAAAGGGTTATAGGTGATGGATTTTTATAAGGGGGAGGAGGGGCTCTTCAGGAAAGTTTGAAATTATTATTTTATTACAAACTAAATTTCTGTTTCAAAAGGTCCCAAACTCATTAAATTCAAATATAATCTTACTATTATTCAAAATTATCACAATAAATGTTTTTAGACATGTTATTTATTCAAATTAAACCTTATCATTTAGTTTTAACCCTTAGTTAACTAATTTGACTCTTACCATGTCTTCTTGTGTATTCAATCTATATGGTTAATATAGTTATCATAAAATTCCAATAAAACCAAAAGTGGTAAATTAATAAAAATTTTAATCCTTATAAAATGCATTTTTTAGAATATTATATTTTTAGGATTAATATATCATGTAATAAAATATTAATTGATTTAAGAACTCATTTATGTCAATTTATAAACTATTCAGATCAAGACTTTAACATTTTCTATAACAACTGGATTCATTCTAAAAACCTACACTATTTAAAATATAACAAGTTATAATCATCCATAATATTCGTGGATGTCATAAAAAGTTTCAATATAAATTTATTTTAATATTTAAAATCGCATTTATTTAAAACATTCACAAATGAGTTAATTATTACATCATCATTGTGTCATAAATAAATAAATTTATTTTTTGGATAAAAATTATAAATATAATACTATGATTTATGAAATAATTTTATCTTTTGAATGAAAATTTATATTACAAAATATGACTTATATATCCCATTATAAAAATTGGTTTACTAATAGATATATGTTTATGTTACATTTTCTTTAACGTTAAATTAATTTTTATAAAGTGTCATTTTCACTTAAAAGTGGCTCCATGGGGTCCCAAAATTGACTCATGGATCACCATGATCGTAAATGTATCAACTAATAGGTTTAGGACACATTTTAGCTTAATTTTAAAATTATTATAATATTATTTGATACAATTATTTACTAGATTTACTCTTTAACCATGGTAAATTAAATATTTACTGAAGTTACTAATAACAATGTTTAAAAATAAAAATTACCTATTTAAAAAAAATTTAACTCCTGATTCCAAATATGGAATCCATTTTTACAAATTGAAAACACAAAATTTGTAGAAATTTATTTAAAATAAATCCCGTTGTCAAAACCAAACAGTGGGGTTTTATGAAATAATAACTATCAAAAGATTGACATTTTTTATATCAAATTTAAAAGTGGAATTATATCCAAGAAAAAAAATGGATTAAATGGTAAAAATATAATATAATTACAATTTAAAACAAACTAAAAGTATAATATAACTATATAAATAAAATATATTAAAATGCAATTTTGAATTAAAATGCAGTATTTTTCTCTATTCATCAAAAAATGATCTTTATCATAAAAATACCATAATTTTACCAAAAGAAAATTTTGATGTCCTATTTCCATATAAGAATATTATTTTTTCAAATATAACATATAAAAGTTATAAAAACAAGATTTAAAAAGGGTTCACCATCAAAAGGTCTTAAATCGACCATTTAATGAATATTAGAGTATTTATGATTAGAATTGGATTCATTCACATTTTAAGGCTTTAATTTTTTTGGATAAATTTAAATACATTTAACAAACATGTATAATCATATTTTAGTTAGTTCTATTCATTCTATCCATTACAATGGCTAAGCGTTAACTACTATTTAAAATAATAATAATATTTTATTAATTTCCAGTATAACTCAACTTTGTGTGAAACTTAAGATTTCCAAGAATCATGTTATTGCGTGATGAGTATGATATCAGACATAGCATCCCTTTTAAAGTAAAAGTAATATTTAATTCAAAAATATTAACAAATATGAAAATGTCATATTCTTTATTTACCTAGGATGTTACATCCTTCCCCCCTTTTGGAAAATGCATCCTCACAATTTTAAAATTGGGAATGGAAACTTCATTGAAAGTCCCACATCGTAAAAAGAGTCAATAAATCCATCACTTTTAAAGGAAAAAATATAATTACAAAGGTCATCCAAAATAACCTGTACTAGGATTCCATATAAAAAAACATGGATATGGAAGAGAAACAAACTATCATATATTAATAGAGAGTCATAGAGATCTTGATCACAGAAAGTTAACCACCACAATACCATAAATTTGTGGTTGGGTAAAAGTATGATGATAAAAGAAAGTGTATAACATTTTTTCTTCAATATCATTTTCATAGAGTTGAATAATTTTATTTCTTCCTAGAATAATATCATGAGGAAATATACTTACTTGAAAAGTAGTGTTTCATCCTTTAATAAAATTTCTACCACAAACTCATCATTTCTCCTAATGATGATCATTCAAGATGACTTGGTCACATCTGAAGTGCTAGAATCAGCAACTACATAATCACATTATCTAAAAAGATGAAATATATAATTCCCCTATCTTTAGACATTAAGAAAAACTGAAATGGATAGAACAAGATAAGATAATCCCCAAAAGGATAATATTTTATAAAAATAAATTCTATTATTAATTTTCAAATTTCAATAAACAAAACCCAAAGTTCCACAAAGACCATTCAATAAACAATTGTCCTTAAAAATTTTCAAAATAATCCAAACTACATTTGAAAACCATAATTCAAAAGGATTTGATCACATAGTCTTCCAAAAAAATATTAACATTTTTCTCCAAGAAACATTTGCTACTCTAAAAGTTTCATACTGAAGTGTTATTAACATAATCAGACATTATATATGATAAGTTAATCATTTCCATAAATAACCCAAATAACCATATGTCCACAATAAAAACATATATTCTTCCAGAATAAAATTTCAACCGTTACTCCACAAATTAGATCCCATATTATTATATTTTATTTATTCATATTGTGTTCCCAAAAGAGGGAATGTATTCCAAAATAACCTTTATCACTTAATCACCAAATAAATTTACTATACTAAGGATATCCATTTAATAAAACATATGTTTTCCAAATAAAATTAATCTTGATACATAAAATCATTTAACTAAAAAAACTAGTCATACTAACCAGGGACATCACGTAGTCCAGTGGCAGGTGATAAATCCAAATCACACTTTGGTTGTGGGTTTGATTCCAATAGCTTGGTCTAACGCAATGGGTTGTCACACAGTCTTCTTGTTGTCCTTTTTACAAAACCATATCATTCTTATAAAATTATCAAGAAAAAGATAATTTCCACAAAAATTACCATAACTTTGTTTGTCCTCAAAGTTTATCTAATACATTTCATTTTGCATCCAAAAATGTAATAACCTGTAACTGCCTCAAATTTAAGGATCATGTAAACCTAAATGGTTCTTTATAACTATATACAAAAAATAAAAGACAATTATTCCTTAATAAAATCTTCACATATCAACCTTCATGGTTACACCTACTAGAAAATGTCTTCCAAAGTAATCCCATCATCAAAAGAGCCTTAATAATTTAAGAATTTCATCATCCTAAAATCTCATATAACTCTTGAATCTCATATGTGTATACTTCTTACTCATTTAAAATTATTCATGATCCATTAAACATTCTTTTACAACTTATTCCTTAATACTTCTTTCCAAAAAACAAAATAATGAATAATATCCTAATATTGAATAATTTAAAAACATCTGCAAAGAAGTAATCCATACCTTTCATTGGTCATTGTCTATCTCCTCATCCTCAATTAAAATGGAATTAGGAATTGGTAAACATATATTTGTATGATCCTACTGATCCAATTCCTAAACCTTCTTCATAGGACATCTATTTGAATAATGAACATGCACACCAAATTTAAAACATTCAATTGATCCCTCGGAAAGAAATTGTTTCCCTTTCCTGGATTTAACTGGACACTTCCTTTTTCCATGGAAGGTTCTTGCTTTATGATCTTCAATACAACATCTATTTCATATTCTTTTCCATTTGAATCACTTTCCTAGGTGTTTCTTTCAACATCCTAGACACATAGTTTTTTGAATATACTAACCTTTATGATTATTTCCTGACTTCCATTGGGATTAGTTTCAATCATATATGATTCCTTAAAAAATCTCCAAGGTTTATGTGGTCAATCATGAATCCAGATAGTTGGTTAAGAATAACCACAACAGTTCTCATTGTAGCTCCCATTTCATTCAATTTCTTACTCAGAAGACCATCACAGTTTTCTTCACATCCATTGTTACATTGGATCCTGCTAGATCCATCCATTTACTATAACAAAAAGAATCAATTTGATTATATCAGTAAAATCATCATATAATATCTTATGAGTATGGTAAACACAAAGATATACTTATTCATGTTATCTTAAACCCATTCATATATCTAAAATAACTATGACTCTTTCTAATATTCTAACCATTATGGTTATGTCACTTATGCTTAAATAACACCCTAACCTCTAAAGGTAACTATACCAACCTCTAATGCCAACTGCAAGGACCCGAACATAAAGATAACATATTATTGAATTAAGTTAATAATTCACATTGAGTATCTCTTCAGGTTTAGATCTTTTTAGAATTTGGTGAAAACTTATAAATAATAATTTGAATATTACATGTAGACACTTCTACTCAGTATCCATTTTTTCATAAAATAAAAACTCTTAAAAGAAAATAAACATGTTTAATTCCATGTTTTAATCATCATTATTTTTCCTTGAACCCATCATTTACCCTATTACACTTTAATTCCTATGAAAAAAATTTCAAAAAAATGGGATGATCATAAAAATCTTAGAATGGGATACACAAATAAATAAAATTGTTAGTTTTTCAAAACAACAAATAAACCCTGAATACTTAATGATAAGTAATATTTTTTCACCATTATGAAGTAGTAAATACTCTTCACTGAATAAAAGATCATTGATTACCATTTTTAACCAAAATATTACAATAAATTCCATAGAAAATAATGTATAGAATATGATGGTATATAGGGACTTAAACATACTTAAATAGAATAACCATACGGTCAACTTCCACACATATAACTAAATGGAATAGCCATGTGACCAACTTCCATACCTAATTAATTGGAGGTTATAATGTGACCACCCTTATTAGTTTATCACGACACCACCCATCATTTGATTTATCACATAACCACCCATCAAATGTCTAAGTTCCATTATAAAATCACAACACATAAAATATTGAAAAAATAAACATTTCACTAATAACATTTCATTTGCAATCAGAAAAATAATTTCAAGATATTAAAATAATCAATACATTTCAAATACCATTTTTAATACCAAAACACCAAAAAACAGAATAAGTGGTTTTCTTTTTTCATTTAAAAAAACATTATGACTTATAGAGGAATCCAAGTAACGATTACAGCGGTAAAGATGTCATTGCCACCACATATGTTAAAAACATTCATTTTTTCATTTAGTAAAATGATTCATAGAAAAAGATTCCCTTAGAATGAAATTAAAATTCAAAGGGTTTTATTATACATATTGTAGAAGAAGGAGGTTTATATTATCAAAACATGCCTCAATAAAAGGATATTGAGACGAAGTCCCTTACTTCGTGTCCGACTTGACTTGTTCGTTCTCTAATTTCCTAAATAATAATATTAAGTTATTTTCTATATTGTTAAGAACATTATTCAATTTTATTATTCATTTTATGTCATTTATTACCTTGATTTAAAAATTAGTTAATTTTTTGATTTCATATCAGAAATTTTGTCGATGTTTGAAACATTAGTCCAAAATGAACTTGTTATAGTTACAAATTTTCCGTGTGGTCAAAAGTACATTATCTATAGAATTATATTAATGATTTATAAATAATATATATCACATATATCTAGTAAATATTTATTTTTAATAGTCTATATCATTTGGATATATGAAATAGAAATGCACCGTTCATGGAGACGGTAAGCCGTACGTATGCATGAACGCTACTTCCATTTCATTTTTTTCATTTTAAGGGAAAGAAAACCAAAGGATATAAAGGTATATTTTTATTCCATTATAATATCATACTTTATATACTTTAATTATGTTCATTGAAAAAATAATTTATACGTTCCATGTACGTAATGAATGATTCATATCACTTTGAGGGCACTGTAGTCCGCACTTTCTCAAATGAAATTATTGTATTTACCCCTTATGGAAACCCTAAAGGTTTGATATAAATGAAAAATATAGAAGAATATAGAAAATATAAATATAATATATATAACATATTAATACAGTTCCATAATAATGGAAACCATGAGAGACGGTAGGATATAATTGAACAATCATCGTTTCGTGAGGCAATAGCTCACTATCCACAGAAACAGTATGTTTGTATCCATAAGATGGAGGTGTGTGGATGTGTTGTTCAAATACTCATCATAAAAAATACCTAGTATATTTAAGATACTATTTATGTTATAAAATAATGGAATAATGATAGTTTATGGGGTTGGATAAGGAAAATAAAAGAAAAGAACGTGAGAGAAGACGTTACCTTTAAATTGGGTAACTCCCTTTGGTTTGAACCTAAAGGAATTATTGAAGTGGATTATACATAATGTAAGGCATCTAGGTGGAAGAGGGGGATGTTGGGAGCTTATTTTAAAAGATACTAGATGATCAAAGGGGGTTGAGAGGTGTGAGTAATGGGTTAGAGGTGATGGATTTTTATAAGGGGGAGGAGGGGCTTTTTAAGAATGTTTGAAAATATTATTTTATTATAAACTACATTTCGGTATAAAAAGATCCCAAAAAAATTAAACATAATGTTAAGATAACTATTATTCTAAATTTTCTCAAACAATAGATTTTAGACATGTTTTGGTTTCAAATGTAACCTTATCATTTAGCTTCAACCCTTAGTTAACTAATTTGACTCTTACCATGTTTTCTTGTGTATTCACTCTATATGGTAAATACAGATAAAATAAAATCCCAATTGAACCAAAATTGGTTAATTAATTTCATTCTAAATCATATTTAAGTAATGTTTCTAAATATACTTTTTTAGTATTATTATATCAATTAATAAAATATTATTTCATTTAAAAACTCATTTTTGTCAATTTATAAACAAATCGTAACAAGACTTTAAAAAATTCTATAAAAACTTGATTCTTTCGAAAAACCTACATTACGTAAAATATAAAAAGTTATAATCATCCATTAAATTATTTTATGACATAAAAAGTTTCAAAATATTTTTATTTTAATATTTATAATCGCATTTATTAAACACATCCATTAATTAGGCAATCATTACATCATCATTGTTTCATAAATAAATTTATTCATTTGATGTATGAAATTTATAAATAAAATACCATGATTTATGAAATATTTTTATATTTATAATTACTATTTATAGTCGAAAATAACACTTATATAACAAATTATAAAAATTGTTTTAATAAGGGATATATGTTTATATTACATTTTCCATAACATTAAATTAATTTTTATAAAGCGTCCTTTTCACTTACAAGGGGCTCCATGGGGTCCCAAAATCAACTCAAAGATGACCATTGTTGGAAATGTATCATCTAATAGGGTTCGTACACATGTTAGGGTAATTTTAATAATATTATAATATTTTTTTAACCTTATTTTCCAGATTTACCATTTAACGACGGTAAATAAAATATTTACTGAATATAGTATTCATAATGATTAAAAATAAAAGTTTCCTATTTACATAATTTGGAACTACTGATTTCAAATATGGAATCCATTTTTCTAAATTCAAAACAAAAAAGTTTCAGAAATTAATTTAAAATTAATTCACGTTGTCAAAACGAAATAGTGGGTTTTTAAAAATAATAACATTCAAAAGATTGACATTTTTTTATCTAATTTCAAAGAGAAATTATTTCCAAGGTACAAAATTGGATAAAATGGTAAAAATATAATCTAATTAAACTTTATAAATAATTAAAATTATAATCTAACTATATGAATAAATTAGATTAAAAGATAGTTTTGAATTAAAATGTATTATTTTTCATTATTCATCAAAAAATGAACTTTATCAAAAAAATACAAAAATTTTACCAAAAGTAAATTCTGATGTCCCAATTAGAAATAGTAATTTATTTTTTCAAATAGAAGATATAAAAGTGAAAAAACTAGAATTAAAAAGGTTTTTCCATCAAAAGGTGGTAAATCGACCTTTTAGAGAATATTTGAGTATTTGTGCTTAAAATTTGATTCATTCACATTTTAAGCCTCTAAAATTTATTGGATAAATGTAAAGACATTTAAAAAACCTATATAATAATACTTTAGTAAGTTTTATTCTTTTCTGACAGTACAATGGCTAGACATTAACTAATATTTAAAATAATAATATTATTAAATTATATTTCGGTATAACTCAACATTGTGTGAAACATAAGATTTTAGAGAAATCCCTTATTGTGCGTTGAGTTCACTATCATATATATCAACCATTTAAAATTGAAATTAATATTTAATTCAAAAATATTAATAAATATGAAAATTTTATATTCTCTATCTACCTGGGATGTTACAACGTGCCAACTCTGCCCAACCCCAAAACATCCCAAAACAATTCAAAAGACCCCAAAAACAGCCTATAAAAATATATAACCTAAGTAAGAATAAAAAATGGTTTATAAATACCTAACAGTTTGTAATAAGATGATATAGGTTATGAATATCCATGTGATTAAATTTTTAATTAGTTAATAATAATGTTTTAAAAAAATATTAGTCTACCACAAAAATAAAAGTTATAAAGTGATCCATTATTTTGATAAATTTGAATTTGTAAATATAATGAAGATTTATATAATGAAATAAAATATTCAACATAAAATCCTTTAGTCACAAGTTGGATTAATATATTTGAGTTATGAATTCGAAAACAATCATCATAACAAAGTGAAATTTCATTAAATTCATAATTCATCAATAATTCAAAATCAAAAATTTAAATTGATCCAATAATAATCAATGAAATATTTTCTTACAATAACTTCTCATAATATATATTAGAATTGGTATGGAAATAAAATTCCCATGTATACATTAAATGTTGACCATTTAATTTTTTCATACTCTTGAAATTTATATTTCTTTGGAACCTAAATTCATTCAATTAAAAAAAATTAAAAAATAAAATTGTAACAATAATAATAAAATTAAAAATTAATTATAAATAAAATATAATTAGTTATAATATTAAAATAAATTTTATATAATTTTTTCAACCAGTTATTAAGACCTAGAGATGTGATGACTACTTTCTTACAAATTTTTTATGTGTTCTGGGATTTCCATTGCACAACGTTGTTTGTGTATCAATGATTCAAACAAATGAATTACCATATTTATTAATAATACAGGAGACCAAACCTAAATTATTAATTTATCATTCACTGATAAATGAAAACTAACATTCCCTAGGAAAGAACCCATCAATGCAAATGTGACCATTTACATAAAAGAAAAGAAGTAAAATGATACACTATTTAAAATTCAGAGTGAAAACCTTAAAGGGTTATCCCTAAAAGTTAAATTATTCATATTCTAGTTTCAATCCATACATTAATGGATCAAAAAATAGTGCAAAACAAAAAAATGGATAAAAAATAAATAATGAAATATTTGAACATGACAAAACCCTTTGTAATAATGATATCGAAATACTAATAACCTAGTATGGCTTGAGATTTCTCAAACTACAGTTTTTATAAAAAAATAATTAACCCGGATTATTGAAATTTTTAGAAAATAAAAATAAAAATATTCCAAATATTATAGAATTATATTCATTAAATAAAAAAAACATCCCACACAAAAAAACATCATTATTACGGATATATTATTAAAAATTAGGTTGTTATATTTATGTTCAAGAATATGTTATTGGGTAATTGAATTTTTAATGTGCTCTTCATATCATTTTTAGGAATATTTTTATTCTTTTTCATTATTTATCCCACTTGATATGTTTTTAGTTTAATTTGTAAAAAAACAATATATAATTTTTATAATTACCTAATAATAATAATGGTTTGAATCTATGTTTGGGACAAGGTTCCTAAATTTTCAATATATGTGTCATGATGTGAGTCAATGTACCCTGATTTAGAATGGATCAAAAATGTGGTTGGACCACCATATATTTGGTCTAATAGACTCTATGTATGAACCATGGGCTATAGATCAAGGTCCTTTTAAAGGGATTCATTTTCTATAACCAAAATCTACATCCTTCAATTAGAAAAATAACTATTATACATTTATTGAAATCGGGTGGTAAATTCAAAATTTTAATGATGAATTTTTTTAGTCATTACCCAATTTTTTTGATATCCATCATTTAGTTTTCAGTAGAAATTTTATCACATTATTCACATAAAAACATTTATATAAGGATTCTTCTTGATAAAAAAATACTCTCTATACACAAAATGTATTAGACAAAAATAATCACCCCATTTGATTTTATTGACTAATAGAATTAGGCTATAATTTTAGCTATATGAACATGAAGGGAATCAATATTAAATGATACTTCACATATACAGGTGATAAGCCTCTATTGAATTAGATAACTCCTTGATTTTTATTAATTAAATACTGTGTAATTATTGGGGACAATGGATATTGTCACGAACCAACCCGGGTCCACCCTGAACAGGTCACCCGAGTCGACCCGTGGCATGGCTTGATGGGTGTTCCCGATCCTCGCGGGCTGGAAACTAGTGTCAGAAATCAAAACTAAATTTGTGGGAATGATTTAGCACATAAAAGGAATACAAATAAATAAATTAAGACTAAATAAAGAGAAAGAAAACTAGTAGCGACAAGAAAACAAGACTGCATATACCTCCATGTGACCTCTTGGTCACCTCCAACAACTAACAGTCTACCTCACACGGGAAGATGAAACAGGAACCTGAACCAAACAGCTGGACCAACATATGAAAAGGTACGATAGGCGTGAGCATTAAAATTCTCAATAAGAATGCTAAAAATGAACCACAGAATCCATGAATTTTCCAATTCTAAAACAGTCTAATCATACTAGTTTGAACTACAGTTATAAAAATAAGTTTTTCATATCTATATTGTCTTTTGAAAACTGAAAATCAGAAATCCATTACCCTTATAATTCAAAAACAAGGAATAGAAAGCAAAATAGGGACTCGAAGGAACTTTTCCAAAATAGCTACTTTGAAGTTCTTTTTAAAACCAACCATAAACACAAAACTTTTCAAATAAAACACCAAAACCAAGTTCAAGGGTATGATTCCACACACAGCAATGGAAATGGTACTAATAGTGCTCGTACCAAAGGATCTCATAAAACCTAGGAACTAGGAGGAAGACCAAAACGTACTATACACGTGACTCATCCTGAAGTCATACCTACTCTCGATGATTTAATAACGCCCCAATGCCTAGTGTTTCCCTGCATGGCCTAACGAAGGGGACCAATCACCTAGTAGAGTATAATCCATACTAGAGGCCACTAGTCAATGAGTAGTCTAATCTACTACAACAATCCTTCTCAGTAAACCCCCTTGCAATGCTATGTTTCCATTCTACGTTCACAAAGAGGTGTGCCACACATTCAAATAACAACACACATATACATATAATCTGGCACACAACACAAACCGACACCACCCCGACAACCTTAAGGTTAGTCTAATGCCTTAAAATAAATATTCTCAAAAGGATTCCCATATCGAGGACCCTCCTGTCACATGATCGACTGAAGAGGCAATGGGCCTAACAAATTTTTCCAAACACACAGTTTCAAATATACCAAACGGGCCTCATACAATTTACACACATCAACACTTTTGTAAACAACCAATCTAAAATGCGAAACGGACCATTAGGATTACCTCATCAACCATTTACCAGAAAATTTAGGAATGTTTCCAAAATAGTAGTAAACATCCTTTCTTACAAACATGGTTCGATGGACCAAAACGTGCCAATATCCTTTCACAGAAACATGCATTTACCACAACACGTCTTTAACAAAACATAAAAAAACAATAAACATTTATGAAATATTTTTGAAACAACGCTAAACACCAAAACATGTTTTGAACCCAATGGTTAATCCTTAAAAAACCCATTAAACACATGTTTTACAAATCACTTAAAGCAACACAAATAGTTTACTAGTCATTCCATAAAAAATCAGATAGTTCGTTAAAAAATTATATTAACAAATCAGACTAATAACACAAACTAGAAGATAATGTGTCAAACTACTTTTTAACCAGCCCAAAATAAAACTTGAAAAAACTATAGCGGGTTGGACAATTATTTTTCCAAGATAAGAATCTAGTAAAATAATTTTCTAAAAACATGCAAGCATTAAAAGGAATTATTTTAAAAAGGGAAAATATGGATTCACCTACCTCAAAAAAGTCCAGCCGAAAATTTATAACTCAAGCAATGCCTTGCTTGCATGCATGCACTTACAAGTATATCTTTCCATACCTGGGAAAATGCGTGCACACACATGGAAAAATTCTCGACTCCCTGCAAAAAATTTCGACACCCAACATAAAGTGGCACATACCGACACACCTCTCAATAAATCCAAGGACTCAGAGATATAAACACGGCCCAAAAATAAAGTGTTCAACAAAGAAAGGGATTAAAAACATCAGCTAGGACAACGACGGTGATCATGGGAACACGACAAGGAAATATTGCACACCAAAATAATTATCTATACTACAAATAAAAAATAAGGAATTCAAAACACAATAATGAAAATAAAATAAATGAGTGCGTGATACTAAAACCCACACATTGGATGGTGGCGGCGAACCTAAAAAACCTGCGGCAAGATGAGATCCCATCCAAATAATTATCTTCACTAAAAATAAAATATCAGGACTTCATAACTAAACTACATCACTAAATTATATGTGTGAAACACAAAAAAAAAAAATCAGGGTTTAGTTAAATTGAAGGAAACAAAAAAATTAGAAATAGATGCAAACCATGGTTTGATGAAGAGGGGAACCACGGCCTCAACAGAGCAAGGCCAAGAAACTTTACAATATGGTTCGGGCCACACAGAAACAGGGTGCGGCTAGAGTTCGGGTTGGCTGGTCGCGTGCTGAAAAGGGCGGAATAGAGCCCGAGGAGGGTCGTGCGGTGCAGGTCGAATATGAGGGAGAGGCTACTGGAGATCAGGTCATGCGTAGGGGGGTTCGGGCCACCGCCAGGAGATGCGGACTCCAGAAAACCAGGCGAGAAGGAGGGTCGTCGGGTTACTGCAGGTGGGCGGGAGTAGGTGCTGGCCGCAGAATAAGGGTAGAATTGAGGGAGTAAAGCACTGCCAGAGTGTGGCCTTGTGGGAGGCAGGAAAGGGTAGAGGGTGCGTGTAGAGAGGCGAGGTGCGACTATAGAAAGAAGGCAGGGAGAGAAGGGATAGGGTCCGGTGAGGCTATCGCCGCTCTAGCAGGATGGATGCGAGAGGAAGCTGAGGGTGAGGGGAGGCTTTGAGGGTGGATTGTGGATAGGGGAGGCGAGGGTGGTGCAGGTGAGTTGCGAAGGGAGGCCAGGAGGCTGAATCCAGAGGCGCTGCAGAGGGGTGCGCTACGGGATGAAGAAAATTAAGGGGAGGTGGTGGTGCAGCAAGGACCAAGGGGAAGAAGAAAAAAAATTTGAAGGGGGTAGGTTTAGGGTTTGAAAAAAATTAATAATAATAATAATAACATTAATAACATTAATAATAATATGTAATTATAATAAAACTAATAAATATTAAAATAAAAAATAATAGATATCATTTATCCATTTTGTTTTAAGTAATAATAAAAATAATAAAAATAATATCAATGTTACAATAATAATAATAGTAACAATATCAATAGAGAAATAATAAAAACAATATTAATAGCAAAAAAAGAATCAAATAACAAACATAAAGTTAATAAAATGGTAATTATATCACATTGCATTTTAAATAATAAGAATATTTATAACAACTTAATAATAATAGTATTATTACCAGATTTAATTTTAATAAAATAACCATTTGCGCGAACATATTCTCATTATTATAATTAAATCATTAACCTTGTTTTGTAGATACAAATTTTTTATTTGGCTTCCATTTTTGATTAAATTTATTTATTTAAATAATTTATTATTTATTTGAAGTGTCGCGCCACCACGCAATTACCAGGACCAAATTCACGGTCGCCGCTAACGGTGTGGTGACCGTGCACTAGCCAATGACCCACCAAAAACATAAAGCTTCAGAAAAGTTCAAACTGGGACCCAATTAAACCTCATCCAAACAATGGGGGACAGAAAAAAGAAGAAGATAACTGGTGTCCGTGGTTGGGGTGTGACAATTCCCCACACCATAGACACTTTCTACCCCCAAAAAGTCACCAATTCAACAGTTTTCACAACTTGATAGCATGTCTAGACAAAAAACATAGAGAACCGAGATCATCAGGGTGACCATTCCCCCGAAACGTCACACCCAAACAATTCAAGGAAATGCACAACTCGATGTTGAGGGGATAAAATGAGATGGTTCTCCCCACCACAAGAGTTCAATAAGAAAAACCCCCTGAAACACGAACAAAAAACCCCCATGAGGGGGGGGGGCAATACGGGAACACCCAAACAGAACTCATTCAATCTCTCTACATGGACATAACAAAACTCCTAAAACATAGATGATATCTCACTATGAAACAACCCAGAAACCTGAGGATGAGTAATGAACTCAAAACTTTCCCACAATCTCACGATACCAAACATTCCCCTAACGGGTATATCTATGACCAACTCAAAATCATAATGGGTCATCTTATTCAAGAGCCTAACACCATTCAAAGAGACCAAACAATTTAAAAACCACGCTGAGAGTATCTAAGACTACTTGGATTGTGGGAGAATGTGGTCATCGCGCCACCACAATAAGGATAAGATTACTAAAGTGACGAGAATACCAGCAACTCCTAACTGTGCGCAAGCTTCACCCCGAGACCTATGGCTGGGGCCCTGAAGACTGAAGCATCTTCTACCTCACAGTAAGGAATTTTCTTCCTGTAGTCCCTAACTCTTTCCTCACGAGTGGCACTTCTTCTAGAACTCTCCCCGGTGGCCCGAAAAGTCACACGGTAGGAAGACTTCAGAGGGATGTTACAAGGCAGCTTAGAATGCCTGAATTGGCCAGACTAGTGGTAGGCGAGAGAACACTCCAACAAACTGGGAGTTGGTACAGATGAATATCCTTTATCGACAGGGAATATTCACAAGAGACGACTCCCACCAACTACACCTGAGACTCTAACAATGATGATACATCCCAACTTTACTCATCCAGAACTAAACCCTCAAATAACTCTTGGATGGTATGATCCTTAACTACCCTGGGCGTTCCCAACAACCCTAAGACACACTATCTTTTTGAACTATACAACAACCTCTAACAGACATCGATTACCTCGATAAGCAGGAGACACACAAAAAAAACTAGGAATTGGGCATAACTCATTAACAAATTTTGGAGGCTTTCTGGGCGGCATACTCATAACAACACGAGAAAAACCATCGAAGACATCATCATGCCATAACTCAATCAAAGAAACACCACAAGACAAGGGAAACAAGCCCACAAGACAAACATATACAAACACAATCAAAAATCACTTTTCCAAAATAGTTATTTCTTTAAAAAATTAAAACTCACCTATGGAACCTAATGAACCTTCACATGTGTGTTCATTCAATATCGCTCACATCATCTGCAAACGAGTGCCCCTATGCACTCTCCGTACAAACTCATGCATGTGTGACCCTCCAGAAGGAGTTCCAAGGTTCAAACACTTCTTTCCTTACCAAATCCAAACACATACCATGTTGTTCCAAACCAATACAATATCTCTTTTAAAACCCACTTTACTAATTTAAAAAACAATTTGGAAGAAACCCATTTTTTCATTTCGAAATGAATTTCATTTTCAACACACACTCACATCGACCGAGTTCAAAACAAAACACAACCAACTATAAACAATTTGAATGATGAAGTAGTGTCTATGCCTAACCCAATAACATGGTGGTGAGTCATGCCCCCCAAGTAAGGAATAACATTAAGAGGAACTTAAACCGGGCACTTGGACTCCACATGGATCACCACCCCATGTGAGGCCGCAATGTGAACCGATTCTCCCTCATCGTCATCCCTCAATCCAAAACAACCTAAGAAAAAATTCTCAAATCCCGGACTACCCATGGTAAATCAGGTTTTGTCGCGAGTGGTGGTGATCAGGCACTGATCCATAACCTACTTCATGAGCCCCAACATTCCTAATATCCTTCTAACGGACACCCGAAATAACAAGAAACTCGCTTTGATACCATTTTGTCCCAAACCAACCCAGTTCGACCCTGAACTGGTCACTCGAGCCAGCCCGTAGCATTGCCCGAGCGGCGTTCTGGATCCCCACGGGCTGGAAACTAGTACTGGGAATCAAATAAATTAGGTGGAAACGATTTGTCCCATAAGGGGAAGAAAAATAAATTAATAAAGACTAAAAACAAGAGAAATAAAAGTAGAATGGGCATGAAAACAAGACTGCATATACCTCCATGTGATATGTTGGTTATCTCAAACAACTAATAGTCTGCCTCACACAGGCAGACGAAACAAGAACCTGAACCAAACAGCTGGACCTGCATCTAAAAATGCAAGATAGGTGGGAGCATTAAAATGCTCAGTAAGAATGCCAAAAATGAACCACAGAATCCATGCATTTTCCAATTCCAAAACAGTCAAATAATACTAGTTTGAACTACATTAATTAAAATAAGGTGTTCATATCTACACTGTATTTTGAAAACTAACAATCAAAAATCCATTTCCCTAATAATTCAAAAACAAGGAAAAGAAATCAAAAGAGGGACTCACACGACCTTTTCCAAGATCGCTACTTTGAAGATCATTTTAAAACCAAACTTACACACAAAAATTTTCTAAGAAAACACCAAAACCAAGTTCAAGGGTATGATTCCACACACATCAAGGGAAATGGTAATAATAGTGCTCGTACCAAAGAATCATGGAAAACCTAGGAACTCAGAGGAAAACCATAACGTACTATACATGTGACTCATCCTGAAGGCATGCCTTCTCCCGATGAGTTCATAATGTCCTAATGCTCGGTGTTTCCTTACATGGCCTAACTGAGGGGCCCAATCCCCTAGCAAAGTATAATCCATAATAGAGGCCAGTAGCTAGTGTGTAGTCTAAACTAGTGCAGCAATCATCCTTAGTAATCCCCCTTTCTATGCTAAGTTTTTGTGCTACGATCACAAAGAGGTGTGCCACACATTCAAATTACAAGCCATATATATATAATCCATCACATGACAGAAACCGGCACCACCTCAACCACCTCAAGGTTAGTCTCATGCCTTAAAATAAATATTCTCAAAAGGAGGCCAATACCGAGGACCCTCCTGTCACATGATTGACAGACGAGGCCAAGGGCCTAAACAAAGAATGGTTTTTCCCAAACACACAGTTTCAAAGATGCCAAAGAGGCCTCATAAAATTCACACACATCAAAACTTTTGAAAATATCCTATCTAAAATTCCAAACGGGCATTTAGGTTTACCGCATCAACCATTTACCAGAACATTTGGGAATGTTTCCAAAATAGTAATGAACATTATTTCTTACAATCATGGTCAGACGGACCAAAACATTCCAATATCCTTTCGTGAAAACATTCATTTACCACAAAAAACATTTACCAATGAATGCCAAAATAATAAACATTTACAAACAATTTTTGAAATAACGCTAAACACCAAAACATGTTTCGAACCCAATAGTCAAATATTGAAGAACCCATTAAAACCATGTTTTCCAAAACAATTAAAGAAACAAAAACAGTTTACTAGTCATTCTATAAACAAATCATATAGTTTGTTAAAAAAACAATATTAAAAAATCATACTAATAACACAAACTAGAATATAATTTATCAAACTACTTTTTAGCAAGCCCAATAGAAAACATGAAAACACTATAGCGGGTTAGCCAATTATTTTTCAATGATGCTAATCTTGTAAAATAATTTGTTAAAAACATGCAATAATTAACAGGACTTATTTTAAAAATGGGAAATGTAGATTACTCTACCACAAGAAAGTCCATATGAAACTTTCAAACTCAAGAAACACCTCACTTGGATGCACGCACTTCCAAGTATATATGTCCATACCTGTGAAAATGTGTGCGCGCACATGGAAACAATCTTGAATCCCTATAACAATTTCTGACAGCCAACATAAAGCGGCATAGACTGACGAACCTCTAAATAAAAACAATGGACTCAAAGATATAAACATTACCCCAAAATAAAGTGTGAAACAAAACAAGGGACTAAAAACATCACCTCAGAGAGCGGCAATGGTCATGAGAATACGACAAGGAAAGATTTCACGTCAAAATAATTATCTGTACTACAAATAAAATATAAGGAATTCAAAACACAATAAAAATAATAAAATAAATGAGTGTGTGATACTAAAACCCTCACTTTGGATGGTGGCGGTGAACCTAGAAAACATGCTGCAAGCCGAGAACCTATCCAAATAATTATCTGCACTATAAATAAAATATGAGGACTTCATAACACAACTAAGAAACTAAATTAAAAGTGTGAAACACTAAAAGAGACATCAAGGTTTAGTTAAATTGGAGGAAACACCAAAATTAGAAAGAGATGCAAACTGTGGTTTGACGAAGAGGGGAACTGTGGGCTCACCGAAATAGGGCGGAGGCACTGTGCAATATGGTTTGGGCCGCGATGAAACAGGGTGTGGCTAGAGTTCGAGTTGGCTGGTCGCGCACCAAGAAGGGTGGAATAGAGCCAGAGGAGGGTCGTGCAGTGACGGTCGAACAGTAGGGGGAGGCTACAGGAGATCGGGTCGTGTGTAGGGGGGTTCGGGTAGCCGCTAGGAGATGTGGCCGCCAAAAAACCAGGCGAGTAGGAGTTTCGTCGTGTTACTGCATGTGGGTGGGAGCAGGTGTTGGCCATGGAAGAAGGGTGGCATCGAGGGAGGCATGCACTGCCAAAGCGCGGCGCGGCGGGAGGTAGGCGACTGTAAGGGATGCATGCAGAGAGTCGAGGCGCGACTGTTGCAAGAAGGTAAGGAGAGCATGGCTGGGGTCCGGCGTGGCTGTCGCCGCCAGAGCAGGCTAGATGTGGGAGGAGGTTGAGGGCGAGGGGAGGCCTGGAGTGTGGCTTGCAGACATGGGAGGCGAGGTCGGCGCAGGTGAGGGGTGAAGGAAGGCCTGGTGGTGGAAGTCAGGCAGTGCTGCTTAGGGGTGCGCTACGCGAAGAAGAAAATTAAGGAGAGGTGGAGGCGCAGCAAGGACCAAGGGGAAGAAGAAAAAAAGAGAAGGGGGTAGGTTTAGGGTATAAATAAAAATAATAATAAAAATAATAATAAAATAACAACAACAATAATAAATAATAATAATAAAATAAATAAACAATAATAAATAATAATATTTATCATTTCTTATCCATTTTGTATTAAGTAATAATAATAATAATATAAATGTTACAATAATAATAATGGTAATAATATCAATAGATAAATAATAGAAACCATATTAAAAACAACAAAAGAAATTAATAACAAACTAAAAGTTAATAAATTGATAATTTTATTACATTTCATTTTAAATAATAATTATATTTATAACAACTTAAAAATATTAGTATTATTACCATATTAAATAATAATAAAATAACCATTTTCACGAACATACTCTCATTATTATAATTTAAACATTAACCTTGTTTTATCAATACAAAAAATTTATTTGGCTTCCATTTTCGATTAACATTATTTATTTACTTAATTTATTATTTATTTGAAGTTTCGCACCACTACGCATTCGTCAGGAACAAATGAATGGTCACCGCTAATGGTGTGGTGATCATACACTAGCCAAAGACCCACCAAAAACATCAAACTTAGGAAAAGATCTAACAGGGACCCCACTAAACCCCGTCCAAACAACATGGGACCGATAAAAGAATAAGATAACAAGTGTCTATGGTCGGGGTGTGAAAGATATGGGGAATAGAATGCACTTGAGATTTCTTTTTGGAAAGGAGTTGGACTACCATATAATGATGAACTATAGAATTAGAGGGAGAAAATAATATATATTAAAAATTTACCCCACTCAACATTTGATATAGCCTACCCTAAACATTCCCCACCCCATAATTAATGGAAAATTGTTTACCTTTCACCACAGCCTGAGGGAATTGATTCTCTATGGAGAAAATCAAGGATCTATTAATAATTGTAAAGTGATTCAATTTTGGTTAGAAAAAATATAATTTAAAACCCAAAACATAATATTTTTTATAATAACATAATTAAATAATTAATAACATGTTAAGAAACACTTATATATGTTTAAAATTTAAATAATTCATCAAATTCAATATTAATTATAATTAAGGGTTAAATTGATAAATAATATGACACAAAAATGACAATACAATCCTTTAAGATCAATAATAAATAATATAAGAAACCTAAAAATTAATTATATCTTATTAAAATAATATATTAAATTTCAACAATACAAGGATAAAAAACATCATTCCCAATAATTGGAATATTTTAAAATTAAAATTTATGATAATATTTTTATATTTAATTTTATGTTTAAAAAATAAAATAAAATAACTTTTTATATAAATATCACTTTAAAAAATTATTAATTTGAAGAACTATGGGTAAAAACTTCATAATATCGTTTCATAGTTGGAATATTTTTTGGTTTTGAAATTCATCCCACACCTATCCTTAAGGGAATTTTTTAAATAGATCCCTTCCCCAAGGGGAAAATAAGCATCCCTCCACTTTTCTTGTCCCTGTAATGAACGATGTAGAGAATTTTAATTGAGTTAGGGATAAAAAAGAAGTTCTAAAATTAGGATTGAGAATGATGCGGTAGTCTTATAGGCTTGATCATAATTATTTTAAACAATGAAAACGTACTACTATGGAATATTCAATCTAGGAATCTCTTCTATCAAAATAAATCACCATCTCATAATAAAATGTCTATATTTTTTCATTATTTATTATATATTAATAATTATTACAAAAGGGGTATATTCCACACTATTTTCATAGAATAACTAGAAAATGTTTATCGAAATACATAATTTTAAGGTTTGAAATATTATTAGATAAACCAATCAATAAAATTTCTCATATTATTTATTGATATAATATGAATAATTATTTCATTGGTTCTTCGTTATCTATTATATAGTATTTTAGTAACATAATAATGTTTTTTAGTATTTCAGATGATTAAAATTGATAAATAATTATTACCCTACTTATATTTCACGATAAATGATGTTCTTTACACACTTCCCTCATTTACTTTTTAAGTGTTGTATGATGGAATACCCTTAAATATTATTAATGAATTAAAGTTATAGCTGCTAATATTAATTATATTTAAATAATAAATATAATAATACAATGCAATAAACATAGGACAAAAATGAAAACCCACCCAATATTTTTTTTGAGGAAAATAATTTTAATAAAAAAATATAAAATTTGAATTTATTTTATTTCATGTTACAAAATAAATAATTTTATTCAATGATTCCATCATCATTATTTTTATGTTTATATAATTTTATTACTAAATTAGTACACTAATTGGGTAATATAATTTGACCTTTTTTAGAATTTTTTTACAAACTGTTGTACTCCAAATCTTTTTTCAAACATATAAATTTTCTGTTAAGTAGTAAAACAAAATATAATAAACATGCTTTTGGGGTGTGATGGTCGTCAACAAAACAAGCTAAAGGTTCCACACAAATATCTCAATTACGATTCATTCCACTTATAATATAATGAAGTGATATGTGTAATTAAATCAAAAATTAGTGAGACCAACATAATGTGGAAAATAATATATGGGGAATGAAAATATTAAAAGTCATGGAATAAAAAAAAAGGTAAAGTGAGGTTTAAATTAATTAGTGATCAAAGAGACAATATCAATTTCCACATTTTATAATAAATAACTCAGAAATGATGCAATAATTGAAATAAGTTTTAGATATAAAATTACCTTTTAAATGTTGTATATAAATTATTAAAAAATAAGGAAAATTGTATTCCATTTATAGGATATAAGATATTATAAAATCAAATCAAATAAAAATTGTAGGGTTGAAATATCTAATAATTTATATTCAATAACATTTTTCTAATTCAAAAGAACTGATCCTGATTAGATGAAATTTCTTACTCCTATAAAATTAAAATAATTAATTTCTTTATTATGGAAAGGGTAAATTAGGGCATTCTTCAAAGTTATTTTTATTTTTTTAGATTAATGAGGGGAATAAAATGTACCTACATGATGTAGGAATTTCATTACATAGATAAACTCTATTAGGAGGGGTAGATTATCCCAATATGGCCTCTAAATCTATTCTATTCCTTCCAAATTCTTATAGTATTAATCCCTCCCAATTGACCTTTAAAAAATGAAATTAACATATTCAAAAAATAAAATTATATCCATTATATATCATTACATTCCATAATTGCATCAACTCTTAATCATAACCTTATACATGTCAAATTATATAGGGAATAGTTTTATTTAGGTATAAAATCTTTACCCCCCTCACTAACCCCTAAATAAAAAAATCACTCTAGGATTCATAATTTATCCATAAAAACAAATTCTTATATGCTATATTTATTTAAGTCTCAATTAACAAAATGAAATAAAAACTTCCCCAAATATTAAAACTATAAAATCACTTTACCCATAATGAAAAAAATAAAATCCACCCATAATTGAATATGAAAATCATAAAACTATAAAAAATAAATATAATTGTTGATAACATGTAATATTGCACTGTTATAAAACATATTACTTTGGGAACACTATTGAGTAATTTCTAATTATACTTATAATCCATTAAAAATACTGAATATAATAAATAAAAGTTCATGAAATTATGGCCATGCTTCTATAAATTAAGTTACAATAAAAAATTATATATTGAATTTAGAAAAACCAAACCACAGTCTTCCTAGATTTGGAATATATGAATATGGAATGTAAGAGAATTTAATGACTAAAAGATTAATATAGATAATAATATGATGATAACGCCCATGATTCTAAAGTTACTAACACAAAATGTTTATAAAAAAATATTCAATGATAATAAAATTCAACTGTAATAGAAATGTGTTCACATTTTTTGGTATAAATAGATGATGTTACCATAGTCTTGTGATAAAACAAATGGGTTATAATATCTAAATATATAACATTATACCAATATATTAATGTTTGGGTAATCCAATTACTCAATATGAAATAACCTGATCCTAATTTTATTAATAAATACACTCTAATTGAGGAATATTAATCAATATAAATATATTATAATCATATCACTATGAAAAATTATAAATAATAAAAATACTAAAATAAGATATATAATTAATACATAGAAAATATATGTCTAAATAGACCATAGTATTGAATAATCACCCTATATCATTACATGCTTAATATTAGATTTCATTACATAGATATTTTGTGTGAATTTAAGTGTATAGTTTGAGTAAGGAGCAACTTCAATTTAATTTGATGTTACATCAAAAGAATAAATCCTTAAAATATATATAAGAAATATTTTGGGCCTATTGATAATAAATTGATATAATCTCAATTAAAAATCATTAATTTTATTTTATGATGAAAACAGATTGGTAAAAAAAAATTGAACTTATAAATTATAATTATTTAAATATTATAAACAATGAGGATTATAGATTATGATTAATTTAATCACACCGTACTGGAGAGTAAGAAATGTATTTATTTTTTGTAAAAACAATTATGTGGAATTTATGTTACTGATAACAATATAATATATATATATATATATATTTTTTTTTTATAATAACTCAAGATATTTTAGTCACTTCTCTTTAACAAAAATAATGTAATCATTCATTTAAAACAGTAACTATAATTTTTTTTTTGAGATATTGATGATAGGATTTCACTTTATTTGAAAAGGGTCTAAGAAATATTTTGGAAAAATAAAAAAAACAAATTTCCATATTTATATTAGAAATTTCTAAGAAAAATATTATGATAATATTAGGAAAACAAGATTCATATATAACAATTTTTAATTATAAAGTAAAAATGAAAACTATTTTTATTATATTTTAATAAACTATTATATTTAGATCAATTTTTTAAAAAATATATATTACATATAAATAATTTATTTCCTTTGAAAAATAAAACCATAAAAGGATTTTCATGTTGCAAACACATCATAAATATTTTGTCCCATTGCATGGGTAGTGAATTTCTTCTAATGTTATAAGAATTTTTTCTCACTTGATCTTGGCATAAAATCCTACTTCTTCTTGTCACATTAAATAATAATCATTAAAATAAAAAAAATAATGGAGACACTAAAAAATGTCAACACATTTCTATTGTTTAAAAAATTACTTATCCAAATTTTTTCACCCATAACATTAATTTAGGTCTTTCAACAGATTAATATGTTTTGAAAATAAAAAAAAGGACATATATAAGGTGGTATTTGTATATTTTCATTTGTTAACCTAAATTCACCATTTCCCGGAGTACACCAGATTAAATATATCAAACTTAAAAACTGAGTTATGTTTTCTAAATGATGAATATTTTCACAATATTCCCACACCAGATACCTCTATTAGGCCAATAGTGAATAGGAGTGTGACCCTTGAGTGGGACTCTAATATTACATATGTGGGGAAGTGCTACTATAGTTATGAAACTGATAGGATCACAATGGGTTGTGTATAACATTGAGGGTGTTAGGGTGGGGGAATCAATTTCAGTATACTTTTCAACCAATTTAAAAAAAATTATCATATAACATATTAACCTATTCAGTAAGTGGATCGTTCTTTCTCTCTATTTATTACTCGTTTGGTTGGTATGTATATAAAGTATGAAATAAATAACACTATAAAATCACAATAATGTTTTTTTGAGGTTCACCTCCCAATAGATGACTACATCCCTGGTGTATAGTGGTTTTTATCCCCTCCACTAATTCATTCTAATTATTAATATTAGAATTATTAATTATAAGGCAGTCTATCCATTATACTAGCACTAACCATGTAAAAATAATGAAATGGAATTCTATTAATTTTTATAACAAGAAGGATTGCACTTCCATAATGATAGATTATCAATGGTGGATTGAGTCTCTCATATATTATATGAAAATTAAATTCTTCCTCAAAATTTAAAAATTATTATGGGATGAAACTTCTTCGCAACAATCATAAGGCTACCTCCATAATAAAAATAAAAGGGTTTCCTATAGCTTCATAAAAACATACATTTTATATTTAATAAACATGCTGGATATCTCAGTACATATACCTAATTATAAACTATATAAGCACAAACAAAATCACGGCTCTTCTACTTGTTTGCTTTTTTGTAAAAGAATATATACATGAATGTAGTGATAGATCTATATCTATCTCTTCGATAATTTGATTCAATAATAGAACTTTGTATCAATTCATCATAACCTTTTCATATTAAAAAATTTATAAAATGAACATAGTCAGTTCTACCTCTCGCATTTTCTCCTCATACTCTTTCAAAGACAACATATATTCATATGGAAACCCTATGAATATGTTCTCATGATTTGTTTTATGAATCGCCAATATTTTCTGATATATCATATCACTAGAACACTTGGTATCTCAATATTTTAAAATCTCAACATTTAAAACACACCATCTTCGGTCCCTTTTTAATTTAAATTCTCATTTAATCAAACATTAGACTCAGCCAAAAATAACATTGGGATATTAGAATTATTGCACTCCTAAATTACTACTCCCATAAAATCCACTCCTCCATTCATTGTGTAAAGTTATCCTTATTCATTATTCAATACTGAATCTATATTTGTACTAGAATACTGATAAGATTATCATGATATATTTATATTTAATGCTTGACTTTTTCATCTTAATATTTAGAAACATCATTTTTTGGGTGTCAAATGACTCATATGTTGCAATGTGATCACTCATGCATAGGGAGTCGAATGAATCATATATTTTAGCAGGTTGAATCATATAAAATATATAATGGCACATCTTTAATAGCTAAATAACTCATTAATAAAACATTATTGACTCATAAACTCTTTTTAATATCCTATATATATAAAAAAGTATTCATTATATTTTCACCATTTAGAAGATAAAAATATTATCAACCATGTTCATCCTTTGATCGAATCAAGATCATACTTCATTCATACCTATATCTTCCACTTAATATGGTTATCCTCATGATCTTAAAGTTAGTTTATCTAATGAAATGATGTATACACAATTTTATTCCTCATGAAAATGTGCATGATAAGTCTTGTTTAATGCTTACCACCACAACGTGGATCCTGAAGAAGCAACATGAAGTACCTAAAAACATGAATACTGTACAACCCAATGTTAAACACATTAGTGATAAACTATTATATAGATTTTTGTGAATCCCAAATCTAAAGCTTGATTTTCAGATGAAAATAAAATTGGGTTCTATAAGTGGAAGATGATGTGACTCGTGTCACTTCAGTTATAAATAACGTTTGTTTTAAATGATAAAAATGATCTTATGAATATATATCATATAAAAACTTCATTAGGGTCTGGGATACATCCTTACTATGGATGAGAAATATATTCCTCGAAAAAAAATTCTATAGTTACCTCCCCATAACTGTGGGTCACCATTCCACCCTATACAATGATTCACTTCGTTCCTTTACATGTGCCAATGTTGAACCACATTGGTTATCACTTGTAATGGATGATCTTGACTTGTACTCAGATTAAGATTGACTTTATGCATTGGATGTTGACTAATTTAAGGGTTTTATTTGAATTTATATTTTTTAGATAACACCGTTTTATTTACCATATCATGATTTTTATAAATAATGAATGATCTAGAAATTAACCTTAAAAAATATTGAGATTCACTCATATGTATTTAAATTTTTCTAATTAAAACTATATAACAACTCAAATGATAACCCTTATATATGTACATCTATATATGTTTGTGTGTGTGTGTTTCATTTATCCATATAGTATCCAACACTAAGTATTATTCATATATGTATATATATATATATCAAGAATATTATTATATTTATAAAATATCTTATTTATACACACCTCAAGCTATTTTCATTTTAATTCACCCTCAAAATTTATGAAAGAAATTTATTAATCTAATTCTTGAACATTATAAAACCATTTATTCACTTAAATGAATCAAACCTAATGTGTATGGATCTCTTTCTTTCTTAAGAACCTCCATCTTGTCCTTAACATTCTTGGTAAATCAAATAATCATCCAAGCCTTTATTCATTATTCATAAAAATAATGACGTGGGGAAACACCTCAATTATTGATTATAAAAATAACACAAACACAGAGTTGGATAAAAATTATTCCCTTTTGTAGTTATTTTAAATACAAAATAGAAATTGATATGTCAATTTTTTTTACAATTCCTTTTTCTTCTCTCCCAGTTTCTCATTATATTCATTCGTTTTATCATCTTCCCCTTATTAATAACATAATAAAAGTTACTGAACATTGATGATATTTTCTCATTATGATGAAATGTTTCATCAATCAATCCACTCAAATTCTACATCATTTATTGTTGGTGAGACAAAATGAGTGTTTTATTAATATTATAAATTGTTACATTAATTAATAAAAAATGATACTAACATATAATTTTTACCCAAACTCATTTTTCAGGGGTTTTCATATAGGCTCATGTTAAAGCTCAATGATTCCAACTGATAAAATTATTCTTTTTGGAATAAAAATATGTTATCCTATACTCATATCAACAAATTTTTCAAAAACAATCAATTATAAGAATTTTGTATTAGAAATCAAACCAGAGATCTTATAAAAATGTATCATTTTATTTTCATTGAAAAAAATAATATCTCCCCCTGAAATTTTTATTTGATTAGTTCAAATCAAAGACAATAGAGTATCAATACATACATTTCGATTGGTATTATGTAAAAAACATTATATATATTTCATATTTTCATGAGATATAATGTTCTAGATTCTTTTCAAGACTAATCCCCTTTCATTGGATGATCTATGCCTCTACTTCATCAAGGTAAATCTTTTCCTTAAATGTTATTTAGAATACTAATTTATGAATCAAAACAAGATGGATACTCATTATGATTTAAAATAGTTATTATATCTTATTTCAATAAATTATTTATTTATTTGAGGACCAATATCTCCTTAAATCCATAAAATGAATACACTAAAACACATAAAAATCATTAAGGGAATATAGTGGAACCTCTTATGTTTTTTTGTGGAAGAAAATATACTGAGAATCACATGTAACAAATTAATTCTCTTAACTTTTTTATCTATATTTATGATAGTTATTCAAGCATATTTTTCTGAATTTTATAGTAGTCTTAGGAATCAAGGATTATTTTCTTCTTTCCTTATATATGGTCTAATGCTTAACTTAATATATTAAGGCACAAACGTTTCCTTTTTCAATATTAATATCATTTAATATTTATTATTGGGATTTAATTTTTATTAAACAGTCCTTTGAGTGGTTTCCAATTTTATTTCACATCAAACAATACACTTCATGATATCTAAGGTTGTTATCTTTTGAAAAAACACTCAAGAATGTTTTCTTACCCACGTGGAATCACTACTTTCCCATTATCAAATTCTTTAAATTTTTCATCTTAGAAAATTATTTATTTTTGTAAATGTTCTGTCCAAATAACCATACATTCTTTAACTATATGGAATTGTTTTTGAGTCTCTATAATTCTTCTCATGATTATTTTATTCATATTATTCTTTTTGGATTAATCACACCTCTTTAACTTCTTATACGTTCTTTGACTGTGATCCTAATTTTATTTATTTTTTATGTCTGGATCACCCATTTATTGAAGCCTCATGGGATTATTTTAGTTGGAAAAAATATACACCTTCTTCCATAAGAAAATATCTTCTTTCTTCAATAGTTTTTATGGTATTTGTTTTTGATTTTATTATAACACATGTTTAGTTTCATTTGAAAAGAATGTATCATTCATATAACTACTTTGATAAAAAATTAGACAATAGTCTAAATAAATTTTAAATCCGTTAGAGAATAAAATATTTACCCTATTTAACTACGAGATTTACATTATCTCAAGCTCGGTCCCAAAAATGTGGGTTTTATTATTCTTCTTGAGGTTTACATAGTTTAAAAAAAAGTAGCCACATTCTTAAACATGTTACAACACAAAAAAATGCCTACAGATCTTGATCTCTTATTTTTCATAACAATTTGTCTGGACATATTTTCATGTGGTTTTTACATCATTTCAATTACATAATATTCTTATCATTGAGGAGAAAACCTCATGAAATTATGTTAAACCAACATAGATATATTGGAAAAATCATCAAAAACATTAATCATCCATATTCGTATATATGTTGAATAATTTTTTTTACCATTCATGAAAAACTAAGTGTAATCATTAATAATAGGTAATGATATTACCTTTTCTTTTATATCTACTATATATAGATTGTAAGATGATATTTGGATTTATTTTCTACAAAACAGAGGTATTTTTGTGATAGAGTCTTCATTATAATTAAATGAGGTAGTAGCTCTACATCTAACCTATTGTGAAGAATTAGATGGGGTTGTATCCATAATTGTTAGTTTAACTTCAAGTTCATGGAATTTCTTGTTGAGAATGCATCTTCTATTCTATATTATATTAATCCCATATTTATTTTACATCAAGGCCTTATTAAGATAATCATCCTAGTTTTTATTATTTTCATTCAGTAGATGATCAATCTCTTTAAGCATCTACTACTATATATTTATTTGAGAATTTATAATATTAATAACTTCATTAAATAAGTGGTTATTTTCAACAATATTTTGACTATATTTTTTATATTTATTGAATTTATTTTATATATTCCATTTGATGTCTATAAAATTTATCTTAAATATCTAAATTTATTATAATTTTGTTTCCAAATTGATTTGTGAGGTTTTTTAACACCAACATACTTACAACCAATAGTTTATCCTTCATATATGATTTTGTTTCAAAGTGGATAAACTCCTCCAAAAATTAAGTAAGGGAAAGAATAAAAGTTGAAAAATATTTTCAAAATCATGTTATGGATTATTCCAAGTAAATAACTTAATAATAATATGATTTATAAAGTTGATATTCAATGACATGGTCTTCTCCATATGTATTTCGTTCATTATAGTTACTATCAGGAAAATGGTTTAGTGTCACTTCATCTTTTTATTAGAATTTGGATTCACTTGAGGTAGATAAATTATCTCTCTTCTTTCCATATAATTTCTCAAACAAATCTGAAATTGTAACAACCTAAAACCACTGTCCTAGACTTGGTGGTTATCTTAATAAATCAGCATAAGATACAAGAGATAATATCTTGAATAATTTAATAGATTACCAATCTTGGGAGATTGGATACATACATGATTATTATAATTCATATGAAAACATGGAATAAATATAAAAAATATCATGAGAGAATTATTATTTCTTCGATTATATCATTGAAATCCATTATAGATCCCCTCTCAATATCCTATACAAAAACTAGAATAAACGGTGAGATAAAATGCTTAGAATTGGGAAGTGTACAATATAAGCTATCATAGAATAAATAATTCATGAAAAATATGGTAGAGAAAAATAATAATAAAATATTCAATATAATTAATATCATAAAAATGGAATATATCCATGGATGAAAAAATGTAATCATTCACATGGATAACAATGACTAGTTTCATAATTGTAAAATCCATAATGCCGGACATGATAATCTTATAATCAAGGCCTCGGTCCAAGGAATCATATGTACGTATGTAATGAAAATTTCAAATACATAAACTAGTTTGTCTCATGAGACCTATCGATGCATCGAGGGGATATAATGTTTCTTTTATAATCATTTATTATGTCTAAACCACTCATCATATAAGATAAATTATTAACAATTCAATAAATAAAAAACATAATCCTTCATATCAAAAAAACAACCAAAATAATGCCAATATTTCCCATAAAAATCACTAGATAAACTTGATCATAATCCATCCAGCATACTATGGTGGATGGAATCATTATAATAAATCCCCAATAATGTATTTTTTTTAAGTATGTTACCATGTATGAAAATAAATGGATAGATCACTAGAACATTTCATGATGAAAATGCCATTATTATTTTGAAATAAAATATATAAAATAAAAAAATTCCCGAATATTTGCGGAAAAAAATTCATTGAAAATAACCGTGTAAAATTTTAAATAAAGTATTCAGGTATATATTTTTCATGATATTTGGAAAACAATTCATGTGTTAATAATTTAATTTTTTTCTCACACATTTCTAATATAGTACCTCATTCTGAAAATGAAAATATTATTCATTTTATAACATTTAAAATAAATTAAAACATGGTTAAAAAGTAATATAATAAATCATTTGAAAATCCTAAAAATATACTTGAATTTTTTTTAGATAAAATATGAATATTGAAGAAAATGATACCTGACCAAATTGAAAAACATAGTTAGTTTTGTTTTCAAATTATTTTTTACAATTCAATACGTAGAGATAGTAAAATGAAAGGAAAACATATAATTTACAAATATTACCATAGTAAATTGAAATAAATAATATTTTTGAGAGATAATTAAAATAATTTAATCATCTTAAATTCAAGCATAACCAATCCTGATACAAAGTGAGATGGTAACATAAAACCCTTTCCACTTTGGGAACTTCCTAATAATATACCCATTAAATAAATAATAACAAATGAAACATTAAATGTCAATAATTTAATGATATTAATGTTTTATATTATAAAATTAGATGTATATACACCACATTAATGAAAAAAGTAGTGAACATGGATTATGTCTCACAAAAACAAAAGTGAGATCAGAAACCATTACCTCATGTCGGGCTTTCTTCATAAGTGCTTTAAACCTCTAGTGTAATATATTTAAATTTATTCTAATTATATACCCGAATAACATTAATACCTAAAATACTAGTCATGATTTAATTTTAATATCTTATCACCCATTAAATAACAATTATTAATTATCACCATCGAATTAGGTGTTAACTACTTCATTATTCATGTATGTCTTGATTTATTAATTATGGTCCACACATCTTGATCATGATTCAATAATCAAAAAATTTAATCATTATATAAATATAATTTATATTAATTATATAAATATTTTTAAACATTAATTTAAATTATATATATATAAATAAATTACATCATTCTTGGTGAATGTAGTCCGTACATACACTTGAACGTTATATTCATTTTCGTGTAAAAATATATAATGAAAGAAAAATAAAATTTTATCATTAAAAAGAATAAATTAAATAAAAAATATATATTATATATATTAAACATATCATTTTATCCATCAAAGTGAGAAGGTTATGGAAAATGAGTTATATCTCTATGTGGAGGCAGTGGCCACACGTACGCATGAGAAATACATTCATTTCCCATTTGATAGAAAGTAGGTGGAAAATGGTTTTTTACATAATCATAATTACATTCATATATATATTAATGACACTATATTATTTATGTTATGATGGATATAACATTTTTAGATGAATTTCAAGATGAAATATACTTTTAAAGAGTTGGGTAATACTATTATATTATCAATGAGAGATCTCCTTTGGCATACACATTAATACTTCATAGAATGATATTAGGGTAATAAAAAATATTAATAATGAAAACAAGGAATATAGGAAGGGTTTTTAGAATCTTTTATCATAGTTATAGAGAAAAATGTTTTGTGAATAAGGATGGGAAAGAGGATCCCTTTTATAAGTCAAGGTAGGGATACACATAGAACTACTTAAAAGACTGAAATAACATAATGTTATTTTCTTGTGAAAGTCCACTAAATAGATATTTATTAAAATTTAAGATAATTTAGGGTAAAAATTTCTTTAAACAACACAATTTTTATTATTTTATGTTTTTTACCTTTATATATTATTTTAACCCCTCGTAAACTCTTTAGACCTTAATAATGTCAAAAAATATTTAAAGATTTTACTATTCATTATGAAAATTTTATGTTTTCATTATTATGTAATTTTAAGGATTATAATTAAAAATATTTTATGTATTTTATGAGTTTAAATTTCTATAATTAGTAAAAACTACTTGCAAAACATATTCATAAAATTCAACAAAAATAGTTTTTTTTTAAAAAATTATTATAAGGAGAAAAATTATTTTCCTACAAATAAGTATAATGTTAATTAATATGGAGTTAATTGTAATATATTTAATTAAAGACAAATCATTTTTAATTTAATATTAAAAAACCAATTATATCCTGATAAATACTTTATTAATAGAGACGAAGTAAACATGTTTATTTTTTGAACAAAATAATTACTTATAATTCAAAAATGGTAAGAATATATTTCTATGATAAACATTGTATTTCTATGTGAACACTATTACTTATTAATTATATATCTAATATATAAAATATGTTTCATAAATACTCAAAACTAATTAAAACCAAAAAATTAGTATTATATCAAAGACCAATATAGATATAAAAATCATGTATGAAGTAGGGGAATTTTATTAACTTAATAGAATTTCCTAAATAAATTATCATTATAACCATATTCACCCCATGTATCTTGATAGGTAATTCTTTCCCTAGAGTATCATGGTACTATCTGATACCCATGGAAAATATAAAAGAGTGCACATGTATGAAATCAAAAGAATCATGAGTTTATGTTCAAAGTACCTTTTATCAAAACTTAATGGATTTTAACATTACATGTAGTAATTACATACATGTGGCTTCACATCATTATCCTTATTGAAGGTAAATTCCATATATGCTTGGGGAATTTATTTTCATATTGATCCATCTCTTTATAGTGAAAATAATGTACATTAGAGACTTATTCCTTTCCCCTGTATTCATGTTTATGATGGAAAATTAATCTATAGTTGAAGAAGACGCACATGCCCAATAATGAATTACCAGTGTAACCCAAACACAATTTTTCACTCAAATAGTGATTCGGGTTGGTCGTCCAATGGGCCACAGGCATACCTTCCTGTACACCAAAGGAAACTAGATTTCATTGATGGTATATTTAGATGACAATGGGTAGACTATACACTAAAGTCATGGTAATAAAAATTATCCATATTCATATAAAACAACAGAAGAAATTCTATAACTTGGTGGAATAAAAAAAATAAATTATAATAGTAATAATAATACCAAAGGAATAATTACATTTATAAATAATAAAAAATGTAATATAATGTCATACAAAAATATAAAAAAGTAGGGTTTATTATGTATGACCATATTAGTAGATATATATATATATATAACATGTATATGATAAAAAGGAAACTCTATCATAATGCAGAGGGACCACCTCATTCACTACGATTCATCCCTTGAAAAAGGTACACATACAATAAAAAAGTTGATCTCTAGTGCTAAATCGATTACCCGATCTTAAAGACATAAATACTACATACATCTCGAGGGGCTCATGTTGGGTGTGAGAATCAACTCAGTTGGCTACCACCAACATGTGTATGTGTTAAATCCATAATTATTACGGTGTGTAGACAAAATTACTAAAAAGTCAATGCAATAATGTTTAATAAATAACCTTATTCTCTAATTCTTGAGAAACAAACGGTAGTATTCACCTTCTTCGAACATCACTAGTATATGTCAGAGCACGTACCACCAAAAATATATATGGAATATTCTACAAGTACTTGTATAAATATTTGTAGTGGAGAGTACCCATGGATTAATTATTATAATCCCATGAAGAGTTTCATATTTATAGAGCCTTTAAGAACCTCCCATAAATTTATAACTCGAACCTCACTACATGTGAAACTTCAAATGCCACCAACATGTAACCAATATCGAAATGGATTTCCCAACAAATAAGTCCCATGTCCCTTGGAACTCCTCTTAGACATTCCCCATGAGCTCTAAAACCCAATGTCCCAAGGCATTATGATATCCTTACTCAAGTATAAAATCACTCTCATATCATATGATTAATGTCCTGAGGCATGACAATATCTATTCCACAATAATCCCATCCCATTAACACAAATACAACAATGAGACTCAACCCCCAACTAATGGTCTCAATATCATCTCTTGATGGTCTATCACCACCCATGTAACTTTCTATGGTGAGAACCTCCAACTTAACTGATGGTCAACACCGTCCCCTATGCCAAAATATCTATGTTGGTATCCACCCAGAATGAGTGGTCTACACTACGACAAATGATTCCTTTATTTTTATTTTAAAAAGCTACTATGGCATGACGACCAACAACAGTGAACAAATATCATCATACAATATCCTAAGCACATCTTCTGGCACAATATACCCCTAAAACCATGTCACTAAAATCTAAATGGTTAACATCGTTCCATGTATTTAGATCTATTCCCTCATCCAAATAACCTCATCAACTAAATTTGGTGATCATCATCACTCTATGTGTCATGGTCTAGGACCAACTAGGTGAACTACGTCCCCTTAGTCTATGTGATCAACATCACCTCAACCCTTAGGCCATGCCTATAACATTCCCATGGAACCAATAAAAACAATATAATATTTAAATTCATTTAAATCACATATATTGACTATCCTTCCTAGTTGGTCAAAATCCTCTTACCTGAAATATCATATATCAATAGGCTAGGGAATGTTTAAAGGTACCCCATAACATCAATTTCATAATTTAAAAGACAAAATTTAATTACTTAAGGGTCTCTCTCAGACTACCCACATGGAGATATATTGAAAACACCTCAAAACATGTGTAAAAGTGTGGATAAATCTTGGCATGACCTTCCTTATACCCATAGGATGTATCTCATCTAATATCAACCTCTAACTCAAGATGAAAAAATAGAAATCAATTATTTAAAAAAAGGACCTAAAATAGGTCAAAATATCTCTCACATATTTACCATTCCATATGAAAATATAAATGATAAATAGAAGCTAAAATACTTAAGGGCTTACCAAAAAGAATCCTTAGACACATCAGAGCTTGAATCAGAGCTCGAAAGGAAGAGTAAACTCAAAGACTAGTTGGGAAAAAATGGAGAGCTCCCCCCTATGAAGCACATGAAGGGGAAGAGAAAGGTGGGAGGAATTAAAAAATAGAGATGGTAATATCGTAATTTTCTATTTTCTGATGACACGCAATGTATTGGATAAATATTCACCAAACATGTATTTCTCATTGTACAAGCACCACACATTTTACAGTTAAGAACACCATTTTCTAAATCATGCACAAATATGTGGGAATCCCCTCTGCTAAAATTTTTAGAGGTCATGCAGCTCTATAAATCCCACCACCTATAGTTTTCCAAATCATATCCTATGTAGTTCTGTTCTTCATGGATATTCTAGGGGGCCAAACAACTTCATCAAACCATGCACCACTATCTGTGCTTCCTCGAAATTGATTTTCCATGGCCAGATGTACTATAAACTCACCCAAAATCCAGAGGAACTTTTTGAACCATTAAAACTGACCAACAATAATTCCATGGGTCCATAATAATTTTATATTTTGTTATTGAGTGTCAAAATAAAGGATGGCCTGACCCCCAATCTTACAAATTCCAAAATATTGGGAATTTCAACACATTCAAAAACCCAGTATGTTATAGTATCCCCACCTTAGAATATCTCATCCTAGAGCTATTATGTTTTACCTATAGATGGTACTAAACATACCCATATAGTTTACATTTACCTTGACCACCGTAGGTTTTTTTCATGGCCAATTATCTGGTGGTACTCCCCACCATTGTAATTACATACCAAGTTTCTCTCCAACCCAGGATTAAAATTCCAATGGTTCCATCGATCATCTACAGAGATACATGTCCACCAATGAAATACCATCATTCCTTCACCTCATTTTTCCAACAATTCATTCCCATGTCTTACATGACAACCATCTAGTCCCACATCCAATTAGAATCCCATTTCATACTTGTTCCACACACAACACACAGAAGTCATACATCTCATCGGAGTCCCATAGTTCCTGCATGTCAATATATGCTCTAAATAATACCATATCTTATATGTATATATATATATATAAATTCCCATCATAGAACCAATGACTATACACCTCATACCTATCCAGCATCATAACCAATTCCAACCTACTAAGTAGAACCTAATTTTTCCAAAAGCAATACAATTTTATCCCATACACCAAAATTAGCCATTCTGAAACAAAAAAAAAACAGAGTCATTCCCACTATGTACCTCTAACTATCATAGAATACCTAGCCTAATCTAACCCTGACATCTCAACAATGTCTACCTAGCATGAAGCCCAACTACATGAGGCATGACCCCCCTGTAGAGATTCACTATCCACCAAACACATACCCCATTTCTTGATATATCATTCTTTGTCTCGACATCCATGTGAAGCTAAATCTTGGCTACTAGCTCCTTGTACTAGTCCCAGTCATATCTTAGATCTATGAGCCTGGCCTAGTCCCTAATTCCTAGCTATTAGATAATGATTCCTATATAAACTCTTTAAATGGATTGTCTCACTGTCCAAATGACACTCCTTAGGAACCTAATTAGACTAAGTCCATACATGACCACGACACCCACACTGGAATCACACCGTCAAAGAACCAATCCTTAGGGGGCTACCTAAGTCTCTGTCCTAACTTCCCTACTATAACTCCTATTGGTCCCATTTCTGGCTACATGAAACATCACCACTTATCCCATCTGATGCTATTAGCTGGCTTGAATATGATTGGTATGTTATGTTTCCTATGGAAAATAGTGACTTATTGACCACATCAACGAATCATATTACCCTGAATATTTTTACCTTCACCCTAATGGCATGCTGCAAGCCATCCTCAAAATGCCGTACCTTGGAAATATCATCTCATACCATAGAAGGCTCAAATCGCGATAGGTCTATGAAAGTTGCATCATAGTCCATAAAAAATGTATCCCCTAAATGGATATTCTCGAACCCATGGGCTTGGTCTTCCTTTAGAGTCTCTAGGAAGATATGATTGAAGAACCTAACCTCTAAATCATTCTATGAAAGTACCTCATATCTATTTTCTTGAACCTATTAATCCCACCAATACATTCCCGGTCCTCGGATCATGTACATAACCAGATTCCCCCATCAACCTAGTGGCTTCATGATCTAATCAAAGATGGTATAAATTGACTCAATCTAGATATCTACTGTATATGGTCAACCCATTCCATAGACTAATTGTGGGTTCTATGACTGGAACTCATGAGTCAAATACTCCATACATGACTCATCTCCCTAATCTCCTCAATAAATAGCCTATATAACCCAATTTATGTTTCCCTTAGCTGGCCATCTAACCACAAGTCAAATTATACCATCTATTTATTCTTTCCCTCCTATACTGAAACCTATTCCTATGGGCCATCACCAACCTTATGCTCAGAGGTCTCATCCTAACCCTTAGTGGCCTTTTATTATACGCACTCAGGATGAAACATATTTCCTCCCTCTTGACACTCAACCAAAATACATATAAGTGGAATCATTCCAAATACCAAATAGTGTGGCCAAACACCCATAACATCCATATATTTATAAATATCAAATATATGGAAGGATATAATTGGTAGTACATTCCTCCTCCCTTACTCGCCTACCGCACCATGTGACATGAAATACAACATCATGGGCTTTTACCTACCAAAATTAGAGTTAGGTATCACATACAGTCTAGCCTCGTGGCCCCATTCCTACCTATAATAGAGTTATACATCATATATCCCAAATACCAATCCAAGGTAGTAGAGTACACCATGACCAAAAAGTCTATATAGGAAAACAATGATTAGCTTATTTATTGAATATTTGAAAAAACACACCACCATTCATCACCCCTTTCAAATCATAGTATAGTTACACCCATATATCACATATCATTCTCACTAGAAACAACATTCTTGGGCCTGCAATGAAGAGTACCTCCAAAACGGCTATGCAAGAAATAATAGTTTAGATTCATTCATGACACTTTAAAAAACTCGACCCCTCTTATTATATTCTATGTTATAAGAAATTATTCATAGGAACATACATATATCATGTCACTATATATATATACCATGATATATATAAATCCTCCCTTTCTATACCAATCCAAGGGTCAAAACACATAATCCCTTAATATCACACCAAAATGTTGTACTTGAGGGGGGAAATCAATCAACTATAAAATTTTAAAGAAAAACATTAATTTTCCACCCTTTGAAGCCTGGTTTGTCTCTCTTACATTGTTCTTCAGGCACCCAATGATGATCTCTTTACACATTTTCGACTACATCCTAGTATTAGGTCTACCATAGTCCAAATAGTAAGACTGAAAGATAAGAATTAATTTCGAATAATTTTTAACTAGCCGAATGTAGTTACTATTTTAACACCCAAGACTTGTGATGATTCAAGGAAACACTAAAAAAGAACATTCTTTGATACCATTTGTAGAATACTGACATCATTTTTCATTCAAATAGTTCTCTAGGTTGGTTTTCCACTAGGAATTATTTATGCCTCCTTGTATGCCAAAGGCTTTCGACTAGTAACAAGGGTCTAATATGGTGATAGTGGGGAGACTATAACCCTAGGATATGGTAGTAATAATGATCCATAAGTATATAACATATTACAATAAGGAACATAAATTAGTGGAAGAAACAAAATAAAAAACAGAAGTAATAAATATCTAAAAGGAATAATACAATTTTTAGATAATAAAACATGTCATAGAAGTTCATACAAGTGATAAAAAAGGAGGTTCTCTCATAGATGAATATCTCAGTACAAACAGAAATATATATTTGTATATATATATATAACAGGAATCATATAAAAAATTTACTCTTTCTTGATGTTGTGGGACCATCTAGTCTATTTCCATCCATCCCATGAAGAAGATTAATATATTGTAATTAAGGTCTATCTCCCGAGCCTAATACCTTATCTAATCTCAATGTCATAAAGTATACACACATCCATAGGGGATTATGTAGGGTGTGAGTATGAACTTTTTAGGACGCCACCGATGTGTTCCTATCAAACATAAATAATTTTTTAGCTTTATATAAAATTTAAATAAAAAGAAAACACGATAACACTTAATAAATAACATACATCTCTTATTCTCAATAGCTATAAGGAAGAATTCACCAACATTGGCCTTTTCCAATATATCTCTTTACACATTCCCCAATATATATATATAAGGCTTAAACTGTATGTTATATATATATATATATTAATTATCAAGGAATCATGGGTTAATTCCTAATAATCCCTTGAAGAGTATTAGGTCTGGGGTTCCCTCAAGCACCTCCCATAAATGTATAATCGAAAAATCATCCCATTCAAAACCTTACATGCCACCAATATGTAATAGGAATCCAAATATAATTTTCATTCATAAATTCCTAGTTCCATCATACCATTGATTAAAAATTCCCCATCAACCGAATATACTAAAGTACCAATGCACAATGATATTTTCCCTTTAATTTAAAATAACCATATGACCATAGGTCGGATGTCCTAAGGCATGGTGATACCCATCCTCCAATAATACTAGAACACAGCCTCAAATATATCGGTAAGTGTGAGCCTCTATATTTTGGTATCCACACCATATCCCAAAGGTTCATCACTATCAATGTGGCTTTCTATGATGAGAGCCTCCAACATAACTGATTTTTAACAAAATTCCCTAAGCTGCAATATCTATGGAGGCCTCTACCAATAAAAAGTGGTCAATAACAGATCAACTGATTCCAATATATTTAAACATGAATCTAATGGCGCATTGTCCAAAAATAGTGATCATCAATCATCAAAAAATATCATAATCTACATCATCTAGCACCTTGTTCTTCTTCGACCATGTTTCTAATATCATAATGTTCAAAACTATCCAAAGTCTTAAGAGCCATTCCCTCATCCTAAGAACATCATCACCACAATCTAGTGATCATCATGACCCCACATGTCCCAATACATACCTAACTAGACAATCCATGTTAACTAAGTCTAGGTGATCATCATCGCCCAAACCCTTGGTACATTCCTGTCATGTTTCCTTGGAACCAATTCCATAAATATAACAATTTATTTAATTTATAACACTTAGCCAAAAAAACTACCCAATTGGTCAAAATGCCCATAAATATCTTAGAAAATAATAATAATATAAGGCATGAATAAAGGCAACCCAGAACATCAATTGCACCATTTAAAAGGAAATATTTAATTAAATAATTTTCTATCTTGTAATGGCCGCATGGGAAAATATATAACGCACCCCAAACACCAACAAAATTTTAGATAAATCTTGGAACCACCTACCTTATATTTTTAAGTGATCACTCATCTAATACAAGCCTCTAACATGCGCACAAACGAGAGAAATACTATATTATTCAAATTACCTAAAAATATGGGAAAATATCTCACACAGATTTTGAATTCCATATAGCAATGTAAATGATAAATATAAAATAATAGAAGAAATACCTTACTCAGATGAATCTATAGACACCAAAAAAGCATTAATAAGTGCTTTAATGGAATATGAGACTCAAATCCTAGGTGGCAATGAAATGGAGAGCTCCCCCTCTATAACACATGAAATTGAGGAGAAAGGAGTAATAAGTAAGTAAAAATAAGTTATGGGAAATATATAAATTTTCGTAAATTTAAATGACCCAAAGAGTTCAGCTGTACGATTTGGATAATGATGCGCCGACCATGTGGTGCTCATAGTCCAAGAACCACACCACACATGAGTAAGTGTATAGTTTTCCAAACCATGTGATGACCATGAAAATCCCCTAGGTTAAACAATGTAGAGATCACACACCATCATGTTGCCCCACCTAAACTTTTTGAAAAACCATGTATTAAGAAATAGTTGTCCTTAGGGTTACTTCTATTAGACCACACCGTTTGATCAAACCATGTTCCTATATATGTGCTTCCCCAAAACTGAGTTTATGAGGCATAATGCACTTGTAACTCACCCTAAACCTCAAGTCACATTCCACGACATGAACCATATATTAAAATATGGCCTTCAGTCAATAAAACAACCAACATTAGGTTTTTTAGCCCATAATAAATGTTAAACTTACCACCAAACTCAACATTTCTAAAAGGTTGGGAATTTTCTCCCAACTAAAAGACCCTAGACTCTTAAACTATGGTGATTATTTCGATAATTATCACATGTAGGAAGTTTCATCCTTTCATTCTTTTCCTTCAATTATTTTATTTTTTCTTTCTTCTGAGCCATATTCTTCTTATCTTTATTTTCTATAAAAATATATGAGTTGTATAATTCTTTCTCAATCTTGATGAAACTTAATACCATAAAATCGTTTTATGTAAATATATGGGAGACTAGTGACCTCAATAGTCTTGCCTTAAACCAATAAAATAAATGTTCAATATTACTTTATAGATTATATACATAGTCTATATAATTATTTTCTAATGTTGTGTATTTTATCCCATACATATAAAGAGTATACTCTTCCTTCAATCTTTGATTAAGGCATTTCATTTCATATTAATGAATTATTCATGAGGAAATTATACTTTGAAGTATATCTCTTTGAAATTCATCCATTTAATTCTATATATCTCTTTATTCTCTTTTATATTTTGAATCAATGAACACCATTTATCAAAATCATCCTTTAAACAACACACTGATAGAAAAAAGTTCTCTATTTTATTACTTCATAATGAAACAAATATCGTTTCAATGGATTAGATCCACTATTCCACTATTAATTGATTAATAGGCCCGTTAAATGATGTTGGATTATACAATATAAATAATATTATCATTAAAAAACCATGTTTTGATGTGATCGGTTGTTATATACTAGCACTGTTATTGGTTATGACTAGAGTCAATTGTCTTAATATAGTTATAATATTCTCAACTCCAACATCAAATGTATTGACTTGTTCAAGCGGTAAATCCCAACATTGATTATAGGCGTTGATATTTGTTTCTGTTACATACATTGTTGAACATTTGTAAATAATGGAATATTCTATATAATCTAATAAAATTATAAATTAAAGTTTTTGATCCCTTTTATGGTGAAATACCCCCCATAAATTTAAATTTTATACACAACTAATATTTGAGTCGTATGTTTATTATCTTTGGGAATATCTTCATACAAATTTTTTTTTCAAATATTTCATTATTGGTTGGAAAGATCATTTGAATCAAACAAATAATATAATTCAAGAGTGTCTATATATGGGTTTAGTCTTAGTCCCACTCATCATCCATTAAGTGAATATCGATTTGATACAAAAAATGAATTTTTCAGGATGTTTACCCTTGGTGAATCTATTAAATACACACATACTCTTTTCATTATCTAGACAATGATTTTATTTCTAAGAAACCAATCATTCTATACCATACCAAAACATTATGATATTATTATATTCATAAAATTATCCCAGGAGTCTTTCATAGGGTTATGTTCTCTAATCTATGCTTTAATTATTCTAGTTCCCAAGGTTTATACTAAAATTCATTCGATACAAATTGTAAAACCCTAAATCTAGTAAACTAGAGTCACTGGTAAACATACTACATTGTCACAAGATTTGAGATGTAATGATCCAGACCTGAAAATCTACCCGAATAGTACTAAACTGGTCAGATGTTACTACCATAGGTGCACCATCCCGAACACCAAAGGCTGGCGACTAGCAGTGCGGGTCTTATAGGTATAGTGGGGAGGCTATACCCTCTCAGATGATAATAATGGTATTGTTCTGAGTATAATAATAAATATGCATCAAAATAAATGAATATGCAGTCTCAAACCAGACCCGTTGAGCGGAAGCACATTCAATATCGATAAAAAGAAGAAGCAAAAAATATAAACAACAACAACAGAAATTAGACAGAAGAACATGCTGATAACATGTAACTACTACTGAACAACAAACATTCGTCCAAAGAAGGTCATAGATATCCATATATATATATATAATGGTCTCCAATGGAAATCCAACTATATCTGTATAACAAGTAAGCATGCTAATACAAGAAAGAAAGAAAAAAAAGTAAACTCCAACTAGGAAAGACCTTAAGATCCATACCATCTCCATGAAACAGCTAATGCAGTGCAACTACTAATGTTGACCTCTTTCCTACACCAAAATTCATAAAGTCTACATGCATCCCGAATGGCCCGTTCAGGGTGTGAGAAGAATCTCAGTAGGATACCACCCAACGGTGCATACCTAATATAAGTGTTCAAGCAGATGTATAGTTCTAAGGAGGAAAGTAAAAAGTATGATGCACAAATAATCATAACCCCACTAGTGCTCAGCAGCCACCATGAATTTTCACCTGCATCGGCCCACATTGGAATCTCATTCATGTAACCTAGCACCATGTGCCCCCTCACGCCACGTGTCTCAAGTACCAACCTCCCGAAGGCATGCCCAATAAATAGTAACATGGACAAACAGTGATGTCTGTCCTCAAATATGTAACTGGTGGGACAGCAATGTCTACCCTCAAATAATATAACCGGAGGGATAACGATGTCTTCCCTCAAATAAAGTGACCAGAGGGACATCGATGTCTGCACTAAAATAATGTAACCGGAGGGAAAGAGATGTCCTCCCTCAAATAATGATGAGCCTCTGCCCCCAACCCGATAGTCTCAATGCTATCCCATTAAGGCTCTTCACCATCCACGTGGCTTCCTACTGCAAGCACCCCCAAACCAAAAGTACCTAAACCGCAACTAAAGGGGGCCTCTACCCACATGAGTGGTCAAAGATACCTCATCACTAAGTCTATCTTTGTGAAAACTACTCAAAATTTCTGGGTGAGTGGTAATCACCAAAAATATTACCCATGCCACTACGTCTCTAACACCTCGTGTCCCTGAAACCATGCCACTCATGTCCGAAAGCATTTCCATCCATGTAAATAGGGCCATGCCCAACCAAACAGTCACTCTTCCTCAAGTTGACATCCATGATCCCCAATCTCGTGGTCTGAACCATCCAATGTGACCCAGGCCAAGCACAACCTCTGATCAGCATCACTCAAGAATATCTGGGCCATTCCCAATAAAACCACATGGTTTGAGAATATGCAATTGAACAATTACTAATATAATCAAAATAAAAACTTTTAAATATGAAAAACAAACTAACAGTTGAAATGCACTAACCATGTATTGTCCCATACCATCACTAAGGTCTCTAAAGTCTCCAACACTTCATATCAATGTTCAATAAACTAAACTCAACAATTTTAAACAGTATAATTGAATTTATATCATTTTGTCATCCCCTGGCCAAAATTCCCAGATGAGCGACGACCACTCGCCCAACCTCGCTCTTGAAAAAAAGGTTAGAGGGCATAACCAAAGGCAACCCATAGGAGAAATAAGCAATTAAATATACAAAAGCAGATAAATTAGGGTCTCGCTCAGAATACCCAAATAAGAACCAAAAGGCACGCCACCCAAAAGTTTTTGAAAACACAAAAAGAGGTATGCACCGCATAACTGAGACACGTAGATGTAAGCAGTTTCGATATCGAGCTCCAATTAGAAGCCGATATTCATAGATTTAACTTTACTTTGAATTACGGAAATTTTACTCTAATGGAAACTGTGACACGTGAGGAAAATGATCATGAATAGAATAGGGTGCGTTGTTTTAGTCTCGTTGTTTCGATCTCATAGCCATCGACGGATTGAGGAACGAACAACGGATGAAGAATCTAGGAGAAGAAACGTGTTCTCCCTTCCAGAGCATCTATGTCTAAAAATAGGGAATAAGAAGGAATTTTTGGAAAAGAGATGCAACGCTCTTTCATTTATGATAATAAAAATAAAAGTACACGACATGTATATCACGACTACTTGCCGTGTATTGCCCTTTTCCATACTCTGACTTATGCGGGGATAGCCACAAGACTTGGGCACGCCACACGGCACGACACATGACTAGAACTCAGCCGTTATGTGGAAATAAGATACAAGGAGTGTCAAGCAACACTTGAAGTCGTGTAGTAGGAAATTTCTACACGGTCATCACACGACATGTACTCGAAGAGCACACGACAATTACTTGTCTAACCCATAAACAGTGTTTACTTTTAGAGTACATGGTGTGTAGTCTGGAAATTTTCAGAACTTCCCAGATTTCCCCAATTTTCTCAGGAACAAGTCAAAAATTCAAAAAGGGTCGAGATTTTGACACGTTCAAAAAAACCCGGGTTCTTAAAATCTCCCCACCATAACATAGATCATCCTCGATCTATCATTCAAAACCCAGAGATGGCACCGAACATACCACCCCGATCATAGTATCTCATACTACCCTGGTCATAAGGGTTTTGGATAAATTCTTCAAGGGGATCCCCACCTTAGGAATTTCTTAACTCGGTCTAATCCCAAAAAAATATAAACAAGAAAAGGTTCACTAAGATGTTTCTGAACTCATGGTCCTCTCGTGATGCATCGTCACCCCTACGCCTTATTGGTAATCTCCTGTCGCTTCCAACACCCAGTTATCCTGAACCGTATTGGTGTCTACCTCCATGAGGATCTGCATCCCATGGATACTCAAAATGAACCTGGTGCCTAGAACCTCAAGTAACCTACATCCTCGATGCCTCGATGCCCACGAAACCTCAAGGAACATGTATCCTTGATGCCCCGATGCCCAAGGAACCTCAAGTAACCCCCATCCTCGATGCTTCTGATTCTACCCATCTCATATACATATATAAATATATCACGCACCCAATATGGCACCAATCCCACTGACCAGCATCTAGTTAGTCCACAAGGATCCTGTGCATCACATGCACTCAAAACATACATGCCTCTATAGTTCATTCCAAAATAGAACAAGAAAATCATGGAAACACTCATGGTGTACCTCTAACTTTCATTGGTTCACCAGCCTGCTCAACCTCTTGCAGCTCTACAGCATGCACCTGGCCTGAAGCATGACTAACTGATGCCTAACCTCCCTGAAGTGATGCTCTAGTCACCTGCCACTGACCCCTCAGCTGGGTCCTGCTATCTCTGTCATTTCCTTCGCGTGCATTAGAATCTCGGCTACCTTCTCCTAGTACCGAACCTAAACAAAATTTAGATGTCGTAGTCTATTCATTTCTCTACCTTCCATCTGTCTGAGAAAGCTGCTTGCAGAACCTCTCCAGATGCCCGACCTGTCCACATTCCCGGCACTCCATTGGAGGCCTATCGCACTGAGTCCGAACATGACCGGTCTTACCACACTGAAAGCAAACCACTACTGAACTGCTATGAGGTGGTTTAGTTGATTCTTTGGCATGGATGCCCTACTGGAACTCATCCTATCCTCGCTTCCTGCTATCTGAACCATCGACTGAAGCCATTACTCATACAACCTAGGGCCTACCCCTATGATTTCCCTCAACTATGAGCTCTTGATTCACCACCTATGAGAAAGAACCTATCCTGAAGATATTCACCTGGATCTAAATGTCTTGTCATAAGACATCCTTGAAAAACCTCACTCTGTCCGCGTCATTGCTTACCATACCAGGTGAAAATTAGGGTAGCTCAATGAATGTAGCTACATCGTCCATGACAGACATGTCTCCCTGGTGAAGGCTCAAGAACTCCCATGCTCTCTCATCCCTTAGTGTCTCTGGATAAAAGTTCTCAAAGAACCTGTCCTTGAAGTCTTTCCATGATAATCCCTCATGCCTGCAAGCCTAGACCTACACATCCCATTAGCACTTCACCAATCCTCTCAGCATGTACGTCGCGAGCTTGACCCTCCATCCTAGAGGCATCTAAAGTTGCTCAAAAATCATCTGCATAATCTATATCCTGTTCTTAGACACATGGGGAACACCCTCACCCTAAAGAAGCGACGAGTGCTGCAAATGGAACTTTCGTGTCAGATATTCTTTAAATTTCTCAGTACCCTGTGCACCTCTGTCAATCCCCTGCAAGACACGTACAAAGCTAGCTCAGATTTGGTCATCGATCCATCATCTGAACACTTCCAAACCCGGAAGTATTCTTTCTTACACTAGATCATGAACTTGATCCTATCCCTGATCTTGTACCAACGACTCATGCTCTACATGTATTAGATCTTGAACCTGATCCTGCTTCTGTGGCACTGTACTATCTCCCACCGGACACTCCTTCTAAGTCTGCTAAAAGGAACCCGCCTTACTCTCCCCTATCGCAACCAATGACCATGGCATCCCGGCCTCATGGCCTCCTTACATGCCCTCAAAAGATCCAAGTATCAAAAGTACCTCAGGAGAATACCATCCCGACAACCAATGTTGCCTCAAACCGATTACAGAGTTTCCCAATCCTGGTGATCAAAATCACCTCAACAATAGTACCTGCTTTCTCGTATAAGATCCAGACCCAAATACCCTACCACATGAAATTCTACAAAAATATAGAGCATGGAATAACACATTTCAATAAATAATAAATTCTATCAGGAATTTTACTTATTTACATTCCAAAGCATAAAAAGAAAAGAAATTGATATTATTCACATGGTATTATCACATCACAATGCATATGTGCAGTTATGAAATTAAAATACCCTAAAAATGTTCCAATCAAAATCCAAACAAAAAAGACTTTCCATACCAGGCAAAGGTCCAATTATTCCTTACCGCAATGGGTCAAGGGTCACATATCAAAATCAAGAATGTCACACACCAAGTGAGACACCGAGGTGTAAATCATATAAACTGTATTATGAGAAAAAAGAGAACAATAATTCCCACCGATGGAAACTTGGTCCATCCCACATACATGGGGCTGAAGGAACTCAAGGACAAGCTAGAAACCATGTTACAGTAACAACCTATCTCCAGTCTACCATATCCCAAATAGTAAAACCATCAGAATTAAAAAGAGAAGTTTCAATCTCATTAGTATCCAGTAAAAAACTGCTACTAAATCCCTATCAAGTACTCCTTTGACACCACTTTTTAATGAACTAGACCCTAAAATCCACCCAAACAGTGTTAAACGGGTCAGATGTTACTACATTAGGACAAAATCCCCGAATGCCAAACGATGCCAACTAGCAGCGATGGTCTTATAGGTATAGTGGGGAGGCTATACCCTCTCAGAGGATAATAATGGTACTGGTCTGAGTATAATAATAAATATGCAGCAGAATAAATGAATTAGAAAACTCGAACTAGACCCATAGAGTTGAAGCACATTCAATATCGATAAACAGCAGAAGCAATAAATATAAACAAAAGTAGTGGAATGTAAACATAACAACATGATGATCACTTGTAACTACTACTGAACAACAAACATGCATCAAAAGTAGGTAATACATATCCATATATATAATGGGAACCAATGTCTAAACAAATGTAGCTACATAACAAGTAAGCATGATGATATAGGAAATAAAGAAAAACAATGTAAACTCCAGCTAGGCAAGACCACAAGGTCCATACCATCTCCATAAAACAGCTAATGTAGTCCATCTCCAGAAGCTGACCTCTTTCCTGAAAGTAAATCCATAAAGTCAACATGCATCCTGAAGGGCCCTTGAAGGGTGTGAGACGAATCTTAGTAGGATACCACCAAATGGTGTGTACCTAATATAAGTTTTTAGGTAGGCGTATAGTTCTAAGGAAGATATTAAACAGTACAATTCATAAATAATCATAACCTAACTAGTGCTCAATAGCCACCATGAAGTGTCACCAGCTTCGGCCAATGCCAAAATCTCTATCATGTAACCCAAAACCATATGCCCCCTGACACCACATGTCTCATGTACCAATGTCCTGAAGGCATGCCCATGAAATAGTATCCCGGAGGAACAACGATGTATGTCCTTAAATAGGTAACTGGAGGGACAACGGTGTCTTCCCTCAAATAAAGTAACTGGAGGGACAATGATGCCTGCCCTCAAATAATGTAATTGGAGGGATAACAATGTATTCCCTCAAATAATGTAACCAAAGGGACAACAATATCTGCCCTCAAATAATGGCGAACTTCTTCCCCCAACCCAATTGTCTCAATGTTATCTATTGAAGGCTCTTCACCTTCCTCGTGGCTTCCTACGACAAGCACCACCAAACCAATAGTACCTAAACCGCAACTAAAGGGGGCCTCTACCAACACGAGTGGTCAAAACCACATCATCCCTGAGTCTCTCTTTGTGCACACTACTCAAAGTTTTTGTGTGAGTGGTAATCAGAAAAAATTGTACCCAAGACACTACGTCTCTGACACCTCGTATCCCTACGACCATGCCGCTCAAGTCCGACGACATCGCCATCCTAGTAACACGGGGCATGCCCAAACCGACAGTCACTCTGCGTCAAGCTGACATCCATGATGCCCAATCCGGTGGTTTGAACCAACCAATGTAACATGGTCCAAGCCAAACCTATGATCAACATCGCTCAAGAATATATGGGTCATTCCAAACAAATCTGCATGGTTCTAGCATATGCAATTCATAAATTACATATATAATCAAAAGAAACACTTTTAAACAAGAAAAAAACTAATATTTGAAATTCACTAATGAAGTGTTATCCCATACCATCACTGAGGTCTCTAAAGTCTCTAACAGTTCATATCGAGGTTCAATAAACTAAACTCAACAGTTTAAAACAATACAATTAAAATAATTTAACTTTGGCATCCCCCATCCAAAATTCCATGATAGGTAATGACCACTCGCCCAACCCCGCTCAAGAAAAAAAGATTACATGGCATACCCAAAGGCATCCCGTTTGTCAAACAAGAAATTAAATATGCAAAATCAGATAAAATAGGGTCTCTCTCAAAATAACCAAATACACGCCAAAGGCCGCACCAACCAAATGTTTTCGAAAACACAAAAAGAGGTATGCACCACCTACCCTAGACTCATAGACATAAGCATGTCTGATATCAAGCTCTAATTCTAAGCTGATATTTATAGTCTATGTTTCCATCAAATTCTGGAAATTCCACTCGGAGGGAAATTGCGACGCGTGAAGAAAATGATCAAGAATAGAACATGGTGTGTGGGTTTAGCCTCGCTGTTGCAATCCCACAACCACCGAAGGATTGAAGAAAGGACAACATATGAAGAATCTTGGAGAAGAAACGTTTTCTGCCTTCTAGAGCATCAAGGTCTGAAAACGGGGAAGAAGAATGTATTTCTGGAAAAGAGACATGACGCTCTTTCATTTCAGCGAATAAAAATAAAAGTACACGTCATTTGTTTCCGGACTACAAGCCGTGTAGTGGCCTTTTCCGTACTCCGACTTAAGAGGGGATAACCAAAGATCTTGGGCGCGCCACCCAGGCTGACATATGGCTAGAACTCAGCCAGTACACGGATAGAAGATACATGGCGTGCTAAGAAACATTACACACCATGAAATAAGAAATTATTACATGGTCACCACACGGCATTTACTTGGAGAGAACATAGCTAGTACTTTCTTAACCCATACATGATGTGTACTTTTTGAGTACATGACGGGTAGTCTAGAAATTTCCAGAATTTCCTAGATTATCCCAGTTTTCTCAGGAAAAATCCTGAAATTCAAAATAGGTTCGGTATTTTGACTAATTCTAAAAACCCAGGTTCTTACATGAGATATCACATACTAAAGTATTAAACAGTTTAAAATTTGTGGGATATTAGACACATACATTATTCTTTAATTACATTCGAATTCATGAAACACAACTACAAATTCTAGTGAGAACATTATTATTTCTTTTATTTTATCCCTAGGATCATTCATAGATCCCTTACAGATATCCTTGGGAAAGGGAAACATAATAAAGGGTCTTCTCAGAAACTCAGTAAAGGAAATAATACAATAGAATATATCATTGAATAAATAATGTATGGAAAAATGATAAGGGTAAATTGTAATAATATATTCTATATATCTAATATCATAAAAGGGGAATATATCCATCGATGAAAAAAACATAAATAATATCATCGATGAAAAATCATAAAAAATTATGGGTATAACAATAACTAGATTCATGATGATAGAATATATAATACAAGATATCACAATATTATGATCAAGGCCGAGTGATAAGACATCATTAACATGTAGGTATGACGTATTTCAAATACCCCAAAATAATCACATGGAAATTACTAATTCATTGAGGGGATATAATAGGTTCTGAATTCCACTTACTAAGTCCAATATAGTCATCATATGAAATAAATTAATAAGATTTCAACACATAATCAACACAACCATTTTTATTGAAAAACCAACGTATAAATTTTATATTTCCTGAATAAATTACTAGAGTGAAATGATAATAATCCACCCAATTTAATATAATGGTTGGTATCATTGTATTATATCCCCAATATTGTATCAAATTCATCAATGTATGTTCACATAAATGAAAATAATTTTTAAAGATAACCAAAACATTTCTTGAGGAAGATTCATTTTTAATTTTAAAAGAACATGTTAAAATTAAAAATATTTTAAGAATATTATGAATCCATTTTATTTAAAATTAACCATAAATTTTTTTTAAAGAAATATAAATGGTAAATAATTATCATGATGATGGAAAAAATAGCTCATGTAGTAATTGTTAAAATAAAGATCCAATTCACACATTTGGTAAAAAGGTACTTGTTTTTAAAATGATAAGAAGATTCCTTTTAAAGGTTTTATATAAATTAAAACAAGGGTAAGAATTAACTATAAGAATATTTTAAAAATAATAAAAACATTTTTTAAACCTTTTAATGAAACTATATGCACGGAAAAAAATTTATGAAATTAATTAAAAAAACAACGTAACATATTCCTAAAAATATTATTTCATATATTTGAGTACTTGGAGAGAATAAAATGAAAGGTGAAAATGTTTTTTTTCCTGAAATAACCATATTATAATAAAATTATAATATTTTTGAGAGACATATCATACAAGTTAACTATAAAAAAATTAATCATAACCAAGCCTAGAAAAATTGTGATTGTAACATTAAACTATTATTGCCTTTTTAAATTTTGAAGCCTTACCCCATTGAAAGAAATAACATAAAATGTAACATTAAATATCATGGAGAAAAATATATTCATGATGCATTATATTAAATGGGTATTATATGAAACACATGATAGAAATTAGTGGAGAATATGGTATATGTCTCACATAAACAAAAATGAAATGAAAAACCATTACATATGGTCTGAATTGCATCGTAAATAATTTTAACCTCCATCATAATAAATTATTTTTTTTAAAACTCTTTAAAAGAATAATATTAATACATATAATATAATACATTTTTCACTTATAACTTAATATCACCTTTTAATTAATAATTATCCATTATCATCATCATTTTAGGTGTCAACTTTTTTTTTCTTATAAGATTCAATTCGGTTATTATGGTCCTTATATATTTATCTGGATTTCATAATATACATAATTTTAGTATTGATATGAATATATATTCATTATATAAATATTTATAACCCATTATCATTTTAGTAGATAGAAAAACGTATTGCACCGTTCATGGAGACAGTAGTGTGTACGTAAATATAAATGTTATTATCATTTTCTAATGAAAATGATGAATGAATGATTAAATATATTTTAAAATTAAAATTAAAAATTATATTAAAATACCACATATATATATATACTAAATCCATCATTATAGACATAAATGTTAGCTGGTGACGGAAAAAGAAATATATCCCTATGTGGAGGCGGTACTCTAAACGTACATAAGAGTGATACTTTCATTTCCCATTTAATGGAAAGGATGTGGAAAATGGTTTGAACATAATCATAATAAAATCTAATTATATTTATAATATTTGATTCATTATTTTTTGTTGGATACAACATATTTATAGGAATTTTAGGATTAAATAATCTTTGAAACAGTATAGTAGGACAATTACTCCTTTTTTGAGTGTTCTCCTTTAAATTGCACCACAATCTTTCTTAGTATAGTCTTAGGGAAAGAAAATAATATCATAAATAAAGAAAATTATGGTGTTAATTTTATTATTAATTTATTTGATGTGTTTTTGGGATCAATGTTTTTGAATAAAGGTGTAGAAGAGGTGACCTTTTATAAGTGAGGGGAGGGATGCACAAAGAATCACTTATGATATTTTAATAATATAAAGACAATTTATTATGAAAGTGGGAATAAATGGACCTTAATTCGATGTTAAGATAATATAGGGTAAAAATATGTCAAATAATAATATTTATACATGCTTTAGTGGCATTTTTACACTTATCTCTTAGTTTAATCCCCAATAAACCCTTTTGACCTTAAGCATGTTACCATTTTTTATCTTTTTTATTATTCATTAGAAAAATATAATGTTGAAATTATTAACTACTACTAATAATATTATTAAAAATATAGAATCCTTTTTAAAATAATCAATTTCAAGAAGTGGTAAATTTTTTTTGTTAATATATGCTTTAAAAATTCAATGAAACAATTTGTAGACAATTGTTTGTTTTAAGAATAAAAATGATTTTAAGAAAAATCAATTATATTATTATTTATAATGGAATTAATTGGATTAAGTTAAATTATAGGAATATTACTTTTTTATTTTAATCCAAACTAATAACAAAATTATCCTTTTTAATAATTTATAAAAAGAAAATAAATGTATCTAATTTTTATTTTAACAATAACATTACATTGATTTACAAAATTTAACCATATATATCTATGTTCATAATTTTATTTTTATTTAAATTATATTACAATTAAAATATACATTTACTCTATAATAATTGTCTTATAAACTGACAATTTTTCATTAATTCATTATAATTTAACAAAAGTGTTATTATATTTAAAATAAGTATTTTCCAATATAAAAAAACTATTTTTGGAGAATCTAAAAAATTCACCATAAATAGATTTTCACATAATGAATTCAAAAATTAAATAAAATTTTTAAAATAATATTTCTAAAAAAATTGAAATTTATTCTAAGTATTCTCACATAAAACTTCTAAATCCATTTTTTTGATAGATATATTCTTAAAGAATAAAAACATTATCCTTAAAAATTTTCTAGTAACAAGAGTTACATGAAGTTCAATTTTTTTGATTGGATTATTTATTTTTATTATGGAAATAATTTCTATATATATTTCATAATTTTTTATTCTTATTCATACTTCCCAACTAATGACTATGACATAACTATCTTTTGTAAATAATTTTATTTTACATTACATTTCATCTCAGTTCTCTATGTGGTGAATGTAATAAAAACTAGTATTTATTTAAAAGAAAATAAAATATTATGGCGTAACATCAATATTCACGAAAGGTCTTATATATTTTTTATTAATGAAGTTTTATATTATTCCACTATAGAAAAGATTGAAACATTCTTCATTTTATTAACTCATTATTTATTATATTCTTTTGAGTCTTGGACGAGATGAACATTTGATCATAAGTTGATATAACTAAACCAAGTATCCAATTCATTTTTCTGGTGTGGGAGATACAAAACAATCAAGAGGAATCCACCAAATTTGAGAATCCGATTAGTGCTGTAGCCCAAGGATCTAATACTCATTGATAGCCTCACAATGAGATATTTACTACTCTAGGGGTGGAGGAGAAGCAATGTTTATATAATATTAAACCAATTTAAAATTTTTCCTCATGTCACTACTTTAGTTATTTAGTGAACATATCTCTCTATCTCACACTCTATTTATCATTTGGTTGATATTCATATAAGGTAGGAAATAATGTATAAAACCAGAACAACCTGATTTTTTGATGATGTTTTCCTCCCAAAGGACGAAAATTCCTTATATGTACAATGGTTATTATCCCTCTCACACACAAAATTATTATTATTGTCAAATGAATCATGAGCAGGGGAAATGACGTGGACCCATTACCTTGGCACTGAAAAGCTACAAATAAAGAAAAAAAAATTATTTTATTTTGAACAAGAAATTATATTTTACTATATTGATTCATAATAATTATTTTTGGATCAAGTCCCTCATAGAATATCTAAATATAACCTTCATCATTATACTAGAAAAATAATGGGCACCATGTATTCATATAAATCATCGGGTTATCTCAATAATGCATCCATCAATGTTATTTCTCTATATTCATCAAACCACATAGATTATATATGAAATACATTCTAGATATAACACTGATCCTGCTAGTGTAGAATCTTTAGAAGACCAACCGAACTCATACCATTTATTTTTTTCTTTAATGAAAATTAATGGATCTATTCATGAATAATTTGTTCTCTATGTATCTCTCCTTGATTCTAAAAGGGTAAAACAGATTTTAATATCAACACCTCATAATTTATATACCATTTAAAATATATGATATATATGAAATTTTTTATCTATCCCTTTTTTTACTCTTCAAACCCACAATATATTTTTTCAAAGGGAAACAGTGTGAATATATTCTCAGTATTTTCTTATATGAATCTCTAATATTTTTTGATATCTCAAACCACTAGAAGAATAGAAATATCAAGTAAATAAAAACTCTCCATTTCAAACTCAATATCATAGGAACAATTTTCATTTGAATCACCTTTTAATTCAGTTGTATACATGGATTCAAATACCATTGAGATATTAATATCCTCACATTTCAAATTTTCTAATTCTAATAAATCCAATATTTTATTCAAAACATGGAGTTATCCTTACTCATCCTTCACTTTTATATCTTTATTTTTTTATAGAATTTTAATGTGATCATTTTGATAGATTCATCTTGAATTATTGTTTTATGAATCTTCATATTAAATAACATAATATATTGATTTTAGGATGAATCGTATATCAAATCTAGCTCACTTATACATAGTGTGTCGAATAACTCATTTTTTTTAGGTAGATGACTCTAATGGAATATCCAAGGACATGAATGAATTAGTGAAATCACTCATATATTTCCCTTAAATTACTCATATTCACTTTTCTATCCCTATTATATATAACAAAAATTACTCATACAATGTTTTTACATTTTTTAAAATCAAACGTTTATTTGACCTAGTTATCTTTTGATGGACTCAGGAACTTATTTGGATTAGACATACAGTTTGTGATTATTTTGATCATATTTATTATCATCATACAAACTAAATCGGCAAATTTATACATGTGGTCCCTTATATCTCTTGAAAATTCACATAAGTAGTCTCAGGCAGTGATTACAACCAAAATATGGATCTTGAAGAAGTATTATGAAGAAAACATGTGCATAAAAATTGTACAACCAATGGTTGAAGATATTGATGATAAATTTTTTTATAGAGTTTTGTGAAACCCAATGGTGAATATTGAATTTTTTTAGGGCCAATAGGGGCCTATATACCCTGAGAGGGGGGGTGAATCAGGGTATGGATATTCTTTTTCAAAGTTCATTCTACCCCACTGGATCTTGACCTCTTTGTCATAAGGGTCACTTTGTTTGCACTTGTGTGGTTACTGTGATCACTTGTCTCCTTTACCTGATGATGATGCTTTGAATGCAATGCAGGGGAGTAAGCAGGCAGACACAGAGATTTTTACATGGTTCACCGCTAAGGGCTACGTCCAAGGAGCATACGCCGACAAGTTGCCGGTTCGTACCAAATTCCACTAGTCTCCACTAGCTGTGGATTACAATGTTCGGGCTAGATCACTTCTATGCCAAGGCTCACTGCCTTTACAATGTTTAGGGTCGGCTCACTGCTTTCCCAAGGGTCACTCCCTGTTTCTCTCTCTCTGGCTCACTGCCGGTGGAGAGGATCACCTTCTCCCTCTTCCTAAGCTCACTGCTCTTGGAAGGAATCCACTCACAGTTTATAGACCTGTAGGTCTCTTCATTTCCATTAAGGAATGAATCTTTCTCTGTATGTAGATGCTCTGTTGAAGTTCAACTTTCACCCATAGATGAATACCCCTTTGCCACTATCCACTAGGCAAACTACCTTTCGAAAGACCTTCGCAAAGCACCCTATAATGCAAGGCTCCCAATTTCGCAAAGCTCAAACAAGCCTTCGCGACGCTCCTGCCTTTTCGTGAAGCTCACTCGCGAAGCTCCTTCGCGAAGCAATCTCGCGATGCTCAAGCCGTCGCAAAGCAACGACCCTCGCGAAGCTAAGTAAGCCAACGCGGAGCTCGCAGGTTTCGCGGAGCTACAATAGCCGCCGCGAAGCACCTCTTTCGCGAAGCACACTGGCTCCGCGAACCACCTTCGCAAAATGAGAGCAAATGATCTTCTCTGAAAAATCTCTCTACTTCGTTCGAAGGGGTCGGCCTCTATTTATAGGTGATTCCACCGACCCTCGAACTTTCCACGCGAAGTCAACGCCACATCATCCCAAATCGCGAAGCTTCAAAGTTTCTGCCGGAATTCTGTCCAAATCGCGAAGCTCCATGGCAAGCTTCTGTTCGCGGAGCATGACGTAGTCGCGATGAATCACCATCAACTTACCTTCGTGGCTCGTGCCTTCGACGTGAAGCTCCCTCGCGAAGCCCAACATTCCTTCGCGCCTTCGCCGCGAAGCTCTCTCGCAAATCCCGTCTCTGCTGCGATGCGCTTCAGCCTCTGTCGTTCGCGAAACTTGACGTAATCGCGAAGCATCACCGCCTCCATTCTTCTGGTCTTCGCGATTTCCAAACCATGCATCCTATATTTGAGAAATTCATGCCTTTTCCATATGAAATTATTCTCTTCATGAAAATACACTTTTCACGATGCTCACCAAACTCCAAATTTTGGACCCCAAAAATTTGGCAAACACTGGGAAACGACGCCACCTTATTCTGCTCTTTTGTACCACCTCCAGATCGACCATTCCTTTGTCATAGTTCTTTGTCAACATGTAATGTCAACACCTTCTTGGGAACTTGACAATTATCCATGGAAACCTGCTTTGTCAAAAAACACAACCAACCCAAAAAATACTGCAATGTTACCTTGAGGGATTTTTTCCCAACAAATGTTTTATGAAAATAAACCAAATTATTGAGTTTATATATATAAAGAATGTTGTCATTTCAATTAAAAATGGTGCATGACTTAATTTATGAACGACTCATAGGTGATACTATACGACATCAAAACATCATCATGGTGAGTGATACATTATTAACATCAACACAACATATGTTCATAATATATATTAAGAATCTCCCTACACTAGTGGATCACTACACCTCCCATCACGGTGCTCAATTTCATACCTCTACAGATTCTAGTTTTGACCCACACTGGTGAAAACTGACACTAGTCACTCTTGGATAACTCCCTTTACAATCCCAACCCTATCCTTAGGTAGCTCATTTCTTTAAGGGTTTTCATTTTTAATAGACTCATTTTTTACATAAAAATTTTATATTTCCCATATTAAGAGTTTTCAAAATATTGGGTCATCTATAAATGAATCATACATAGTATAGAGATTCACTCACATGGTTTGGTCTTTAATAATTCTAATTACACATAAACTCCAAGTATAACCCTTATATATGCTTTTTATCTAACAAAAATAACATACCAATTCTAACACACACACATATATATATATATATATCATAATTGTTATTACAATGATGAAACTTCTCCTTCATAAAAACCTCTGGATCTTATCCTTTTAATTTATCCTTAACCAACATGAAATCGATTTATTCATGTAATCAATGTACATATTAGTACTAATTATTCACTTAAAAATCATTTCAAATTAGAATGGATATCTTTTTTTCATGGGAACCTCCAAATTATTGTAAAAAATTTTGGGAACTCTAAAAAACTTCCAAGCCCTTATTCATTATTTATCAACATATAACCATGGTACAACTCTTCACTTATTGACAAAAAAACAACACAAACACAATGATGGATCAAAATAAATATAGAACCGTGGTACATTACTCTCATGAATCCAATAAATATATATAGATAACTACCACTCAACACCACTGAATAAGTAATAAAATAAGCATAATCCACCATTCATATTAATGTCACGTACATACATGATCACCAAGTGAAAATAATAAAAGACATATCTGAAGACTAATCCTCAATAGCTCCATGAAAATACTAGTATTGTACAACTTAGTATCCAATCCATCTTGTAAACATGAAAAACAACTAATATATATATATATATATATAAAGGAGATCATATATGGACACTCATTAGGATCATATTGATGAAGACTCACAAAAAATGTGCTTGAATTATACTAATGATTCAATGGATAAATAGTAAAATGAAATAGGACATACATTGTTCAACTATCCACAACATTATTAAGGCTTTATTACCCAATCATTCATCCCTATAACAAAATAGTATCAAGGAAATATATAATCAAGGTTTCCCTAAAACTAATTCCCCACTGGTTTTCTGTTCACATGCCTTAATATCAATGGGCATGTTCTTTGATCACTTATATGTATATATATATATATCTGATGTTGGTCAAGTTGTGACCTTACATACACTATCCTCTTTCATTAATTAATATCATGAATTGGATTTATTCAATAGTTTCATATCTATATCTATATCCATCATAGTAGTGCATCGTGAATTTGGAGGAAATCAACATCATGCTCACATCCTTCTATAACTAACCCCCACCATATAATAATACCACAATTCATCATTCATGAAGTGATAGTGGGTAAGAGGGGGTAGTTATCCATCCTCCCTCACCAACATGGATGTTAGGGGAATCACCAAAAACCAAAAAAAACACTGGGATTCAGTACGACTATCCCACATAGGTAGGGTGAATAAAAAATATCATGAAAATAATAGTATAGTATTTATACACATAATCCCATGCTATTGGTTGACATCAAATTTCCCCCGATAATCCATAATAACAATTACATTGTATATGTTATAATCAATATATGATGTTATTTCTATGATGTAACAGTCCCATATTTCCAACATAATAGAACCAAAATATCTATAACAATTAACCATTTATTTCTTCATCTAATGAATTATATATTTACTATTTTCCATCAATGTTACATTTATTATAACAACTAATCCAATATTTAATGAGAAAAATTTTATACCCCACCATCTTTAATTACAAATAGTTTACATTTACTTTCATCTGTTATCATTTCAATAATATCTCATAGTTAATTTAATTCAATCGTGTGACCCAATACATAGTTCATTATTACTATTAACATTTCTTTCCAACCAAGTGACTAAAAAACCCCAACACCCATCTAAACCAATGATCACCTCTTATTTCACAATTCAATCCAATCATATCCCCATTACCCAACCCATTTCATCCATCGCTTCCTTATTTCCTAACCCATGTCAACCATCACAACCCCATTATAAAACCCGCGCCAAAATATATCACACAAAAACATCCATCAACTACCTAATAAATCACGAAAACCAACCACAACCACACTTCCTAACACATTTCATGCCCACAATCTACCATATAACCCCCAATTGGGCCACTATAATCATAGATATATCAATAAGTATAAAAATAACAAACAATAGTCATCCCCATAGAGAAAAATAAATATATATTCCTCTTTTCAAAAATGATTTCATATAATTACCCTATCTCTTTTATTTTCCAATTTCACACAACCATTTAATTACAATATTTAAGTACATAACCTCTTATGAATGTTTATTTCAATAATTTAAGGAAAATGATCACAATAAAGTATAGTTCTCAGAAATAATTTATCTTAAATACATAAAGATCTTCAAAATTGAAATCAAAGATGAAAATATCATGGAATCATGTAAACACATGTGATTCACGACAATTGTGTTCTATTTATTTAAGTATGATTCATTATATTTCCTAAGTAAAACCTTACCATTCATACAAAGAAAACATTGGAATGTAAATTCCATAAATTAAACAAATTAGAGAGAGATTTCTTGAATCCCATATCTTAATCAGAACATCAAAAATTGATGAGAATTAGTATTAGAAATTAACAACTATAAAACCAAATTTTCTAAAAGAGATCCTCGATCAACCTAAATCTCATCAATTATCCATCATAATTTCTTCGAAAAAATTCCTTAAATCTATATTTACCTACCACCAAGAACATAAAAGGGAAGAAATATAGGAAAACTAAGTATATGTGGGAAAAACATACCATTTATCACTTAAAATGGTTGTCTATAAATTGAGTACAAAATAAAAAAGGGATAAAATGTATACCAAAAATCTAGATATTCACACAAGAGTCCAGTTTATCCAAGGAATAATTATTGGTTTTAGTGGGATTAAAAAGTTATACCCTTGATGAAACATATAAAATTGTTGTGCATGGGAGATGTCCACATCACTAGGGGCCTGCGTTAAATGGGCGTTTAAGAATAATTCTTTATTCAACACATAAATTTGATAAACAATTTTGGGATGGGACATTAGGATCATCTCAAAAACAGAAAATCCATTCTTCAAAACCCAACTATGGTTCCACATGAACACCATGAAATAATTAATCCAAAAATGAAAGATTGAATAAAATTAAATATCCTAAACTACATGTCATAATGAAGAGTTCCTTGAAACAACCCATGGCCATCACATTCTATCATGATCAACCTCATACCATGGCCATGAAACAAATAAAGTCTATAGTGCATGGAAACTCAAAAATTAAGAACCTCTAACCATAACTCATCGTGAATATAACACCCCGACCCCAGTTACCTAGAGTCTATAAATTATTACGTTATATTGGCAAGATCACAAGGGATCAAATCCCAAAAGACCGATCAGTTTAGTAGGCTTAGAAACACTAGATATATTCATAAGCCTTACATTAATTCATAAATTGAAAAACTACAACAACATATTTTCTTAATACCCCCTCATACTATCCCTGTAGGTCATTCATAAAATATTTCTTCACATCCTGGGAAAAATAAAATATTGAAAGGGGTGAGATCAGATGCTCAGTAAGTATATCAATATAGCGGAAACTTGAATAAATAAACATAAACATTTAAGGCAATGTTTAACTAAAATAAAAGCCTTTTAAACTTGTACTTCATCATAATATGGAAAATATAAAATGAAATAATTACATTTACTTATTCAAATGGATGTTCTACTAATCGAATAATCACATGAAATATCAATAACCACTTTCATAATAAGAGAATGCATAATTCCAGACTATCATAACCACATAGTCAAGACCTTGTTCCAAGACTACATATAAGATTTTGTCAAGGCCTTGTTCCAAGACCCTAGTTTGTCTCATGAGACCTATTGATGCATCTAGGAGCTATAGTGGGATCCACCCATCACTTATTAAGTCCAATTCATTCCTCATATGAAAATATTTAAACATAACATAAAAAATCGTATTAAAACTAGCATACGAAATTTCAATACTTTATCCATAAACCATGAATGGTATAGAAATAATACAACCACAATAAAACATATCACAAAATCTTCAATACATTATGGATGTTTTGTATCATAATAAATCAACTTCAAATAAGCTTAAAATCCATCAAAGGATGTTGACATAGATGAAATCAAAACTATTTGTGAGAAATATCTCTTTTTTAGAATCATTTAAAAGTCACATAATTAAAAAAACCATTATTTTGAAAATATTCTTATAAGCTTTTAAGGGAAGCTTTGATGATGTTGTAAAGGCTTAAAATAGCCACACCCTTCATAAAAGTTAAAAAAAATACATTCTTACCTTAATATTGTCGAAAAGGTTATAAAGGACCTGGTTTGGAAAACGTCGGAAGGATTCCTTCATAAACATCTCATAAAAAGTAAACCAAGGGTATAAATAACTTTAATACATTTCCTAGTAAATTTTAAAAATGTTTTGAAATACATTTTTAAGAAACATGGATGTGGATGATAAAGAGGTCCCCGTAGATACTTACATAAAAACATCATCAGATAATAAAGAGATTGTGAAATTAACCCTTACCTTGTACGTTTCCTTGGTTTTGGGTAGGTTAACCTCCTGTATAATGGTGAAATAGTTGTTATTAAATTATAAAAGAATCATATACATTAATATTATATCATATATGATCTTTTAACATTGCTTTGTTAATAATATCTTTGTATTATCGTTGTTTTGGGTGTTAACTGATTTGTTTTCCTTTATATGCTTTGTCACATAAGTCATGTTTGTTATGGATAGGTAGTATAATATTTGTATCTAGAATGATATTAAGTCTTTAAACATTATTTGTAACCATAAAATGAAGATTATTCTTGAATGGATACGGTGGGGAATGAATCTCATCACGATTCTGGAGACGGTATTCCGTACGTACGCACGAGCAACAATATCATTATTTTGATATTAAAATTGTATATAATCGGATGGTATATCATATATACAGAATAATTTTAATGTTATATTTATTATTTACATAAATTACATATCATTATCATACCCATCCAAATAATAATGTTTTGAATAATAATTACACCACAACGTGGAGACGGTAATGTAACAGCCCGAGATTTTATGAAAAATATTCTTTTTATTTCACTAATGTCTTGTGTTGTACGCTACACCAAAAGGAGCTTACACAACACGCATCCTTGACTTGCCTTGCATTACACGCAATCGCGACCTTCCTCGATAGCGTGTGTAGTACGCAATAACGAGTTTCACTAAACAGCGATATGCTATTAAAATGTTATTAAAACTAGCCGTTATGAATAGTAATAACCACTTTTTGAAATTTTGTAAATTTTATTTTTCAAAATAGATTTCATTTTTGGATTTGGAGTATCGAATTTAGCCTAAGGTGAAATTTTGGTACATTTCGGATAACTTTCATATTCTGATGAATAGTGAAAATTACTAAATTTTAATTAAAAACAAATTTTTTAATCGAAATAATTAATAGTGATAAATTATTAATTTGAGTGGTTTTAAAGTATATTTAGAATATATTTTTACAATTCAATACAGTTTTGGTCATTGGATGTAATTTCACATTTACACCAGACATAAACAAGTGTCAATCTTTTGATAGATATTGTTTCTTAAAAACACGCTATTTAACAGCGGGATTTAATTATAAAATTAATTAATGAAACTTCTATGTTATTAATTTGGTAAATTAGACTTCATTTTTGAATTTGGAATATGAAATATAGCTTAGGATGAAATTTTGGCATTTTTCTGAAAAACATCAATTTTTGATGAATAGTGAAACTACTAAGTGGTAGGTTAAAAACTGAATTTTGCATAAAACTTAATTTTACCGCTTCTGTGAATGGAATTTCGAAAATCCGACAGACGCAGTTAATATCAAGGACTAAAATGTGGTTCAATGAGATGAAAATAATTTTTGGTGAATGGTAACTTTTTACTTTTTTTACCACGGTTAATAGTAAATAGGGTAACTAAGGGTAAATATGATATTACTATTACCCTAACACATGTCCTAATTCTATTGGATAAGTGTAATTCAACCAAAAACAACCTTATGAATATAATATGACCATTTAGGTCCACTTGGATGAGATTATGACATTTAATATTATTTTATTTAATGAATAGTTAAAATAGTTAAAATCAAAGTTTAATAACTAAAACATTTTTAATATGGGGTTATACATAAGATAAATTCTACTATAAATATTAATTAGAAATCTAAAAAGATTTACTACATAATGATATTTTATTTATAATTTTTAGACTTTATATAAATTAATTTATTTATGACACAACGATGATGCAGTAATTACCCTTTTAAGGAAATATTAACATAATTGATGTTATAAATGCTCAAATGAATGTAATTTGAGACTTTTTATGAATTACACTAATTTTCTAGGTTACTATGATATATTAGTGTTGATTTAATCAACTTGGTTCGAACATATAATTCTGTTATGACTTTTACAAAAATCATATATCAAATAGTGTCAAAATTGACACAAAATAGTTTTTAAATAAAATATTATATTATTAATTGTTATTTTATTCCTAAAAATCTAAGGTTCGGCCAAATGACTTAGATAAAGATATATATATTAATAATAAACAATTTGGGGTTTGTTTGGCATGTTATAGTAAGTGTATTAACCATATAGTGTAAGAAAACAAAAAGACACGGTAAAAGTTAAATTATTTAACTTAGAGTTAAATCTAATTGATAATGTTAAAATAATAACCTAAACTTGTCTAAATCCTATTGGTTGATAGGATTTAGACCCATCCCTACTTTAGATTCGAAATAAGACCCTTTGGAACCATTATAAACTGAGTTTGACTTTAATATAAAATAATATTTTGAGATATTCCTAAAGTGCCCCTCTCCTCCCTTATAAAAGGGCACCTCCTCCCCCTCCTCCTCACACCAAATTGAGCACTCAATATCGGCCAACCCCTGCCAAAATCCCTTCTCCACTTTCCTAGAATAATCCTAGAGGTCCTGGTGTTCTTCAAAGACCAATCTTAGTTCCCTAAGTGAAGGATTCAAAGAGGCGTTTCAAAGAAGAGGTAATATTCATTACCGATCTTTTCATTTTCTTTCTTCTTCAACTTCTTCTTCTTTAGTTGTTTCATGATAAAGTAATAACATCAGTATTTATTATATACTGATATGTTATTATAAATATGAAACAACTATAATTAACCTTCTATCCATCCTACGGAAAAAGGAAATCATCGCGCGTGCGTACGTACGGAATACCGTCTCCACGTCGTGGTGTAATCTATTTTCCACCACCACCTTACATGGATGGGTATAATGGTGTAAAGAATAACTATACATAGTTATTACAACATCATATTAATTCTGATATATTGTATAATCCACTCCAATTCAAATCAATATTTATAGAAATGATATCATCGCTCGTGCGTACGTACGGAATACCGTCTCCACGACGCGATGAGATTCATTCTCCATGTTAACCATTTAAGAATGATTATAAAGTATATATAAGAAATAATAATGAAATATATTACATTATAAAGCTACTGGATTTATGTATATATATACATATGTATGTCATCTACTTACTTCCATTTCAAGACAATAAGGAAAGGAAAACAGCGTTCATGCGTACGTACGGACTACCGTCTCCATGAACGGTGTTTTTCATTTTATTTATCTAACTATTATATATATATATACTGAATATATATGATATATAAATCATATTTTATATTCTGGAAGTGAGTAAATCATGATATAATTAAAATGATGTCATGAACAACAAGTCAAAACATCTACAATAAATGAAACGATTTTACCCAAAACGCTTCTTTAACATGGAATTTACAAAAGAACGGGTAATATAATGTCATAAGTGAACCATATATGATATCATAACAATGAATATGATTCTTTAATAAGTCAATAACATGATTTCAATCATTATACAGGAGGTTCGGACACTTACTAAGCAAGTCGGACCTAAGGTAAGGGAAATATCACAATCTCATTTTTATCCGAGATTTTTTATTCATAAGTATTTATTGGGGTGTATTTTATCATCCACATCCATGTTCCATAAATATGTAATATTGTTTCCATCCACTTACAATAGTTTAAATCCAATTTTATCCTTCGGTAAGTTTTTATTAAAAGATATGAAAGGAATCTTTTGTCGTTTTTCATACGAGGTACTTTTTGACTTTTCCGACAAAAGTACGAAGAATATTTTTTTTAACTTATACGGCACGAACGGATTTTTACGGTTTTATAAAGCCTTATTTTCATGAAGCTTCCTCCAAAAGATTTCATGACTATTTTCAATAAAATCTCTTTCTTTTGAAATTGCATGATGGGTTGTGAAAAGAAATTGATTTTGAAGAAGAAAGGATATTTTCCTCAAGAATTCAATTCAAGTGTTTTATCAAAATTATTTTCCATCTAAGATAATAAAGGGTTCTGTTTCTATCCATATTTTGACATTGATTTGACTATGTTGTGATGGAATTATGTTTATGAATTCCTTTATCTTATATGAATGGTTTTATGATGTCATGTTGTTTAAGAATCCCATTTTTATTACATGGGTTATGCAATGATGTATGATTTATGATTTTGTGGCACACATAAGAATGGTATCATTATGAGATGGGTGGGACCTATATCTCCCTCCAATGCATTGGGTAAAGATTTTATATCTCATGAGATAGACATGGCTGGAATGGTAGGTTATACCGGTTCAGTGAAACAGGACTGAAACGAGGGTTACTCGATTCAGAAAAGGGACTTTGTCCACTAAGATAGTCTTGGCAATGAGTCTTGACTAACAAGAAATGATTCTCTATGATTATGTGTGAATGCCACAAAGTTTCATGTTTTAAGTTATGATTATTGTGATTACATTTCACTACCATGATTTATCCCATGTTATGAAATTATGCTCTCTTTTGTAGGTTATGATTTCCAAAATGTTATGTTCTTATGAATACGATGTGATTGATATTTCTTGTGTTTACCCTTACTGAGCATTTGATCTCACCCTTTTATGTTTTCTTTTCCCCAGGATATAAAGAAAGGTTTTAGGTAAAAAAAAGAAGATCTTTATGGGAGATGTTGAAGATCTTTCACCACGATTAGAAGATTTTATTCCGAGTTTCCAAAGACACTAAACTATTGCGATCCTTATGTGTGTGTGTTTTGTTATGTACTAAGTATTCCGCAAAAGTAATGTAATGTCCATGTACGTCAAGCTTCGGGTCTTTACAGTTGGTATCAGAGGAAAGGATTAGTCAACCTTTGGAAACTAGGATGCGAAAACGTTAGTGAGATCCCTAGAGATATTTCTAAGGTATGTCTATGCATGTCCCTAGGGATAAGTATACGTATAGGTTATAGTAATAGAATTATGCTAACGATCATAGAATTAAACCTAAGATGTTGGATATTGAAGGTACTCCACCTTTATTATGTTGTTTTCCCTAGCATGATTTTTGCCTCTCACACTATTCTTTTTGGGTTTTAGACGATGGCTGGAACCCGAAGGAACCGTGTTGATCAATGCAATGGACAATGAAATGATTGCCCTCCTGAACAAACAAATGTTATGGGAGATGGACTGCAAAATCTTATTGCTATACTTACACAAGCTATGAATCATTCTGGACTTCCAAATGAGCAGAGAAGGGAACAATATTCTATTGAGTCCTTCATGAGGCAACGTCCACCTTCTTTCAGTGGGACTTCCGATCCACTTGTTGCTGAACAATGGATCAGTACCACTGAAAAGATATTTTCAGTTCTTCAATGTTCTGAACATGATAAAGTCATCTTAGCAGTATATCGTTTGGAAGGTGAAGCTGATCAATGGTGGAATCTTATCAAGAATACGAGGCCAAGAGATGAAATTGAGTCCATGGAATGGGACGAGTTCAAGAACTTGTTTTTCAGTCAGTATTTCCCTCGTATTCTTCGAACAAAGATGGAAAAGGAGTTTATTGAGCTGAAGCAGAAGGATGATGAATCTGTTGGTATATACGAAGAGAATTTTACAAGACTTGCAAGGTATGCATCTGGCATTATCATCCAACCTGAAAGTAAAGTTGATCGATTTTTCAGTGGCTTAAAACCAAGTCTTCGAAGGGCATTAGCTATAAGAGACTTCAGTAGCTATGAAGGAATTGTGCGTTGTGCTATCAAGGTAGAAATGGAAGTTGGTGTTACATATCCATCTCATGGTTTTGACAAGAAACGAAAGATGGAGTTCAAGGAGAAATCTCAGAATAATGGTGAAAAGAAGATGAATGTTTCCTTATGCACAAAGTGTGGAAAAAAGCATGGTGGAGATTGTCTTAAAGGGACTAGAAAATGTTTTAAGTGTGGAAAAGAAGGTCATCGAGCAGCTGAGTGTCGAAGTAATGGAAAAAGGGTTTCTAATGATGTGAATAAAGCAAACACTGTAGAGAACGCACCACCAACACTTCAATGCTTCAAGTGCAAGGAAATGAGGCATTATGCTAATAATTTCCCTAATCCAAGGGTTAGTGATGATCAACATGAGCAACCACTGAAGGCAAAGGACAAAGGGAAGTCACATGCGATCACTATTGGCGATGTTGAATATGATAACGATGTGGTGGAATGATTAAGTGTTTATGTAATGGGATTCCAAAATAATGTTGTATCATGGAGTATTGGAATATTTATGTATTGGTTTAATGTGGTATTCAAAGTGATTGAGATATTTTTTGGAAATAAGATGATATGCGCATAATAAAGACGAGAAAATGAAATGTTTAATAGTATTCATGAGCTCATGATTGATATAAGGACTAAGTGATATTATGGTTTGAGTATATAGAATTTTGAGGATTTTGGTATGTGGAAAGTGTTAACTTTTAATTGCACTCATGTTTTCACTAAGGTATTCAAGAGAATACACGATTAAGGACTTTGAATGTTTGGAATGTGACCAAGAAGACATATCTTATGATATGTGGGGATCAACGATAGTATTAAATCTCTGGTAATCGTTGTCACTATATTATGAGAGTGGACTGCAGTATTATGTATAAGCCTAAAGATTAGACTGGATTATGTTGGACATAAGTTAGTATTGTTTAAGGATAGAAGATTTTCGATATTATTGATGGGATGTTATAGTAACGTAGTTTTAGAAAAAGGACAACCTGCAGGACGGGCGACAACCCATCGCTTCGGACAAGGCTTTAGGAATCGAACCCACAACCGAAGTGCGACTGGACTTTATCACCTACCACTGGCCTACAGGAAGTCCCTGTTTAGTAGAAACTAGTTTTATTATATTAAGCAGTATGATATATGAAGTATAAGTCCATTTTAGGAACCATATGTGATTAATCTCACTATAGATCGACTTATGTATATAATTTTTGCTAACTTTTTGTTTGAGACAGATGGAATGACCCGTCATTCTATCACATGATCTGCTAACACTTCACGAATAACAAATTCAACTTCATTTATTTAAGAGATGAAGTGGAAATTGTTCAAGGCACGAACAACAGTGAGATTGTACCAAAATAAAGTAAGTATTTATTCTAATGAAAATTTTCAACTTTAGGGAAATGATCTTGGAAACCGAAAAAATGTTGTCCTAGTTCTCTTATACCTGATGAATCAGATGGTACCTTAGATCGTCACAAATTTATGGATTTGTGATTACTGGCTTTTCCATAGCCATGTTCTCTACCACTCTCCATCAGAACATGAAGGTTAGATTTCTCTTCCATATCCATATTTTCACCTATGTGGAAACCCAGTGATTAGTTTATTTGGGTAATCGTTACATTTCATACTTTAGTTTTTAAAGCCAAGTTTTGGTATTCCTTTTTACGATGTGGGTTTCTATTAAAGAAACTTTCGAATAGTAAACCATTTATAACCCCGACGAATTTCGAGGGCGAAATTCATTTTAAGGGGGGTAGAATGTAACAGCCCGAGATTTTATGAAAAATATTCTTTTTATTTCACTAATTTCTTGTGTTGTACGCTACACCAAAAGGAGCTTGCACAACACGCATCCTTGACTTTCCTTGCATTACACGCAATCGCGACCTTCCTCGATAGCGTGTGTAGTACGCAATAACGAGTTTCACTAAACAGCGATATGCTATTAAAATGTTATTAAAACTAGCCGTTATGAATAGTAATAACCACTTTTTGAAATTTTGTAAATTTTATTTTTCAAAATGGATTTCATTTTTGGATTCGGAGTATCGAATTTAGCCTAAGGTGAAATTTTGGTACATTTCGGATAACTTTCATATTCTGATGAATAGTGAAAATTAATAATTTTTAATTAAAAACAACTTTTTTAATCGAAATAATTAATATTGATAAATTATTAATTTGAGTGGTTTTAAAGTATATTTAGAATATATTTTTAAAATTCAATACAATGTTGGTCATTGGATGTAATTTCACATTTACACCAGACATAAACAAGTGTCAATCTTTTGATAGATATTGTTTCTTAAAAACACGCTATTTAACAGTGGGATTTAATTATAAAATTAATTAATGCAACTTCTATGTTATGAATTTGGTAAATTAGACTTCATTTTTGAATTTGGAATATGAAATATAGCTTAGGATGAAATTTTGGCATTTTTTTGAAAAACATCAATTTTTGATGAATAGTGAAACTACTAAGTGGTAGGTTAAAAACTGAATTTTGCATAAAACATAATTTTACCGCTTCTGTGAATGGAATTTCGAAAATCCGACAGACGCGGTTAATATCAAGGACTAAAATGTGGTTCAATGAGATGAAAATAATTTTTGGTGAATAGTAACTTTTTACTTTTTTTTACCACGGTTAATAGTAAATTGGGTAACTAAGGGTAAATATGATATTACTATTACCCTAACACATGTCCTAGTTCTATTGGATAAGTGTAATTCAACCAAAAACAACCTTATGAATATAATATGACCATTTAGGTCCACTTGGATGAGATTATGACATATAATATTATTTTATTTAATGAATAGTTAAAATAGTTAAAATCAATGTTTAATAACTAAAACATTTTTAATATGGGGTTATACATAAGATAAAATCTACTATAAATATTAATTAGAAAGCTAAAACGATTTACTACATAATGATAGTTTATTTATAATTTTTAGACTTTAAATAAATTAATTTATTTATGACACAACGATGATGCAGTAATTACCCTTTTAAGGAAATATTAACATAATTGATGTTATAAATGCTCAAATGAATGTAATTTTAGACTTTTTATGAATTACACTAATTTTCTAGGTTACTATGATATATTATTGTTGATTTAATCAACTTGGTTCGAACATATAATTCTGTTATGACTTTCACAAAAATCATATATCAAATAGTGTCAAAATTGACACAAAATAGTTTTTAAATCAAATATTATATTATTAATTGTTATTTTATTCCTAAAAATCTAAGGTTCGGCCAAATGACTTAGATAAGGATATATATATTAATAATAAACAATTTGGGGTTCGTTTGGCATGGTATAGCAAGTTTATTAACCATATAGTGTAAGAAAACAAAAAGACACGGTAAAAGTAAAATTATTTAACTTAGAGTTAAATCTAATTGATAAGGTTAAAATAATAACCTAAACTTCTCTAAATCCTATTGGTTGATAGGATTTCGACTCATCCCCACATTAGCTTCGAAATAAGACCCTTTGGAACCATTATAAACTGATTTTGACTTTAATATAAAATAATATTTTGAGATATTCCTAAAGTGCCCCTGTCCTCCCTTATAAAAGGGCACCTCCTCCCCCTCCTCCTCACACCAAATTGAGCACTCAAGATCGGCAAACCCCTGCCAAAATCCCTTCTCCACTTTCCTATAATAATCCTAGAGGTCCTGGTCTTCTTCAAAGACCAATATTAGTTCCCTAAGTGAAGGATTCAAAGAGGCGTTTCAAAGAAGAGGTAATATTCATTACCGATCTTTTCAATTTCTTTCTTCTTCAACTTCTTCTTCTTTCGTTGTTTCATGATAAAGTAATAACATAAGTATTTATTATATACTGATATGTTATTATAAATATGAAACAACTATAATTAACCTTCTATCCATCCTACGGAAAAAGAAAATCATCGCGCGTGCGTACGTACGGAATACCGTCTCCACGTCGTGGTGTAATCTATTTTCCACCACCACCTTACATGGATGGGTATAATGGTGTAAAGAATAACTATACATAGTTATTACAACATCATATTGATTCTGATATATTGTATAATCCACTCCAATTCAAATCAATATTTATAGAAATGATATCATCGCTCGTGCGTACGTACGGAATACCGTCTCCACGACGCGATGAGATTCATTTTCCATGTTAACCATTTAAGAATGATTATAAAGTATATATAAGAAATAATAATGAAATATATGACATTATAAAGCTACTGGATTTATGTATATATATACATATGTATGTCATCTACTTACTTCCATTTCAAGACAATAAGGAAAGGAAAACAGCGTTCATGCGTACGTACGGACTACCGTCTCCATGAACGGTGTTTTTCATTTTATTTATCTAACTATTATATATATATATATACTGAATATATATGATATATAAATCATATTTTATATTCTGGAAGTGAGTAAATCATGATATAAGTAATAATGATGTCAAGAACAACAAGTCAAAACACCTACAATAAATGAAACCATTTTACCCAAAACGCTTCTTTAACATGGAATTTACAAAAGAACGGGTAATATAATGTCATAAGTGAACCATATATGATATCATAACAATGAATATGATTCTGTAATAAGTCAATAACATGATTTAAATCATTATACAGGAGGTTAGGACACTTACAAAGCAAGTCGGACCTAAGGTAAGGGAAATATCACAATCTCATTTTTATCCGAGATTGTTTATTCGTAAGTATTTATTGGGGTGTATTTTATCATCCACATCCATGTTCCATAAATATGTAATATTTTTTCCATCCACTTACAATAGTTTAAATCCAATTTTATCCTTTGGTAAGTTTTTATTAAAAGATATGAAAGGAATCTTTTGTCGTTTTTCATACGAGGTACTTTTTGACTTTTCCGACAAAAGTACGAAGAATGTTTTTTTTAACTTATACGGCACGAACGGATTTTTACGGTTTTATAAAGCCTTATTTTCATGAAGCTTCCTCCAAAAGATTTCATGACTATTTTCAATAAAATCTCTTTCTTTTTAAATTGCATGATGGGTTGTGAAAAGAAATTGATTTTGAAGAAGAAAGGATATTTTCCTCAAGAATTCAATTCAAGTGTTTTATCAAAATTATTTTCCATCTAAGATAATAAAGGGTTCTGTTTCTATCCATATTTTGACATTGATTTGACTATGTTGTGATGGAATTATGTTTATGAATTCCTTTATCTTATATGAATGGTTTTATGATGTCATGTTGTTTAAGAATCCCATTTTTATTACATGGGTTATGCAATGATGTATGATTTATGATTTTGTGGCACACATAAGAATGGTATCATTATGAGATGGGTGGGACCTATATCTCCCTCCAATGCATTGGGTAAAGATTTTATATCTCATGAGATAGACATGGCTGGAATGGTAGGTTATACCGGTTCAGTGAAACAGGACTGAAACGAGGGTTACTCGATTCAGAAAAGGGACTTTGTCCACTAAGATAGTCTTGCCAATGAGTCTTGACTAACAAGAAATGATTCTCTATGATTATGTGTGAATGCCACAAAGTTTCATGTTTTAAGTTATGATTATTGTGATTACATTTCACTACCATGGTTTATCCCATGTTATGAAATTATGCTCTCTTTTGTAGGTTATGATTTCCAAAATGTTATGTTCTTATGAATACGATGTGATTGATATTTCTTGTGTTTACCCTTACTGAGCATTTGATCTCACCCTTTTATGTTTTCTTTTCCCCAGGATATAAAGAAAGGTTTTAGGTAAAAAAAAGAAGATCTTTATGGGAGATGTTGAAGATCTTTCACCACGATTAGAAGATTTTATTCCGAGTTTCCAAAGACACTAAACTATTGCGATCCTTATGTGTGTGTGTTTTGTTATGTACTAAGTATTCCGCAAAAGTAATGTAATGTCCATGTACGTCAAGCTTCGGGTCTTTACAGTTGGTATCAGAGGAAAGGATTAGTCAACCTTTGGAAACTAGGATGCGAAAACGTTAGTGAGATCCCTAGAGATATTTCTAAGGTATGTCTATGCATGTCCCTAGGGATAAGTATACGTATAGGTTATAGTAATAGAATTATGCTAACGATCATAGAATTAAACCTAAGATGTTGGATATTGAAGGTACTCCACCTTTATTATGTTGTTTTCCCTAGCATGATTTTTGCCTCTCACACTATTCTTTTTGGGTTTTAGACGATGGCTGGAACCCGAAGGAACCGTGTTGATCAATGCAATGGACAATGAAATGATTGCCCTCCTGAACAAACAAATGTTATGGGAGATGGACTGCAAAATCTTATTGCTATACTTACACAAGCTATGAATCATTCTGGACTTCCAAATGAGCAGAGAAGGGAACAATATTCTATTGAGTCCTTCATGAGGCAACGTCCACCTTCTTTCAGTGGGACTTCCGATCCACTTGTTGCTGAACAATGGATCAGTACCACTGAAAAGATATTTTCAGTTCTTCAATGTTCTGAACATGATAAAGTCATCTTAGCAGTATATCGTTTGGAAGGTGAAGCTGATCAATGGTGGAATCTTATCAAGAATACGAGGCCAAGAGATGAAATTGAGTCCATGGAATGGGACGAGTTCAAGAACTTGTTTTTCAGTCAGTATTTCCCTCGTATTCTTCGAACAAAGATGGAAAAGGAGTTTATTGAGCTGAAGCAGAAGGATGATGAATCTGTTGGTATATACGAAGAGAATTTTACAAGACTTGCAAGGTATGCATCTGGCATTATCATCCAACCTGAAAGTAAAGTTGATCGATTTTTCAGTGGCTTAAAACCAAGTCTTCGAAGGGCATTAGCTATAAGAGACTTCAGTAGCTATGAAGGAATTGTGCGTTGTGCTATCAAGGTAGAAATGGAAGTTGGTGTTACATATCCATCTCATGGTTTTGACAAGAAACGAAAGATGGAGTTCAAGGAGAAATCTCAGAATAATGGTGAAAAGAAGATGAATGTTTCCTTATGCACAAAGTGTGGAAAAAATCATGGTGGAGATTGTCTTAAAGGGACTAGAAAATGTTTTAAGTGTGGAAAAGAAGGTCATCGAGCAGCTGAGTGTCGAAGTAATGGAAAAAGGGTTTCTAATGATGTGAATAAAGCAAACACTGCAGAGAACGCACCACCAACACTTCAATGCTTCAAGTGCAAGGAAATGGGGCATTATGCTAATAATTTCCCTAATCCAAGGGTTAGTGATGATCAACATGAGCAACCACTGAAGGCAAAGGACAAAGGGAAGTCACATGCGATCACTATTGGCGATGTTGAATATGATAACGATGTGGTGGAATGATTAAGTGTTTATGTAATGGGATTCCAAAATAATGTTGTATCATGGAGTATTGGAATATTTATGTATTGGTTTAATGTGGTATTCAAAGTGATTGAGATATTTTTTGGAAATAAGATGATATGCGCATAATAAAGACGAGAAAATGAAATGTTTAATAGTATTCATGAGCTCATGATTGATATAAGGACTAAGTGATATTATGGTTTGAGTATATAGAATTTTGAGGATTTTGGTATGTGGAAAGTGTTAACTTTTAATTGCACTCATGTTTTCACTAAGGTATTCAAGAGAATACACGATTAAGGACTTTGAATGTTTGGAATGTGACCAACAAGACATATCTTATGATATGTGGGGATCAACGATAGTATTAAATCTCTGGTAATCGTTGTCACTATATTATGAGAGTGGACTGCAGTATTATGTATAAGCCTAAAGATTAGACTGGATTATGTTGGACATAAGTTAGTATTGTTTAAGGATAGAAGATTTTCGATATTATTGATGGGATGTTATAGTAACGTAGTTTTAGAAAAAGGACAACCTGCAGGACGGGCGACAACCCATCGCTTCGGACAAGGCTTTAGGAATCGAACCCACAACCGAAGTGCGACTGGCCTTTATCACCTACCACTGGCCTAAAGGAAGTCCCTGTTTAGTAGAAACTAGTTTTATTATATTAAGCAGTATGATATATGAAGTATAAGTCCATTTTAGGAACCATATGCGATTAATCTCACTATAGATCGACTTATGTATATAATTTTTGCTAACTTTTTGTTTGAGACAGATGGAATGACCCGTCATTCTATCACATGATCTGCTAACACTTCACGAATAACAAATTCAACTTCATTTATTTAAGAGATGAAGTGGAAATTGTTCAAGGCACGAACAACAGTGAGATTGTACCAAAATAAAGTAAGTATTTATTCTAATGAAAATTTTCAACTTTAGGGAAATGATCTTGGAAACCGAAAAAAATGTTGTCCTAGTTCTCTTATACCTGATGAATCAGATGGTACCTTAGATCGTCACAAATTTATGGATTTGTGATTATTGGCTTTTCCATAGCCATGTTCTCTACCACTCTCCATCAGAACATGAAGGTTAGATTTCTCTTCCATATCCATATTTTCACCTATGTGGAAACCCAGTGATTAGTTTATTTGGGTAATCGTTACATTTCATACTTTAGTTTTTAAAGCCAAGTTTTGGTATTCCTTTTTACGATGTGGGTTTCTATTAAAGAAACTTTCGAATAGTAAACCATTTATAACCCCGACGAATTTCGAGGGCGAAATTCATTTTAAGGGGGGTAGAATGTAACAGCCCGAGATTTTATGAAAAATATTCTTTTTATTTCACTAATGTCTTGTGTTGTACGCTACACCAAAAGGAGCTTGCACAACACGCATCCTTGACTTTCCTTGCATTACACGCAATCGCGACCTTCCTCGATAGCGTGTGTAGTACGCAATAACGAGTTTCACTAAACAGCGATATGCTATTAAAATGTTATTAAAACTAGCCGTTATGAATAGTAATAACCACTTTTTGAAATTTTGTAAATTTTATTTTTCAAAATGGATTTCATTTTTGGATTCGGAGTATCGAATTTAGCCTAAGGTGAAATTTTGGTACATTTCGGATAACTTTCATATTCTGATGAATAGTGAAAATTAATAATTTTTAATTAAAAACAACTTTTTTAATCGAAATAATTAATAGTGATAAATTATTAATTTGAGTGGTTTTAAAGTATATTTAGAATATATTTTTAAAATTCAATACAATGTTGGTCATTGGATGTAATTTCACATTTACACCAGACATAAACAAGTGTCAATCTTTTGATAGATATTGTTTCTTAAAAACACGCTATTTAACAGCGGGATTTAATTATAAAATTAATTAATGCAACTTCTATGTTATGAATTTGGTAAATTAGACTTCATTTTTGAATTTGGAATATGAAATATAGCTTAGGATGAAATTTTGGCATTTTTTTGAAAAACATCAATTTTTGATGAATAGTGAAACTACTAAGTGGTAGGTTAAAAACTGAATTTTGCATAAAACTTAATTTTACCGCTTCTGTGAATGGAATTTCGAAAATCCGACAGACGCGGTTAATATCAAGGACTAAAATGTGGTTCAATGAGATGAAAATAATTTTTGGTGAATAGTAACTTTTTACTTTTTTTTACCACAGTTAATAGTAAATTGGGTAACTAAGGGTAAATATGATATTACTATTACCCTAACACATGTACTAGTTCTATTGGATAAGTGTAATTCAACCAAAAACAACCTTATGAATATAATATGACCATTTAGGTCCACTTGGATGAGATTATGACATATAATATTATTTTATTTAATGAATAGTTAAAATAGTTAAAATCAATGTTTAATAACTAAAACATTTTTAATATGGGGTTATACATAAGATAAAATCTACTATAAATATTCATTAGAAAGCTAAAACGATTTACTACATAATGATATTTTATTTATAATTTTTAGACTTTAAATAAATTAATTTATTTATGACACAACGATGATGCAGTAATTACCCTTGTAAGGAAATATTAACATAATTGATGTCATAAATGCTCAAATGAATGTAATTTTAGACTTTTTATGAATTACACTAATTTTCTAGGTTACTATGATATATTAGTGTTGATTTAATCAACTTGGTTCGAACATATAATTCTGTTATGACTTTCACAAAAATCATATATCAAATAGTGTCAAAATTGACACAAAATAGTTTTTAAATCAAATATTATATTATTAATTGTTAGTTTATTCCTAAAAATCTAAGGTTCGGCCAAATGACTTAGATAAGGATATATATATTAATAATAAACAATTTGGGGTTCGTTTGGCATGTTATAGCAAGTTTATTAACCATATAGTGTAAGAAAACAAAAAGACACGGTAAAAGTAAAATTATTTAACTTAGAGTTAAATCTAATTGATAAGGTTAAAATAATAACCTAAACTTGTCTAAATCCTATTGGTTGATAGGATTTCGACTCATCCCCACATTAGCTTCGAAATAAGACCCTTTGGAACCATTATAAACTGATTTTGACTTTAATATAAAATAATATTTTGAGATATTCCTAAAGTGCCCCTGTCCTCCCTTATAAAAGGGCACCTCCTCCCCCTCCTCCTCACACCAAATTGAGCACTCAAGATCGGCAAACCCCTACCAAAATCCCTTCTCCACTTTCCTATAATAATCCTAGAGGTCCTGGTCTTCTTCAAAGACCAATATTAGTTCCCTAAGTGAAGGATTCAAAGAGGCGTTTCAAAGAAGAGGTAATATTCATTACCGATCTTTTCAATTTCTTTCTTCTTCAACTTCTTCTTCTTTCGTTGTTTCATGATAAAGTAATAACATAAGTATTTATTATATACTGATATGTTATTATAAATATGAAACAACTATAATTAACCTTCTATCCATCCTACGGAAAAAGAAAATCATCGCGCGTGCGTACGTACGGAATATCGTCTCCACGTCGTGGTGTAATCTATTTTCCACCACCACCTTACATGGATGGGTATAATGGTGTAAAGAATAACTATACATAGTTATTACAACATAATATTGATTCTGATATATTGTATAATCCACTCCAATTCAAATCAATATTTATAGAAATGATATCATCGCTCGTGCGTACGTACGGAATACCGTCTCCACGACGCGATGAGATTCATTTTCCATGTTAACCATTTAAGAATGATTATAAAGTATATATAAGAAATAATAATGAAATATATGACATTATAAAGCTACTGGATTTATGTATATATATACATATGTATGTCATCTACTTACTTCCATTTCAAGACAATAAGGAAAGGAAAACAGCGTTCATGCGTACGTACGGACTACCGTCTCCATGAACGGTGTTTTTCATTTTATTTATCTAACTATTATATATATATATATACTGAATATATATGATATATAAATCATATTTTATATTCTGGAAGTGAGTAAATCATGATATAAGTAATAATGATGTCAAGAACAACAAGTCAAAACACCTACAATAAATGAAACCATTTTACCCAAAACGCTTCTTTAACATGGAATTTACAAAAGAACGGGTAATATAATGTCATAAGTGAACCATATATGATATCATAACAATGAATATGATTCTGTAATAAGTCAATAACATGATTTAAATCATTATACAGGAGGTTAGGACACTTACAAAGCAAGTCGGACCTAAGGTAAGGGAAATATCACAATCTCATTTTTATCCGAGATTGTTTATTCGTAAGTATTTATTGGGGTGTATTTTATCATCCACATCCATGTTCCATAAATATGTAATATTGTTTCCATCCACTTACAATAGTTTAAATCCAATTTTATCCTTCGGTAAGTTTTTATTAAAAGATATGAAAGGAATCTTTTGTCGTTTTTCATACGAGGTACTTTTTGACTTTTCCGACAAAAGTACGAAGAATGTTTTTTTTAACTTATACGGCACGAACAGATTTTTACGGTTTTATAAAGCCTTATTTTCATGAAGATTACTCCAAAAGATTTCATGACTATTTTCAATAAAATCTCTTTCTTTTGAAATTGCATGATGTGTTGTGAAAAGAAATTGATTTTGAAGAAGAAAGGATATTTTCCTCAAGAATTAAATTCAAGTGTTTTATCAAAATTATTTTCCATCTAAGATAATAAAGGGTTCTATTTCTATCCATATTTTTACATTGATTTGACTATGTTTTGATGGAATTATGTTTATGAATTCCTTTATCTTATATGAATGGTTTTATGATGTCATGTTGTTTAAGAATCCCATTTTTATTACACGGGTTATGCAATGATGTATGATTTATGATTTTGTGGCACACATAAGAATGGTATCATTATGAGATGGGTGGGACCTATATCTCCCTCCAATGCATTGGGTAAAGATTTTATATCTCATGAGATAGACATGGCTGGAATGGTAGGTTATACCGGTTCAGTGAAACAGGACTGAAACGAGGGTTACTCGATTCAGAAAAGGGACTTTGTCCCCTAAGATAGTCTTGGCAATGAGTCTTGACTAACAAGAAATGATTCTCTATGATTATGTGTGAATGCCACAAAGTTTCATGTATTAAGTTATGATTATTCTGATTACATTTCACTACCATGATTTATCCCATGTTATGAAATTATGCTCTCTTTTGCAGGTTATGATTTCCAAAATGTTATGTTCTTATGAATACGATGTGATTGATATTTCTTGTGTTTACCCTTACTGAGCATTTGAGCTCACCCTTTTATGTTTTCTTTTCCCCAGGATATAAAGAAAGGTTTTAGGTAAAAAAAAAGAAGATCTTTATGGGAGATGTTGAAGATCTTTCACCACGATTAGAAGATTTTATTCCGAGTTTCCAAAGACACTAAACTATTATGATCCTTGTGTGTGTGTGTGTTATGTTATGTACTAAGTATTCCGCAAAAGTAATGTAATGTCCATGTACGTCAAGCTTCGGGTCTTTACAGGTAAGTTGTACATACGCAGGTATGGTGACATGTCATTCAAAGGATGGATAGAATACTGAATATGGTTGTACCATATTTATAATAACATCACAGTATATAGATGATACTGGATTTTTTTTATAATGGAAATAAAAAAGAAAGAAGAAGTGGAAGAAGAAAGGATCTTGAAAGAGGGTGGTGAAAACATTACCTCTTCTTCAGGTGATTATTTTTTATTTGATTAAAAGGGCTCCTTAGGTTTGCTTTTTGATCAAAATAAGGACTATAGGTTTAAGATAGAGAAGTTTAGAGGATATTTGGGCAGGTTTTGGTCTAGACAAATGGATTTGAAGGTGTGAAATTGAGAGAAGGGGGAGTTCCCTTTTATAAGAGGGATGAGGGGCACCTTAAGAAAAGCAGGAAATATTATTTTATAAAAAATTCATATTCGTTTTATAAAGTCTAAAAAGTATATTATGTAAAGGATAAGGTGGGTATGGGTCGAAATCAACTCAACCAATAGGTTTTAGATAGGTTTGGGTCACTATATTAACCTTATCCATAAGTTTTAACCCTTAGATAATTAGTTTGACATTTACCATGTCTCTTTGTATTTTTATATTATATGGTTAATAAACATACTATACACTTCCAAGATAACCCCAAGTTGTTCATTAATGATACACCTATCATTATATAAGTCTTTTGGACGATCCTTAGATTTTTATATTTAGAATATCAATTAATAATATAATATTTGTTATAAAAATCCTTTCATGTCAATTTTCACACTATTTGGAAATCGATTTTTGTGAAAATCATAACAGAATGATTACTTCGAAAAATCTTAATTAAATCAATAATAGAATGTCATATTAACCTATAAAAGTAGTTTAATTCATATAATGTCTCAAATTACATTAATTTGTGTATTTATAATATCAATTATTTTAATAATTCTTTATTAAGGTAATTACTGCATCATCATTGTGTCATAAATAAATTTAAATATTTAATGTCTAAAAATTATAAAAAAAATAAAATTATGTAAGAAATATTTTTATATTTCTAATGAATATTTATAATCGAATTTATCTTATGTTTAACCCTATATTAAAAATGTTTTAGTTATTAAAATTTTATTTTAACTCTTTTAACTATTCTTTTAATTAAATAATAATAAATGTCCTAATCTATTCCAAGTGGAACAAAGAGGTTATTATATTATTCCTAAGGTTGTTTTTGGTCGAATTATACTTATTCAATAGAATTAGTTCATGTTTTAGGGTAAAAATAATATCATTTTTACCTTTAATTACCCTATTTACTTTTAACCGTGGTAAATTAATGTTAAAAGTTACTATTCACCAAAAACTAATTTCATCTCATTGAAGCAAATTTTACTTACTGATATCAACCGCGTCTCTTGTTTTTTTTGAAATTCAATTCACAGAAGCGGTAAAATTAAGTTCAATGAAAATTTGCAAAAGCTCCTAGGAGGTGGGTAAAAGACGGTAAAAAGTTCAATAAAAATTTATATATCTAAAATTAATATAAAATGAATCCAATGAATTACATTGAGATAATATAGGTATTATGCATCTATATTCAACTAAAATAAATTTAATTAAAATAATTAATTATTTAAATAAAAACTCGATTTTAACTAATAAGTCAGTGTTTTTCACTACTCATCAAAAATTGAAAGTTTTCAGAAAAGTACCAAAAATTCACCCTATGCTAATTTCTATATTCCGAATCCAAAAATGAAGTCCATTTTAAAAAATAAAATTTATTGCATTTCAAAAAGCGGGTATTACTATTCAAAACGAATATTTTGATTGGTTTTGGTGTGTTGGAACTCGAAGTTGCGTACAACATACGCTATTGTATTATTCAAAGAGAAGCATATCGTGGAAGCTTGAGGTGTTACATTCTCCCCACCTTCAAATAATTTCGTCCTAAAAATTTATAGAATATTACTACATAAAAAACATGGGCGGTTCTTCATCATAAGTTCCTCGGGATCCCACGTTTCCTCTGCCATATTATGGTTTCTCCATAGAACTTTTACCAGACGAGTCGTCCGGTTTCTCAGCACTTGTTCTCTTGTATCAAGAATTCTGATAGGATCTTCGCAATAAGGCATATCAGGTTCCAGTTCTAATTCTTCATAGGTGAGTACAAGCGTTGGGTAAGGCATGTATTTTATCAACAGTGATACGTAGAACACAATGTGAATTTGGAGAGACTTGGCAGCATTGTGAAATGGTAAGCTACAAACCAAATTCGTTCTTGAATTTAGAAAGGTCCGACGTACCTAGGTCTCAATTTACCTTTCTTAACAAAATGTATAACTCCCTTCAATGGAGATACCTTCAGGAAAACATGATCACCGACATGAAATTCCAAATCTCTCCTTCGATTATCGGCATAGTACTTCTACCTACTTTGAGATGCTTTGATGTGGTTTTGGATTACCTTCACCTTCTCCATCATTTCATCCACAAGTTCAGAGCCAACAAGTTTTCTTTCACAAACATCATACCAACATGTTGGTGTGTGAAATCTCTTTCCATATAACGCTTCATATGGTGCCATTTGAATACATGAAGGGAAGCTATTGTTATAGGAAAATTCTCCCAGAGGAAAATATTGATCCCACATACCTTGAATGTCAAGTTATCAGGATCTCAATATATCTTCTATGGTTTGAATAGTTCGTTCTGATTATCCATCTATTTTGGGGTGGAAGGCAGTACTCAAATGAAGTTTAGTATCCAAGGCCTTCTGAAGACTTTTACAGAATATGGATGTGAAACAGGGATCACGATCATAAACAATCGATAGGGGTACTCCATGAAGTCTCACAACTTCATTAATATATAGTCTTGTTAGACGTTCAAGTGGTAGATATCCTCTTATAGAACGAACATGTGACGACTTGGTAAGATGATCAACAATGAACCATATTTCATCCTTTCTTCTATGATTCTTTGGTAGTCCCAGGAAAAAGTCCATCCTAATATTATCCCATTTCCACTCAGGTATGGGAAGAGGTTGCGTGACTCCTCCAGGATACTGCCTTCCAGCTGTCACTTGTGGACAAACCATACATATTGACACAAAATCAGTAATCTCCCTCTTCATGTTTTCCCACCAAAAATGTTCTTTCAAATCTCTATACATCTTAGTACTACCAGGGTGTATATAGAAATTGGATCTATGAGCATCATCCAACAATTCACTTTTTAGATCAGGTATATCGGGAACACAAAGTTTATTCCCATATAATTCATGCCTCCTAAGAGTCTTTACAATAATGCCAAAGTGATTGTCATGATCTTCATAGATTTTGGATTATACCAAGATATCATCAACAAATACCACTAAAAAGTCATCAAGATATTCCTTGAAAACACTGTTCATTAGATCCATGAAGACAGAGGGTGAATTAGTCAATCCAAAAGGAATTATTGTAAACTCGTAATGCCCATACCTGGTTCAAAATGATGTTTTCAGAATGTCTTCATTCTTCACACACAACTGATGATATCCTGATCGAAGGTAAATCATTGAAAAGTATTGAGCTCTCTGAAGTTGGTCAAATAAATCATCAATGAAAGGTAGGGGATACTTGTTATTTATTGTTATAGCATTGATCTCCCTATAGTGAACACACAACCTCATTGATCCATCCCTCTTCTTATAAAAAAGAACAAGGGCTCCCCATGGAGAAACTCTAGGGTGAATAAATCACTTATTACTCAATTCCTCTAGTTGTTTGATTAGTTACACTAATTCCACAGTGGACATTCTATAAGGGGTCTTCGATATGGGCCTTGAACCAAGAATTATGTCAATGGGAAAATCAATTTCTTATTCTGGAGGATATCCAGGTAAATATTCTAGAAACACATCAAAATATTCTTGCACAATAGGTAAATTATCTATTTGAACATTCCTTTCCTCACCCACAGTTATTTCATTCTCTTCCTCCTGAATAATTGAATTTAGTTGAGCTACTAGGGGTGGATTTAGATAAGAATTAGGTTGCGATGTTTCGTCTCTAAAGATAAGGTACACCTTATCATCATCAAAAAATGTTACCTCCTTATTTTTACAATAAATTTTCACATCATTGTCCGAAATCCAATCCATATTGAGGATTATATCAAATTCAATCATGGTTATAATAATGAGATCAAAATATAAAGAACATTTATATTTTCTAATTGGAACTGATTCAAAAAACATTTTTGCAACGATACTTCCCTTATGAGTTTTGTATGACAACTCCCTTGTTAAATCAAATTGGAAATATCTAATTTTGTTAGAAAACTAGGATGACATGAAACAATGAGATGATCCAAAATCAAATAATTTATTGGTTAATGTTGAGGAAACCATTAAATTACCTGCCACTACACCTCTAAGAGCTTCAACCTTAGCCGTAGTGATAGCATAAGCTTGTCCTTGATCCCTCATCCTCTTTTGAGGTAAGATTCACCGAGTCTTAGGAAATTTATTTGAATAATGTCCCATATCCCTGAAAATGTAGCATTAAACATCGATAGCTTCTTTCTTCCCCTTGCAATCACGAGCTTGGTGGCCTTTTTCACCACACTTGTAACAGACTCCCATAAACATCAGACAAGTACCAGGGTGTTTCATCCCACATTTACTGTAGGATGGATATTTAACTTTTACCTTGTTCCCCTTATTTCCATTTCCAAAGTGATCAACAGATCTCTTCTTCTCTTGTTTTTCTTTAAAGTCATAAGACTTAGAGAATTCTTTTTCCATCCTGATAGCACATGAGAAAATGTCTTCGTGAGTTCAGAAATATTTTGATACTAATTCTCGACGGATAAATGGTTTTAACCCATAAAAGAAATGATCAATCTTACCTCTCGGGTTATGTATATAATCTACTACATGCCTCTCTAACCTTGTAAAGTTAGCTTCATACTTTGCAACATTCTCATCCTCCTTTTTCCTCAGACATAAAAATTGTCTTTCCATATCTGCCCGATAGTCATGAGGAAGGTATTTTTCTAATAAAATATCATAAAACTCCCTCCATTCCATACTTGATACTTCTTCATCTTCCTTTGAATTTTTAATCAATTACCACAATTGATCAGCATCTTCAGTGGGGCGGTAAACTGCCATGACAACTTTTTCCATTTCGCTACTCCCCAAGGCATGGAATATTTTCTCTAAGGAATTGATGAATTGTTCATATACTAGTGGATTTTTACCACCATTAAAATTTGGTGGTTGTTGACTCGTGAATCGTTCTAACATTGATCCTCCACGCTGTGGATTTGGGTGCTCCATACGGGTAAGGTTATTATTCATAACCTGAGTGAGTTGTCCTATTATAGTGATAAGATGATCAGAACCAGTTGTATCACCCACTCCACTATAAATATCTTGAATAGGAGGGAAATCCCTACATGGAGTCCATGAATTGATACGGTTTCCATTCCTTACACGAGGTGCCATTTCTATACAATGGCATAAACTATATTAGTTTATGAATCGAAATACACAATTCCATACATGAAAAACACTTAACATAAATCGAACAGTTTATGGATAAAATCCATAATCATAAAAAGGTTTTCTTTGAGGATTTATATACTCATAAACCATTAATAATGGTTTGTAAATAAAATGATAATTATCCTAAGCAGATCCCCCGGGCGTTTCGTAACCAAGAGCGTAGCAAGGCCCGTTGTCGTGCACCAGTTCCTGTTCAAGTCTAGCTCAATGCTGTGTTTTCAAGTTTTACACCTAGGTACATCTATGCCAGAGCTGCCTCTACATACTCGTATCTAGATAGGGATTTATTGCTTGGAAAACTCACAAAATCTCTACAATAACAAAATTCTAGGATGTTCTTCTATAATAATCGTCAAATTCCATCTTACAGTTATGTGCTCTAATCAGAGTTTACCTAAATCTGGCTTCCATGGTTCGTTACTAAACTTCCACTGATACCAACTGTAATGCCCCGACCCCAGTTACCCAGATTCGGTGCATTATTAAATAATATTGGCATGATCACCAGGGATCAAATCCCAAAAGACAGGCCAGTTTAGTAGCCTTGGAAACATTATATGTATTCATAATTCATACATTACATCATTAATTTAAAAACTACAACAACATATTTTATTCGTACCCCCTCATACTATCCCTGAAGGTCATTCAAAAAATACTTCTTCACATCCTTGGAAAAATAAAACATTGAAAGGGGTGAGCTCAGATGCTCAGTAAGGATAACAATATAGCGGAAACATGCATAAATAAACAAAAACATTTATGTCAATGTATAACTAAAACAAAATCCTTTTAAACAAGAACTTCATCATAATTTGGAAAAGATAAAATGAAATAATTCCATTTACTTATTCACATGTATATTCTACTAATCGAATAATCTCATTCAATATCAATAACCACTTTCATAATAAAGGAATGCATAATTCTAGAATATCATAACCACATAGTCAAGGCCTTGTGTGAAGACTAAAAATAAGATTTTGTAAAGGCCTTGTGCCAAGACACTAGTTTGTCTCATAAGACCTATCGATGCATCGATGAGATATAGCAGGCTCCACAAGTCACTTACTAAATCCAATGCATTCCTCATATGAAATGGTTCAAACATAACATAAAAATTCGTATTAAAACTAGAATACGAAATGTCAATACTTTTTCCATAAACCATGAATGGTATAGAAATAACACATCCATATTCAAACATATCACAAAACCTTAAATACATTACAGAAGTTTTGTATCATAATAAATCAACTTCTAATAATCTTAAAATCCATTAAATGATGTTGAAATAGATGAAATCAAAACTATTTGAGAGAAATATATCCTTTTTGAAATCATTTAAAAGTCAAATTATTATAAAGAAAACATTTATTTTGAAAATAATCTTATAATCTTGTAAGGGAAGATTACATGATTTTGTAAAGGTTGAAAATAGCCACACCCTCATATAAGTTAACAAAAAAGACATTCTTACCTTAATATTGTCGAAAAGGTTATAGGGGACCTTGTTTGGAAAACGACGGAAAGATCTCTTTATAAACATCTTATAAAAAGTAAACCAAGGGTATAAATGAATTTAACCCATTATCTAGTAAATAGAAAAAAAATTGAAATACATTTTTAAGAAACATAGATATGGATGATAAAGATGTCTCAGTAGATTCTTACATAAAATCAATCTCAGATAATAAAGAGATTGTGAAATTAACCCTTACCTTGAACTTTTCCTTGGTTGAGGGTAGGTTAAACTCCTTTATAATGGTGAAATAATTGTTATTAAATTATAAAATAATAATATACATTAATATGATATCATATATGATCTTTTAACATTGCTTTGTTGATAATATCTTAGTATTATCGTTGTTTCAGGTGTTAACTTATTCGTTTTCCTTTATATGCTTTGTCATGAAAGACGTGTTTTTTATGGATAGGTTGTATATTATTCGTATGGAGAATGATATTAAGTCTTTAAACATTTTTTAACCATAAAATGAAAATTAGTCTTGAAGGGATACGATGGGGAATGAATCTCATTGCGTTTGTGGAGACGGTATTCCGTACGTAAACACGAGCGACAATATCATTCTTTGGATATTAAAATTGTATATAATTGGATGTAATATCATATACAAAGTATCATTATAATGTTATATTTATTATTTACATCAATTACATATCATTATCATATGCATCCAAATAATAATGTTTTGAATAACAATTAAACCATGACGTGGAGACGGTAAGCTGTACGTATGCACCTATGGTGACATGTCATTCAAAGGATGGATAAAATAATGAATATGGTTTTAAAATATTTAAAATAAAGTCACATTATTTAGAAGATACTGGAGTTATTATTTTATAATGGAAATAAAAAAGAATGAATAAGTGGAAGAAGAAAGGAACTTGATAGAGGGTGGTGAAAACATTACATCTTCTTCGGGTTCTTCCTTTTGATTTGATCAAAAGGGCTCTTTAGGCTTGCTTTATGATCAAACTAAGGCCTCTAGGACTAATTGAGATACGTTTAGATGATATTTGGGAAGGGGATTTCCTATATAAATGGAATTTAAGGTGTGAAATTGAGATAAGGGGGAGTGCCCTTTTATAAGAGGGGTGAGGGGAACCTTAGGAAAAGCTAGAAATATTATTTTATAATAAATTCATATTCGGGTTATAAAGGCTTAGAAGTAGATTATTTAAAGGATAAGGTGGGGATGGGTCGAAATATACTTAAAAAATAGGTTTTATATAGGTTTGGGTCACTATAATAACTTTATCTTTATGTTTTAACTCTTAGTTAATTAGTTTGACATTTACCATGTCTCTTTGTATTTTTATATAATATGGTTAATAAACATACTATATACTTCTAAGAGAAACCCAAGTGGTTCATTAATGATACAAATTTCATTATATAAGTCTCTTGGCTGATCCTTAGATTTTTAGGAATATAATATCAATTAATAATATAATATTTGTTTTAAAAACTCTTTTTTGTCAATTTTGACAATATTTAGAAATCGATTTTTGTGAAAATCATAACTGAATGATTACTTAGAAAAAAGTTAATTAAAGAAATACTAGAATTTCTTATTAACCTATATAATTAGTGTAATTAATAAAAAGCCTCAAATTACATTTATTTGGGTATTTATAATATCAATTATTTTAATATTTCTTTATTAATATAATTATTTCATCATCATTGTGTCATAAAAAATTAAATTATTTAATGTCTAAAAATTATCAATAAAATAAAATTATTTAGGAAATATTTTTACATTTCTAATGAATATTTATAATCGAATTTATCTTATGTTTAACCCTATATTAAAAATGTTTTAGTTATTAAACATTGATTTTAACTCTTTTAACTCTTCTTTGAATTAAATAATAATAAATATCATAATCTAAACCAAGTGGACCAAAGAGGTTCATATTTTATTCCTAAGTTTGTTTTAGGTCTAATTATACTTATCCAACAGAATTAGAACAAGTGTTAGGGTAAAAATAATATCATTTTTACCTTTAATAACCCTATTTACTTTTAACCCTGGTAAATAAAAGAAAAAAGTTACTATTAACCAAAAATTATTTTCGTCTCATTGAACCACATTTTACTTACTGATATCAACCGTGTCTCTCGTATTTTTGAAATTCAATTCATAGAATAGGTAAAATTAAGTTTTATAAAAATTTTAAAAAGCTCATAGGAGGTGGGTAAAGGACGGTAAAAAGTTCAATAAAATTCTATATATTTAAAATTAATATAAAATGACTCCAATGAATTACATTGAACTTATATAGGTATTATGTATCCATTTTGACCGAAAATAAATTTAAATAAAATAAATAGTTATTTAAATAAAAAGTTTGTTTCAACTAATAACTTAGTGTTTTCACTATTCATCCAAAATTGATTTTTTTCAGAAAAATACCAATAATTCACCCTAGGATAATTTCAATATTACGAATTTAAAAATGAAGTCCATTTTGAATAATAAAATTTATATCATTTCAAAAAGAAGGTATTACTATTCATAATGGCTAATTTGATTGGTTTTGGTGTGTTAGAACTCGAAGTTTCATACATCACACGCTATTGTATTATTCAAAGAGAAGAATATCATGGAAGCTTGGGGTGTTTCAATTCCCCACATTAATACCAAGACAAACACACCTCAACAGATCCTTCAAATGAAATTCCATGGCATTCCATAAGAAACATGTTGTAAAAATCCTTAAAATGATAAAATTAAGGAATTATTCTTCCATACCTCTAAGGTGTATCTCATTTTCATTACACTGTAAGACTATCCTCAAGCTAAAATCTCAACTTAAACTCCCACTTCATCATGGAAACGTCCTCCCAAGATGAAAAACACCCGTTACATCATAGGTAACAGGACAAGAATGTCCATAAAAGTGTAAATATAGACCTCCAAATATAATATTTCCATAAAAAAGAAAAATTAAAATCAGTATATTTTGATAACTATGAGGCCATTTTTAACAGAATTTATTAAAAAAATAATTACGAAACATATTTCTCAAGATAAATAGAATAAAACATGCAGTTTGTTTTTTTTATGGAAAAAAATAATTGAACATAATTCAGGAATGAAACTAGAATATCTTCGTAGAATGAACCACTAAAAAACTAAAAATAAAATATATTAGTAATGATTTTTTCTTAATGGAATAAAATTGATAGGAAAAAATATGATTTGATACATATAAAATTGGTCTTGAATTTTTTACAAAAATATATTTTGGGTATAATTTACTTTATAAAATTTCATTGATTTAAAATTTATTTGTCCTTATAAAAACATTTCTCCATAAAAAATCACGTTTTTATCCCTAAAATAATTTGTAATGAGTAAATCACATGATTAATACGTATAAGAACCATCAAACGGATATAAATTATAAAAAAAGACAGGATACATCATTAAAAACACATTAAAGGAATATTCTAAACAACTAATATAATATAATATATTATTTGATGTTATTCCAATCTAAAAAATTAAGTTTTTATATTTTTATAATCCAATGTTATAAGGATTATGTAGACTAGTGAAATGTGCCAACATGAATATAAAGTATTATAGTAAATAATGAATCCCGGTTTGACCATTTTAAAATAAAATTTGGGATATACATGCATTTATTGTTGAATTGATAGAACATAATGCATATCAAAATATTATTTAAAGTATTAATAAATTTCCTATATTTTTAATTAGTCATCGTATTATAATTGAAATTATTATAAAAAATTTCATTATAATTATAGACAGAAACCACAAGTATCCATCCACTAAATTACATCTTGATGTATTTTGGAAAGCACATGATAACCTAAGTTTACAATAACATAGAGGATGATTTCCAGCATTTAAAATAATAATGACGGAGAAATATGAATTTTCATTACCAAATTAATAAATAAGACTTTCTAAAGAAAAACTCTTTATAACATAAATTATAAACAAATGATATAAAATTAATAGATTAACTCAATCAAAATTATCATTTCCCACCATCAGTCATACTCCCCGCTATATAAAGTGGAATCCAAATATAGTACATAACTATCTTTTTTTATCCCAAGTCTCAATATTCTATTACCACTATATGATCCACCCACTATGAGAAAGACCTAAACAAGAATTGTTTCCATAAATGTTTTCTCATGTTTGGTTAATTTTACATATTCCCATCCAAATAAAAAATTATGATAATTACATGGTGAGGAACAAAAAACTATTGATACATAGGAAGTGATTACAAAAAACTATAAACACCAAATCAAGTGTTTCCCTCTATTATATAATAGAAAAGAAAATCATGTCATGTGACAACATGTATAACCCGAACTAGACATACTGATAAAATTTTAATTGCAAATAAAAATATTATAAATGATTGGTGGTCCAAAGCGATGCTTCATAAACATGTTTCACTATTAGAATTATTATGAACCATATGAAATTCCAAGATTTAAGTTTGAGTTCCTAAAGGATGTGTTCTAAACATACTATTAGACAATCATGGAAGTATAAAAATATCATTCTTTATTGTTTTAAATGTCTTTAGTGACAAAGAAACATCCTATACATGAATTAAAATGAAGAAAAATTTTGATTTGAAAGAATAAAAAAAAATTAGATATAAAACATATATAGTATTTCTTTTATTGGCCTAGAATTTAAGATTTCATATATAATATTTCTATAGTAAATAATAAGATAGTATTAAAAATTAGAACTTTGTTAAAAATTTTATCCAATCACTAACTTCCCGGATAATGATCACAATTGAGAATAGTTTTATAAATAAGTTACCATTGGAAATGTTATGAGTTTATCATTTCCACCTCCCTTTGTAGTCTCTATTTATTAGAGGTGATTTGAGATGAATATGAAGGGAATAGGAAAATATTAACCTTCAATCCTCATATGTTTTCAATAAATTAAATTGAGAAAAAATATATATAAAGAAATATATTTTTCAATAATAGAATATTTTAAAACACTATAGAAATGTTGTTATTTAGTAGGAAATCATTTTTTTCACTTAAAAACATCTAGATCCAAACATAACTGTATTGAATCAAAAAATATTTCTTTTCACTCAATTTACTAATAAAAAAAATTATTTTATTTTATTATATAAGATAGGAAGGGAATAAGAAGGGGAGAAAAGAAAAAAAAATTATTGGACACCAACACCAAACCATTTAGTTTCACCAATTTCTCCCCATATGAAATTATTACATAGATAAGAATTATTAGGATGATTGATCAATATATATTCCTCAGTGGAAATTTAATCTATAAATTTTCTTATAGATTTAGGTACATTTATCTATGTAGTTACATGAAAAAATGATATAATAAGAGAACAATCTAATATAAAATGACCCAAAGGCATCGACCAAAACACTAAATAATTTTTGAAAACCATATAAAATGAAGACATATTTTCCAAAAAAAATAAACAATTTGAATTATTCTTTGTTAATTAACAAGAACAATTTTTTTGGAAGAAGTAATTGAATGATAGTGAATAATTAAAAAAATTCCTTCCAACCTTATTAGTTTTCTAAGGGTAGTAATAAATAGCACATCTATATGAAGTAGTAACGTGCATACCAACCCTAAAATGGCTCAATTCCTTTCTTGTAAGAAATATAACTTCTCCAAAAGATGAACCATCATAAAAAAGATACCAATAGGTGTTAGGGTAAAAAACCTAAATGAACAAATTAATATGTACGTAACAAGGTTCTTTTAATTTATAAATACAATCCATAAAATTAAATATAATTATTTAAATCCAATGCATGCATGTTGGTACTACCAAATTTTATAGCTAAATAATTAGGATTTTAAATCACAATGGTATTTAAAATTATTTAGGTTTAAAATTGTGGACTTAAATATTTGGTATAAATAAGGGACTATTTGATACATTTCATGAAAATTAATTACTTATAAATTGATAAAAGGGAAAATTTTTATGATAACAAAACATTATGCTATTAGTATGCTATGAAAAATAGAATTTAAATTATTTTAAAACTAATAATATAATGTGTGTTATACAACCAATCTATAGAGAATTTCATTACAAATCTCAAAAGTTTAATTTAATAAAATGTTAAATTAATATACATAAAATAAATAAAATATATTTATTATATAAAAATTGTTGTTGGGGATAGGTTGTTAAAGTATCAGGCCTTGTATTGAATAAAAGATTCCGAGTAGTGTTCCCATAGATTTTCTTGCAAAGGAAACATAATTATTGATATGAACCTAATATTTATAGGTCCCAGTTTTTAATTAGATTTGGGTTACAGTTTTATTGGAAAACCTAAGACTTAAGATACATGATCGATGTTTTTTTATTGTATATATGATGAATTGGATAAAGTGTAGTCTGATCAACCATTCACGAGTCATATCAAATGTGATTTACATAATTGTGTACCTAAATATGTAATGTTATGAACTTCATGCTAAATTAAGGTTATAATTAAGAGAAATATTGATGATGACCTAGTAATGGATATTTCTATTTAAAAAGGGTCATTTTTTAGTGGGATTCCAATTAATAAAAGTCTTCTTAAATGAATGTAAAATTTGATGCACATATTACAAGTGTTTATATTGTAGATATTAATGATATCATCGTCATCAAACATTACCTTGAGATCAAAACATTTCTTAATACTATCTTAGTTGAACTATTCTCTTTACTGGTTTAGAAAATTACTAATTCTTATTTATGAGAAAAAAAATATAGGTGTTTGGTTAACACTTTCTTGAGTAACCAACTTTTGAATATTTTTAACAATGGAATATTGATGATAATGAGAATTGTATATTGATTCAATGAAAGTTAAAAAGGAATTAAATTTAGTTTTACTAAAGGATATTTATTATATTCTTCTATATTCAATATGATTAAAAAAATATATAACTCAACTATAATGGAGGCTTTATAATGGTAGAATATAGAATTAATATTGGAATAATCATTAGAAAAGTTAAAAAATATGACTGAATTCATGAAATAATTACATTTACCAGAATTATGAGGATAAATTATAATGAAGCATGATGTATAGGATATTGTTTTGTACAAATAATACATGTGGAAAAAATTTAAAACCACAAGAATAAAATTTATTTAGAACTTACATTTTTTTCCAAATATTTAAACAAGGTCATTAAAACCTAAAGACTGTGTTATGATGGAAATAGATAATTTCCATTTGTAAAACATTTCCTTGATTCATGAAGGTGTATGGAAACTATATAGATTATAAATATAAATTATTTATTTTTTAGAAATTCATTCAATGATTTTAAAATGTATATGGTACTAAAAGTATATTTTACCATTTTGTAAATATATAGGTGTTAAAAATCAAGGTAATAACTGATGGATACTATTATTTTCATTTAAATATTGATGTAAAGGTCTAGAGAATCATGGAAATGAATTAAAATGAATATATCAAATATCTGATGGATCTATGTAATTTATGTGTATAGTTATCTCATTTCCCTTTTGTGATAAGAGAATTTTTTTATTAAAATATGGTTTTTTTAATAACATGGATGCATTAATACACATGGATTTGAATGTCCTGATTCAACAACATGCTTTCAAATGAGGAAAGTATAAAATCACATTTATTCTAGATAAAATATTATCTAGATGTTTTTAATATATGAAGGATGATATCCAACCACCCATTATTAGTATATATTAAATAATAAATAATAATTTTATGGATGATTATTCAAAAACATAGAGTACCATATAATATATGTATACAATAATATATTGTAATGTCTTTACATTTTCAAAAATAAACATTATTTCCTAAACATAACAATTTTTTTATCTTAGAATGATATTATAAAAAAACAGTGTCTAAGAGGTTAGTGGGAGAATGTTTGGAACTAGAGAAGTTCAAAGAGTAATAAATAAGGGAATATACCAGTTACAATACAAAGTGAATGTTATTTAATATAATAAATTTTTTAAGTTATTTTGGTAAAATATTAATGTAAATAGTTATATTAGTTAACCAAAGATATTAATAAAAAAGATTTATGGAAAAGATTCCAAGAATGATGATGAATCCAGAATGATTTCTATGTTGATGACATATGTCTTTGTCATCATAAAATTATATGAAGTTAATTAAAGGTGTTTAATTAATTGTTCAATGAGTTAAATATTTTGAATATGATTCCTAAGTACCACCTTTATTCAAAATGGATTTCTTCATAGATATTACTCAATAAAGAATATACTGGGAGAGTTTTATTAGTTGGTCACATAGAGATGTGATAGGAGTTATATAGAGATGTAATGAGTTTAATAAAATAATAAAAATTTGGAAAACAGAAGATCTATTTTGTGTTATATCATATATTATATGATTATATGTTCAATAAATTCTGGAATTGAAAATATTCATAAAGGGTTTTGAATTTAAAATGTATCATGTTATATAGAATTCAGACTCTAATTTTTCATTCATTCACATTGGTTGTATGTATTACATGATGTGAAATGATAATTTACCTCTCAATGTATGACTTTGATTTGTCCCGAAAAAATATTCATCATGTATTACAGTACGTTAGGATGAAATTTTCTATATAATGTTAGTGGAATTTTGATTAGAGATATGATATATTCTCATGAGGCATAAAATTATTTTTTTCACTAGTTGAATTGATAAGTATACCACATTAGGTGTTACACACTATGTCTTTGATATTTTAGGGATATATGTTTTATATTCACATTTCCATGTACATTATCTTGGGGGGATACATAGCATTATATCTTTCATACCATTATACCTTTCATATGCAATCCCCTAGGCTTAGTTATTCAATGGGTGGTCAAGTATGTTGTTGATTAAGTATTTAGTTAGAGCTTATCCGAGATGGGATTTTTCCTCTTATAAAATTATTATAAAATTTTGTAACATGATTAAGATAAACTGAAGGAGCATTCATCAATAAATTTATTATATATATTACATGATTATCTATCGAATATGGGTCAACTGATGTGCTTATCCATAAAGATGAATGCCAAGTGATGTATTCACTAACCACATCAGTCTGTAATTAGCTAATTGAATATGTATGAGCTACTATATGAGATTTTCATTGTCCAAGTCATGTGGTATCTCGATATCATGTGAGAATAATTCATATAAAAATGCATTCTCATATATGATATATTTGGTGGAAATGGGTATTGAGATACATGTGATTGATGGACATTATGCCAATTACCTTTGCAGATTGAGTAGTATTGAATCTTTTCTAGATATATCTCTTTTCATAGATTTATGAATACAAAAAAACATATCTTTTTAAAATATTTTAATGGTTCATGGGTTCACAATTTTAGTTTCAATGATTAGGTATTGAATTTTATAAAACATTGAGAGTTTTTCTAGAAATGTTTTAAAACATTTCAAAAAGAATTTTAGGATCAATATTAACATGCTATTTCATGTGATGTTTTGTAAGATAAATTTGATAACAGAACTCCAAATATATTTTTATTATACATTAAAAGGTGTTTTGGATATGTTTTCAAAAGTTATTGAATATGATATGATATAAGGTGAAACAACACAAAGTTTATAAAAATTTATAAAACGTTTTATATTGATAGAGATATTATTTAAATCCATAGATATATATGATATGTTTGAGGTTGTACCATAGAATAAAACATAATGATGTCTTATGGTGTGTCATCTATGGTATAATAGGAATTATGAAATTATTTAGGTATATAATTCAATATGATATGGGTATTTACTATATCCTTTGTTTATACCAATTTTAGGGTATGATTTATCCATATCAAAATGTATTGTTGTATAAAATGGTTTCATAATATTATTGTAAAAACATGTTATTAAGATATGTAATTTAATCATCAAGAGATAACTTTTGAAATATCATCAACATTGGATATCATTATTACATGTAATGATTAAAGAATCAATGTTACATTTCTATAAAAGTATAGTTGTTCAAGGCATTACTCATAAATTATTTAATGCATATTTCAATTCATGTTGGCTTGATGTAATACCCTAATTCCTATATAACTAGGGAAAGGATTTAAAATTGGTGTGGTTAGTTCATGATATCCTTTACAAGTAAGTTCTATCAATTTTAGAATTCTAGAATATTAGTTTCTCTTTATTTATTTACCATTAGAGACACTAGCATATCATGTAAGGTAAGAGAATCCCACATGACTATTGGGTGATTATGATATGACCAATGGATACAAAAAAGTTGGGGGAGGTAGTTGGATAACCTAGGGGGGTCTATCAATTAATTATTTTTTCACTGATACATCAATAATCATCCGTAAAATGTACAGATGTTCATAATTATATTTATATATATGGTTCTAGTTTAGTTCATGGTGATATTAGGATAAATGGAATCTAATGCCTTCTTCTATATTGAAAAATTGTTGTTGGATTCTTATAAACCCTTAAAAAAGTAGGTACATAAGAGAGGGAATTGTATTTTGTTGTTATATAGGTGGGGGATACATTGTACGAACCCAAAAATAATCCCACTTGGGTGTATCGAGAACTATTAGTGAGTATCATTTGGATATTCTATCCATATTAGGTAGGTTAAATTAAATGGTAATTAGATTTTGATTTGTTATTTAAACATTTAATGTCTAATCAATGTAGATAAAGGCTCTAGATGTATCCTAGATGTATTTGTAAATAACATGGATGCATAACTCTTAGGATATGATTCATTATTTAAAAAGAAACAAAAACTGAGTGAAAATATGATTAGTGGGATGGGTATCATTGTACATGAAGGGATAATTTATGTTTTATGTGGGTCATCGTTTGATTGCGATGCATGTAGTTTACTATATTATTTGTACCATGCATATAGTTTTATTATTGGATAATATTTGGGGTTGTCTAGAGATCATTAGGCTTATGGCTTGTGATTCCTTGATTATAGGGTGATTCATTCACCATTAATGTAGTGATATTTATTCTCCATTCATAATTTGGGTGACGATGGTAAGTGACAGAGGCGAGGACTGTGGTTCAAAATGTATGTGTTCATAGGATATTAGTGTTGTTTCACACCATTAGGGACGATGGAAATGGTCCTTGATCACTTGGGAGGGGGACTTGGTCACCAAATTTTTGATGAGATCCTCTATAGTTTTTTTATCTTAGGATGATGATTTTGATCATTAGATGTGTATAGGGACATTCCATCAATGATCTCAATGATTTATGTTTGTGTTTTGACACCAGATGACATGAGAGAATTGGTATGATTAAACAAAGGTGGTTATTCTCTGTTGGTAATGACATAGTTTTCAGGAATATTTTATGTTTGTATATGATGATGGTGAAAAATAATATTCTCTAGAGATTATAGTTATTTAGATGTCATCAGACATGGAATTTGGATAATGATATATGTGGGGGTGACATGGGGTCTTCAGTGATGCGATGAGATATAATATAAGGTAATTTGGACTCTAGGTGGGTTTATACTATGGTTACATCATCAAAATTCACAAGTATTTAAAGCGAATTAGATGATACATGAGGGTTATGGTATAGTACCCCGAGTGTTAAGGGATTGGTATGGATGATTTTTTGTTTACACACCAGTTGTGGGGCATTACAAAATAGAATTCATATTATTAATAGTGAATCAAAATGAATTATCAATGTTATCTATTAATGATCCTATTTTGGATGACTCTATATCCCATTTCACTTATTATATATTTATTTTAATTTTTTTTGAAATGAAGGAAAACTATAGGGGTTTATGGGGTGAATTCAACCATGATTTGAATATAAAAAAATAAAAAGAAAATATGTGTTTCAGTAAGAAAGTGGAATGATCCTAGAGTTACAACAGATTCATTCATTGTATTATTCAATCAAAATAATTCACCGTAATAATAATATAAATATTTTTCATTCATTACCCTCCTTTTATTAGTAATGGTACCAAGAAGACATGAGAGATCGCTCCATCATATCAGGTTCCACCTCTTACAAAATACATGGATAGTGGAAACCAAAATTTATTATGCACACCATCCCAGAATACGACTCCACCACATATTTTTTAACCTTTAAAAATATTCTACTCCATTTTATGAAGGGAAACCCAAAATAAGTAAGAGATTAATGATAAAAATAATAATAAAATGATATGATCTCTCTGTGATTTAATAATGACAATAATATACTAAAACCCTTGCATTCGCACTGCCCACTAATAAATGAAGAAATATATTAAATAAATTTACGAATAAGAATTTAGAATTCCAAAACATCCAAAAGGATCATTGTAATTTGTATGGACCCGATATTCTCAGTTTAATACCTTGAAATATATGAATGAATATTTTTAGAGCTAGCTGCTAAGACAACCTGAGGTTCTATGCCCCGATGAATGAGAAATATTTATAAAAATATTAATTATATTAATATCACATTAACAAGGTTATTATATGTAATGGAATATTTCACTAATAGATCCTCATATTTTAAATTCAATACCAAAAATTATTCTAAAACTATAGGTTTAGGCTTGTCACAAAATATTGTTGGTCGGTTGTAGACATTCGGATGGAGAAGGCATTGGCAGGTACGTGAAGTAGATTAATTAACTACAAAAAACCTAATTTCAACTTTAAATATAAATTTATGAAAATTATCTTGGTTTATCATCATAACCTTGAGAGTTTGGGGTGGATACTCTTGATTTATAGATTGGTGGATAGATATTGGAGGATGATGATTTATTTGATTGATTTGGATCATGTTCTAGTAAACACAGTGAGACTTCTCATTCATTGCAGAAAACATTATTCAAAAATGATCAATCCAAAATTGATATTGGAACTCATAGTTGTGGATTTAACCATTATGATTAAAATATTGAACATGGATTATCTATCTACTTTAATTTTGTAACCCCATTTTCTTTCCATGATCTCATTTAATTATTTTATATCAGTTGTTCACGAGTTTCCATTATATTCACCCCTCTTTCCCAATATTTTTTTCCAGATGTGCTTCTCCAACGTTCTTTTGACCTTTGTTCTTTCACTTCCCTCAACCCGTTATTTTTATTCTTCATCGTAGGACCACAATTCCATGATTCAACATTTCCGTTTTAGGTTCATGTGTGATTGGATCCACCAAATTAAAGGTTTTTTGGGGAATAGTGAATGGGTAAATGATTTTATGATGGATAAAGATGGATTGAGGGTTTTTTTTTTATCATGGATCCAAAAATAGAGACTAGAGATGATATGTGCACTAGACGTTCGACACCTTCGAGTGGATTACAAGATTAAATTTTCTGGCCACAAGAGGCTGAAAAAAATGAATGTTGGCTTATTCCATTAATTGCAGGTGGTGAGTAGGTGAGATCCATGGTGGTGGGGGTGTATTTTTATGTGAAATGGGGGATAAGTTATTTTTTTTATAGTCTGAAGTACATGATGTGTATCAGTGAGGAACGTACAACATGCAGCCTGCTGTCTATGGAGCTAGGGTTTTAGAAAATAGTTACGGATCATAAGCCATGTGGCTAGACCCACATGCTAGTGAACCTTACCAAGTGCCCAAGATATGTTCTAGCTAGAACATGAGTAATAACCAATGTGTACAGAGACGTTGTGTACTCCAGGAGTACACAAGAATGGGATTGTACTCAGGTATGACCTGGTTCATGGCCATGTACACGGGCATGTCCCAATGTACATAGTTATGGCCTAGATAACACGTGAAGGAACCAAATAGATGAGGCATGTCGTGTACCACCTATACATGTTATTTATGATTAAAAGGATCCAAAATGTGTGTAGATGAGAACGAGATAGAAAAAAATATGAAAAAACATTCCATGGGGACCCCTTACTATCAGTGTACTTCCCTCCTTATCTTCTTCATCTCAGATAGTGGTAGCCTCCATTATGAGATAAAATTAATGATTCATGATATTCTGGGTGTAAATATTCTTTAAGAAACACTAGATGATTTGAATGATCATGGAAGCATCATAAAAGTGATATTAGAGTTAATACTCACTTGTCGCACGAGGTAACATGTTCACCATACTATTAAAGAGATGTCAAGGTCAGTACTCCACTATCACACTAGGGTGAAGGTTCCACATATTCTTTATATAGATATAGATGGAACCCTACTACACTAGGAATAGGTCCTCTACCTATAGAGTGGTACCCTCCATCATCTATCCTGGGAGAAGTGCATAGCATCCAAAGGTGTTGTGGCTACCTTGAATGTGGATCATAATAGTAAGCATGGGGACATAAATATTCTGTAGAAGTTCCATTTGATAGTGGTCATCGATGTTATCCTATTTGAGCTAGAGGATGACTCATCTAATTTCGATGGTCTATGAGATTGATATCCCCTTTATTACTCATCTGGGGTTTTATGAGAATATATATATATATATGTGTGTGTGTGTGTGTGTGTGTGTGTATTGGGTTTCATTTCCCTCTTCCTTTGGGTTGAGATTACTTCTACATTTTTATCTTTCTACCTCCTCTTTTCAGTTTCAGAGTTTCCTACTGAGTATGTATATACTGACCCAAGTATGAAAATGCCCAAAAATTTCACGTCATCTGCTGATAACAGATAGATCGATGATGAATTTGGTGGATCAAAGTGATACATTGGTGAATTTAATGCATATGGTGTTCGATCATGAAGATAAGAAAATGGGCTCTCCCATCGTTCATTATTTCTAGTTTTGTAGGTTCATACTTCATCTCTAGTTGGGAATATATTTTTCCCCTTTACATCATGGTTATATTCATTTATACTCTGATGTATTTATGAGAAGTTAATGCATCTATGATTTACTCTAGATGTCACTATCTTTTTATTATTCTTCTACACTATTTCATAGAGATGGATGTGTGTGTGTGTACACGTACAGAAGGTAAAGGAGTCCCATTTTATATTATTACTTCTCATCACTTTTCACCAACCCCTAGCCAATTGGAGGCAAGCTTGGTGTTTTTTATCTTGGCCTTCCACTATCCAGGATGGGCCCATTGGGTCAGGTCATGAAAGTGTGGTATTAGAGAAGTTAATTCCTTGTGATGATTTTTGAAGTCACTCGTTATGAGAAATTGTGTCAGGACCCATCCCATGAGGCCTACACCGTGACTTCCCAAAGTGCACCACTAATAGGCCAAATGTTGGAGACTTTCACTAAGTATAAATATCACACATTTTGGAGGCATTTTTGTAAGTACATTCAAACACACACACACCCATCTCAAAGCCCAAAAATGATGAACCGGAAAAAACTAAGTAAACAAGCCTTCATACCACTATGTTACCAAAAAATGAGTACGAAATTACAAAACTAAAAAGTAAATGGGGATAGAATACAAGCCCTGCTTAAAGGAAGAGTACAAGCTCATGAATCTCGTCTGCAAAAACCCTACATGATGGGTAGGTGTAGTTCAGATGTCATAAGCCATATAAGCATGCCTCGTCCACCTAATCACTCTATGCACCACCTAGTCCTGGACCACCTAGGTCTCCATCAAAATTTCTGTCATCTACAAAATACAACACATGTGGGGACAAAGCCCATGCATGGGTGAATAAAAATGTACCCAGCAGGATAACCTAAAACCACAAAGGATAACCCAAAAAGTAATGCACAGTTCTCTCTACCCTGGTATATGCATATAACACATATACCAAGGAAAACTACATATAATCATTACTAGCTACATGGTAAAGGGGGTAAGTGACAACCAAATATCATCCACATGATTCGACTCGATACACTCCCTTTTCCTTAGAACTCACTCCTTGAGCCTTGATATCATTAGAGACACTTACAATGAGGTCTAACTAATTTTGCCCTGCCCAAATAAAAAACACTAGTAAAGTGAATGATAAAAAGAGAGGGGATCCATCCTATAGGATACTGAATACTGAATCTATATTACCCCACAACATAGGGGATCCTTATTAGAGGACACCTACAACCCTACTCATGTGGCTCATAACATATTAGATCCTCCTCAGAGGATACCAAAAACCTTATTGATACGACAAACTAGATGGAGGATTAACACCATGATCTCTTAGGTAACATCAATTTTAAAAAAACACCATCAAGGGTGTTAGAGGATCCCTCCAGTCCCAAGAATAGATTCCACAACTCTATATAGGAGTCGGCCTCTAGAGGGAACTATTATTTAGTTGTGTGGATGTAATGTTGTACTAAACCCTCAATGATAGAACTAAGGGATGTTATCGAAAAATAATGTTCCATATTAAAAAAACACCACGCCATTTCTAAAGGACCTCCTCATCGCATGAGTCCCAACATTATATGTGGCTCATCAAACATGCACCCAGGTTGAATGATATGACCATTTTTTTAAATAAAAGGTCTAGGTTGGGTCAGGTCCCAACCTAACCCGTCCGGGGTGACCCAACCCAAACTGGTTCAGCTAACCTAATCCGACTCGATCAGTATGGGCATGTCAAAATTGTCCCATGGGGCCTATTGGACTGCGGCCCAATTCCTCCAGCATGCACCATGCATGCGGGCCAGTTTCTTTTAGCCCGGCATGGCCAACCCTGGCCGTGCCCAGTCACTCGGGGTCATGCGATACCGGTATGCACCCATTGGCAAGCCTGCCTCCTCACACATGGTCCCAGACCATGTTCTTTCACCTGACTGAAATAGTGCCCACAGCGGCACGCTGGGATACAAATCATGGTCACCACCATCATTTTTTCCTCTATGGACTCCTCCACCGCCTGGTACCACATCAGAAACTACCTGTTGTCAGCGATCTATCTTTCTTGGGTTACCACCGTTGCCCAGCTGTTCTGATTTTCAAGATTGAGGCACCGTTGTGATCATCAGATAGCAACATTCATTGTTTTATCCTTCTATCCTTCCCTCTATTACTCCGTGGGTCTGACTGTGTTCAAACCACCCACCCAGTAAAACATGTCGCGACCATAGACGTTCATTGGTGAAGAACACAAGAATAGGAGTTAGAATAATTCACCAAGAATTCCCATGTAATTAACATCAACCATTTTCATTTTGGTATTGGATCATCCCATTAGAAAAAATTGAACAAAAAATGTATTCCCATAGATTATTATTCGGTTAAAACCACACAGCAGAATATACATCCGACTAGAATGATCAACTTGCGTATATACCTTTTGGAGGGTTGGTCAGTGTTCTTAATTGAAAATTAATGATGGGAAAGAAGTTACATAGAATTAACCCCCTACCTAGAGTTTTGATCAATTTGTGAAAAATATTCATGTTCGTCAAGCGTTCAGTGCATGAGCGATCTCGATCTACCATGTCGTCATCATTTTACATTCTCCAATGAGAGGTTTCACCTAATCTTTTCATCACTAGTGCATCAATGGAATTTCTCCAGGATTTCGAATGTAATCAGATATCCCTTCCAAGCTGTTAAATGAAGAAAATGTGTTTCAGCATTACCACATTATTGTGGTGTAGTGTAGCTATTTTTTTAATTTATGAAAGTAAATGGGATACCTAGACTTGGTGTCCCAACATCGCTATGAAATGTAAAAATAAATAATATAAACCTCTCAAGATTATTTTATTCTACTTTAATACATCCAAAATCAAATTATCCTTCACAGTTGACGCACACTGGTCGATGTTAGGCTACACCTATGGTAAATTCTCTTTCCTAAATGCAATATTGCCATCATGTTTCTGATCTGGGCACCCGTTTAAAAGTTATTTTAGTTAAAATTTTAACCTGCTACACATTTTAATTAAAAACTAATATTTATTCAGAGTGTTGTTCCAGGAACACCAGGCCTCAGAATCATGTTTGTTCATAGTTCCTAGTCTCGAAATTTTCCCAATTAAATTATAAAAACACATCGGGGTAAAAAAAATCATTACATTCACCCCACCTAAGGTATTTACGTCCCTGAATTCCAAAACATGAGATAATAAAAAAAAATTGAGTGTACTGAGTATCAATCTGATCCTCCTTCTCAGAAGTTCTCTCCTTGGGATTACCATGATGCCACCAAATAAAAACTAGAGGAATTGACTACCTATGAAGGATCTTCTCCTATCAATCTTTGATCTCCACTAAGTACTCCACAAAGGACTCCCCATTATCAATGTCCAGACCTTCCAAGTCGATAAATTGATATGGATCATGCATGTACCTCCTCAGCTATGACACGTGAAATAAATCTTGCACTCGATGCATCTTTTTGGGAAACACTAGGCAGTACACCACCTCACCCTCTCTATTTAGAATATGAAAATGGTCGATGTATCTTAGATAGAATATGTTGCCCTTTCTAAATCCATACAATCCCCATCAAGGCGATAACCTAAGGAAAACGTTATCTCCATACTCGAAATACAACTATTTTCATCTCCTATCTGCATACAATTTTTGTCTTCTCTTTGCAGTCCTCATCTTCTATTGGATTATTTACACCTTCTCAATGGTATCCCACACCAAATCTAGGCCCATGAGTTCGGACTCCCCTATGTTTGTCCAGCATAGCGATGACCTACATGGTTTCCTATAGAGGGCCTCGAATGGTGCCATACCAATGGTGGAGTGGTAGCTATTGTTGTACACAAAGTCCACTAGAGGTAGGTGATCCTCCCAAATGCGTACTATGTCATGGACTCAAGCATGTATCATTTCCTCTATAACCTAGACAGTCCTATCCATCAGTCCATCCATCTGGAGATGAAATGTCATGATAAAATGAAAATAAGTACCGAATGCCTCATATTGTCCCTGACATAGTTGGGATGTGAAATGAGCATTAAAGTATAAAATGATTTCCAAAGGAATCCTGTGAAGTCTAATTTTCCCCGGAATATAGTGGCTTCATATGCCCTCTACCGAGCTCTTCTCATGGATATGTTTGAAGTGGTCCAACTTATTGAGAAAGTTAATGATCACCAAAATGGTATCATGTCCCATGGACAAGCATGATAGACCCATCAAAAATTCCATCAATATACCATTTCAATTAAACTCACGAACCTCAAGTGGCTGATTCAATCATATTGGAACGTGATGTTTGGCCTTCCCTTGTTGACAGGTGAGGCACTAAGAAAAAAACATTGAAACCATCTTCTTCATCCCCGGATACCAGAACTGAAATAGAAGTTCATGGTACATCTTTGACACACCCATATGTACCCTCAAAGGGGATGTGTCAAACTCCCTTAGAACATCCTCTTGCAATGCAACTGTCACAATTGTGCAACCTCTAAAGAGAATGACATGCTCCCCACCTATCAAATATTCCTCTGGGGCCTACCATGTGGACAACTGAGCACATCCGTTCTTGATGTTGATGTCCCCAAGCATTGCCTCCCACACTCGTCGAGTACTCCGCTACTATCTGACCACCCTTCTATAGATACATGAGATCCTGGATGTGCACTACCTGTAATGTAGCTGGAATGAACTCCTCCCTAAGGATATGTTCAAAGACTGCCCAAGATAAAGTATCCTTTTCATGTGTCTAGGTCACTAAGCTCCCCCATCTCCCTATTGAGCCATGAAGAAAACTCACAACTATTATTTTCATCTGGTGAGTAGGCATCCATAATAGTCATAAGATACAAGTGACTGCCTCTAGCCAATCATTAGCTATATGGGGGTATGTCTCACCCTTGAACCCGAGAGGTTTTTTCCTTTGGAACTCATGAAACAAACTCATCCTACATGCATCCTATATAGGTAGTGATGGTAGTAAGTACTTCTAGATGGGTGGTTTTATCATTGGTGAACCACCCATGGGTGATATCTATGGTACTAGTAATTATAGCAATGCCTCATCTCTAACTGTACCATCCTCATGGAAAGCAGACTTAGTGGATTCATCTTGAAACAAATCAAGATGAACCATGGTAAATATAGTATATCTGGATAGATGACTCAATAATGACATGTAATACACAACCTATTTGTATATGATGTATGAACTTTTCATTCCCCTCCAACAAGTTCTTTTATGTACTCAGTAAAGAAATAGTTTTCCAGAGTTTTGGTGTATGGATACGTTGGATGCCGCACCAACACTAGATTTTGTAGTCGGAAATAAAATCATGAAACACTTAACATAATATCCCCAATCCAATGTCAGAGACTACCGATCCTAAAGTGGAACACACCCGCTCTGATACAAATCTGTAAAGACACATCCACCGGGGCCTGTGCCGTGACTACCCTAATCCCATCTCCAATAGGAAAGAGGCTGGAGTCTATCGCCCAGTAGGAATATCCCACAAATGAGAGGCATTTTTATAAGTACCTACACACACACCCATTTCCAAGACCAAAAATGCTAAAATTGAAAAACACTAAGTAAACAAGAATGTGTAATACCAATATACCAATAATAGAGTATGACAGTAAAAAATTGAAAAGTAAACATGGCCAAAATAAAAGCTGAACTAATCGGAAAAGTACAAGATCCTAAATATCATCTGTAGAAAACCCTACCTAAAGGGGAGGTGTAGATCAACTATCGAAATCCATATAATTATGTATCTTCCACTTAATCATTGTATGCACCACCTAGCCGTATCCTACCTAGGTCTCCATCAAAACATTGGTTGTTTGCACAAGACACGAAACGTGCAATAAAAGCCTGTGTCGGGGTGAGTAAAATATTACTCATTCGGACACCCTAAAACCACAATGGATAACCCACAAAGGAATTCACAATAATCTCAACATAGTTATACTCCAATAACATATATACCATGAAAAAATATATATAATCATTACTAGCCACAAGGTAATGAAGGAAATCCACAAACAAATATCTGCCACATGATTCTTCCTGAGACACGATTGTTTCGGGAGAACTCACTCCTCATGCCTTGGTATCATCAGAGACTATTACAAAGAGGTCATGCTAATTTAGGCCCTACCCAAATAGAAAACACCAGTCAAGGTCATGTTACACATAAGGGAGATTCACCCCATAGGATATCGACAACCTCATCTATATTACCCAATAATATAGGGGATCATTCTCAGAGGATACTGACAACATTACTAATGTCTTTTATAACGTAGGGGATCCATTTCAAAGGATACCAAAAAACCTTCTGATACAACCCATTGGAAGGAGGATTAATGACTTATGCTCTGAAATCTCCTCAATTCACACAAAACTCTATTAGGGATGCTAGAGGACACTCCAGTCCCAAGGAGGGATTCCAAAACTCTTTCCAAGAATATAAATCTTGAGGTGACTACTATCTAGTGATTTTCACATAATTCCAATCTAAACCATTGAGGAATGAACCAAGGGAAACACATCCCTTATAGTGTTCCCTATTAAAATCTCACCAAGTCATCTCAAAAGGACTACCTCGTAGTAAGGGTCCCAACACTGTATGCAGATTTTCAAATAGAAATATGGTTAGAATGATACAACAATTTTTTAATGAAGGGTCCACTTGGGGCTAGGTCCAACTTGATCTGACCCGGTCAGTCTGTGCCGGTCTGAACCGGCCAGTTGGGCCTACGAGACCATGACCCTTTCAGTTTTATAGCTTGGTTCTTCCATCCCAACCCACCCTAGTCATTCCTCATCTGTCCTAATCGGTCTCTGACCATGTCTCCAATCAGTCTCATGGGGAAAGACAGTTCCAATCTGTATCCATGCAGTCATCCTTCCTCCTTTTACGCGATCCTAGACCACATGCTTCCACCTAGCCGATGCAGTGCCTGCCGCGTTGCCAGATCACCGCCATCACGGCCTGCCTAGTCACGAATCTCGTTCGCTTCTTGCGGTGGTGACTCCAGGGGATCCTCCACCGTGTGGTGCCACACCAGTGGCTACATGATACCGACTAGCCTTTCCTCCAGTTCCACATCATACTACTTCCTGTAGCCCATCTTTTGTGGCTTTCCACAATCACCCTGCTTCTCCTCTTTTCGAGATAGAGGCACCGTAGCGATCCTCGGAGCACAAAAGTCACTACATTCGACTTCAATCCTTCTTTCCATCACTTTGGGCGTCTGGATGAATTTGAAACCCTCGAGAAAATACACCACAACCATGGAGTTTCTCCAAAAAAGAACACAAGAATGAGGAAAGAAAAATTCCCCATGAACACCTGAATAATGAAAGTTATCATTGTTAATTTTTTCATTCCCTCATCCCATTAGATAAAAGGGAAAAAAAATTTTATTCAACTATATTATTGTCCATGTAAAACCTTACAGCTGAATATCCATCCTACAAGAATGATCGACTTGCAGATCGACCTATTTTTTGGTTTGCCCATGTTTGTCATTGGAATGTAAAAACATGAAATAGCTCACACAGAATTAACCCCTTACCAAGAGTTTCGACCGATTAGTAGAGTACATTCATCGTGGTCGGAAATCCTTCCATGAGATATCTAGATCCATTATATCATCATCATTCATCGTTTTCTAATGGGAGGTTTCACCAAGACTTTTCTTCTCAAGATCTTATAAGGAATTTCTCCAGGATTGTGAATCTAATCCCATATCCCTACAAAACGGTTAAATGAAATAAATGAGTTTCTGTGTTTCCACGTCACTATGTTGCAGGGTATTCACACTATTTTATATATAATATAAAATTGTCTTCCCCGTCATAGCATCACAACATTTTTGGGAAATGTAAAAAAAATAAACTTTTTATGTTTAAGTTATCCCCCATTAATACATCCAAAAAAATTATCCTTTCAGTCGACCCAAACTGGTCGATGTTATGCCCCACATAATGTAAATTCACTATCCTAAACATAATGGTTGCCTTATATTTCTAATCCAGCAACCCATATAGATGTTATTTTAGTTCAAAGTTAAACCAACTATGTGTTTTAAATAAAAACTAAAAATTATTCAAAGATTTTTTGTGGGTACACCGGCCATCAAAGTCACATTCTGTCTCATACTTGGTCTCAGAATATTTGAAATTAATTTATAAAAATAAACTGGGGAAAAAATCCGAGTCCTTAAAAATTGGTCAGGACATTGGAAAATAGTTTCATAGTTTCTTAAGTGTTGCTTTCAAACTAGGGGAACTAGTATTGATATGGTTTCCAATGTATCCATATTAAAAAAATTTGACTACCGATGTTTCAACTTGGAATACCGAGACATTGATTGCAGAGAACATTATATATGGATAATATAGTATTGAGTACATTGAATTTCCTTCATGAGTCATCTCCCCATATATATATATATATGCTTATCTTAACATGGTACATCCTGATCACTTTATGGATGGCTCCCCAAATGAAGAAAATGAGGTAAACTATATTGGATCATGGAAATGATCTGATGAGTGAATATTCCTCTGTTTAGGGGACACCTAATGAGGTGTTTCATCTAGGTGGGTAGGTAGCAACACCCCACTTGTCGAGAAAAAGATAATACCAGTAGGGAAGGATGAGGATTTACATTATAAAAGTTTCAATGTAAGAGACTATCGTGGTTTCATAGAGGGATATATCCCCAAATAGTAGAGGATTGAAAGGAGTCAGTGGTTTGAGTCTTCAGGCTGGTTTGGACCCCAATAGATAATATATTTATTCTAGAAGAAATTCTATTCTATAAAGAATCTAGGTGCTGGTAGAGTTTTGTTATGAATACCCATGATAATATGACACACTCATGATATAACCTCTAGTTGTTTTTTCATAAATAGTATTACCCATCCTTCATGTACTCTATTTGTATATGGAAGCTTATTTAACTATATTCGGGTGTTTTCAAACCATCTAAGTATGCTGTGATGTTCACTAACCTACCATGATAATCCCTTGATATAGTACAAAATGGATTCTTATATATGAGTATGTTCATGAAGAGGATCCACAAATATTGTCAGGCCACCATTCTTTTCTTGTGTCTCAATACCTATGTGGGATTATTGGAGTGGGATTTATTTATGGAGAGATTCATGGAATAGATTTTTCTGGAAGATTATACCAGAAATGTGTATCATAGTGATGATCCTTTTTTCAAATCAATAAGGAATCAGATATCATGGTCTTGAATGATAAGACATACTCTTGTCCGGACTCAGTAACATGTTTATGAGACATAGGTATTACATAAAGGATCCAATCTTCCCAGAAAGGGGTGATACTATGCTTGTGATGTGTGAAGTCAATTTCCTCATGATATCTAGACATATCATACTAAATAGGGAATAAATACAATAGACGGACCCCCATGGTTGAGGTAGTACCATGGATATCCCAGACATGGATTGGGAAGCCAATAGGGAGGTGACGCTAGAATAGGATAAGGGGAATCTCTGGTGGGGGAACATTTTTTGTTAAAAAACATAATGATATCCTACATCCATCACCACCAAGTGTCCAATTTCAGGATTAATGAGCTAGAAATCATGATTGTAGGTAGTCTCATTCAATGGAAGACTATGACCAGGTGTCACAAGAGATGATCTGAGGTACGTCAATTATTTATTCTAATATTTCCTCAGTACTAGTAGACATATGTGAGAGTAATTCCTTTATCTTTTTATTCTCGGTCTGAGAGATGGAACTTCAAATTGAGGCTTTGGACTAGAATCCACATCTAGATTTTCCTAGAGGGATCAATTCATTGATTTCTCATATCTCAAAATAGTGAGAGCTATTTCTCAATGGAGAGTGTTTCTCATGGGACATCTTAGTCATCATAATGAAACCTTATAATGTTATCGTCGGTATGGATTGGATTTACATGGTATAAGGCCATATTGATTATAATTTTAGATGGATTAGATGATTATGTATGGATTTTATGACATTCTCTTTTATGGGTGAGAGAGATGTCAAGGCTGAATGAGTGGGCCTTATGATTAGGAAGATGCATACCATCACCCATCAGTTAGAGAGTTTAACCCTATGAATATTGAGAACTTTAGGCATCTAGATTTCTTTTATAGTGATGCAATTTATGTATTTCTTCCATAAGAATGTTTAGATACTTCCTTAATGGTGGGATATAATGGTCTGTATTGACTTACCCCAAGGGACCACATCAATATCTTCAACCGAAGACCGGATGACCAATGTTAAGCTGTAACACACCATGTTTTTATGAACATTAGTTGAATAAATTTAGTTTCTTATATTTCATTCATTTTATAGTTCACTAAGTAAAACAATAATTATTCTCTATAAGATGTTAAGAGTAATCTACATGCAAAACAGGTTGATTTTACTTTACATGTGACACTATGTTTTAAAAAATCAGTGCTATATTATAGTTATATAAATGTCACCATTGTAAACTAGAACTGAATCATAGTATTACGAATAGTAATAATTTATCTAAATAAATTTTTTATATATAAAGAAAACATATTGATAATAAAATTCATAATTTTCAATAATGTCATTATATGTTTTCCAAATACAATTTCTCATAATTTGTTTTACTTATTTTTGTGAACAATAATAAAATTAATTTTTAAAAATTTTATATTTTTAATATGATTAAATAAAAAAAATTTGATTTCACAATCTAAAAAAAATCTTATGGCGGTTTTTCAGTGTTTTTCTGAAATATTTTATTTTTGATGAATAGTGAAAAATACAAAATTTTAAATGAAAACTGATTTTTAATTTAATTTATTTATACATAAATTTATTTTAATTTTTTTTGTTTTATATTTATGTGTATAATATATATATATATATATTAATCCAATTTCGGTCATTGTAATCAATTTCATATTGAAATCTGATACAATGACATTTCAAAATTATTAACATTTCCACATTAAAAACCCGTTGTCTTTTCCCATCTATGGGATCAAATTTTAAATTCATTCCCAACATTTATAAGATTTCAACTTGATAAAATTTATTATATATATTTTATAATAATAATTTCTAATTTCTAATAAATTCAACTTTTTTGACCAAAATGATTTATGAAAATTGATAAAATAAATCACAATGATTAAAAGAAAAATCTATTTCAAAATAATCTTTACATTAAAAATAGGGGAAACCTAACTTAAAAACAGGTCTGACACCCATTTTATGTACATATATAGACCATAATACTTCAATTTTCTATTTTTTTCTTCATTAGAACCTTTTTAGGTCAAAATATTGGTACACCTAACATTATTTTAAAAAATTCTACACATTTTCTCTCCCCAATTATAATAGGCCACCACCACTTCCCCTATATTCAAAGCATCAAAAACAATTTTTTAGGTTATTAACATACCAAATAACTTATCCAATACCATAAAATTATCCTATAATCCTTCCGTTGGGTATAAATCCAACCATTTATGTCCTTCGGTGGAAACAAAAATGAGATATAAAAAGAAGCGGTAACATTCATCAAGGAATGTTTTTATTTTATTTCTTCCACAAAATTCTACAATGATTATTATATAATTATTATATAATAACCTTAGTATCTCAAATATAATAATATATTTTTTATTATAATTTTATGACCTAAAAATTCACACAAATCAATCAAATGGTATACACAATTATTGTTCGTGAGTACGACAAACTATTGCCTCGTGAACCGATGTCATTCGTTCTTCCATTACCACCTTTCAAGGTTGGGAATAATGATGGATTTATATTTTATATATTATTTTTATTATTTTTATTTTGTTATTATTATTATTTAATTTTTATATCACACATTCCAACCTTCTTTCAATTTTTTGGAAATTCATTAACGTCATTAATGTGTATGATGGACTATCACCTCATAAAACAATGTCATTTTTTCATTATTTAACAAGGTTGTATTAGGTATGGTTTCATTAATAAAATAGATATATAGTACATAAAAACTATTAGGGAATTATAATATTTCCTATAATTTTATATCTTTTAATCTGATATTAAAATAAAAAAATCTTGCATGCATACGTACGACCTATAGTCTCCATGAATAATGTATCTCATTTAATATTTCTATATTATGAAGATTTTGATAAATAAATAAATAAATAAATAAATAAAATATATATGATATTTATATCATGATTTAAATTTTTGGGATTTTGAAATCATGATCTATGTTTGAGGAAAAAAAATATAAATTCAAAACATTATTAAGAAACAAAGTAGTTATCACCTGAAACACAACTTTAATATGGAATTTCTATTAAATGAGAAATATAATGTCATAAGTAAATAATATATGTTATTATATATATTAATATTGGTAGTTTGTATATGTATAATAAACATATATTTATTATAAAAGAGTTTTGAATGAGTATGGGGAGAGTCACGGCATAATGTAAAGTATTTTTTTCTCACTCTTTACCTTTGTGAAACACAATCAATATTCATCACTGATTTCTTGTATGTAGTGTGTATAATGCCCATGGATTTATTTTATAATAATTATACTAAGAATTATTGGTATTTAAATATCTATTTTATACTCTATCCTTCATTGGTATTACTGTTAAAATTTTATAAAATTGGTATGGGTATTTTAATCTCTATTTGCCTTCTTGGAGACATATGTTTTGTTATGAACCTATATTCTTTAATGATGTGTATATACAACTCAATTTACATGTGATATGTGGAGTTTTTTTATAATGATATTTTATTTTACATTTTATATTATTCCTTCATGGGGTTTATGACTCAAAGTTTCCAATGTGGTAAGAGTTTATTGCTACAAAATCATCATTTATCTAGATTTTTTATATTTATACTACCATTAGTGAAATATTATGATCCATATCTCAATAATTTTAACATATTTTATTTTTATTCTAGTTAATTGTGATAACTTTATGTAATGTAACAATTATCCCACTCTTTTTTACTTAGTATAATTAGTAAAATTATTTTAAGAAAATGTAAGGTTATATATTTCATCAGTTGGAAATTATTTTTCTCACAAAACCTAGTTTTATAAAAATATATTAAAATTTTTAAATGATATTTTTCAAGGAAAATTATTTTGAAAATGTTTTATGACTTTTCTATGATTTTCAAATCCTATATAATAAGTTCTCTGGGTTATTTTCAATATAATTTTGTTCAAAATGTTTTATGTTTTTAAAATATATTTTTTAAGAGGAAAAGATATTTACCTAAATAAATGTTTTTAAAAGATCATTCATTTTTTTCCATCTGAGAGATCATTGATTGGTGTTTCTCATGAATTACTAGGGATATTATCCTAGGGTACCATTCATATTTTTTCTTTAGAAGGTTTATGTTTGGATGGAATGATGTTTATCAAACCCATTTCTATTCCATGGGTTATATACTTATAAAAACAACTTATTTGCATGGGTTATTATATGTTTATGAAACCTATCTATTTTACACAGGTTAATTTATTAATAAATTTTTATGATAAGCATTTTATTTCATGAGTCATAATATGACGAATTTTTATGATCTTGTGATGCACATATGTATGATTTAATTATATGATGGGTGTGACCAATATCTTCAACACATGAATTAGTAAAAGATTAATATCTCATGTGATAGAGACAACTCTATTGGGAAGTTAACTTTTTTAATTAATATAGGGATGAAATGGGTGGAGAACTTGTTTAGGTAATGAATGTGTGGAAAGAGAAGTTAACCTGGCACAATAATACGGGGTCAGAACGGGGTGTGAACCAATTTTAGAAAAGGAATTTTTCTGTTATGATGGTCATGGTAGTTAACCTTGACTAATATAGAAATTGTTTTCTATGATGATATTTATGGCACAAATTCCATGCCTTATGATATCAAGGATCATGTCTATTTATTCTCTTATGATTCATGTCTTATGAACTTCCAATCATTATTCCATGACTCCTAATTATGATCTTTGATATACTGGGTATGATCATCTAATGTTATGATCTTGTCCTCATACATTTTGCCTCTTAATAAGCTTACATATTTCCCTTTTTTACCATTATTGTGAATTTTATCTCACCCTTCCACATGTTTCCTTTCACTGGGTTATGAAGATATGTATTAGGTATGTTTTTTATAATAAGGGTTCTTGTCATAGAAAAACTAGTGGGGAATAATATATATCACTTATACACGAGTGTTAATATTTACTCTTGGGTGATATTCTTTGAATATTAAAAAAATCTTTATGAACCACCATTTAGGATTTAAATTGAATATTACTATTAATAACCTAGGATAATCCGAATATTTCATAGTTTAGATAAGAAGGTTCTATAATTTAGACATCCTATATGTGACTTCATGGATTATGCAGTTTCCCCATTGGATTATAACTTTTTACTCTATTCATTTTGGTTGGTTTTAGGAAACTTATAGAACCTAATGGAACCAAGTTAATGTTGTGTAAGATGGAAAAAGAAATAAATTCCAACCTAATAATCTATATATTATGTGAGATGGAATAAAAATTATTATGGTTATGATCACATAACATTCTCAAGATATGAATCATGCTTAACATCCAAAGGAGAAAAATAGGGAACAATATTCCACTGATTATTTTATGAGGAAATATCTACTTTCTTTTAGAGGGTCTTATGACCCAATAGTTGTTGAAAAATTAATTAACACCACTTAAAAGATATTTTTCTTTCACCAATGTTTGGAACATGAAAAATTCATTTTGACTATATACCATTTGGAAGGTTTATTGGATCAATGGTGGAATATTATCAAGAATATGAGGCAAAAAATTGACTTTGACTCCACAGATTGGGATGAGTTCATAATAATATTTTTCAATAAGTAATTTCCTCATATTTTTGTTTTGAAAATAGAGGAGTGGCATGAGTTAAATGAAAATAATTATAACATTGCTGGTATCTAAAAGGATAATTTTAAAAGACATATGTGGTACACTTATCATATTTCATCCAACATGAAATTAAGGTTCATCAATTCTTCAATGGAATAAAACCAATCTCCAAAGGGTGTTATCCATAAGATAATTCAGTAGCTATGAAGAGATTGTCTGATGTGAAATCAAGGTTAAAATAGAGGTTGGAATTACATATTAATCTCATGGTGTAAACTTGGAAATGAAGATGGAGATAAAAGTGGACTCTAATAATCTTAGAGAGAAGAATACAATATTTATTTTATTCTCTATGTGTTGGAAGAAGAATTGGGGAAATTGACATAGGGGGAATAATAAATGTTCTAATTATTTAGGGGAATTTCATTGGGAAATTGATTTTCAAACTGATGGGATGGAATTATGTTACCTAACAATGATATAAGAGAGATTTATACACAGAATAAACCATTCCCACTTTAGTGATTAAGGTGTAATGAGAATGAAAATTATTCCAACCGGTGCTCAAACATGAGGGTTAATGATGTCAATCAGAATAAAAAAACCTCTCAATCTAAGGGAAAGCAGAGAATATCATGTGGTCACTGTTTATGATGATGGGTGACATAACAACATGGTGAAAATATCACTTACCATTCACCCTAGAATTGATAATTTCACATTTGACCTATGATATACCAATGAATTTATATCTAAATAAATTTATAATGGTATCATGATTCCACCCAAAGGATTAGATGTGGAATTAGACGTGAAAAACTCTAATGGTATGACTATGGAATCTCAAGTATAGATTTTCTCTCTGGTTGATGTTTGTGGGAATGTGATTCTTGAAAAGTTTTTAATTTTTCTTCTAGTTGAATTTTATGTCCTCGTAGGCATGGATTCTATTTCATTACATAAATCCTTAATCAACTATAAAGGAATGAAAGTTACATTTGATATTCCAAACCAAATTATGATTTTATTTCAAGGGAATGATAGGTAAAAAATTTCGATGGAGATTATATCATGTTTAAGAATCTTAATTCCAACTAAGAATGGATGTTTATATAAAATTTATGGGGAGAAACTGGACATCGATAATATTGATATTTTATATGAACTTGTTGATGTCTTTATGAAAGAGTTTTATATTAGTCCATTGGAATGTGAAATTGAGTTTTCAATAAAACTAATACATGGTACCACACAAATTTCAAACACTCCCTATTGAATATCATTGATTAATATATACTAATCGAAGAAATAACTTCAATAAAACCATGAAAATGGATTCATTCATGCATGTGTTTCACCTTGGGGTGAACCAGTTCTTATTTTAAAATATGGATCAATGTGACTTTTCATTGATAATCGAGATTTGAGAAAGATAACAGTCAAGAACAAGTATCTTCTTACCCATATTGATTACAAATTTGATCAACTACATAGAGATTAATACTTTTCCAAGATTGACCTTCATTCAGGATATCTCTATTTGAGGGTGAAGGAGGATATACCCAAGACATCATTCCTTAATATTTGTTGAACCTATAAATATATATGGATTTATTTCTGTCTTATCAATGAACCTATTATATTCATGAATTTTATTAATAGAGTCTTTAGAGATTACCTTGATCAATTCTTCGTAGTTTTTATAAGTGATATTATTATATACTCAAAGAGTAAGAAAGATCATGAAGATCACTTGATAATTGTACTAAATAATATAAGGAGAAAATATATGAATAATTTACAGAGTGTGAATTTTGGATGAAAATGGTTCAATTCATGGTTTATATAATATAAATAGAGGTTATATTAGTAGATCCATCAATGACGGAGGATATTGAATGTTGTGCTAGAGAAACACGGTGACTGAATCCCACGTTTTCATAGTTTTTCTTGATATTATAAATTTGTTGTGATGAATTTCTCAAGACTCTCAAATCCTATAACCATGTTGACTTTGAATGAATCCATGTTCCTCTAGTTATATGAATGTGAGGAAAATTTCAAGGAAATTAAGAGAATGGTAGTCAGTGTACCTGTGCCTACATTACACTTTAGTGGACAACAGTTTGGAATCTATAGTTATGTATCTAAGAAAGGATATGTATTTTTTTATTTATAATAACATAGTTATACCTTATGCATCATGAAAAATAAAGATTCATGGTAAAAGTTACCCAGCTCATGATTTTGATTTAGTAGCCTAAATTTTTGTATTAATGATGTGGAGGCATTATCTTTAAATAGAAAAAAATTATATATATACCGATCATAATAGTTTTAAGTATATATTCACATAGAAGGAGTTGAAAATGTTCCAAAAAAACTATTAGAGATGATAACGTATTATGAATTATTAATATATTACAACCCTTGTACAGTGAATAAGGTGGATGATTCCTTGAGTCTGAAGGATCATACTAGCCTATCCATGATGAGGGTCATAAAAGATCCCATATTTTTGGACATAAAAAAGGACGGATATGGAAATATTGATTAATGGGGGGAAATTTTATCCTTCTCAATTGAATATTGAACATTATACCTAAGTAAAGATTAAATAGGAACAAAAGAAAGATGTAAAGCTACAAATAGAGGTTAGAAATTTTCATGAGTTTAAACTTCATAACGAAGGAATGATATGGTTTATGAACTATTTATGTACTCCATCCACACAACCAAATTTGAAAAATGTGTTGTTAGTGTAAGCTCATAGTTATTCATTATCTATTTATCATGGAAGTATGAATATGTATAGATATTTGAAGGAATATTTTTGGATGTATGGAATAAAGAGGTATTTCATAGAATTTATAACTCGGTACATTGTGTATCAAAAATTTAAGGCATAAAGAAAATATTCTAAGGGGATGTAACATCCATTATTCATACCATAATGGAAATGGGATAACATCACTATGGATTTTTATTGGACTCCCCAAAACCTCTAAAGAGATCAATTCTATACAGGCGGTAGTCAATCACCATACTATGTCAGCACACTTCATAACTATCAGAGAAGAAATATCTCAGGGTAAAATTTCTAGGATATACATTAAATAAGTGGTAAGGTTAAATGGAGTAAAAAACTACATTGTATATAATCAGGATCAGAGGATTACCTTAATGTTCTTGCAATGTATCCAACAAGACCATAATACATAATATAGTTTTAGCACTACATAACATCCAAAGACAGATGGTTGATCTAATAAAAAAATTACAGCCCTAGAGGATATGTTGAGATCTTGTTCATTGAAGTTAAAAGGTGGTTGGGATCAACACGTTCCTGTTGATTATTTTCTTACAAAAGTATATTTTACTCAAGAATTTATATATCCCCATATGAATCCTTTAATTGAAATATATTTAGATCTCCAACAAGATAGAATGATGATGGAGAATTAAATCTATTGGGAAATGAGATCACTAGATAAATAGAAGACAAGGTTAGATCTATTTAGTATCATATAAAGGAATATCATATTGAGCATAAAATTTATCTTGATATTAATTTATGTGATCAATAATATTAATTTGGTGACAATATGTTTTTAATTATTTCTCTATAGAATAATGCTAAGAGATTTTATATGAAAGGGAAACTAATCCCTAGGTATATCAGTATATTTGAAATTATTGGCCATGTCAAGATTTTATCATATATCGTGGAGATTAAACCAATAATCTCTCCATTACAGTAAGTTTTCCATGAATATCTATAGAGGAAGTACATACATGACCCTTCAGATATACTCAAGTAAAAGGTCATAACCCTGGGAAAATATCATACTTATGAGGAGCAATAAGTTTCTATTATTGATCTTATAAAGTTATTTTTATGAACAAGACCACTCACGTGGTCAATGTTTTTTGGATAAACTACACGTACGAGGAATCTATTTGGGATCTTGAGTATACAGTGATGCATAAGTATCCTCATTTTTTTATATCTATGTGACAAATTCCGAGGCTGAAATTCAATTTAAGGAGGGTAGAATGTAAACACCTATGTTTTTATGATTATTATTCATTAAATTAATTTTATTTTGTGTACTAAATTGAACACTACACCATGTTATGCTTTCGTTATATGATACACTAAGTTAATCATTCTCTATATGGAATAATGTCTTGCCTTTCATTACACATGACACTATGTTTTAATAAAACAATGATACATTATAGATATTTAAAAAAGTACCATTATAACCTAAACATTAAAATTAAGAGTATTAATAGTAATAAACACTTTTTAACTATAGTTTTTTTATATAAAGAAACAATATTTATAATAAATTGCATAATTTTGGGCAATCTTTATATTATCTGAAAAAATAATTTTCTCAAAAAAACTAATTTAATGTATTTTTGTAAATAATAATAAAATAAAATATGACATTTTTAGATTTTTAATTTGGTAAAATAAGTATCATTTTTCAATAAATAATCTAAAAAATATCCTTGTGTGTATTTATTTTATTTTTCTGAAATATTTTCTTTTTTAATGAATAGTAAAAATACTGAATTTTAATTGAATACTACTTTTTTATTAATTTATTTATTTTGATATATTATATTTTATTTTGTTTTGAAATTATATTTACGTCACTTATACAACTATTAATCAAATTTAATTCAATATAATAAATTTCAAAATGAAATTGAATATGAAAACATTTCAAACTTTTGAACAGTTTCTCTTTAAAAACTAGTTGTCTCGTCCTATCTAAAATATTAACTTTAAAATTATTTTTTTACAATTATGTGATTTTAATTTTGAAATAATGGATTCCATATGTGTAATAATTATAATTTATAATTCTTGATAATGAAAATATTATTTTTGAATGAAGTTATTGTGTAAAATAGTTAAAATTAATCATGATGATTTTGAGAAAAACAGGTTTACTAATGAAATAGACTTCATAAATAAGGGGAAAATGACATAAATTTTTTTTCAAACACCAATTGGATCGAAATATTTGGGCCTTACCCATTCATGGATCTGATTCATTGCATTATGGAAACCTTTTTAGATAAAAGTGTGCGAACAGATAACATTAATTTGAAAAATACCATGTTTTTCTTCTCTCCCACTTACAAAATACCACTACATATTCCTCGTTCTTAACACCATAAAAAAATTTGGATAAGATAATAACTACCCAAATAAATTTTAAACCTCGAAAAAATCATCCTGGAATACTTCATATGTGAATAAATTAAAGCGAGTAAGTCCTTTGGGGGAAACCAAAAGGATATATGTGAAGAACATATAACATTCATCGAAAAGCATTTTTATTTTATTTATTAATCAAAACCATTTAATTATCTTAATATCATACATATATAATAATATAATTAAATTATATAAAACTATATTTTTTTATATTAATGGTAATACCAAAAACGTCACAAACTTCAATCAAATGGGATACACAATCATCATTTATGGGTACGGTGGAATATTGCCTCGTGAACTGGTGTCGTTCGTTCTTCCATAACATCCACTGAAGGTTGAAAATTCTGATTGATTAATAGTTTATATATGATATATATTTTACTTATAATTTTATTATTATTATTTAAATGTTATAACACACATATGTATATAACTTCCATTTTATGGGAATACTATAATGTCATTCATGTGTATGAAAAACTACCTCCCCGTGTAGCAATGTGATTAATTCACTGTTTATAGGGAGTGAATTAAGGATATTTGTAATCAAAATTTGTAATACATATGACATATAAAATTATTATTTAATTATAATATATCATATAATTTTATTTCATTTAATCTAACATGAAAATGAAAACACCCATAATATATATGTATGGACTACCGTCTCCATGAATGGTGTATCCCATTTCATCTTTCTATATTCCATAGATTATTATAAATACATATATAATGAATATATATATATATATATATATGATATTTATATCGTGTTTTAAATTCTTGAGATGATTAAATCATGTGGTACGTAAGTGTACAAATAATAGAATGTCAAAAAATGTACGAAAAACAAAGTAGTTTATACATAAAACGTAACTTTAACATGAAATTTTTAATAAATGAGTAATATAAATTCATAATTAAATAATATATGTTATTATATTTATGAAAATTTTTCTTTAATAACATTGAAATAATCTTATATTTATTATATAAGAGTTTTGAATGAGTAAAATGAGATTCAAGACTTATGGTATGGGATTTCCATGTCACTTTTTACCTATGTGAGACACATTCTATATTCACCACATGTTTATTGTATGTGGTTTGTATAAATACTATGGATGTATTTAATGATTCATCAAATACTAATTATTTGGATTTACATATCCATTTTGGGATCCCTATTTCATGGTTTTTTTAAACGATATCAAAGAGGTAAGAGGATATTGCCTTAATTTTCCTTCTTTTAGATGTATGTTGTGTTATACGACAATATTATATCATAAGGTGTATATACAGCCCCTTTGATAAGTAATATCATGAATTCTTTCATCCTCGTGATATTTTATGTTTCATTTTATGATATTACATCATTTTTTTATGATTTAATGTTACCAAAGTGGAATGAGTTTATAGTTACAATCTCATAATTTATCAAGATTGTTCATGATTATACTCTCATTGATGAAAAATTGTGATCCATATCTCAATAATTATTATGTATTTTCATATACTATATTTATTCATGAAATATTCTTGCAATGGTACCATTTTACCACTATTTAGTACATAATATAATGATGAAAATGTTTTTACGAAAATATGAAAATATATCTCTCTTCGGTTGGAAATTTATTTTCTCCATTTTTTTTCTAAAAATGTTTTAAGAAATTTGCTTACATTATTTATCTTCATGTAAAAGTAAATTGGAAATTTTTTATGTATTTTTCATGATTTTAAAAGATTCCATTATATATTATTAAAGTTATTTATAATGAAAATATTTTCAGAAGGTTTTATGTTTTAAAAAGATATTTTCCAAGGGGAAAATGATATTTTCCACGATAAATGTTTTTAAAAGATCATTAAAATTATTTTAAATCTAATATGACATATACTAGAGTTACTCAGTCCTTAATAGAGATATCATCTAAGTGTACCAGGCATAATTTTTCTCTGAATGGTTTATGTTTTGATGGAATGATGTTCATGAAACCCTTTTCTATTCTAAGAGTTATATGTTTATTAAAATTTAATCTTTTCATGGGCTACGAAGTTATCATAATACATATAAATAATTTACGTAGGTCAATATATAATGAAATTTTTATGATAACCATTTCATTTATTGGGCTATAATATTTTGAATGCATATGATCTTGCAGAAAAAGTATATATTATTTTATTAGGTGATGTGTGGGACCTATATTTCCATCCAATGGATTTGGTAATGATTTATATATCATGAGATAGACATGAATGGAACTGAATGTGAACTATATTAAAAAATAAATGTATGAAATGGGAAGTGAAATTTGTTAATTAATACAGGGTTAGAACAGGGTGTGAACCCATTTCAGTAAAGAACTTTCTCTACTATTATGTATTTGAAAGTGATACTTAACTAATATATAAACTGTTATCTATTATTACATGTATGACACAAATTACATGTCTTATTCTTTCATGGATCATATTATATTATTACTTTATTATTTATTTCTTATTTATATCTAATATTTATTTCATGACTCTTGATTATGATCTTTGATATATTGTGTACGATCTTATAATGTTATGATCATGTTCCTATACCCTTATGCCCATGATTATGCTTACACATCTCCATTTTTTACCCTTACTGAACATTTGTGATCAACATTTTTTATGTTTCCTCTCCCTAGTTTATTATGTTATTTATTGTGTATGATGTGTCTAAGAAGGGTGATATTCATAAAAAATCTAGTGTGAGATAATGTATCTCACTGATGTACTAGTTTTTACATTTCCATGTGTCCAAAGGCACTATACTAATATGGTTTTGGGCGTGTGTTTGTGAAATATAATGATTATTACACAAAAATGATTTAATGTCTATGTATGTTAAGGCTGGGTCACTACACAAGCTATATGAGTTGAGGTAGTTATTAGAGCAGCTTCATGATAAGGGATTTATCATACCCAGGGTTCCCCCTGGGTAGGTGTAGCTTTTTTTATGAAAAAGAGGATAAGAGATTGAAACATTATGTTGAATATCATCACCTGAACTCGGTAAAGATAACAAAAAATTAACCTTTTGTGGATTGATGACCTCTATGATCAGTTTTGAGGTGTGATTTGGTTCTGAAAGAACAATATTGGATCTGACTACCACCAGTTGAGGGTTCGTGATGCTATTATACTCGAGAAGAAAATTTGATGTTTCTTTAAAAAAATATGTGTTTTTGTTGATTCCTTTCAGTGTGAAAAATTCTCTTGATGTGTTTATGTATTGGATGAACTATATATTACAACAATACTTGGAGAAATTTTTGGTTTTCCTCATTGATTAAATACTCATTTACTCTATGTTAGAGGAGGTTCTTGTCTAGAATTTTAGGATAGTCCTATAATTACTCTGGGAGCACCATATTTATGGAAAGCTCCCAAAGTGACTATTTAGGGTCAATTATTTTCACTATTTAGGTAATGTATTTTTTGATCTTGGATTAGCTAGGTACCCATCAGTGGTTTATGTATTTCGTTTTTGGATCCACCCAAGAGAATGATTGGGGTTCAAAAATTTCTTAGATTGGATAGATACTACAATATTATTAGGGGTAACTATTCTAGAGTAGCAGTACCATTGAATTACATGTTGTGGAAAAGGAATCAGTTGACCTGGAATGATTTGTGTTAGAAATCCTTTAATAGTTGAGGCTGAGGAAGAAATTTTCTCCTATTCCAGATGAGGTCATATAGTATGTTGAGTTTTTATATTCCTCTTGAGCTAGGATTAGTTGTTTACTGATTGAGAGTTATGAAGTGATTATATATGGGCCGAGGATGTTTATCCCCCACAATAATAACTACACTACTCATGACCTTATGTTTGTCATGGTAGACTTTTCAATAAAGATATTGTGCATCAATTTTCATGGTATTCATTTTTTGTATTGTGAAAGGACGAGAGTCTTAGGATCATATTAAATCAGAGAGATCCTAACCTGAGACAAAGGCATTAGTTAACATTCCATCAGGACTATGACTTTGAGATAATCTATATTCTTGGTAAGGGAAACATGGTAGTATATTCCTTTAATAGGATGTCTCACTCATGATCCGTGGAGGAGGATTCTGAGTAGTTTTCTAATTTTTAGCTGACATTAGTAGAGGATAGGGGTGATAATTTTCCACATTTGAGGTGTTGAATCCTCCATTAATATAGTGTTAGAGGGTGGAACTATTGTGAGTCATTTACTATGAGGTTGTGTGTGACTAAATACCATTAGGTGACTCACCAGATAAAATTCATTGGAGGAGGGTAGAACATCAATTTTTTTAGGGATGGATGGTGGTTCTAATAAAGATGCGAGAAAATGTGATGGGGGAGTTTCATAAATATGCATTTCTTATAAATCTCAATTCTCAAAATATGAAGAGGAACCTTTATTGGCAGTTATAGTGGTATTATATGAGGTAGATTATAGCCGAGTTCATCTCTTTATGTCTCATATGTCAGTTGGTGAAGGTTGAGCACCAGGTTCTAACAGGTATGATATATCCTCTTGATATCTCAAAGTAGAAATTAGATAAAATGTCAATGGAAATTATGATAGGTATTACATATAAAATTTGAGGATACAATTCCATCTGGGTTATAGTTGATAAAATTACAAATTCAATGAATTTTACTTCCCTCACGGAGTAATGTTCGGTGGAGAGTTTGGGGATGTTTTATGAATGGGAGATCATTCAACTATATAGGGGAACCCTCTATGATTTTATTTTAATATGATGTGTGGTTTATGTTATAATTTTAAAGAGTCCTAGAGAATTAATTTTGGATGTAGTTGTGGATGATCATGATGTTTCACCCCCAGATGTATGGGTATGCCAAGCACACTATTATTGTGTTATAGGATATATTGAGAGCCTATGGGTTGGAATTTGGCCAGATATGGGATGATCCCACCCCATTGGTGTTGTTTCCTTATAATAATATTTATAACTCTATGATTGGAATGAATCATTTTTAGGCCCTTTATATAAGAACCTTCTAGTTACCCTTTTACTGGACTAAGATTGATAAAACATCTCTTATTGGATCCAAGATGGTACAAGAAATGATAGAAATGGTTTAGGTTATTTTTGAGTGTATGAGGACATCATAAATTCGAAAAAAATCTCATAAATATTGACATCAAATTCCCTTGGAGACTGAGTAGTGATATCATGTTTTCTTAGGAGTCTTTCATGGATGAGGATTATAGAGATTTGGCCCAGGAGGCAAGATATCCGTAATGTTCATCACCCCGTTAATGATCCTATGGTGTGTTTATGGGGTTTCTTACTTCATATTTTTAACCACATAGATGTATAGGGTTCAAGAATTATTAAATTTGTCATAAATGGGGAGACATATTGTTGATCTGATACACGTTATGAACTTAGTAAATCCAAACATTGAGGATGGTTCCACCAACATTGAGTACTTAGTGGAGACTACGGATTGTCATGATAAGATCCTATGAAGATTTAGTATTCCTTAGTTAGTGAGTTGTGGTAGTATGGATGTTTGTAGGAGTGCTCCTTGGTCTGGGAGAGCCATATGATGGCATTGTATCCCCACATTTTTCAAATATTTTTCTTCAAAGGGTGAAAATACTAGAATGATTGGAGTGTATAGTTACCATATTTTCCCTTTAAAGAATTCAAAAGTTGTTGAGGAATATTTTTTAAACCAGGAACCAATACGATGTAAGACTCCGAGGCCCAATGTGCTTGTAATTAATATTATAAAAATATGATGTATATTAATATCACACACATTTTTTTCATAAATATTGTAATATATACTTAATGGGGCCTCATATAAGAAATATGTAGCCATGATTGATTTCATAAGATAGTTCTTTCCCTATGGGGAATAAAGAGGTGATAGAAGAAGTAGAAAAAATATTGAATTTTTAAAATTAAATACATAATTGTAATTTTAAAATAATGAAGGTATCAAAATACTACTCAAATATCATATTGGAACCACCATCACCTTAATGTATTGAATAATACATTTAAATAGGTAAAAATTATTGAGTTTATCACAATCCAAACCAGAAAACTTCTACATTAGAATGGATTGAGTAGAATTATTTTTTCACATAGTATGATTCAAAATGATTGTGGTCCAAAATTCTTCTAAATTGTTCACGATCATTAGAATTCAGTTCTATTTTTTCCTTATAATATTTTTTTTCATATTCCTTATCAAATAAAATATAAAACTATATCATTTTGGCTAAGAAAAATATATAAATATTTATTATTTCTTTATGATTCAAAACAAGCATTCCATGTGTGCTAATAATGAATCATATAATTTTAAAATAATCATTATGAACATTCCCATTCCTTGTGACATGATTTTTTTGTGGTTTTATATTTTATATATATGAGAAATAATCTCCTTGAATGGTCCAAAAACTCTTCAATGTTATTAATTAAACTGAATATTCCCTCCTCTTCATGGAAGACTTATCATATATGAGAAAAATATATGAAATTACCTACTTGAAAAATCTTACATAGATGGACATGTGTCCAAATTAAATATACATATCATAGAAGAAACCCTATTCATTATCATTAGGATAAATAATCGGCTTTCTATATCAATAAATTGAATATTATATATCATATTAAACATATATCCCTCCATATATAGAGAATGGTATGAATTCATATATATTATCCTTATATTTTATCTATATCAAATGAATTTACCATTCACATCATATTCACCTATAGAGTTACTCTTATCTATATTTCATAATTTACACATTCATCATATGAATTATCCTCATGCTTAAGTGAAAGAGTAACTAATTTTAAAATAAAAATAATTAAAACCCATTTTAAATACTGACTATTAATATTTAATCATAGAAGAATTATTTAAATAATAAAATTCACAATTTCGGTAATTACAATATTAATCTTAATATGAAAACTATAAACAAAATATGAGATAATTTCCTATAAAATATGTAATTCATGTGAATTAAATCAAATAACTACAATTAAAAATATATGAAATGTTATGACCTGTCAAATCACCCACACATAAATATTTTACTCTAAAAAAATCATCATATATCCTTATCAAATCCAAACTAGGGTCAAAATGAGAGAATATTCCAATTTATTTTCAAAATAGAGTATTTCAGTTATTATTTATTGAATTAAATTCCATTAATTTTTTATTTTTGTATTTATATTCATTTAACCACATGAATCCATATATTAATCAGATTAGAACATCTCATTACCGTTCTGTCAGGTATGTTTTATGAATTATCAATTTTTTCCTTTTTATTATTAAGGTAGGATGAGAAGGATTTGGGAGGATACTAGTAATTGTAATGTTTGGGATTGATTAAAATTTTCAGTATAAAATATGGTTGATCTATATCCGACTATTGATTTACATTATGTGTAATATAGTTACATGATGTTTTCATTCTAAAAAAATAATAAATATATTTTTAATAAAAGTTTATGGGTTTTCAGTATATATGTGACCTATAAATTACAGATGGTAAATTTAGTTTCACATCATATAAAGTCCTAAGTATCAATTTTATGTAATCATCCCAGCTGAAATTTCAATTCCTTTTCCTCTTGGTTTCATTTCTCTTATCATTGATCCATCCCGCGACAATTTTGGATCCCCAAACCCTTTTGTACCATTTGGTTCAATGAAATATTATTTTTGTATTTTTAGTGTGACTCTGAGGGTATGTTATCTTCTTGTTTCTCCATCTTTTTCTCTATCCATCCCTAGAGTTTGATATATCATTTTGGGATTGATTGATATATACTCTATTTTGTTGAATATTATTTCTAGGTTGATTTATTATATCTTCTTGTCTTTCATTCTTGTTGGTGGTTTTGGTTAGAGGCATTGGGATTCTGCGAAAAGGTAGGTGGTTCCATTTAAGACTGAAAAATCAATTTATCCCATAATTGATTGATTTAAATTAAAAATATTTCAATTAAATTGTGAAAAACCAATTCATTGTGTAATGTGGGTTGTATTTTTTTGCAAATGAAAATGGTGGAAGACCCCAATTCTTGGGAATAGGGGTGTAATTTTGGAATTTTATGGAACTTCTGAAATTTATTGGTGAAATTGATTTCAAATTTTAATTTGAAAAAAATGTATTATTTTTATATAAACCAATTGGATTTTTCTTATAAAATTGAATAAATTGATTAAAAATCTTTTTTGGTTTTTATATGGAAATTGGAATATTGAAATGGGAAATGAGTTAATTGTATTTTAAATAGTTTTGAAATAAATTTACAAGTATTGATTGTTATTTAAGAACATGAAATCCTAGTAGTTATTATGGAAAAACAAACTAGGATTGGATTTTCATAGCTACATATTGACACTTTAAAACTCTAAAATAATCATATTGGAAGATTTTATCCCTAGTGGTATGTTAGTTACCCTTCCGTGGATTATGTTTGAGAGACATATATGCACAATATTATTATCATCATATGAGTGTATGAGGATCACATAACCTGGAACTATCGTACCTCTAATCAAATGACCATGTTCATCCTTTTTCATTATTTTGATATATATGCCATTATTTTTAAACAATTTGACACATGACATTTGAATTTATATAAACTACTTTATAAAAAATGTGTATTAAATCACGTTTTTAAATATTTCTATCAGTTGAAATGTAATGAATGATTTGTTTTAAATATTATTTTTTACTAAAATGTATGTTTATTTATAATTGATTTATTAATTTCATAAATTAATGTGTTTTCTTATTATGGAATCCATGGTGAGACCCTACTGGCCTTTTAGATCGCACCGTAATTGTGCCTTTGGGTGTTTGTAGATTATCTTATTCTAGGTTCCAAAATGGTGAAGCAAAAATCCATGGTGGTTCTTATTGTTGATCAATGGTTCATAGAGAGTTGTGCCTGTTGGGACTTGGGTTGATATCATTCGATTTTCTGGATATTTTTTGTTATACTTTTGGTTTTTTACACATGTTTGAGTACTGGTATTATTATGCCTATGGATTTGTCTTTCAAGCATACAGATTTTGAACTTTTTATTCCACTATTTATGTGAAAAAAAGTTTCCACCTTTATCATGTATGATTGTATGTTCTAGTCACTAAACCGAAGGGATTGTAAACACTATTAGAGACATGTTAGGACTAGCATGGTTATTAGAGTACAAATGTATCTGGGCTAGTTCATGAGAAATTGGAATCATATGAACATGTTAACCATGTTTCCTTGATGTTAGTAAGCAATTTGTGTATTTTTTTTGGGAAATAGGTGGTAGTTATGAGTGTGTTTCTGGATAGATCCCATCACAAGGATCTTTAAGTCATCAAGTGTGGTTTATAAATGAATTCATGAGGACTATTTGTAGTCTTTTACAAATTTTGGACTTGGATTATATGAAATAAAAATCTGTTTCTCTTATATGATGGAATTAATTTAACTTATTTATCTGTTTGAGTGTTTATTTGATGTCATCAATGTTATTTTAAGAGGTTTTTTAATTATCATTCATCCAAGAGGATGTGTGAATCAGATCTAGGAGGAAGCTGCGGATGAACAACAATGAGAAAATTCTATTTGGACTAAATCCAGTTTATTGTTTTTTGCTTGTTTTCCAATATATGTGATATGCACATTCACCCATTCTCTTCTAGGCTCTCGATGTGGTAAATCAGGGGTATTTTTTATTGAATAATTATTCAGACTTACTTTTCAAAAAATCCACAATTTTTCAAAGGATCTAATGATCATAAACTAGATGAAGATTTTTTTAATAGATATCATGTTTTTGATTGAGTTCTTGGATACACCTGATGAAATCAAGGTGAAATGTTCCACCATCAAGTCATAGGGATTTATAATAATATTGTGAGACATTATAGTGATACTGAATACACATAAAGAATTAGAGTGGATAGAAATTAAATATATTTTCACTGACTACTTCAATCCAGATTCGATGGCATCGGGCATAGAAATAGAGTTTTTCAAACATTAGTAAGTTGGAAAGACCGTGAAAAAAATATGAAAATTGCTTTGTTGGGATTCTAAAATCTTTATATGATATTCTGTTGAACAAGTAAAGGAAGACTTGATGGTTTTAGATGGGAAATAGATATGATATTAATTCTCATGATTTCTTGATAACACTTCCTTTTATGCTGATGTGAGGCATATAGAATTGATGGTTTAGATGAAACTCTCTGGTATGTTATGGTTAATTGGAGTTTATTTTTCTCCCAGTGGTAATTCATTGAGTTCCCATAAAGGGAAGAGTGATCATGATTATTCTCATAGTGTTTCTTAAAAAGTGGGTTTTTCTATACCTCCTACACTACCTGAAAGGGTCCATTTGATTTGTTACATGTGTGGAAATCCTGGGAACTTGAAACGGGTTTGCACTAAGTCACCAAATTTATGTGGTTCTTAAATATACTCATGTCACTTAAAGATGTTATAACATGTCTTTTCTACTCGACGTAGTGGCTTGGGATCATCAGTTCCTAATATAACTATAGTAAAATTGATTAATTTATGAAAAAAGGTGTTCCAACCTTAGGTATCTAGAATGAGGCATCTTTACATGATGCAAGAGTCTCTAAAATAAAAAAATATGGGTATAGTCATTGTGATAGGTACCATAACTATTGATTCATCATTAGTGACTTTTTTATTCGATAGTGGCACATATCATTCAATTACTTCGAATCGTATTCTAAAAATGATTAATATTTTTGAAAATATTTTATCTTATATGATAGATATTACTAAACTTTATAGAATGAATAGAGTAAATTTTCCTCGTAGCCCTAATTTTGTTTCTGTATTATTGGATATTGACCATACATGGGATTTTATAGTACTGGACATGAAACTACACGATGTCATTTTTAGAATGGATTGGCTTGTTGCCCATAAATTCTGGATTGATTATTATCATAGATGAGTCTCCATTACTGTTCACAATGGGGTGTTCCATATTTTTCAGGGAGAATGGGACTCGAAGTTGAGTAGATCTAGAACTTCTTATATAGAGTTGGGGAAAGAGATATTATTGTTCACTATTGATATAGAGTGAGAAACTTTGTGAAATGATCTGCCTCTAGTTGTTAATGAGTTTCCTAGAAATTTTTCTTCTCTATTCTATAGTTTTCCACTAGTTAGGGTGGTAGAGTTTTCTATAAATTTGGAGTCTGGTGATCATCCAATATTTATTCCTTCTTACTGCATGGAACCAACTAAACTTAATCAGTTAAAGGCTCCTTTGGATGAACTTTTAGGGAAAGGATTTATATACATCAGTGTGAAAAATTATGAAGTTCTAGTTCTCTTTTCTAAGAATGTTAGTGGGTCACGTATCCATTGTGTAGATTATTTAAAACTCAATCAAGTTATGGTAAAGTAAATTATTTATTTCTATAGACTAATTATTTTTTTTACTTGGTGAAATGGTGAAGTGGTTATCAAATATTGATATTTAATTTTGTTACAATTAATTGAGAATAAAATAATATGACATACATTAAACCACCATTCAGAGATGGTATAACCACTATGACTACCTTTTCATTCCACTTGGTCTAACCAGTGATCGTGTAGTCTTTATGTTTTTAATGAACGTGATTTTCCATGAATTTCATGATAATTTTGTGGTGGTATTCTTTTTATAAATTCATTTTTTACTCTACGTCTATGGATAACTGTGTGTGTCATATGAGAGATGTTCTAGAATTTTAGAGAAATCCCTGACTTGATGCCATGATATTGAAGTGTAATTTAGGGATACACAAGTAAGGTTATTTGGAAAAGTGGTTTCAGAACATGGTATATCAGTTGGTTCTGATAAGGTGAATGCTATTATGAAATGGGAACAACCCAAAAACATTTTTGATATTCAATGTTTCTTAGGATTACCTCGGTATTATCACAGGTTTGTAATGGACTTCTCAAAGTTGTCTTCTATGATGACCTCTCTAACTCATAGGAGATTAATGTTTTCTATGGTTGAAAAAAATTAGAATAATTTTGTTGAGAGGAAACCTATTTTTACTACTGTTCCACTATTGACTCTTTCAACAGCCGAGTATGGCTATGTGGACATTCGCAATGCATTAGGTTTAGGTTTAGTCTATTTTCTTATGTATTGTGATCACATTGTTTCTTCTGGATCTCAATAGCTTGTGCGACAGAAGATGAGTTATCCAACCCTTGAACTTGATCTTGAAGATATGATGAACACATGTTAGAGTTTTTTGCATTATTTTTTCATAGAGAGGTTTACCATGTATTATAAAAAATAGAGTCAGAGTTATATGTTCTCTAAAAAATATTTGAATATTCTATAGAGGCTTTGGGTAGATTACCTAAAATAATTTTACATTGAAATAGCTTATACCATAGGTAAAGGGAATGTCACCGCAAATGATTTGAGTAATAAACATATGACAAACACCATGAAATAATCATAAAAAAAGAATGATTTGATGGATTTATTTAAACATTAAGAGTTGAGTATCTAGGAATTAGGGGCTGATGTTGTTTTAGCAATCTGTTAATTGACATCTACTCTTCTCGAGAAGATTATTTTAAAAAAAATCTTGATGATGAGTTCTGAGGCATTGGATACTCTCTTTATGGTGGGAGACCATTGTTGGTTGTTTTTTCTCCATGGAGGGAATTATATTTTATCAGAATCATTTTGTTTTACCATTATTGTTCAAGAAATATGTGGTGTGTTATTTCTATAATTCCTATTGGGATGAGCACCTGGGATCCAAGAAGATGTTAGATAAAATATGATGATGATTCTGGTTTCGAGGTCTAATACATGGAATTACTAATTTTGTTTCTCATTGTTATACTTTCTAACATGTCATGGTCGAGCACTATAGAAATTTATGTTTTCTTCTGCCACCTACATTGTATACTTGAATGTGGGATGATATATCCATGGATTTTTTTTTGGGTTTCCTCATACCTAGTGAAAGAAGAATTTGATATTGTTTGTGATTGATCGACTAAATAAATGATCTTAATTTATACCCATTCATAATGTAAACAATAACAAGGGGCTATGATTTCTCTACGAGAGAGAGATTGTTATTTTTCATGGATTTTAATCTGCCATAGTATATGATAGAGATACCTAGTTCATATCTTACTTTTAGAGGGGAATTCATGTGGCACTTGGAACTCAGGTTCATTTGAGTATGACATACCATCCGTATCTAGATGGATAGAAAAAAAAGAGATGTACTGATTCTTGAAGATATAATTTGTGCATATATTCTCAACATTGGTGGGTTATGGAATGAACATTTGGGGCTAGTTTTGTTTTATAATAAAAATAGTTACCAGTCTGCAAGAAGGATGGCTCCATTTTGAGGACTTATTTGACAGACCATGACAATCTTCATTGTATTGGTCTAATATTAGTGTAAGCTCTAGGTCTAGACTAAGATTTTTTCAATAGATAATATAATATATTTAGTCGATTCATAAAATAATGTTGATGTCATAGTTTCAATATATGTCTTATTCCGATTGTCATTTTATACCATTGGAATTATTAGTTTGTCATTCTTATTCATGATATTTTTACCCTTTTAAGGTCATTGATGTCTTAGGAGGCAAGGGAAACTTTTGTTCCATTTTTGGGCCCTTTTATTATTTTTGATAAGGTGGGTAATGTGGTTTACAATTTAGTAATTCCACCACAACTAATGTTGATACATAATGTGTACCTTGTATCTCAGCTATGGAAATATATTTCTCATCCATCTTAGGTCCTCATATAGTGCAATCTTGATGTCATGACTTATTTATCTCTGACTGAGCATCTATTTAGGATGGTTGATTCTAAAACTAATGTGCTTTATGGGAGGATAATACATTTGGGTCACATTCTATGGCAGCACTGTTATGATCCTCATGAGACATGGGAGCATGACACACCAATGAGAGAGTAGTGGCCTAACATTTTCGATGTAGAAGCTTCTTGACCAAAATTCTAGGGATAGAATATTTTTATGGTGGGGAGGTTGTAACATCCTATTACCTTTCTATCAAGTATTTTTTAATACATTTCGTTGTTTTACTTTTTTGTCTAGGAAGGGATGAGTAGGTTTTGGGAGGATACCTATAATGGTAACATCAGGGATTGTTTGAAATTTCCCATCGAAAAACTATTAGTTCCATATTCTATTGGGTATTTAGTAAACTTGTAATATGGATACATTATATAAAAATTCATAATTAATTAAAAATACATTTTTCAATACTGGGTGATGATGTTTTAGTGTATATAGTAATTTAAATCACATAATGTGTAACTGGGTTACTCGTCATGTAATGTCCCCAACATTGACTTTCTGTAGGATGATTGACTGAAATTTATATTTCCTTTCGTATAGGATTCACATATCTCAACCTAGATCCATCCAAAGGTTATTTTGGAGCCCTACAACCCTTCCAAAACATTTTTTCGGTGGATGATCATTGTTGTGGAATCGGTGTGACTCTCCAAGTAATTTGTCTCATTTTCTGTCATCATATATCTCTTTCTCTCCTTGGTGTTTGATAGATAATCTTGGGATTGATGTATCAGAGCATCAATTTTTGGATTCATGTTTCTAGGTCAATTTCCAATATCCTTTTCACCATGATTCTTATTGGTAAGTTTCATTGGAGGAGTTGTGTTTCACTGAGAAATGGTATATGGTATATTTAATATTGGCTAATTGATTTAATCATACATTGCATGATTTCAATGATATTTAATTCAATTAGATTGTGAAAACCCTATTTTTATGGATTTTTCTTTGGATTTTATTTAGCATGGAAATTGGGGAATACCCCTCTTTCTAGTGAATTTGGGTGTGATTGTGGATGTTTAGGGAACTCGAGAAATTTATTGGTGAAATTTATTTAAATTTTTTTTATGAAAAATAGATTTTTTTATAATAACTCATTGGTTTTATCAGGGAAGAGGCATGAATTTATTTAAAACTAGTTTTGGGTTTTAAATGGAAATTGTAACATTTAAATGGGAAATATGATAGTTTTATTTTAAATATATTTTAAAAACTTTTCTTATTATTATTATTATTGTTTGAGCACATAAAAGCCAAGGTAGATAGTGATCTATTAGAGAAAACATGTCAGGATGGAAATTAACTCGAAAATGAATAATTATTTACAAATATAAAAATAAATTATTGGTAGATATTACCCCTAGTGGGAGGATGGTTTTCCAATTTTTTATATGTTATAGAGGCATTTGTACACTTTTCCGTTATCATCATATGAGTTTGGGAGGTTCCCATAACATGGAACTATCGTAACTCTTGTAATATGACCATGTTGATCCTTTTTATTATTTTTATATATACATATGGGATTTTTTTCAAAAAAATTACACATACCATTTGGAATTATAAAAACCATTTTATGTAAAATGATTATTAAGAAATTGTTTGAAATAGCGCCATCATTTGAAATTTAAAGAATGATTTGTTTTAAATATTATTTTGTAATACCAACCATTTTTATTAAAAATTAAATGATTTATTTTGTTAATTATTATGCCACCATATTATGGAATTATTGGTGATACCCTACTAGCCTTTAATGACACACCATACATGTTCCTTCGTGTGTTTGTAGATTATATTCTCATAGGATTGAGCAGGGGTAAAGCGCCACTTGGAGGTGGATCTTGTTGTTGATCCTTGTTTCTTGGAGAGATGTGTCCATTAAGACAAGGTTTTTTATCTTCCTATTTTCTAGAACATTGTGGTTTTACTTTGGGTTATTTATACATGGTTGACTTCTAGTATTATTCTCTCCATGGAGTTTTCATTTGAGAATACAGACTAATTACTATTGTATCCAATGTTTATGTAGAAAAACCACCCCCACCTTAATATGGCATGATACTAGGTTCTAGTCTCCAACCCATGATGATTGGGATTGCCCTTGGGGTCATATCAGGACAACCTTGGTTATCAGGGTACTAGGGTATTCTGGCATGCTTGTGACACAATCACAACCTATATCACATTGAATACATGTATCTTTTCTATCAAGATAATTCTAATAAAAATTTATCCTCATTCTTGGAAAATTAATTGATCACTATAATCATATAAAATTACAAATTTTCACCCTATGAGACATGAATATACAATCAATAATGAGTTAATTTCAAAATTATTTCCTTAAAATAGGTTTAATGTGTTGTTGTTAAAAAAATAGTAGTCTAAAAAAGATGTGGTCTAACTCTAAAATACAACGAACGAATATTCAAGTGAAATAATAGATGATTCCCCAATCATTTCTCTTTATAGTATGTGATACTAGATTCCATTATCTAATGTAATCAGGTCATGAGTCTTAAATATAAAGAAAAATAAATGAATTCTCTTTATTATATACACTTTCTTATTCTCCATTTTCTTTTTCAAGGAGGAGGATAAAAAATGATGTAACTAAGGAATGATGAATATTTTTCTTTTGTTGATATAGCCAATTATTCATTCAATTAATCATAATGAATAATTAAATCTCTTAATTTTTTTATATTTAGTGGAATATTATTAGAATAATTATTTAAAATAGGTGATAAAAACTCATGTCCATTACTCTATTTGATATGATCAGAATGATAACATACACCTCCCACATCACACATAATTGTATTTCTTACCCAGGAACCCACCTTAAATGATCTCCCACCACACTAAAATTTTAAATATGAAGGGAAATATATTTAGATTAAATGGAGTTAACATAAAATAATTTGGTGATGTGACATAAAACCATAGGAAAAGTTTTGGTTTTCTAAGGGATTTATAAGGATTAATGTAAAGGAAAATCCCCATGGAAAATGATGTCAATAAAAAAAGCTCCTCAATCATTTTAAACACTTTTCAATAATTCCATGATGGATTTTACACTAAATGATACAGAATTTGATGGTGGTTTAGACCATATCATGATCTATCCTTGAGTGCACCACAACATAGTGTGAGACACTATGTTGTGGTGCCTCTTTCATGTGATTATTTTATTTTTGGATGTCATGTGGGAACCAAATTAAATCATCTAAAATAGATATAATATTTAGTTTTTCATAATATAATTATGAATTATAGGAGTTTTAATATATAGCCTTAATTTTTAAACATTGAATATTTATCATGTGGAATTAAGATGAATATTACAAAAAATGAAAAATTTAAAGATTTTGTGAACTGATCATTCAATGTCAGTCAAACCATTTGAGTTCCTTAGATTCATTTAAAAGTGGCCTAATCCTCTAGAATGTTGTGGTATGATTATAAAAACAAAATTTTGAAACTCTATATCTTTTGATTCCCTCCATCTTTTATCCCATGATTTGTGAAAATTATATCATGAGAGTAATAAAACCTGAGCATCCGGTGAATCCCATGATTCATGGATTCGTATAAATGAATACTACTTTTAGTTACTTCTAAGTTTTATTGAACAAAATATTTTGAAAATTTTAAAATACTAGATTAACAAGTCTATGTTATAATGATTTCCTTCATTTATAGTCATTTTAAATGCATATATCAAATATTGGAGTATAGGTGTTTTACATCTATTCCAAAAATAAATTAAATACCATAAAAATCCTTCAAACCCAAAATAATGGTATTAGATAAAACATTAATGCGTTAAAAAATCCATAGTGGCTCTCAAAAATGAATAATGATGATGTGTGTAGCTTCACATAGGATATCCATTTTTGATGAAAAGTGTTTCATAGCCCAAATAGTTGAGATAATATATTACATTTATAGTTTCATATAGATTTCATAATATATGTGCACGTTTTTTAGATATAATCTCACACTTATGTGTTATTAGAGAAAAGGATAAAGATTAAACTGATTCTTAAGAACTCTCACACATGAACAATGAAGAATTGTGTCTCTATACTTAAGAAATCTATTTTTGATTAAAGAATTTACATTGCCTAATGATTTTGATAAATGGAGTGATTTTATAATTTCATATCAATGTTATAATAGATAGGTATATATGAGTTATTTTATGTCAAGATTAAATGGTATCAGAGAAATGGATAAATAGTTAACCGAGTTTTAGAAAATATCACACATAATCGGTGATGGAGTGCAGCCCTCCACTTAGGATATTCGTTTTTGATATAAGGAGTTTAATGACCTAAAGAGTGGGGGTAATGGATTACATTGATAATTTAATATGAATTACATGTTGTACATATTCCTATTATTGATTTTATTTTTGCCTAATAGTGTCAGAAGATCTAATCCATAAATGTTTCATTTGATATTTGTATAAAAAATAATTATAGAAAAATGATTTTTTTGTATAGCACAACCTGGTTGATGTGTAGGATTTCACCAACCTTGCATAAAAATTTTATAAAAACCTAGTATATATCATAGTGGATGACTAGGATCGACACTCGAGGAAAGGAAATATCATTACTTCTCTTCACATCAATACTAGTATAATATTATTTATAGATTCTTATAACTATTTATATTTATAAGAAAGGATGAGATAGTATATGCACGTAAAGAATATAAGAGTAATAGAAGAAAATAAGAATGGATCTAACATTTAATCACTCATCCTCATTAGTATGTAAGTCATTATTTTTATTATTTCTCCTTCCCACTCCATCAAACTGGATGAAACCTCAATGATAACCCTTTATGATGTAATGTTTTCATGAGTAATGAAATAAAATAACCATTGTATTCCCTTACCCGATATAACTTATTGATTTCCAATCTTCAATTAATATTGTGTGATCCCATTACTAACCATTATAGGTAGCTATGAATTATCAAGTTTGCTATATTTGGAAACCAATTTATAAGGGAAAATAATTTAAATGCTAAGAAAAATGGAAATATCCTATTATATAAACATGCAAATACATCTACTGGAATTTAAATAGAAATGTATTAACATTGATGGAAAAAAATAATTACACTGGGATAAGGAACATATCCTTATCTGAGGAACATTTTTATAAAGATCCATAATTATAGAGAAAACAATATTTAAGGTATAATAAAACTTCTATTCTAAATTATGTAATGGAATAAGGTCCAGGTCTTGATTCTTATATAAATGTGGTTGTGAAATAAATATATAAGATTATTAACCTTCATAATTTTCAACCCTAGAAAATAATTTTCATGATAATTAACTATATTGTCCCTAAATGTCATGATTGAGGGTAAAAAATGCATAATATTGGTATCACAAATCATCTAGATTCACTATCATATCTCATTCTATTCTCCATTTTCTACCTCAGTTTGATGATAACTACATGGTTTTTCTATTATATATCTTTCTCATTTTGATGAATAGTGGGAATGATAATTGAATTAGGTTATCCATTCCCATTTTGAGTATTTTGAATTTTAATTCCCACAATTGACTCATAAAGTCAGGTTGGTCAAGAGGTGCGATGCCTTTTGATGCATGATCGATATTTATATAGTCACTTGAGAGGAATCATAAATTGATCATCAAAAAATCACTTAAACCTCAGTATGTCTTTACCATAACATGTATATCTAAATGTTATCCATTTTAGAAAGTTCATTCTGAAGATTACCCTTACATGAGAGGCTTGTTTAATACTTTTATAACACATGATATTCTTGTATGACCCTGAGGCAATGGTCCCTTCATGATTAGAAATTTATTTACCATCTTTACATTGAGAATACCCTAACTCAAGTGATGTTCATTAATGGGTATTGAAACATTCAATAACCCTTGAACAACTTTTTAGTTAACCATGTTTGGAAAATCATGGTTTTATAGCCACATAATCTTACCTCTGAAACTATTCACTCTTTATGTAAGGGTAACTAGAAACAATAAAAAAGTAACATTAAATCCAGGATTTGATATTTTAATATAGAGTTAAATTAAATAATTGAAATAAAATTAAAAATCCATTTTAAAAATCAAAATAAATTTTTTAAATATTAATTTTTTCCCTAAAACTAATTCAAAAACAAATTAAAACACCTAAAAATATATATTTAAGCAATTTATCATCAAAGTTACAAAATTTTACAAAGTATAAAAAATCAATTATTGGATAGGGTATAATCTAGATTATGGGATTAATTTACATTGAAAATTAGTTTAAATTTCATAAAATGTTGTCTCACAAAATTCCCCTACACAAACACTATTTCACTCCTAGATAGTATAATGAATTATACCAATCCATGGATTTTTTAATCATTCTAGTTACATATACACATTCTAAAATAGTATAAAATGAAATATTGATTCTTAATTGAAATATATAATGCATCTCATATGAGTTCTACACATTATTCCCACTTAAATTTATGTAATTGTATTTTTATAAGATTTATAATAAAATATAAATGAGTGCAGTAAAATTATTGACAAGTGTTACATTTATTTATCACTCTCTCGTAGATACCTATACCCATGTTCTAATTTCAACATCATTTATAAAACTCAAATGAAATCTCTAAAATTCAATTTCCTCTTTCATCATATGTATTAGAGCTTCATTATGGGATCCAAATTTTCCATTTTACAAATGTTTTAAATGAATTATATAAATTTATTTTAGTTTTCTCTATGAGGTATTCTCTTTCAGAATGACCAAGTTAACTAGGATTGGGTTCAATATTTTAGTTCCACATGTTATAATTTCAATTTTACTTCATGATTTTATATCACACCCCTTTTCAAAAATCATAAAATAAAATATTCTTTGAAGACAGAGGAAAACTAATCTAGTAATAATCTTAATCCATAAAATCCAAAATTAATGAATTTATAATAAAGCTCATGGTTCTATTTTCCTAGGAAGGATAACATTAAAACATAATTTTGTTAACCTAAAAATATACTAAAAATAAAAACAATAATGAAAGGAAAACACAGTGTGGAATTTTTTATATAATTAAATAAGAAGAGATAATTTTTTTCTAAATAGGTCTGAATCCCATCCCGTATTATTTTTCAAGATTACCCACTTTAATGATCAATAGAATAAACAAATAGCAGTGAAATAAATTGAAAAATAAGGAAAAAAACTGTGCTTATTATTTTATTAGGGTTGAGGAAGGATCTACCATGGTTAATTTATAGACTATTTTGATATAGTCTCTTAGGTTTATATACTATTTGAAATATATAGATAAACAAACAAGACATTATAAATATTTAGTGAGAACTAATGAAAATGTAAAATGAAAGAGAGTTATTTGAGAAAAATAGGTTATCCCTTCCAAGAGGGGATATATTTAGTTTTTTTATTGCTATAAAATCCATTGATTATTCACATTCCACAAAAATTTCTGGATTTTGTGATTTGAACCACCACATCCTTTTCTTTCCAATTCTACTAAACTACACTTCCATTTTGAGACCCCCTTTAATAGATTTCTTTATTTTCATCCTCTATGTAATGTCAAGTTTATTTTAATGTGGTAATTGAAGGATAAAATAAGGGTTCTCCTCTATAATGCCACTTGATTTTAGTATTAAAGAAATACTATATTCTATATTTTTTATCACATATAATAAACATCTTAGAATGAACTATGATATATTAATAAAATATTTTTTATTTAGATATGATTATTAAACCTAGTTTTTATATTAGTATGTATGAAGATGAGTAATACATATATGATATATATATATACATTTAACTTAATATAAATTAAAAAATTAATATCTTTGAATTTGAACTCAATTTTAAATAAAATAATATAAAATTTATGGATATAATTTTTCTGAAAAATTTTTCTTGGCGTAATTTGTTTTTATAGAAGTAAATTAAGTTAATAAATATTAATAAATTATTTTAATAATTTTATTGATCAAATATTTAATAAATTAAAATAACATTCATCTAATGGTAATGACTAGATAAGAAATGATCATAAGTTCATTTTATACCTCAAAAATACATTTTGTTCAGAAATGGATTTCATTTTGTTTTTTACATTGATATAATTCTTAATTTATGAAACATTTTTAAATTTTATTTCATTAAATGTATTTTTTTTAATTGTCCTTTAAAAATAATATAAAAATTAAATTTTTGGTAGTTTCCTTTAAATGATCATTTTTGTGTGAATATTGAAAAATATCAATTTTACCAAAAATTATCATTTCTATTCATTAATCATTTAAATTTCAACGTTTAATTTGATTTTTTATTTAATATAAAGTCACATAGGTGTCATTATATTAATATTAATCTAACTAATTCCATAAAAATAAATAGTATGTTTTATTTTGTTATATAATCATATTTATGATTAAAATGACCATTTTTTAAATTTGTTCTTTTGTTTCATTTTGAATAATTATATTAAAAGTAAATTTTACCAATTATGAAAATTGAACTTTATAAAATAGATTTTTTTTATTTTGGATATTAATTTTATAAATTTTCTATGATATTAATGTCATTATTGTTCAAAATGAATTGTTAGCTTGATAAAAAATTATCACCGTAGTAATGGACAAAACAAGTTAATCATGGTCAAAACCAAGGGATAAGTTCAAAAAATATTAAATAAAAATGTGTGTATGAGTATTTATCAACTATTTTCATATAATGAGTTAATTGTAATCCATTTTTTCTACTTTACAATATTATGACATTCAATTTTATATTAATAACATATATTTTTATAAAATAGCACTTTCTCTCATTTAATATTTTAAATATATTTTCATTGTAATGATATGAGTACATATAAATTATAACAAAAATTACATGAAAATATTATGGTATATAATTTATATTCGCTTCTATAATATATATTTAATAATTTTTTAAAATAGTATATTTTTTGTAAAATGCTTACATCGAATTAACACGACATTTATAAAAACATTACATAATGCATGTTGTTGATAATATGCACATTTGAAATGATAAGATTTTGATGAGCTAAGGTATTCCATTAATTTTATAAATAATTAAGAATTCCAATTTATGATTTATATTTATTAATTTTAATTTTAAGGTTTTCATGATATGTTTAATGTCAATGTTTTGGTATAATACTGAAAATAACAAAAAAGTGTATTTAATGTTTAAAAATTAACTTTAAATAATTATAAAAGAATAAAAATTCAATATTAACTCACATGGATGAAAAATTATCATTTATACCATTAATCTTTAACTTATGTAAAAATTTTATTTTTAAAATTTATATCCATGACATTTAATGAATGTTTTTTTTTAAAATTTCATAGTGGTTTCTTATAAAAAGGCACTCAATTAATCCATTAATACCCCCCCCCAAGTTCAATTGTCTCTGAAAAATATTCCAAAATCACTCTATTAAATTCCATTCTGATATCCTCAATCCCTTTTACTGAACACAAAATTCTACTTAAAAAGCTTTAAGCTCAATTTAAAATAGGATATCAAAAAAGTAGTTATAAGACTTAATTGATTTCTTCTAAGATCATTTACTCTTATACCCTCTTCAAACCTATCATAACCATTCTCATATAATAACATCAGTATATAAAATATAATTAATTTCTATTATGTTAATAGTAAATCCATTTTCTATCACCTTTTCTATCCATCATAAAATGAACACTTCACTCATGCATAAGTGTGGACTACCACTATAACACATTGGTATTTCATAATTTATTTCCTCTAAATTAATACTATATTCGATAGCATATTTCACATGAAACACTAAACTAAATAAACACACATCATATTATATGAATAATATTAACAAAATTTTATAATAAAAAATATTTATTAAATAAAAAATATTGTAATAATTTATAAGTACATACAAAATATGATTAAGAACAATTAATGATTTAAAAGAGAATTTTTTTAATAATGGTGTTTTTATTTATAAGGTTTATTTTTATATAAATTAGTAGTTTATAAAATTTGTAATTATAAATTGAAAATTTTAACATAACTATCAAATTAATAATTTCAATATTATTTGTGGAATATTCCATTTAATTTTTCTAAAATAACTTTTTTTAGTGAATAGTTTAAAATATAGATTTTATTAAAATCATAAAATTTATATAATGCCATGACCCCAGTTACCCAGATTTGGTGCATTATTACATAATATTGTCATGATACGAGGAATCATGTCCCGAAAGACCAATAGGGTTAGTGGCCTTAGAAGTACTAGATACATACATAAGTTTTACATTACATCATGAAGTAAAAACATAAACTACGTTTTTCCCCTTTGAACACACTTAAATCCCTTAGCCCATCCCTATAGGTTAACCATAAAATAATTCTTCATATACTAGGAAAAATAAAACATATAAAGGGGTGAGCTGAGATTCTTAGTAAGGATAACAATATAGCGGAAATTTTCATAAATAAGCATAATCATTTAAGGCAATGTGTACAACTAAAACCAAAGCCTTTTAAACATAAAATTCAGCATAATATGGAAAATATAAATCAAATAATTCCATTTAATTGTTCCTATCGGCATTCTACTAGTCGAATAATAAAATGCAATATCAATATCCAATTTCATAATGATGGAATGCATAATGCCGGACATCATTACCACATAGTCAAGGCCTCGTACCAAGACTAAAAATAATATTTTTTCGAGGCCTTCTTCCAAGACACTAGTTTGTCTCATGGGACCTACTGATGCATCAAGGAGCTATATAGCACTCCACCCTTCACTTAATAGTTTCAATGCATTCCTCATATGAAAAGGTTGAAACATTACATAAACATTCGCATTAAAACTAGCATAAAAAATGTTAATACCTTAACCATAAACCATGAATTGTATAAAAATAACACATCCATAGTCAAAAAAATCACAAAATCTACATTAGACATTGGAAGATTTGTATCATAATAAATCAACTTCAAACTAGTTTAAAATACATCAATGGAAGTTGACAGAGATGAAATCAAGACTATTTGAGAGAAATATCTCATTCTATTTTGAAATCATTCAAATGGAACATAATTATAAAAGAAAAAATTTATCTTAAAAATATTCTTATATTCCATTAAAGTGAATATTTGATGATTTAATAATCGTGGAAAATAGTCGCACCCACAGTATAAGTTAAAAAACATTCATACCGTAATTCGTCGAAAAGGTCATAAAGTACCTTGTTGGGAAAATGACAAAAATATTCATTTCAAAACATTTTATAAAAAGTCAAAAAAGTGTATAAATTTCATTTACCCATACTATAGAAAATAGTTTAAATGTTTTTAAATACATTTTCAGGATACATGAATGTGGATGATTAAGAAGACCTATTAGATACTTATGTATTAACAACCTCAGACTATAAAGAGATTTTAAAGTTAACCCTTGCCTTGTAATTTTCCTTGGTCAAGGGTAAGTTAACCTCCAGTAAAAAGGTGAAATATTTGTCATTAAATTATAAAATAACCAAATTCATTAATATGACATCATATATAATCTTCTAATATTTCTTTGTTAATAATATTTTAGAAGTATCATTGTTTCGGGTGTTAACTGATTCGTATTCCTTTATATTTTTTGTTAAATAAGTCACATTTGTTATGGAAAGGATGTATTTGATTCATATCAAGAATAATATTAAGTTCTTAAAATTTATTTTTATTCATAAAATTAAAATTATTCATGAATAGTTACGATGGAGAATGAATGTCATCGCCTTCGTGGAGACGGTAATCCGTACATACACACCATCGAAAATACCATTCTATTAATGGTGGAATAATATTAAATTTGATGTTATATCATATATAAATAATAATTATCATATTATATTTATTATTTACATAAATTATACTCATTATAATACCCATCCATACAGTGAAGTTTTGAATGACAAACTACACCAAGACGTGGAGACGGTAAGCCATACGTACACACGTATGGTGACTTTTCCATTTATTGGATGGATAAAATAATGAATATGTTTTTCCCATATTCATAATAATATCATATTATGTATAAAGTAATGGAGTCATTATTTTGGTATGGAAACAACAATGAAAGAGGAAGTGGAAGAAGAAAAGAACATTGAAAGAGGTGATGAAATTATTACCTCTTCTTCGGATGGTTCCTTTTTATTCGATCAAAAGGGATCCATAGGTTGGATTTGTGATAAAATAAAGGACTCTAGGATGAATTGAGGGTATTTGGGATGATATTTGATAATGTCTTGGCCGATCCAAATGGCTTCAGAGGTGTAATTTTTAGAGTAGGGGATGAACCATTTTATAAAAGAGGTGAGGGTCACTTTAGGAAAACATTGAAATATAATTTTATTATAAAATTATTTTAGGTTTATAATGGATCCAAATAGATTTATTTCAATGATAAGGTGAGTATGGGTCAAAATCCTCTTGACCAATAGTATTTATATAGGTTTATGTCACCATATTAACCTTATATTTTATATTTAACTCTTGGTTATATAGTTTAACATTTACCATGTCTCCATGTATTTTTATAATATATGGTTACTAAACATAATATAAAAATCCAAGATAACCCCAAGAGTTTCATTGTTGATTTATATAACCTTATATATGTCCTTTGGATGAACCTTATTTATTTTGGAATATTATATCAATTAATAATAATGTATTTGTTTTGAAAACTCAATTATGTCAATTTTGACCCTATTTGGTATTTTGTTTTTGTGAAAGTAATAAATACTTTATCACTTCGAACAAAATTATTTAATCAACCCTAACATGTCATATTGACCTATAAATTAGTTTAATTCATCAAAAGTCTCAATTTACATTCATTTGGATATTTATAATATCAATTTTTTAATCATTCAATAATAAGGTAATTACTGCATCATTGTGTCATAAACAAATTAAATTATATAATGTCTAAAAATTATAAATAAAATACCATTATATTAGAAATATTTTTATCACTCTAATGAATTATTATAGTCGAATTTATCTTATTTATAACTCTATATTAATTTTTTTTACTTATTAATCTTTGAATTTAACTCTTTGAACTCTTCTTTAAATAAAATAATAATTAATTTCCTAATATAATCCAAGCATACCAAAAGGATCATATTTTATTACTAAGGTTGATTTTGGTATAAATACACTTATCCAATATAATGAGGACTTATGTTAGGTAATTATAATATCATTTTTACCTTTAATTACCCTATTTACTTTTAACCGTGTTAAATAAAAGTCAACATTTAATATTCACGAAAAATTATTTTCATCTAATTGAACAACATTTTACAAACTAATATCAACTGTGTCTCTCAGATTTTTGAAATTCAATTCAGAGAAGTGGTAAAATTACGTTTTATGAAAATTTGCAATCATTCCTAGAAGGTGGGTAATAGACGGTAAAAAGTTCAATAAGACTTTATACATCTAATTTTATTATAAAATGATTCAAATGAACTAAATTGAACTATTATAGATATTATGTGTCTATTTTTACATAAAATAAATTTAAATGAAATAAATAATTATTTGAATAAAAAGTCAGTTTTAATCAATAACGTATTGTTTTTCAGTATTAAAAAAATGAATGTTTTCAGAAAAATAAAAAAATTCACCCTAAGCTAATTTTGATATTCCAATTCCAAAAATGAAGTCAATTTTGAAAAATAAAATTTATAAAAGTTCAAAATATGGTTATTATTAATCATAAAGGCTAGTTTTGTAAAGTCCCGTAAATTTCAAGGAAAAGTTTTTCTTAATTTTCTTTGAAATTTTACAAGAGCGCAGTTTCTGATGGCACCTGATTCTGAGGCCCGGTGTGCCCGGAATCATTTTCTGAAGTTTGGATCGGGTACGTTCAGTGAACGGACGAGTGGGTTTTTCTAACTTTTGAACCGGTGCTCGAAATCGAATTCTGAGGGCACTAATGGAATCACAACACCGATACTTGCTTAGAAACGCCCCTTCCGGAGTTGCATTTTCTCAGGTGTGGTTTTTAATTTTCGGGCTTGAAGTTAGGAAATAAAATAATTGTACAACAAACTTTATTTTATTTCACTTAAGCCACTTGGAAGCCACTTGAAGCCACTTAAAGCGGCTTAAGCTGAGTTGATGCGGATAGGGTTCTATCAAAAAATATCCTAACCTCTTGGTAGGATATTTGTGAGGTGGGACCCGCATGAGCCCCACCGTTTCTTTTCCGCTAAGTAACGCACCCACGAAAACCCGTCATTATGAAAGTCAACTGACACGTTTTCTTAATTTCTTAACGCACCAATTAATTGGGCTGTTTTATTCGTGAATTAAATGGGCAGTTTCTTTCGTTGAATTAATTCTACGAATTAATGGGTCGTTACTTACCTCGTTTTTGTTTGTTGGCATAATAATAAAATAAGACCAACGCTGACTTTTGGAGGATTACACGTTGAGAGACTTTTGACAGAAGTTCTTGTGCCTTCACCCTTCTTCGCGAAGAACGCGAAGAACGCGAAGAACGCGAAGAACGAAAAGAACGCCGACCTCCGACGAAGAACGCCGAAACCGCGGAAATCGACGACGCGACGCCGTGTGTTGCGATGCCGACGTTTCCTCTTCTGCGGCGTTCCTTCTTCCACAACGAAATCTTCGAATCATCTGTTTGAGGTAAGAGTTTTCGGGTTTCTTTTAAAAATTCTTTGTGGTTTATAACAACGCACGGATTTAATTATTATTAATTAAATCTGTTGTTTCTTGGACCTCCGAGTTCGTCGACGCAACGCCGGATACCGCGACGACGCGACAAACCCCTCCTTCTGCGACGATCAAACCCGCGAAGAACCGGCGTGTGACGACTTGACGAGGTAGGGATTTTATTTGCATGTTTTATATTCCCGTATTTGTTTTCGTTCAAAATGAAGTAACCAGTTCATGAAAACAATTCTAATTATTTAAAAAAAATTGGTTATGTATTCATGTGTTGAATAATTCTCTCGTTGTTTTAATCTAACGCGGAGGGTGCGGGCCAAACGAACACGGCCCGACAACCCTCCGCCGTTCATCGTGCTTGTGCGGATTTGGCGGGCGATGAAAAAACGTGACGCAAGGGCAATTTGAAAATCCCAGGGTGAAGAATGGAACCCGAGAGGAACAACGGCGCAGACCGAAAGGAAAACGGACCACCGGAGCAACTCCAGTGGCCCGCGGAAGCGGCCGGCGGCGCAGGTCGCCGGCGCGGCGGCACCGGAGGCGGCGGCGCCCCAGCGCACCGCCGGACAGAGCCGTCGCGGATTCAACCGCGGCAGCGGAAGTTAGCAGACCCGTGGCCCCGCGAGTCCGAGTTGCCCGCACGGGACACGACGACATGCCGCGTCCGCTAAACCAGCGCGGCCCCACACGGGGCCGCAGCACCTCCAACCCGCGGGGGCAGCGCCCCGCGGCATCCCGGCTGCTCGGCCGCTCGGCCGAGCCGAGCCAGGCCGGTACGACCAGCCGGGCCGCGCCCTGGCCGGACCGGACCGGGTCCAGCTAGGTCGGACCGGGTCGGGTCGACCCGGTTCGGCCAACCCAGGGGGCCCGTGACGGGTCGGCCCCGGCCCAGACCCCCCGTCTTCGGACTGTTTTCGGTCTTTTGCCCGTAACTTGAGATACGAACCTCCGAATGACGTGCTGTCAATGGAAACGCGATCCTTGGATCGAGATGGTTGTTTCATTATATCGCACTCAAGGTTTAGAAATACTTTTGGTTCAGCTGGGTTGGTTCGCACACGAAACCAACCAGGCCTTCGGAGTGGAAATGCTCATATCTTGAGCTTCGGACATCCGATTGACGTGCCGTCAACTTTGTTCAATTCCTCTAAGTGAAACAGATCTTTTGGGTCACTCCGCCCGAGGTTTGAATGCAGGTGGAGTACGGGTGGGTTGGTTTTGCCTTAAAAACCAACCGGGCCCCTGGGACGAAAAAGCCAATAACTCTCAGACCGGGCGTCCGATTGACGCGCCGTCTGCGACTTTGAGTTCATGTTGACGATACAGAACATTTGGATACATCAACTTCAGACTTTGTGTCAGTTGATGTATCAGCCTCTCGGCTCGTGGAGCGGACCCTCCCGAACGAGCTTGTTGTGTGCGGGAACCCTAGAGCTGGCTACAACTGCTACTGCGACGATGACTGTGCAGAGATCCTCAGTGGACTTCGACAACGACTGTGCAGAGATCCTTAGTGGGATACGACGACGACTGTGTAGGGATCCTCAGTGGACTGTGACAACTACTGCACACAGCGATCCCTTGTGGGTCAGTGCTACAGGTCCTGTGTGGGCCCGATCCTGTGGGGGTCTGATCCTGTGTGGGTCAGCGCTCAGCGGTTCTGTGTGAGCCAGCGCATACAGGTCCTGTGTGGGTCCGATCCTATGTGGGTCATTGCAGGGGTTAGTTACCTATCGATCATTTGTGGGTCCGATGACTTAGATGGATCAGTGATCATCTTTATCATCATTCGAAGAAGTATACCTTTGTGAGCTGAATCCTGTGTTACTCTCCTTTGTGGATTGTGTTGAGCTATCCTGTGTGGATTTACATTTTTACTCTCCTTTGTGGATTGTGTTGAGTTATCCAGTGTGGATTTACTGTTTACTCTCCTTTTTGGATTGTGTTGTACTATCCTGTGTGGGTTTACGTTTGCTTTCCTGTGTGGACTAGGTTGTGCTTGGGCTCAGATGTTGGAGCCGATTGGGGATTGATGACTTAGGTATATGTATGGGCATATACCTAACCAGTGTCGGATGTAACTTCGTGATTGCATCATTCCTTTGTGGATTACCCTTTGTGGATTTCGGGATACCTTCAGGGGTCTCGGGGTCCCTACTGAGTAGTTTATACTCACCCCTGCACGGGCTATGCCCACACTTCGTTGTGTTGGATGCAGATGACGGACAGCGCTGATCGTGTTGGAGGCTTGCGGAGCCGGACGGTACCTGGAGGTGGACCACTGGGCGGGACGCACTCGGAGCGGTCAGGTGGACCTGAGGAGCAGTGGAGGCTATCTGTACCCACCCTTCAGGTGGGACTTCTAGAGGATGGCTCGACGCTGCGACTTTTCTTTTCATTTGTTGTTTTTCTCTTTCAGTTGTACTTTACAGTTGGGCTTGTATTTCCGGCCCCTATTAATTTCAGCACAGCTTGTTACAGTTTTTACATAGTGTTTACTTTTCAGCTTGCTTACTCTGTGGTGCTTGTTTACTTTTCAAAGGAAATGCCTTCCCTTTTTCCAAGATTTACGCCTTGGTGCTAGTCGCTAGCCCCTGGCCTATGGAAGGCGAGCTTGGGGTAGTCACGGCACGGGCCCCGAGGACGGGTCGTGACATATTGGTACCAGAGGTGGTCGGTTCTACCGCAGACTCTTATCTTTCTTCTATGTGAAGCAATAGTGTTTAGCGTATTGAGTGTGGTTATCAGTACAGGGAGTCCAGTGTTGGTGCGGCGGCCGACGTATCCGTACACCAGGACCCTGACTTTTGACTTCCGACTTAATGCACGAAACATTGATTTCATGTGTGTTTCATGTTTTCTTTGTGATTACTTGTGTAAGCTCACCAGGTATACTGTTCTGACCATGGCGCACTTGTTTCCTTTTCAGGATGACCCCACGACGGAAGCCAGCTAGGTTTCCGAGAGTAGAGCGCGACGACAGCCCACCGAGCGACGAGGCCTCGGTACAGGGCCCGTTGACAGCAGAGGCACCGACGGTACCTTTACCCGCCGAGCCACCGATGCTTCCAGCACTGACTGCTGACGATGCACGTCGCCTCAGAGCTTTGCACGAGTTACAGCGCCAGCAACCGCCCAGGTTTCATGGGGAGACGGACCCCCAGGCAGCCGAGGACTGGCTGGAGCCGGTCGTTCGAGTTTTTAGACTAGTGAGGACACCAGCAGACCTCATGGTGATCCTCGCGGCGAGCCTATTGCACGCAGTAGCAGGAAGATGGTGGAGCTTGATTCTCCAGGTGAACGATGAGGCCTATCTCCTCTGGATGGACATCGAGAGCCTCTTCCGCTCAGAGTTCGTCCCGACCACCCTCCGTGCGGTGCGCATTCAGGAGCTTCTTCAGCTGCGGCAGGGCAGCTTGATGGTCGCCCAGTACGCGGCGAGGATTACCGATCTTTCTCGCTACTCAACAGATATGGTACGAGACCCATTATTCTGGTCCCAGACCTTTGAGCAGGGTTTGAGACACGAGATCAGGGCATCGCTGATCTCCCTCAGCATTCCGACTCAGGCAGGAGTACTAGAGCGGGCCCTTCTGATCGAGAGCTTTCTGGCTGAGTCCACAGTGAGACCTACCGTAGGGTGGCAGGTAGTAGAGTCTTCAGCAGCAGGTAGCCGACAGATGACTCAGGGTTCCAAGCAGACCAGACCTTCCGGCAGATGACCTCGGGACACTGGCTCAGCAGTGCGGGGCACACAATGCAGAGCCAGTCTTTCGAGAGGAAGGCAGTGCTACGCCTGTGGCGGGCAGGGCCACATGGCTCGTGACTGCCTAACTCGCCATACCGAGGAGCAGGAGACGGTGGAGGGGCCACCCAGGCAGAGGTAGAGGGTCGACCGTGGTGGTCCGCAGGGAGGAGGAGGACGAGGCAGAGGAGCTGGTCGAGCAGCAGGTGGTGGGAGACGCTTTGAGGCTCTACCACCACCACCACCAGGAGGTCCGCCCCGACCACAGGGAGCTGGCGGGTAGAGATAGGCACAGCTCCAGGCAGCAGAGGCCTACAACCACGGCACGCCAGAGATGATTCGAGGTACGATCTGTGTCTATTCCACCCTTGCTGCAGTTCTTATAGACACCGGAGCGAGTCACTCTTTCATAGCAGCTGCCCTTGTTCGGAGCACGGATATTCCGACAGAGTCGTTGGCTGGATCCTTACGGCTAGAGATCCCTACGGGAGCAGACTCGGCAATTACGTACTGGTGCCGGTAGTGTAAGCTTACTCTAGGAGGCGAGATATTCGGCTGGGATCTTCTTGTAGCGGCATCGAGGCCTTACGACGTCATCTTGGGCATGGATTGTTTATCTACAGTCCATGCTCAGATTGACTATTTTAGGCGCAAGGTGCGATGTGTGCGCACCGACGGGAGCAGGTTCACCTTCACCGGCGAGAAGGGAGCCTTCGCAGCATAGGATGGACTTCCGCAGAGGAGAGGACAACCCATCACTCATCAGTTGGCTAGCCTCATCCTTGGAGCAGTTGACGTGCGGAGTCCTAGTTTTCCTGCAGTGGTGGATCAGTACGCGAACATCTTTCCAGATGACATTCCAAGGATACCTCCTCACAGAGGTAGACTTTTATATTGATCTGTACCCCAAGAAAACCCCGATATCCACTCTAGCGTATCGGATGGCCCCCGCTGAGCTTCGAGAGCTGCGGGTACAGTTAGAGGACTTGCAGGGCAAGGGGTTCATCTGACCCAGTGTTTCACCCTGGGCTTCCCCGATATTGTTTTCCAAGAAGGCAGACGGGAGCTTGCGACTGTGTGTCGACTATCGTTGCCTGAACTAGGTGAAAGTGAGGAACAAGTATATGATATCGAGGATTGATGGCCTCTTCGATCATCTCAAGGGAGCACGGTGGTTCTGGAAGATAGACCTCAGGTCAGGCTATCATCAGCTCAGAGTTCGAGATGAGGACGTGCAGAAGACGGCCTTCAGGTGTCGGTATGGCCACTATGAGTTCTTGGTTATACCTTTCGGTGTAACCAACGCTCCAGCAGTGTTCATGAGCCTCATGAACAGTATCTTCCAGCCATACCTCGATCAATTTTCCGTGGTCTTCATCGACGACATTTTGGTGTACTCGACCACGGAGGAGGAGCATGCATACCACTTGCGGGTTGTACTAGACACACTCTGAGAGCACCAGCTTTATGGAAATCTCTCGAAGTGCCATTTCTGGTTACGTGAGGTCCACTTCTTGGGGCACGTCATTTCTGAGGCGGGAGTTGCAGTGGATCCCGCGAAGATCGAGGCACTGCTAGCTTGGGAGACACCTAGGAGCGTGATGGAGGTTCGGAGTTTCTTGGGTCTACCCGGGTACTATCGGAGATTTGTGCCGGACTTCTCCAGAGTTGGTGCAGAACTCTCAGCTTTGATGAAGAAGGGGAAACCCTTTGTGTGGTCAGACAGATGTCAGCAGAACTTTCAGGAGCTGAGGCAGAGATTGATCAGCGCACCTATCTTGAGGTTGCCTGAGGAGGGAGTTGGATACATAGTCAACTGTGATGCATCAGGGACCAGACTTAGATGTGTCCTGATGCAAGACTAAGACGTGATTGCCTATGGATCACATCAGTTAAGGCCGCATGAGCAGAACTATGCTTCCCATGACCTAGAGTTAGCAGCAGTGGTCTTCGCTCTGAAGACATGGCGACACTATCTGATGGGCGAGCGCTTTACAGTCTTTTCTGACCACCAGAGTCTCAAGTACATCTTCTCGCAGAAGGACCTGAACCTGAGACAGCGGCGATGGCTCGAGTTCATCCAGGACTATGACTTTGAGATTGTCTATACTTCTGGGAAGGTGAACGTGGTAGCCGATGCCCTCAGCAGGAGGACGAGCATCCAACTACTTGAGGACGCGACAGGGCAACTAGCCGCTTTGCAGATATCCTTCATGGATAGGGGTGGAGCAGCCTTCCTTCAGTCTCTCCTCCACTTCTACAGTGAGTCAGAGAGGCACAGCATGGGGACACTGACTGTGAGACACGGCATGCACAGATATCCTCGGGACAGGCACCTGATGGTTTCTCCCTTGGAGCAGAGCATGACGTCCTTTTCAGAGGACGTACCTTGGTACCAGTCGCTTTACGAGAGGAGGTGCTGAGAGAGTTTCACACATCTCCTTTGGCGGTACATCCTGGAGTGTCGAAGATGTACCAGGATCTCAGACGACAACACTGGTGGCCAGGCACGAAGAAGGTTGTGGCAGAGTTCGTTTCACAGTGCCTCACCTGACAGCAGGTGAAGGCAGAGCATCAGGTACCAGCAGGCTTGGTATATCCCTTGGAGGTCCTGGAGTGGAAGTGGGATGGAATATCTATGGATTTCGTGACTGAGCTTCCACACACTTCTATAGGTCATGAATCCATCTCGGTGATTGTCGACCGACTCACCAAGTCGGCTCACTTCTTACCCATCCGAGAGCAAGGCTCAGCGGAGAGCTTGGGGAGTCTCTACGTTCACGAAGATTGTATAGATTCACAGTGTTCCATCGTCTATCGTCTCCGATCGGGATGCTCGCTTTACTTCCCAGCTTTGGAAGGGGTTGTAGGAGGCATTCGGGATGCGACTATGTCTGAGCACTGCCTTTCACCCTCAGACGGACGGTCAGACGGAGAGGACCATTTAGACTCTCAAGGAAATGCTCCGCGCATGTGTCCTCAACTTTGGTCGCAGCTGGGAGGATCACCTACCCTTGGTGGAGTTCACGTACAACAACAGCTACCACTCCACCATCGGGATGGCACCATTTGAGGCATTTTAAGGCAGACCTTGCAGATCTCCTTTATGCTGGACAGTCCCTAGAGAGTCATCACTTGTGGGACCAGAGATGGTCCGGGCCACGATAGAGAAGGTCCAGGTCATCCAGGAGCGGATGAGGACAGCTCAGAGACGGCAGAAGTCTTATGCTGACAGGAGGCTGAGGCCACTAGAGTTTGAGGATGGCGACCATGTCTTCTTGCACGTCTCACCTCGGCGTGGATTACAGAGATTTGGCCGAGGCGGCAAGTTATCTCCATGCTTCATTGGACCATTCCAGGTCCTCAGCAGGTTTGGCAAGGTGGCTTATCGCCTGGCTCTACCATCTCAGTTGCACTGGGTGCACGACGTCTTCCACGTATCTCAGCTGAGGAGATACGTGCACGACCTGACGCACATCATTGACCATGGGGAGCTAGACATGGATGATGGGGAGACTTTTGCGGAGGTCCCAATGGAGATCGAGGATCGACATGAGTGGGTCCTACGTGGACGATCAATTCCTATAGTGCATATCAAATGGCAGCATGAGAACCTCTAGGAGAGCACTTGGGAGTGGGAGGCTCAGATGCGTGCTCAGTACCCACATTTGTTTCCCTAGTTTATGATGTATCTTTACGGGGACGTAAATCCCTGAGGTGGTAGTAATGTAAAGACCCATAAATTTCAAGGAAATTTTTTTCTTAGTTTTTATTGAAATTTTACAAGAGCGCAGTTTCTGACGGCACCTGATTCCGAGGCCCGGTGTGCCCAGAATCATTTTCCGATGTTTGGATCGGGTACGTTCAGTGAACGGACGAGCGGGTCATTCTAACTTTTGAACCGGTGCTCGGAATCGAATTCTGAGGGCACCGATGGAATCGCAGTGCCGGTACTTGCTTAGAAACGCCTATTCCGGAATTTCGTTTGCTCGGGTGTGGTTTTTAATATTCGGGCTTAAAGTTAAGAAATAAAATAATTGTACGACAAACTTTATTTTATTTCACTTAAGCAACTTGGAAGCCACTTGAAGCCACTTAAAGCGGCTTAAGATGAGTTGATGCAGATAGGGTTCTATCAAAAAATATCCTACCCTCTTGGTAGGATATTTGTGAGGTGGGACCCACACGAGCCCCACCGTTTCTTTTCGGCTAAGTAACGCACCCGTGAAAACCCGTCATTATGAAAGTCAACTGACGCGTTTTCTTAATTTCTTAACGCACCAATTAATTGGGCAGTTTTATTCGTGAATTAAATGGGCAGTTTCTTTCGTTGAATTAATTCTACGAATTAATGGTTTATTACTTACCTCTTTTTCGTTTGTTTTCGTAATAATAAAATAAGACCAACGCCGACTTTTGGAGGATTACACGTTGAGATACTTTTGACAGAAGTTCTTGTGTCTTCACCCTTCTTCGTGAAGAACGCGAAGAACACGGAGAATGAAAAGAACGCAATGAACGTCGGCCTCTAACAAAGAACTCCGAAACCGCGGAAATCGACGACGTGATGCCGTGTGCCGTGACGCTGACGTTTCCTCTTCGGCGACGTTCCTTCTTCTGCAACGAAATCTTCAAATCATCTGTTTGAGGTAAGAGTTTTCGGGTTTCTTTTAAAACTTCTTTGTGGTTTATAACAACACACGGATTTAATTATTATTAATTAAATCTGTTGTTTCTTGGACCTCGGAGTTCATTGACGCAACACCGGATACTGCGACGACGCGACCAACCCCTCCTTCCGCGAGGATCAAACCTGTAAAGAACCCGCGTGCGAAGACTTGACGAGGTAGGGATTTAATTTGGATGTTTTATATTATTGTATTTGTTTCCGTTCAAAAAGAAGTAACTGGTTCCTGAAAAAAATTCTAATTCTTTATAATTATTTTTGGTTATGTATTCATGTGTTGAATAATTCTCCTGTTGTTTTTATCTAACGCGGAGGGTGCGAGCCAAACGAACACGGCCCGACAAACCTCCGCCATTCTTCGTGGTTGTGCGGATTTGGCGGGCGATGAAAAAACGTGACGCAAGGGAGATTTGATGATCCCGCAGTGAAGAATGGAACTCGGGAGGAACAATAGCGCAAACGGGAAGGAAAACGGACCACCGGAGCAACTCTGGTGGCTCGCGGAAGCGGCCGACAGTGCGGGTAGCCGGCGCGGCGACACCGGCAGCCGGAGGCGGCGGCACCCCGGCGCGCCGCGGGACAGAGCCGCCGCAGCTTCATCCGCGGCGGCGGTAGCCAGCAGACCCATGTCTGCGCCGGTCCTGCTCGCCCGCACGGGACGCAGCGACATGCCGCGTCCGCTGAACCAGCGTGGGGCCGCGACACCTCCAACCCGCGGGGGCAGCGCCCCGCGGCATCCCGGCTGCTCGGTCGCTCGTCCGAGCTGAGCCAGGCTGGTCCGACTGGCCGGGCCGCACACTGGCCAGACCGGACCGGGTCCAGCTGAGTCGGACCGGGTCGGGTCGACCCGGTTCGGCTGACCCAGGGGGGTCGGGTCGGGTCGGCCCGGGCCCAGACCCCCCGTCTTCGGACTGTTTTCGGTCTTTTGCCTGTAACATGAGCTACGAGACTCCGAACGACGCTATGTCAGCGGAAACGTGATCCTTGGATCGAGATCGTCGTTTCGGTATATCGCACTCAAGGTTTCGAAATACTTTGGGTTCGGCCAGGTTGGTTCGCACACGAAACCAACAGGGCCTTCGGAGCGGAAACACTCATATCTTGAGCTACGGACGTCCGATTGACGTGCCGTCAACTTTGTTGAATTTCTCTAAGTGAGAAGGATCTTTTGGCTCACTCCGCGCGAGGTTTGGATGCAGGTGGAGTACGGTCGGGTTGGTTTTCCCTTAAAAACCAACCGGGCCCCTGGGACGAAAAACCCAATAACTCTCATATCGGGCGTTCGATTGACGCGCCGTCTGCGACATTGAGTTCCTGTTGACGATACATAACTTTTGGATACATCAATTTCAGACTTTGTGTTAGTTGATGTATCAGCCTATCGGCTCGTGGATCGGACCCTCCCGAACTAGCTTGCTGTGTGCGGGATCCCTAGAGCTGGCTACGATAGCTACTACGACGACGACTGTGCAGAGATCCTCAGTGGACTGCGACGACGACTGTGCATAGATCCTTAGTGGACTATGACGATGACTGTGCAGGTATCCTCAGTGGACTGCTATGACGACTTTGCAGAGATCCTTAGTGGACTATGACGACGACTGTGCAGGGATCTTTAGTGGACTGCGACGACTACTGCACTCAGCGATCCCTTGTGGGTCAGTGCTACAGGTCCTGTGTGGGCCCGATCCAATGTGGGTCCGATCTTGTGTGGGTCAGCGCTCAGCGGTTCTGTGTGAGCCAGTGCCTACAGGTCCTGTGTGGGCTCGATCCTTTGTGGGTCATTGCGGGGGTCAGTTACCTATCGATCCTTTGTGGGTCCGACGACTTAGAGGGATCAGTGATCATCTTTATCGTCATTCAAAGAAGTATACATGTGTGAGCTGAATCCTGTGTTACTCTCCTTTGTGGATTGTGTTGAGCGATCCTGTGCGGATTTACTGTTTACTCTCCTTTGTAGATTGTGTTGAGCTATCCTGTGTGGATTTACTGTTTACTCTCCTTTATGGATTGTGTTGTGTTATCCTGTGTGGGTTTACGTTTGCTTTCCTGTGTGGACTGGGTTTTGCTTGGGCTCGGATGTTGGAGTCGATTGGGGATTGATGACTTAGGTATATGTATGGGAATATACCTAATCCATGTCGGATGTTACTTCATGATTTCATCTTCCCTTTGTGGATTACCCATTGTGGATTTCGAGAGACCTTCGGGGGTCTCGGGGTCCCTACTGAGTAGTTTATACTCACCCCTGCACGGGCTATGCCCGCACTTAGTTGTGTTGGATGCAGATGACGGACAGCTCTGATCGTGGTGGAGAATTGCAGAGAAGAACTGTACCTGGAGGTGGACCACTGGGCGGGACGCACTCGGATCGGTCAGGTGGACCCGATTGGCAGTGGAGGCTATCTGTACCCACCCTTCAGGTGGGACTTCCAGAGGATGGCTCGACGCTGCAGCTTTTCTTTTCAGTTGCTGTTTTTCCCTTTCAGTTGTACATTACAGTTGGGCTTGTATTTCCGGCCCCTTTTACTTTCAACACAGCTTGTTACAGTTTTTACATAGTGTTTACTTTTCTGCTTGCTTGCTCTGTGGTGATTGTTTACTTTTCAAAGGCAATGCCTTCCCTTTTTCCGGGATTTATGCCTTGGTGCTAGTCACCAGCCCCTGGCCTATGGAAGGCGGGCTTGGGGTAGTCACTGCACGGGCCCCGAGGACGGGTCGTGACAAGTTTGATTGGACATCATGTGCTGGAACTCCGTGTTGCGTACAACACAATATATTGCATTATTAAAATGGAAACTTACTATAGATTCTTGGGATGTTACATTCTTCTATCCTTCAAATAATTTCATCCTAAAAAATTTCTAAAATACTACCGCACAAAAATATTCGTGTGATTCTTCATCGTAAGTTCCTCGGGTTCCCACGTTGCCTCTTCCATTTTATAGTTTTTCCATAGAAATTTTACTAGACAAGTCGTCCATTTTCTCAACACTTGTTCTCTAGTATCAAGAATATTGATAGGGTCTTCAGAATAAGATAGATCAGGTTCCAGTTCTATTTCTTCATAGGATAGTACATGGGTTAGGTCTGGCATGTATTTTCTCAACAGTGATACGTGGAACACTACATGAACATTGTAGAGACTTCGGGGATTTCCCAAATGGTAAGCTATGACACCAATTCGTTCTATAATTTCGAAAGGTCCGATGTACCTGGAACTTAATTTACCCTTCTTTCCTAATCGTATAACTCCCTTCCATGGAGATACCTTCAAGAAAACATGATCTCCTACTTGAAATTCCAAATCCCTCATCAGTAATTGGTATAGATCTTTTACCTACTTTGAGCTGCTTTGATGTGGGTTTGGGTAATCTTTGAATTATCCATTGTTTCCTTAATAAGTTATGGGCCAACAAGTTTTCATTCACCTACATCATCCCAAAAAGATGGTGTGAAACATCTCTTTCTATATAATGCTTCATATGGTACCATCTGAATAATTGAATGGATCTATTGATATAAGATAATTCAACCTGAGGTAAATGCTGATCCCACATACCTTGAAAGTCAAGTGAGTAAGATCAACACATGTCTTTTATGGTTTGAATAGTCCGTTATGATTGTCCATCAGTTTGAGGGTGGTAGGCAGTTCTCAAAAAAAGTTCAGTATTCAGATACTTTTGATGACTTTTCTAGAATATTGATGTTAAACGGTGATCACAATTATAAGAAATAGATAGGGGTACACCATAATGTTTTAAAACTTCATTAATATATTTTCATTCTAAACATTCAAGTGGTAAATATTCTATTATATAAATAAATTTTTTTGACTTTGTAAGATGATCAATAATGACCCGTATTGCATCATTCCTTCTAGGAGTCTTTGGTTTCCCCATGACAAAGTCCATCGTAATACCATTCCATTTCCACTCAAGTATGGGAAGAGGTTCAATGACTCCACAAGATTTTGTCTTCCACCATACACCTATTGAAAAACCATATATCTTGACAAATAATCAGAGATATCCCTCTTCATATTGTCCCACCAAAATTGATCCTTGAAATCTCTATACACCTTAGTGCTACTAGGTTGTATAGAGAAATTAGAGCTATGAGCATAATCCAACAATTCCCTTTTTAGATCTGGTATGTCAGGAACACAATGACTCTTCCCAAATTTCAAAATTTCATCTACATAAATGAAGTAAATAAATCTACCATCATTCACACCTTCAATTTTCTTTTGAAACTCCTCATCCTTAGTCTGAGAACATTTTATCCTTTATAGGAAAGATGTTTTGGAAACCATCTAAAAAAGTATTGACTTTCACCTTCCATGATTATTCCCATATCCATCTTTACTATATCCATGAACATAGGATCCCTTTAAACTCTCATCTTGTTCAGAACTCCATGATCCTTTCAACTCAAAGAATCTTCCACCTTATTTTCCTTCCCCGAGAGGTAATGTATAGTGAAATCATAATATTTGTGTAGTTCATGCCATCACCTTTGCCTCATGTTGAGTTCTTTTTGTGAGAAAATATAAATCAAACTCTTTTGATAGTATAAATCTCACATTTCCCACCATAGAGATAGTGTCTCCATATATTCAAATAAAATATTACAGCTGCGAACTCAAGATAATGAGTGGGACAGTTTTGTTCATGAATTTGTAGCTGCTTTCATTCATATGAAATAAGTCTATTATTCTGGATAAGGATACAACCTATTCCTTTCTTTGAAGCGTCACTATAAAAAACAAACACATCTTTCCCTAATGGTAGAGTCAAGATAGGATCATTTAATAATACTCTCTCCAGTTATTCAAATCATTCTTTGCACTCTTTTGGACAATAAAATTTCACCCCTTTACGTGTGATCTTGGTTAATGGGTTAGCCAATCAGGAAATATTTTGGACGAAATGCCAATAATAACCCTCTAAATCAATAAAATTGTGTACCTTAGTTATACTTGTTTGTGCTGGCCATTATTGGATTGCCTTGGTCTTTGAAGGATCGACCAATATTCCATTCACAGAGACAATATGGCCAAGAAAATAAATCTCTTGCATCCAGAATTCACACTTTCTAAACTCCCATATAATTCACTTTTTCTAAGAGTATTTAGAATAATGCGCAAGTGACATTCAAGATCATTGTATATTTTAGTGTATACCAATATATCATCAATACATACCACTACAAACTCATAACGATATTCCTTGAAAACTCTGTTAATTTGATCCATGAAAATAGAGGGTGCATTAGTCAGTCCAAAATGAATTACTGTAAACTCGTAATGCCCATACCTGGTATGAAATGATGTTTTTCGAATGTCTTCCTTATTCACACACAACTGATGATATCCAGATCAATGTTAAATCTTTGAAAAATATTGATCACCATGAAGTTGATCAAATAAATCGTCAATTCATGGTAGGGTAAACTTGTTATTTCTTGTTATAGAATTGATCTCTATATAGTCAATTCACAACCTCATGGATCCATATTTCTTTTTAGAAAAAAGAATAGGGGATCCCCATAGACAAACACTAGGGAGAATAAATCTTTTATTACTCAAGTCCTCTAGTTTTTTTATAGTTCCACTAATTCCACAAAGGCCATTCTATAAGGGGTCTTCGATATGGGCATCGAACCATGAATTAAATCAATGGAAAACTCAATTTCTCGTTCGGGTGGATTTCCCGGTAGATCCTCTGGAAACACATCAATATATTCTTGCACAATAGGTAATTCCTCGATTTGAAAATTTATTTCCTCACCCATAGTTATTTCATTCTCTTCCTCCCCAATAATTCAATTTATTATAGCTAATGGAGTGGATCTAGATAACAATCATATGGTGAAGTTTCATCTCTAATGATAACATACTCCTTATCATCATCGAAAATTGTAAATTCCTTTTTCTTAGAATAAATTTTTTCATCACGGTCAGAAATCCAATCTATACCAAAGATTATATCAAATTCAATCATGGGTATGATGAGAAGATCATCTGATTAATCGCATTTATATTACCTAATGGGAACTGATTCACAATACATTATTGCAATGATACTTCCCTTAAGAGTTTTGACTGACAACTCCGTCATTAAATAAAATTGGAAATATCTAATTTTCTTATAAATCATTTAAGATATAAAACAATGCAATTATCCAGAATCAAATAAAGCATTGGCTAAATTTGAGGAAACCATAAAATACTTTCTACCATGTCCTTCGGAGCATCACCCTTAGTAGTAGTGATCACATGTCCATGGCCCTACTCCCTTGGCCTTTTCTAAGATATTTTTATTTGGTTCTTAGGACATTCATTTTCATAATACACCATTTCTCTAAAATTGTAGCATTCATCATTGACAACCACTTTTTTCCCTTGCAATCACGAGGTTGGTGGAATTTTTCACCCCACTTTTTATAGACTCTCATTCCCTTCAGGCGAGTATTGAGGTGTTTCTTCACACATTTATTATAAGATGGAAATTCAACTTTTCCATTCTTCCTATTATTTACATTTTCAAAGTGTTCTGCAGATCTCTTCTTCTCTTTCTTTTCTTTAAAGTCGTAAGACATATATAATTCCTTTTCTGTCTTGATAGCACATGAGACAATATCTTCGTATGATGAGAAGGATTGTGAGACTAATACTCGATGGAGAAAAGGTTTTAACCCATCAAATAATGGATCAATCTTACTCCTTAGGTTATATATATAATATTATGCATGCCTTGCTAACCCTGTAAAGTTAGCCTTATACGTTGCAACATTCTCATCTTCATTTAACCTCATTCTTAGAAATTTTCTTTCCATATGTGCTCGATGGTCATGAGGAAAGTATTTTTATAAGAAAATCACTTTAAAATATCTTCATTCCATATTTGATACTTCTTTATCCTCCTTTTTTATTTTAATTAATGACCACCATTGATCTGCGTCTCCCATGAGGCGATAAACTGCCATGACAACTTTTTACCTTTCGCTACTCTCCAAAGCATGAAATATTTTTTCTAAGGAACCTATCCATTGCTTAGCTACAAATGGATTTGTTGTCCCATCGAATTTTGGAAGTTGTTTCCTCATCAAGCGGTCTAACATTGATCCTCTGCATTTTGGATTAGGGTGCTCTATACAGGAAAGGTTATTATTCATAACCTGATTGAGTTTTCCCAGTATGGTTATAAGTTGTTCAACAATGGTTGTATCACCATCTCCACAATAATTATCTTGAGTAGGATGGAAATACATACATGGAATACATGCATTAATACAATTTTCATTTAATCAAATAGGATCCATTTCTAGAAAATAGAATACACTAGATTAGTTTATGAATCAAAATACATAATTACAAACTAGTAATATACCAAACATAAATTGAAAAGTTTATTCATATAATCCATAATCATACAAAATTCTTTGAGGAAGGATTTAATCATAAATCCATCATAATGATTTTTAAAGAAAATGTGAATTATCCTAAGCATATCTCCCAAGAGTGTCGTAACCAAGAGTTTAACAAGGCCTTTTGTCGTGTACTAAGATACCCTAGGTCAAGCCTCAAACTCATTATTGGAGTTTTCACTCTTAGGTACATTTGTCCCAGATCCACCTCTATATACTCATTTCTAGACAAGGATGTATTTCATGAAAAACTCACAAAATATTTACATTGCAAAAATTCTTGGAAGTCCTTCTATACTAATCCTTAATGAATATTATAGGGTAATATTCTCTATTTATAGTTTTTCTAAATCTAGTTTCCAAGGTTTTTACTAAACATCCTCTTTTAAAAACTCTAATTCCCTAAACCGATTTACCTAGAGTCGGTGCATTATTACATAACATTGGCATGATACAAGGAATCATGTCCCAAAATATCTATCAGTTTATTAGACTTGGAAGTAATAAATACATACATTTGTTTTACATTACATCATGAAATAAAAACAACAACATTTGTTCCCCTTTTAAAACAATTATATCTTTTATACTATCCCTACAAGTCAACCATAAAATAAACCGTCTCATCCTGGAAAAAATATAAAATAGAAAGGGGTGAGCTTAGATGCTCAGTTAGGATAACAATATAGCGGAAACTTTCATAAATAAATATAAACTGTTAAGGCAATGTATAAGACTAAAACAAAATCCTATTAAACAAAAACTTCAGCATAATATAGAAAATGTAAATCAAATAATACAATTTAATTATTCGCATGGATATTCTACTAGTCGAATAATCACATGCAATATCAATATCCAATTTCATAATGATAGAATGTATAATGCTGAACATTATAACCACATAGTCAAGGCCTCGAGCAAAGACTTCAAATAAATTTTTTTCAAGGCCTTGTTCCAAGACACTAGTTTGTCTCTTGAGGCCTACCAATGCATCAAGGAGCTGTATCGGGATCCACCAGTCACTTACTAAATCCAATGCATTTCTCATATGAAAAGATTGAAACATAAGATAAAGATTCATATTAAAACTAGCATATGAAATGTTAATACTTTAACCATAAACCATGAATGGTATAAAAAAACACATCCATAGTCCAACATATCATAAAAGCTTCAATACAATATGGAATATTTTTATCTTAATACATCAACTTCAAACAAATGTAAAATCCATTAAAGGATGTTGACATAGAAGAAATCAAGACTATTAGAGAGAAATATATCTTTCTATTTTGAAATCATTAAAAAGTCACATAATTATAAAATAAAACATTTATTTTGAAAATATTCCTATAAACTAGTATGGGATTCTTTGACGATGTTATAATGGTTGACAATATCCGCACCCAACGTATTTGTTAAAAAATATTCTTACCATAACTCGTCAAGAAGGTCATAATGTACATTGTTTGGAAAACTACAGAACGATTCCTTTAAAAACAATTTATAAAAAGTAAAACAAGGCTATAAATTACATTAAACCATATGATAGGAAATAGTAAAAGTGTTTTGAAATACATTTTCAAGAAACATGGATGTAGATGATAAAGAAGACCCAGTAGATACTTTCATATTAACAACCTCAGATTATAAATATATTGTAAAATTAACCCTTTACCTTGTACTTTTCTTTGGTCAAGGGTAAGTTAACCACCTATATAATGGTGAAATCATTGTTATTAAATTATATAAGAACCACATATATTAATATGATATCATATATGATCTTTTAATATTGTTTTTTTAATAATATTTTTGTAGTATCATTATTTTACGTGTTAAGTGATTCTTATTCCTTTATATGTTTTGGTACACAAGTCACATTTGTCATGGATAGGATGTATTTGATTCGTATACAAAATGATATTAAGTTATTAAAAAATATTTTTAATCATCAAATGAAAATTAATCATGAATGGTTACGATGGGGAATGAATCTCATTATGTTCATAGGGACTGTATTCCGTACGTATGCACGAGCAACAATACCATTCTATTGATGGTGGAATGGTATGAAATTTGATGGTATATCATATATATATATATATATATATAATAATTAACATATTATATTTGTTATTTACATCAATTATACTCATTATTATACACATCCAAACAGTGAAGTGTTGACTGAAAAACTACACAACGACGTGGAGACGGTAAGTTGTATGTACACACGTATTGTGACTTTGTCATTTATAGGATGGATAGAAAAATGAATATGTTTTTACCATATATATAATGACATAAAAGTATTAATAAGGTATTGTAGTCATTATTTTGGTATGCAAACAACAAATAAAGAGGAAGTGGAAGAAGAAAAGAACATTGAAAGAGGTGATGATATTATTACCTCTTCTTGGGGTGCTTTCTTCTAATTGGATCAAAAGAGGTCCTTTTGTTTGCATTATGATCAGTGAAAAGCATCTAGGTTTAATTTAGGGTAGTTGGGAGGATATTTGAGAAGGGTTTGTCTATGAAAAATGGCTTTGGATGTGTGATTTTTAGAGAATGCGAAGTACCCTTTTATAAGAGAGGTGAGGGTCAGCTTAGGAAAACCTTGAAATATTATTTTATTATAAAAACATTTTCGATTTATAATGACTCAAAAATGGATTTATTTCGAGTATAATGTGAGTATGGGACTAAATCCTCGATAAAATAGGTTTTAGACAGGTTTAGGTCACCATATTAACCTAGTCTTTATGGTTTAACTCTTGGATAAATAGTTTTAACATTTACCATGTCTCCTTGTATTTTAATATTATATGGTTAATAAGATTACTATAAAAATACAATAGGAAACCAAGTGGTTAATTATTGATATATCTAATTTTATCTATGTCCTTTTCCTGAACCTTAGATTTTTGGAAACATTATATCAACTAATAAAATAGTATTTGTTATAAAAACACAATTAGGTCACTTTTAACACTACTTTGTATTTTGTTTTTGTGAAAGTCATAAAAACATAATCACTTCAAAAAAAATTATTTAATCAACCCTATCATGTCATATTAACCAATAAATTTATTTTAATTCATCAAAAGTTGTAATTTACCTTTATTTTGATATTTATAATATCAATTTTTATAATCTTTCAATAATAAGGTAATTACTACATCATCATTGTGTCATATATAAATTTAATTATTTAACGTCTAAAAATTATAAATAAAATACCATTATGTAGGAATTATTTTTATATTTCTAATGATTATTAATAATATAATTTATCTTTTGTATAACCTTATATTAAAAATGTTTTAGTTATTAAATATTGATATTAAAACTTTTAACTCTTCTTTAAATAAAATAATAATAAATGTCCTAATCCGATCCAACAAGACCAAAAGGTTCATATTTTATTCCTAAGGTTTATTTCCTTTGAAATAAACTTATCCAATAGAATTAAGACATGTGTTAGGGTAATTATAATAACATATTTACCTTTAATTACTCTATTTACTTTTAACCGCGGTAAATAAAAGTCAAAAGTTACTATTCGCCGAAAATTATTTTCATCTTATTGAACCAAATTTTACATACTGATGTCAACTGTGTATCTCAAATTTTTTAAATTAAATTCATAGATTTGGTGAAATTATGTTTTATGCAAATTTGATAACGTTTTTATAAGGTGGGTAAAAGACGGTAAAAAGATCAATAAAATTTTTGACATCTAATTATATTATAAAATGACTCTAATGAATTACATTGAGCTAATATATGTCTTATGTATCTATTTTGACATAAAATAAATTTAAATAAAATAAATAATTATTTAAAAAAAAGGCGGTTTTAATCAATAACGTAGTGTTTTCACTATTCATCAAAAATTGAAAGTCTACAGAAAAATAACAAAAATTCACCCAAAACTAATTTTGATATTCCAAATCCACGAATGAAGTAAAATTGGAAAAATAAAATTTATAAAATTTCAAAAATTGGGTATTACTCTTCATAACATCTAGTTTGATTAGTCGTAGTGTGCTAGAACTCAATGTAGCATACAACGCAAGCTCTTGCTTTATTCAAAGGGAAATATATCGTGGAAGTTTGGGGTGTTGCATTTTATGACTATATGAGGAAGTGAGTAAAGATTTAAAACTCTTAAAATGTTTTAAATGATCAAATTATTATTTAACTAGTCAAAATATATACTCAAAAATACTATTATGAATTTATTTAGTATATGTTTAAAATTTTTCTAACTTAAGTAATATTTTCCTATAAAGGAATTATTTTTTGGTCATTTCATTTAAGAATATATTATTTTGGTAAAACTTGTTCCTGGATTTATTTGGAAGATTTTTTTAATATTTTAACAATATATCAATTTATATAATTAAAATAAAATATATTAATAGATTTATCCATCACCTATATTTTATGCTTAAAAATAATCATTTTCTAAAAAAATGATGTTTACAGGTTACATGCGCAATGTTAAAATTAATTTTTATTGAACGTAGAAATTTTATTTCATTAAATATATCTCATATTTTCAATCATTATTCAAAAATTAAATGATAACAAATATTTTTTATGAATTAAATTTAAATTACATAGGTAAACAATTAGTTACTATGGTAAACCCAAAAAAAGGTAAATGTGAAAATTCTATGATTAAAGGATAGAATAAAATGTTTTAAAAATAATGGTTTATGTGTTCTCAAACTTATTTCATCCAACACTCCATTATTTTTTATTTTTTATTCTATTTGACATTTCAAACATTTTCTCCCTTTATATTAAGTTAAAATATTATAAACATTATCATTCTCAATAATTACACAAGGAACCTACCACCACCCCTTCAAGACCACTACCAAATTTCGGTTTCCACTTTTAAAATTTGACCTATTTCCATTCCTAAAAACCACATATTACATGCATAAGAATCTAGAGAAAATAATTTTTCCAATTTCCTCCATTTCCAAGGATTTCTCTAAGTGAAAGCACTAGTCTTCAATTTATGTACTAATTTTCCCTAACTTACTTTATTTTCTATGTTACATTACAAAAATAATTTTCACATTCCTATATAATAATAATGATTTTGTTCAAATAATTTCTTTTATTGTTAAAATGGTATAGTTATTGAACTCCTTTCCCCTTATACACTAACAAAAAAACTTCATTTTTGCATTTGTGGAATACCACCTCTACTGTGTTGCCTCTCTCTTTTGTCTTCTTCGTTGATTATTATATATTAAAATGTCATAAATTAAGAATCAAATCATTAAAAATTTAAAAATATTAATATTATTTTTTTTTTGAAAATATTATTCTAAAAATAAACATATTGTCTTTATATTGATAAATACCATGAGGAGGGGGTGTGAATCGGGGTATGAAGGATAAAGAACATTCTCCTTTATGGGTCTTATTTTTTTTGTAAACAACTCATTTTATCTCTCTTTACAATAAAAATGAATTAATATAAACTATAAAAAGAAAATAAATAAAGATTATACTTGGTTCACCCTCATCGGGGTACATTAAAGGAGCATACAAAAGTTATGTGCTCATGTACCAAATCCACTATAGATTGCTATTATACCAATTTTCCCAAGATGACTCATCTTCGCTATAAATTTACAACCATTCATAATTTCAAAGATCACTAATATCAATATATTAAAATGATTGTACTAAACCTCTATTAAAATATTGTGATGATCATCTATGAGTTGGTTCACACTTGAATGAGTGTGAATTTATACTCCATATTATTGAAGAAATAAAAATAACCTTCGAACATAAAGTTTTTTCTATAATCTAGTAACAAATATTATATTATGTGATCACATAAATCAGTTTGTCAGATTCTATGATCTTAACCACAATTTTTATTCTCACTTCATGATGTTTCATCATGTGATCCAAAACAGGTCTACATATACCTGAATATTTGAGCGCACAACTCCACTCTTGATGTCGTAACCAATCCTCAGTTCGTACAACCCTCTAACATGTGTTCTATTGTGAAACCTCCTTCACTTGACATGTATATATTGTGAATTTTCACTTATGGGACATTGATATTATAAAAACATTTTCCTTATGAGAAATATGTTATGTTCTTCTACTTATGCCACATCAATTTCATAACTTACCATTCTCCCTTATCTCTGTACATTGTTTTGGATCAAAACATTTAAGTGCACTCTTACCTTATAATGATTAGTTAACCAAGTATATATATGAAAACATCCACCACCTTGACTCTTTTAGTCATTATCATCCATTATTACACTGAACTAAACTTCCACACTTTACCTGATCCTAGTCGTGTGACATCAGTAACAACACTCATGAATCCAACTCTCATGGTCACTTGGCTTCATGTAACTCCATCACCTTCGACCAATCACATTACTATCCTCACAAGACCACCTTAAAAAAATTTCCATCACATGACCTTTATATAATGACCTCTCCAGGCTCCCTAAATCAGGATACAACCACTCATCACTTGATTCCAAGTTATAAAAGGACATCTCAAACCCAACTAATGATTCTTTAATCATGTGATTACTTTATACAGTCATGTGATATCCTTTGTTTCATGTGATCATGAAATCAATCACATATGATGATTGATAATCAATGCATACTTATGCATTATGTTAATCCTACAATGGTTTATGTGATCTCTTAATTAAATCCCACCTAGTTGGTCAAATAATTGCTTAGGACTTATTCACTAAACCAATTTATTTTCCATTTTATCACCTAATCTCATAACCACTTCACACATCCATTTTCAAAAAATAGTTTTAACAACATTAAACCATTTCAATAGACATTAATACCCAAAAATACCATCAAGAGGGATTATTTACAACAATCCCACGTTCGGTCTATGAAAAACACATCAAAATATCAAACAAATCAAAAAAATAAAATGAGGCACATTTCAATCCATTTTCATTATGAAAACCAAGATAGTGATGGATAACATGATTAACATGTACTCTATGTCCACATGATTCAATATCTATGTGAGAAAAAAGGTCATATAGAAAAATTCATTGATGAATCACTTCACTCTTGATCCCACCTATTAAAACAATCTCGATACCAAATGATAAAACAGTCATAAACTTTGAGATTACTTCTCAAACTACACAGTTAAATTTATAGAATGATGATTCCAAAATATATAAAATCATGATATGTATTCAATGAATTAATAGATTAAGAATACCCATATTTAAAACTATCCCAACATCTCTACTAAACCTATCAAATTTTCCTCTATAATAAAAACAAATTCACCATCATTGAAAATAATTCCAAATTTTAGTCTATTCCACAGTAAAATAAGGTAAAGTACACATAGAAACATAGAGTACAAAATATACCATAACATGAGGAGATGAATTCCCACATTCACACTTTTCATGTTTGGGTAGTTGACAAAAAATGAATTGCGAGTCAATTTTTTTCACAAAGTTTATTCAATAAGTACATTATCATCATGTTTGTAATGTTCAGTTAATTAGGAACATACCTAATTATCATAAAACCATGTTCCATTTTCTCCTTGATATCAAAAAACATTATTTTAATTTGTTTTGTGCATGAGTGATGGAAATAATATTTTCTTAGATTTATGACACTTGAATTTTCATAATTAATTATAATTAGAGAATGCATTCAAACTCTCAAATATTCAAGTTGATGATTCATACATAGTAAAATATTAAGATATTGAGTATTTATAATATATCTATATTCTATGACACTTAATTAAATATAATCTTGTTTCTCTCTTATCCAAAATATACATAGTATGATAAAAAATAATTAAAACTATTATTATTGGATTTCTCTAACCTATTAAACCTGCCTCATCTACATCTATATAACCCAATAAATCATTAGGAGATTTTCTATTGTGGAATATCTAAAATCTACCATGACATTAGTTTAATAAATTTTTATCTATCACTATATGAAAGTGAATTTCCATGGGGTTACGTTGAAATTATAAACCCTGACATGTGGGGAAAACAATACCAGACCATGTTGTTCTTAAGTAAAATAGTCTACAAATGATCTATCTATATTATATGATGTTGAATAATTTTGATTCAATATTTATGAAATATATATTAGGAGAAAAATATGAAATGAACATTGAAACCATGAAAAATATTGTATTAGTGGATGCAGGTTTCCCCTAAATAAAATAGTGTTATATATCTGTTTCACCTAGTTTAATGGGTTTAGTTTGAAAAATTAGTCATTTGACCAATTGGTTCTAATTTATTTGTTTAAAAAATTTACCTAACCTTTTATATCCCTTATCCTTGTAATAATTCATGTTTATTTATTAAAATATCATGTTTTATCTATAATCATATGGAATATCACTCAAATTTTCTCAAATATATGATTTTTCTTAATAGAAAGAATGAAAAAAATCACTGCAACCCCCAATTCTTCCTAGACTAGTGATCAGAGACCTATAATCATCATCATACTAATGTACTACTAATGATCACAACAAATATAGAGATCCCAATTCTCTTGTGTGTGAAATCCAATGAGAAATGAAAGATGAAATAAAAATGATCATTAATGAGGAAACCTCATAATAAAAAAAATTATTTGAATAAATCTAGATACAATTCAAAGAGATATTCCATTGTTTTTTAGAATTAAATAATAGTGGAATAAGGGGATTCTCCTTGGTTCAACCACAAATGGATTAATATTCCATCATGAAAGAATTACAAAAAAATTAAATAAGAATAAAATAGTAGATAATGGAGACATCCCATTTCTCTAGTGAATATTTGATCTCTTTAAAGAAAATACTCCCGGTTAACCCATATTTATTGCCACATGATAAAAATTATTTATTTCTTCATCCTCAAATATTTTTGGTACCTTAAAAAATATTATTCAATTTCAGTGTTGAGGTTAATTGAATTTTTACTCTGATCCCAGACATATGTCCCGTTCAAGGGTTGTAATGTCTAAGATAGGCAGAAGTAATTCCCAATCCTCACACAATAAATCTTCATATCATTTAAGGTTGAATCATAGGTGCAACATTATAGTGTCATTTGGGTTCAGTGTATATTTAATTCTATTTGGAAGAGGAAGATGATTTGTGTATTTTAGACATAGGCATGGATTTTGGTCCTTGGAAAGTGGGAATGTGTGTAATTGTGATTTAAATCTTTTGGTATTGATTGGGGGTTCTTAATGTAGTCTCTATTCACATAAAATTATAATTCAAATGTTCATGACCATAAAACCATATTTGACCACACACTCAAATTGTTGTAGAATAATTTCTTTAAGATCAGCCTCAGTGTATCTTGGCCTTTGGTGGTTCTTATTTTACTTGGTCGAGCTCCTTTGTTATATGCTCCAGTGATATTAGTTAATGTCACAAAAAACTAAAGAGGGGCTGGTTATCATCAATCATTGGATTTGAGTACATCAACATGACTTAGTTAGGGATTGTTCATTTGCAGTTGAAACACTAGTTTGGATGTGATGCTTAGAACTCCTTTGGGTTTTAAAAAATTCAATCTTTGGTCTTATTATATTTCAATTTATTCATCAATTGTTACTAAAACTCAAGTTCATCACATGTAAACTTGTATCTAATTATCAGATAAAGATAAACACCTGGTTTGTGCTAATATGAAAACATGCTATATTAGTGATATGGAATAAGGAAAATCCCTCTCATCATATGCAAAAACCTATAAAAAACAAAAAATCCAGCAAGAAGATGTATTCCCATTGATATATTCATCATTCTTAGATCTATACCTCATATGTGTTAAACAAATAATATTATATTCATCAATTTCGAGTGATGAATTGGATACCATGATCAACTTCCATCGATGGTCCCATCTCTATTAATATGAGCTTGAGATGACCTTAAAATCCAATATTATTATCATAATAGTACAGATGTGGTACCACAAACCATTGAATAATCTTCATTAGTAAATTTGGGTGGCTGTTTATAGACTTATAAGTTGATGAATATGGTGGTTTTATTTAGGGCTATAATTTTTGAACTCAATATGATTTGATTCAAACTTCCTAGTTTATCATTCAAAAATATATCAGCATCATTTCCATATTCAGGTGACCATGTCACCAGTTTCCAAACTAAATGTATTCAGGTTCCATCATATGATCTCCTTCAGTTTTATTGGAAAGAACTTATATTTCATGGGGATTCTACAAGGATCCATGATTCCTGGAACCCAGATGGATTTATTGTATATATTGTATAGTTAAAGGGTCATGAAATATGGTTTTGTGTTTTGTAGTTGTAGACAACCATAAACGTAGGTCTTAGAGGATTTTTGGAAATTGTTTCATGGTTATAGGGTCTTTATGATAGTATTGGTTACCTCATGATTGATATTTTTTCTCAAGGTTGTATATTTTTTTATTATTAAAATAGTATGATGATGTGTGTAGTAATAGTGAAATAATAATAGAACACCGGAATGTTTATTGGCTTATATTTTTATTGAATGGTTTAATATTTTTCATGGTTTTAGGGGAAAGGCATGGTCAAAGGTCCATGATCATATACCCCCACTTGGATGTAGCTTCATTTAAAAATTTCTATCCTATATGGTGAATTTTTTACTGAATTATTTTTCAAAAAAAATGAATTAAGATAAATTTCATTAAAGACTTTGTTTAAATCATAATTAATTTTCAGTATGTAATAAAAATTTAAATTTAAAAATACAAATTGATGTTTTAAAATTCATAGTTCTCAATAAATTTCAAATTTTATTATATAAATCAATTTATTGTTTTTGTTTAATTAAAGAAGAATTAAATAATTTAAATCATAATTAAATCAATTTATGGATGTTAATTCAAGATTAATTTCGAAAATTAAAGGTGAGGAGTAAATTTAAAAAACAAAGGTATGTCTTCTCACTATAATTACAATATGGAATTAAACATTAAAAACTTTATTTATGGAATGATAAAATTCAATTTCAAACACAAAAAATTATGAAAATATATCAATTATGTATTATTTTTAGGGGAATTGAGGGGAATTTTCAATGAATAATAGTCAATTATTTTTTGAGAATTTAAACACTTATCAGTCATCCCTTAACAATTTCATCTGAGAAACAAATGCATTTTTCATCTCCTTGGAATTAACTATTTGAGTTTTTCTCATAACCTACATGGAATATTTATAACAAAAAATAAATATTTCATTCCCTCCATAGGTTAATTATAAACCAATAATTTGGGTAAAGTCACCAATCATTGACATGTTTAACCCACATTTCATGAATTCTGTAAATTATTTTCATTTCTCTTTATTTGATCCACTAATAATAATTCCATCAACACACACCCGAACCCCCACACTTCAATTACTCTTGTTAATAACTTGGAGGTTGTAATCAACCCCATCATGTTGGAAATTGGTCTTGTATAAATAATAATCAAGTCTTTACGACCATGATCATGGTGCCTACTTCAACCCATAGAGTTGATTCTACAACCGAAAAACATTGTTTGCATCTTTAGAATAAAACCATCAGGTTATTTTATGGACACATATTCCTCTATAAATACATTAAAGAACATATTTTACATCCATGTGAAAAATTTAAATAATTATTTCCTCTATTATTTATAATAATAATTTACTTGTATCCATTCTGGTGACAGATGAAAATGTTCCAACGACATTGATTCCCTCACGATGGGAGTATACCTTTCACAAAATTCATTTATTTCAAATAATAATTCCATATTCATTTATTTTTTTATAGATAACATATTTGGACCTGATGAAAAAATTATCTTTTAGTCTTGAAAAAATATCCAATTGTTTATTCGTTTAGATTTGTTCAATTTCTCCACTCATCACCTAAACCCAATTTTAATCAATTTCAGATTATTCAAAATATAATTTTATACTCTTGATAAGAAATATTTTTGATATAGAGACTTCATCCTCCTCATTTTCCCTAGCACGAACTCATCATCAATGATATTGTTGGACCCATTGTGAGATAGTAGTTTTAATAATCTCAACTCATACCAATTTAAAAATCATGATATTTCACATATTATGTTATAACTACTGTTAATCATTTCAACAAATATTTGTAAATGAAATAGTAATATCACATGGTATAATAACTTTCTATAAGTCAATAAATCTTGGATATTTATGTTTAAATATATTTACAAGTGTATATTTAAATGGAATTATGAATATCACTTAAATTGGTATTATTCTGTTTAAGAAAGAAACTTTTTATGTTTCTCAATATCATTGAACCTGATTGGTTTAAGGAGTCACCAACGGATCACTCACCGATGAGAACTCACCGATCGAAGAAGATGATGATGCAAAATTCACAAATAGAACATTCAACACACTGATGGATAAGTCCTCGATGATTGGACACACCATTAGTTCAATGGACTCACTGATGAATGACTCATCGATGGGTGATGCTCAGTTAGTTAAAAGGACTCACTGATGGATGATTCACCAATGGGTGACACACTGACAGTTCTAAATGAGCCACCAATGACAACTCACTAATTCCTAGACAGACTGAAAGTAAAAATGACTCATCGATTCTTAGAGTCACTGATACCAATGTAAAGGACTCACTGATACAGAGAGTCAGCAATGCTGATAGACCGATGTTGACTCATCAATACTTATGACTCACTGATATTTATAAAAAGTATTTTTATTTTATTAATTAAAATTTATACCTAATGATAATATATACAAAAAATTATTCTTTCTGACATTATTAAATGTTTTCTATAGGATATGGAGAGGAAAGTACGAGGTTCATGAATGTGGGGAGATCATTATGTATGTTGGACCTCGACATATAAAATAATTACAAGATGAATCATTCAAATGGGGGGGGGGTAGTAACTAAAGTTAGTGAACAAGTGGAGAATAACAACTACAAATATCGAGCATTCATCCAAAAAATCCAAGAATATAAAAGGGCGAACATATGGGGAGATCAATAAGATATGAAAAACCGGGTGATCTACCCAGAACGTCATTCGAACAAGAACTTGAACATCTCTTTCTCTTTGAATCCAAAACAGAGAGGCTATGAAACTCTATTTTGGAGTCAACTTCTAGAAGAGGACTCAAACTTCAATTCCACTACATCAACCGAGTCTAGAGGTTCACTGCACAATAAACAGAGCCTTCTAAACCAAACTCTATATCGTTGACTCTGTTATGTTCATTTTTTTACATTTTTGAGGAGTGTGTGTATATGTTTGTAACACACACTTGCTTATGTGCATCACTAGAGGATACTTAATATCCTCTATCCCAATCTTTATTTATCTATTTGTATTCCACATAAATCTATGCAAGAGGCCGTCTGTGACCATTTTGTTGTCTTTCCCATGAAGAACTATGGTAGAGGTCAAGTGTGACCTAGACAGCCTTGTGTGCTATTGTGAACCACGATCTAGGGTGTGGTCAAACATGTTTATTAATTTAAACTTATTGGTTTTAGGTGATCACCAAGTGGAGAGGGTTATGTCTCGGCTTTAGAATGAACCACTTCTTTTAATTTCTTCTGTGTCTATTTTTATTTTCTTTTATGTTGTTTTATAACAAAATTTATCCAAGTCATACTCTAATAGATAGTTCAGAAAGATTATATAACATTTTTGAATCAATATATTAGTTTCTAAAGTTATATTCATCTTTAGATTAGTATAGATGATAAATAATAAATCTCTAGATAAATTAATTGAATATTCAGGACACTTATAAATTCAATAGAAACTAAATTAGATTATATTTTTAATTGGGTGAAATTTTCAAAAAACCAATTCTTAAAATAAATTTTTATAGATACTCAATTCACCCGAATCATGAGTACTCTTCTGTGACCAAGCATTTGGTATCATAGGATTTTTGGAATTTTTTGGTTTTCAAAGATGTTTCAAACGTTTTCTATTGTGATTGTAGTTATATTTCAATGATCTTAAAATTTATGTTATTTCCAAATTTTTATACCTTTGAAATCTTTTCCAAAATTATATTATGGAAAATAGATTAGAAGGAGATAATACAAATAGGACATATTTTTTAGTGGAAGAAATTATTCTCAGTGGAAGCATAAAATGAAAATACATTTAGAATTCCTGAGGTTTGAAAGCCGGACTACTATAGAAAGTACATATGAAATCTCTAAAACAAATAGAGACACGTGGGATGAATGTACCAATACTGCCTATAAAACAATTAATGCAATGAATTATTTATACTGTGCACAAGGAGATGAAGAATTTAATATCATTTCAGCTTGTAAAACTGCTCATGATATTTTTGACACTTTGTGTGTTTCCCATGGGGGAACATCTAATATGAAATAGATGAGATTAAATACTTATACTATTAAATGTAAAAAAATTTATATTGAAGCCAGCTGAATCTATTTTTTATATGTACCTCAATTTCAATGAAATTATGAACACCATGATTTCTTTTGGAAGAGTTTTCATAGAAAAGGAACAAATCATGACAATTCTATGATTCTTACTGGAGGTATGGAGAGCGAAATCAGTATTAATAATAGAATCATGAAACAATGATAAGATGCTAGTGAAGGAACTCATTGGAAAATGAATGATGTATGGAGAGGAAATAAAGGTCAATCAGGAGGAGAAAAATACAAAGTGAAAATCTATAGCCATTATGACTACCACCTCTCAGAGAAAAGACAAAGAGAATGTTCAAGCTGTTGTTGAGAGAATAATTAGTGAAGAATCAGCTTCAAAAGGTGATGAAGAAATGGACCCATGGACCAAGAGATTTAGAAAAATTCATAGAAAGAAAAATTTCTTCAAGAAGCCAAACTGTAAGAAAAATATGAAAATAAAGGGAATTGAAAAACGGTTTGGAAGAACCCCGAGAAATCAGAAGAAATAGTTTTCTATGAATGAAAAATGAGAGGGTGTGTCAAAGCTGACTTTCCTAAATTAAAGTATAAAAAGTGGTGTGAGTATAAAGATATAAAATATAAGAAAGTAATGAAAACCATGTTGAGTGCATCCGTCAAAAGATATAGTGAATCTTCTTCCTCTCAGAATGAGAAAGAAGATATGGAATCATGTTATTTATGAAAATTACCTCATAAGAAATCTTTAATTCTCACGTACCTAATGACTATTATTCTGAAAATGAAAGTGAGTCGAAGAATATGACCAGTGATGAACTATTTGAATATTTCCACATACTAGAAGAAAAATCTAAGGAACTAAAGGATAAATATAAAACATTAAAGAAACGATGTGCTATTAAAGTATCTATTAAGTTTGAACATACTAATGAATAGGAAAATAATGCGAACGTGCTCATGGAAAACAATGAGTTAAAAATGTCTAATGTTCTATTGAAGAAGGATCTGGAAAAGTTTACCAATGGTAAAAACACTCATAATAAAATTCTTGGTTAACATATATCTCTTATGTACACTTATAGTATTGGATATCATCCTAAATAGAGAAACCTATCTTAATCACATTTTATAACTAAATATGAAAAATCTGTTCTTCTCCCACAAAACAAAATTTTTACAGCAAGTTTAAGTTCAAAAAAAATATTTTACTACATCAAGTTTTTCAATAAAAAATAAAGTTTATTTTTCAAATACATTACATCCTACATATAGGTAACCCATAATTCAATTTTGGGTTCCTAAATCCTTTATTAATATTATTTTTAGACCCATAAAAATATGGGTTCCAGAATCATTTCGTGGATGAATTGTTTTGTAGGTAAATTGTCTAAAGATTTCCTACAGAAATATTTGGTTTCGGGGAAGTTTATAATCAAGACACATGATAGAAGATTACTCAAACTTCCATAATCACATTAAGATTAATGGGGGACATTTCACATTGGGTGACAATCGTGAAGGAGAAATCATCATCTTAGGATAGATTAGTAATCGTAACTCTATTTCAATTTCCAAAGTACTTTATGTGGATGGACAATAATATAAATTGCTCTGCATGTCATAATCGTGTGATGATGGATTTAATGAAAAATTTAAAAATGATCCATTTCATGTTTTTTATGCCAAAAATAACTTAGTATTTATTGGTCTGAGAACTGATAATGCTTTTGCTGTAAATCTAGACACACTAGTATCATAAAATGTTTTCTTCCTAGTGCCTTTCACAAAGATTCTTGGATCAGGCATAGAATACTAGGACATTGTAATATACACATCCTTAAGAAATTAACCAGTGAAGGTTTACTTAAAGACATTCCGAAACTAGAGTTTATAGAGAATAGAGTGTGAAATCCTTATCTAAAAGGAAAGAAACACAAAATCTCATTGAAACCAGACAATAAAGTCGCATCTTCTTGACCTCTCATGTTGGTTCATTTGGACATGTTTGAACCATCTAGAGTTTCAACTCTCAATGGGAATCACTATTTTTATGTTCATATATATGACTTTTATATGTATACTTGGACCTTTTTCTTCCCTCACAAATATGAAGCTTTCTCTCATTTTACCAAGTATTCTAGGACTGTAGAAAATATCAGCCAACTAAAAATTAAATCCTTAATAAATGAAAATGGATGTGAGTTTAAAAATCAATACTTGGAATCTTTTTTCTCACAAAAAGGATAGAGGAATAACTTCTCTTCCCCTAGGACACCATAATAGAATGGTGTAGTAGAAAGAAGAAATAGAACCCTACATGAAATTTCCCAAACTATGCTCAATAAAAAAGACCTACCGATTTATTTTTGGGATGAAGACATTAATACATATTTTTATATAATAAATAGAGTCTTAATCATAACTATCCATAAAAAAATATTTATGAGTTTTGGAATAATAAGAAACCAAAGGTAAATTATTTTAAAGTGTTTAGATATAATGTTCATATTCTTAATACTAAAGATAATCTAGATAATTTGGTCTCTAAAAGAGATGAGGGAATATTCCTTTTTAAATTCATCATTAATCAAACCATATTGAGTCATTAACAAAAGAATAAAATGTTTGGAGGAATCTGTACATGTAATGTTTGATGAAACCGATCCACATGAACCGAAAACCTCACATGGGAATCTTTAAGAGGATATGTCTAATCTGGACATTAATGCTAAACCTTCAAACCATCCTATAAAAGAATCCGTTAAAACATCTAGATCTAAAAACTCTCTATATTCTACCAAAAATGTCCCAGAACCAAGTGATGAACCTGAAAAAACTAGCCCTACTTTTTCGAGACCAACTTGATCCCTTAAAAAACACCACATTGAAGTTTTATTTAGAGATTTAAATCGTGGAACAGAAACTAGAGCTTAATTGAGAATTCTAGTTGATCCATAAAAGTAATTGTCACAACATGAACCTAAACATTTCAATGACGCAATCAATGAAGAATTTTGGGTGATGGTTATACAAGAATAACATAATGATTTTGAGAGAAATAAACTCTGGAATCTTGTTGGTAGACAAAAAGATACCTTAAACATAGTAACTAAATGGGTGTTTTGGAATAAAGTAGATAAACCTGGAAATATAGTTAGAAACAAAGCAATATTGGTTGCACAAGGCTATAATGAAGAAGAAGGAATTGCTTATGAGGAGACATTTTCACTAGTATCTAGTCTTGAAGCTATTTGAATCGTACTTTCCTATGAAACACACTTGGATATTAAACTTTATAAAATGGGTGTAAAAAGTGCATTCTTAAATGGTTATATAATTGAGGGTTGTTTTTTTTGAACAACCACCAGCTTTTACAAATCCACATTTTCTAAAATATTTTTTCAAATTAACTAATGCATTATATGGGTTGAAAGAAGCTCCAAGAGCATGGTATGATAGGTTAACTGACATTTTAATTTTCAACTGTTTTACAAAATGAGTAGTAGATCCAACATAATTTATAAAAATAATTCATAAATATGTTTATATAGATCAAATATATATATATTATATTATATTTGGTTCTTCTAAAAAAATTTATGAAATAAATTTTAAAAAATGATTCAATTTTAGTTTGAAATGAGTTTGATTAGTGAAATTAAATATTTTCTTGTATTTTGAATATTTCATAACAAAGATGGTATTATTTTAAATAAAGGTTAATATGGGAAATATCTATTGAAAATATATGGCATTGATGACCTTAATTGTAGTGAAACTCCTATGAGTTTTACATGTAAGTTGGATCTTGTGGATAATGGGAAATCTGTTGATCAAACCACATACAGAGGAATGACTGGGAGTTTGATTTACTTAACTGCTAGTAGTCCAGATATCATGTTCAGTGTGTTTATGTTGGAAAAATTTCATGAAAACCCAAAAGAGACACATTTAAATTTTGTTAAAGGAGTTTTCAATTACCTTAAATATAAACCTAATATTGGACTACTCTACCCTAGAGGATAACCTTTTGATATGGTTAGCTATTCTGATGCTGACTTTGGTGGATGTATGTTAGATAGAAAAATAACCTCTACAACATTCCACTTTTTGGGAATGTCTATAATCTTATTGTGTTTTAAAAATCAATTTTTTTTCATTTTCAACTAATAGAGTAGAATACCTTAATACTGGTTGTTTTTGTGCACAAATATATTGGATGAAACACATTTTATTAGATTATAGATTTCAATTTATATATATCCCTATAAATTGTGATAATAAAAGTGTTATTAACATTTCTAATAATCATATTTCTAATTCTAGAAGAAAACATATTGATTTAAGAAAAAACTTTTTGAGGGAACACTATCAAAAAGTTAATGTAAATCTTGAATATATTAGGACTAAGCATCATCTTGTTGAAAGTTCAACCTAAACCATAAACTATAAGGGAATGAGATACATTAGAAATTCACTGGAAATGATAAATATATAAAAACTACCTGACCCTGTCCCCATAGAAAAATATGTTCGTCTGTGACATTGATAAGGTGAAACCGATCTAGTGAAAATGATATGATGAAACTGATCAAGTGAAACCAATCAGATGAAACCGATTGAGTAAAAAAGATCGATTAAAACCGATCGTGTGATACCGAACAAGTGAGAACGATACCGTTTGATTGAAACCAATACTGATAAGTTATTTTTGTAAATCTCTCTGTCTAAATATTTTAATTAAAATGACATAGTTTTGTTCTTTTTTATTTTACTGTTATTCTATTTTGTTTTTTTACGATGTACAATCCCTAAATGATAAAATTTATTCAATCCACACTACTTCAATGATATAATCCTTCACTACCCTCACTCTACCATTGAGTCTTCCAACATTTGACTTCCTTCAAACCCGAACTATCAGAATTGAAAGGAAAAAGCGCGTGATGGAAGGACAAGGGAATCTTCGTCGGCCAAGCATTAGAGAGAAGAATCAAGTAGTGCCATAGGCTATGTGAATCTAGGGTTAGGAAGACACATTCTATGTCCAGAGAAATAATTAGCTGGCAAGTTGTTGTTGTTGAGAAAGTTTATCTTGCTAAATGTTTTGGAATCATAAGGGTGGATCAGCTAGTTTGCAGACAATGAGAGACCATTCTATCCCATTTTGGTACACCAATTTTTTCTCAACTTGAATTATTTTCTGAGTGAGAAAAGAAGACTTAGATGAAGTAAGTGTTGAAGGGTATAAAGATTTATTTTTCTTCATAAGAGTAGACTAAATGCATAGAAATTCCGTAGAAGGGTATATTTGCTGACTACCAGGGCAACATTCCACCGACCTCAAATTTCATTTATTATGATATTTTTTGAAGAGTTGACTGTAAATGAGTTTTCAAGTAGGATTAATTCATTAGATTTAAATGGAGAGGCCAGAATTCTCTTCAAATTTATCCAATAACAAATCATCCAAAGGAAAGGATATTTTGCTCCCTTAATGTATCAGGATGTCTCCCAGATTTATTTGTTAAAGAATGAGGTAAATATGAACCTATTCAGGAACCTTATGGTACATATTTGTCATATAATCCCTTATGGTACATATTTTGGATATAATCAAACCCTCTAAAAGGAAAAATATTTATACTCACCAAGGATGATATCTATAATGTTGAAGAAGAAAGGATGTGCAGAGGATTGAGATGAGGTGATCACTAATTGTAGTAGTTTCTTCCTCCATGAAGACATCTGCAAAAGGATGAAGATATTTTGGAACCCATAGAAGAGAATTTGGGTAGAATATGAAGAAAAACTGTATGGGGATTATAATCCTATTTATCGTCCTACTATACCAAGGGATAAAGCTGATCCATGTCTCAAACCTTGTGAGAAGGTTGTAAATTCGGATGAGGAAAAAGCTAAGCCTGAACTTCCAAGAGAAGAAGGGTCTCTTATTGATGATAGGAGTGACCTAGAAATTTCAAAAATCCTTAAATACATGTAATATAGACCTTCCCCTCAACCATTATAATTACCCTCTCAAGAACCTTTGTTGGATGATGATGATGAAGAAGAGACTCTAATCTATGGAGTTGGAGGATATGTGAACATGATTGATGGTGATGATGAGGATGATGATGATGATGATGAGGATGATGAAGGTGATCATGTGAGTGACTCACTGAAATTATGACAAGAATATGTTACTTCGATTGGGGATACTGTGCATATAGATGATTATGAGGCTGGTAGATAGGATGATATTGATCCTGCTGGACATGAAATTGTTAATCATTATGATGGAGATGATGACAATGGTAATTGACATGACCCCCCTAATGATGCTCAAGGTATCATTCAGAAACTTAATGATATTACGGATGGAGGTCAAGTGGAAGATTCAGAAGCTCAAATTGCACCTATGCTACAGAATGAGAAAGAGCCTCATGTTGCTGGAGTGTCTAGAGTGGCAGAAGTTAATGAAAAATCTCATGTTCAAAATGCGCTACTACCTTAGAATGACATTTTAGCAAGACATCAAGAAGAAGAAGAAGAAGAGTAGATTGTACCTGTGACTCAAGGATGATGAGTAATAATTGATACTATGGAGCCTAGATATTGGACCTATTCTGGCTAGTAGATTATAAATATAGGAAATATTCTTTTAGGGTTAGATTATGATTCGATGAGGAGATGGTAGCTCCTCCTTCCCCACAAGCTGATGTGGATCTGATTGCTCCCACTTCACCTATTTTACCTAATGTTTATTAGACTTATGTACCTTAAATGACTAGTGTCTATGTCACCAAGGATAATAATGCACAATTCAAGGCTATTATATGTTAATATGTGACGTCCTATATTATAATAAAAAATGACACTTCTATATCTGGGAGTATTTCAGAGGAATATACTACTAGGATTTTAAGAATAAAAAATCAAGAGATACAGCCGAACCTTATCACTATAGTAGAGACCATAGTGAGGAAAAAATAAATGATTGGAGAATAAGTAAAGTGAATGAAGAGTGAATATGTATCTCTATCCATTGAATTAAGAACCACACATGGTGGGTTTATGGAGGTTCTTAGGAATGTCTTTACATATCTACTATGTATAGATTTGAAAAAGTAGAATGATGATCTTGGAAAAATGATTTCTGGTGCATATAGTTCTAGAGCTACCAGACCCGCTACTGATATGGGGTCCTTTAGGACATTGATGAGAGAAGGGATGAGGTCTATTCAGAATGACTCTAAGACCCTTTCCAAAGTATACATGAATTGTTTCCTTGCTTATAACATGGTGAGATAATGTACAAATGAGGAATCAGTTTCTCAAAAGGAGACCAAAGAAAAAGAGGACAAGTATTTTTCTAAAGTCTACACCAAGTATGATTTGAATAAAAACATTAAGTACTTGGCTGAGAACTTCTGGATTCTACTAGTGATCATGGGCTTCAAAAGGCAAGTGATGTAGTTGAAAAATTTTACCCCCACGTTAGAGAAATTCATTGAGAACATGGAGGACTTTGAAATGGTTATGAAACCTGGTGGTGAAATCATCAATGATTTCATCAATCTTTTGAAGCCCTGCCCGCATTTAAAGTCTGATGATATAGTGGTCCCTACAGTTGCTTCCATCAAACCTGGTTCTCTTTCTTCTACATAGATGATAGTATCTCATACTTTATCTTAGATCAGGATAGTGATCCAAGAGTAGCCTTAATGTCATGTTATCTTTGAGCAAAGTCCAAGACTTACAGCTAATCTTCATACATTCATTGATTTTACTGTTTCTACCATTCGATCAGCCCTTCATACATCCAAAACACCACATAATGAACCCAATATTGACCCTTCAGAAAACATGAATGATCCTTAAAAGACCAAGCCTTAGCTTTGGATCGTCTTTCTTTTATAGGGATCTGTACTTTTATTTTTGATGAGTATATTTTGATGTATTTACACATTGTACCTTAATGAATATCAATTTGACTTCACTATGTTTCAAGTTTCTTTTTTTTCTTTATCCATTATATATAATTTCACCTTTTTTCTAATCCCAAATGGGGGAGAAATATATGGATGGAAATAACTCTTAATCTAATGGAAAGAAACTCAGGTGGAGAAACTCTGGCATAAGAATGATGGCATGTAAATCACCAATATATATATATTATAGGTTTTATATAAATCACTTCTCTGGTCTAATAAAACTTTGTAAGTGGGGGAATGTAAGTGATTTTATATAACTCTCTTGTAATAACCCTCTATATATGCTCGGATACAACTATTGAGGGGGAGCATAAATGGAAAGACCTTATAGTTGTTTTGAAAATTCATGTGCACTGTTGGTAAGATAATTCAAGTAATTGTTATTCCTTAACATCTTTTATAAATCATTGATTCCATGATTTTTGATTATAAAAAGAGGGAGACTATTAAACCCTTTGTGATATAGTTTTTTTTAATAATCACAACTCATATCAATTTACAAATAATGATACGTCACATATTATGTTATAATTATTCTTAATCATGCCAATACATATTTACAAATGAATAAATTTTGTCACAAGGTATAATATATTTCAATAAGTCAATAAATTATCGATATTTATGTTTCAATATATTTACAAGTTTATACTTAAATTCAATTATGAATTTCACGTAATTTGGTATTGTTCTGTATCAGATAGACACTTTGTATGTTTCTCAAAGTCCTTGATAATGATTGGTTTAAGGAGTCAGTGATGGATGACTCATCAATGATGACACAAAAATCAAAGAATTCGCTGATGCGGGACTCACTGATAGAACAAACGACACACTGATGGATAATTCCTCGATGATCGAATACCCTTTACTTCAATGGAATCACGGATGCATGATTCACTGATGGGTGATGCACCATTAGTTCAATGGACTCACTAATGGACGAGTCATCGATGGGTGACACACAAATAGTTCAAAATGTGTCACCAATGATGACTCAACGATGTGTGGACACACCGATCGTAAAAATGAATCATTGATTCTGAGAGTCACCAATATCGATGGAAATGACTCACTAATATAGAGAGTCACCGATTATGATAGACCGATGTTCACTTAATGATAAAAATGACTCACCAATAGTCATAAACAATGTTTTTATTATATTAATTAAAATTTATATCTAACTATCATATTTTAAAAAAAAAATTTTTTATGACATTATTTAATGTTGTCTGTAGGATATTCAGAGGACAGTACTAAGTACATGCACTTGGGGAGATCATTATGTCTATTGGACCTCGATGTATAAAATAATTACAAGCAAGATCCTTAAAATGGGGGGGGGGGTAGTAGCTAAAAAAAGTGAATAGGTGCAGAAGAACACTTGCAACTCTCAACCATATTTCCAAAAAATTCAAAGAAATCCAATAGAGGAAAATACAGGGGGATTAAGAAGTGAAGAGAAACCTGATGATCCACCCTAAACATCTTCCAAACAAGAACCTGAACATCTCTTTCTACTGGAATCCAGAACACATAGGCTATGCCACTTTATTTTGGAGTCAACATCGAGAAGAGGACTCAAACTTCAATTCCACTACATCAACTAAGTTCAGATCTGTACTACACAACACACAGAGCCTTCTAAACCTATCTCTACATCATTAGCTCAATTGTGTTAATTTATTTACATTGATGAGCAGTGTGTGTATGTGTATTTAACACATACTAACTTTTGTTCATAACTAGAGGAAACTTGATATCCTCAATCTCAAAATCTATTTATCTTTTTGTATCCCACATAGAACTATGGAAGTCGTTTTCTTTGAAATGTTTTTTGTTATTCTCATGAAGAAATATGGTAGAGGTCAAGTGTGACCTACACAGCCTCGTGTGCTGTTGTGAACCTTGATCCAGGGTGTGGATTAAACTTCTTTATTAATATAAACTTATTGGTGGTAGGTGATTTTCATGTGGAGTGGGATAAGTCTCATCTTGACACTGAACCTCTTGTTTTAATTTCCATCATGTCTATTGTTATTTTCTTTTACTATGTTTTGTAAAAAAATATTGAAATAAATTCATACTCTAATAGTTAGTTTAGAAAGTTTCTATAATAGTTTTGATCCAGCAGATTAGTTTCAAAGGGTATATTAATCAATATATTATTATAACTGAGATATAATCAATAACTTTAGAAATTAATTTAAAATTCAGAACTCTTATAAATTCACTGCAAACTAAAATAGATTATATTTTTAATTTGGGTAAATTTTCAAAGAACTAATTCTTAACATAAATTTTTATAGATACTTAATTCACCCACTCTTGAGTAATCTACTCCGACAAACATATATTTTTCTTATAAATTTATTCTCTCCTCTTTTGAATTTGTGAGGTATTCATTCCATGTTCTTCTTACTCGTCGTCAATTTCTTATTATGAATCTTATTCTTACACATTCACTACCCCTAAGATACTAACTTCTTTAAAACTATCTTACTAATACTATTCAAGGATTTGTTGATATTTTTCACATTCTCTACCAATACAACATCATTTCTCTCCACAATCTTCCCTAACCTCATATTTATTAATTTATATGATTTTTTTCTTGAGTATCCATGAAATATTCCTTGATATCCATAGGATTAAAAATTAAAATGTTTCTTCTTATTGAGATTAAAACAATATATTCGAAAGAGTCTAATGTATTTCAACAATTGATTCACTCTATACTGTAGATCTTATAATGTCTCCCCATACCTCATACAAAACAAGGATTTATTAAAAATGTAGAATGACGACAATACAATTTCTTCATAAACTTCTCTAATAGGTCTTTCTCAAAAACAATTTCCTTAGCTATGTTTTTATTATCTAGTTTCTCATATCTATGAAACCATTTTATGGATTTGTTCACAACACTAACATTTGGTGTCTTATCACAAGATTATTGATGTAATATTACTCTTGGATGTTAGTAAACTATATACCATTATCAGTTTAAAATTTTATATTTTTTAATATAATAATCATTCCAAATTCCATCCCATATTGTGTTATTAAACATAACACTTCAAACATGTGGGTAATGTTTTGAATACATGTCATGTAGCTACAATGAACAATGAAAATGATATAATATATATTTGCATCAATATATTTCAATGATATATGTTCACACACATCAATAATGACTAGTTCAATCACTCATGATGAAATTCTCTTATCTCCTTGTATGTATTTCAAATGATTTTTCATTATTGCATAGTATCACACGTGTGAGTATGACCATGTGATAACTTTAGTATATCACAAGAATCATAAAAATTCACCATATCTACCAATTATAGTGTGAAAAAATTTAAATGTTTTTGTAAAATAACCAATTTCTTCCTCCTTTGATTGAAATCACGTATCTTATCCTCCACTAAAACAATAGACATTACCCTTCATTCACTTCTCATGCATCAGAATTGTACTATATTTTCCATTGAGGATTCATATATTCTTGATAACTCTTGGTATGTGTCTTAATTCACACAATTGACTAACATTATGAATATTGTTAATCTAACCTTCAAAGACCAAGACATCTTTGCATCTCAAATAAATACCCCCAAACAAGAATTTTCTAATGAAAATAATCTTTAGTCCTTAATCATTCAAAAATTGTATGACACCTTCTTTCCAATACCTGATTATTTTGAGAACATGTTAATTTCCCATCAAGTGCTATGTGAATACACTATCCAGGATCTATACATCAGCGTGATTTAATTATTTTATGGTAATCTATTCAAACCCTTCCTGAACAACTAATTATTTTGTATCCATGTTTTTACTTTATACCTGATGTTAACCGGCAATCTTGATCTTCCTTATAGCATAATGAAATATTTTAATCATTAAATGTTTAAAATTTATTTTTTATAATCAGTTCATTTGATGATCCCTTGGGTTTTTGTGTACAGACACTCTGGGTCAGCTTTGGCACATTCCATTAAATTTTATATATGAAATATCAGGTAATGTGTCTGAATACTCCACACCAAAAATAGTAAACATGAAAATAATTCATGGAATTTTAAACTCAATTTTGATTCCTATATTTCTAATGTTTCCTTTAGTATAAAGTTTATATATAAAATAAATTTTGTGAATATCCCAACATTTCACAAAAATAATACCTAATACAAGATTCATTATTGTGTGTCATTTCTATAGTGCCAGTTGTCACTTGGATTCTCTAAATATTCATCTTATGATTCATACCTAAATCAATCCTCAACCTCAAATCTAATTCCTATGTTCTAGAAGAAATAATAACTACCATATATTTGTGATCACGCCTCATACCATGTATATTACTGTAATAATTCATTTCCATCCCTTGAAAATCCAATGATTGTTTTATTGGAGAATCATAATACAATTTTTATGTTTTTTACACATGTGTTACCTTATTTACTGATTTTATAATTAGGGTTAATATTTTCTCCTGATTTTCTACCAATCCTCATAGGCTAAAAAATTCTTCCTCATTTTTTATGATACATTTTACTATATCCTTCACTATTTTAGTTAATCAATCAATTATCATGGTATGTTCTTAAACTTTATGCTTGTAATCAATGAACATATTTCAGTTCTTTCATGGCTTTTTAGACATTATATTTTCAATATCGTTCATCGATATTAACTTATATTCTTTCTACTACATCATGTAGAGTTTAATTTCATAAACTACACTATTATATTTATTCATTTTGGCTCTACAAATTTCTATATCCATTAGAGAATCATCTAATTAAACCTAGATAATAACTCTTCATTCCACCCCTCCATCACTATTTTCACTAACATCCCTTGTCTGTGAATTTCCTAAATTTGATAACATAACATTTCCTCAGTGATCTTTACAGTATTTAAATTCATATACCTCAGTTTCATCAAAATTGTAATTTTTTAAAGAAGTGTCTTCTTCATCTTGAATAAATTTCACTTAGTAGGGTTCCTTCCTTTCACATTGTTTGATTAATTCTTCATGGGAACATTATTATCTTACTCTTCATCATCTTGAAACTTTTTGGGAAACATAAATGAAAGATAACATACCATTCTCCATCTGAGGCATACGAGTGGATGTTTCCCTCTAAAAATTCCTTTTCCCCAGTGTAGATTTATGGAGAGGAAAGAAATCAACTCATAAAAATCACCTTATTTAGGTCCATCTCGTACAGTGAGCTTCTTCATGGAATTTTATACCACCACTTTAGACATTCCCTATTTGGTAGCCTCATTATCTTAAATTCTCATCCCGTATGAGATAAGAGTACAACGAAATATTTCAAATGAAATATCCATTAGATATTTTTCCTCTAGTATAGAGATTTTTTAATTGAACTTATGTGTTGTTATTCTCAGGATACAACTGGAAATCATTACAATATCATTTATTTATTTGATACTATGCATATCATACTAAAAAAAATTACCCGATTAAAGAATATATCAAAAAAAATTATAGGTTTTATCTTCATGCGATAATACTTATTTAAAAACCTATATTTTATCATCTTATCTTTTTGAATCACTTTCATGTATATTTAGAAAATTTTACCATGTGGAATATAATGACAGAGATAACATCAAATTATTATTGATTTTATCAGAAAACGCTCCCCGTAAATCATTGATTTATTTGGATTCATCATCAAATCCTCTTTGGTATTATTAAGATAAATATTTATTATCCATACTAGCTGAAATAAAAATCATAAAAATATAATCATCCATATATGAAGATAATAAATAGTGACCCATCAATTTTGTCTATAATTAATTTTTTTTATCAATGATCAACATCACTTTGTGATTAAACAATTACAAATCTTATATTGATAGTGGAAAAATAACTTTAATCATTCCTTATGATACTGATTATTTTCCCTAATAGTTTAAATACCATGAGGGGTGAATTAGAGTAATACATATTATTACAATATCCCCTTTCGGGATCTTGTTTCATTGTTAATGAAATATATTTTCTATATCCATACCATTAAAATAAATAAATTAAAATTAAAACACAGAGAAGGAACATAATTTTACTTGGTTCACCATCATTTAGTTAGATCTAATAAAAATACAAATTTTACGTACTGATGTATCAAATCCCCTATAATGAACTATTGTTAAGATGTTTGTAGAAAAGATAGGTTATAATGATTCAAAATTTTGAATATATCCACTCTCTCTCTACTAAAGTGAATTCATTAATCCTCCATTAGAATATTTTTATTACCAACACTAAGTTTATTCACACACAAATTAGGGACACTTTATTATATTTTTTCATCATGTAAATGAAAATAAGATCCACATGTAACTTCTGTTCCCAGAACATGTAACCCTTATTAGCTTAAGAGATCAATTGACACTGAGAATGAGATCACTAGAGCATAACCTCAAGAACATTACTACCAATAATATAGAACACCATTTTACACCAAAGATCTATGCCTATGCAAAAATATCTGATCATATAAATCCACTCTTGATGCCACCATGAATCCTTAACTCACATATCTCTTTCCTATATTTGTGACTAATTTTTTTTATTCACATGAATATATTTCACTTGTCCACTTACATGTATCTGATCACATAATCTCTTTATCTATAAGATAAATCCCTTAGGCAATTATAACTACGTGATTTAGATCATGTAACCACCTCTGCTCCCATTTCTCCAGAGTTTTCTTTGGATCAAAACATTTAATCACACTCCCATACTCTAATGATGAGTTGAAATGGTATTTATAAGAAACAATAATCCACCATAAACAAAATAATCATGACCATCAATCCATTATACTGACATACTATCACACATTATGCCTCATCCGGGCCTTATGGTTTCAGTATTCATACTAGCAGCACCAAATCTCATGATATCTCGACTTCATGTATCTCGATCACCTTCAAAAAATCTCATGACTGTCCTTGAAAACCCACCTTCAGGATATTATACATTGGTTTAACACCATCATATTATCTCTCCTATCTCTCATGATCATGATATCTCAACTCATCTCTTGATTCAGTGCGACTTTTTGACATCTCCCCCTTAACCATGTTTGTTAAATCCCTCAATTTCCTTATAGGTTAGTGTGATCTTCTTAATTTCATGTGATGTTATTAGCAATCATATATTAGGACCACTAATCATTAAAAAAATATTCCCTACTTTACACCTACAATGTTTCATGTGATCTCCTAACTAAAACCTACTCACATTGTTTGAAAACTATTCAGAACATATGCACTAAACCTTGTCCTTAGCTAATTTCTTCTCAAAACACTATACCAATTCCCACATAATTTTTCAACCAAATTTATCAACAAATTACAACCATTTATGTAAAAATAACACCCTAAAACATCCTCAAGATGTATTTTATCTAGACAAACACTTTTAAAATCATAAATATCCATTAATCTGGGATTTTTCATATTTGGGTCTGTGTAGCCACTTACATTAAAAATGATACAAACTATTATCATGAATAACTATGTGAACTTAATTACTGATGATATATGATATAAATGAGTAAATAAATAGTTTATTTATTTTTTGAACTGTAAAATTAATATTAAAATCAATAATTATTATATGACTTTTCATTTGTTAATAATCAATGAAATATGCCTTTCTCAAGTTCCATCTACAAGAACCATAAATAAAAATATCCTATAAGTTACATTCAAAATTTATAAAATATCATGAAATATCTAATATAGTTCCAATAATGATCTCAACATCAAGCTATCTGAACTCATAAACTAGAATTAATAATAATATTATGAAACTAGTTTAAAATGAATCGGATTACTTACAACTGATATTTAACCTAGATAACAACTATCTAATATTCATATAGAGAATAATTATAAAGGATGTTTTTTAAATTTAATATAATAAATAATTTTTTTAAATAGGTTATTTCGATATTTTTTGTATACAAGTGATTCATGTGATTTAGTAGAAGTCATGAATTAAGGTAAGGATATTTTGTCTCAATTACCTTAATATTGAGAATTGTTTTTTGGTTTCTGCATTGAATTTCAATTTAGTAGTGTTTATTCTATGTATTTGATATATTATATCATAAATTATCTTTTATTCACTATACTATAATTTTAGTTTTAATCTATCTTTTTAAATGGGTTTTAATTAAAATGGTACTCAAACCAGAAGGGTTATGTTTCCAATCTTATCTTCATATCAACATTGTTTTTGAAAGAAATTAAATCTTGTAAATTTTTATTCATTATATAACCACACATTCATTTCATTGAATATTCATGGGTTTTTACATGTCCCCTAAAATTTTTATTTTCCCTTTACTCATAATTTACACAATGTGTTTCCTATAATTGAAACTAACACACTCACTTATATTTAGTTGAGAACCACTATTTTCAATGTTCATATTCATTGGATAATTTTCGTAATATTTTTATATATTCCTTAATAATTGTTTAATTTAATTACATAAAAATTTTATTTTTTACATGTTTAAAATAAAATTTTAATTTTTTAACGTTTTCTAAGTGATCAAATAATTCCACTATTTTTTCCTTTTCTATAAAACTTCAGGTATAAATTTTCATTTTTAAAAAAATAAATTTTTTTTATCATTTTTAATGATATATTTCTTCTTAAATAGTTTTTTAAAAAATATCAATAATGTTTCTTATTTCAGATGTAATTTTCCAAAAGCTCTTAAAAAATGATTCCATCTAACCCACCTTCCTTTGACATAATTTATGTCTGATGAAGGATAAAATTAAAATAATACCATCCACTTTATTTATCAAGATGGCTTATGAAAAGTTATTTTTTTTATAATAATAATTAACATTCACTTCCTTTTTCTTTCATAATCATCTACTATGAATATACATAATTTTTCCTAATGAATTTCTTTTTTGAATATTTTTTTCATTTCATTGATTAGAGGGTGTTCATTTAAATTCTATAAATTTATTGACTGAGGAAATTATTGACATAACTATATATCCTTTATCTATATGGAGTAAATACCATATTATATATTTTATTAATTTAATAGTATATACCATTAATGTTACTAAATATCAATTGGTACACATTTATTTTCTATGACTATATAATGTTATGATTATTGATGGGATTATGAAGGTTTTCCCTGAAGAATTTATATTTAAAATGATATTAACCGAATTTTATTTCAATAGGATCCTTAGGATTTGATGATGATTTATTTTATATGGAACACATATTTATAGATTACTATGATTGGGTTGTTATATCTGGTGAAAAACCTTCATATACATAAAACCCATTATTTTGATTATCCTTTTTAGGAGATTTTTTAGGTTGATTGTGGATTTTTTGAGAAATTTTTGGATGTTTTTGGGTGAGTGTACAGTTGGCACATGGTTAGGTAAAACATTTTGGGTTGGAATAGAAACCCATATGCCTTTATGTGAGGATCTGGAAAAGGGATTAGGGTTTGTGAAAATCATAAGGTCACCCCATAAAACTGTGTGATATTGGGTAATGGGGATCACATGGTTGGTTCATGGTCTCAGAATCATGCTTCCAAATAGTGACCTCTTATTCTAGTATCCTAAGAGTTTTTACATCATTAGATAATGGTTTTTCAAACCATGTGGCCAAAATATATTTCAAAACCATCTGGCTGTCTCTAAAATCCTTGTTAGTGTGCATGGTTAGGCACATGATTCCCTCTAACTATACAACCTATCATTGTAGCCCATGTGAAATGTTTTTTAATATGCTCAAACATTTAATTGTGGAACTCAAACACCAGTAGGGACCCCAACACCCTCAAGGTATCACTAAATCCAAAAAGGATAGCCACAAAGATGATCTCAACAGATAACCTCTATATAAGTATATGCCCATACATATAAATTAGTTATCAAATAACTCATCTCAATCATGAGGAAACACAAAGATCATAGGCATAGCTCAACCAGGATTTTATTCATGATGTCAAAACCACGGCTTCTAGAGAACTCCTTCTCTGTCGAGTACAGTGGGCCTACCGCTACAACCAAGCGCGCCCCACTAACCATGGACTACAGTAGTACTCCACATGTCGAGTACGGTGGGCCTAATGCTACAACTATGTGCTTCCCACCATGGGTCTTCCGCTACAACCAATCACTCCCCCTCATAGGCTCCAGATGTACTCTTTCTGTTGAGTACCGCGGGTCTACCGCTACAACCAAGTGCTCCTCCACCGTGGGTCTACCGCTACAACCAAGCGCTCACCCTCATAGCCTCTAGAGGTACTCCTTTTGTTGAGTACCGCGGATCTACCGCTACTACCAAGCGCTCCTCCGCCGTGGGTCTGCCGCTACAACCAAGCGCTCCCCACTGGGCTATCCGAAACACACAGAGTCGATAGATCAGCAGTCATCAAGTCTCAGCCAGCTATTAGGTCTCTACACACTTCTAGCTTGTCACCAGGAGGGTCCGCTCCACGAGCTACTGGTCGATACTCCATGTATCACAAATTTCCACGAAGAAGTATCTCAAAGTACCGCCTCGTCGTAGGTGTCTCAACGCAAGAGACGACGCATCAGTCGGACACCCGGTCTGTGATTTACTATCCTTTTCGTCCCAGGGCTCCAGTTGGTTTCGTGTGCGAACCAACCCAGCTATATCTCGAATGTACCCCGAACACTTATAGGGTATGCTCATAGGGACCGCTTCTCAACGTGATCACCAACGTCGCTGACAGTTTTTCAAACGGACTTTCGGTCTGAAATTTATCAGCTATTTCGTTCGAGGTGCCTGGTTGGATTTCAGGTATAATCCAACCTGGACATTATCCAACTGCATCCAAAACTCAGGCGAAGCATTCCAAAAGTTTATTCTCATCAATAGTAATCCAAAAATGTTGACGGCATGTCAATCCGACGTCCGTAGCTCGAGATATAAGTGTTTCTGCTCTAAGGGCCCGGTTGGTTTCATATCCGAACCAACCCGGCCGCACATAAAGTTCTCCGAAACCTTTAGTGTAATATAATGAACTGACCGTCTTGATCCATGGTTTGCATCACAATAGACGGTGCATCGATCGGGGATCCGTAGCCCATGTTATGGGCAACAGACCGAAACAGTCCGAAAATGGGGGGTCTGGGCCCAGTCCGAGCCGGCCCAACCCCCCTGGGTCAGCCCGAACCGGGTCCGACCCAGCCGGGGGGGCCTGGCCGGGGCGGCCTGGCCCGGGGCGGCCCGTACCGGTGCAACCGGTCTGGCCCGGGGCCGCCCGGCGCTGGCCGAGCGGCCGCGCAAAAGGGGGGCGACGCCCCCTTGAAAGAAACCGCGACCCCCCCGCGTGGGGTCCGCCCCTTGCCAACGGATGCGGCCAAGCGCCGCGTCCCGCCTCCCTCGGTCCCACACAGTCGCGGGACCAGCAGCCCTTCCCGGAGACACGCCGGGCGCCGCCGCCTTCGGCCGCCGGTGGTGTTTTCCACGGACCACCAGACGCGCTTCGGTGGTCCTTTTTTCCTACCGTCTTCGCCAGCGGTCCACCCGGGATCGAATCTTCACTACGATGACCTCAAAATGCCCTTGCGGCCTACGTCGTCAATGCCCGTCGATTTGCACACCAAGAACGAAGAAACGGTGGGTTCAGACTTGTTCATTGGTCCGCACCCACCGCGTTAGTAGTTTAAACGTCATCCGACAAAATTTTAACACATGTCGAGGATATAAATCACATAGATTTAATTGAACCAAAAACCCCTACCTCAAGATTCATCGAGCGATGGTTCATCTCGGAATTTCACATCGCGGAAGAAGGCGTCGCGGAAGGGGGATCGTCGCGTCGTGGAGAAAGGATTCGTTGGCGTCGCGTCATCGATCTCCGAGGATCCGACATCTTTGCCGACCTTCGTCGGAGGTCGGCGTTCTTCGCATTCTTTGCGTTCTTCGCATTCTTCGGGTTGTTCGTCGAGGAAGGAGTTCTTCACAGCTTGAGTGATTTCTCCCAAACCTCTTACAACCCAACAACCCTTAATAAAATAAGAGTTGTCTTATTTTATTAAAACAAAAGCCAACGTTTTGAATTTCAAAAAACGAAACAATCAATTAAGTGAAATAATTTCAATGCTTAAACTGCCAAATTTATGAGGCATTTATTAACCAGATTAAACGCAAGGGTTGACGTCATTAAAAAGGGGGGTGCGGGTGCGTTACTTAATTTAAGGAGGGGTGTTGAAAAAGGTGGGGCTCGTGTGGGTCCCATGTAACACCCCATGATTTTATAAAAAAAATTCTTTTTAATTTCATTAATGTCTTGTGTTGTACGCTACACCAAAAGGAGCTTGCACAACACGCATCCTTGACTTGCCTTGCATTACATGCAATCGCGTCCTTCCTGAATAGCGTGTGTAGTACGCAATAACGAGTTTCACTAAACAACAATATGCTATTAAAATATAATTAAAACTAGCAGTTATGAATAGTAATAACCACCTTTTGAAATTTTGTAAATTTTATTTTTCAAAATAGACTTCGTTTTTTGATTCGGAATATTGAAATTAGCTTTGGGTGATATTTTGGTACTTTTCGGAGAACTTTCATTTTCTGATGAATAATGAAAATTATTAAATTTTAATTAAAAACAACCTTTTTAATCGAAATAATTAATAGTGATAAATTATTAATTTGAGTGGTTTTAAAGAATATTTAGAATATATTTTTACAATTTAATACAATTTTGGTCATTGGATGTAATTTCACATTTAAACCAGACATAAACAAGTGTCAATCTTTTGATAGTTATAATCTCTTAAGAACACGCTATTTGTTTTGACGACGAGAATTAATTTTTAAATTAAGTAATGCAACTGATACGTTTTGAGTTTGGTAAAATAGACATCATTTTTTAGTTCATAATATCAAATATAGCTTAGGCCTCATTTTTGGTATTTTTCTAGAAACTTTCATTTTTTTTGATGAATAGTGAAACCACTAAGTGGTAGTTAAAAAAATGATTTTTTCATAAAACTTAATTTTACCGCTTCTGTGAGTGGAATTTCAAAAATCCGAGATACACGGTTGATGTCAATAAGTAAAATGGGGTTCAATGAGATGAAAATAATTTTTGGTGAATAGTAACTTTTTTATTTTTTTTACTACGGTTAAAAGTAAATAGGGTAATTAAGGGTAAAAATGATATTATTATTACCCTAAAAAATGTCCTAATTCTATTGGATAATTTAATTCGACAAAAAAAAACCTTAGGAATAAAATATGACCATTTAGGCCCACTTGGATTAGATTAGGACATTTATTATTAATTTATTTAAAGAAGGGTTAAAATAGTTAAAATCAAAGTTTAATAAGTACATGATTTTTAATATAGGGTTATACATAATATAAATTCGACTATAATTATTCATTAGAAATCTAAAAATATTTCCTACATAATTATATTTTATTTTTAATTTTTAGACTTTAAATAAGTTAATTTATTTATGACACAATGATGATGCAGTAATTATCTTATTAATGAAATATTGACATAATTGATGTTATAAATACCCAAATAAATGTAATTTGAGACTTTTTATGAATTACACTAACTATCTAGGTTAATATGACATGTTAGTATTTATTTAATTTACTTTTTTCAAACTAATGATTCTATTATGAGTTTCACAAAAATCAATTACTAAATAGTGATAAAATTGACATAAAATAGTTTTTAAAACAAATATTATATTATTAATTGTTATTTTATTCCTAAAATATAATGTTCGACCAAATGACTTATATAAGGTTATATATATTAATAATAAACAACTTGGGGTTCGTTTTTCTTGTTATAGTAAGTTTATTAACCTTGTAGTGTAAGAACACAAAAAGACACGGTAAAAGTAAAATTATCTAACTTAAAGTTAAAACTAAATGATAAGGTTAAAATAGTAAACTAAAAATTTCAAAATTCTATTGGATGAAAGGATTTCGACCCATCCCCTCCTTAGCTACGAAATAAATCAATTTGGAGCTATTTGAAAACGAATTTGGCTTTATAATAAAATAATATTTTTTGTTATTCCAATGGTGCCCCTCTCCTCCCTTATAAAAGGGCACCTCCTCCCTCTCTTCCTCACAACACTTTTAGCCTTCAAGCTCGGCCAAACCCTGAAAACATCTCTTCTCCACTTCCCTAACAACATCCTCGAGGTCCTGGTCTTCTTCAACGACCAATTTTAGAACCCTAAGAGGAGTATTCAAAGAGGCACTACAAAGAAGAGGTAATGTCCGTTACTGATTCTTTCAACTTTATTTCTTTTTCCACTTCATCTTCTTAGGATGTTTCATTATGAAGTAATAACATGAGTATCACTCATATACTGATATGTTATTATTTTTATGAAACAACCACATTTCACAATCTAACCATCCTACGAAAAACGAAATCACCGTGCGTGCGTACGTACAGACTACCATCTCCACGACGCGATGAAATTCATTCTCCACGTTAACCATTCATGAATGATTATAAAGTATATATAATAAGTAATCATGAAATATATGACATAATAATGATACTAGATTTATTTGTATGTCATATACTTAATTCCATTCAACTCAATAAGGAAACGAAAACAGCGTTCATGTGTACGTACGGCCTACCGTCTCCGTGAACGGTGTATTTCATTCCATTTACCGATCTATTATATATATGTATATTCTGAATATATATTATATATAAATCATGTTTTATATTCTGGAATAAATTAATCATGATCTAAGTAATCATATTAATAATTACAAGTCAAAACATGGACGACAAATGAAACGATTTTACCCAAAACGCTCTTTAACATGGAATTTACAAAAGAATGGGTAAAATAAAGTCATAAGTGAACCATATATGATATCATAACAATGATTATGATTCTGGAATAAGTCAATGATATTATTTAAATCATTGTACAGGAGTTTCGGACACTTACTAAGCAAATCAGACCTAAGGTAAGGGGAAATGTCACAATTTCATTTTTATCCGAGATTGTTTATACTTTAAAATTTACTGGGGTGTATTTTATCATCCACATCCATATGTAATATTATTTCCATCCACCAAAAATTTTTTAAATCCAATTTTACCCTTCGGTGAGTTTTTTAGTAAAAGATATGAAAGGAATCTTTTGTCATTTTTCGTACGAGGTACTTTCTTGACTTTTCTGACAAAAGTATGAGAAAAATATTTTTTTAACTTATACGACATGAATGGATTTTTAAAACATTATTTCCAAGAAGCTTCGTTTACAAGTTTTCAAGTTTATTATTAATCAACTTCTTTTAGTTTAAAATTGTATGACATGTTAATAATGGAAAAGTGTTTTTGAAGTAGAAAGGATATTTTCCTCAAGAATGGAGTTCAAGTGTTTTTTCAAAATTATTTTTCATCTAAGATAATAAAGGGTTCTGTTTCTATCCCTATTGTTACATTGATTTGATTATGTTGTGATGGAATTATTTTTATGACTTCCTTTATCTTATATAAATTTTTTATGATGTCACGATGTTTAAGAATCCCATTTTTATTACATGGGTTATGCTATGATGTATGGTTTATGATTTTGTGGCACACATAAGAATGGTATCATTATGAGATGGGTGGGACCTATATCTCCCTCCAATGAATTGGGTAAAGATTTTATATCTCATGAGATAGACATGGCTGGAATGGCAGGTTAAACCGGTTCAGTGAAACAGGACTGAAACGAGGAGTGAACTCGGTTCAGAAGTGGACTTTGTCCACTAAGATAGTCTTGGTAATGAGTCTGGACTAATAAGAAATGATTCTCTATGATTATGTGTGTATTCCACAAAGTTTCATGTTTTAAGTTATGATTATTGGGATTACATTTCACTACTATGATATATCCCATGTTATGAAATTATGATTTCTTTTGCAGGTTAAGATCTCTAAAGGTTATGTTCTTATGTATATGATGTGATTGATATTTCTTTTGTTTACCCTTTCTGAGCATTTGATATCACCCTTTTATGTTTTCTTTTCCCCCGGATATAAAGAAAGGTTTTAGGTAAAAAAAGAAGATCTTTATGGGAGATGTTGAAGAACTTTCACCACGATTAGAAGATTATATTCCGAGCTTCCAAAGACACTAAACTATTACGGTCCTTGTGTGTGTGTTTTTGTTATGTACTAAGTATTCCGCAAAAGTAATGTAATTTCCATGTACATAAAGCTTCAGGTCTCTACATTTGGTATCAGAGGAAAGGTTTATTCAACCTTTGGAAACTAGGATGCGAAAACATTAGTGAGATCCCTAGAGATTTTTCTAAGGTATATATAGGGATTTCCCTAAGGATAAGTATTTGTATAGGATATAGTCCTAGAACTACAGTAAAGATCTTAGAATTTAACTTTAAATGTTAGATATTGAGGGTACTCCCCCTTTACTATGTTGTTTTCCCTAGCATGATTTTTGCCTCTCACACTATTCTTTCCGGGTTTTAGAAAATGGTTGGAAACATGAAGATTCATGATAATGGAGGATATGACAGACAATGGAATGATATTCCTCATGAGAAACCAAATGAAACAAGATTTGGAAGTCCAAACATCATTATTATGCCTAATCAGCAATCTCATAATATGATCAATAATCTCAATTTTGGTATGTTTCCCGACTTAGATAATAAGAGAAAGATGGATTTTCATGATGATCATAGAGGAAATAAACTTCAATTTCCCTCATGTAAATCATGTGTGAAGAGGCATCAGGGAGATTGTTTCAAAGGAACTGGAAGATGATTTGGATGTGGAAAATAAGGACACAAATCCAGTAAGTGCAATGGAAAAGGTTCAGTTAACACCATGGACGAGGATAATGGTATTTCTATGACATCAACAATGGTTAAATGTTTTAAATGTGGAATGTATGGGCATTATGCAAACTAATGCCCTAAGGTAAAGTCTCATGAAGAGAATCAGTATGGTCATATGGGTAGTATTTATGTTGTTGATGATGAAGAGAATACAAATGATATGTGAGATGAATGAGTTGTTGAAGCTCGGGCAATGGTTTAAGAAGGTAGTGGAATGATTGCATGTTTATCAAGTGTAATGTTGTATAAGTAATCTCTTGGTACTATGGAATAAAGAGACATCTAAGGATTGTTACACTGTTGTCTTTCCTATGTTCTGAAAGTGTATGATTAATGGTATTAGTAACCATGAAAGGTTATTCAGATTTTTTTGGAATGTATATGATATGCGCATAATGAAGGGATAAGAAGATAATGAGATGTTTGATTGTATTCATGAGCTCGTGACTGATATAAGGACTAAGTGATATTATGGTTTGATTATATAGAAATTTTGGGATTTTGGTGTGTGGAAAGAGTTAACTTTTGACAGCATTCATGTTTTCACTAAGGTTAAATGGGTATTCATTTTTTCAAAAGAATACATGATTAAGGCCTTCAAATCTTTGGAATGTGACCAACAAGACATATCTCATGATATATGAGGATCAACAATGGTATTAACATACAATTTGTATGAACTATTTGGTAATCGTTTTCACTATAATATGATATTAGAAAACATTATTGTGGATAAGCCTAAAGATTGGAAAGGATTATATTGGACATAAGTCAGTATTGTTTAAGGATAGAAGTTTTTTTCGATATAATGTATGGGATGATATAGTAATGTAGTTTTTGAAAAAGGACAACCTGCAGGATGGGCAATAGCCCATCGCGTCGGAAAAGGCTATGGGAATCAAACCCACAACCGAAGTGCGACTGCCCTTTATCGCCTACCACTAGCCTACAGGAAGTCCCTGTTTAGTAGAAACTAGTTTTATTATATTAAGCAGTATGATATATGAAGTATAAGTCCATTTTAGGAACCATATATGATTAATATCACTATAGATGGACTTATGTATTTTTTGATAACTTTTCTATCCTTTTGTTTGAGACAGATGGAAGGACCCATCATTCTATCACATGATCTGCTAACACATCTCGAATGACAAATTCAACTTCATTTCATTAAGGGATGAAGTGGAAATTATTCAATTCACGAACAACAGTGAGATTGTACCAAAATCATGTAAGTATTTCTTTTAATCCATCTACTTTAGGGAAATGATCTTGAAAACCAGAAATGTTGTCTTAGTGACCTTATATCTGATGAATCAGATGGTACCTTAGATCATCACAAATTAATGGCTTTGTGATTATTGGATTTTTCATATCCATGTTCTCTACCACTCTTTATCAAAACATGACGGTTAGATTTCTTTTCCATATCCATATTTTCACCTATGTGCAAACCCAGGGATTAGTTTATTTGGGTAACCGTTACGTTTCATACTTTTGTTTTTAAAGATTGGTTTTGATATTCCTTTTTACGATGTGGGTTTCTATTAATGAAACTTTCGAGTAGTAAACTATTTATTACCCTGACGAATTTCGAGGGTGAAATTCATTTTAAGGGGGGTAGAATGTAACACCCCGAGATTTTATGAAAAATATTCTTATTAATTTCATTAATGTATTGTGTTGTACGCTACACAAAAAGGAGCTTGCACAACACCCATCCTTGACTTTCCTTACATTACACGCAATCACGACCTTCCTCGATAGCGTGTGTAGTACGCAATAACGAGTTTCACTAAACAACAATATGCTATTAAAATATTATTAAAACTAGACGTTATGAATAGTAATAACCACTTTTTGAAATTTTGTAAATTTTATTTTTCAAAATGGACTTCCTTTTTGGATTCAGAATATTGAAATAAGCTTAGGGTGAAATTTTGGTACTTTTCAGATAACTTTTATTTTCTATTGAATAGTGAAAATTACTATATTTTAATTAAAAACAACCTTTTTAATCGAAATAATTAATAGTGATAAATTATTAATTTGAGTGGTTTTAATGTATATTTAGAATATATTTTTACAATTTAATACAATTTTGGTCATTGGATGTAATTTCACATTTAAACCAGACATAAACAAGTGTCAATATTTTGATAGTTATTATCTCTTAAGAACACGCTATTTGTTTTGACGACATGAATTAATTTTTAAATTAAGTAATGCAACTAATAGGTTTTGAATTTGGTAAAATAGACATCATTTTTCTGTTCATAATATCAAATATAGCTTAGGCCTAATTTTTGGTATTTTTCTGGAAACTTTCATTTTTTTGATGAATAGTGAAACCACTAAGTGGTAGTTAAAAAAATGAATTTTTCATAAAACATAATTTTATCGCTTATGTGAGTGGAATTTCAAAAATCCGAGAGACACAGTTGATGTCAGTAAGTAAAATGTGGATCAATGAGATGAAAATAATTTTTGGTGAATAGTAACTTTTTACTTTTTTTACAACGGTTAAAAGTAAATAGGGTAATTAAGGGTAAAAATGATATTATTATTACCCTAAAACATGTCATAATTCTATTGGATAAGTGTAATTCGACCAAAAACAACCTTGGGAATAAAATATGAACATTTAGGCCCACATGGATTAGATTAGGACATTTATTATTAATTTATTTAAAGAAGGGTTAAAATAGTTAAAATCAAAGTTTAATAAGTATATCATTTTTAATATAAGGTTATACATAACATAAATTCGACTAAAAATATTAATTTGAAATATAAAAAGATTTCCTACATAATGATATTTTATTTGTAATTTTTAGACATCAAATAAGTTAATTTATATATGACACAAAGATGATGCAATAATTATCTTATTAATGAAATATTGACATAATTGATGTTATAAATACCAAAATAAATGTAATCCTAGACTTTTTATGAATTCCACTAATTTTATAGGTTAATATGACATGTTAGTATTGATTTAATTAATGTTTTTCGAACTAATAATTTTGTTATGATTTTCAAAAAAATCAATTACTAAATAGTGTTAAAATTGACAAATAATAGTTTTTAAAAAAAATATTATATTATTATTTATTATTTTATTCCTAAAATATAAGGTTCGTCCAAATGACTTAGATACTGTTATATATATTACTAATAAACACATTGGGGTTCGTTTGGCTTGTTATAGTAAGTTTATTAACCTTATAGTGTAAGAACACAAAAAGACACGGTAAAAGTAAAATTATATAACATAAAGTTAAAACTAAATGATAAGGTTAAAATAGTAAACTAAACATGTACAAATACTATTGGATGGGAGGATGTCGACCCATCCCTACCATAGCTTCTAAATAAATCAATTTGGAGCTATTTAAAAACGAATTTGGCTTTATAATAAAATAATATTTTTAGTTATTCCAAAGGTGCCCCTCTCCTCCCTTATAAAAGGGCACCTCCTCCCTCTCTTCCTCACTCCACTTTGAGCCTTCAATCTCGGCCAACCCCTGAAAATTTCTCTTATCCACTTCCCTAACAACATCTTAGAGGTCCTGGTCTTCTTCAAAGACAAATTTTAGTACCCTATGAGGAGGACTCAAAGAGGCGCTTCAAAGAAGAGTTAATGTCTATTACCGATTCTTTCAACTTTATTTCTTCTTACACTTCTTCTTCTTAGGTTGTTTCATTATGAAGTAATAACATCAGTATCACTCATATACTGATATGTTATTATAAGTATGAAACAACCCTATTTCACCATCTATCCATCCTAAGAAAAACAAAATCACCGCACGTGCGTACGTACGGACTACCGTCTCCATGACACGATGAGATTCATTCTCCACGTTAACCATTCCTGAATGATTATAATGTATATATAATAAGTAATCATTAAATATATGACATAATAATTATACTAGATTTATGTGTATATCATCTACTTAATTCCATTCTACTCAATAAGGAAACGAAAACAGTGTTCATGCGTACGTATGACCTACCGTCTCCATGAACGGTGTATTTCATTCCATTTACTAATCTATTATATATATGTATATTCTGAATATATATTATATATAAATCATGTTTTATAATCTGTAATTAAGTAATCATGATCTAAGTATTCATATGAATAATTATAAGTCAAAACACGGACGACAAATGAAACGATTTTACCCAAAACGCTCTTTAACATGGAATTTACAAAAGAATGTGTAAAATAAAGTCATAAGTGAACCATATATCATATCATAACAATGAGTATGATTCTGGAATAAGTCAATGACATTATTTAAATCATTATACTGGAGGCTTGGACACTTACGAAGCAAATCGGACCTAAGGTAAGGGAAAATATCACAATCTCATTTTTATCCGAGATTGTTTATACTTGGATATTACTGGGGTGTATTTTATCATCCAAATCCATATGTAATATTATTTCCATCCACCAAAAATTTATTAAATCCAATTTTACCCTTCGGTGAGATTTTTAGTAAAAGATATGAAAGGAATCTTTTGTTGTTTTTCATACGAGGTACTTTTTGACTTTTCTGACAAAAGTACGAGAAGAATATTTTTTTTACTTATATGGCATGAATGGATTTTTAAAACATTATTTCCAAGAAGCTTCCTTTACAATTTTTCAAGTTTATTTTTAATCAACTGCTTTTAGTTTAGAATTGTATGACATGTTAAGAAAGGAAAAGTGTTTTTGAAGTAGAAAGGATATTTTCCACAAAAATAGAGTTCAAGTGTTTTATCAAAATTATTTTCCATCTAAGATAATAAAGGGTTCGATTTCTATCCCTAATATTACATTTATTTGATTATGCTGTGATGGAATTATTTTTATGAATTCCTTTATCTTATATGAATTGTTTTATGATGTCATGATGTTTAAGAATCCCATTTTATTACATGGGTTATGCTATGATGTATGGTTTATGATTTTGTGGCACACATAAGAATGGTATCATTATGAGATGGGTGGGACCTATATCTCCCCCCAATGCATTGGGTAAAGATTTTATATCTCATGAGATAGACATGGCTGGAACGGCAGGTTAAACCGGTTCAGTGAAACAGGACTGAAACGAGGAGTGAACTCGGTTCATAAATGGACATTGTCCACTAAGATAGTCTGGGAAATGAGTCTTGACTAATAAGAAATGATTCTATATGATTATGTGTGTATGCCACAATGTTTCATGTTTTAAGTTATGATTATTGGGATTACCTTTCACTACTATGATTGATCCCATGTTATGAAAGTATTATTTCTTTTGGAATTTAAGATTTCAAAATGTTATGTTCTTATGTATATGATGTGATTGATATATCTTTTGTTTACCCTTACTGAGAATTTGAGCTCACCCTTTTATGTTTTCTTTTCCCCAGGATATTAAGAAAGGTTTTAGGTAAAAAAATAAGATCTTTATAGGAGATGTTGAAGATCATTCACCATGATTAGAAGATTATATTCCAAGTTTCCAAAGACACTAAACTATTACGGTCCTTGTGTGTTTGTTTTTGTTATGTACTAAGTATTCCTCAAAAGTAATGTAATGTCCTTGTACGTCAAGCTTCGAGTCTCTACACCCCACCCCACAAATATCCTACCTAGTAGTGTAGGATATTGTGGGTCCCACTTCATCCTCTTAACTTAGGTTAATCAACTTCTGTAAAATAAATTGGTTGCACCACTTTTATTTTATTTCTTTACTTAACCACAAAATTTAAAAACCACACCCGAGGAAACGAAACTGCAGAAAAGGTGTTTTTAAGCAAAAACCGCCCTGCGATTCCATCGGTGCCCTCAGAATTCGATTCCGAACACCGGTTCAAAAGTTAGAAAAACTCGCTCGTTTGTTCACTGAATGTACCCGAGCTAAACTTCAGAAAATTATTCTGGGTACACGGGGCCTCAGAATCAGGCACCGTTAGAAACTGCGTACTCGTAAAATCCCAAAGAAAATTAAAAAAAATTGCATGAAATTTCCGGGTCTTTATATTACTCCCACCTCAGGGATTTATGTCCCCGTAAAGCATTAACACAAACTTGGGATACAAAAGTGGTACTAATCACGCATTTGAGCCTTCCGCTCCCATGTGCTCACCTGAAGGTTCCCATACTGCCAGTGAAAGCGCACCCGAGTAATCGAACCATCCTCATCAGATCTGCTCATGTCGTTCCTCGATCCCCACTGGAACCTCAGTGAGGGTCACCCCATCGCCCAAGTCCAGCTTCTCATGGTCGATGAAATGCAAAGGGTCGAGCTCATATCTCCTCTATTGAGATACATGGAAGTCGTCGTGCACCTGGTGCAACTGAGGTGGGTGGGTCAAGTGGTAAACCAAATCTCCTACACTGCTGGACACCTATAAAGGCTTGTGGAACCTCGGAGAAAACCTGTCACCTCGACCACTCTCCATATCTCACATCGAGGTGAGACCCGTAGGGAAACGTGGTCTCCATCCTCATACTCTAGTGGTCTCTGCCTCCTATCAGCACAAGACCTTTGCCGGCTCTGAGCTGTCCTCATCCGGTCTTTGATGACTTGGTCCTTTCTGGTTCTACAAGAGCTGTTGAGATTTCTTCCTTGTCGATAAGAGAAATCTGGTCTCATCCACTAGATGAACAACGTTCTTTTCCTAATACAGTCAATCCTGACCTGGATGATAATAACCCATACCAAGGATGACGTCGTAAGGCCTCGACACTACTACCAAGAGATCCAACTGTTACTCTCACCTCCAAGGGTTGAGTCACACAGTCGGCATCAGTGTGTGGTCACTAGGTCTCCTCCAATAGGTATGTCAAAGTGAGGGTCAAGTCAACTGGTTTTAAACCGGAACCTCTTATCAACAACATAAGGAGAGGAAAGGAAGGTAAATGCCACAAGAAAGATGTCTTTTATCACTGCAGCTCAATGTACAAAGACACAAATCATATACAAACAAACATCAACAAAGCTAGAAGCAACATGAACAAAAGTATCTAGGTATGGAGCAAGTCCTGCTCCTGTCCATCTGCTCCCGGAGCTCCATGATCGTAGGCTTCAACTGCGTGAAGCTGAGCTCTACCATGTCCACCAGTTCCCTGCGGTCGGGCTGGACCTCCTGGTGGTGGTGGTGGAAACACCTCGAAGTGTCTTCAACCTCTAGCTGCACGGCCAGCTCCCCTACCTCCTTCTCCCGCTCCATGTGGTCCACCTCGATCGAACCACTACCTCTGCCAGGGAGGTCTTTCGTTCATCTGCTGGTCATCTATATGGAGGGTTGGACAGTCACGAGCCATGTTACCAACCCCGCCGTAGGAGTAACACTGTCTGCTCATGGTAAGTCATTGTCCACCTCAGGTGCCTCACACAAAATATCTGGTGTCATGCAGTTGAACACCTGTAGGTCTAGTCCTCTTGGACCTCTGCGTCATCTGTCTATTTCCCACTGCAGAAGACTCTGCTGCATGCCGGCGAGTGGTGGGTCCTGCTGTTAGAGAATGCTCACCAAGGAAACTCTCCACTAAGAGGGCTCTCTCCAACACCCCTGTTTGTGTTGGAATGCTGTGAGAAACAACTGAAGCTTTAATCTCTCGCCTGAGCCCCTGCTCGAAGGTTCGGGCCCTGAAGAATGGGTCTTGTACCATGTCCTTGGAATAGTGTAAGAGATCGGAAAATATCGCCACGTTTTGGGCTACTGTCATTCTGCCCTTCCGCAGCTGTAGTATCATCTAGATGCGCACCACACAGAGGGTGGCTGGGACGAACTCTAAGTGGAAAGGCTCTCAAAGTCCGTCCAAAGGAGATATGTCTCGTCATGCACCTAGAGCACAAAGCTCCACCATATACCTGCTGCCGCGTGCAGGAGGCTCGCTGCAAGGCCCACCATAAGGTCAGCTGGTGTCCCTACCAAACAGAAAACTCGTACAACTACCTCCAGCCAATCCACGGCTTCTTGAGGGTTCGTCTCCATGAGGTACCTAGGCGGTTGCTGACGCTGAAACTCATGCAGTGCACTAAGGCGACGTGCACCATGAGTGGCTGGGGCTGGTAGCATCGGTGGATCAGTGGGTAGAGGTACCGCCGGTGCCTCTGCTCTCAAAGGTCCCAGTACCAAGGCCTCGTTGCTTGGTGGGATGTCATCTCGAACAACGCTCGGAACCCTATCTGGCTGCAATCATGGGGCCATCCTGAAAAAAAATATGTGTGTCACGGTCAAACAGTATACCTGGTGAGCTGACACAAAGTAACAAAAAGAAAACCTTTAAAACACACATGCAATCAATGTTTTCATGTATTGAGTTGGAAATCAGAAGTTAGGGTCCTGGTGTACGGATACGTCGGCCGTCGCACCAACAATGGACTCCCTAGATTGATAACCACACTCAATACCCTTAACACTATTACTTCAAATAGAATAAGGATCAGAATCCTGAGTTCTGCGGTAGAACCGAACTCCTCTAATACCTATTGACATGACCCATCCTCGGGGCCCGTGTCGTGACTAACCCAAGCCCGCCTTCCATAGGCAAGGGGCTGACGACTAGCACCAAAGGCGTAAATCCTGATAACTAGGAAGGAATTTCCTTTATAAAGTAACAAAACACCACAGAGTACAAGCAGAAGTAAAACACTGAGTACAAAAAGGAAGTACTGAAAAGTAAATGGGCAAGAATACAAACTCAATCCAAAGTACAGCTACAACTGAAAGAAAGTACAACAAAAAATAGCAGTTGGAAGAAGATAGAAGCAGCTCCTGGGTCGTCCTCCTCAGATCCTAACTGAAGGGTAGGTACATATAGCACAACTCTTGAATCGTCCACCACGGATCCTACCTGAAGGGTAGGTACAAATAGCGCAGCTCCTGGATCATCCACCACGGATCCTACCTGAAGGGTAGGTACAGATAGCCTCCACAACGCTCTCTCCTGTCAACCTCCTCTGAATGTCGCCTTCTCGTGAAGTCCACCACCGGATACTGTCTCGTCATGAGGTCCACCTCCGGGTACCGTCCAGTCCTCGAACACTCGGCCTCTGTCTGCGCTGCTCGTCGTCTGCAACAAATACAATGAGGTGCGGGCATAGACCGTGCAGGGGTGAGTATAACGATACTTAGTAGGGACCCCAAGACCCTCAAGGTCTCACTAAATCCAACAAGGATAGCCACAAAGAAGATCTCAACAGATAACCTCTAGTTAGGTATATGCCCATACATATACCCAAGTTATCAGGTAACCCATCTCAATCATGAGGAAACACAAAGATCATAGACTCAGCTCAACCTGGATTTTATTCATGATGTCAAAACCATAGCTGTTAGAGAACTCCTCCTTTGTCAAGTACAGTGGGCCTACCGCTACAACCAAGTGCGCCAAACTCTTCCTTTGTCGAGTATAGTGGGCCTTCCGCTACAACCAAGTGCGCCCCACTATCCTTGGACTACTGTAGTACTCCACATGTCGAGTACTGTGGGCCTACTACTACAACCAAGTGCTTCCCACCATGGTTCTACCGCTACAACCCTGCACTCCCCCTCATAGGCTCCAGAGGTACTCCTTCTGTTGAGTACCGCGGGTCTGCCGCTACAACCAAGCGCTCCTCCGCCGTGGGTCTACCGCTACAACCAAGCAATCCTCCTCATAGCCTCCATAGGTACTCCTTATGTTGAGTATCGTGGGTCTACCGCTACTACCAAGTGCTCCACCATTGTGGGTCTACAGCTACAACCAAGCGCTCCCCACTAGGCTATCCGAAACACACAGAGTCAGTAGATCAGCAATCGTCAAGTCTCAGCCAGCTACTAGGTCTCTACACTCTGCTAGATCGTCACCGGGAGGGTCCGCTCCACGGACTACTGTTCGATACTCCAAGTATCACAAAGTTTCACGAATAAGAATCTCAAAGTAACGCCTTGTCATAGGGGTCTCAACGCAACAAATGGCATGTCAGTCAGACACTTGGTCTGTGAGTTACTAGCCTTTTGGTCCCAGGGGCCCAGTTAGTTTCGTGTGCGAACCAACCCGGCCGTATCTCTACTGTACCCTGAACTGTCATAGGGAATTCTCATAGGGACCGTTTGTCAACGTGATCACCAACACCACTAACGGTTCGTCAAACGGACGTCCGGTTTGAAAGTTATCAGTTTTTCTATTCTAGGGACCCGGTTGGATTTCGGGTACAATCCAACCCGGACATTATCCAACTGCATCCAAAACTCAGGAGAAGCATTCCAAAAGTTTCGTCTCATCAAGAAGAATCCAGAAAAGTCAACGGAACGTCAATCGGACATCCGGAGCTCAAGATATAAGTGTTTCTGCTCCGAGGGCCCGGTTGGTTTCGTATCCAAACCAACCCATACACCTTCAATGTTTTCCAAACCTGTGTGTGTAATATACCTAAACGACCGTCTCGATCCATGGTTCACATTGCAACTGACGGTGCATCGATCGGGGGTTCGTAGCCCAAGTAATGGGCAACAGACCGAAACAGTCGGAAAATGGGGGTTCTGGGCCCGGTCCGACCTGGCCTAACCCCCCTGGGTTAGCCCGAACTGGGTCGACCCGACCTGGGTCCGGGTCCGACCCCGCTGGGCGTGGCCCGGCCTGGCCTGGGCGGCCCGGCGCTGGCCGAGCGGGTCAGCTCGACGCTGGCCGAGCGACCGCGCAAAAGGGGGGCGTCGCCCCCTTGAATGAAAATGCGGCCCCCCGCGTGGGGGCCGCCCCTTGCCAATGGACGCGGACGAGTGCCGCGTCCCGCCTCCCTCGTTCCCGCGTGGCCACGGGACCAGCAGCCTGTCACTGCGGCTTCAGCTGCAGCGGCGCGCCGGGTGCCACCGCCTCCTGGCGGCCGACCGCCGCCTCCAGCCGCCGTGCCGGTGAGGCGCGCCGACAGTGTTTCCCGTGGACCACCGGACGCGCTCCGGTGGTCCGTTTTGTCTACCGTCTTCGCCAGAGGTCCTCCCAGGATAGGCTCTTCACTGCGAAGACCTCAAACTGCCCTTGCGGCCTACTTCGTCGTCACCTGCTGATCCGCACACCCAGAACAAAGAAACTGTGGGTTCAGACTTGTTCGCTGATCCTTACACCCAGAACGAAAAAGTGGTTTCTTAATGAAGGGATTTGTGAAATGAATATAAAAATGTATTAACCAGTAAAATTAATATAGATTAATATAGGTATACAAATGATAGAGGTATATACATAATTCTTAATTAAAAAATTAGATCAATGGTTTTCTTCATTGATGAAAATATCATTAAAAGATTTCATGGAATATTTCCTGAGAAAATAAATATTTTTCACATTGAAAGCACTTGAAAAAAATATAAAAAATTACAAAAAAATTATATAATATTTTTTATTAAAAATAACCATGGAAACAGATATATTAATCTTCAAGGAGTTGAGTGGTCATAATAATTGGAAATTCCAATAATTCTATATAACATAAAACAACATTATTTTCAAATTGTTGGAAACATATTAAAAATTCCCTCTTTTTGGAAATGAAATGAATATTCCATTACAAAATTTTTTACAAAATAAAACATGGGTGAAATTTTATTTAATAAATAATATGGATATCTATAAAATCATCATGATAATATTTTTAGAAAACATTGATATGAGAAAAAAATAATTCTCTATTTAAGGGATTAGTGAAGTCATATTTTCATATAAATATTTTATCAATCATTTTCCAAAGTGATTAAAATGGAACTTTTATTTGAAATTTTCTTGTATAAATGGAGTATAAGAAAAAATATTTGGTTTCAAAGGCAATTATCAAATAATTTAGTTCAATGTAAATTCAAGCATAAATAATCACAATAAAAAATGGATTGAACGGTAATCCCACACCACCTTGGTAACTTTTGAATCATAAATACCATTATTGATGTAAGAGTATTGTACCATTAAATAGAATAAATATGGAGTTATTGATTAAATAAATATTAAATGGGAAGTATAAACACTTTATAAAATAAATTAGGTTCCTAGAAGAACATGTTTCTCAAAGAATGATGTTTTGAGACAGAAACCCTTACCCCGAGTCTAAACTTTGCTATGTATTAAATTTATCTATTGTATAATAAACCAATATAAATTACTTTTTTCTTCAGAACATTTTATATTGTTAATATCATATAATTAACCATTTTATTTCATTAATTTAAATGACATATTTAATTACTTATTCAGTTATGTACACTGAGGGTGTTTTGAAGATGGTTGGTTCATAATTTCAAAACGGCATCAGTGTGTTGATCATGGTCAAAGGGGTCATTAATCCACTATATGAATAATAATAATAATTAAATAATTAAAATGTTTTTATATAAATTATACTTTTAAAACTCTCTAAGAAATATTTTTTGGAAAAATAAACTGTGTTACAGTCATAGATATGGTAGGTTATACGTACACATTAGTAACATTTTTATTTTTCAACGATCATGACAGAAATAGATATTGTTTTATTTTATAATTAGATAACTATAGTTTTATAATAAAAAAATAATAATTATTTCAATACACTTATAAATACTATCCATGTGATGTGGTAATAAAAAATGAATCACATCGCTTCGTGAGGCGGTAGTCTGTTGTACCCATGAATGAGGTTGTTATTTTTCAATGGATGGTAAAGTAAGAAGGTATATGATATGTTACTTTTACAAATTTATTAATATTAAATTAATATAATATATAAAAATTAAATCGGTGATAATGAATATCCATGAGTGATGTTTATGGAAATAGAATTGCATCAGTTCGTATGGCGGTCGTGGACCATACACATAAATGATTTTTTTGATTACCATTAGACAAAAGAGGTGATGTATAAAAATTATGAAATAAAAATTATAACATTTAATTATATATTAAATAATATTTTTATTATAATTTAATTTTATGACATAATTTATGGTTTAAAATTAAAATGTAAAGAGAAGGGGCTCTGTGAAGAAGACTACCTTCACCTAGAAGATCCTCTTTTGGATCTCCTGTTAAAGACACTAAGTTTGATATTTTATGAATAAAAATATATATAGAATGTGGATATATATTTTTTGTAAATAGTTTTTCATGGTTTTATTGGGAAAAAATTACATATATGTGTGAATAAGTGAGGGGAGGGGGTTGACTTTTATAATTAGGAAGGAAATGACATTTTTGTAAATACCCAAGACTATTTAATAATGGGAAGTAACTCTCAAGAAAAGTGCCTAAAAAATTTACAAATAAAATAGTGGAGGATATATAAGACTTATAAATACCTTTTCCATTCCAAAGAAACATTTTTTAAAAAATTCACTCTATTTAACTCCTTCATTTAACTCCCTCGGTAAATAGGTTTAAACATTAACCTTGGCATTTTTCCCCTATTTTGAATATTCATTATGAAAAAAAATTAAGTCAAAGTTAATCTATAATATTAATTATTTTGATTTAAAATATTGAATCCATTACATAAAATTCAATACATAGATTTTTCATAATTTAATTTATAATTAATACCGGCGATGTGTCGAGAAAACAGTTTTTCAAGAAATGATTTTTTCACGCATAAGATGATATTATAATAACTAGATGAAATTAATCATAATTAAAATAATTTAATTTAATATCAAAATATATATAATCTATAAATTTAATTTATATTATTCCTCATTTGTTTTAATTTTAATTAGTTAAAATGGAGAAACATTATGCACTTTAAAACATTTTTCATAAAAATGTGTTGTTAAGCCTAATAATAAACATATACTAAATTATAGAAAAAAGATGATTTGAATGTAAATAACTAGAATAAGTATAAAATAATAATAATTATGATAAATTTAAATAAAATTTTATACATAATTTTTCTTCTAAATCAATTAATTTATTAAATGAACTGATAGTTTTACCAAAATTACTATTTGTCACTATTCACAGAACAATCGATCTTTTTAAAAAAATCCCAAGATTTCACTGTGATTTAATATTTGTATGATAATTTAAAAAAAATATTTTAATTTTTAAAAAATAACATATCTAAAATTTTAAAAAATGAATTATAATATTTTCTCACAAAAGAAATAAAAATCATTCTTGATGGAAATTTATTTTTGACGGAAAAAATGTCATTACAAAAATTTGAGAACTTATTTATTATGAATTAATCAATAAATTTATATGATATAAAATTTTTCGATGTATTTTTCGTAATGTTTTTATTCCTTTTCATACCACAAGTTTTAATCGCTAGGTTATAACAATAACACTTAAATATTAATATTATAATATTATGTCGTTGTTTTTTCAAAATCAGTATTGCGTGTTGAATATTCTATCGACCATAGTGTAATTTTAAAATCTCAATGTGTTACATGTTTTGAGTTCAACCTACTACCAGCAGATGTTCTATTTATTATTTTAAATGTTAGTGGAAAAAGGAAGAGTTTCTTGGTACATCATAGTAAATGGAATCATTTAGAAATTCTATTGTGTCTAGAAAATTCCTATTGAATTTCTTTCAATGTGGAATGATCATGAATCTGAAGTGGGTCTATATAGAGGAACTAAATATCTGTGGTTTATGTGGTTTCTAAAATAACCTACTAAAGCTATGTCATTTATTTTATTCCCCATGTAGTGAAAAGGGGTAATTAAAACCTAATGGCATAATGGTGCATTAATATGATTAAATAAGTGAGGGTTTTTGCCACATTCATCAAGAATAATGCTTCTTCACATAGTGGATGAGTCTCTCAAGCAAGCTGATGTGGGTCAAGTGATAGTGAGAGGTACCTTTACTATAACATCATCCATAATGTCTACTTTATTTGATATCAGTGCATCTCATAAATCTATATCCACATTAATTTTGAATATGTTAAAAATTCCTACAAATATTACATCTTATATGATGGATATCACAATTCCACTCATTAAAAATAGAGATCATGGTCTTAGATGCCCTTATTTTTTCCTTTTCTAAATTAGATATCTATATTATTTATGTTTTTATGGTTCTATACTTGAATATCATGGATTTCATTATAATAATTGATATGATGATTTCCAATAAATCTAAAATTGACATCTATCTTCACTATGTCTCATTTTCATCCCTTGATTGAGTGTTCCCTGTTCTCCATAGATAATCTCACCTAAGGTCATGTATTGTTGGACCACCACATCCAGAGTTTGGTAAGAGGGTATCAATTTTTTGTTGACCTAGAGTAGGAATATTTTATTAGTGATCTTCCTCTATTGTTTGAAAGCTTCCCGATGTGTTTCCTGATGTGTTTTCATATGAATTTCTAGGCCATCCATTGGTATGGGATGTAGAGTTTTAGATTGATTTAGTACTGTTCACTAAAACTATCTCAATTACCTATTAACATATTTAACCAGATGAATTAAAGGATTTAATGACCCATTAGCATGATTTCAAAGTAAATAATTTTTTACCACAATTGTTTCACCTTGGGTGGTGCCTTTTTTTAAAATCAATATGATACAAACCTAATTTTTTTATTTATTACTGAAAATTTAATCAAGTCATAGTAAATAACAAGAATTTATTGCCTTAGATTGATGATTTTTTTGAGTTGTTGAAAGAGGTTAAGTGGTTCTTAATGATTTATATTTGGTCTCTTTATCACCAACATCGAATCAAGGACTATGATATCCCAAAGGCTACCTTACAGATCAGGTTTAACCATTAAAAGTACATTGTTTTTCCTTTTAGTTGAAGCAGATCTCATGTTGTTTTTATAGAATTGGTGAGAAATATGTTCAATTAGTACCTCAATTTTTTCATTGTGGTGTTTGTGGATGACATATTGGTTTACTCTAAAACTGAGGAAGACCATGTATGTGGTTTAGGAGAAGTCTTCTAAATTTTGTGATATCATCAACTATATGGTAATATATTGAAATATAATTTCATTATTTAGAAAATGAAGTTATAGGTAGATTTGGTGTCAATACATCAAATTTTAGTTGACATTTATAAATTGAAGGCTATTATGTCTTGGTAACAACAATTTAATGATATTGAGATTCAAAGCGTCTTAGTAGCAGTAGGTTAATTAATGATTTCTCAAAGTTGGATTCTTCGATGATTTCTCTCACTTCTAATGGTGTATTGTTATTGTGATATTATAAATGGTTTGATTAGTTTTATGATTTTAAGTACCTTTTTACTTGGGAACTATTGGTAACTCTATCAGAGGTTTTTCATGGTGATATAGTCTTTTGTTATGCATCATGTTTGGGTTTGTGATTCAATTTCATACAGGGTTATCATGTGGTGGAATATGGATTTGGAAAGATTAGGACACACTAAAAGAACAACCCTAATAACAATTTCAAAAACATAGTTATTATGAATTCACATAAGAGTTTCCAATATTACCTTTTCAAATAATGGTGAACCATTTATTCATATGACAAAATCCGTTGTTATATCTCCATGAAAAAAATACTTAAATTAATATCAAAGGTGAGTAGTAGAGTACTTACACTATTTTAATTTATATTTTTATATATCCTTGGTATGGTGAATTTAATTAATGAATCTTTTTTTAGGAATATTCCAACCCAGGTTGAAGTATAATGATCCAAAAACTGAAATTTTATGGAACTATTTTCTCATACGCATTTGAGAGATCAATTTGATGGGGCTAAAATAAATTTAGGAAGCATTCGGATGACCTCCTTTCTTATAGAGATTATTCCTAAATTAAAAATATTAATGATGAGTTATATTGATTTATAAACTCACTTTTTGGTGGCGATACCATTGAAAATTGGTCATTGTTTTTTGAGGGTATATTATTCTTTCAGAATAGGTACATCTTAAATTTTCATATGAGAAAGTATGTTGAGGGGATTTCAATATTTTCCAATGGGTGGCACACCCTGTCACCATTAATATGTTCAATAAAATATTTTGTAAATTCTAGTATCCATGTATAAGATGATATATCACAAATTTTGTTTCTCATTGTTATAACTATCATTAATTTTATACCGAGCACACAAATCCTTTATATTTTCTTAAACCCATACATGACATGAATTGAAAGTGGGATGATACATAAATATATTTTTTGGTTGGGTTTCCATATACCCCTTGAGGGAGGACTTAAATATGGAAAGTGATCAATAAACTGACCAAATTAGCTTACTTTATTACATTTTCTGATACTACTAATGTTGAGGATGTAATATGTTTGTATGTGCATGAGATCATCATATTGAATGATGTTGCATCTGTTATAGTTTTTAATATGGATCCCTAATATAATTTTCATTTTTGAGAGGGATCCCTAATGAAATGGTGTTAAAATTTAGTTTGAGAAAAATGTATCATCTATAGATTGATGGCCAGTTTGAAAGAGATATATAATTCATAGAAGACATGATTTTTTCTTGGGTTCACAGCTTTGACAGAACTAGGGATAACCACTTTGTAATTTTTGAGTTATCCTATAACTATAGTTACCAGTAATCAATAAAGATGCAACCCTTTGAGGCCTTCTGTGTTTTGCAATGTAAATCTGAATTTTTTTGGGCATATATTTTCGAAACATCCCGGGTTATACCTAGACTATTATTATAGATGATGAAAAAGATTAAGTTTATTTTTAGATAATGTTGAGGGATAAAAGTTGTTATAAATACATCGTTGATCATCATTAGTGACCTATGGATTTTTTTAGTTGGTGACTAGGTGATTATTAGAGTTTCACCTCTGTTGGGTAAATGAATTTATCGAAAATAGAGAATGTTAGCTATCAGATACATTGGACCATTTAAGGACATTGAGCGGATCAGAAAGGTTTCTTAATATTTGTCGTTTTCACCTTATATTATGTCAATTAATAATGTGTTTCACATGATTCAACTCATAATGTATCTCTATAACCCATCTAATGTCTTGAGTTGGGAGGAAATAAATATGGAGATTAATTATGAATGAATGTTAAAACAATTATAATTTTTTATTCTGAGATGAAGGTTCTTCATAGGAAGTCCATAACTCTCGTTTGATTGCTATTCAAGCATGGTTCCAATTCAAAAGATACTTGGGAGTGTGAGGAAATAATGATAGAGTGGTGGTCTCATATCTTTAATATAGAGTTTTCATGATAAGATTTTTCAGGGAATAAAGCATTTATGTTTTTTTGATTATAACATCTTATTACCATATTTTATGTACTTCCAACACCTAATTTTGATCATCCCTTGATTGGATATTATTTCATGTGTTTTATGGACATTTTAAAAAATGGATTTTTTGGGCCAGTGATTGGTTGGAAAATTGTTTGGGAAAACCATATAGGTTGGACCAAGAAACTATATTCCTTGATGTGATTTTTTTGATGTGGTATCACTGTTACTGCAAACCATGAAACAACCCCCCTAAAACCGTTCATCATGGGATAGTGGGGATATCATCGTTGGGGAATGGTATTAAAATAGCATAGCCAAACCATGAAGCCTTATTCTAGTATCCTGGGAGGGTGAAAATGATTTATCAACCCGTATGTTCAAATTGTGTGACTTTCTTCAGAAGCCAAATAATGGCACAATTCTTGTTTCAGGGTTATCTCTAATTGTGTGGACTAACACAGTAACCCATTTTGTGATATTTTTAATCATTTGAAACATTTAATTAAGTTATATATACCCCAGTTATAAATACTAAACACCAACGAATCAAAACTATTCATTTTTATTTTGGAGGTTCTATAGAGAGGATTTTCTCATACAACCCTTTTATTATTGGATAAATGTTCCAGTGGATGCAATCAATAATAATATAGTATATATAGTATATTTGATTTTTTAGTCTCATTTCTTATCTTCTATCCTTCCCTAAGATTGTTGGATAGTCATTCTATTTCTAGATCTAAACTGGTACCTGATGTATTGTGATTATAGGTATTCCTCCTTGATCCTCCTCACCTTAAACTCTATGTTTGGAGTTCCTATTTTGGGAGATTGTTTGATTGTGATGATAAACATTGGTGGTTCAATAAGAATTCTTCCTAAACATGAATCATTTATTTCTTTCTTTATTTAAAAAGTATTTTCTATTGATTCATGAACTATTAATTAATAGGATTTTGATGGATGATTTCAAAAGTTATTAAAATGTGAAATAAATCCTTAAATAAAATGATTTGAAAATATTGGGTGGATTTTGAGAAAATATGGATTAAAATGACAAGTAATTTTATGAAATTAATTGATTTGGAATCTTGAAAAAAAATGAAATTTTATTTTGAAAGGTATAAATTTGATAAAATCCTAGGATTTGGTTTTGAAATTGAATTAGCATATTGAAACATGAAATTGGATATTTTAATGGTGATTGTTAAATTGAATTGAATTGAATGATTTTCCCATGATTGATTGATTGATTTATTGATTGAAATAACTTGTGAGATTGAGTAGTTAGTGGGTGGTTTGGAGAAGCAGAGGAGGACTCTAACCCCCTAGAAATGGATTGACATTGATAACTCAAACTGATCCAAATTCAATATGATTTTTCATGATGGGTTGTTGATTGATTTTGACCCGATAGCCCGAGATGTAGGAATATATGGATAAACTATGTTGTGATTGATTGACTGAGTAGTGTGAAGATCCAAGATCCATTCACTAATTAATCTCCTAGAATATGATCACAGTTCATTATTTTGATATGATTTTTAGATGCTAATGATTATTGAATTGTTTTTATTCAAAAGGATCGGTTTGTTGAAAATTTTCATTTAAGCTTATTTTCGATAAATTTTCAATCTACTTAACTTTATAAATTATTTTAATAAAATATTTAAAATTATTTTTCATGACATACATTTATTTAAATTTAATCACAATTTATTTATTTGTTATGGAACATTTTATGGTATATTTGGTAAAATTAATTTGGATTGTTTTTATCACAACAATGATTTGACTTCAAAAATTGTAGATTAAGTTATACTAGGTATAAGAATAGGGAACTCACTAATGGGTTTCACAAATGGTTGAATAATGGGACCTTGGGTGATAACAATGTCGGGGGAGCTGTGATCCACTCATTACATGATGATTCTAAGTTTCCTTCATCATGATTGGCATTATATCATTCATTTTGATGTTGTATCATTTTGATCTTTATCAATATTCTAATGTTACATTCTCTTTGAGGAGTTTTTAGATTACTCACTTTTTACTATTTTATCTTCCATTGTTTTATATTAATGGACTTTTATTAGGGTTAAATCATTTCCGTTGAACATTTTTTTATTCTCTATCACTGTTTGTCATCTCATGGGGATCAAGAATGACTTTCAGTCCATGTTAGTGTCAACTCGGGTACAAGTGTACCAAGGTGTTTAGGGTGGTTCATGACATGGGGTCCAATATTATCCTCCAAAGCATTAGTTCTGTTTTATAGGTTATGATGTATTAGGGTCCAAAATAATGAGTTTTTTAACAAAGGCGTGGGAATAATGATATTTCTCAGATTTTCATTAATGGACATAATTAGTTAATTTATAAAGGAGTGGATGTAATGAGTTTAATCATATGGGTTTTCAATTATTTCATTGTTCCATATTTCTAAGAATCTATTTATGATTCATTTAATTATTATTCTATACTTTTTTTGTTATTCTTATGCCTATATTACTATCACATGGATTACAATTATTGTCATACATTTTCACATTATTTTAATTAATTTATTATTAATAACTAGGACTTATACTATGAATCATGACTATTGATATATGAATTTTGAATATGATTCTATTATATACTTTTATTGTGCCCATTTTATTATATTATGACTACTTATTATTTTTTATACTCATATCTTATGATTACCCTTACTGGGATTTTGATCTCACCGCATTATTAGGTTTCCATTTCTATAGGTTATGAAGGAAAGTAGTATATATGATGTGTCTAGAAGAGAATCCTGTGTGAAGAATTTGTGGGAGATATTAAATACATGTTATAGATAATGTAGATTCTTATATAGTGGGTAAATTTCCATTAGTTAAAAAAGGAATGAGTTTTTTTAACTTAATGTTGTTACTTAATTTTATAAAACTCTAAACCTAAAATATTATCGAAATTTATTGTAATTAAATATTATTATTAAATTCATGTAGTTTGTAATTTCCCATATGTAAGGAATAATAGTTGGAATCAAAACATGGTTTAGAAAAATTTAGTTGTTTGGATGCTATCAAATGAGGATAACATAAGAATTTAAATTTCATAAAGAGTTGGTAAGTTAAGGTTGATCATAATTTCAAAGGTATATATAACCCTTTGGGTCAGTTGAGGTAATATATAATATTTTATGTCATTTCAAAATTATGATAAGAGAACATCAGCAAGTTGAAGGAAAAAGTCTATGAAGAGGATACCATATTGATGTTTTGGTAAGCTAAAGTATTTTTGTTCTCCTCTTAATTACATCCCAATCTGGATACTTGTATGTGGATGCGACTATAGAAAACATTCACCATAAGGAAATTAACTTGAAAAAGGATGGTTTAGTATTAACTGAATCTTTAATATGGTGAATGATGAGTGAGAATAAGACAACAAAAATGGATTGAAATTCCTAAGGGATATACTTTATTTAATCAAATTCTCCTTACATTTAACATTAAATGATTTTTTATGATAAGATATTGGGTTATGTAGTTTGAGAAAAAACAACCTAATTAAACCTAGATTGAATGGAGAGTAATGTAGGTCAAACTAATGGAAAATATAATATTTAAGAGTAATTAATTTTGATGATTAATTTATCATTTAATTATCTTATAATAAATTACTAATGATCATATTTATTCTTCGCTCATGATTAACTCATTTTGGTTTTATAAATTCTTAAAACCTAAAATAATTGTGTTAAAATTTTATACCATGTAAAATCAAAAGATTTTACTTATAATAAACCTAGAAGGATAAGAACTAATGTGAAAAATCAAGTGATTGTGTTGAAACATCTAGAATTAATCATGAATGAAGACATAAACATAGTTAAATTACAAACTAAAAAAACTGGATAAGGATTTATTCTCAAGGAAGTTTAGGTGAAAAAAATAACTAATTAAAAAACATTAAATTTTCGTTATGTGAAAACGCTTTAAAAAGAACCATGAAGAATTCTATAAAGGAATAGAATATTTTATATTTCTAAAAAATGAGGGAATAAAGAAATTTATTTTAAAGGAATACTGAAGAGCCTAGTTGATATGGTGAATATAATTATTATGTTCAGAGGTAACACTAATAGTTCAATGTCTTATAAGTGGGAAACATGGAATTTATGAAAGTAAATTCCCAAATCCAAGGAATATCCTTAATCATAGGAAGCTGAAACATCCATGTAATGGTTAAGACTTTGAAACCACAACTACAAAAATAGTTTTTCAAAAATTATACAGAATGGGGATAATTGATCACAATGTTTGGAATAATGAGTGTTATATGTGTATCGTTTTGAACCTACTCCTCTATACCTAGAATGTTTATTAAAACATAAAAGTTACACCCCAATCTCAATATGTTTAATTATTAATAAAAACATAGAGTGGTATGATTATTATATCTTATGTATATAAATACTAATTAATATTTGATCATAGGAAGGTACTTCCTATAAAAACATGGTGTCCTATCTTTAGATAAATTTGATTTGATATTAGTCATGGATATCCTGATATATGGGCTATAATAATTTCCATGAAAGTAAAATCATATATTAATATCAATCCATGAACACCTACAATTACATGGTTTACTATAAACACCCAATAAAATATTATTAACAATATATTGGGGTATTTAGTACAAATGGTTAAAGGATAACTCAAAATTAGTTCTATTCTTATTACATGAGAAAATATGAATTCACAAGCTATAACAAAGGATATTAGGTGAGAATCATCATTTTAAATTAATTCGTGATTCATATGAACTGTTAAAACATTAGGCCAGTAAAAATTAATATTGTAAGGATGCGATTTACCAATGTGGGATAACGTAACACCTCAATATTTTGGATTATATTTTTCTCTAAATTCTTATTACATTAGAAATATTATTCCTCACATAACACTAAAATATAATTATATTATTCATATTTTATAAATAAAACTAAAAAATTTAATAATAAAAAAAATCATTAAATGGGAATATTTTAATCAATTATAAATATAGAGAAAATAGGATAAAAACCCTTACAGTTTTAAGGGGAATTATTCATGAAAATTAGTTTTAGTTTTTTTAATATATTTTCATTTAAAAGCATAATTTATATGTCATAGAATTTTAATTTGAAAAAATTAACACCATTTGTGATTAATAATGTCAATTTTTCCCTCTGACGTATTTTTTATATTTTTCTAAAAGAATTGATTTTTTATTGAATAGTGATAAATGTAGATTTTACTAAAATCATTGAATTAATGACTATATACAGATGTATATATAAACTATGAACTGAAAATATATTTTTAATGATCAAATATGTTTATATGGATTAATTATATACATTTTGAAATACTATTATAAATTTAGAAAACCTATGATTGACATTTTACTTACTTAAGATTTATTTTTCAATAAAAGAAACTATTTTACTTCCTAATTTTAATGAAATGTTATTTTGGTAAAATTCAGTTTGGTATTTATTTTAAGTTCACACGAATTTTATTTCTTTATAATAAACCAATTTATATCATAAAAATCAATGACATTAATAATTTTATGCTACTCATTAAATTTGGTTACTAAAATCCAAATTTTCTAAATATAATTTTCAAATTCTCATATAATGACATTAATAATGTTTTTACACATAATGATAATATTAAAATTGAGTAACTATAAACCAATTTTCCCATTCATAATTACATAAAAATAAAATTCCATTTTGGTATGTGATCACTATCATCTCCACAATGTAACATATCTAATTTTTGATCTCGTTCTATTCATATTTATTAAAAAACATTAAAAAAGAGTAAAAGTTTTAAAAATATCTAAAACTTATCATAATAATTTGGTAATAATAACATTTTTCCAAAAGATACCACATTTATAATTTTAATCATCTAGTAATTATGGTATGATCATGTTTAGATCAGTCTAAGCACAGACGTGAATAATGTTAATGAATAATATGATTAATGAATATGAGAACTTAGTTACTCATTATATATGATATGAATAAGTAAATATTTATTTTATTTTTGTTTTAGAATCGAGGCATTAATATTAAACACATTAATTAAGATACCACCAATTATTTGTTAAAAATACCTAAAATATACTTATTGATAATTTCATCTACACAAACTATTACAAAACATCTCATAGAATGAAATTATAACATTATAAAATATCACAGAACACATATTAATATACTATAATGATCAAAATTTTGTGAAATTTGAACTTATAAATAGGAATTTACACTGAATTTATGAAATTACTTAAAAATGATAAACATTACTCACACATGATACTCAAAATATATAATAACTATCTAATATACATGCAGAGAATAATTTTAAATTTATTTTCTAAAATTTTATATATATTAATAATCCTATAAAATATTATATTATGTAATTCTTTTTATTCAAGTGATTAATGCACTTTAGTGGATGTCATGATTTAAGGAAAGGGTATTTCATCTCAATTTCCTTCATATTGAGACATTTTTTATTTTATATATATAATTTCAATTGATTTGTGTGTACGATTCCTATTAGATACATAATATCACGAATTATTTTTTATTCATGGTTGTTGAATTTCAATTTCAAGAACTCACTTTGAATCTATTTTGATTAAAATGTTTCTCAGCACATAAATATATTTTTCAAATGATATAATTAAATATATTTCATGGGATGTCTTATGAAATGTTTTTTCATTCTATCATATAAATGGTCTATTAAAAAAATTCCTAACCATATAGTTTTAGAATGAATTATTTTTGATCTAATTCCATTTATTTTGTGAATACCATAATTCTTATTTGATTAAAGTATATTAATCTATATACCATACATTAATTGATTGGGGAAGTCATTGATTTAACTATATAACATTTATATATATGACGTAAATACCATATTCGCTACAATCATGAGTGATGCCTATTTACATATAATTTTAAATCATATCTTTTGTTACCAACTTCTTTTCCATTAGTATATCAATTTGTTAATATTATCGAATTATGAATTCTATCCTTATGTAATTTCATTTGAAAAGGATATAAAACTGAATTTTATTTCCAAGGGTTCATTATGATATAATGATGATTTTTAACACATATGTATGAATGATTATGAATGGGGTACTAAATCACCCTCTAATGCATTGGATATGTTTTATATCTCATGATATTTTAGAGTGTATACATAATAAGTTTTTTTTATTATGGGCATAATGCATTTTATCCCATTTTTTGTTATATAATTATTGGTTTTATTGAAAGAGGTGTGGAAATAATGAGTTTTATCAAAAGTTTTTCATATACTATTATTATGAATTATTTTTAAGATGATTTTTATGAAACATTTCCATGTTGTGCTATAGTTTTATGATTATTCTTTTTTATATGTTACACCATCATGGATTTTGAATATTATAATGCACTTTCACACTACTTTGATTCATATATTACAATGTTATCATTTTTATTCCAAGACTCATGACTATTGGTTTATTCTTTTCTATGTATGATTTCCTTATATAATTTACTATAACAATTTTCTAATTTTATGCTCACTTATGATCATTTATACTTATTGATTATATTTACCCTTACTATGGGTTTACGATCACCCATTTCGTTTGCTTATATTTACTTATGTTATGAAGGAAATCAGTATGTATTATGTTCATAGAATAGTATCTTTTATAATGAATTTGGTGGAGAATTTGATGACTTGTTATGAATTAAGTAGTTTCTTAATTGGTGTAAAAAAGACAATTAGTTGAAAAAGACATTATTTTTTAAGATAATTTTTTCCTGATTCTACAGTACACAAATCCAAAATGATCTTATAAATTTATTGAAACAATATATGTTCTTAAAATTCATTTAATTGATATGTTCATGTTCATGGGGCATCAAATTCACCCCCACAAGATGATGTGTAACATTTTTCTTCATTTGAAACTATGGGTGGTTAAAATGATGAATCAAATTAATAAATTTTATATTTATGACCCAATTTTGATTCTAAAAAGATAATATATTACTTACCATCTCACCCTTTCAATCCATTACAAAATGATAACATCACTCATGTGTATATGTGGAATATCACCTCCTTGAAGTGATGTGATTCATTATCCATTACTTACTAATAGGGATGGTCATAGGGATAGAATATGTGAATAAATATGAAATTTATAGAAAACAATTGAGTCAAGTAAATTAAAATATTATCTTCTTTATTTCTTTTCAAACTATCTCAAAAATGAAAACGTTGTTCATGTGTACGTACAGACTACCATCTACATGAACCTATGTTCAAAATTAATCATTAAAACATTACATGAATGGTTTTTAAAATATATTATATATATATATATATGAAAAGTATAAATTTTTTAATATTCTGTAGATAATGGAAAATTTTCCCAGTTGATAATGGTCAATAATCAAAATTTATGTTGAGGTTACGAACTGAACAACCTCAAAACGTTCGATGTAAACATAATAAATTTAGTGACTAAGTAGTTCATGGTAATAAATGAAATAAAGGAATAATTATTATTTTAATAACATGATATTTTTCATTAAGAAATAATAAAACAAATACAATTTTATTATTCATAAGTTATAGAATGTATGAAATTATTTGGGACTCAAGGTAAGAGACTTTTTATCTCAATTCCCTTTCCATGAGACTATTCCATTTTCACCACATGTTTTTTCTTTTTGGGGTATAAAATAACATACTCGTTCCTTGTAATATTAATTGACATAAATTAATGTGATTTAAAAATTGAATTTATGTTTTCTTGGTTACACGCCAATATTTCATGGTATTCATATTTTTAGTTTTTTAATTTTTTTAATAACATAGGTTTCACACAACACCAATCATAAACACAGAATGGAAAACCATTTAATATCCTTATGACAATGAAAATAAATTTTTTGGAATGAATAGAATTATCCAAATTGAGAAATTTATATATTATATATTTAATAAAATATTTTTATACTCATCCAAATTATTTTATACACATATGATAATATTGAATCCAATTTTACACATTAAGTGGAAATATTTTTCTAAAGAAAATTTTACAACCTTTTAATGGAGAACATTCATTGAAACTAAATTTTGAATATTTTATAAATTCCATTGGTAAAAAAACATTATTTTTAAAATCATAATTCCAAAATAAGATCAGGTTTATTTTTTTTCTAAAATGATTTATTTTCCAATGAATAGTAAAAATACTGATTTTTATAATACTTTCATTTTCATTATAATAAATTATAAATTTTTTATTCGAATATTATCCTCACCTATTATATTTTAAATAACTTTTTTGAATCTTATTAATGAAAATATGAAATATTTATTTCATGGAATAAGTAAATGGTTGTCTAACATATGATAAATTAAGTATTGGTGTTTTTTTGTTAAATATAAATGATTAATCAAAAAATTATATTTAAATAAATTATGTAATAGAAAATTTATTTCAATGAAATAAATTAAGAAATAATTTTTTTTTGTCCAATGATTATAATATATTTTTATAAGACCTTAATTAATTTTTGAAAGTGTTATTAATTAACTTATAAAATTAAATTCTGTATTTTTCGAGTAAATAATGATATTATTTAAAAATTAAAATTTTCATATTTAGGAAATTATTGCATAAAATGGTTTTTAATTTTAAATTCTAAAAATTAAAACAAAAAGTGTAGGGGGAATTTTTGGGATATTTCTAAAATACTTGAATTTGTGGTAAATAATGTAATACTATAATTTAGAGTATAAATATATTATAAATGAAATACACTATTCCTTGAGTAATTTATCATTTAATCACTGTAATATTTAACTAACGTTAATTATTTTAATATATTTAGTTATAATTATAAAACTATTCATTTTCTTGATCCAAAATAATAAAAAAATCAATAAAATATTCAAATAAACACTATTGTCTTCCACTATAAATACCACACCTCACCACCTCTTCTCATACCACCTCGTAAGCCTTGAATATTTTCCAATTTCATCCCAATATTTTTTAAAAGACCATTACCCACATCCATGAGGTTATTATTTCAAAACATTACCAAAACCAACTTCCATATGGAGGTTCTGAAGAAGAAGGAATCAAGAGGTACAATACTCTTTCGTTTAGTTTCATATCATTTTCCATTCCTTTCTTATACTATAATAACCTCATTTGTAAAAAAATGAATGAAAAATAAATTTTCTTATATATCATATAATTTTATTAGGTAAATGGAAAATCCATCATCATGTCTTATCTTCTCATTCTTTTATTTTAAAAATGAAAACATCTTCTAGGAGGTGCTAATTTATCGCTTTCATGGACGATGTATTTTTGCATTATAATTCAACCTGCATGCCTAGTCATAAAACCATTTTTTTAGTAAAAAAAGATTATTATATATTAATTACATATTATTTAATGTTCTAGAACCTGTATATATAATCAAAATACAAATTAATTAGACAAAACTATTTACTAATGATCAAAAACTTCCCATGTAATCTATACAATTATCTATAGTGTCTTATCTATGGATTAATTCCCACCCCAAATAACTATATGACTTATAAAAATTTTTATTTATATATTTTAATTAATAACAAATAATTTCAATTCTGGATAACTATTCTCATTTTATGTGATCCTTCGTACAATTATACTAGTAAATCAATCATGATATCTAATGAAATGTACACTCCCAAAAAAAGAAATTGAATCTTATAACTCATCAAAAAGTACATAAATGGAAATGATACAATTATAATAAATAAAATATAATTCTAATAGTTCATGAATAAAATTATGAGTGAATTTAATTTCATTATACAAAACATTATGTACAAGTGAAGAATGATTTTGTTCATATGTTAAGGGTTCCTTTCAGAAACTCCATTTTTCTTTCAGGTTACACTCTATCTCTCTTTATCACAATTTAATTCCTCTTAATTTTTGTATAATTCTTCTACATTATGAATATAAATATTCCAAAATCATGTACCCTTACCATTTTATCTTTTTTTAGAAATACATGACATACAATGTTCTCTTCTTAATTACTCTTGATCAGAAAGCCCAATTAATAGGAACTCTCCAATTTCATACCAATATTAAAGTACACTCTATAATATGTTTTATTAAAAGAAATATTTTTATAAAATAATTATTTTTTATCATGAAAAAATATGTTATTTTATTTCTGGTTTTATGCCAACAATTATCCCTTTTTCCATTTTAAATACTCTTAAATATTTTCCCTTAAACCATGCTAAAGAGGCTCTTTTCTCAATATATTAAAAACAATTTTTCCATGTGTAAACTTATGTTGGGAAGGATTTATTACTAAAAAATAATTTAATTGTAAAACCATTTTCATTACTAATATATACAAGTTTTCAGTCTGATTTTATGACAAATAAAAGTGATTCTCCAAAAATAAGTCTTCTTCGCAAAGTAAAAAATGTGTATTTCTCTCTAGAATTCCTCAATGATTTTGTTAGAGGAATTTCATCTATTTCATCAACCAATGTGGAATCATATTATTAATTGGGATTGATATTTGATTATAAAATCTAACATATTTTATTAAATGGTTTATGATCAGATTGACTATGGGTGTGTTGTCTTGATACGATATTACTCATATTGGCTAGTGATTATTTTACTAATTGGGTAATGTTATTAAAAAATAATATGTAGAAGCTGTTTATGTTTCACCCCACTAATATGATTAATGTATTGGAATTTACAAGGGATGGTGGGGCCCCTCTATATCCCCTCGATGAATTTGTATGTCTTATGAGACAAAATAGAAATAGACTTGGTCAATGCCTTTGAATTTATTTTTAGATATGGATTTGCCCGATCCCTTCACCAATTATTTTCAGATTCCTTGGACGATGACTATAAAGTATGTTATAGATGTATCACATTATTAGTTTCCTTATTATGGTGTTATTAATTGATAGTCCACATGATTATTTGACAAGTAGAGTATCTATAGTTATGTTTCATTCCTATGTGATTATTTTAAGGGATTATTTAAATTAGTTTTTATTGATACCATATTATGTTAAATATTATGAAAAGAGTAATTAGATATTCACCATGAATTATATTTTATATTTATATCTTTCTATGTATTTCTTACCCCTGTTGAGCATCTAAGATCACCCAATCTAATGCCTTATTTGTTCCTGGTATAAAAAGTTGTTTATTGTGAATGAATTACAGGGATAGTATATAAGATTATATAAATCTCAATTTGAGTGACTGTATTATATTTATTTTCAGGTTTTATTGTAAAATATGTTTTTATATATTTTTTTAAAATCTATTAATATATTTATTCCTTTGGGATGTGATCTCTTGTTCATTGTAACAATTTAATTAAGTAAGGCACTAGCTCTGGATACTTGGGTTGTGGTATTTGTAGTTGGTATCATCAAATGTTTAGAAAAAACCTTGGAAACTAGATTTATAAAAGATAGGTTAGGGAATATAACCCTAATATAGACTTTGAGGATATGCATATAAGAACATCCTAGAATTTTGCTAAGGTATAGATGATGTGTTTTTCCTAGAAATACATACATGTCTAGATACTAAAATGGGATGTGGTTCTGGTACAAATGTACCTAGGGGTAAGAACTCCGACGAGGTGCATCCGACCTGACTCAATTAAACCTAGTACAAAAAAATAGTATTAACATTGTGCCTACTTTGACACTCCCATTGGATACTCTTAGAGTAATTCACATTTTATTTACAAACCATTTTGATGTATTTAAAAGTAAACCTCTCCTCAATGAAACCATGTTTATGATTATGAGATTAGATATGAATAAAATTTTAATTTATGTTAAGTGTTTCTAGAAAAAAAAATTAAAAATTATGATTAATTACTTAATTTAGGGTATTTAATTGATTATAAATGGTGATTAGTTGAATTATTGGAAACTATATAAATACGAGTATTATATGTAAGGATTTACCTCCCATGAAGGATAATAATGCAGCAACTATAGCTGTAACTTGTTCTGATAAACTTATAACTATATTGGGACAACTAAATTAGTTTATGAAAGAGAAACATACATTTATGGAACATCCAGATCCACCACATGGGAGAACAACATTAGACCACATGATAATACAACAACTTACATCATTCAACGGGCCTACAAAACCATTTGTAGTGGAGCAGTGGATAATTACTGTAGTGAAGATATTTCATGATTTGGTAAGAAATAAAATGGAGAATGTTATCATGATAGTATATCTTATCTCATGATTTGTAGATAATTGGTGTAAATTAATTCAAGACATGAAGGATGAGAAAGAAATATAAAAAATGGAATAGAAGGATTTTAAGGAACTTTTCAAGGAAAACTATTTCCCTCATGAATAGCGAGTAGATATGGAGAAACAATTATTGAGTTTGAGGAAAAGGAGGATGAAAAAAGTTTCCAATTATGATTATAACTTTACAAGGTTAGAAAATCATTCTATGGATTACATACATAATAAAAAGAGAAATATTTATCGATTATTTGATGGGTTGACACCATTCTTTAGAAGGGAACTAATCTCTGAAACATTCTCATCTTATGGTGATGTCACATCATGTGCTATTAAGAAGGAGAAATAATACCCTAATTCTTATGAATTAAATGGAAGGAAATAATAGAAGAGAATGGTAGAGTAAGAGACAGAAAAAAGTAAAAAGGTAAATATAAATTTTCCCGCATGTGATAATTGTGCGAAGAAACACCTCGGTACTTTCTTGAAGGGAATAAAAGTTTGTTGTAGGTAGAGAGAGAAGGTTTACAAGGATCATCAATGTAAGGTAAACAAAGAATCTATAATTTTCACTGTTTATACTATAAGAAGATGGGGCACACTGAAATTGAATGTCCCAATCCTCAATAAAATATAGCTAAATAAAATCCAAGGGATCAAGGTTAAGAATATACTATTACTACAATCATATTGGAATAACTAATGATGTTTTCTTATTCATGTATTATGACATGATATTTTAGTTTTAAGAATCATGAGATATATAAGGATTATACTGTAGTACTTCTTCTTTACGGTTTTGGAAGCATGCATGTTTTCATTAACGTTTTAAGGTGATCAATTTTTTCATATATTTGGTACGTTGGATAAAGTGATGAACTATTTGAAGAATATTATATTAAATTGGTTTTTGAAATTCAGTGTCTTAACTTCTAAATTTTTGGTCATTTAATTTGAACATTCATGTTTTTGATGAGCCTTAACATTAATTACCTGTAGAATGCATCAAGCTAAAATTTGGAAATTATTTTTTGTTGATAACATATAATAAAGTTTGTTATTTTAGAAAACATTTAAATGTAGAAGGAATTACATAAAGACCATATACTATATTAAATGTTCTTCATTAATTTCAAAGTGTAAGGGGTGAAGTAAAAATAGATCAAAGCACAACTAAAGGATGAGATTATTCTTATCATATAGAAATTAATCATGTATGTTTATTTATCATGTAATTACATGGATATTAAAAGAAACCCTCATCTCTAATAAATATATTTTGAAACAAAACATTATCCTTTTACTTTTCATTCAGAGAAATCAGTGGTCTTTTAACCGATCAAATGATTTACGGTTTCGTGAAGGTTAACTTTCTAAATGACCATGTTATCTATCACTATTCGTCAGAACATGATAGGTACATTTCTATTCCATTTTCATTTTATTTCAATCCACAAATGATTTCCTACCATAAATCATTGTTTCTTTTGTTGACTTTGGAATTTTTCTTTCCCTCTTACGAAGAGGATATTTTAATAACACTATATCTAATGTGGGTTTCCCAAAATGTATTTTTTATGTATCAGGATTTGAATATCGATATGAAATTTCAATTTATCCGGAAAAAATTTAATGAAAGAGGGGAGAATGTAACACCCCAATATTTTACAGTATATCTGGTTTTAAATTTATTTTCATTGACATCATTCATTTCACACAACACCATCCTTAAATGAAAAATGATATATAATTAAATATCATTATAAAATAGCTCTTAAATATGAGAGAATGAATATTATTTTTAAAATTATGAAATGTATATATTATATATTTAATAAAATGTTTTTACATCCATCCAAATGATTTTATAGGAATAAGATAAGAAAGAATAAAACTTTACACATTAAAAGGCTATGTTTTTTTTAAAGGCAGTTTTACCACCTATTAATGGAGCACTTGTTTTAAAATTGAATTTTGACACTTTTATTAAATATATTGATCTAAATAAACTAAAATTTTAAAATTATAAGGTCATGATTATCCTAGTGTTAAATATTGGTATTTTTCTAAAAATATTTATTTTCTAGTGAATTGTAAAAAAAATTGATTTTAATAATAGTGTGATTTTCATTATAATTAAAAATATATTTAGGATTTGAATATTAACCTCTCAAATTATATTTAAAAAAAATTATAATCTTATGAAGTAAAATAAAATATATTTATATCATGGAATAAGAAGATTAATGTTTTAAAAATGATAAATTTAGTATTAGTGTTTTTTTGAAACATAAATGATTATTCAAAATTTTTTAATTAAAATTATTATTTTAAATAAAAACCCTTTTAATGAAATAGATTTATAAATATATAATTTTTTATATTCTGATTATAATATGCATATGTGAGAGCTTATTTAATTTTATAACATGTCATTAAATCAGTTATAAAATTATAATCCATATTTTTGAAGTAAATGATGATTTTATTTAAAAATTTAAATTTCCAATATTTATAAAATTATTTTAATAAAATAGAGTTTTTTTAAAATTAAAAAATCAAATATATAGGGTTATTGTTAATATTTTTCTATAATTCTTGTTGTTTTGATGAAAAATGAAATATGGTATTTTAACGTATAAATACATTATAAGTGAAATACAGTATTTCATGAGTGAATATTGATGTAATCACCATAATATATGAAACATAATTAATTATTTTAATACATTTAGGTATAATTCTCAAACTACTCATATTCATGAAGAAAAATAATAAAAAATAAAAAAATGTCCAAAAAACACCCCTCTCCTCTACTATAAATACCACCCTCACCACCACTTCTTCCCATAACTCTTAAGGCTTGAATCATTTTAAATTTCTTCCCAATCCTCTTTCCATGTCCATTACCGACGTCCATGAGAATATGTTCCCAAAAAAGTGAAAATCCAACTTCCATAATGATTTTCTAAAGGAGAAGGAATCAAGAGCTAAAATCATCTTTCTTTTACTTTTACTTTCATTTCATTTTCCTTAATTTTATTATACTCTCCAAAACAACTCTATAAAAACATGAATGATAAATATATTATCTGATATATACTGTAATATTATTATGTCAATGATAAAACACCATTAAGTATCTTCTCTTATTGATTTTATTTTAAAAATGAAATCATCATCTGTGAGGTGCCGATTTACAGGCTTCATGGATGATGTGTTTTCATTTTTTAATTCTTCCTTCTCGGCTGGTCATAAAAACATATTTATGTTTAATCTAGATTATTATTATTTTATTAAATATTATTTAATATTATGTAACAAGTATATATATAAATAATATAAATTAATTAGACAAAACAATTTTGTGATGATCAAAAAACACCAAAATTTTAATGACCCTTTTATTTATAGAATAATAATTTATATATATATATATTAATATTTATGAATAAGATATTAATTTTATGTTAAAGAGGACACTTTTTCTGATATCATACTCAACACACAACAACATGTTTATGTGAAATCTTACGTTGCACACAACATTTTATACCGAAAAATAATAATATTATTTTAAATTGTAGTTAACTCCTAGTCCTTGTATTGGATGGAATGAATAAAACTACAACAAATTTCAATTGAATTGAGAGATTAAAATTTATTTTGTATGAAATTTTGCTATTTTTCTAATAATGTTTATCTTTTAATGAATAGTGAAAAATATTGCATTATAATGCAAAATCGAATTTTCATCTAATTTATTTATATAGTTATATTTCAATTTAATTAGGTTTTAATGTATAATTTGATTATATTTTTATCATTAAATACAATTTTGGTCATTGGATGTAATTTCACATTGAAATTGTACATAAACACAAGTCAATCATTAGGTAGTTTTTACTTTTTAAAAATATGATTTTTGGTTTTAAAAATGAGAATTAATTTTAAATTGATTTTTGAAACATCAATGTTTTGAATTTTCAAAAATTGATTCCATATTTGTAATCAGGGGGTTCAAATAGTTTAAATAGGTACTTTTTATTATTATACATTATGAATAATAACTTCGGTATTTATTTTATTTACTATGGTTAAAGGGTAAATATGGTAAATAAGGGTAAAACAATATTATAATAATAATATTAACCTCCCTTAACACATGTCCAAATCCAGTTAGATGAGATATATCCGACCATAGGAATCCTTGGGTCGATTTTGGGACCCCATGGAGCCACATGGATATGAACATGACATTTTATAAGAATTAATTTAAAGTAAAGAAAAATGTAAAAGAGACATGTATCTTTTAGTAAAATAATTTTTATATGTGGTTATATATGTGATATTTTTTACTATAAATAGTCATTAGAAATCTAAAAATATTTCTTATATCATGGTATTTTATTTATAATTTTAAGACAGTATATAAATAAATTTATATATGACACAATGATTATGTAGTCATTACCATATTATACATGATTAAAATAAATGAGATTATAAATATAAAAATTAATATATTTTGATTTTTTTTATTCCATAAACACATTTTATGGGTAATTATGACATTTTCTAATGATTTTTTTTTGAAATAATATTTTTTTTATGATTTTTTTTTTTAAAAAGGTCATAATTTGAATATTATAAAAGTAGACATAAAAGAGTTTTTAAAACAAATACTATTTTATTAAATGATATAATAGTCTAAATAATCTAATATTTGGCCAAATGACGTAGATAATTCTGAAAATTTAATTAATGAATCACTTTAGGTTATATGGAATTTTATAGTAACTATATTAACAATATAGTATGAATATACATGAAGACATGATAATAGTAAAATTAGTTAACTAAGGGTTAAAGCTAAAAGACAATGTTATATTTGTGACCTATACTTGTTTACAACCTATTTTTTGAGATTTTATCGACCCAAAAACATCTTATCATTGAAATAAATAACTTTGGGATAATTTGAAACCGAAAATCATTTTATAATAAAATAATATTTTGATACCTTCCTAAAGGGCCCCTCCTCCCTCTTATAAAAGGGTATCACATATACCCATTTAATCACACCTCTCAAGAACCTTGACTCATCAAAAAGCTTCCAAAATATGCTACCAAAATTCCTCTTTTCCTCATTGAAACCTTACTATAGGTAGAAGGAAGGTCAAGAAATCCTTTTGGATCAAATCAAAATCGAGTTAAACGTTTTAGAGGTAACATCTTCTCTAAAGTTCATTTCAATTATTTTACTTCTTATCTCTCTATTGTATTCGTTTTACTTGATTAAATAACAACACCAGTTTCCTAAATATACTATTATGTTGTTATAATAAGGATTATTACTACACTTACACACACCTCCATCTAGTGGATACATACATTTTGTTTCTCTGTATGAAAAATTCCTGCCTCACGACACGATGATTCTTTAAATTTCCCCTACCACCTCTCATGGAAGACATTATGATGGAACTATATTTATATATGATATATATTATATTTATTGTGTCTCTGTGATTCTGTATTATTCATTTACATCATACCTTTACGCTTTCCTTAATTTGTAAATATGATAATTCCATTTGAGGAAATGAAGACTACCACCCCCTCAAAGTGATATGACTCGTTCATGCCATACATGGAATATATAAAGGATGGAGTTAATGAAATTATGTAACATATATATCATATTATTTTATTGTGGAATTATAATATACCTATGTATCATGCATTTTTCATTTCTTTAATATTATAAATAAATGAAAGTAGCATTCATGTGTACATACAACTTACCATCTCCATAAATAGTGCATTCCATTTATTATCTCAAAATGATATGGACTATTATAAATACATATATACTAGATATATATGATATTTAAATCATGAATACTATTTTGGAGATAATGAACTTTTGACAACATAGAAAATTTTTAATTATAACAAGATCATTTATGACTCAAGTTCCCAATATCAACAAAATGACATATTTTAACATGAATAATTATGTAATTTTTATAATGTAGTAAAAATAGATATAAAAGGAATAATTAAATTGATAAATTTTTGATAATCAAGTATTAATTAACTTATGTTTATTATTCCAGAAGAACAAGGAACATACGTGTCGAATCGAACGCAAAGTAAGGGAACCTTTAACCCTCCTATGTTAGTCAATGACTTATTTTATGTTATTTATTTTAATTTTCCATTTTATAATTGTGGGATTTGTTCTTATATATCCTTATATCTATATATTTTATTTCCAAGTGATTAGAGACCCTTCTCTCTCCATCAAATCATTTTCTGAATTTTAAAGTGACGTCGTTAGGCTGCCGGATTTTTTTAAGGGAACTTATTATCCCAATTTCCATTATTTGGTATGATATTATACTTCTTGGATATATCGTGATATGATTATTTGAGAAATAAATTTTATTCCATATCTTGTATTTATACCTTCTTTATGTGTACTTATAGTGAATACACATAATTGATCTATTTTATTTATAGAATGATATTTTGTATGGGACTTCATTTCAGTCCCATTTCATTGAGGAATATTATGATAATATATACCTCATTATTTTATATGGTGTATAATAAAACCCTTTGAATTTTAATTTCATTCAAATGGAATCAATTTTCTTTGAACTATTTAACTAAACAACCATCAATTTTTTTTTAATGTATGCGGCGGCAACGACCTCTTCACCCCTGTAATCATTTTTTGATATTTGGATTCCCCTATAATCCTTATTATTATTAAAAGGAAAAGGAATACATTATCCCCTTTTTGGGTTTTTTGGTATTGAAAATGGTTTTTGAAATAGATTGAGTATTTCAATATCTTGAAATTATTTCTTGTGATTTCAAATGAAATGCAATGTTGATATTTGAAATATTTTATGTGTTATGTTTATATAGTGGTACTTATAAATTTTATGGGTGGTTACGTGATAAAATAATGACAGGTTGGTACATGATAAACCAAATGAAATGTGGTTCCATGATAAACCATGGATGGGTTTTTACGTTATAACCTCCAATGCATTGGGTATGGAAGTCAGTCATATAGCTATTCTATTTAGTGATATGTGTGGATGTCGACCATATGGTATTTCTATTTAAGTATGTATATATCCCAAGTTACCTTTATATGTTCTACATTGCTTTCTATGATATTGTGGTAATATTTTGGTTTCCAAAAGGGTAATCAATGAGCTTATATTTAGTGAAGTATATTTACATCTTTTTAAAGGTGAAAAGTATTAATTTATAATAAAGAATTAATTATTTTCATGCTATCCCAAGACTAAATGTTTTCTATCTTCATGTATCCCTTACTGATATTTTTATTCTTATCATAGGTTTTGTAATTTTTTTCACATCACATAACGAAGAATATATTCATGGATGGGATCGAGGAAAAGTTATGCTAATAAAAAAATGAAAGGATGTCATGATTTGTTTTAAAGAGTTTTTGTTTTATGAATAAAATGGATTGTGATTCAAAGTGTATAGTTGTAATATTCAAGAAGTAATGTATATGATGTGACCTAATTCTCTAATTCTCTAAACTTTTAAATATTCTTGATGTGGATTAATGTAAAATTATCGACTTATCTCAAGATCAAGTATTGTTTAAGGCTAGGGCGTTATAGTTGGTATTAGAGGTCAGTTTAGATTACTTTAGATGATTGGGTGTTTTTAGGCATATGTGACATAACCATAATGGATAGAATATTATAAAGAGTCATAGTTATTTTAGATAAATTGAATGAGTTTAATATAACATGAATAAGTATATCTTAGTGTATACCCTCCTCATAATATAATATATGACGATTTTACTGATATACTCACAAAGACGTTTTTTTGTTTTAGTAAATAGATGGATGTAGCATGCACCAACATCACAATGGATTTGAAGGAAACTATGTTAGTTTTATGAATGAGAAACCGATTGAAATGGGAGCTGCAATGAGAACTCTTGGGGTTATTCATAACCAACTATCTGGAGTCATTATTGATCACTTGAACATTGTTGATTTTTCTAAGGCGTTGTAAATATGATAAAAAATCCCCATATAAGTTCATGTAATAATCATAAAGGTATATATATTCCAAAACCTATGTGTTAATGATGTGGAATGAAAAACTTAGGAAAATTCTTCAAAAGTACGGGAAGATGTTATAGATGTGGTAATGAAGGTCATAAATCAATAACCTACCTGGGAAAAAAGGAAGCATGCAGTTGACTCTAGAAAAGGGAATGAAGTTGTTTCAGAGGGATCAATTGAATGTTTAAAATGTGGTGTACACGATAATTATGAAAATAGATGTCCTATAAAGAAGGTTCTTGAATTGGATCACAAGGACCATACAAATATATGTTTACCAATACCTAATTACATTTCAATTGATGATTAGGAAACTAACAATGACCTATGAAAGGTATGGATTATTTCCAAGATCATGTTTCGACATTATTGAAATATTATGACATTATTCATGATTTTATTTGTTGGAAATAAGCATAAAAGACTAATATAGAAAAAATGGATAAAGGATCATGATTAATGTTTGATTATTAAGATGTCTATATTTTAGGAATTGTAGAGTTATTTCAGATCTATGGATGATGATATGTTTAAATTTATTAATGATGGGATTACATTGGTTGAATTATAGTATTTGTAGAACATAAGTTTGTAATATAAATATGTTAATTGAGGAAGATTTATATTTTCATTTGTAGATATAGTTTTAATGAACCATTAGGGTTTATATGATCCCTGAATTTGAGGTAATTATGGGTTATTAGTTTTTGGGATGTAAAATATGAGGTATGAAATAACTATTGAGTTTAAAACATGTTATGGATATGTTTATGGATTTTACCTCATTTTGTTAATTTTTTTATAATTATACATTTTATTAAAATGGAAAGCATATAGATAATGTGACAACCTTTCATGTTAGACAAAGCTGTATGAATCGATCCCACAACCAAATTTCCACTGAGATTTATCATCTACCACTGGCCTACGCGAAGTCACTGGTTAGTGTGACTTATTCATTATAGTTAAATGATTTTGTGGATCAAGAATACATTAATTTTGGGACTTATTTTTTATCAAATGAAAATATTTTGTATAAGAAATTGATTTTGTTATAAAGTGATAACTATTATTTTGGATGATGTTCTATATTTTGGGGACACTATATTATTAAGGAAAATAGGAAACAATGGGATTTAATATTTGGAGTAATGGTTAAAATATTATTTTGGAATAATATATGTTTTATTGTAGACATATTGGAATTTGGGTTATTTATGGAAATGATTAACCTATCTTGGAGAATATTATATTAGGTTAATTACTTTTTAGTATGAGATTTTAAGAGTAGACGGTGTTATTTGAAGATAAATGTTAATATTTTACGTGAAAGATTGAGTGATAAAATTCATCTGAGTTTTGGGTATCAATCATTGTTTTGATTATTTTGAATAATTTTATGAACATGTTTGTATTGAATGGTCTTTGTTGAAATTTGGGTATTGTTTGTGGAATTTTGGAGATTAAGAGTAATATTTCATTTTATAAATGATTATCCTTTTTGTAGATCATCTGATTTTATAATAACCATTTTTGTTTTGGTTAATGTCTAAAGATAGGGGAAATATATAGTTCATGTATTATAGATTATGTGATTCTCTAGAAGTTGATTCTAGTGCTTTAGATGTGACCATGTCATCTTGAATACATATTGTTTGGAAAAAGATAAGTTTGTGGAAGAAATTTATTAAAAGACAAAACTCGAACTGAAATGTAAGTTTATTTCCTTAATTTATTAGTCAATCGCATAAATAAATTAATTAAATTTATGAAAAGGAGATTAAAACAAAAAAAAATTGTTTACTTTTCCTACTAGTGAATCAATGATCATTTAACCCATCACTAGTTTATGATTTTCTTATAGTTAACTTTCTCCTGATCATGTTTTATATCACTCTCCATCAGAACATGATGGTTAGTTTCTCTTCCATATCCATGTTTTACTACATTTAATCCTAGAATGTGTTATCTTGAGTGACCTTTGTACATCTATTTCCTTCTATAAAAGTGATAGTTTTATTGATTATTTTTCTGATGTGGGACATTCAATGAAGTTTCTGCCCCTAATTTTAATATTGTGAGGATGCAATTTCCAGAAGGGGGGAATGATGTAACAACCCAGTTATTTATAGAACAATAATTTTTGATATCTATTAATATTTATGAATAAATATTAATTTTATTTTAAAGTTACCTTTGTGTGATAGCGTACTCAACATGCAACAACATGTTTCTTTGAAATCATTGGTTGTACACAACATTGAGTTATACCAAAAAATAATATTATTTTTTTAATGGTAGTTAATGCCTCGCTATTATGTTTGAATAAATGAATTGAACTAACTAATATATGAACAGAAATTTATTTTAAATAACTTTACATTTCTCTGATAAATTTCAGAGGCTTAAAATAAGAATGATTTCAATTTTAAGCAAGAAATAATCTATTATTTTTTAAAGTGTTGTTTTACCGCCTTTTGATGGTGAAATCTTTTTAAATCTAGTTTTTTTAACATTTATATGTTTTATATGTCAAAATAAACTTCTTATATAGAATCGGTCCATCAAAATTTACTTTTGATGAGATATTTGTATTTTTTGATAAAGTTCATTTTTTAATGAATAGTTAAAAATACAGCATTTTAATTCAAAACTACCTTTTAATCTAATTTATTTATATAGATAAAATACCATTTAAATTGGTTTTAAAGTATATTTGGAATTTTTTTAATTTAATCAACTTTTGGTCATTGATGTAAATTCACTTTGAAATTGGACACAAACACGCATCAATATTTTGGTATTTTTTACTTTTTAAGAAAACTTTTTTTGGATTTGACAACAAGAATTAATTGTAAATTAATTTATGAAACATATATGTTTTTATTGGAAAAAATGGATTCCATATTTTGAATTATGAGGACCAAATCTTGTAAATTGGTACCATTTATTTTTAGACATAGTGAATAATAACATTAGTAATTACTTTATTTTCCATGGTTAAAGGGTAAATATGGTAAATAGGGGTAGGAAATATTATTATAATAATATTTAACTACCGAAAAACATATCATAATTCTATAAGAATGAGATATGTTCGACCATGGGAATATTTGAGTCGATTTTGGGACCCTATGAAGCCACTTGGATGTGAAAATTACATTATATAAGAATTAAATTATAATAATGACAGATGTAACCTAAACATGTATATTTTATTAAAAAAATTATATGGGGTTATATAAGTGATATTTTCAACTATAAATAGTCATTAGAAAGATAATACTATTTCCTATATCATGATATTTTATTTATTATTTTTATACATCAAATAAATTTATTTATTTATAACACAATGATGATGTAGTGATTACCTTATTAATTAATGATTTAAATAAATGAGATTATAAATAATAAAATAAATTTATTCTGAAACTTTTTATGATATACAAGAATCTTAGAGATTATTATGACTTTTTTTAAGGAATATTGTTCGAAATAATTGAGTTCTTATTGATTGGTTTTAAAAACCCATGATATTAATAGTATAAAAATTGACATAAATGTGTTTTTTAATCAAATACTATTTTATTAATTGATATAATACTCCTAAAAATACATGATTCTAAAAATATACTTATATAATTTTGTAAATGTCATTAATTTATCACTTGAAATTCTATTGTAATCTTATAGTAACTATATTAACCATATAATATGAATATACAAGAGGATATAGTAAAAGTCAAATTAGTTAACTAAGAGATAAAGATAAAATAAAAGGTTAAATTTGTGACCTATACTAGTCTAAAAGATATTGGTTGAAAGGTTTTCAACCCAAAAACATTTATCTTTGAAATAAATTACACTGAGACCATTTGAAACCTAAAATCACTTTATAATAAAATAATATTTCAATACCTTCTTAAAGTTCCCCTCTTCCCCCTTATAAAAGGGCATAACCTTGACCCAATTTATCACATCTATCAAGCCCCTTGGATCATCCAACCAATTCCCCAATAATCTCTAAACATGCATATATTCCTCCTAGAATCCTTACCTTAGGAAGAAGGTAGTTCAAGACATCCTTTTGGCTCAAATCAAAAGGGAGTTACACGTTTTAGAGGTACTATCTTCTCTAATGTTCCTTTCCATTATTTTACTTCTTAATAATATACTATATTATTATTCATTGATTAAATTTAAAAAATATAATCCTTAATATATTGGGATATTTTTATGTGAAATATTTGAACTACACATACACACACATCTATCTAATGGATACGAACATACTGTTTCTGTGTATGACGAACTGCTACCTCAAGAAATGATGATTGTTTGATTTTCCCCTTACACCTATCATGGTGGCCATTATGATGGAACAATATTTATATATTATTTATATATTATTTTTTTGTCTTTATTATTTCGTATTTTTTATTTAAAGAATACTTTTATGCTTTCCAAAATGTGTAAATATAATAATTTAATTTGAGGAAGTGCGGACTACCGCCCCCTCAAATTGATATGACTCGTTCATCCATACATGGAACATATAATGGATAGAGTTAATGAAATTATGTAACATATATATATTAATATATAATACTATAATTATAATATACCTATATATAATTTAGTTTTCATTTCATTAATACAAAAAACTAAATGAAAGTAGCGTTCATGCGTACGTACGACTTACCATCTCCCTAAATAGTGAATTTCATTTCATATCTCAAAAAGTTATGGACTATAATAAATAAATATATTATGGTTATATATGATATTCAAATCATGAATTTTATTATTTAGACAATTCACTTTTGAACACATGGTCAATTTTTAATTATAACAAGATCATTTTCGACCCAAGTACCCAATATCAAAAAAATGACCGATATTAACTTAAATAATTATGAAATTTTTATAATGTTGTAATAAGTGATATGAAAGGAATAATTAACTTGATAAATGTTCTTAATAAATTAGAAATTAACTTAAGTTTTCTATTCATGAAAAACAATGAACATATATGGCGAATCAGACTCAATGTAAGGGAACCTTTCACCCTCCTCTTTTAGTCAAATACTTATTTTATGTTATGACTTTTAATTTCCATTTTCTTATGTTGGGATATATTCTTATATATTATTATCTCTGTACATTTAATTTTCAAGTGACGAGAAACCATTTTCACTCCCATCGACTCATTTTTGGAATTTTATTGTGATGCCATTAGGCTGCTGAATTTTCGTAAGGGATCTTCTTAACCTAATTTATAATCTTCAGGTTGATCATCAACTTCATGAATATGTCATGCTATGATTATGTGAGAAATAAATGTTGTTTATTTATCATGTATTTATACACTCTTTATGTGTACTTATATATAATACACATACTCAATCGATTTTATATACAAAATGATCTTTTTAAGGGACTTCACCTCAACCTCATTTCATTGAGGCATATTTTGATAATATACACCTCCTTATTTTATACAGTGTATAATAAAACCCTTTGACTTTTAATTTCATTTATAGTGAATCTTTTTTCAACAAATCATTGTACTAAATGTCAAAAGGAATGTTTTTAATGTATGTAGAGACAACGAACTCTCTACCACCGTAATAGTTATTTCATATTTGGATTCATATACAAGCCTTAATATTTTAAAAAGGAAAAGGAATCCCTTATTCCCTTTTGGGTGTTTTGGTATTGAAAATGGATTTTGAAATGGATTGAGTATTTCAATATATTGAAATGATTTCTTCTGATTTCAAATTAAATGAAATGTTGATATTTGAAATATTTTATGTGTTATTAGAATATAATGGTACTTGGTCATTTGACATGCTATTACGTGACAAACCAATGAAGGGTGGTTATGTGATAAACCAAATTTCGGGTGGTTCTGTTATAAACCATGTATGGGAGGTTACATTATAGCCTCTGATGTATTGGGTATGGAAGTCTTCCGTATGGCTATTCTGTTTAGTGATATGTGTGGAAGTCGACTATATGATTATTTCATTATAGTATGTTTATGTACAAGTTCACCTTTATATGTTATATATTTCTTTATATGTGATTGTGGTAATCTTTTGGTTGTAAAAAGAGTAAGCAATGAGCTTATATTTTGTGATGTATATTTTCCTCTTTTTAATGGTGAAAAGTATTACTTTGTAATAAAGTATTTATGGTTTTCATGTTATCCCATGACTAATAGTTTTCATTCTTTATGTATCCCTTACTAAGATTTTTAGGCTCATCCCATGTTTTGAAATTCTTTTTATAGGACATAAATAAGAATAGACTTAAGGATGGGATCAACGAAAAGCTATACTTTCAAAACACGAAACAATGTTTTATTTCACTTTAAAGAGTTTTTGATTTATGAAAAATTTAGATAGTGAGTATAAGTGTCTACTTGTAATATTCAAGATGTTATGTATATGTTATGAACTAATTCTATAAATATCTACACCTGAAAGGATCCTCGACGTGAATAAAATTCAAATTATTGACTTTTCTCAAGATTAAGTAATGTTTAAGGATGGGGCCTTATAAAAATAATATAAACAATTTTCACTAACTCCTTGTTTAATGATTCATCCTCACCCAAAATAACCAAATGAATTATATAACAATAAAATAATCTTGATGATAATTAATAATATATTATTTCAATTCTGGATTACTATTCTCATTTTACATGATATTTTGTACATCTATATAAGTAAATCAATCACGAAATCTAAGGAAACGAACACTCTTAAATGAAAAAATTGAATAATATAACACATAAAAAAGTCCATAAATGAACATAATAAAATTACAATAAATCAAATAAATGTTTAATTGGTGAAGAATTAAAATATTAATTAATATAATTTCATTATCTATGATGTTATGTACAAGTGAATAATGCTTCAAACTTAATGTAATATTTTATTCATAAACCTCTATTTTTCATTCTGGTTATACTTTCTCTCTCTTTATCCAAATTTATTCTTATTTATTTTTATATAACTCATTTATATTCTATGTATATGTTGCAAAATCATGTATTCATATTATTTCATCATTATTTGATGGGAAAATACATGTTTTAAAAGTACCCCTATTCAATTCCTCCCAACAAGCAATCTCGATTAAAGAGAACATTCAAACTTCATACCCATATTTATGTACACTCCATAATCTCTATTATGCCAAAAATATTTTTATAAAATCACCCTTTTTATCAACCTAAATAATCTTAGTTCATTTATAGTTTTATGAAAAAATAATCATTTTCCATTTTAATGACTCTTTAATATTTTCCCTTAAGCAACACTATAGGGGCTCTTTTCTATGTTTCATAAAAACTCTTTTTAACTGTCTACACTTAATTTGGATGAATTTTTTGCATAAAACATAATTTAATTGTACATACTATTTTATTCCTGGAATATACATGTTTACAATCTTAATTTATGGAAAATATAAATTATTTTTCCCACAAAACGCTTTTTTGCAATGTAAAAAAGGGGTATTTCTCTCAAAAATTCCCCAATAATTTTATTAGAGTATTTTCCTATATTTAATCACCAAATTATGAATAATATTTTAATTTGGATTGATATTTTATTATATATTCTCCCATATATTATTAAATGGTTTTTGATTAGTTTGACTATGGGTGTGCTACCTTGGTACGATATTACTCATAATGGTTAGGCATTTTTTCTGAATGGGGAAAATTATTTACATTTCATATGCATATATTGTTTATTTATCAACCCATTCATATGAGGAATTGATTTTAAATAGTAAATGTTGGATGGGGCCCTCTATAGACCTTTTATGCATTGATAGGTCTCATGAGACAAAACAGAAATGTACAATGCTGAGGCCTTACCCATTTATTTTTAGATATAGATTTGGATGTGGCCTTAACCATTTATTTTTAGATGCCTTAGATGAGGCCTCGATGGTTTTTTTAATATGAAAAAATTATGAATTCCCTCATCATGATATTAGTATTTGATCATACACATGATTATGAGACTAATAGAATAACCATTGTTAACATTCGTTATCATATGAATTTTTATAGCATTATTTAAATTAGTTCTTATTCATTCCATATTATGTTCAGGATGTTGAAATGTGTTATTAGTTATTCAACAAGTCTTATTGTTTATTTTTAATGCTTGTACTATAATTATTATCCTTACTAATAATCTGATTTTTCCTCTTCTTATGTTTTATTATTCCCTTGGATACAAAGTCTTTAATTTCTACTGACTTTTAGGGACAATCTATGAGATTATGATAGATTCAAATAAAGTTATTATTCTTTATTTTATTGAATATGTATTGTAAAACATTTTTTTGTATATAGTTTTCTAAATGTATTGAAAGATTTTATATCTGGGGTTGTATTTTATTTTATAAATATAATTATGTAAATCACTAGCTCTAGGATACTAGGGTCAGGGTCTTTACATGCTTCTTCAATTTACATTTGATTCAAAAGTAACAAAGTCATAATATTTTTTATTCAAAAACTTTTTTATGGTTTTATTTTCCTTAACATTATATTTTATAATCATGTTCCTTAAAATTTTTCAAGAATGTTATTTGATTATATAAAATGTGAATTTTCAATAATCCTTTACATTTAAAAACATGTTTAGAAATGAATCTTTTAAATATTTTCATAGTGGGTCACTTTTGAATATTTTTATAATAGTGAAAAAATATATACTTAAACATATAAAACATGTATCATTATTCTATTGATTGGGTCATTTATTTATCATCAAGCTTCCATCAAAGGTATCTAATATTTTGAAAAGAATAATTTTTTCTCAATTTCATAGAAATTATTATTATTTATATATTTTCAAAAGAAAAATATATTTCCTCTAATTTTTTATGGTAAAACGAAAATTGGTATTTTTTATGGAATGATATTCCAATTTTACGGATTTTATGATGAAAAGTTCCATTTACCTTATTTTTTGGTTATTAGATATGTTGAAAATTTGAGTTAATTAATTTTTTTTGATTTTGAAACACAACACTTTGGCATTGTTGATTAGAGTTTGAATGGGGAGTGAAGCCAATCAATTTTGGGAATAAATCCATTATTTTTTTGGTTGTGTCCTATAAATCCATCCAATTAATTGTATAATGTGGAAATGTTAACTAATGTATTTTAATATTAAGACAAATTTAGTTATGGTTAACTTATAATAAATTAATATATTCAAGTGATAGAGTTATCTAATATAAGTTACTCCGTGGAGAATTTTGGAATTATATTATTATGTGATTACATGATAAATGTATGACACTACAAGTTTCCTAAATGTTTTCTATATTCTTATAAATGGGTATTTAGGGGAATATCTTAATTTTAAATGTAAATAAATGTGTCTATTATTTAAATGAATATATATTATCTCTTAATCTTAAAAGGATTATATTATTGTTAAAATCCTCATGAGTTATGAATTTTTCAATATGATTACTTAGAATTTTTTTGGAAAAACTATTGGATTTGAATTTTTTTCATCAGTAGGTAAATGATTATTTGTTCTCAAATGTTTTATTATGTATAATGGAGAAATTTATTAAGTGTTTTTAATAATTTTAAATGGATTAATGAGATTCATTTTGTTTTTATATCCCTTACTGAGATATGTTTTTCTCATCCCTTATTTTTAATTGTTTTTCATAGAGACGAAGTATAAGTAATAAATATTATAATTTATTGATCTTAATAAATTAAATTAATTATTAATGATGAGTGTGTGTGATGAATAAAATATGATAGTGAATATCATAGTCTAATTTCTATTAAATAATGGATATTTTATGTCAGATCTCCCAATGTAATGTAATGGTTTTCCTAATTTTATAATCAAAACACTAATAGATCATGGGAATATAATAAATTGAAATCATTATTATTAAACTAATAATTTTGGGTTGTTAAAGGAAAGATTCATTATAGTTAGTATCATATCAAGCGATTATATAAATATAGAGTTCTTGATATTAACAGTTAAAAGAAATCATAGAATTTATTTAATTTATATGATTTTCAAAATAACTATTTTGGTACTTATAAATTGTTGGAATAAGAAGGAACCAAATTAATGAAGGTTTTGAAGGAGACTATAATGGATTTCCAAATGAGTGGCCAATCGAAATAAAAACCAAAGATAAAAATATTATGGTTATCCCAAACATGTTATATCAAGTTATGGTTAATGAAATAATCCTAGGTGAGTTTCCAAACATACCAAATAAGGGAAAAATGAGTTTCATGGATGTCTAGATGATAACAATCATGATAGAAAAAGGATTCCATTTCTTGTATGTTAGGAAGGTGAGAAGAAGTACCTAATAAAATTATATGAATGGAAAAGAAATACATTTTGAGTGTGGGGATTATGAGAATTATGTAAATCAATATCAAAGGGGAAATGCTCTATAAGGGGATCAACATGGTCATTTGAATAAATGTTTTATATAATAATATTGGGAAACTATGAATAAAATAGGAATGGTATGAATTATTTTAAAATTATTAGTTATGTAAAATGTATAAAACATGATAAGATTGATATTTATGAACCTCGAGACCATATTAATGTTTTTTATTATAGAATGAATGTGATAATTAATATAATAACAATGATTGATAAAATAATTGTGAATAATTTTCAATGATTGAAGTGTCTACATATGGAATTTCAAGAGATATGATTTATTGGTATTTTAATATTGGGTTTATAAATTTATCGATTATCATAATCTTAATGGAATTGATACCTTATTTATGTCTAATTTTACGATAGATATTTGGGATACATTTATGGAGTTTTAATAAATGTTTGAGGTATATGTAACCAGTATGTTTATATTGTGTTTTAGGGAAAATTTCAGTTTTGGATGTATGATTTTATATTTTTTAATAGTATATTGAAATGTTTAAATAACCTTAATGATTTAGATGTTCTTTTATGGTATGGTAATTATTGTTAATTGGGATAAAATGGTTATTCCATTATAAGAACATAGTGTTTATCATATAGATAACCATGTGGTTGAAAAGTGTTTTAATTACTATATTATTAATGCTTTTTATGAATTTGTTCATTATATAGTTTACATTATACGATTAAGGTTAAAATAAATAATATTGGATAAGATGGGAATTTTTTTATGAATAAATTTTGAGTTGTATGATGGATGTATATATTATTTTATTATGGATTTATGTAGATTCAGGTTATTTATAGAAAAGATTTTCATATTTTAAAGATCATATAATTAGGGAATATACATTATTTGAATGTGAAATTAAGAGTGATTGAGGTTTTTTTGAGATTAATGTTAAGTTAATTATGGAATAATATATGATCAAATCATACTAATCTTTGGGTTTTAATATTTTCCTATATTTTTTTAAGAGTTTTAATGTAAAATGATTTTAGAATGATTTATGCTATACATTGGGTGTTATTTTATGAGTCTTTAGAGATTAATGTAATAATTTTTCATATTAAATAATATTTTATCTTATACAAACTATTTTTGGCGTTATAAAAGGCTAGAAATTGGTTTAATAAATTTTAATCCTTTTATAGATCTTGTGATACATAAAATTTAATTTTAGTGCATTGTGCATGAAACATTTATCATAGTTTACTATCATTTAGAATATGTGATGAAGTAGTGGTAGAAAAATATTCAACAAAAATTTAACCGAAAAAATTATTCATATGTTATGAAATAAAATAAAGTATGTATATTTTCTCTTATTTTTTTATCTAGATGGTCAAATAATTTCTCATATCATGGAAGATTATGATACATCTATTGATACCTATATGGAAAATATCTCTCATTTATAATGGTATAATTTTAAAAATTATTTCTCTAGAATGAATCCCATTATAGTATATTCATAATTTAAGAATAACATTGGAAATAATTTTCTTATTCTAAATCAATACATTAATTTTATTTAAAAAGGAAATTTTCCCAATTTGAATTAAATGATATTTCATTTCAATTATATATATTTTTATACCACCTATTGGAATTGATTTTGAAAATGATTTTAACCATACTTAATGAAAATGAGATAAAATTGTGAGTAAGTAATTTCTTTACTAGGGGTTGAAAATAAAATACTGATATTTTGGTACATAAATAATATTATGTTCGACTATTCGTACCACACTCAATTTCATACTTAAAACTAGCTATGATGTATTGTTATTCTATTATTACTTAAATATGAATTTTAAACCTAGTCATTTTATTGGAATATATGAACACGAGTAATCACAATATGAAATATATTTATAGATAAGTTTAACTTAATATAAATGTACTAATTATTTCCAAATATTTATAACTAAATTTTAGATAAAATTATATAAGATTATAAGATATACTTTTCTAAAAACTTATTTATCTAAAAACTATATTATTATCAATGTAAATTATTTAATCACTATAAAAAAATAATTATAATTAAATTTATAAAAAAATATGTTTAATAATAAATTAAAAATCATCTAATGGTGGTTACTAGATAAAGAAATAATATACATTCTTTTGATACGTCAAAAATAAAATTTCTTGAAAATGGGTTTTATTATTTTTTGTGGATAGATATTGTAAATAATTTATGCCCTATTAAGAAATTTTATTTCATAATATGAGAATCATTATTTAAATTATCAAATAAAAATAATATTAAAATAAAATTTTTGGTTGTTTTTTGAAAATGTTGATTTTTTAGCTGAATAGTGAAACATGCGTATTTCCAAAAAACTGTCATTTATTTTGTTCTTATCAATGTAAATTAAATGTTCCCATTGGTTTTGGACATGATTTAATGTGAACTAATTTTATTTTTGTTAAATAAAGCCCAATTATTTCAATGAAAAACACATTACAATTTATGTTTTTATAAAATAATTTTTTGGAATGAAACATACATTTAAAAAAAATATGGTTTTATTGTGTTGTATGAACATATATTAAAATAAAAAGTTAACAATTATGTAAATTAAATATTATAAAATGGATTAAATATTTTGTATCACCATGTTTATAATTTTTAATGAGTTCAATATTATTTATGTTCCAAATTAATTCTTAATATAATGAATGTTTTTCACTTTGATCCCCATGGGCTAAAAACTAGTGTCTTACTGTCATAGGGAACACTTTGGGGAAGATTTAACCATTTGAACAATAATATACATAAGAATTATAAATGAATATATAAAACTATCCACAATGATATAATAAATGGATATCCAAGAAAAACATACAATAGATTCTATAAATATTAAAAAAACCAGAATATACAAATAAAACTAAGCCACAAAAATATAAAACGTTATGTGGCTGATATAATGCCCGAAAAAAATTGACACCCCAAATCACCCAAACAATAATCAACATGTACCACATTCATCATCCAAAACCAAAACATATCTATCATTGGTATAAGATAACCTAATCAAACAAGATGAAGCACTGAGATCTTTATATAAGAATAATCCAGGTGCATACATCCAATAGTGCATTAGGGCTATGATATAAGTATTCCAAGTGGTATCTCACCCTAGAATCTCTTTAGTTTTTTCATATTACCTTAAAAAATTATAGTTTGAACATAAGTACAAAATAGTTTATATATGGGAAACCATAGGGATACAATATTATTTAGTTCCTTTTTTATTTCCAAAACTAGGGAAACCCCTTTAGAAATATAACAAAAATGGTAGTCATAAAATCATATTAACAATGTGAAAAAGGTTTTCAAACATTCCATGAAAATTATTTTTAAATCAAAATAAATTCTAAATAATATCAAAAGAAATCATTCTTTCAGATTTATATTATATGTATTCTAAAAACCATTTAAAAATCACCATTTTACATTTAAAACAACACACAATTCAAATGAAATTTTAAAAAAAGATTGAAGGATATTTTAAACCATTCATATTTTGTTATTTCAAAATAGTTCACTAAGATTTTTTTTGAACCTTTTGGAATAGAATCCCCAATGAAGTAAGAAATAATATACACACATGGGAAAAACAATATTACTATAGCAATACAGAAAAAGATAAAAGACCCGAGAAAAGTGACATGAAATCACAGAAGTGGTGGGTATATAAAAAATTAAAAGGAAGGAATCCCATAAATGATCCTAATAAATATACTAGTTTCATGTGAAACTCTCTAATAATCCAATGATAAAAACCTAAACCAATAATTAGGAACCTCGATTGGTATAAATGAACATCTACATATCTCTATTAGTCATTTTTAAATACTAGAGAATAATACCTCATGATATCACACTATTACCATGTGCCATTATATTTCTGGATGGCCCTTTAAGATTAAGTAGGTCTGTTTTTCAAAGAAACATTCCCCCATTAGTGAATGATCTATTCTAGTTCTATCACCAATATAGGTCATATAATAATACCTAGGATTCCTATGGCATCAATCAAGTATGTGATAAAAAGTGAATATAAAATACATATTCAATCATATTTATAACAATTTAAAACAAATATGGGACTCACATCAAACACCCTCACATGAAATAACCAATTATATCCATCAATCAGTATCCATATACATGAATCGCCACTCATAAATAGAGTAAAGACAAGAACATGGGTAATAAGGAGTGAAACATAAATTTCATAAAAAAACAGTATCATGTGGTTTATAACATGCATTTTTTAAAAGAATTCTGGGATGAAATGAAAAATCAAACAATTTAAAATCATATTACAAACAACCCATTAAACGGAATTATATAAACATTTCATAGTAACCATTTATAAAACCATACTCCGTTAAAAATTCTTTTAAATGTTCAACGACATCCACATGATTCAAAATTGAACTCATATGGAATCATTCTCCCTTTTGTAACAAAACAAACCATTTTGAAAATATGAAATGTTTTAATTGGAAAAATATTTGTCTAAAATACCAATTTAAAAACCTAAATTGATGTCAACAATCCCTTTTAAATAATTCACATACCCTAAAAATCCAATTTTATTTTTTACAAACAGTTAGTATGGAGTCTCATTAAATAGAAAAGGTTGAAAACACTTTAATATTATTTTGGTCCCCCATGGGACATAAACATAGATATAATTTTGAAGGAAAACATATTGAATCGCTAAATCTCCCTATTTGATATATGATATATGGAAAAAATAGAAACAAATACCTAGATCTAAGTTGAAACCAATTGAAATGCATTAAATTTGATGGTGAAAACTCAACCAAATATTGAAATAACCAATTCAAAACATAATCACTAAAATAACCCTAATTATAATTTCCTTAAATAATAGAAACAACCTTCATAGCATCTTCAGTTTATGAGAGAAAGGAAATATCAATGGAGAAGTGGTCGAGAGGAGATAACAATATAAAATAATAGGAAAAGGGAGAGAATACCTAGAAAACCAGATTGAATCAATGGAGAACTACCAAAAGAATTGATTAGGGAGAGCAAAGAGCTCCCCACATGTTCCCCAGTCCTTCCATGTGACAAGGGTAATGGAAGTAGGGAAGATCGATAAAATTGGGTGATTTTAGTTTTTGAATTTCACACTTTTATAAACATGGGTAGAAAATGTGGTTAGTCTATCTGGTTTTCTAAACTATGCACCACATATACAAGAGACACTATTTAAAACAACATGTAGCACACTATTTCCCCTATAGACTCCAAAAAATTTCTATAAATGCAAAATAACTGTGAAAAGTTTAACACATGCTAGCCATTAACCCCTTAAAAACCATCATAATTTTTACACTTATATCCCTAAACTATAAATAACTTAAAACACCTCATAATTTTATAAAACAAATATATAATAAAACATAAAAATGACATGTGTGTGTAACAATTTTCCCTATAATATCATTTTTTACTCTATGAAAGTCTCAAAACAACGTAGAGGGCAAAATAATATGGATCCTTGTAATTTCTCAAATGAATATCCAATGAATTAATCTCAATGAGGGGAGGTCCACCATGAGATAAAAACTTAAAGAAAATATTAATTACCTATATAATTAGATGAATCCTCAAATGAAATTCAACTACCTCAATTAGGATTCATTCTACAACCAATCAATTTGAAACTCTAAATAGGAAAAGACCTTTCATTTGTCACCGCACCATTTATAATTTATCTAGAATGTTGGAACAACAATGAACTCTCTTATATAAAAATATTACTTCACCAAATGACCACAGTCTCCAAAACATCATAAATGAGATATAAAACTCTACCAACAATATCCTTCCACAAACAATAGGCTCAAATATAAAAATGAAGAACTATTACAAGAATAATCCCAAAATGCAATTGGATAATATCACCAAATTCATGATATCTCACAATAATAAGGATCAAAATAATAAAAATTTGAATCATCAATAAATAATATGGAAATCACCCTAGGTTCATGAACTACATATACGAGTAACTCAAGTTGAATAAAAAATAATTCTATTATTATATCTATAGATTAACTCAACACATAGTCACTAAAGGTACAACAAAAAACAAAAAACACTCTATGTTACCCATACATGTACCCTTGGATTCCCAATCTCTAAAAAAATTCTTAACCAAAACCATTTCATACAATATGTATAGGAAACACATATCACAAATTATAAAAAAGTAATGAAATTCCCCAAATTGGGTATTTCTCATAAAAGGAAACAAGAAGGTACCCAAGGAATAAACCTAGAATGGTTCTTTTGAGAGACAAAATGGATCCAAACACACTAATCATAAATCCCAAAAAATACTTCCACCCTCAATAATTACCACCATCTAAATAGAAATGAATATTTATATGAAATATACATCAAACTATGTCCCCCCTCACCTACCTCAAACATCTCTAATCCCATTTAACCAATAATCCAAAAAATAATAATCACCTTTAATTTATGTTCACATTTGGGCATTCATGAAAATTGTGTCTCACTAATACAACTATATAACCAAGGGTCAAAATCGTAATCCACTTGACCCATACAGTTCCAAATTAGATCCATATGAAATACTCCACCTTGGATAATTCTAAGACATGCCACTAAGAGGATAAAGAAACACCTCCACTATAGTAATATTCTAGGAAGTATCAAAATTAAAAGGGTGAAAACCCCCTACAAATGATCATTCAGCATTTTCTGAATACCTTAATAGGAGCATTACACTAAATAATATGAGTCATGAATATAGTCCAGTCACATATCCTAAATTAAAAAAAATCACTAAAAAATCTAAAAAAATTATAAAACATTCATATTTAAAAAAATACCACTTGGAAAAGAGTATAAAAATTAAAAAAAATAAAATAATCCCATGAACAATATGCCCAAGAAAAATACATCCCAAAAAAGGATCAAATAAAAATATCCTTATTAATTTAAAAATGTGACATTAAAAAAATCATCCACCATTCCAGAAATTACCAATATTCAAAACCCAAAAGAAAACCAAAATATGATTTTATTAATTAATAGGTTCCATTAAAATAAGAAACCTATCTTTTAAAATCCACGAATTATTTTTTTCAAAAAATAAGAAATTCATTTTAACTATTCATAGAGTATTAAAGAAACCACCCACATATTTAAAAATAATATCCCACATCTAGGATTAAAACTTTATGTAGAAAACATTGAATTCATTCAGACCATTAAAAACACCTACCATATGTCTTGATTTATAACAAATAACTCTTTAAATAAACCCCAAGAGAGTTTAAATTCCATTATATACAAACACAATCAAATTTCTAAAAACAATCATTCTAGATGTCATGATAAAAAAAACAATTTCTACGATTCATAAGGAAATAAACTACTTTAATACATTTCAATAAAATTAATCACATTTTACAAATAATAACTAATTCCTTGTTTCAAATTGAATAAACTTTTATCCCAAAATCTACTTGTCACAGAGATGAATTTAATTCAAACGTAATCACATAGGAAAAGGTACAAAAATATTAAATAAGAGACCAATAAAATATAACCAAAATATCACAAGAATATATATCTGGAATCAATCTCTTGTTTACCACATTAGCACATATAAGACAACCTAAAAACTTTATTTCATTTTGTATATTCATCCCAAAACACAAATTTAACCACAAGGAAACATAGTCCATGCTTATGGGGATTAAAAAAATTTAATATTAAATAAATACCCACCAAGAATAAAAAAATTCCATGAATAAATATCCATTGAAAGTCAAGGATTCTAATGGAAAATAGACCACAAGACCCTTTCCCACACTTTCCTTCCACATATACATAGTCCTATATTCACACTAATAACATCCCCAATAACAAGAGGGATTATGCATAACCATGGTCCTATCAAGATACCTAGGCTCTGATGCCATTTCTAATGAAATGACCTAGGATACCATCAAAACCAGATATGAATTGTCCCACTACAAGGCCTAAGTGGTATTCCAGATCATCATTAGATAAAAACTACTTCTTATGAATCAGAAAACACCCTCTAGTATTGATTTTTTCCTTTAGAAAATTATATAAATATGAGACGTAAATGAATATATAAAATTTAACTACATGATTTAATAAATTAACATCAATGAAAGATATGAACTGAATCCATAAATAAAATAACAATGAAAGGAGATACAAATAAAAAAATGGAAAAACTATAGCAAGATAATGACTACTACAATAACAAAAACCAAAATAATGACAATATCCACTTTAGTATTCCTCCTTATAAGTCACATTCTGCATCAAAACCCAAAACATATCTATTGACAGTATAGGAAAACCATGTAGAAAAATATGAAGTACTAAGAACCTAATATAAATATTTGATATCTACATACAACCATTGGTGAATTAAGGGTATGAGAAAAATTTGTCTAGTATTATCTCACTAAAGAAACCATGTTGTTACTTTAAAATAACACATATATAAATATTACAAGAAAACCAATTAGAAAAAGATAAAGAACATAGAACCTGAGATAAAAATAGGAGATCTGCATACACCCATTAGTGAGTGACTAGTGTGCAAAAAATGTGTCTAGTAATATCGCAAAAAAAACTATGTAGTTAATTTAGTATTAAATTCCTAACATTATAGTATTAATATAATTAAAAAATATATTTTAACATGAGAAACCATAGGAAAAAATATATCAGTAAATTTAATTTTTTTCTAATACCAAGGAAAAAACTTTTGAAAAAATAGACACATTAGGCCTAAAATCAAACTTATAACCCCTCACATTAGTTAAAATAATTTTCTTTAAACCACATTGGAAATATAAATAATGATTAAATATTTTAAAAAAACATTTCTTCATCTATCGAGAAAAAACAATATAAAAAAACTTTGGAAAAACACCATCTCACATTTTAAAGAACACACAATTCTAAAACTATTTTTAAAATAGTTCAAAGGAATATCCAAACCATTCTTATCTCATTAGTTCCAAATAATTCTCAAAAATAATTATAAACATTAAAATGAATCCAAAATATATGGAAGAATTAATGAAATCAAGTAGGCACCATGATAAGAATGAAGCGATATAGGTAAAAATAAACAACCCATGTAAAATTTCCTTGTAATCACATAAGTGTCAGGGATACAGACAAATAAAATGAATTAATCCCCTTAATGATCATAAATAAGCTAAGAATTTCATGTGAATCTTCCAAGGAATATATTAACAAAGGAATGAACTGGTGGAAATAAATCTAGGTTAGTACTAACAAACATGTCCATGTCACTGGTTGTCCTGTTGAACTATCTATGAATAAAATATATTCATAGAACACCTTCACCACATTCCAAAATACTTACCATGACCCCTATCATTATAAATGACTTTTTTTAGATTGGAATAATTACCTATTTAGTTCACAATACATGTTTTGGATATCACTAATTTAGTCCATCTACAAATTCCAAGGATTCCCATTATATCAATCAAGGAGGTCAGAAAATAACTAAATAAAAAGTTAGAGAACAAAATCACATTTACAATATTTTCAAACAATTCATCATTTACCATTCAACAACCACACATGACACATCCCCTTATATCCATCGTTGAGTCTCTATAGAAATTATGAGAAACTAATAATCATTGGAAAGAAAATCACTATGAGCATAAGGAGAGTCTCAAAAATTTAATAAAAACTAATTATGCTAACATTCCAAACATGAATTTTAAAAATAATATTGAAATAAATATAAAACTCACATAATTTCATATATAATTTAAAAAATTTCTTAAAACTAAATTATAAAGGCATTTCATGTGGAAAAATAAATCTACACATTTTTAAAAAAATGAACTTTGAATAATTGAAATCCAACCACTTGTTTCAAAGTAGTTCTCACATGGGTCAACACTCCTCTTACTAATTAAACAAACCATTTTGAATAAATAATATTCGTTAATTATAATCCTATTAGATTGAACATGAAATTTAAAACCTCAAAATAGTGATAACCACCCATTTCAATTCATTTATTTATATGAGAAATTCACTTAGTGTGGAATCCCATTCAATTATAGTGGTACAATCCACTTTGGAATTATTTTATGATCCATAACATAAAATAAACATTGATATAATATGAAGTAAAAACCATTTTCCAACACATAATAACCCAATAAAATATAATATAATGGGACAACATATAAACACCTACTTTGATCTAATGAGAAGGTAAATAAAATTCTTGTGTTTTGATTAATGAAACTCAACCATGAATTCAAGAAAAATATTTAAACCCTAAACATTCAAATCCACCATAATTAGACACACCTATAACCATAAATAATTCTTGAATAATGGATTCTATTTGTGATAAATAGAAAAAATTTGGCATGAAGGGATATATATAAGATCAGACGGAGAAAAAAGGGTAATTGAGGCATAATACCCTGAAAACATACTTCAATCGAAGGAGATAAACCATGAAAATGTTGGTTGAGGAAGAGGAAATATATTATAATGTGTTCCCTAGTGAATATGATTGATATGGGTATAATATGTAGGAAATAAGGTTAATAAAGAGTGTGGGTAGTTCTAAAATATCACACTTTTAAAAACACGGGTTGACCATACCATATTTCAAACCTTGTGCCAAATCTATCAGAGAAACTACTTAAAATAAAACACTCTAAATATTTTACATAGATACTTCACATTGATTAACTATAAATTTACTAACCAATCCAAATTACACCATCAGGAACAGGATCATTGTCACACAGAGATCACATGGTTTACCTAACCGTGTAGTCCAATCGTGCACCCCTTGAAACCATTTATCATTTCAAAATCTAAATCCCGAAACTCTAGAAAAATTAAAACAACTGAAAATAAGGAAAAATTATATAAAATAAAGAATACCAATGACATAAGGGTTTATAGACTAAAACATATATTGACATAAACTGACCATTTTAGTTAATCATTTTGAAGGACCACAAAATATGTGCTATGGAAACATTTTTTATCAGCTACATATATTTTCCATGAAAAATAGGGAATCATTGGAATATAATCTATGTTTGGGTAATCTATTAACTATATTAGGGTCATGATCTGGGGTGACCAATAAAAAACATACATATATATTAAATCATTTTAATTGAATATTGAATATATAGTATTATGTTCAATGAGAGAACCATAAATGTTTAGTGTCACTAGAAGCTAGAACACAAAATTAAGTAGTACAGAAATCATTTACATAACATTCGAAATATTTATTCATAATAATCACCCTTATTATACATATCATTCTTAAAATCATTCAAGATATTCTTGGAAGAGATAAACATAATAAAGTGAGGGATTATATGCTCAGTAATGGTAAATAGAGAAGATACCAATCAATGATAACAATAGAGAATAAGACAAACATAAGGGTATGAAAACATGATAATAACATAAAATAATCATAACCAATCAATAAATTATTAGTAATCACAAGTAATGGAATAGGTTTTTTTTAAAAAAAAAGAAAGATTTCATATGTTTGTGGAATCATTAATTATCAATCCAAATCCATGAGAGAAAAGAACAAGCATAGGAAATAAAATTGTGACATACACATAACTATATAAAATTATTTACCTAATCATGGACTCTATCCAATACTATAATATTGGATTTTTTCACTCCCCATTCTATCACATCCTCAGTCATGGTTCACTACCAAGACTATTGTAAAGGATAGAGTCCCTTACTGATCTACTTTCACTCCCCATTATAGTTATTATTATCTCAAGAGAATATCCACCTTTACCAAATTCATTATAGGACTATATAATGTTGGGAGAACTTACCATATAATAAAATATATACATAAATGAGCCTCAAGATCATGAAACATGTTTCATATCATCATATTATAACCCAAGGGAATGAAACAAGTTTTATAAACATTTCACCATTTCATAATAGTATAAATCATGGAAAATAAATGGGTGTCATGGACATCTCATCATCATAATCATATACCATCCATATATAAAATAAATATGGTATCATTTGATCATGTCTTGATTAAATAATAATCAATATCAAATAATTTTATCATAGATGAATATTTTATTCAAAACATCATTGGAATATTTTTTGATGAATATAGCCTTTTCATTTTGAAATCAATTATTTAAAATCCAAATATTTCTAATATATAAAGGAAAATGATTTGTTTTAAAAGTATAATGGAAACTTATAAATAAATATTCAATGTATCTAGTGGTCATGATAATGAGAAAATCTATTCATGCTATAAACATTAAAAAAATAATTGTGTTAAATCCATCAATAAAAAATACCATGTTTGATAAAAACAAGAATATTTTTTGTATATTTGTTAAAAAAATTAAAAATGAAAGAAATTTACTTTCAAAATAGGTGATTAATAGTGAAAATTCTTTCTCAAAATCATTTTAGATGACATTGATATAAAATAAAAACAATTTTTGACCAAAAGATGAGAAATAAGATTATCTTTTCCAAAAAAATATTTTTTTAACCATTATGAGTATCAAAGACATAAAAATGACATGGAGACATCAAAATTATATAAATAACAAGAGGTTTATACAAATGAATGGAATTTTTCAGATAATTATCATATAATTTCTTCTATATAATTCAAGTATAAAAATCCCTATTAAATGGGATTGAAACATAAATACCTTAGATCAAGTCTCTTATTTATTTTGACACATTCATATTCACTATATAATAAATATAAACTTATTATACATATATTATAGAACCATATTCATTCACAACATTCCAAATATTGTTTACTTATAACATATTTTTACACATTTATTAAAAAATATATATTAAATGTAATCTTCTTGTTGGTCATTGTTTTATCATCTCTAGAATTATAACCATGAAATAATTATCATATTTATTAATCTTATACACATTATTAATTATTCATTTAAATAAGTAATGAAAAATAACTTATATATATTTGTGAAGACAGTTGTCTGTATGTAAACACGATTTATGATTCTACTCCTTGATGGTTGAAATAAAAAATGGTGAATAGTAATTCACCTTTAAAGAATCATTAATATTTCCCAAATATCATATATAACCATTAAATATATCCGTATTACTATCCTTGTAAAGAAAAAATGAATCACATTGCTTTTTGGATGTGGTAGTCCATACGTACGAATCAGGGACATTATAAAAACACCAATAAAACATAAATAGGATAGTAAAAAAGATAATTTTTCATAGTTTAGTAGATCCAGGTGGCTCAATTTGGTGTAATAAAGATGGGTGAGTGGTTTCATTTTTATAAGGGAGGGAAGTGTCACTTTGGTAATTTTTTAAATCTTTTAAATATTGAAAAGTAACATTCATGTAAAATTGGTACAAAATTGGGTTTATTTAAAATTAAGGATAAAATATAATCTAAATAAACTTATAAAATAGGAATTATACATTATTTAGGTCATTTTAACCATTATCAATTTATTTTATCACCCCCAGTAAACCATTTATTATTTAACCACATTAACACATTTTTTAATCAATAATGGTTATAAATTTAAATATAAGATGACAATTGGATCACAAATGACATATGAATAAAATATTGGACAATATTATGTACCCCTTGTCATATTTCAATAATTTTATGACTTTCAAATCATCTAATAAAACATTACAAAAAAAATATATCATTAATTTTAATTTATGACTATATATTTTATTTGCCCTTAATGTTTAGAAGACAAATATTTCTTTTTAATCTAGACCCTTAAACTATAAATTATAAGTTATAATTACCTATAAAATTCTTATAACACCATAATTCATCTAAAATGTACTTATTTTAATGCTTTTAATATTATTTAATAAATTTTGACATTTCTTTCAAAAGAACTATATCAATGTTGTGTAGGAATTTAAGGTAACTATACAATAATAAGAGATAAAAATTTACTATTATAAAAAAATTAATATTAAGTTTTTTCATTTATTACTGACCATAAATACTATTTATCCCCTATAATAAAATAATTGAGTTTTTAAGTGAAAAAAGAGTGACATTTTGTATGTTTCTCTACTTAAAATAATACATAATTCATTATAAAAAAGAAATGTCAAAAAAATGACATAAAAGGTAATATTTTATGAGTATTTTATAACAAAACTCATAAAATATAATAATAAAATATTTATAGTTATTTCAAACTCTTATCCCATAGTTTTAACTAGATTTTACCTATTTTACTCTTATCGAGGTGATAGAAAATTACCATGGTTTCCATGCATAATAAGAAAAAATAAAAGGGGAATATTAAAAAAACATTAATCTAAGTATTCCAATTTTTTTTAAATGATTCCATTTGTTGAAATGTGATGATTAATGTTACTATAAATTCATAAAATTCAATGAAAATAATAATTTTCAGACAAATTCTTTTTTAAACCTAAATTTTTGTTATATCAAAATTATGAATATTGTTCATTCAAATGGAACTAATTATATTATTATAAAATAAAATGGATCATATTTTACTTTAAGAGAAAATGAAAAATATAAAGTTACTTTAAACTTAGTTGATATAACGAAAAGAAATGATTTTATTTAAAAAATCATTATTTTTTATTTTTCATCAAAAAATCAATCATTTTAGAAAAATACCAAAATTTTACCCTATTTAAGTTTTCAAATGATTATTCCAAAAATTATTACCATTATTTGAAATAAAATTTTTAAATTTTACAAAAAATGATAATAATATTTTATCATAAAAAGAAATAAAAACAATTTTATGAAGAAAATGTATTTTTGACGCATTAAATGAATTTACTAAATATTTAGTAATTATTCTCTTTAAATTTATAAATAAATTTGTTTTTAGTTGGACCACTATGAATATATTTTATTATATGGTAACTCACATTCATACCCACCAATTCAATGACAGTTTATAATGGTGACATTTAAATAATAATTTTCTATAGAATATTACAATTCTCTTAAAGCTTGGTGATTATTATTAAGAAAACCAACAATCATATTATTATTTTAAAATATATTATTTCAATGTTACATTCCCCTCCCATAAAAAAATTATACATGATAATGTTATCACATTCATGACCAGTTTAATATTTTAAAATACCATTATTGAAAACTGACATCATACAAAGAGATAATATAACATAAATTGAATGAAGTGTGTTAAAACCATCAGGGTTTCTTATAATAATACATAATACGGTTCAAATATAAGTATAAAATAGTTGAAAAGGTTAAAACACAGACATTTATGATTAAACTAATTTTAATGTAATAATATAGAGTGATTGTAACACCCCAAGCTTCCATGACACGCTTCTCCTTCAATAATGCAATAGCTTGCATTGTACGCAAGTTCGAGATTCTAACACACTGTGACCAATCAAAATAGCCATTATGAATAGTAATACACACTTTTTGAAATTATATATATTTTATATTTCAAAATGGACTTCATTTTTTGATTCGGATTATCGAAATTATCCTAAGTTTCATTTTTGGTATTTTTCTGAGAACTTCCAATTTTTTATGAATAGTGAAAAATACTGAAAAACAACTTTTTTAATCAAAATAATTTATAGAGATAAATTATATTGTTTAGTGGTTTTAAAGTATAATTATAATATATTTCTACCATTAATCCAATGGTGTTCGTTAAAATTAATTTCACTTTGAAATTGGACATAAACAATTGTCAATCTTTTGATATATATTGTTTCTTAAATACACGCTATTTGTTGTGACAGCAGGAATTAAATATAAAATTAATTAATGCAACTTATATGTTTGTATTTTGTTAAAATTAGACATCATTTTTGAATTCGGAATATCAATTATAGATTAGGGTGAAATTTTGGCATTGTTCTGAAAAACTTCAATTTTTGATGAATAGTGAAACCACTAAGTGGTAGTTAAAAAAATGATTTCTTGTTTAAATAAAACATTACCACTTCTGTGATTTTATTTTCAAAAATATGACATACATTGTTGTCATTAGGAAGTAAAATGTGGTTCAATGGGATTAAAATAATTTTTTGGTAAATAGTAACTTTTAAGTTTAATTAATCGTGATTAAAGGTAATTCGTGTAATTTAAGGTAATGATAATGTTATAAAAATATGAAAATACCCTTACACATGTCCTACCCCTATTTTATGATTCATGGCCGACCAGGATAATCTATGGGTCAACTTGGGGACCCCATGGAGCCACTTTGGTAGGAAAATGACATTAAAAACTTTTTATTTAATGTTAAAATAAAAATGTCACAAACATGAGTTGTTTTCCTAAAACAATTTTTAAATGGGGTTATGCAAGTCATATTTTTGACTATAAATATTCATTAGAAATATAAAAGTATTTCCTACATCATGATATATTTTTTATAATTTTTATACATTAAATAAATTAAATTATTTATGACACCATGATGATGCAGCGATTACCTCATTAATTAACGATTAAAATAAAATAAAACGATAATGTAAAATATAAAACTTATACTTGTCAAAAACCTATTGTATGAGTATATTTAGAACCCTTATCACCTCATCCACTAAATATATAAGTGTGGGACCTTTAAAATCTGAAACTCATTATATAATAAAGTAACATTTCATGACTTTCCAAGAGTGCCCCTCCTCTCCTGTTATAAAAGGCCCCCACCACTACCACCTTAATAACACCATAAAAGCCTTTTGGATCAGCCAAACTCTTCCCAAATACTCTCTCAACTTCCCTCCCTTACTCTTAAGAGCCTCACATTGGGCAGAAGTCTTCCCAAGGAAGCCTATGGCTAAAATCAAAAAGAGTTACTGATTTTAAGGTATTGTCTTCTCTAATGTTGTTTTGTTTTATTTTTCTTCTCCAACCACTTAAACTCTTTTTATTCCTTTATTTTGTAATAGAAACAGTATCATAAATATACAAGGATATTTTTTTGATAAGTATTTGGTTTACACATACACACACCTTCGTCTAATGGTTAAAGAACATACTGTTTCTGTGGGTGGCGAAATACTGCCTCACGAAACGATGATTGTTAAATATTCTTTTAACACATCTAATAGTGGCCATTTTTATGACACTATTTTCATATATGCTATATATATTATGTTTATGTTTTAATTATGCTTCTTTATTTCTCATTTATGGCATACTTTATGATTTCCATTATGGGTAAACGCGATAAATTATTTTAGGAAGTGGAGACAAGCGCCCCCTCAAAGTGATTTGAATCGTTAATGCCATATGTGGGATGTATAAAGAATGGATTAAATGGTATTATACATTATATTTTACTGGAATTATATTATACCTTTATATAATTATATCTTCATTCCATTAAATAGGAAATAGAAATGAAAGTAGCCTTCATGCGTACGTACGGCTTACCATCTCCATGAACGGTGCATTTCATTTCTTACCTCTAAATATTATGTAATATTATAAATGAATGTATATACTGGATATATATGATGTATATGATATATACATCATGAATATAATTATTGATATAATGGATATTTTACCACATGAACAATGTGTAATTATATGAAGTTTATTTTTGACTCAAGTACCTACGATCGAAAAAACGACCGTTATAATATTAAATAATTACATAATGTTCATGACATGTTAATAAGTGTTATAAAAGGAATAATGAACTTGAAAATGGTTCTTAATAAGGTAGAGATTAACTCTAGTTTATTATTCAGGAGATCAAGAATGGTCGAGTGAATTCGGACACGAGGTAAGGGAACATCTTAACCCAATTTCCATTCATTGGGTTAATCTCCTACTTTCAAATTATGTAATGATATTATCATGTCTTATCGTGTATTTTTAATTTTTTTATGTGTAATTATAGTGAATACACATAATAGATCTATTTTATTTATAAAAAAATTGATCTTTATAAGGGACATCGTCTCAATCTCCTTTCATTGAGGCATATTTGGTTTTATACACAACATTCCTTTATACGGTGTATAAACCCCTTTGAATTTTACTTTTATTCAAAACGAATATTTTTATACGAAGCATTTTTACTAAAAGACAAAAGGAATGTATTTTTTACATATGCGGCGAAAACGAATTCTCTTCCACCGTGACTATTATTTGAGTTCCGGCTTCCTCTATAAGCCATAAATTTTTTTAAATGAAAAATAAATACCAAGATTTAATTGTCTTTTATTTTGGAATTGAAAATGGTTTTGAAATTGTTTTTTATTATATCAATGTGTTGTATTGATATCTTGTGATTGAAATGTGGATGTGTTATGTTTCCTTTATGCATGTTTTATTTTATACGATTATGTTATGGTTTATGATGTGTTTAAACCTGTTCATATAAGGAATGAATTGGACTTAATAATTGATGGGTGGAGCCCACTATAGCTCCTCAATGCATCTGTAGGTCTCATAAGACAAACTAGTGTCTTGGAACGAGGCCTTGAAAAAATCTTATTTGTTGTCCTGGCTTGAGGCCTTGGCTACGTGGTTATGATAGTCTGGCATTATACATTCCATCATTATGAAAGTGGTTATTGATATTGCATGTGATTATTCGACTAGTATAATATCTATGTGAGTAAGTAAATAGAATTATTTGATTTTATTTTTGCTATATTATGATGAATTTAAAGTTTAAAAAGGCTTTTGTTTTAGTTATAAATTGTTTTAATTGTTAATGTTTATTTATGAAAGCTTACACAATATTTTTATCCTAACCGAGAGTCTGAGATCACCCCTTTCAATGTTTTAATATTTTCCAGGATGTGAAGAAGTATTTTATGAATGACCTGCAGGGATAGTCAGAAGAGGATATGAGTGTGGACTATGGAGACTTTTTTATTGTAGATTTTCACTTCATGATGTAATGTAATATTTATGAATGTATCTAGTGTTTCCAAGGTTACTAAACTAATCGGTATTTCGAGACTAGATCTTTTGTGATCATGCCCATGTTACATAATAACGCACCAACTCTGGGTAACTGGGGTTGTGGAGTTACAGTTGGTATCAGAGGCAGTTTAGTACTAACCTTGGAAGCAATATTTAGATAAACTCTGATTAGAGCACATATCCCAAAGATAGACATTGAGGATTAGTATAGAAGATCTTCATAGAATTTTGGTATTATAGAGATGTTTTGAGTTTTCCGAGCAATACATTCCATTCTGGATAAGAGCAGGTAGAGGCGGCTCTGGCACATAAGTACCTAGGGGTAAAACCTGAAAACACCGCATTGAGCTAGACTTGAATGGAAACTAGTGCACGACAACAGGCCTTACTGCACTCTTGGTTACGACACTCCCGGGGGATATGCTTAGGATAATTCTCATTTTCTGTACAAACCATTATAAAAGTTTAATGAGTATATACATCCTCAAATAAAACATTTCTTTTTATTATTATGGATTATATCCATAAATAGTTCAATTTATGTTATGTATTTTACATGTATGGAATTATGTATTTTGATTCATAAACTAATCTAGTTTATTCCATTGTTTAGAAATGGCGCCTAGTGGAATGAATGGAAGCCGTATCAATGCACACACTCCGTGTAGGGATTTCCCTCCTGCTCAAGATAATTATTGTGGATCTGGAGATACAACTAGTGTTGATCAACTTATTACCATATTGGGACAACTCACTCAGGTTATGAATAATAACCTTACTCGTATGGAGCACCTTGATCTGCAACGTGGAGGATCAATGTTAGATCGCTTCATGAGGCAACAACCAAAAACATTTAATGGGGGTACAAATCCATTAGTAGCTGAGAAATGGATAAACTTCTTAGAGAAAATATTCCATGCCTTGGGGAGTAGCGATAGGGAGAAGGTTATCATAGCAGTTTACCACCTCACTAGAGATGTTGATCAATGGTGGTCATTGATTCAAAATACAAAGGAAGATGAAGAATTATAAAGTATGGAATAGACAGAGTTCAAAGATCTTTTCTTAGAAAAATACTTTCCCCATGACCAACGAGAAGATATGGAAAGGCAATTTCTGAGCCTGAGGCAGAAGGAGGATGAGAATGTCGCAAAGTATGAGGCTAACTTTACAAGGTTAGCGAGGCATGTTGCAGATTATATGCATAAACCAAGAAGTACGATTGATCGTTTCTTTGATGGGTTAAAACCATTTCTCCATCGAGCTTTAGTATCACAATCTTTCTCAACATATGAAGATATAGTCTCGTGTGCTATCAAGACAGAAAAGGAAATCTCTAAGTCTTATGAAAACAAAGTAAAGCAAGAGAAGAAGAGAACGGTGGAACAAGAGAAAGATAAAGGGAAAAAGGGAAAGAAGGATTTTCCATTATGCGATAATTGTGGTAAGAATCACCCTGGTACTTGCCTAATGGGAATGGGAGTTTGTTACAAATGTGGAGAAAAAGGTCACCAGGCTCGTTATTGTAAGGGAAAGAAAGAGGCTATCAATTTTGAATGCTACAATTGTAGGGAAATAAGGCATTATTCCAATGAATGTCCTAAGAGTCATGGAAACTTACCTCAGAAAAGGCCAAGGGATCAAGGAAAATCTTATGTTGTTACTACAATTGAAGTGAAATAATTAATGTATTGGTGCTTTTGGAATCAAGGAATATATTCTGTGATATATATAAGGATTGTACTGTAGTACTTGTTGTTTTCATTAAGGTTTAAAACGATGAAGGTAATCATATTTTTATTATGTGACAATAAGAGAAACTTTACATTGTTTGTGGAATCTGATGTTACAATTGATTTTGGAATTTAAGGAACTTTTAGAGAAAGTTTGGACAGAGGTATTTTGGATAGCTATAAAGGTTGGAATGGATTAATTTGAACTTTGGATAGTATTTTTTAAGGTTGAAACATTTATGAAGATTATTTTTGGAATATTAAAGTATTATAGTTTTAGGAAAAGGACAACCTGCAGGTTGGGGGATAACCCGTCGCGTCGAACAAAGCTGCAAGAATCGAACCCACAACCATAGTGCAACATGCCTTTATTACCTACCACTAGACTACAGGAAGTCCTTGGTTATTAAAAAATAGTTTTTATAATATAAATGTTATGTTTTAATACTTTTAACCTTGTACGATTAGGATAAATATAATATTTTTGAGTTCCATTATCTTTTTGAGTGAAAGATAAGTTTCTGGTAGAAATTAGTTGAAGGTTGAAGCTCTACTTGTCAAGCAAATATATATATATATACCTATCTCTTATTATATGAATAAATTAATTCATAAACTTTAGTAAAGGGATATTAAAACAAAAAAATTTGTTATCCAAATACCTTATGTCTTATTGAACTGATAATATTTTAATTCAACATAGATTGAAGGCTTTAAGGCCCTCAATTTTAAACATGTTTGAGATTGATGACCTCAATCACTCCCTAAAAATATTTATGTTTTTCCTCCAATTATATGTCTCTAATTTCCACCAATGTTCTCCTTACCGAGATCATAATTTTGTGGTGACTTGTTCATTTCCATTTCCCTCTTATTAAGGCTAAATTTTATTAACCTTATTTCCAATGTGGGTTTTCCACAAAGGTATTTTCTATTTTAAACCTTATATTTTCAAAGAAAAAGTTCAAATTGTGAGGATGCAATTTATTGAAGGAGGGGAGAATGTAACACCCCATGCTTCCATGATACGCTTCTCCTTCAATAATGCAATAGCTTGCAGTGTACGCAAGTTCGAGATTCTAACACACCGTGACCAATCAAAATAGCCATTATGAATAGTAATACCCACTTTTTGAAATTATATATATTTTATATTTCAAAATGGACTTCATTTTTGAATTCGGAGTATCGAAATTATCCTAAGTTGAATTTTTTGTATTTTTCTGAGAACTTCCAATTTTTTATGAATAGTGAAAAATACTGAAAAATAAATTTTTTAATCAAAATAAATTATATTGATAAATTATACTTTTGAGTGGTTTTAAAGTATAATTAGAGTATATTTTTACCATTTTATCCAATGGTTTTTGTTATAATTAATTTCACTTTGAATTGGACATAAACAATTGTCAATCTTTTCATATATATTGTTTATTAAATACACGCTATTTGTTGTGACAGCGGGAATTAATTCTAAAATTAATTAATGAAACTTATATGTTTGCAATTTTGTAAAATATACATCATTTTTGAGATCGGAATATCAATTATATATTAGGGTGAAATTTTGGCATTGTTCTGAAAAACTTCAATTTGTGATGAATAGTGAAACCACTAAGTGGTAGTTAAAAAACTGATTTCTTGTTTAAATGATACATTACCACTTCTGTGATTTGATTTTCAAAAATCCTACATACATGGTTGTCATTAGGAAGTAAAATTTGGTTTAATGAGATTAAAATAATTTTTTGGTGAACAGTAACTTTTAGGTTTAATTAATCGCGATTAATGGTAATTAGTGTAATTTAAGGTAAAGATAATGTTATAAAAATATGAAAATACCCTTACACTTGTCCTAACCCTATTGGATGAGTTACTTCCGAACAGGAAAATATATGGGTCTACTTGGGGACCCCATGGAGCCACTTTGGTAGCAAAATGGCATTACAAACTTTTTATTTAATGTTAAAATAAAAATGTCACAAACATGAGTTGTTTTACTAAAACAATCATTAAATGGGGTTATACAAGTGATATTTTTTACTATAAATATTCATTAGAAATATAAAAATATTTCCTACATCATGATAGTTTTTTTATAATTTTTAGACATTATATAAATTAAATTATTTATGACACCATGATGATGCAGCGATTACCTCTTTAATTAACGATTTAAATAAAATAAAGAGATAATGTAAAATATAAGACATAAACTTGTCAAAAACCAATTGGATGAGTATATATAGAACCCTTATCACCTTATCCTATAAATATATAAGTGTGGGATATTTAAAATCCGAAAATCATAATATAATAAAGTAACATTTCATGACTTTCCAAGAGTGCCCCTCCTCTCGTCTTATAAAAGGCCCCCACCACTACCACCTTATTCACACCATCAAAGCCTTTTGGCTTGGACAAACTCTGCCCAAATACTCTCTAAACTTCCCTCCCTTACTCTTAAAAGCGTCACTTTGGTCAGAAGTCTTCCCAAGGAATACTTTGGCACAAATCAAAAAGAGTTACCGATTTTAAGGTAATGTCTTCTCTATCGTTGTTTTGTTTTATTTTGCATCTCCAACCCCTTAAACTATTTTTATTACTTTATTTTGTAACAACACCAGTATCTAAAATATACTAGTATATTGTTATGATAGGTATTTGTTTTACACTTACACACACCTTCTTCTAATGGTTAAAGAACATATTGTTTCTGTGGGTGGCGAAATACTGCCTCACGAAATGATGATTGTTCAATATTCTTTTAACTCCTCTAATGGTGGCCATTTTGATGACACTATTTTCATATATGCTCTATATATTATGTTATTTTTTTCCTTATTCTTATTTATTTCTCATTTATGTCATACTTTATGATTTCCATTATGGGTAAACGCGATAATTTCATTTTAGGAAGTGCGGACTACCGCCCCCTCAAAGTGATTTGAATCGTTAATGCCATATATGGGATGTATAAAGGATGGATTAAATGGTATTATACATTATATTATACTGTAATTATATTATACCTTTATATAATTATAACTTCATTCCATTAAATACGAAATAGAAATGAAAGTAGCGTTCATGCGTACGTACAACTTACCGTCTCCATGAACGGTGCATTTCATTTCATACCTCTAAATGTTATGTAATATTATAAATGAATGTATATACTGGTTATATATGATTTATATGATATATAAATCATGAATATAATTATGGATATAATTTATATTTTACTACATTAACAACGTGTAATTATAAGAAGTTTATTTTTTACGCAAGTACCTAAGATCGACAAAACGACCGTTATAAACTTAAATAATTACATAATGTTCATGACATGGTAATAAGTGATATAAAAGGAATAATGAACTTGAAAAAGGTTCTAAATAAGGTAGATATTAAATCTAATTTATTATTCAGGAGATCAAAGAACGTTCGAGTGAATTCGGACACGAGGTAAGGGAACTTCTTAACCCAATTTCCATTCTTTGGGTTAATATCCTACTTTCAAATTATGTAATGATATTATCATGTCCTATATTGTATTTGTACTATCTTTATGTGTAATTATAGTGAATACACATAATAGATCAATTTTATTTAAAAAAATTGATCTTTATAAGGGACATCGTCTCAATATCCTTTCATTGAGGCATATTTGGTTTTATACACAACTTTCCTTTATACGATGTATAAACCCCTTTGACTTTTACCTTTATTCAAAGTGAATATTTTTTATGAAGTGTTTTTACTAAAAGACAAAAGGAATTTTTTTTTTAAATATGCGGTGACAACGACTTCTCTGCCGCCGTGATTATTATTTGAGTTTCGGCTTCCTCTATAAGACATAACTTTTTAAAATGAAAAATAAATACCAAGATTTAATTTTCTTTTATTTTGGTATTGAAAATGGTTTTGAAAGTGTTTTTTATTATATCAATGTGTTGTATTGATAACTTGTGATTGAAATGTGGAAATGTTATGTTTCCTTTATGCATGTTTTATGTTATAAGATTATGTTATGCTTTATGATATGTTTGAACCTGGTCATATGAGGAATGCATTAGACTTAATAAGTGACGGGTGGAGCCCGCTATAGCTCCTCGATACATCGGTAGGTCTCATGAGATAAACTAGTGTCTTGGCATGAGGCCTTGACAAAGTCTTATTTATAGTCTTGGCATGAGGCCTCAGCTACATGGTTATGATAGTCTGGAATTATGCATTCCATCATTATGAAAGTGGTTATTGATATTGCATGTGATTATTCGACTAATAGAATATCCATCTGAGAAAGTAAATGGAATTATTTAATTTTATTTTTTCCATATTATGCTGAAGTTCAAGTTTAAAAAAGGATTTTGTTTTAGTTATACATTGCTTTAGCTGTTAATGTTTATTTATGAAAGCTTCCACAATATTTTTATCCTTACTGAGCATCTGATATCACCCCTCTCATTATTTTAATATTTTCTAGGATTTGAAGAAGTATTTTGTGAATGACCTGCATGGATAGTCATAAGAGGATATGAGTGTGACTATGGAGACTTTTTTAATGTAGATTTTCACTTCATGATGTAATGTAATATTTATGAATGTATCTAGTGTTTCCAAGGCTACTAAACTAATCAGTATTTCGAGACTTGATATTTTTTTATCATGCTAATTTTACGCAATAATACACCGACTCTGGGTAACTGGGGTCGGGGCGTTACAGTGATAGTGGACATGATCATGATAATGTTAATGACCACAAAACCATATATCATTGAGGGGTTAAAAGAGATTAAATTCCATAAAAATTAATGTAAAAGAATATATTTTTGAATTAAAGATTATTTTCCTAATGATCATAGATTCATTTACTATCCAGATTGATAAAAGGGTAAAATAAACATAACTGATATATTTCCATTTCATAAAAATAATTTCATCATTTGGTTTTTCACTGATCAATTTCCATTTCATATCATACTCTATAAAATAGATATTTAACAAATAATATTTTATCCACGAATAACTAAAATTTACTTTTAATAGATAATAATATCTAGAATATAATTTATATTCATTCATTCTACCTCTAAATATTTAATTAAACTATAATGGGTACCACAAGTTATCCAGTGTAGATAAATATAATACATTGATCTCTAAAACCTCAACAATAACAAAAAAAATTCAACTTAATCCATTACATAAATAGTTGACCTTATGAATCCTAAAAATAAATATATGATCAAATTGAAAACCCAAAAAATCTAAAATATTTGAACACATATTTTTTTCTAAAATGATATTTGACATTTATCCCTAGACAACATGAAGTAAATTATTATTCAACATACCAAACATGTGAATACCTTGATCATATATTCTCCTAAAACATTATAATAATATAAATCACTATAAATCCACATTTAAATCACATATTATTCAAAAAAATAACTTCATCCTTAATCCAAAGATAAAATTATAGACTATTAAATATCTTCCATAAATCCAGAAAGGAAAAAACATCATCATAAATGATTTTTTCATCAAATAACAAATCATTTACAAGGTCACCAATAATATAAAATTTAATTTACCAATATTAATCAGCACATTATCCCAAATAATCATTATTATGTCAAAATCAGGTATATATTAACGGTTATTCACCCATAAATCATATGTTGTCCAAAAAATATCACATTACAATAAAGTCAATTTTCTATGTTATTAGTACCATTCAATTTATCCTTTCAAATTATAATAGAAATACCATTTTAGAAAAAACAAATTAATTGTTTCATGATTCCTATTACAAAAATATAATTGATAAAAAAAATTCCTCAATTCCCAATACAAAAAAAAACGTTAATAACTCCTCCTCAATGATTTTAATAACATAGAACCATCCATGGTTTATAAGTTAACTCTTGGATTCAGGAATTGACTCTGATAATTCTCATGTTCCTCAAATATAATACATTTAACTATAAATGGTACTTTAAGATATAATTTATTTCTCAATACATAACCCTTAATTTTTCATGAAAAATTACTTAATCAATAAAACCTTTTTCCCTAAAAATATCATTTCAATTCATTGAACCATTTACTGGGGACATTTCCCCATATTTATAACATGTAGGATGCTGAATCATTTTTCCATTGATGAATTCATCGGCCAAAATCCAATAAAAAACCATTTTTTTAGGCATGTCAAGAATATTACCCAATTTGTGGTTGTTATTCATTTAATGTCATATATTATTAGAAATAATCATAATGTTTATATTCTGGATCCCATTTCATTTGTTTTTCTATGATGAAAATTATTACATAGTCCATTTCATTCAGTGTAAACATGGTTCATTCTAGTTCCACATATTGACTAAAACCAAAATTCATAGCGTAAGAAACAATAATAATAGTGAGAATCCTTATCATCATGAAATGTAATTCATATTATGTCTAAATCATGATACATTATTTTCAAAATATAACTCCTTAGGTTTGAATTGGAACATTAATTTTCTATATATATTCAAATATTTCATAATGGATTATAAATACAATATAAATTATCCCAATACTATCCCCTAGGACTTCTTTAAAAGGATTCTAGTCTTATACCCACTCATCATGAAATGGTAATGATTGAGTTAATATCTTATCCACCCATCTAGAGTTTCTACCCCATCATGTATGTAAGACCCTCAATTCTTATGAGTTATAATCTCTAAAAGGAATTTTAATTTTTAGTTATTGGGAGGGAAAATAATTGAAATAAGACTCAGAATAGGATTATGAAATTTATAATGACTAAAATATGTTTTTTGAGGTAAAGAATAATTCTATTTAGGTAGATAATGTGTTTGGATGTGCTTTGGAGGATTTGGGTTATGTTTTTGTAGTTTTGTAGTTGTCTAGAAAGGGTGAATGGTTTTGGAGAAAACTGTGAAATACTAAGTGGTTTTACATTTCAATTTGAACTAAATATGGTTAATTTGAATAGTTAGATCATGGTTTGGGGTAAATCATTCAAGCTAAAGAAGTAATTGTACGAGGTGGTGGAGAGTTCAAGGTATGGTGTGTCGTCTTCCTATGGTTTCAGAAAAATAATGTTCATTATTTTAGAGGGATCATTGTAGTGTTTTATGGTTAGTTCATGGTTAGAAAACATTTATACAAAACATATAGGAGGTTTTGGATTGGGATCGATGGTGGTGCATGGTTGGTGCACAATTTTTCTAGTAGTATGGACCTGATGTGTGGGTTATAGTGTGATGGATAGTAGGAGATGCATGTATGGTGCATGGTTTGTATAGTAGTGTAGTGAAACCATAAGGCTACAAGAACATCATTAAAAGGTGTACTTTAAAAAAAATACAACTTTTGATTTTTAAGAAAAATCCCATATCTTCCCCCCCCCCCATTTGGTGCACATTAACTAGGAGTCCCCCCAACCCATTCCTCCTATAAAACCCCATGATTTTGGGTGTTTTTATTGAGATTCTTTGGAGATTATGTGATTTATTCTCCTATGATGAATTCTCTAAAAATTCCTCATAATAAAATAAAATATGGAGATCTTTGGTTTTGGTTTTTTTATAATTCCATCATAGTATGTTGGTATCATCTGTTTCGAATGGGGATTTTGGTCAGGTTGTGTATAGGATATCCCAATACGACTTATGCATGATGTTGTATGGATTTTTTTGTTACATTATGAGATAATGCTGGATTTTTTGATGTTTTCCAAAAATAAATAAAGAAATAAATTTGTGAAATGGTATCACCTCTTAGCTATTTTCTGGAGATGGTTTCTACCATCCATTGTGGTTTACCCATGGCGGTTGTGTGGAGTTTCGATAATAGGGGAGTTCCCATGAATTTTTTATAATTATTTCAACATGGGTTTAATTCATTAGTTAAATTTTAATGTTATAATTAAATAATTTCCATTTATAGAATTCATTTTATCACTTAGGTAGTTGAGATGAGATTTTTTGGATGAAAAAATGATTGGAAGATACTTAGGCATGCCTTTGAAATGCTTTCGTGCTTTGGAAAAGATATAATTTTTTAACGAGGTAGGTGGTCTAATAGATTATCCAATGGTCATTGTAATTTATTTATATGTGTATGTTATATGTTCCTTAAATATAAAATTTGTTATTTTTACTACCATGGTTTAATTTGGTAGATTTGGGTCTTATATTGATACATAGTCCTTCCACAAACCCTGTTGGATTCATTCATTATTACGAGACCGGACCTAGGTCTATCAATGTGGTGTGAAAACCTATGAAATTAGAATGTTTTTTATTTTTTGAGTTTTCTGAAATACCTATAAGGATATTATAATGGTTTTAACCATGTAAATTTGGGTTTTACATGGTTTCGGGTGTCAAAGGGGGTGAGCGGTGTTTTGAAGTCATTCTTGTTTTAAAATGTGGTTTTGAACTCCAAGTGGTTTTAATAAAGGGGTTTATAGACTGATTTATAATGTACATATGAAATGGGTGTGTGGTTTTCCATTTGGTAAAATTCATTGATGGAATTTTTAATGATTTTTATGGAGATAAAGTATTTGGACTTCTTTTAGTGTTACTGGTCTGTAAGGACTTTTTAAATGAAAATGGATTTGAAAGGGTCTGTTTATGTTTTAAATTGTTTTTTCATGATGTTGAACATTATTAATTTAGAAATGATGGAATGGTTTGGGTGTTTCACTAAGGTTCCTCTAATGGATAGTAAACAACATGGGTCTTGTGTAAGACTGATTCTCTGAGAAAATGTAGTATAATATGTGGATCATGTGTGAGTCGAAGCATATAAACACCAATAGTTTAATTTATTGTTTAAGTGTTAGACTGAGGCTATAGTAAAACCTTCATACTATAGAAATTGATTGTGGAAATATTCTCTATATAAAAGGTTCAAGGTTATTTAATTATGTTGTCTTCGCTATTTCATACATGTATGAGTAGGTGTTTCACTAATTCTCCATGCACTGTTATTTAAATATAAGAATATATGTGGACTATGGTTCCCGGAACTATAGTTATGATGCATGGTTCCAAATGTATGATATGATATTCCATATCTATGGTTTATTGAACTAGATTGATTTTTTATTCTACCAAGAGTTAGATGATGGATGAGAAACCCTTACATGACTTGAGGTATGTTTTACCCCTTATTTTTTAATTCTGACAACCATATTGGGTCATTGTAGGTTTAATTGGCCAGGTGTCAACATATAACCTAAGGGCCAATAGGTCACTAAATTAGTATCTATTTTCTCTTATGTATCCACTTTCATTACTATTTATATATCCACTTTTATCTACATATGTTGTTGTAATGATTGGTATTTTATTTAGATTTCATTGGGGGTCGAATACTAAGTTGTACTCACACCCTGCTTGGGTCGCCACTACAGATGGGTACATGCGATGCTCTTATATGATTATTATATTCACAGGTTTGGGTTGAGGTCCATTAATTGTTTTTACTGATTATGAAGGATAGCTCGGATGGTATTAGGAGACTGGAAGATGTACGGCTCAGAAATAAAATATATCCCTTTTTCATTGCATTAATTTTATTCTGGCATGTTATATAATTGGCCTAGTGTGTGGTAAGGTGTATGGATTATATATATTTTTTCATTCCTTCACTTAATTTATTTATATTATAACATGATAAGTTTATTTTATTAATTCCATTAATTTCAAGACCCAACCCAATTGGGTTCAATATGCAACTTTCCCAATCCCACCTCTATAGGCTAGGGGATGGGGACAAGTTCAAAAAGCCATAATTAGATTGGGAGGCCTTTTCCTGATGTACCTATACGCACACACCATCCCATATATATGAATTAGATCATAGTAGTAATAAATTGATTCCACGTCTAGAATACAAACAATGATTGAAAACCCTATAGGGTGTACCAGAGTACGATAATGTTTACATAAAGGTAAAGGGAAATTTTTTTCCAAACAATAAATATTTCCAAACATTAAAAAATAGGAGAAGAAAATTCTGAGGGAGTCTAGCTCCAAATATCTATGCTTCGACCCTCATATGTGGCTATATGCACTAGTTAACCATATGCTTCTCTATAGTCACATATGACATCTCTGACATCTATATAAGACATGTCACATACAGGTAAAGCCCATGTAGGGGTGAGTATATACAAACCTAGTAGGATTCCAAAAATTTAAAGGGGGAGAAATTAAAGACTCAAATGTAATAAAAAAAACTACTCAACCTAAAAAAAGAGAGTAAAAATACAATAACATGGATATAGATATTTATATTCTCCAAAAAATATTGAATCCCAAATGATATAGAAAAGATATATCCTTCACACAACCAATCCCATGAAAGATTTTCAATAGTTACAACAGTCCAACATCAATGACCAACATCTCACATGTCTATATAGAAGAAAATGTAAATACACACCACATAACTATTCTTCATAGTCAAGGGGAAATAATAAATAATTAGAGGACCCATTCCCTATTAAAACAGAAGGGTTCCTCTAAAAAATATCTTGAGGACCCATGGAACATCCTGTTAGGATGGTGACATTCTAATAGTCAATAGAAGACTCGTGGCAAGCCTAGATGGAGGATTCCACTCTAGTAACTGGTAGAGGACCCTTGCCCTGCCTTGTTGGAGGGTTCCTCTCCAGTTGTTAAGGACCCGTGCCATGATACCGCAAGTGGGTCCCACATGGATAACTAATAGAGGACCCATGCCTTTCCTTGTAAGAGGGTTCCACTCTAGTTATTGATAGAGGATCAAATCCCAGATTAAATGGTGAGTTCCACTCTAATAGTAAACTGAGGACCCATTCCCTTCCCAGTTGGAGGGTTCCACTCATATTGTAAATAGAGGACCCATGCCCTATCCCATAGATGAGTGCCACTATATAGATTGGTTGAGGACCTATGTCTTATCCTAGTTGGAGGGTGTCTCTTTTGTTTCCCTTGTGATCTTTTTTTATCATTTTTGTCATCAAGCATCATGTAAATAAGAATCACACGCAGAATATATCTCATCATATCTCAAAATAAACTATCGGGACACCAACATTCTCTTTGTTGAAAAATTATATGTATATGATACTCACTTACTAAAGTACGATTCCAAATGATGGAGATGAAAGAGGTAAAAGATTACTCAAAAAGGAGAAGGGGTGCATGGAATTTAAGGGGAACCACTTGGTCTATGGTCCTTCTTCGATCCCTGTCCATGTCCTTAAGGGTATATGAATCACTTTCCATTTAGTATTACACAACTTTTACATAGAATACACAACATGCCTATGACACTCATGGTCTTTCCTGTTCTCATTGCCATGTCCATGTAAACATTCCCATGTCCACATTCTTCAGTACATTGTCAATCGTTCCTTACATGGTATTTCCTATGTTCTCCTACCACACAACTTGTCTATATAGGGAGAGTAACATAGTGTTTAGGTGGAAAACATTATGTGTCATACGTAATTTTCTCAGAACCCTAGTTATGTAACCACCGAGTTAATACATTGCATGTGTCCATCAAAATACATGTCGTGTAGTTGAATTTTTATTCAAAAAGTCAGATATGATTCCAACATTCCAGATCTAGCCTCATCACCATGGATATCAACTTTAGGACACCTGAAATATAAGGGGGGTCCTTCTATATTCATTTCCATCCATATAATGTCAGGAAACAGATTCCGACTTGTCCATGGTTGTTTACTGCATGCCTCACATACCTCATTTTCACCTGTGACATGTCGTTGTTCCCTCAGACCATGTATCCCTGAAAAAATAATCCATATCCCACAATTTATACATGTTCATCCTTGATTCAAAAAATCATTCATTTCATGAATATCATACATTATTCTAGTGGTATAATTGAGATTGATCCAACCCAAAAACATCGAACTGAGACCCCATAGTTCAATTGTTGAAGAACATGAATAATGTAATGGGAAAAGGACAAGAAAAAATATGAAAATCTATTTTTCCAAGTGTACTTGGCCAATGGATTGAAATAACTTATATTTAAGTGAGAAAATAATTAATCAAAATAAAATTGATTTACGACTACATGAAAAGGTTTTCAATGTACACAAATCATAGAAAAAAATTGATCATGATCAAACCATTTAATCAATTGGGGAGTAATCCAAACACTAAAAATTCCTACCTTGAATAAGATAATATTCTAAAAATTAATTTTCCCACCATTGAAGATGAGGAGTCATTTTATTTTCTACTCCATGATCTATATAGATCTAAAGATTCCTTATCTTCTGATTTTGATTCCCTGACAATAGGTGGAAGAAGAATCATCTCAACAGTCCCAGGGTTATGTGGATAACCTTGGAAATATTCCATAAAAATTTATTAATATGTGATTTATTCTTAGTTCAAGTAATTAATTTAATTAATTTTTTAATTAACCCACTGAGCATAATACTAATAGCTACTTTATCAAAATGTCCCACACCGATCCATTTTAATTCATGCCTAGGGTTAATATCACTTTTCATACTCAAACATTGTCTCAAATATTTTATCTAATATTTTATTTATGAAATATCTTATCTTAAGGAAGAGAAATTAATGCATAATATTATGTTTATTTACAATTTTAAAAAATTAATTATAGCATCTTTGGACCCTAAAACTGCATATCATCTCAACAACTAGCTCCAAAAATACATCTAGAAATATCCTAAAGTCATACAATGGAAAAAAGGGTCTCTAAATTATTATATCCTTTAAGACTATAATCCCAAAAAATTAAAAACTAAAAAAATTCTAAGAGATTGAGCCCACATATAGCTCTATAGCTCCCACTATCACTCATGCATGCTCACATGATCCCAAAACACATGAACCAAATGGATTGTCCATCCACACAGGGTCCTCTCCTTCTGATCATCAATCGTCATTGGGTGATTCGTGAAAGTTAATACATCTTCTTTTTCGAACACACCCTATTCAATAATGTGTGTAGGGTCAATCACATATCATCATAGATATGACACATGGATGAATTTATGCACCATATCCAATAATGGGGGTAGATAAAGGTGTTAAGAAACCTTTCCAGCCCTCTATAATATCCTAAACGACCTGATGAACTATAGGCATATCATGACTCCCAAGATGAATCTCTGCAATCCTCATCGTGGCGAGACTATAAGGAAGACATGGTCTATCTACATAAACTCTGAAGGCCTGTGTCATTGATATGTGTAATATTTATGCATGATCTTGGATTTCCCCATCTACACATGACTAATCTAGACAATTTCCATCATTGCATACACAATATCTTTCCAAAAAAGAGAATCCTCACTAATCTATTTCCAGTACAAGGGTGACCTGACGAGTCTTCTATACATGGCCTCAAAAGGTTCCATGTAGATCATTAAGTGGTAGATATTACTATAATTAATCTCTATTAGTGTAATGTGGTCATCTTAGCTCTAGCACATTTCCATCACAAAAACCCTTAGCATATCCTCAACCACCTAAATAGTGCACTATGTCCGCCCATATGTCTAAGGAAGGATGGTTGTACTCATATTTATTTTGGTTTCAAAATCCTACTACATGATTTTCCACGACCATGGAATGAAGAAAGCATCAAGATTAGAGACAAGAATTTAGTTAACCCCATGAAGTGAAAAAATCCATCATACGTACAACTTCCGCAATCTCATTACTGAACTATACTTCCTAATAATGGGGAAGTGTGCAGAATTCATGCATTGATCATCTATCACCTTGACAGAATCATGGTCTCCCACTTTATGTGGAGTAACTATCACAATTTCCATGGATATTCAATCCCACTTCAACCCTGTGATCTCAAGGGGCTACAAAAAACCTGTTGTAGCTTGGTTCTTAACATTCACCTACTAACAGGTCATGCACAAAGAGGTGAACTCAATCAGGCTTCTTCTTATAACAACCCACCTAAAGTTCCACTGAATGTCTCAGTAAATATTCCCCACATCGGGATGTACATCCAATGGAGATGTGTGAAACTCCTTCATCACCTCCTTAAGTATCATCACTCTGACCAACTTCAATCCCTAGAAAATGATGAAGTGATTCCCTATAACATAATATCCATATGGTGAATCATCAAATGATATTTTTCCTGGATATACCTCACAGTGAATAACTCCAAACTGGGACTCTATCAAATTATAATGGAGTGGAGGATAAAACACCATCAACTAAAGAAAATATTCACCATCCTGGTCGAACAAGGTAAGCTACAAAGAAGACAAGTGTTAAAACACCTCCTACACAAAAACAGACTAGGACATCCTACTATGGGAATATGGCACTATGTTTCCATTCCCAGAACATAGATTATCTCAAAGTAATAGTCCTACTATAACTCTAAAAAATTGTTCTTTCTTAGGATGAATTCTCTCTACATGAAGGAATACCTGGGGATCTGATGATATGAGAAAACCACAAAGCCCTATCACAGAGGATTGTTCCTCCACATCCTCAGAGTGAATACTACCACTTCTATATGTAGTAAATGAGTCACATAGTTCATCTCATGGGTTATATACCACATAGACTCATATGTGTTAAATACCTACTTCTATATAAACATGATCTTGAACCTAACTTCTGAGGAATCACAGTACACTATGTACTCCATACCCTTCTCTAGTAGTCTCAAAACACGAGCACTCATCTACCTCAACCTCAAATAATTCAACTCCCTCTACCACTACTTAGTCCAGTTAAGTGAATTACCTTTCACATAAGGGCATTTGAAAGGGATTAAATACTATATATGTCTACCAAAAAATTGTGGCAGTACCATTCGAAGCGAAGAAAACTCTACAACTCTAACATGATCTTATATGACTCCCAATAAAGCAATGCATCAATCCCTATTGGGTCCACATCTAATCCATCATCAAGTGATATTCATGATTCTCCTCAAATAAAGATTATATAATTATGTAATCAATTAATAAAACCACAAAATGGTCTATATATAACTAGAAAATCCAATTCATCAAATACCTAAAATTGATTGGGAAAATTATCACACCAACGGTCCCCACCATAAAGTCATAGTTTCTAAGAGACATCATAACTCCTTCAAAATAATAGTCTTGTAAACTATCAAATGCTTGTAGCTGGATAGGAGGAAAATATTTGATATCCATGTCTCACATAGTAATTGGTTAATTAGGTCAAAAATCTCCAACAAGGGGAACATATTCATTATCATGTCATAGTTTAGGCGATGATAATCCATACAAATCTGAAAGATCCCCTATGCGTTTATCGTGAACAAAAATTGATCTTCTCCGAGGGACACATTGGGTCTATTAAAACCCCTCTATCGAAGGTCCAATAAATGTAGTCCAAACTACTGGATATCTATATGGTTCAATTGATATTCCGAAGAAGATATCAGAGTAGTCCTAGGATGAAATTCAATGAAAAACTCCATCTCCCACCATAGATGTAGTCCTAGAACATCCTCAGGGAATACGCCCATATAATCATCCATGATTGAAGAAATACATATTCTTAAAGTGAATTCTGTAAAAAGTTATAAACTCAAAAATTCATGGGTGATGGGATATTGCCTCCGACTCACAAAATACACTCAGCATAATATGACATCACTCTCTCCCACATAGGATAGTCTTTCCCCATTGGTTAAAAGACATCTAAATCATCTAAATTGTCAGTAAATGCAGGGTTAAACCATGGAAAACCAATACATTACAAAATGATGTATTAGGGTAACACTGTGAAGACCAAAATATACCATGAGAAACTCTCTCCACCAAGTGATAGCTTGCACAATCGGTAGATAAAAGATATAGAAGAATATTTCCAAGTAGAAACCTCAAGATTAATCTACTAGGATAAACCCATAACCTAAGGCTCTAGATATAACACTAGGATTAAAGGGATGATGTAATGACTCACACTGATGTCTACTAATACTAGAGAAATATTCAAATTAACACATACTATACCTTGAATCATATCATGTGTCTGTTTTCATCCATAGCTTATATCTGCTCGTTCCCCTGACAGCCAGCTCCATAATCCATATGTGGGCTTCCTAGTGGTGTTGGTGGTTGATGGATCTCATAGAATCATAAAACACCAAAACAATCCTCCTCATAGAGCTTCACTTACTACTCATATGATTCCTCCTCCCATAAGTCCACACTTCCTTCAATTTGGAGATCTCAAATCACGACATTTCCTTTGCTATGGAAGTCCTTACACTATCTTCTTTTTTCAGCATGTTCGGTTAGGAAATAAAAATCCATTGGATGTTTACTATCATATTCGTAGCACCACCCTTCTCTAAGATGTCGTATTCTATTATGATTCCCCTGACTATGTTCTTGAGTCTTATCCTGGGAAGATGTCCTACATTGAAATCCTATAGACGGGTGACTACTAGCTATTTCCAATGACTCATCCATATAATTCCCACTACCAGATCTAGATTCAATGAATCTATCATTAAATAATATTTCCATCACTAGTTCCCACTAAAATACCCTTGTATTGGTGGGAATTCAAAAGGGTATGACACTGGAACAAATACCTTGGTAGAGTCCCTTTTAAAATAGTTTTAATTGGATGTATACATCTGTAATCATATTGAGTGAGTACTGTATACGGTATATAAACCATGAAGTATGCTCAAACAATATCATCTCTATATGATTCAGCTCTAGAAGCTCCCAAATCAGAAATTAGAATATGTAGGAGGTGCAGTACTTCCCACAGAAACAATTCTAGAAGTCTATCCATGAGAGTTTCTACTCATCATGCATCTATGTAATAAGATTCCTCTAGTGCCTAGCTGTTCTATGGAAAACTCTAGAGTCCGACAGGACTACCTGATCAATCAGTGTTTGGATAACAATGAAAATATGAATAACCAACTCAAGCCAATCCTTCACTGTATAGGGATCTAGGTCTCCATAAAACCTCAACACCCTTTAGGTATGGAACTCACTAAGTTCCATAAGACTACAAGAATCCTAGTAATTAATTATTAGTATGATTTTTTGATCAATAGGTGGGATTGTTTCTACCTATGTGGTGCAAGTATCATTGATCCCTACAACCAATGTCTCATTTGAGTGAGTTGAAAAGTTGGTATTTAATGTCCTGGTGAATGGATATGTCAGCAACCCGCACCAACTCTTGGTTTCCTATCCTGAAATCCACAATTGAGACACATTGAAAATTTCCACCAAATAAAACCAAAATACTTGTAATGGGACTACTCCAAACATCATCCCAAAGAATGAAGTTTTTTAATACCAATCTATCATAAATAGACCAAACAGTGCTTGATACACAACTACCCCAAGCCTACCTCCATAATCCAAGGGCATGTGACAAGTTCTGAAAGGCATAACTAGTGTGGTTGAACTATCCAAAATGCTCTTATACACTCACACACCTGACCATATTCATGTATTATAGTGTAGGAATAGTAATAAAAAGATGAAACAACTAGAATATAAACCTTGTATGAAAAGTCTATATAGTGTACTACAATCAGATAGTGTGAAATATAAAGTAAATAGGAAAATATATAGCCAACTAGAAATATTTCCCAACTGGGAAAAAATAGAAAAATAAATATTGAGATAACCCAAATATGATTCTCCATGATCTGACCACCTTATGCGGCCAAATGCACCAGTTATCAGTATGCTCAACTTTAGTCATCACTAACATGTCCCTCATGTTCATAATAAAACATAAATTTGGGTAATGGCCATTAAAGGGTTAGTATATGCATACCTATTAGGTTTCTTTGAAAGATAAAGGCTGAGTAGTAAGTGGTATGATGTGAATAAACATACCTCATAACATTTAGAAAGATATTAAAAATCTAATTTCATGGATATAGATATAAAAATTCTTAAACAAAAGAACCCCAAATGAGAGAGAAAGAAGATGTCCATCTTAAAACCCGTCCATTTGAATGTGTTCCAATAGATCCAAAGTTACAAAATTAATTAAAAACATCTCGAACATCTGTCTAATGATATTTCCATGACAAGACACACCTTACCGTTATTCCACATAGTCGGGGGGTATAATATTAAGTTATGGGACCTAGGCCCTGGTACTATAGGAGGGTTCCACTAAGAAGATAGATACAGGACCAATTACCTATCCTAGTAGCAGGGTGACACTCTAATTGTTTATATAGGATCCATGCCCTGTCAAGATAGAGGTTTCCACTCTATTAATCGGTATAGGACCGATGCCTCGCCCATCTAGAGGGTTCCACTCTAATAGTTTAGGACCCATTACTTGATATTATTGTAGGGATAATTTTGGATAACAAATTGAGGACCCATTCCATGAATAGTAGGAGGGTTCCACTATAGTGGTTGATAGAGGACCCATGACCATTCCAACTAGTGGGTTCCACCAAAATAGTCAATCAAGGATCCCTACCCTTACCAAAAAGAGGTTTCAACTCAGATAGAAGATAGGAGAACCATGTATTGTCCCATATTAGGGTTTAACTCTATATATAGGTAGAGTACCCATAACTTATCATACTAAATGTGTGTCAATATAGTGTTTATAGTTTTCCATCCCGATCACTATTTTCATCGAGAGTCTCCCAAATAAAATTCAGGCCTGAAAAATATTGAATCGAATTTTGAAATACCAATGGGGTACCCCATCACATTCTATGTAAAAAAATCACTCCTAATAGGAAACTCACAGGCCAAAATCAATTTCCAAACAAAGGATATATGATAGGTATAAGTTGACACAAAATTAAGAATGAGAAACCAGGAGTGTGGTCCCACTTTGAATACTGGTTGTGTCTACCATGGTACATGAATCACTTCCCATGTAGTACTATATGGCATATAAGTGGACTAAACATCATGTTTGATCCACTCAGTGCCCAGTCTATGCTCTGGTTTAGGTTTGTGTAATATTTTCTATGTTCGTGAACTTTGATACATAGTGTGTCCGTCTGGACAACGTCTTTTATGTGTGCTCATGTCACATGGCCTCTCTATCTGAGGGGAGTCACACAGAATGTAGGTGGACTATATGGTGTGTCATCCTCAACTATGTGAAAACCTTAACACCAAAATAATAGAGGAACTACATGACATGTTTTCATTATAGTACAATCCATGTTATCAAGTTTATTATGAAAAAAGCTTGATCTTCTTCAAGAGTTCAAGATTTGGCCTTACCACCTCAGATATCACCTACATGCCTCCCAAAATTTATGTGGGTTCCTTTGATCATTTTTTATGGTCATCTGTTGGATATAAAATGATATTGATTCTTCTTTGGGGTTTCATTTCATGCCCTTTGTGCCTTGGTCATATCTAACTCTATTTCTTTGTTGTCTCTGATCCTAGATCCTCGAAACAAAAACCCATATAACATGATTTAACCCTATTGATCCTTGATTCACCAAATCATTCAACTCATTAAAATTATCCATGATTATAGGGTCTAATTTGGATCAATCCTGTTTGACAGTGTTAAACTGAGACCTCTTTGTTCAATCAATGAATACATGAAGAACAGAGGGGGAAAGCATAAGAAAAAATGTTTAACAATAATTTTCTAAGTTTATATCATCAATGAAATATAATTAGGGAGATTTTTGTGAGAAAAAAATCAAACAATATAAAACAAATACACAGGCACATGAAAAGGATTGAAATTTATATAGATCAAATAAATAACAATCAATCTAATATATTGGAAAATAATCCATAAATTGATGAGTCCTACCTCAAATTAGATCATTTTTATAGAATAACTTCATATAAAATAAATAACTGGATTATTTGTGTTCACTACACCTTTATCATCCAAGATCCAATGTTTTTTCATCATTAGATTTTTATTCACCAATGAGATTTGGAAGGAGAATCCTCTCAATGGTCATGGGGTTATACAGGAGACCATGGAGATCCTCTATAACAATTTATTAATATGGGATTTCTATTTGGGTCGTGTTATTAATTAATTAAATTATTTGTTTAATTAACCCACTATGTGTACCTCCAACTGATTCTTTATCTGAACATGCCACACTGATCCATTTTAGGTCACACCTTGGGTAAACCTAACATTCCGAACATAATCATGGTCACAAATTCCTAATCCATAAATTTCATTAAGAGATGTCTTAATTTTTTAAGAAACGTATTCCATGTAATATAAAATATAATTAATTTTTATATGAAAATATTTCCAGTCATATCGATTCTCCTAATCGTATGTCGTCTTTAAGCTGACCTCTATAAATATATTTATAAATATTCCAAAGTATTAAATAGGTAAAAAGTGTTTCTATAATGTAATCTGATCTATATTATGTCTGTATATTTATATAGTTACTTTTAACTTTATATGGGGGTATATCAGTGGGGAAAGGTGTTGCACCAATGATTGACAGAGTAGGTTCTCCCCATAGACTAGGAAAAACATTGAAGGACAATGTTGATCCTGTTCATTTTCCTTTTTCGTGGTGTGTTCCATATGAACTGGACCAGAATCATTTCTAGGATTTGGATGACCAATTTGATATTGTTTCACTTTAGTAAGGATGGAATAATGTTATTCCAAAATAGAAAAGGAAGTGTATTGGTTCCAAGGATAGAGATGGCTCTAAGTATGGATCCTGTGGAAATTTCTCTACAACGGATTTTATTAGTGAATAGGACTGACACAGGCTGACTGATGATAATTCTATTTAATTATCTATTGAATGTCTTGAACATATAACTTTAATATATATTTATATTCCATGGAAAAATAAGGGATAAAAAGTAATTTGGGACTCTGTATGTCACATTGTCATTGTGGGGAAAAAACCAAATGGCATAAAGACAATTCATACACGCCGAAGACAATGGAGACAAGGTTCATGAAATATTCCGGGGAACATAAGAAAAACTAATTTGATGTGAATTTGAAGATTAAGCCTCTTGAGCAACACAATAATCTCTAATTGGTCAAGGATGATGTTTCTAAGGACCACAAAAGTAAATCCAAAGCAGTGGTAATAGGGAAATAACTATGTGTGGTGATCATACTTCACTCTAAAGAAGATTGTCTTGGTGGATATTTTCTTATAAATTCATTAAAGGAGGTGGAAAACTAAATATATTAAAGAATGATTAAAATTTAAATCAATGAGAATCAAGAGGTATGGATAGAAAAAACCGATATTAGTAAGAGTTCTCAATGGAAGGAAGACTAACATGGAGGAATACATCAAAACATTGGGAAAGTTGGCCCAACATTTTTAAGAAATCCGTAAGGAGGATCTATATACCAAGGTAACTAAATTAAAATGGATATTAAATAGAGTGACCAGTTCAAATAATCTAAACCTTGTCTATAACAATTTTTTAATTTATTTCTTTTTTTAATTTCCCTCTATTGTGAACCTATTAGGTTTCCCACTTTTTATTGAAAGTGGTTTTTTGAAATAAAAAATTACTTTTCAATTAGTCTATGAGGGTGCAGTTTCCTCTCAGTTCCATCGTAGACCCCAGCTACTAGTCAGAAGCCTACTTTATAAGAAGAGGCACACTTGAGGTCTTGTGTGAAATTGGCTTAGGGAACATATTCAATGGAATCAAGACGAGGATGTTAAATGTGATATCATACCAATTACCCTACTATTGAATTACTATTTGGGATTTTGTAGACATTAGATATAGGAATGTGTCAGATATCATGATGGATATTAGGGTGTTTCATCATGAACATGTGCTTTGGTAGTATGTCCAGGTAACCTAGACTAGGATTATTGTTTTAATTTTAGCATCTATGGATTTAAATGATGTTTGATTCGAGTGAAACACATGTTGTTTGGAATTTATGGCTTCTGATGTATTTATGGATCATGGCACATTGACAAGTAGCATATGATTTGGATTTGAATATTTCCATATAGATTCAAGATGAATCTCATGCACCATGTTAGGTACGCTAGATCCACATGCCATAAGGATTCTAGATTGTGGTTTTTATGATGAAAGAGGCTTAACTGTTTAATGTGTCAAAAATTCTCATACAGTGTTTCACTATATATGTTCTTTGTGGAAATCTACATTAATGGGTGAAATTGTATACAGATCTCCTTCAGATTGAATGTTATATAGACCTATGGTGACAAGATCAATTATGAGTATGATGATGTTTTCCTCATGTAAATCAGGTGTAGTGACCCTGGTGGGTGAGCATGGTATATATATGACCATTGGACCCTTATGGGTGGTTTTTGTTCCAGGTTGGTTGTGTGATCTAGTCCTTTATGGAGTGGTATTATGCATATATTCTCAAAGAGTACATTCATTCAACTAATGTGTGGTTTTCTAGATAGGTGATGTATATTTTTGATACCCCAAATGTTGGTTTTTAGACTTATTGTTTCTATGTGACATGGGGACAAGAACATGTATTATGCCCTGAGGGTTGTGGGCTTCTATTAGTTGGCATGTTCCTAGGTAGTAAAACCGAGTAACTTATATTAATACATGACTAATAGTCTATTGGGAAGATCATAGATACCTTTATGTCAGGAAAACAAATTAGTGAGTTGTTCCATGTGAAATTTGCGGGTGACCCATAGGAGGGGTTGGCCGAGTTGACTGTTCCTTTAGATGAGAGATTCATGAGTTATTTTTTGTATTTGTACAAGGGTTCCTGAATGGTGTAACCTAGTATTGGGTTTATGTTCATTATATTCCTTTTTATTTCAAAGGGATCACTTTTGTGATAGTTTTCAATCTTTTGGTTGGTTTCTAGAGGTGATGGATCATTCTGGTTCTGAGACTAAGTAACGGTCTTGCGTGAAGGATGTGACGTATGGTTGTGAATTAGACCGTGAGAAAAAATGGTGATCGTGGTATTGTGGTTTTAGGTGTTTAGGTTTCTTTAGGTGATGATTGTATAAGTGGGGTTGACGTCTTATGTTTTCTATATGAGACATGAAAATATGTTGGGTTTCCTTGAGATGATTACTTATTGTAGTGTTGATACTTCAGTAGTACATATTGTTTCAAAGTGAAGGATCATTTAGGTTTCAATCCCAGATATATCTAGATGCATCTTAGTAAAACAGTGAGAGTTTAAATTCTATTAGTGGGATTTTTAAAGGAAACACGTTTTTGAGTGGTTATGAAAGTTATTTTGTCTTGGGGACTTTCCTTCAGTTTTGGAATGAACCAGAGGTTCTCTATTCTTGGTGATACAAGCATGCACGAGTGCCATATATAGTTGATAGGGATTCTGAGATTAATTCTCATGAGACGTGACTCATTTCAATAGAATATTTGAATTTTTTTGGGGTACACAAGAGCATGTAATGGTTATTTTTTAATCGGATATTGGGGCCATTAGAGTTTAGTGATGCAATATATTATTTGACTTGTGGATCAGATGTTTTGGGAGTATACGCCTAAGATTATTGAGTTAATTAGGTTTCCATGAGTAGGTAGAGAAATTTTGTGAGTGTGATGAGTTTCATTGTTGTAGGGATCATGGAACATTAATGGGTTTGACATATCATACATATAGAGGTGACATTATAATGGATGGGTTTGTGGTGGTATCCGTTGATGACATGTTAGTGGCCTCTTAGTTCATAGAAGATCATGAACAATATCTTAACAGCATCTTGGGTACATTGGAAGGGAATTTTCACTACCCTATTATATTTAAATTTCTTTTTTTATGGGGATCCACCTTAGATATTTCACTCATGGAGTGGTGTAAGTGAAGTGGTATGGTAGAAGGTGTACCATTGAATATTTGTGATTAAAGTCCTTATGATCATTTGGATATTTTAAAACTCCATGGGATCCATTCATGAAATCCAAGAGAAGGTGATAGTTAATGTTTTGTTTTTTTCTCTTTTAAGAGAGATATGACTATGTCTAATTATTTGGTTAGGATGGACCATAGATCACAATGGTTGGATTTAACTATATAAGTAAGTAAAAATGAAACTCTTATGGAGGGGAGTGACATGTTGGTTGTAAAGGTGTGTACCTTGAGATGGAAGGGTCACATGTTTGTAGAATAGATCATGCATTAGTCATCATGAAACTATTATTATAGTGAGGAACTAGTGAGGTGCCTGCTTAAAATTAAAATTAATGATAAAATCCAATTGTCTGTGTTGGATAACCGATCCACAAGTTAGATTTGGGCTCAATGTTGTTCTGAAATGTAACTTGAGTTGCTTATATTAGAGGTGATTTGATGTGTTTGGTAAAAAACATTGATGGTTTTTATTTATTGGAGTATTTGATTATGGAGCCTCATCAGGAGTTGGGTATAGACTCCAGTTGGTGTGTTCAGGTGGGCATGTAATGTTTTTTTTTCACGAATATATTATAATTAAGTGGGGTGATGATGTACTTATGGTTAGAGGAGTATGTTTTTGGGATGATTTGGGAGCGGATAGAAACACATGATTTCATACATGAAATAGAATTGATGATTAGTAAACCACATCCTACAAGTCATTTTGGGAAGAGAATGATGTGTTTCAGAATTTGAATCAGGTTGTTGAAGGAAAATTGGCATGTTCTTAACTCATGTATAGATGGTGTTTTTGCATCCAATATAGTTGTTTTTTAATGATGAGGGAGGGTTAGAATGTTGATTGAAAATTATCATTAGTTTTTTTTTGTAAAGTTATGTTAGGAAACATGCTAGTTGCATTGTGGTAGCGTGAGTTTGATTTTTTTAAGATTTTTCAAATAATGGAGGTTCCAACCAGAATTTCTTCATATAAGATGAATCTTATATTGTGGAACACCATAGCCCTAGTGAGTGTTTGGGCAATGAAATAGTCCACATTTTAGTTTCATGGGCTTGGATAACATATATCATGGTGTTTTGGTTTTTATGATGGGTAGAGGATTTCATATTGTCTGGTTGAGTGCCTTGAGTTGGATAGTACACCCTGATAGTGTTTTAGGATTATGAAAGGTGAATAAGGCTACTGGTTATGATTTTGACAGTTATATGTTTTGTGTTTTGGATGAATTAAAACCAATATGTCTGAAGTATGAAAAGTATTATGATGGAGAGGTGGTAATATCCCACTTTGATACAAGTTAGAAAATATGGATGGAATGTGAATTTTCCTTTACCGGGTGGGTCAAATTTTGAATTAAGACTCATAATGCAATTCTAATAGTTGGATGTACTCGTAGTGGGGTTTTTTAAGGAGGGATGATGCTTGGGAGGTATCCTATGTGTTTTATGAGCTTTATAAGATTCAAGATATTTTTCGTGTTCTTTGGAGTTGTTTATGATAGGCTGTACAGTTTGGTGTGTACATTTTAGGAGAATCAGCTTGAAACCATAATGATCATAGGGTTTTTAGTTCAATTTGTGTTGAGAATTTTTCATTTTCATAGTTTGAAAATGGGTTTGGGTAAACCATGTGAGAAAAATAATAAACAATGTTAGTTGTTGAAGAGCTTGAGGAAGAACACATGGATTTTGCTTGATTTTTGAAAAGAAATATAACTTGTTATAGAGGGAGTAGTGCAGTGTTTCACTGTTTCCACATGATTAAAAAACCGTGATGCGAAAAAATATGGGATTTTTTTGTGGGAAAATGGTAGTTTTAATGTTAGTGTATGGTTTTCCTAACCATACATCCTTACAAAGAATGTGATATGGTATTTTGTATTAGTGGGCACATGCTGGGCACACTGTTTGGATAATAGTTCATCCAAACCAGGATGATTCATACAACATAATTAACAGTTAGATTTTACCAAAATATAACTTCATGTTTTATACTACTTCATCCTCTTCGTAACCCATTTGTTTGAGCATAGATCAAGGGTTCCCCCAACCCATTTCTCATTATCCAACCCCTTTATTTGGTATGTGTTCATGGTGATTGTATGGACTTTGAGTTAAGTTATTCTCCTCATGTGACTTCTCTTATGCTTCTTATCACTCTTCTGTAATATGGATTCTAATGGTTGTGTATTGTGGATTATTCTATTAGACCATGGTGTATTTTAGGATATTTTCATGTGGATTTTGGTCGGCTTGTGGTGGGGATATCTTGAGATGAATTCTACATTTCATTGCATGATGTTTCACAAAGGAATGTGATTGTATTGAATTTTTATTTGTTTTCCCTAATGATATAAATAAATTAATTCTTTAAATGTTATCACGTATTAGGAAATTTCCCATGAATGGTGTTAGGAGTATCTTGTGGACCACCAATGGAAGTTTTACAATGTTAAAATAATATTTGATCACATGATGATTTTTCTATATCTATTCCAAGTCGAGGTTTAATTCATTAAAAAAGTATAATTTTTATAATTAATTAATTTTTTTTATGACTTGATGATAGAGATAGCGTAGTTGAGATGTGCTTGTTTGGGGGATAAGTAGTTTGGAAAATTCATGGGTATCCCTTGGAAAGGCCTCCATGTTTTGGAAATTCTATGGAATGATTTATTAATGACGTAGGTTGTATAAGATCATTACCCAAAGCCTTTTTAATATATTTAAATGTTTATTTGATATTTTACTTATATCCCTGTGTGTTGTATTTTCTTCCATGTCTTAATTTCATTGTTATAGAATTTATATTTATACCAAGACCTTATAAATACCCCATTTGGTTCATTAGTTATTATGACACCGGACCTATGACCACCCATGGAATGTGAAGAACCTTTGAAAATTGAATGTTTTTTGTTATGTGTTTTCTGAAATGAATATGATGATCTTTGAATGGTTTTACCCATGTTTGTTATTTTTTGACTTGGTTTTTTTTTCAAAGGGGAAGACATATGTTTTCACGTGGTTTTTATTTTAAAATGACATTGGGAAATACAAGTGGTTTATATAATGGGGTTTATAAATAGAGTTTATTTAAAATGGGTGTATGTTTTCCCATTTGGTGAGATGCATTGATGTGTTTTATTAATGATCTTGATTGAATGAATTTCTTGTGAATAGTTATTATGTTAATGGTTTGTAAGGACCTTGGAAAATGAAAATGCTATTAAAATGGGTTTTTTTGTTGTTTGAATGTGTTTTCAGGATTTTGTGCCATATTAGTTGTGAAATGATTAAATGGATTGGGTGTTGGAATGATCATCCATGAAAAGATAACAATCTATATTGGTTAGGTGATAGATTGATGCTCTAGTAAATGGTATTACACTATATGGATGAGGTAATATACATTGGCTCAAAACACAGATATTATACAGTATGTTTTAAGATCCAAACTGTGGATTTTGGAATAATGGTAGACTAGATGGAATTGGAATGTGGATTGACACACTACATCTATGATTAAGGGTACTCAATTGATGGTCCAAGCACTATTGATTAAATGTATGAGTAGCTTCCATACTGATTCTTTAGGAAATATTTTTTAATTTTTTAATAGTTGTTAGACTAAGGGTAAGTGCACTATGGATGTATGGTTCTAGATGTCCTATATGTCATTCTTCTTCTGTGGTTTAGAGAACCAAATTGATGTTTTATGTGGTAATGATTTAGATAATTAATTAGAAACCCTTTCTTAATTTGAGCTACATTTTATCACTTGTATTATGATTCAGATGACCATCCTAGTTCAATGTAGGTTGGGGTGGGTAGGTCTCTCTTTTGAAATTGATGTCCAATGCGTTAGTAAATAAGTAGTTGTTTTCTCTGATGTATCTTATTTATGTAATATTTATTTATCCATTATATAAATTATTAAACTGTTTTAATAACTTATATCTTCTTCATATACTATTAGTGGTTCTCTATTGAGTCATACTAACACCATGCTTAGGCTGCCACTGCACATGGGTACATGAGAATCTCTTAACAGTTTGTTGAAAGAACATGTTTAGGTCAAGGCATGTGTTGATTTTTGCATGTCTTTGAAGGATATATCATATAGTATCAAGAAACTGAATGAAGATCATATTTTTAATGTATTAGATCAATTTTAAATGGAATTTATTTTTTTAGAAATATATTTTAACTGGCCAATTGTGCGGTAATTTGTATAGTATATATAACAAATTATACATTTATTGCATTAAATTTTATTTATAGAATGGAATTTTAATATTTTCTTTCTATATACTTTTATGTATATGATTGTTTGGACAATTATATGTTTTTTTTGTAATATGATATGGGGTATAGTATCATCATTTAACTATTTTAGACCCCCACTGCTAGTCAACAGACTCTAGTGTATAAGGAGGCATGCCTGTAGAAATGTGGAAAATCGGGTCGGTTAATTGGTTTAGTGTAATTTGGGCTTATATACTACAATGCATAGGTGACTTAGTTATATCAAATTTATAGTATCTAGTCAAGGATGTAATTTTATAAGACACACATACTCCTTTCTTTATAATAACTTTTGATATTCCCTTATAATGATGATTATCATATGGATTCTCCCTAAATTTTTCATATCAAAGATTCCAAAAATAACATCATAGTTCTTTGATACAAACTGAGGAGAGTCAAGAAAAATGTAAATAGATATTATATAATTTTAGATGAATATTCAATACATAAAATTACAATCTATAAAATAATTATACATATTTAGTGTCTCTGGAAACATAGATACATAGAAAATCATAAATCAAATATTTATATCGTCTCCCACTAATTTCATCCCAAAGAACACATATCTAAGCCACATAATTATTAAAACCTTCCTTAATATCCTGGAGAAAATGAAACATAGTAGAGGGTGAGATTAGATTCATATTAAGGGTAAACATATAATATATCTTCCAAGGAACATAAGTGATGTAACACCCCATGCTTCGATGGTACGTTTTTCTTTGAATAATAAAATAGCTTGTGTTTTATGCTACTTCGAGTTCTAGCACACCACGACCAATCAAAATAGCCATTTAAAAAGTAGTTATGAATAACAATACCCAATTTTTAAAATTTTTAAAATTTTATTTTTCAAATTGGACTTCATTTTTTGATTCGGAATATCAAAATTATCTTAGAGTTAATTTTTGTTTTTTTTAAAACATTCAATTTTTAATGAATAGTTATAAACACTACATTATTTCTTAAAACTGACCTTTTATTAAAATAATTAATTTTTAAATATAAATTTATTTTAATGTCAAAAATGATACATAATATCTAGAGTAATACAATGTAATTAGTTGGATTTATTTTATAATAAGTTTAGATATATAAAATTTTATTGAACTACATAACGTCTTTTACCCACCTTCTAGGAGAATTAAACAATTTGCATAAAATGTTATTTTACCACTTCTATGAAATAAATTTGAAAAATATGAGAGACACAGTTTACATCAGTAAGTAAAATGAGGATCAATAGGATGAACATAATTTTTTGTGAATAGTACCTTTTGAATTTTATTTACCACGGTTAAAAGTAAATAGGGTAATTAAATGTAAAAACGATTTTATAATTACCCTAACACATTTCATAATTCTATTGGATAAGTGTATTTCTACCAAAATAAACCTTAGGAAAAAAATATGACTCTTTTTGATCCACTTGGATTAGTTTATGACATTTAATATATTTTATTTAAATAATAGATAAAGTGTTAAATTCAATGTTTAATAACTAAATCATTTTTTATAGGGTTACACAAATGATAAATTCGACTATAAATATTAATTATAAATCTAGAATGATTTCCTACATCATGGTATTTTATTTATAATTTTTAGACAATAATTAATTAAATTTATATGTGACACAATGTGTAGATACCCAAAACATGATGTACATGGACATTACATTACTTTTTCGGAACACTTAATACATAACCAAAACCAACACTCAAGGACAGTAATAGTTTAGTGTCTTTGGAAACTCGGAACATAATCTTCTAATCATGGTGAAAGATCTTCAACATCTCCCATTAAGATCTTCCCCTTTTGTTTTCTTACCTAAAACCTTTCTTTATATCCCGGGGAAATGAAAACATATAAAGGGTGAGCTCAAATGCTCAGTAAGGGAAAACATGGAGAAAATAAGACAAACCATATACATTTGAACTTAAAAACATGAACATAATGTTTAAACATCAAAATATTGAGCAATGACATAAAACATGGCAGTACGTAAGGAATAGATCATAATTGAACATCAATCATAATGAAATAACATTGGAATAAATCATGTGATTTTTCAAAACCATTAGGCACATGATATGATTTCCATAGTAACCAAGGCATCGCTACCAAGACCATCTTAGTGGACAAAGTCCCTTACAGAATCGAGTTCACTCCTCGTTCCAGTCCTATACCACTGAACCGTATTAACTTACCATTCCAGTCATGTCTATCACATGAGATATAAATCTTTACCCAATTAATTGGAGGGAGATATAGGTACCACCCATCTCATAATGAAATTATTCTTACTTGTGCCACAACATGAACATAAATAATTCATCATTACCCAAAGTATAAAATAGGTTCCATAAACATCATCCCATCATAACATAATCCATACAAAAAATGGATATCATTTAATCATAAGAAAAGTGAAACCATGTAAATCATAGAGACATTATACTTTAAACATACACATATGAAATAATTCCATCTTATATGGAAAATGGTTTTGATAAAACACTTGAAATGAATTCCTGAGGAAAATATCCTTACTTCTTCAAAATCATTTTCTTTTCACAAAATGACATGCAATTTTAAAAAGAAAATTATTTTTTTAAAATAGTCATTAAATCTTTTAGTGTAAGCTTCATGAAAATAAGGCATTATAAAACCATAAAAATCTGTTCATTCTTTATAAGTAAAAAAAATCATTTTTCTTGTACATTTTCCAGAAAAGTCAAAAAGTACCTCCTATGCTAAATAAAAGAAAGATTCCTTAAATACCATGTAGTAAAAGACAAAAATGGGTAAAGGGGACTTTAAACATTCATGAAACCATTTTTAGAAAATAGGGACATGGATGATAAATATAACCCGAGTAAATACTTACGAATATACAATCTTGGAAAAAAATGAGATTGGAAAAGTTATTCGTTACCTTATGTCAAATTTCTTCTATATGTGTCCTAGAATCCTATATAGTGGGTTTAAAAATATTATTAACTTACAACAGAACCATAATAATATTTATGATATCATATATGATTCACTTACGACTTTATATTACACGTTCTTTTGTAAATTCCATGTTAAAGCAGAGTTTTGGGTAAAATCGTTTCATTTATCGTCCGTGTTTTGACTTGTAATTATCAATATGATTACATAGATCATGATTACACAATTCCAGAATATAAAACATTATTTTTATATAATATTTATTTATAATATACATATATATAATAGATCGATAAAAGGAAATAAATACACCGTTCATGGAGACGGTAGGCTGTACGTACGCATGAATGTTGTTTCCATTTCCTTATTGAGTTGAATGGAATTATGTAGATGACATACACATATATATACATAAATACGGTTGCAATATTTTTTCATATATTTCATGATTACTTATTATATATACTATATAATCATTCATTAATCGTTAACATGGAAAATGAATCTCATCGCGTCGTGGAGATGGTAATCCGTACGTATGCATGAGCGATGATATCATTCAAATATTTATTGAATAGAATTTGAGTGGATGAAATAATATCATAGAATAAATATGAATTTATAATAACTATATATAATTATTCTTTACTCCATTATACCCATCCATGTAAGGTGGTGTTGGAAAAACAGATTACACCACGGCCTGGAGACGGTATTCCATACGTACGCACGAGCGGCGATTTGGTCTTCCATAGGATGGATAGAAGGTGAAATGGGGTAGTTTAATATTTATAATAAAATATCAGTATATAATTTATACTTATGTTATTACTTAATAATTAAACAACTAAAGATGAATAATTTGATGAAGAAAGAATATTGAATGAATCAGTAGAAGAGATTACCCCTTCTTCGACACACCTCCTTTAAACTTCTTCTTAGGGCACTAAAGTTGGTCTTTTGAGAATACCATAACCTCTATGACATAACTAGAGAGGTTAAGAAGAGGAATTTGAAGGGGTTGTCCAAGCTTCAAGGATCAATGTGTTGTGAAGAGGAGAGGGAGGAGGTGCCCTTTTATAAGGGAGGAGAGGGGCACCTTTGGAAACATAAGAAATATTAATTTATAATAAATTCATCTCCACTTAAAAACCTCCAAAAAAGACTCAAATCAGAATATTAGTTTATATAGGGTTGTAATCTCATCAACCAATAATATTTATACATGTTAATAATTTTTTTTAAACATTATCAACCTGATTTATCTTTATTTAATCTATTTAATTTTTTTGTTGAAATAAAATTCTTATTTTTAAATTGTTATAAATAATTACTTATGTGTTGAGTATTATCTATAATTTGATAATTTTTGAAATTTTAGACCATATAAATTTCAATTTATAATTTTTAAATATTTTTATAATTTTTAAACTTTTTTATATTATGTTATTTTTATAAAATAACAATAGTGTCAATTTTGACACTATTCATTTATTTGATTTTAAATAAAATACAAAAAAAAGATATGTTAGAACTAAAATATTTAATAGATTCAATTCATGTAATAGTTATCTATAAAATTCGTGGAGCACATTAAATAGTTCATATAATATTTATTTTAATATTTTTTAAAACCATTTATTTGGTATATCTCTTAATAAAATAAGTAGTACAAATTTTTGTATAATTATTTAATATACTTATTGTTTGCCTAAAAATTAAAAATAATATCCTATGATGAATATAAATCTATTATATTTTATAAAAATATTTTACTATAATTTATCATCTTAAAATCACAACATGTAAATTGTTATATTTATTAAATTATGAAGGTGACAAATTTGGAATAATTTAACATAAAATAATATAAGTATCATAATCATCTTTATAAGGATCCAAATGGTCACCAATTCGTCCATTGGATGATCATTTTGTATATATAAACTAAAACTAAGTCTTGGTCAGGTTTCTTGGCCTTTTGATGTGTATTATTATTTCAATAAAAACTATATTATTGATTTTTCACTAAATAAATAAATTCTGAATCATTAATGTATAAGCTAATAGGGTAAATAAATAATTATTAAAAATTAAAAATAAATTAACATGTTAAATAAAAAAATTTAAATTTCAAATGATTATTTAGAACCAAATTTATATTCTGTATAACCTTATATTAAAAATAGTTTAATTATTAATGTTTGAGTGAGAAATATTTCACTTTCTTTTAAATAAAATAAATTAAAGGTCTTAATAAAATCCAAGTGGATTCCAATGGATTCCATTTAGACCCAAGTATGATTTAGGGTAAAATATAATCATCCAATTATATTAGGACAAGTGTTAGGGTAATTTTATAATATTATATTTACCCTTAATTTCCTGATTTACATTTAACTATGGTAAATAAAATTAACCGTAGTTACTATTTATAATGACTATAACTTAAAAACATATTATTAAAATCATTTGGACCTAATTATTACAAATATGGAATCCATTTTTTCAAATTCAAATCACAGAATTTGCAGAAGTTAATTTAAAATTAATCTCGTTGTCGAGAAAACGAGTTCTAAAAGTTAAAACAATGCAAAAGATTGAAATGATTTTACCTATGAATTCAATGTAATATAAATGCTAATGACATAAATTATATTAAATAGTAAAAATATATTCTATTTATACTTTAAAACCATTCAATATTATGATCTAACCATATGAATTATTATGATGAAAAAAGTTGTTTTTAATTAAAATATAGCATGTTTTTACTATTCATTAAAATATAAAAGTTATCAGAATAACATGAAAAATTTATCCAAAGTATATTTTTATATCCTAATTCCAAATAAGAATTTTATTTTGTCAAATTGATCTTATAAACATGTCAAAAATTACATTTAAAGTGGGTGCCCCATCAAAAGGCAGCCAAATTGCATTTTTTGAAAAATACTTATTTTACATGATTATTTTATTTTGTTCACATAGCATGTTTTAGAAAATATGTAAGATGGATAATAATGTTATAAAATTCACAATTTATTTAATACTATTCATAATGTCTTGTTCATAATTATATAATAATATATCATTATTTAGTAAAACCTGGTATTACGTACTACACACGCTATCGAGGAAGGTCATGATTACGTGTAATGAAAGCCAAGTCACGGATGCGTGTAGTGAAAGCTCCCTTTGGTGTTGTGTATAACATAATCAAAACTTATATCATTTACAAATTAAACAAAATCTATACATAATTTTGCGTAAAATAATTACTATAAAATGAACTTGAAATTGTGTGTAACACGAACCCAAAATAGTGTTGCGTATACTGCATGATAATACGGTGTTGCGTACAACACAAGACATCAATGAAATTAAAAGGAATAATTTTCATAAAATCTTGGGTTGTTACATTCTACCCCCCTTAAAATGAATTTCTCCCTCAAAATTTTTCGGGGTTATAAATAGTTTACAACTTGAATGTTTCTTTCATAGAAACCCACATCGTAAAAAGGAATACTAAAACTTAATTTTAAAAAGTGAAGTATGAAACATATTGGTTACCCAAATTAACTCATCACTGGGTTTCCACACAGGAGAACATAGGTGAAAATATGGATATGGAATAGAAATATAACTATCATGTTCTGGTGGAGAGTGGTAGAGAACATGGATATGAAAAGGCCAACAGTCACAAAGCCATAAACTTTTGATGATCTAAGGTACCATCTAATTCATTAGATATGAGGACACTAGTACAACATTTATGGTTTTCCAGATCATTTCCCTATAGTTGAAGAATTTGAATTAGAAGAAATACCTACTTTATTTCAGTACAATCTCACCGTTGTTCGTGCCTTGAACAATTTCCACTTCATCTCTTAAAGAAATAAAGTTGAATTTTTCATTCTTGAAGTGTTAGCAAATCATGTGATAGAATGATGGGTCATTCCATATGTCTCAAACAAAAGGTTATCTAAAGTTATCAAATATACATAAGTCCATCTATGATGAGGTTAATCGTATATTCTTCCAAAAATGGACTTATACTTCATATATCATGTCGCTTAATAAAACAAAACTAGTTTCTACTAACCAGGGACATCCTGTAGGCTAGTGGTATGTGATAAAGGCCGGTCGCACTTCAGTTGTGGGTTCGATTCCCGCAACCTTGTCCGACGCGACGGGTTGTCGCCCGTCCTACGTGTTGTCCTTTTTCTAAAACTATACTGTTATAACATAACAAAAAGTTATAGCCTTAAACAATACTATTTAATGTCTAAATTAATCGATTACAATATTTAGGTTTATCAAAAATACTTTTGTCCAATCTCATAGTATAAATAAAACAATTACTGGAAAGGTCATCTACCAAGCATTGAATACAATCATTTATCACCCGTATATCATAAGATATATATATCTTGTTGGTCAAATTCCAAACATGTGAATTCCTTAATCATGTATTCTATTGAAACATGAGTACCCATTGAACCTTAGTGAAAACATGAATGTTGTCAAAAGTTAACTCTTTCCACATACCAAAATCCTAAAATTCTATATACTCAATCCATGATATCGCGTTGTCGTTATACCAGTCATGAGCTCATTAATACTATCAAACATCTCATTATCTCCTTATACTTTCATTTTTCACGTATAATATACCTTCAAATATATTTGAATAACCTTTTATGGTTACTGGTACCATTCATCATATACATTCAAAACTCAAGCAAAGTAAATAGTGTTACAATCCTTAGATTTTTTCTTTATTCCATAGTACCAAAAATTATTCTTGATAAACATACAATCATTACACTAACTTCTTAAAACAATGATAGAGCTTCATCATTTCTTCCATATCATATATCATTTGTAGTATCTTCACCATCATCTACATAAATACTACCTATATGACCATGCTGATTCTCATCATGATATTTTCCCTTAGGGTATTGGTTTTCATAATGCCAGTACATTCCACATTTAAAACACGTAACTGTTGTTGATGTCTTAGCAATTCCATTATCCTTGTCCATGGTGTTAACTGAACCTTTTCCTTTATAATTACTATCTTTGTGTCCTTCTTTTCCACACCCAAATAATCTTCCAGTTCCTTTGAAACATTCTCCCTAATACCTCTTCCCACATGATTTACATGAGGGAAATTGAACTTTCTTTCCTCTATGATCATCATGAAACTCCATCATTCTCTTATTAACTGAGTCGAGAGACTTACCAAAGTTGAGATTATTGATCACATTATGAGATTGATGATTGGGTTTAATAATTATTTTTGGACTTCCATATCCAATTTAATTTGGTTTCTCATGAAAAATATCATTCCATTGTCCATCATATACTCCATTATCGTTAATCTTCATGTTTCCAGCCATTTTCTAAAACCCAAAAAGAATAGTGTGAGATGAAAAAATCACAATCAAGGGAGAGTAACTTCAATATCTAAAATATTAGGTTTAATTCTGATATCGTTACTGTAATTCTAGAACTATAACCTATACTTATACTTAACCTTAGGGACATCCCTAGACATACCTTAGAAATGTATCTAGGTATATCACTAAAGTTTTTGCATCCTAGCTTCCAAAGGTTACCTAAACCTTTCCTATAATACCAACTGTAGTGACCCAAAGCTTGACGTACATGGGCATTAAATTACTTTTTTGGATTACTTAATACATAAACAAAACCAACACTCAAGGACCGTAATAGTTTAGTGTCTTTGGAAACTCGGAACATAATATTCTTTATCAAGGTGAAAGATCTTCAACATCTCCCATAAAGATCTTCCCCTTTTGTTTTCTTACCTAAAACCTTTCTTTATATCCTGGGGAAAAAACATATAAAGGGTGAGCTCAAATTCTCAGTAAGGGTAATCAAGGATAATATAAATCAAACCATATACATTTGAACATAAAAACATGAACTTAATGTTTAAAAATCAAAATCTTGAGAAATGACAAAAAACATGGTATCATGTAAGGAATATATCATAATGGAACATCAATTATCATAAAATAGCATGGGAATAAATCATGTAATTGTGGAAAACCATTAATCACATGATATGATTTCCAAATTAGCCAAGGCATTGTTGCCAAGACCATCTTAGTGGACAAGGTCCCTTACGGAATCGATTTCACTCCTCATTCCAGTCCTGTACCACTGAACTAGATTAACATACCATTCCAGCCATGTCTATCTCATGAGATATAAATCATTACCCAATGAATTGGAGGGAGATATAGGTGCCACCCATCTCATAAGGAAATCATTCTTACTTGTGCCACAACATGAACATAAATCATTCTTCATTACCCAAAGTATAAAATGGGTTCCATAAACATCATCCCATCATAACATAATCCATATAAGAAAATGGATATCATTTCATCATAGGTAAAGTTAAACCATGTAAATCATAGAGACATTATACTTGAAACATACACTTATGAAATAATGCCATCTTATATGGACAATGGTTTTGATAAAACACTTGAAATGAATTCTTGAGGAAAATATCCTTACTTCTTCAAAATCATTTTCTTTTCACAAAATGCCATGAAATTTTTAAAAGAAAAGGATTTTTTTTGAAAATATTCATTAAATCTAGTAGATTAAGATTCATGAAAATAAGGCGTTTTGAAACTGTAAAAATCCGTTCATTATATATAAGTAAAAAAATTCATTCTTCTCGTACTTTTGCTGGAAAAGTCAAAAAGTACATCGTATGCTAAACGGAAGAAAGATTCCTTAAAAACCATGTAGTAAAAGGAAAAAATGGTTAAAAAGGACTTTAAAAATACATGAAATAATTTTTATAAAATAGTGATATGGATGATATATATAACCCCAGTAAATACTTACGAATAAACAATCTCGGATAACAACTAGATTGGAAATGTTATCCCTTACCTTATGTCCAATTTCTTCCATATGTGTCCGAGACTTCTGTATAGTGGGTTGAAACATATTATTAACTTGTAAAAGAACCATAATAATATTTATGATATCATATATGATTCACTTACAACTTTATGGTACCCGTTCTTTTGTAAATTCAATGTTAAAGTAGCGTTTTGGGTAAAATCGTTTCATTTATTGTCCATTTATTGACTTGTAATTATTAATATGATTTCTTAGATCATGATTACTTTATTCTAAAATATAAAACATGATTTATATATAATATATATTTAGAATATACATATATATAATAGATCGATAAATGGAAATAAATACACCATTCATGGAGACGGTAGGCCGTACGTACGCATGAACGCTGTTTTAGTTTCCTTATTGAATTGAATGGAATTAAGTAGATGAAATACATATATACATACAAAACTCCAGTAGAAATATTATGTCATATATTTCATTATTACTTATTATATATACTTTATAATCATTCTTGAATTGTTAAAATGGAAAATCAATCTCATCGCGTCGTGGAGACGGTAATCCGTACGTACGCATGAGCGGTGATATCATTCCCATATTTATTGAATGGAATTGGAGTGGATAATATAATATCATAGAATCAATATGATGTTATAATAACTATATATAGTTATTATTTTCACCATTATACCCATCCAAGTAAGGTGGTGTTTGAAAAACAGTTTACACCACGGCATGGAGACGTAATTCTGTACGTACGCACACGCGGTGATTTCGTTCTCCGTAGGATGGATAAAAAGTGAAATGGGGTTGTTTAATATTTATAATAAAATATCATTATATAATTAATACTGATGTTATTAATTTATAATTAAACAACTAATGAAGACGAAGTTTAAGAAGAAAGAAACTTGAAAGAATCGGTAGTAGAGATTACCTCTTCTTTGACGCACATCTTTTAAACTCTTTCTTAGGGAACTAGAGTTGGTATTTTGAGAAGACCAGTACCTCTAAGATATAACTAGAGAGGTTTATAAGATTAATTGGCGGGGTTGGCTGAGCTTCAAGGCTCATGGTGTTGTGAAGTGTGGAGGTAGGAGGTGCCCTTTAAAAAGGGAGGAGAGGGGTGCCTTTGGAATCTTACGAAATATAAATTTATAATAAATTCAACCCCACTTAAATACCTCCAAGAATGACTCAAATCAGAATATTAGATGATATAGGGTTTTAATAGCATCCACCAATAAAATTTAGACATGTTGGAAATTTATTTTAAATACAATAAACTTCATTTATCCTTATTTAATCTATTTAATTTTATTTGTGGAAATAAAATTCTAATTTTTAAATTGTTATAAATAATTATATATGTGTTGTGAATTGTCCATAATTGGATAAATTATGATATTTTCGACAATTTAAATTTAAATTTATAATTTTTAAATATTTTTGTGATTTTCAATCAATTTTATATTATGTTATTTTTATAAAATAACAATAGTGTCAATTTTGACACTATTCATTTAGTTGATTTTAAATAAAATAAACAAAGAATATATGTTTGAAATAAAATATTTAATAGATTTATAACATGTCATAGTGATATAAAAAATTTGTGGAGCACATTAAATAGTTCATATAATATTTATTTTAATATTTTTTTAAACCATTTATTTAGTTTATCTCTTAATAAAATAATTAGTACAACATTTTTGTATAATTATTTAATATACTTATTTGTTGAAAAAAAATTCAAAATAAAATCCTATGATGAATATAAATATCATATATTTTATAATAATACTATTACTTGAATTTATCATCTTAAAATCACAACATGTCAATTTTTATATTTATTATATTATTATGGTGACAACATTGGAATCATTTAAAATAAAATAATATAAGTGTCATAATCTTCATTATAAGGATCTAAATGGTCACAAATTAGGCCATTGGATGATCAGGTTTTATATATACACTACCAATAATTGTTGGTCAGGTTTTTGTGCCTTTTTATGTGTATTATTATTTCAATAAAACGGTATTATTGATTTTTCACTAAATAAATAATTACTGCATCATTAATGTATAAGCTAATAAGGTAAATAAATAAATATTAAAAATTAAAAATAAATTACCATGATAAAGAAAAACATTTTAGATTTAAAATGATTATAAATAACCTAATTTATATTCTGTATAACCATATATTAAAAATATTTTAATTATTAATGTTTTAGTGAGACATATTTCACTTTCTTTTAAATAATACAAATTAAAGGTCTTAATCACATCCAAGTGGGTTCCAATGGATTTCATTTCGACCAAAATATTATTTAGGGTAAAATATAATCATCCAATTATATTAGGACAAGTGTTAGGGTAATTTCATAATATTATATTTACCGTTAATTTCCCAATTTACCTTTAACTATGGTAAATAAAATTTACCGTAGTTACTATTCATAATGACTAAAAATAAAAAAGTAGCTTATTAACATTATTTAGACCTTCTGATTCCAAATATAGAATCAATTTTTCTAAATTCAAATCATAGAAGTTGCAGAAATTAATTTAAGATTAATCCCATTGTTAAGAAAACGAGTTTTAAAAGTTAAAACAATGCAAAAGATTGAAATAATTTTATCTATGAATTTAATGTAAAATCAATTTTAATGACATAAATTATATTAAATGGAAAAAATATATTCAATTTATACTTTAAAACCAATAAATATTAAAATTTAACCATATAAATTATTATGATGAAAAAAGTTTTTTTCAATTAATATATAGCGTGTTTTTACAATTCATGAAAATATGAAGGTTATTAGAATAATATGAAAACTTTATCCAAAGTAAATTTTTATATCCTGATTCCAAAGAAGATTTTTTTTTCAAATTTCACTTATAAACATGTAAAAAACTAGAATTAATGTGGGTGCGCCATCAAAAGGCGACAAAACTGCATTTTTTGAAAAGTAATTATTTTACTTGAAAAATTTAGTTTTGTTCACATACTATGTTTCAAAAAATATGTAAGATGAATAATAATGTTATAAAATTAAAAATTTAGTTAATACTATTCATAATGGCTAGTTCATAATATTATAATAATATATCATTGTTTAGTGAAACCAAGTATTGTGTACTACACACGCTATTGAGGAAGGTCGTGATTACATGTAATGCAAGCCAAGTCTGGGATGCGTGTAGTGCAAGCTCCATTTGGTGTTGTGTATAGTATAATAAAAACTTATTTCATTTATAAATTAAACAAAATCTATACTTAATGTTGCGTAGAATAATTCTGACAAAACGAACATGAAATTGTGTGTAACACGAGCCAAGAATAGTGTTGTGTATATTGCAAGCTAATACGGTGTTGCGTACAACACAAGACATCAATGAAATTAAAAAGAATAATTCTCATAAAATCTTGGGTTGTTACACAATGATGATGGAGTAATTACCTTATTAAAGAAAGAATAAAAATAATTAATATTCTAAATATTAAAATAAATGTAAATTGAATATTTTGATGCAATCCACTAATTTTATAGGTTAATATGAATGTTTTAGGATGATTCAATGTATTTTTCTTTTAGTAATCATGTTTTTATGACTTTCAAAATTACTAAATACTAAATAGTGTCATAATTTAAATAAATGAGTTTTTGAATCAAATACTGTTTTATTAAATGATATAATATTTCTAAAAATCTAATATTTTTCCGAAGGACATAGATAAGGTTAAATATTTCATTGATGAACCACTTGAGGTTCTCTTGGAATTTTATAGTGTTTTTATTAACCATGTAATATAAAAGTATAAGAAGACATGGTAAATGGTAAACTATTTAACTATGAGTTAAATCTAAATGATAAGGTTAATATGGTGACATTATCTTATCTAAAACATATTGGTCGAGAGTATTTCAAACCATACCCACCTTATTATTGAAAATAATCTGTTTGGAGCTATTATAAATCAAAAATTATTTTAGAATAAATTAATATTTCATGCTTTTCCTAACGTGCCTGTCACCTCTCTTATAAAAGTATACTTCCCTTTATCTTAAATTGACACATCCAAAGGCATTTTTCTAAATGAAACCCTACTCAAATATCCTCCCAACTACCCTAACATCAACATAGAGGTCTTAATTTGATCATAAACCCAAACTTAGGATCCCTTTTGTTCAAATCCAAAGGAAAAACCTGAAGAAGAGGTAATTATTTCATCACCTCTTTCAGATTTCTTTTCATCTTCCACTTCCTATTTATTTGTTTTTTCCATAACCAAAAAAAATCAAACAATAACCTTATACAGACTATGATGTTATTATAAATATGGTATAACCATATTCATTATTATATCCATCCTCTGAATGACAAAGTCACCATACGTGTGTACATACGTCGTGGTGTAGTTTGTTATTAAACAATTCATTTTTTGGAAGGGTATAATAATGAATTTAATTGATTAAAATAATAAATATAACATGTTAATGAACTTTTATATATAATATATAATCCAATTACATACTATTTCAACATCAATATTATGGTATTGTCTCTCGTGCATACGTACGTCATACAGTCTCTACAACACGATGAGATTTCATTCCCCATCATAAAATTCCAGAATAATTTTCGTTTTGATGATTAAAAATAATGATTAATAACATAATATCATTCTGGATATGAATAAAATACATCATATCTATAACAAACAAGACTTACTTAACAAAACATATCTGGGAAAATTAATCAGTTAACACCTGAAACAATGATACTACTAAAATATTATTAACAAATCATTATTAGAGGATCTTATATGATATTATATTTATGTATGTGGTTCTTATATAATTTAATAAAACTTAATTAACCATTATGAATGAGGATAATGTACCCTCAACTAAATAAAATTACAAGGTAAGGGTTAATTTTGCAATCTCTTTATTATCTGAAGTAGTTTATAGGTCAGAATCTATTTCGAATTCTTTATCATCCAATTCTGTGTTTCTTAAAAATGTATTTCAAAACATTTTTATCATTTCCTAGACTATAAATTAAATTAATTTATACCCTTTTTGATTTTAATTATTTTTTTTGAAAATAGTCATTCCGCTGTTTTCCAAACAAGGTACTTTATGACATTTTCAACAAATTAAGGAAATAATGTTTTTATCCTATATGAGGGTGAGGCTATTATCCACCGTTATAACACCTTCAAATATTTACATACAATATTATAAGAATATTTTCAAAATAAATGCTTTCTTTTATAATTACATGAGTTTTAAATTATTTTAAAATAGAAAGAGATATTTTTATCGAATAGTTTTGATTTCATCTATGTCAACATCCTTTGTTGGATTTTATGCTTGTTTGAAGTTGATTTATTATGATAAAATATTCAATATTGTATTGAAATATTTTTTATATGTTTGACTATGGATGTGATATTTTTATACCATTCATGGATTATGATTAAATTATTGACATTTTGTATGCTAGGTTTAATACCAATGTTTCTGTTAGTTTCAATCTTTTCATATGAGGAATGAATTGAACTTAGTAAGTGACGGGAATGGCCCGTTATATCCCCTGGATGCATCAGTTAGTATCATGAGACAAATTAGTGTTTTGGCATAAGGCCTTGAAATAATTTTTATTTTTAGTTTTGGAATGAGGCCTTTACTATGTGATCATCATGTCCAGCATTATGCATTCCATCATTATGAAATTATCTGTTGATATTACACGTGATTATTTGACAAGTAGGATATCCTTGTTAAAAAGTAAATGGAATTATTTGACCTATCTTTTCCATATTATGATTATGTTTGTGCTTAAAAGACTTGTTTTTTAGTCTTTTAAATTTCCTTAAATGTTTATTCTTATTTATGATAGTTTCTTTTATATCGTTATCCTTACTCAGCATTTGAGCTCACCCCTTTCTTATTTTTTATTTTTCCCAGGATGAGAAGAAGTATATTATAAATGATCTATTGGGATAGGATAAGTAATATGACTATGTTCAATGGATATAAAATGTTTCATTTTCATTTCATAATGTATGTAAATTTTATGTATTCATCTAGTAATTCCAAGGCTACTAAACTGATAATTCTTTCAGGACATAATCTCTTGTGATCATGCCAATGTTATGTAATAATGCAACGAATCTGGGTAACTAGGGTCAGGGTGTTACAATTGGTATCAAAAAAAGTTTAGTACAATCATTGGAAATGTTATTTAGAAAAACTCAGATTAGAGAATATTACCCTAAAATAGATATTAAGGATTAGTATAGAAGAACATCCAAAATTTTTGGTAATGTAGATATTTTGTGGGTTTTCCAGGAAATACATCGATGTATGGATACTACAAGTGGACGTGGTTATGGAATATATATACGTAGGATTGAAAACTCTGATAAGGAGTTTCGAGCTTGACCCGGGTTATCCTTGTACACAAAAACTAGCAATAATGCGCACCTGGTTTGACATTCCCGAGAGATATTCTTAGGATAATTCACATTCTCTTTACAACCCATTATTAAGGATTTATGACTAAATAAGTCCCCAAAGAAAACATTTTTTTGATTAATGATTATATTCATAAACTATTCAATTTAAGTTATGTGTTTTACAAGATTGAAATTATGAATTACCATTCATAAGAACCAAGTGTATTCTATTGTTTAGAAATGGTGGCTAGTAGAAGGAATGTTAACCATATCATTGCACATAATCCATGTAGGGATTTCTCTCATATTCAAGATACTTATAGTGGAGATGGTGATACAACTGGTTCTGAACAATATATTACCATACTGGGACAACTCACTCAAGTTATGAATAATTACCTTACCCATATAGAGCACCCTAATTCACAACACAGAAGATCAATGTTAGACCGTTTCACGAGGAAACAACCACCAACATTCAATGGGACTACAAATCCATTTGTAACTGAGAAATGGATAAGTTCCTTAGAGAAAATATTTAATGCTTTGGGGTGTAACAAAAGGGAAAATGTTGTCTTGGAAGTTTATTGCCTCACAGGAGATGCAGATCAATGGTGGTCATTAATTAGAAACACAAATGAGGATGAAGAAGTATCAAATATGAAATGGAGGTAGTTTAAATATCTTTTCTTAGAAAAATACATTCCATGTGAACATCGAGTAGATATGGAAAGGAAATTTCTAGTCTGAGGAAAATGGAGGATGAGAATATCACAAAGTATGAGGCTAACATTACAAGGGTAACAAGGCCTGTTTCATATTGTATATGTAACCCATGAAGTAATACTAATTGATTATTTTATGGGTTAAAACCATTTCTCCTTCAAGCATTAGTCTCACAATAATTCTCATCATATGAAGATATATTCTTAGGTTATATCAGTATAGAAATTAAATTCTGTAAGTCTTATGACATTAAAGGGAATCAAGAGAAGAAGATATCTTCTAAACACTCTAAAAAAGTAAATAAGGGGTAGAAGGGAAAAGTGTAATTTCCACCCTGTAGAAAATGATGGAAGAAACACCCCGGTACTTGCATGAAGTGTATGGGAGTTTTTTATAAGTTTGGGGAAAAGGGATACCAAGCTCGTGATTGCAAGGGAAAGAAGGTGGCTGTCAATGTTGAATTATACAATTATAGAGAAATGGGGATTTATGAAAATGATTTTCTTAAGTTCCAAGGAAACAAAACTTAGAAAACGATAAGGGAGCAAGGCCAACCATATGTGATCACTACTATTGAGTTTGATGTTTCTAATGATATGGTGACAGGTACTTTAATCATTTCCTCAAAATTAGGAAATGCTTTATTTGATTGTGGATCATCACATTCCTTCACAACTTTTCAATTTTCTAAGAAAAGTAGATATTTCTAATTTAAATTAACAAGGGCGTTAACAGTAAAAACACCTATGTGAAGTATCATTGCAACAGAGTTGTGTCAATCATTTACCATTATTGTATATAAACATGCTTTATCTACCAATCTTATTGTCATACCCATGATTGTATTTGATATAATCCTCGGTAGGGATTGGATTTTGGATTAGGATGCTAAATATTATTGTAATAAGAAGGAGGATACAATTTTTGATGGTGATAAATAATCCCATATCTTTAAAGCAGAAACCTCACCATCTAATTCTCATCTAGACCCACCCCTAGTAGCTCTACTAAATTCAATTAGTGGGGTGGAAGGGAGTGAAATAACTATAGTTAAGGAAAAGAATGTTCAAATAGAGTATGTACCAATTGTTCAAGAATATACTGATGTGTTTGTAGAGGATTACTTTGACATCCTCCAGAATGGGAAATTGAGTTTCCCATTTACTTAATTCCTGGTTCAAGGCCCATATCGATGACCCCTTATAGAATACCCACTATTGAATTAATGGAACTATAAAAACAACTATAAGAATTGATTAATAAAGGATTTATTCTCCCTCATGTTCTCCATGGGGTTCCCCTGTTCTTTTAGTTAAAAAAAACGGATCTAAGAGATTGTGCATTGACTACTGGAAGATCAATGCTATAACAATAGAGAACAAGAATACCCTACCTTACATTAATGATTTATTTGATCAAATTCATGGAGCTAAATATTTTTAAAATATTGAACTTCGATATGGATATCATCAGTAGTGCGTGAATAAGGAAGACATTACAAATACATCATTTTGAACTAGGTATGGGAATTACGAGTTTACCCTAATGCTTTTTGTAATAACTAATGCACCCTATTTTTTCATGGGTATAATGAATATAGTTTTCAAGGAATATCATGATGAATTTTTAGTGTTATTTATTGATGATATCTTGGTGTACTCCAAAATCTACGAAGATCAGTAAAATCTCATGCGCATTATTCTAAAAACTCTCAGAAGAAATGAATTATATGGGAAGTGTAGAAAATGTGAATTCTGGATTCAAGAATTTTTTTAACAATATTTTCCCTAAAGATTGAATTTCTGTTGATCCCTCTATGAAAAGGGTAGTCCATTAATGTCTAGAACCAATGTGTATAATTGAGGTACACAATTTTATTGGTTTTACATGTTACTATCAGTGTTTCATCCAGAATTTTTCCCAATTGGATAACCCATTAACCAATCTCACATGTAAAGGGATTAAATTTGTTTGGAGAAAAGATAATGAAGAATGTTTTCAAGAATTTAATTGAAGAATATTCAATTATCTTGTTTTGACTCTACCATCATGGAATGACGTGTTTGTTAATTATATAGATTCATCAAATAAAGGACTTTATTGTTTCCTTATGCATAATAATAGATTTATTTCTTATGCGTGAACACAGCTAAAATTTAATCAACAAAACTATCATACACATGATCTTGAGTTAGCAGCTGTAATCGTTTCTCTCATGTTACGGAGACAGTATCTATATGGTGAAAAATGTGAGATATATACTTTTCACAATAGTTTGTAGTATATTTTCTCATAGAAATAACTCAACATGAGGAAAATGAAATGGATGAAACAACTCAAGTATTACTATTTCACAATACACTACCACCTGGGGAATGAAAATTAGGTGGTTGATGATTTGAGCATAAAGGATCATGAGGATTTGAACAAGATAAGAGTTGAATGGGATCCTATATTCATGGATCTAGTAAATATGGATATGGAAATAATTATATAAGGTGAAACATAGAAACATTTTCATACGGTTTCTAAACCATCTTTAGTAGAAAGGATAAAAAGTTCTTAGACTAACGATAATGAGTTTCAAAGGAAAATTAAAGCATTGAATGATGGGATATTGATTAAATTCATATATGAAGATGGAATTTTGAAATTTGGGAAAAGGCTTTGTATTCTCGATATACATGATCTGAAAAATGAATTGTTGGACAATACATAGAGCTCTATTTTTACTATAGACCATGGTAGCACTATGATGTATAGATATTTGAAAGAACATTTTCGGTGGGACAACATAAAGAGGGAGATTGCAGATTATGTATCAAGATGTATCATTTGTCAACAGGTGAAGGCTGGAAAAAAACATCTAAGAGTAGTCATGCAATATCTTCTCATACCTGAGTGGAAATGGGATGATATTACGATGGACTTTGTCATGGGGATACCAAATACTCCTAGAAGGAATGCTGAAATATGGGTCATTGTTGATCATCTAACCAATTCAGCACATTTTCTTTCTACAAGAGAAGATTTACCACTTGAATGTTTAGAATGACTATATATTAATGATGTTTTAAGACTTTAGGGTGTACCCCTGTAGATTGTTTCGGACCATGATCCCTTTTTTACATCAGGATTTTAGAAAAGTCCTCATAAAGCCCTAGATATTGATCTTCATTTGAGTTCTACCAACCACCCTCAAACTGATGGACAGTCAGAACGAACTATTCAAACCTTATAAGACTTGTTGAGAACATGATCACATTACTTTCATGGTATATGTGATCAAAATTTACCTATGGTATAATATTCCTATAACAATATCTTCCATTCAAGTATTCATATGGCACCATATGAAACATTATATGGAAAGAGATGGCACACACCAACTTGTTGGGATGACATTGGTGAAAGAAAACTCATAGGCCCAGAACATCTTGAGGAAACAATAGAAAATGTGAAGATTATCCAAACCCACATCAAAGAAGGTCTATGTAGGAAAAAGAGCTATACCGATAACCAAAGGAAGGATTTGGAATTTCACATAGGATATCATGTTTTATTAAAGGTATCTCTCTAGAAGGGTGTTAGATAATTTAGTAGGAAAGGTAAATTAAGTCCTAGGTACATCATACCTTTCAAAATTCTAAAACAAATTAGAGTTTTAGCTTACCGTTTGGAAATGCTGCCAAGTCTCCCCAAAGATCATGATGTGTTCCACGTATCACTATTGAGAAAATACATACCTGACCCAATGCATTTACTCACCTATGATGAAATATAACTAAAACCTGATCTGTCTTATTGTGAAGAGCTTATCATAATTCTTGATACAAGGGAAAAATTGTTGAGAAATAGGATGACTCGTCAAGTAAAAGTTCTTTAGAGAACCCATAAAATGGAAGAGGCAACATGGGAACATGAAGAAATTATAATGAAGAACCACTTCAATTATTTTATGTAGTATTATTATCAAAATTCTGAGGACAAAATTATTTTTACGTAAAAACGTAACACCCCATGCTTCCACGATACGTTTCTCTTTTAATAATACAATAGCTTCAATATACGCAACATCGAGTTCTAGCACACCTCAACCAATAAAACTAGCCATTTAAAAAGAAGTTATGATTTTTAGTACCCAATTTTTGAAATTTTATATATTTTTTCAAATTGGAATTCATTTTTGGATTTTGAATATCTAAATTAGCATAGGGTGAATTTTTGGTATTTTTCTGAAAACATTCAAATTTAGATAAATGATGAAAACACTGCATTATTATTTAGAACAGAATTTTTTTTAAATAATTTTTTTTTAAATTAAAATTTATTTTCATGTAAGAATAGATACATAATACCTATATTAATCCAATTTAATTAATTAGAGTCATTTTATAACAAAATTAGATATATAACATTTTAATAAACTTTTTAACGTCTTTTACCCACCTTATAGACACATTAGGAAATTTTCTTAAAATTTAATTTTACTACTTCTCTGAATTTAATTTCAAAACTATGAGAGAAATAGTTGAAATAAGTATGTAAAATGTGGTTCAGTGGGATTAAAATAATTTTTGTGAATAGTAAATTTCAAATTTTATTTACCACGATTAAATGTAAATAGGGTTTTTAAAGGTAAAAATGATATTATAATTACCATAATAGGTGTCCTAATTCAATTGGATAAGTTTATTTTGACCAAAATCTACCCTAGGATAAAAATATGATTCTTTTATATTCACTTGGAATAGATTAGGACAATTATTATATTTTATTTAAAGAAGAGTTAAAAGTACAAAATACAATGTTTAATAACTAAAACATTTTTAATAAAAAGATATATATAAGATAAATTTGGCTATTAATATTCATTAGAAAGATAAAAATATTACCTACATCCTGGTATTTTATATATATTTTTTAGACTTTAAATAATTAAATTTATATATGACACATTCATGATGTAATAATTACTTTATTAATGAATGATTAAAATAATTGATATGATAAATGTTAACATAAATGAAAATTGAAACTTTTGATTCCATCCAAGAATTTTATAGGATAATATGACATGTTTCCAATGATTAAATTTATTTTTTACAAAGTAATAAAGTTTTTATGACTTTTACAAAAACTAAATACTAAAAAGTGTCAAAATTGACATCAATGTGTTTTTAAAACAAATACTATTTGAATAAATAATATAATATTCCTAAAAATATATGATTCAGAAAAAGGAATTATATAAGGTTAAATATAAAATTAATAAACCACTTGATGTTCTCTTGAAATTTTATAGTATGTTTATTAACCTTGTAATATAAAAATACAAGAAGACATGGTAAATGTTAAACTATTTAACTAAGAGTTTAATATAAAAGATAAAGTTCATATGGTGACATAAACTTCTCTAAAACCTATTGATTGAGATTATTTTGACCCATACCCACCTTAGGATCGATCCAGATCCATTTGGAGCTATTAGAAACCGAAAATGATTTTGGAATAAATTAATATTTCAATCTTTTCCTAAAGTGCCTCTCACCTCTCTTATAAAAGGGTAATTCCCTATATTTTAAATTAACACCTCCAAATACATTTTGATCTTCCATCCCATTCTAAAATATCCTAAAAACCCATAAATTCAACCTAGAGGCCTTAAATTGATCATAAATACATCCTATGTATCCCTTTTGTTCAAATAAAAAGGAAGCACCCAAAGAAGAGGTAATTATTCCATCACCCCTTTCAATGATCTTTTCTTCTTCCACTTCCTCTTTTTTTCCTTATCGAAATAATAACTCTAGAACATTCTACATTCTGTGATGTAATTATAAATATGGTACAACCATATTCATTATTATATTCATCCTATTAATGACAAATCCACCATATGTGCATACGTACAACTTACCATCTCCACGTCATGGTGTAGTTTGTTATTCAACACTTCATTATTTGGATGGGTCTAAAAATTAGTATAATAAATGTAAATAATAAATATAAAATCGTAATTATTCAGTATATATAATATTCTATCAAATTACATACAATTTCACCATCAATAGAATGATATTGTCGCTCGTGTGTACGTACAGCTTACCGTCTCCACGACGTGATGAGATTTCATTCCCCATCATAACCATTCATGAAAATTTTTTATTTGATGATTAAAAATAAAAATTAAGAACTTAGTATCATTCTGTATATAAATAAAATTCATCCTATACATAAAATAAATGACTTACGTAACAAAACATATAAGGGAAAATGAATCAGTTAACAGTCGAAACAAAGATACTACTAAAATATTACTAACAAAGCAATATTTTAGGATCTTATATGATATCATATTTATGTATGTGGTTCTTGTATAATTTAATAACAATTATTTAATCATTTTAAATGAGTTTAACATACCCTAGACTAAGGAAAATTACAAGTTAAGGGTTAATTTTACAATCTTTTTATTATATGAGTTTGATTATATGTAAGTATCTACTACGACTTCTATATCATCCACACTTCTGTTTCTTAAAAATGTATTTCAAAACATTTTTAATATTTCATATACTATGGTTTAAAGTCATTTAAACCATGTTTGACTTTTTATAAATTGTTTTAAAGTAATCTTTACATCATTTTCAAAACATTGTACTTTATGACCTTTTCGACAAATTAAGGAAATAATTTTTTTCTAACATATACGGCAGGTGCGTCTATTTTTCATTTTTATAACACCTTCGATGATTCCCTTAAAACTTATAATAAAATTTTCAAAATAATTTTTTTCTTTTATAGTTACAATAATTTTAAATGGTTTCGAAATAGAAAAAATATTTCTCTAAAATAGTTTTTATTTCATCTATGTCAACATCCTTTGTTGCATATTGAATTTTTTTGATGTTGATTTATTATGATAAAATCATCCATATTTTATAGAATGTTTTGTGATATGTTTGAATGTGTATGTGCTATTTTTATGCCATTCATGATTAATGGTAAATTATTTAAATTTCATATGATAGTTTTAATACGAATGTTTATGTTATGTTTCAACCTTTTCATATGAGTAATGCATTGGACTTAGTATGTGATGCGTGGGGACAGCTATAGCACCTCGATGCATCGGTAGGTCTTGGGAGACAAATTAGTGACTTGGAACAAGGCCTTGTAAAAAAATTTTATTTCTAGTCATGGAATGGGGCCTTGACTATGCAGTTATGATGTCTAGCCTTATACATTTCATTATTATGAAATTAGCTATTAATATTACATGTGATTATTCGACTAGTAGAATATCCATGTGAATAAGTAAATAGAATTATTTGATTTATCATTTTCATATTATAATGATGATTAAGTTTAAATGGCTTATATTTTAGTCTTATACATTTATTTAAATGCTTATACTTAGTTATGATATTTTCTTCTATACTATTATCCATACTGTGCATCTGAGCATATCCCTTTCTTATGTTTTATTTTTTCTAGGATGCGACAAATTATATTATTACTGACCAATAGGCATAGGCTACGGAATATGAGTGTGTTAAATGGATACACAATGTTGATTTTTTAATTTCATAATGTAATGTGAAACTTTTGTATGTATCTAGTACATCCAAGGCTATTAAACTGATTGGTCTATTGGGACTTGATCTCTTGTGATCATTCCAATGTTATGTAATAATGCACCGAATCTGGGTAACTAGGGTCAGGGTGTTACAAGTGAGAAATAGCTAAACATAACTATTTGAAAACATGATCATATCTTACAATAATCATACCCTATCAATAAAATATAACTAATTATAAATCACATAATAAATATTTTTGATAATAAAAGAAAAAATAATAAGTGTGAATAATAAATAATAATTAATACTGAGCACCGGTATCATATCATAAGAATAAGACAAAATTTTATGGCATACACATAATCATGAAAAATAATTTCTTCTTCAAAGTTCACTTCTAATAATATCATAGTTTATTGGTTTCATTCCCATTTCCACCAAATTCATAGTCATGGTTCACTCTTAATACCATCATAGTGGTAAAATTCCCTTTATAAATTGTGTTCAATCCACAATCCACTTCTTATAATCTCATGATAAATCAATATTTACTAAATGAATTGGATGGAGATATAATTCGAAAAACATCTATTACATAATGAAAACCATACATATCTGTGATTCAATATCATAATACATTATCATATCATCATTTCATAACTTTTGGAAAAGAATTTGTCAACATAAACATTTCATCATTTCCTCAGAGCATAATCCATGTAAAATAAATAGGTTTCATGAACATATAATCATCATAATCATAAACAATTGTAAGTAATAATAATGATGGTATTATTGTATCACATCCATAAGAAATAATAATTAACATAAAAGTATGTTATCATAAATGAAAGCATTATTTAAATTTTCATTAGAGTATTTATTAAAGAAAAATGCACTTACCATTTTGAAATCACATATCTAAAATCCAAATATTCTAAAAATATTAATGAAAACAATTTCATTCAAAGTAACCAGGTAATATAAGTAATTAATCATCAAATAATTTTTTGGTTATGATCGTAGGAAATTATATTTTTCATGTAATCATTAAAAAAATATTATATTAACACCTTCAATAAAAAGTACATTGTTCGAAAAATGATAGTAATTTTTTAAAATTATATTTTGAAATAAAAACAAGGTTCAAATTGTCATTAAAAATTCATTTAATAATATTCATAAATAGAATATAATTTTTTTATATAACATGGATATGGATGATAAAATTTTCTAGTCGAAATATGTGTGCAATAATTCACCTTTTATTTAAAAACATCAAAACCATTATGAGTACCAAAGAGAGAAAATTGGTATTAATACATAAAAATTCTAGAAATAAACATATTATAATAAAAATTAAATGGTTTTTTCATATAAATATCATATAATTACATCCAAAAAAATTAAAGCATCAACCATCATGATTAAAATGAGATTAAAACATAACTCATATACCAGAAGTGTCATATTTCTTCACACATGTCCAAATATCCTATATAAAAATTATTGGATTATTATAAATATATCCATAACTATTATAGAAAATATTATTTAATTATAAAATATTATCACCTGTTTATTAAGAATTCATTATTAAAAGAACTATTCTGGGGGATAACTACTTCATTTTTCATGTATGTTTCAGTTAGATGGTTTCAGTACTTGAAACAGGTTAATTGATTAATCATCTACAGAATCTCAATCATGATATAATTATAGTATTTTTCAATAAAATATATGTCTAAAATTATCCATATAATATTTTTATGAAAAATGAATTACATCACTTCATAGTGACAGCCATCTATATGTACACATGAGTGATGTTTCTACTTTTAATGGATTTAATGAATGAAAGTTAAATAATAATTCAACATTACATAATCATTAATATATAATATATACCACATATATCATATATATCACATATATCATATATATATATATACATTAAATCTATACTTATTACAATTCATATTAGGGATGAAATGAAAAATGAATCACATCACTGTGTGGAGGTGGTAGTCCACATGTATGCGTGAGAGATGTTATTATTTTTCAATGAATGGAAGTGTACAAAAGTATATAATATATTATAATTTAATAATTGTAATTATGTCATAAATATAATATATAAACTCTAAATCCGTCATCATAAACAAAAATGAATTATAGTGATGGAGAATGAATCATATCGTTATATGGAAGCATTAATCTACACATATGCATGAGTGATACTTCTCGTTTTCCATTAGAAATTATATGTAAAATGGTTGATCAATAATCATAATAAAAATTAAATATATTTAAAATCCTGAAGTAATTATTTTATACTGTAAAGGATAAATTTGGAGGAGGTATAAGAAGAAATTAATCGAATGATTCCAGGTAAGATTATTGCCTATTCTTCAATAGATGTCCTATAGATACCTTCTTAAAGACCCATAGAATGGTCTCTTAAGAAGAAAAAAACTATAATTTATGTTTAATTATGTTTATAAGATAATTTTTTTAGGTTTTTGTTGAGAATGTTGGCACAATGTGGGGTAAAGAAGATAAAGGAGGGGTTTCCTTTTTTAAGTGTGGGAATGGGCACTCTTGTAATTTTTCAAAATTTAAAATATTATAAAGAAACATTCATCAAAAAATAGTTTCCAAATTAGATTAATTTTTTGTTAAATATGATATTGGATTTATATAAACTCATACAATATTATTTATACATGTTTTAGTAAATTTTAACCCTTTTCTCTTCAGTTTAACCCTTGTTTACTATTTTTTTCTTTAATTCTGTTAACCGATTTTTCCATCATAAATAGTTATAAATTTACTAATAAAGTAACAATAGAATAAAATGGTAAATTAATTACATTTTAGACCATAAAACATCCTCTTTGTCTTACTTAATGATTTTTATTATTTTTAAATCATTTAATATTACATTATTTAACAGAAAATATCATGAATTCAATTTTTTGGAGTATTCAATTAACATGTCATTAAATCTTGGAATATGGAAATGTATTTTTAATATAGACCATTTAATTATATATTATACATTATAATTACCCATAAAATTTTTCTCACACCAAAATTCTTCCAAAAGGTATTTATTTTAATATTTCTAAAAATTTTTGAAAATTTTCTACAACTTCCACAAACACTATATCAACATTGATTAATAATATGAGATAATTATAACATAATAAAAAATTAAAAATAAATTAGAATCATAAAAAATTATTAAAATTAAAAATAATCATTTATATTGAACTGTAACCAATTTTTATCCCTATGGTTAAATATCAGAGTTTATAAGTGAAAAGAGTGTTATACTTTGTAATTTTCATTACATATGATAATATATATGTAATTAAGAAAAAAATTTAAGAATATTTCCCTAACATTGAATCTTGGATGAGGATGTTAAAACAAATGGCATATAAGAGTTTAAAGTAAAGTGTTATTATTAAGACATGGCATTAACCACTACTTATTCTAGTGAATTTAGACTCGAATCCATTTTTTCATTCTTAATAATATTTTTTGTTTAGATATTTGGAAAAAATAGTCATAATTCATAACAAAAATCCCAAAAGAATAAAAATTGGATACTACTAAAATAGTATCCAATTTTTATAATTAAAAATTCATTAAAAAACATTTATATTTTCCAAAAAAATATTTAAAACATTTATATTGGATTCTTCTTTTATATTACCCAACCATAACCCCTATGAAAAACATTTTAAAACATTGAATGATCAAAAAAATATCTATAAGGGACACTAAAATAAGTAAAGAGATCATTAGTCCATGAATACATATAAACACACGAATGATATACTTGTCACCCTTAAATGTAACATATAATTATAACGATTGGTTTCCCTAAAACATAAAAAGCATAAAAAACCATTTAGGTGACACAAATTATCATTTTATTACCATTATTACTTATTGTTATATCCCTCATGAGTATAATATTATTTTTAACCCTCACTATTACCTTACAATGTAACCCTCTCAGATACATTATGATAAATCTAACGCAGTTACACTTGGATTAACCATGATGGTCAACATTCAAACACCAAATGAAATAGAGGGATATCAGGTGCCCATAAATATTTGGTTTATAGTGTAACCACCCATTAGTATAAAAAAATTCCCATGAATTATAACATAATCACAAAATTTGAATACTTGCATCTTAAAAACATTCATGGAGGAAAGTCACATATTTAAATGGAATGTAGTTCACATACTATGGAAACAAATTCATTGAAAATAACCATGTAATAATTTAAAGGAGGCTTCAAAACAGTAAGGTGTAATGAAAGTAGAAAAATCCATTCATGCTTTATATGTTAAAAGTAAACATTATTTTAAAATTTTGTAAACAAATAGACAATAAAGAATTTTTTAAAAGAAATGTACCATACCTCAGGTTTGACTTCTTTCAAATGTGTTAAAACATTATGTATAAGGGTTTAAAGAGTGTTATTATTTTTTTATATAAATTTATTCATATTTAAAATAACTTATAATAGTTTCTTATAACATATTTCTCCTCATTTATTAATAATATTATTTTACTTCTATTGTTTCGGGTGTGTTCGTTCATTGGTTTCATTGTCGGTTCATTATGGATTTTCTTTTCAAATGAATATATTACTAAAGGAGTGGAATGAAATGAAATTAAGAAACATAATTTTTTTAAAAAAATTACCATAAATAAATTTTTCTTTTTTAGATGAAGATGATTAGTTCGATAAAACTATAATGATAAAAAATAGGTTTATTTTGGAGACTTTTATGACCCTCATCAAAGAGTTTCATTTTGATTAATATTATAGCCATATATTAAATATCAAATTGAGGACCAAATATAATATTTAAAAATTTAACATTTTAAATAATTATAATTTATTTTAAACTTCCCAGGAATTGGGAAATGGAAAATTAAAACTCATCGTCCATGAAGGCTGTGAATTGACCCATGACGAACAATAAATTTATTTTTATGAATAAAAGGATTAAATAAGATATTTCATCATGGATATAACATTAAAAAAAATTTCAGAATTTATATTATATTATAGTTATCATGAATCTTTGGATATGGGATTATGATAAGTAATAAGTGAGGAAGAATTTAAAAGAGAATATGGATGAATTTACCTTTTGAATAATTTCTCCCTCAGAAATTTCTTAAGGCACGTGGGTTGGTTCTTTTTGTGAGACCAGGATCTCTAGAATATGAAAAGGGACAAGGATAAGATAATTTTCCGAAATATAGTTGAGAAATATGGCATAAGGTGATGAAATGAAGTAAATTAAATTATCGTTTTTTATAATTCATGTGAGGGGAAATTTTGTAATTACATAAAATATTAAAATATATATTCAAAATTATATGGGTAAATAAATCCAAAATTCCTAAAAGGATAAGTGTATTACATTTTAGTCCAAATAATATCACTTTTTTACTTATCCAAGATTCCTTTTCTATTTAAATAATTTAAAAAAATATTATATTCATGAAATATTATTTTTTCAAAATTAACAGTATTTGTTACATTGACATTAAAATAATATAGAAATATTAAAAGTAGAACTAAATATTTTTTTATAACATAGGAATGTAATTATTATCTATATAATTTATCGATAAATATAATTATCTCCGATTATATTAATTTTAATATTTTTAATATTATTTATTTAAATTTTCCATCAAATTAATAATTACGACATCATTTCTGTGCAATAAATTATTTTATTTATTTGTTTTCTAAACAATAAAAATAAATTATAATTACTAATATAAATATTATATATTTTAAGATCCTTTTTTTCTAAAATATTTTTTGGAGAACAATATATTAAAATATTACTAATTAGAAACCGTAGTGTGAATATCATGACATTATTTTAAATAAAATTTTATATGGTGATTAAAGAGATCTAAGTGGATCAAATAATCACAAAACTCAGACCAAATAATATTATGGATTACAATTAATCATACAGAAACATTTATTCGTGTTTTTGGGTTATTTAATGGTTTGTATAATTTTAATTAAATTCATCTTATTGATATTTTTTCCTCTTGCAAAGTATTGAATCTGCATTGCATATGCATTAAAGTTAATTATTTCATTTATAAAATTTAGAAATTATTTAAAATATAATAATTATATTAATTAGGATCAATAAAATCATTTATATTCGTTCAATATGTATGTTTACACATATCTATGTTAAGATAACTTATTTTATTTGTTAATTTCACATTTCTTGTGTTATGTAAGCATTGTAAAGGAATTTGGATAAGATTCATGTCATGTGACTGAAAAATTCTAAAAAATAATCCAAAAATATAAATTATACATTATAATAAATAAAAATGTCATGAAAATATTTTTCAGCACTCAATTATTATATATAAGGAACCAAATTTGACTTTTTTCAATGTTGCACATGCATTGACAATGATTTTCATACATATCATAGAATAAATTATAATGTACACAGTTTGAAATTTTTTTGGAAAGTATTTATAATAAAATATAATAATTTAGTATATAAATATATTTAATAAATTTTATATCAAAATTATGTCTTGGCGATATCACAAAAATACTGTATTTTTTCACTATTCTCCAAAAAAATAAATTTTTCAGAAAATTATAAAAAACTAATAGTAAATTAATTTTGATATTATTAATTAAAAAATAAAATTAGTGTTTTCAAATTTAAATTAGTTAATTTTAAAATTAATCATTTTAATATAACATTATAAGAGATTTGTTTAATAAAATTATTTATTTTAAGAATTTATTGTTTTAAGAATTACATTGAATAATGAATTTAACAATTTTACTAATTAATGTGAAAAAAGTTATTCTATTATTAACTAGGTTGTTACATTCTCCCCGTTAGGTAATTATTTCCTCATATTTTATTCATTTATTAATAAAATGAGGAAAATATTCGCTCATACCATTTTCATATTCCCAATTTGATTCTTTAACCATGTGGTCTCTCCTAAATAAATTATCATGGTGGATTACATCATTCTAAAACAATTTATCTCTACGATATAGAATATGAAAATTATTTACTCATATTAAAGGTTATATTATTAATAAAATTACATAGGTCTCAAAACATTGGATTAATCTGACATATACTTTCTTAACATCAAAACAGGAAAAACATTGTGCACCTAGCATATACATGGAGGCAAGGCTACTCGGCTGAAAACTTGTCCTACATTATCAAGGATTTAAAAAATTCCAATGAACCATGGAGTTAGCTTTCCTTTCATACCAAAACACATAACACTTTTCTGAGGAGATATTTTAAGGAAAACATGACCAACTACCTCAAAAGAATGTTCTTTTGTCCTATTATCTGCATAACCTTTCCTACTAATCTATGATATCTTAATATATTTTTGGATTATATTTACTTTCCCAAAAACATCCTTAACTAATTATATTCTCATAAACTTCATTTATCTGGTATCATCTAAAAAAGATATAGTTTGAGAACACTTTCCTTATAATTCCTCAAATAGAACCATCTTTATATTGGAATGAAAAATTTTATTATTTGAAAACCAAATTAATGAAAAAAGATTTTCCCAATTTCAATGGTAATCCATTAATCAAGATATAATCATATCTTCCAATGTATGAATTTTTCTCTATGACTCACTATTATATTGTGGATGAAATTTAGTGTTGAAATTTAATTCAACTTTTAATAAATTATGAATTCCTTTACAAAAAATAGAAGCGAACATGGGATCATGATTAGATAAAATAGAGGGAGGAACTCAATGTAACCAGACTATCTCATTATGTCATAACTAAGAAAATTATTCTATAGACAAAGTGTAATGAATATGATTAAAATGTGATGAATTAGTTAATCGATCTAAAATAACCCAAATTTTTCTATTATCTCAACATTTATTTGTTTTTCCCATAAGGAAATCCATGGATATATTTTTCTATATCTACTTTGGAACTTGAAAATGCTAATGTATCTCCATTGGTATCTATATATATTCATTGATAAAATGAAAAGTCAATCATTTAATGGTTAAATCAGCAATATCTCTTTTCATTTCATCCCACCAATAATACTCTCTATAGTGTCCTTACATATTACCACTACCATGATGAATTGAAAATGAAGAACTATGGGCTTTACGTAACAATTATTTCTTTAACTGGGAATCATTAGGAAAACATTATCTATTTCCAAATATCAAGACATAATATTTATCAAAAATAAAATCAAGAAAAATAAATTTATTAACCAATTATACATTTTAATATAACTCACATTTTTCATTCATATCATGCTTAATCCTCTCTAACATGGAATATTACACTAACACCTGAAACAAAACTGAAAAATTTTGTACACCCCAACTTCCAGACAATAATTCATAAAAAATAATTAATATAATTGTTATGTTTTAAATGTAACAAAATAAATAATGTATGGTGTTTTCAAATCAAGGAATCATCCACATTTTTAACATTCCCTTGATAGTAATTGATCATTAAATCGCAATCCTTTATCAGTTCCATCCATATTCTCTACCTCATGTTCAATTAATTCTGAGTAAATATACACTATGAACTTTTATTATATGTATTTATTTCACAGTTGTAAATATATAAATTATTTCCCCAAATCATTAAATCAAATACCACAACAGATAAATTTGAATCATTTATAGGATAATTTAACTCATGAGGTTTCAGTTGTCATGAAGAAAAAAATACCTAATCATTATGCATTATAAAATATCCTTGTGCCTTGAATGATGCATCATTGTAGATAATAAAATCACCATTTTCAAGAGAAAGGTGAAAACTTGAGTATTCACCAATCATATTTTTAATTCTTGAAAAAAATCATGACAATATTTTTTATATATAAATTTGACTCCTTTTGAGTTAATGTAGTTAGTGGGATAGATATCCAAGAAAAATTTTCAACATACCAACATTAATCACCTTCTAATCTAAGAAATCATTGAATCTAAGTAACATCTATAGGTTATGGACATTCATCAACCACATTTTTTTGATGGATGAACTTCATTTCCATCATTATTAACAATTTTTCCGTTGAATGAAATATATTGTAAACAAAAATAAAATTTATAAATTTTTTATATAACCTCATTTATTTGAGACTCTTCTAGAAAATACATATATATTTTTCATGATTCTTATAGTGCTGTAAAAAAACAAAATATCATCATTAAAAAAGAAAAAAATATAAATAGAATATTATATTAATAAGATCCATAAATCTAGTTGGGGAAATTATCGAAAAAAATGGTATAACAACAAACTCATAATTCCCATATATAGTATGAAATTATATTTTTGTAATTCGAACGTCATTCACCTTCAGATGATTGTAATTAGATCTCAATTCAATGTTGGTAAAATACCAAGATCCCAAGAGATTGTCAAAAAAGTCATCAATATAATGAAATTCAAACTTATTCATGACAATAATTTTATTCGAATCCCTATAATAAATTAAAAGAATCATGTAACTATTTTTTTTGGAAAAAAATATTAGAACCCCTGGTGAAGTTCTCGGATGAATGAAACCATTATCAAGAAACTCCTACAACTACATTTCTAATTTTAGAAGTACTACTTGAGCCATTAAATAAGGTTTTTTTGAAATTGCCTAAGAAATAAGAACTACATGAATGGTAAATTCAACTTCGTGACCATATATAACACTGGAAAACCCATTAGAAAAAACATCCTGGTATTTATTTAACACTCGCACATCATTATTCTGAACATTTATCTTATTCTTAACAATATGTGCAAAATAACTTCCATTTACATCATTTATTAGTTTCTCAGCTTCTTGATATGTTTTCAATATTATATGTTCATTATTTTATAAAAAATAGAAAACTTGATGAAGAAAAGTATATAGATCTATAATCAAATGTTTCATGGTAAACATAATTCCAATCCATACCCAACATGGCAAAAAAGTCTACTAAGAAAAAACAACTAGGTTAGTTGGTAATGTCTTAACATTGAGAACAACATCAATATTCTTTTAATTCTTTTTCCCCTTAAAATTTCACCATGATATTTTAACCTTAATTTTTTTTCATTTAATAAGTGGAAATATCTAATTTACTAAAAAAAGTATCAGAAATTAATGAATGTGTGGACCTCTTATCAAAAAAGTCATTATAAAAATATGAGTAAACAATCAATGTTTCTAATACCTATTAATTGGATGGACAAACATATTACAAAGTAGTCACAAAGTATTTCACTACACCTTTCTTCATATAGTATGGATACTTATGATCATTCAGATCATTCTTTGTGAAGGTATGTTCCTAATTCCCCATCTCACTGGATTTAATGCATTTTAATATCTGATTATTAGATTTAAACATACCAACACTAAGATATTTTTCAATACAATTTTAGGACTTCTGTCCAAAAATAATACTTTTGAAAAAAATCCAATATTTTTAAGGCATTCCTTATGGGTATTATTACAACAATTTTTACAAACTAATAACATAATTTTCATTACATCGGATTTCATTGATTGATTCTTACATATTTATTTCCATATGGACCTTTTCATTTTTGTTTTTTTTTTCAATGTACAAATAATCTTTATCAAACTCTATTTTAATCTAATTTAACATCAAACAAGTTTATCATATTTTTTCAATTATTAGATATACAATTACATTTGATATCTTGGCTTCAAACCTGAGTAAAAATGATTCATCATACTGTCATGATGCCAAGTATAATTTGATCCAAACCCTGCCAATCGAGTGAAGTTTTCTTCACACATGACAACTTAATTTTCCCTATATTGTTTCAATTAAATGAATTTATTTTCCATCCTATGTCGAAACATATTAGGAAAATATTTTTTAAGGAAAATATTATAAAATTCATCCCATTCTAAGGAATCAATCTCTTATCATTCCATAATATTCAAGACCATCGACCACCATTGGTTGAATTCCAATTAAAAAAATATAAATAACACCATTTTTATTATTTTAATACTCCATGAAATCAGATATATTCTCAAGGGATATAATCCACCCTTCCCCTACCATAGCTTCATAACATCAACTTAATACAGGTGTATGTTCTCTCATAAAATGATCCACTATCATCATGTTCTTTTGGGGTAGATCTCAATGTTCCCTTGTATAGATTTCACCACCACTTATAGATTATTTCAAAAGATCTATTATTCCCAAAAACTTCTCAGTTCTAATTCTCACCATTTTAGGTTGTAGATTCGGGAAGATATCATCATCTTTGTACATTCCTACTACAGATCACCTATTTCTTTTGTGGAAAATTGTTCTGAAAAGACATAATTCTCATGATGCAACATGGTAATATTAAAATTAAATATCATTTCAACTTAACAATATGATTAAAATAATTTAAGGTATCTTATAAACATTATCCCAAATCCTAAATCTATCTAGATTATTCTCTGATCCATTTAGAAGGCCTCGATCTTAACCATTACATATTATAGTGACTTTAGACTAGAATTAATTTTCATTCATTCCTAATGATATTTTATGTTTATATTTTTTGATATCTTTTTCGTAATTAAAATTATACAATACACAATAATACAATGTGTATATTACTAAAATAGTATCCATTTTTTCCATTATCCAAATGTCTTTTAAATTTTGATTTCTTTTTAGGAAAATTCATCATAACATTCAATTGGTCTACTAATTTTTACTTACCCACCCTATAAAAAATATTAAAACATGGGATTATGAAAAGAATATTTTTAAGGGACATAAAAGTAATGAAAATAAACCATTATTCCTTAAATACTTTTTAAAACATTAAGGATATACTTCTCACCCATAAAAGTAACATATACATAGTTTTTTATAAAAATAGGATTCTATAAAACATAACAAACATAAAAATTTATTTAGGAGACTAATGAGATCATTTTATTTCCATACATACTTATGATTGTAACCCTCACGACTACCCTACTATTTTTAAACCTCGCAACTACCTCATAATTTTACCCTCATAACTTACTGTTAATGTTATTATCATACTTACACTTGTAATAACAATTATGGTCCACTTTCATCATACCCCATTATTTGGAGAGATATCATAGACCAACCAGTATTTTTTTATAACATAACCAAAAATCATTATAATAAATAACCATGAACTATATTATAATCACAAAACATGATTAATTATATCATATAATCTTTCCATAAAAAATTCACTTATATCAAAGGAATATTGCACACATAGAAATAAAATTCATTCGAAATAACCATGTTATCTTGTAAAGGAGTAATAAAAACAATAATGTTTCATGAAAAAAAGAAAAATTCTAATTTTTTATAAGTTATAAAGAATATTTTTTTTTGAATTCTGTTAAATAAGAGATATTAAAGGGGATTTTAAAAGGAAATTCCATTACCTCTGGTTTGACTTCATTCAAACGTGTTCAATCCACCTAAATAATAGTTTAATGAGTTTTATTAATTTATTATATAATAATATTAATGTTTATAATATCTTATATGAAATTATTATAGCATATTTCCACCAATTTATTATTAATTTTTTTTTTATTTTCATTGATTCAGGTGCGTTCGTTTCATGGTTTCATGATCAATTGAATATGGATTTTCTTATCAAATGTATATAATACTCCAGAAGTGTAATAAAATGATATTAATACAACTTAATATGTTAAAATGTTCCCATTAATCCAATTTTATTTATTTAATAAGAATTATTTACTTTATAAAACATTAATGATAAATGTTTTGAATATTTCGGCGGGTTTCCAACCATCATGAACTATTTTCTTTTTGTTTAGTATTATGAACATATATTAATTCAAGGATGTTAGAACAAATATTATATATATATTTCTGATATTTTAAACAATTATATGTGAATTTAAACCTTCCAGGAATGCAGTAATGGGAAACAAAAACTCATCGTCCACGAAGGGAGTGAATTGGCATAATATAGATGACAATTTTATTTTCAAAAATTAAACAAGAAAATATGATATTTTATTATCGATATACCATTAAAAAAATATTATTATAGTATGTACATGATACTAGATATATCGAAAACATTGGATAGGGTTGAGGATAATGTATATATGAGATATAATTTAAAAGAGAAGGAGGAATTTACCTCTTGAATATTTTCTCCTTGAGAACCACTTTAAGGAAAATGGAATTTTTCTATTTGTGAGATGAAAAATACTAGAATATGGAAATATATCAGGAGAAGAAAATTTTTTATAGTTTATTTGATCAAGAAGGATCATGGTGATGATAATACGTAAAGGAAAAATTCCTATTTTATAATTGAGGTTAGGCGTAATTTAACAATTACTTAATATATTAACATAAAATATGGCTATTATAGGGGTAAAGACATACAAAAGGCCTAAAAGGATCATGGAATAAAATTTTTTACCAAATATTATCCCATTTAGAATTATTCAAAAAAATATATTTTTAAACAATTTAATGAAATAATATATTCATGAAATATAGTTATTGTCAAATTTAACAGTATTCATCACTATGACCTTAAAACATCAAATTAATAATTAAAATTCAAAATAAATATTTCATTATATCATATATATATAAGTCATAGTTATCTATATAATTCATTTTACAAATTAATTATCTGACATTATGTATATTTTTTAAAAAATTAAAACAATTATTTCATTCTCCCATAAATTTATAATTACTTCGTCATTGTTGTGAAAATCTTTAAGGTTGTTAATTTTTTTTCTAAAAATTAAAAATAAATTATCATGATTATGTAAAATATTTCAGATTCTAAAAAGTATTTGTGCTTAATTTTTCTTTGCAAAAAGAAATATTAAAAACGTATACTAATTAAAAACCATATTTTCAAAAGCTTGTCTTTCTATTAAATAAAATATTATATCAGGATAAATGTGTTCTGTGTGGATAAAAAATGTCCCAAATCTGAAAAAAAATAATATTAAAGCTTGAAAATACTCTTCTAGAAATATTTATTCAAATTTTTAGGACATTTAATAGTTCTTATAAATTTAATGAAAATAATTTTATTTATTTTTCTTTTCCTTGTACAAGCATTATATCAATGATGTATATGTATAAAAGTTAATTATTTCAAATATAAAAAATAATAATAAATTAATATCATAAAACAATTAATTAGTTTATATTTAATCTTTTAAATTCATTTATTATTTATATTTACTCACATCCTTGTAAATATAACTCGTTTATTTTTGTTAATTTGACTTTTCTTTCCTTGTGCAAGGATTGTAAAGTCATATATATAATATTAATGTTATATTAGTATAAAATTATAAAATATCCTCGAAAAATATCAGTTATACTTAATAATTAATAAAAAGGTCATGAAAATACTATTTATCACTGAAGTATTATCTATAAGGAAACAAATTTGACTTTTCCAATGTTGGGCAGGGACTACGTCGGTACAGAAATTTATTTTTATAATTATTCTAAAATAAATTAAAATTTACATGTTCTGAATTATTTTTATACTGTATTTATATTATAATATCATTATTTATTCATTACATACGTTTAATAAATTTTATATCATTATTATGTCTTCATGATGTCACAAAAATACTCTATTTAAAAAAAGTACTACTAACAAAAAAATTAACTTTTTTATAAAAATCACAAAAATAACACTAAGATAATTTTTATTCCATGAACTCAAAAATTAAATTATTTTTATCAAATTAAAATTATATAATTTGAAATTTAATCATTTAAGTATAACTGTATATGAAATTAGTTTAATAAAAATATTTACATTAAGAATTATTTATTTTAAGAATTACTTACTCTAATGAATTTGACTATTTAAATGATAAATATGGAAAGAATTTATTGTATTAGAATCTGGTTTGTTATAGTAATGATTATTTTAAAGTATTTTTCGATGGTTTTATCTTTGAATTACCGATTTTTTCCTCACATTGGTCACAAATATTTACCATTATTACAATTAATAATGACAAAATAAATAAAATTGACCTATTTAGAAAATTCAACCACATAATTCAAAATATGGATTATATTTTTCTTGAGTTAGTTTCATGAAGTGGTAGAATTAATTTTAATATAAATTCATAAAACATAATAAAAAATTGTTTTTAAAAAAATTTGTTTTTAAGACTAAAATTAACAAATATTAAAATCATGAATATTTTTGATTAAAAAATAATTAATTAGATTATTATAAATAAAATGGATCATATTTAAAATTATAAAAAAATCCAAAATATAATGGAACTTTTTAAATTACATTATTTACTGAAATGAAATTACAATTTTTGAAAAATTAGTATTTTTCATTACTCACTGATAAATCAATCATTTCAGAATAATCTACAGGCTTCCCCATAAGTTAGTTTTGATATAATTATCATATGAAATTATTTTAATTTTATAAAAAACTTCTATAAATTTCATAAATTTATTATTATATTTACAATAAAAAAACAATAAAAACATATTTTTTGAAGAAAAAATATATTTAAGGCATAGAATGAATACTAAAAATTGGGTTATTATTTCTCAATAATTAATCAATAAATTTTTATTATATAGGAACATTATATATATATAAATATCATAATTTGGTTAAACATATTCAAACCTATCAATTCAATATCTAGGTTATAATAGTCATAATTAAATAACAATATTTTTATAGTATATTACAATTTACGTATATCAAATTATTATGTGTTAAAAATGGTATCAAGATTATTATTATATTGAACTAAATTTTAGTGGTGTTACAATTTCCACCATGGTAACTTTAGTGTTATAGTTGAAGTTTTCAAGACATTGTAGGGATTCACTTTCCCTCCCCAAGATAGCTTCTATTGGTGAAATGATATCCCAATATTCCTATTATTAGGGTTTGACCACGTCACAAAATAGGCTAAAAACATGTTGGGAATCAAATTCCAAGGAACACCAGAATAAACACCATCTAAACCTTATAGAAGATAGAACCCAGATTTGGATCTTCCCTATGAAAAAAATCCCCCACAAACGAATGTATCAAATCATAGGAAATATAATCACCATAAATCACCACATGAAGTTGAATAGATCTCATCCACTCATGAGTAACTCAAAGAAAAACCTTCAAATGAAAAATAAAGAATAAAATAAACTAATGGATTTTGTTTTTTGGAAATTAATTCCCATGTTTATAGGATAACACTGTTACATATTCATTATAATTATAATTTTCAACGATTACAAAAAAAAAGAAAAAGTTAATTCAACATTTTGTCATCTATCAGTGATCTCATGACACATGCTCTTTTGGTATTATCCTATCATTATAGTGGGTCATAGTTATTTATTCAGTTGAAAACCCCTATAATGTTATAGGTATTCTCTCCCTTGTAAATAGAAACCTCTGATCACTTATAGAAATATACCTTTAATTGCTAACATTTAGTGAACACTGAAATTAAATCTTACATTTTTTATGATGAATCATACCTTCCAAACCATTAATAAAAAACCATATGGAATTACTCATATGTATAATCACCTGAATCCCTAATGTTTTAGTCATTATAACATACACACACATCATTAAGATAACTAACCACTTTACATAATATCTGGAATATAATAATCTGGACACTTAGTTCTATAATTTTCACCCAGAAATCCTACCTATATTAATGTTATTTTTTATGCTATTTGTACGTCATATTGAGTTTTATATTCTAGAGATTCTAATTATGGAAAAATAATATTCACATGTAATATAATTCACCATTCCTGAAAATCTCCCAGATAATGTTTGATTCAAGGAAACAATAGAAACCTCTTATTCTTAAATAAAAAAATCATCCGTACTTCTATTGTAAATTAAAAAATCTCCATTTTTCATTCATTCAAAAAATTCCTACAAAGTCATAAATTTTCGCTACACATTACTAGTCTATATCATTGGTGAAAATTTCAGTTATATTATATCTCGAAGTTATCTTCGGTAGCTCTAGTGCCCAATCCTCTATTATTTTTCATGATTATATTATATTTTAGGAAGAATTGTTTTTTACATGAATTAAACCACAAGATTTGAGACAAATGGATTACTCCTTAGAATTAATAGAATAACACTCAAACTTCCAAACACTTTGTGAGATCCTTAAACTAATTCATCAAGTATATTTGTTTTTTCCTACTTTTTGGTTGCAGTATATTCTTCCTTATTTATGGGAAGAGATACAAATGGTTGTAACTTTGATATTTAGATAATTTTTATTCCACTAAATGTAATGACATAAAAATTTATATTATTATAAGTATCTAAATCACCTGTAATGTTTGAATTAATATATCATATACTGAATCATTTATCCAAAAATATGGGGTTGTATCTTCAAATCCTTTAAGAGACAATATGATTAATTTGATAGCTTCCTAGTGTTATTTCATAGGATTTTCCATGAATAATCTAATGAAACTCACTATAAATTAATTGATGGGTGATTATATACCAAGGGACATATTAGACATCCAACAGATAATATTTTTTCCCTATATACCTCACCACATCATCAATTATTAGTGATTCCCTTTTAGATAACTTAATGCCTTTTTCATGGAGTTTATACTCAATTAAATCCAGAAATCCTAGTTTTTTTTATCATCTTCCATGAGTATTATATTTGAGATAAAACCAAGATTATTGTATTCTAATATCACTCCATACACATCACTAATATTTTCTTGACATTATTTTCATATTATTATCTCAAATATTATAGTCTAATATTTCATCACCTCTTGAATCTGTCTAATTTACAAACATTCCAAATGAATGGAATCCATAAAAAATAATAATGAAATGAAACTCTCATCCAAAAAATTCCTTCTTAAGGAATCCATGACACATGATTATCATCATGAAACCATTCTCATCCCTAAATTTTCTCTTATTAACTATACCTTTTTAGTAATGGATAATTCATTTTCATAACCATGTCATTTTTTTCTAGTATCTTAGGTACACTTTTTTTCTTGATTCCTTCATTTCAAAAGTATTTCACAAAATTCCTTTTATTTCATTAACCATTATTATAAAACCATATGATGTTTATATTGTGTTTGAATTCCCTTTACACTATTAATTTCCATTTAGTAAATATTATAAACACCATAGATATGTGTTTCAAGAAGCATAAAATTGGCGGGTGTATCAATTTTGGTGACTTTTTATCCAATTTAATCATTTTATCCCTTTTATTTTACTTATGAAATTTTTAATGTGAATGTATTTTCATTAAATTCTATAATAATCATTTTTTATTGCAACACATCTAAACACACACACACAAGTGGCATAACAATTTTTTATGGTTCACCACTAAAAAAGAGATGGCTTCTAATTTGTGTGATTTTTATTTCTATGAGATAATATGACACAATAAAGTTAACCTATGGGTAAAAATTAGTAGTTATTATCCTTATACACATATTGTCTGTATCCTTATATTGATTCTTTATCCCTTACTTCTAAAAAATATTATTGATTATTTATATTACTAAATCGATAGTGTATAATATATTTTTTAACAATATAATGTATTTCACTAATATTTAATACACAAATTGTTGATTTGTTGTCTACGTATTCTGCTTACTAATTTTTTCTTACTTGAAAACCAATATACATGAACCACTTCTTATAGTTTTGGTAAATTGTATAGGGTAATGTAACCATCCATTCTTCTTCATAGAAGAAAAAAAATGTTCCCCCTTATTCTTCTCTAAAAAAATTAGAGACTCCTCTTTCTATCTGAATTGAACTACTTTGATCTCCTTCTTCCCTCTTATACTTTTATTCTTATTTTTAATATCAAATAACTATATTGGGTCACTCCATATATTTTTTTTGAACCATAATATATAAAATTATATATATATGATGGACAAAACCCTTGGTTATTTCATTCCTCTTATGTATTCACTTCACCATGTAAATAAACACATTAAAACCCCAAGATTCCTGGTATTTAAAACTACCATTTTTTTTGTTTTTAACAGACACCATATTCTTCATTCTTTATAAAGGCTTGACTTAATCATGATATTTAGAAATATCAGGACATATAGTCATTTAAATTTCTTCTAAAAATATGGAAACATTTTTTATTCATTAAACACCATGAAATCCACTTCATAATAATAAATTCCAATTGTCCATGAAATTGATGCACATTGTAGTAGATTTTTAGGTCCTCAAATTATAATGTGAACTCTTCATCAATAATTTTCATTATATTTAAAAATTATTAAATTTATCTTCATAAAAACAAGGTTGTTCATTATATATATCCACTGAATAATATATATTCATATCTATGGTGGAATACTTTTCTTCTTTTTGAAATTATCTTATATCATCATACATATCATATTCAAGTTATCAACCTGAATCATGACTAACAATATAGTAATTTTATATAATATTGATAAATTATTTTACATATCATCATCAAATTCATTACTCAAATCACATATTAGATAAGAATATTTAATTATGATATTTATTTTGATGAATAATAACTCACATAGAATCAAATAATTTAGATATATAAATGTAAAAGTGGATGACTCATGCATTCTAGAAAAATGAATTATATGAAAAAATGATGAATTATGCATAGACACATAAGAATCAATAAAAATACTTATACATAGTATAATTTCATTATTATATTGAAATTAATTAACTATTATACAAATTGAATTATTAAAATTTCATTCAATATATTTAATAAAATAACATTATATATATACCTAAAATGTTATTCTTTTAGATTATTTTAATCTTTATAGGAAAATATCTTTATAAACATCTGATGGATCTTACTAAAATTCTTCTGATTCACTATTCTTTTCATGAATAAATGATCTTTGAATGACCTTCACCTCATGCCATTTCACTCTCTATCTCATACTCAATGAACCATGCTTGATTAAGACTATAAATCTTCCTAAAATCATAACTCATGCATAAAGAACCTTTAAATAGTCATAACAAGCATCCACATGCATGGAGGCATCACATCTTGATTTGTACACCTTCTTAAATGGAATAATATAGAATGAAGATTATTGGTTCAGTGCGTATCCCATTTTATAAGGATGGTGAAAACTGTATAATTTCGTTTTTTTCAATAGATACATGTTTTAATCTACAATAGCACCAATTTTCTGTGATCCTATATCAAAACAATATTGGGGTGAGGGATTACTTATTGGCCACATAACTGTATCAAAAACTTCAACAAATACATTAGGGCCCAAAACATCATGAAGGTCAAATGTGACACCCCACATAGTAGAATTACCACATTTAGAACATCCCAATTCTCTCTCTGGCTTTAATTACTATTGAAGACTCATGTATATCACATTTTATCTTGACCAATTCACTCTCTAAGATGAATTGGAAACTTGTGTGTTTGTATGGACTTGAGTTGGCCTCATTTTCTCCCCTTAAGTTTTCATTAATTATTTTTCATATAAATATATAATTACCAACATAAGAACAAACTTCCTTCAACATCAACTTTAATTTTTTTTATTCCCTCAACATCATCCAAGTTTGTTTGATATAAAATATTTTAACCATTTTGTTGGAAATTCACAATTTTTTTCTTCCTAAGAACATAAATCTAAAAAATTATAAATTCAATGTGACCAATATAAAGAATACTCTTTTCTAGATGAACATTCAAGTTCATATCACTAATGTTCATGAGATTATAATTCAACAATTCTAGATACTCAGAAGTTTATTCTTTGATAATTTTAGAACCATCTAAATTTATTATCAGATACAATGTCCCATCCTTTACATTTATCACTATGACCCTGGAAACTAGAGTTATTTTCAAATGACCGAACAGTAATATGCTTATCAATCACACCACATCCAACCAACAAATCGAATTTATGTTCTTCCATGGACATAGTATGTTCTAAAAATCCATCATCTCAGGAGAGATTTTTTCATTCACCTAGACTCTAACATAAAACTTACAAGTAATCTCGAGAGCCCCTTCATTAGACATGTGAACTATGGAGAAACATTTTTATATATAATTCAGCACATATCCTCTCTCTTGTATGGAAGTGAATGATTCTCTAAAATCAATGATCTGTGATTCTAATGTAACGTTGTGACCCAAAAGTAAACAACTACTACCTTTATCTATTCAATTAATCAAAATTGATCTTCCAAAATATTACAATATAGAGTTACCCTTGAGATAACTACAGTCATTTTTGAGATTCATTATCTTCATATAATACCAAAATACATATTTGGGTTCAATTGACTTACCATGACTGTAATCTTTAGACTTATCTTCTAGTTTAACCCGGCATAAATTCCGATGAGGTGTTTATGCTCAACCTCCAACATTTGGTGTTTCTAAAGTAAGTTCATAGACTTCTCTAAACCTGAAATGTTCATTTATAATCAGATATCTGAAACCCTCAAGAAATTTGTTTTGTCTTCCCATAATAATTACTTAGGGCGATTAATATTGAATCCCCTAATTCTACAAATAATGATAACAACAACAGTTCCCTAAAATTATTTATGAATATAAAATTAACTTATTAAAACTACCATTTAATAATGTTAAACCCCTTGATATTATTACCCATAGGTATAATATCTAATAATATCATTTTGACCAATTATTGTATCATGATCGACTTGTTTAGATCCATCAACATTACTTATATATATTCAATATATTTAATTAACATATCTATGGTATTTAATTATTGGGTGTTAAAGGATACATTTCAAGAAAATGATATCCTGATCAACTCAAGGGAATTCATATATTGTATTTCATATTATTCCTTCTCAATCCCTTCCATTTTTACTCCATTCAAAATATCATTAAATTTATTCTCATTAACAAAATATTCCACTCTCATACCCTAAAAGTTGATTTCTCGCCCATTAAATTTATATATTTGGAACATACCTTATTCTAAAACAATACCTTAAAATACAATATCTCCCATTGAATAGAAATGAAATCCATACAAGAGAGTAAATTTTACTACAGTAGACTATCGAGGGTGTTGTACATGGCCCCAAACAAAGCTTTGATACAACTTGATAAGGATCAAAAATAGATATTCCCATAGTGTATTGTGAGTTCCCATGGGTAAAATACTTCAAAAATTTATACCAAACAAAATCATAATATATTAACTAAAAAAGTGTATCATGTGGAAACATTTTCATCGTACCCATAAGGATGTTTTTAGAATGGTTTATGGAAATTATGAGAATGAATTATAATGGGGGGAAATTTGAGATGAAATAAAATTTGAGAAAAAATTCCATATTATGTATTTATAGGTTTGTGTGGTAGTTATGTAATGTAATGAATTGATTATCTGTGTTTTCTATCAAAGTTGAGTCAAAGATATTGATTAATATTGGTAACCTATGTCCAACCCAATAGTTTCTCTTTTAATATGGAAAATTACTTTGGTTAATTAAAAGCATAGTGAATCAATATCATGTTTAATCAAAATAATTCAAATCATATAAGAGTAAAAAATAATTTAATAGTATTAGAGGGTTTATTAAACGATACAAAATAATTCACGTAGTTAATGGTTGTGTAATAATAAATTGAAACAAATTAAGAAATAATTAAGCATTAAAAAAACCGAAACATGGATTATAAAAATAAATAAACATTACTAACACACTCCCCCTTCTTTTAGATATATTTAAACATAAATACCATACCCTAAAAATGTTTTCTAGAGGGAGAAATAAAAATAAAATAAACATAGAAAAAAGTACAGTAGCCAGTCGAGAATGTAACAAGACATTGACAATCCTTCTAGTAATTGGCCACATGCTCCACATTCAAATTCCCCTATAACATCACAAAAGCCTCATATTTGTTGTAAAATAACTCTAATAGATTGAATTTTATTCATTAAATGATTCCATTAAAATCATTCAAGACTATGGTTAATAATAAATGAATTCCTCCATCAAATATCACAAAAATAATATTTTATATATTTCTATGTTATAGTAGATTCGTGTAATGAATAAAATTTAGGGTGTGAGCATATCATCATCCACCATACCTCTTGCATGTTCATAAAACATTCAAACAATGACCAGTTATCATCAAGTAGTAAAAAAATATTCTAAAAAATACATCATAAAAACATTTCATTTCATGAAAATGCACCTTACATTCATAATGTGAATAAAAATCCCAAATTATACTAAACAATTAACTTTATTTTCAGGCCTTGAAGTTATAATTAATGGAAAAAACATTTAACAATAATTTGGATAAATTTAACTCATACAAATTACTCCTTTTGGGGAATGTTCCCAAGACATGATATGAACTATCATAAATCAATACTTCATCATCACCATCAATTTTTTGGATTTGGTAGTATCTCACTAAGCCTCCTCGTATATACGTGGAACTTCCCAACATTAAAAATACGAGGCTTCGGATTGCTCAAGCATTAGATTTCCTTTCATAATGACCCTATATCTTATAGTTGTGTGAAAACAACCCTTGATCTTCCTAGTTGGTGTTCATAGATTATTTTGGTATTGAGGGTGGTTATAGAGAGAAATGATGGTGAAAGTAGTCATGTTCGATGTGGGTGACACAAGTAAAACATTAAAATGATATCAAATTTGTAATTTTGAATAGTGAATAGAAATTAAAAATCACACATCATTATGTTATGATAGGTGGAAAAATTATATCAATCAAAATTCACTAGTGGTAGCTTAGAATTTCATTCCTAGACCCTCATGACAAGACTCTCTTGCCTAGTGCCTCCCCACACAAATTTCTCTGAAGGTACATTTGATACTCATCTTACTGTCATACTATGTTAGGAATTTCACATGTTCTATCATATCTCTAGCATGGTTTCATAGTCTAATGATTATCCACCAACATTTTATGTGGAATTTCTTGATCTCTAATAGTTTTGGGATCGGTAGCTACATTTTTATCACTTATTCCATTATTCACTTTTGTAAATTTTTGGAAATTCAATAGATCTCTAATGCCTTTATTTTTTCCTTCAACTCATATAGAATTTCAATATGAATCCATCAACTATATTAATAAAAATATAAATGAAAACCATGGAAAAAATAATTATTTATTATCCAATATTAATAAAATCGATATAAAAATTATCTATGAAATGTAGACATCAAATACTTAACACCTAAAATCTCAACTTTCCTCAACCATTCAATATCAATAGTATATCAATGGAAAACCCATTCTATATTTATTTGAACATCAATGTCAATAAGGTCACATCATTATTAACTAGGGAATAAATTATAGAGTATTTCATAAAAAAATATCTTCAAATCCAAATTTTGAAGAAAACAACGCCAATTGTGTATTTTATTTTACATTTTTAAATATTCCTATTATCTTATTAACTACAATTTATATTTATCAATTAATTATTAATATGAAGTCAAATTTTAGTCTAACAAATTTTTAATTCATTTATCTCATCACTATATATGAAAAAATTTAATATATTTATAGGAATAATTGATGTACATTCCCATATCCATAATCTTGTAAAGTATCTCAATTCTCCGCCTCATAAGTCTAAAGACCACAATTAATCAAGATAGATTCACATCATGGTTTTGAAAACATCAACGTTTTTAGTAGTTATAGAATGATGTGAAAAACATTTATCCTAAAATTTTGATTATATCGTAATTACATTGCAGTATATACAAACACTAAATATCATTAAAAATTTATCCTCTAAAAATAAAATCCTCCCATATTACCCAATCTCAATGAAATGTTCAGGAAATATATGAAAACATAGTAAAATTATACCCTCTTTTTTCCTTCTAGCTTTTCATTTTATTTAAAAATTGTACCTGGGATAATCCCACACACCTCACCCAACCCATTTTTGTTTCCTCAAGTCACTAATTATATTAGTCATAACAAGATATTTAGATTGGATCAGGGTGTTTGTTGACTTACCCAAGATGTAACAAATTTTCCCTTATTTTCATTATCTTTTCCTTTTTCCATTTTATTATTTTTTTTTGTTATATGAAAAGGGGTCGAAAATATTTATAATGAAACATGAATAATAAAACTTCCCGAAAACCTATGAAAGAACATCCAAAATCTTCTCTTTGAGTAAAAAAAACCCTTTCCACCATCAGCATCCTCTCAGATACACATATTCCAATTAATATCAAAAAAATATACCAAGAGTATGGTATTAATGATACTATTGTCTTGAAATGTGTATTTTAATGACAAATTAATCCATTTATTCAGTGGGATCAATAATGGTAAAATGTATTTGGTGGGTATCAAGATTAATGGAACAAATAACAATAAAATAAATAGTTATTTTAAATATCATATTATATAATAATTCCATTTACAAGATGAAATTTATGTTCTAGAAGTTTGACATGCACAGAGTCACTCAATTAATTTTTTGGAAAGAGTGAAAAAATTATATCTATAAGCCTCTCTGTAATGGTAACATATAATTTTCTTCTAAACCCTATTTTAATTAATAATAATTCTAAAATTATCAATAAAAATTTCTAAATTCAATCATTTCAAATATAATAATAACTTCTTCTACATTAGTAAACTAATTACCTTCAAAAATTTATTCATTAAATCAAAGCCACAGGTTTATATGTACATATTTATTCTCCAATTTACTCATCATAGATAAATAAAAATGTTTTGTTAAAATATTTAATGATGTGTATCCTATGTAATTTTTGTCTCATAGATCCAAAATTAGTATGTTATCTAAGTGGGGAGTCAATTTTTTCTTCAAAAACACCTAAAATAATTCAATAAAATTTAATGTGATGTCAATAATAATAATTTTAAATCATTAATTCCATTTAAAAGAGAATTTTTTTTCTATTTCTTATCATTTTACCTATTCAATTTTCCTATCTATAACTTCAAATGATAAATTAATAAGTGAAATAATAAGTGTATATTCTTTTAAGATCCAAAATATTTTATGAAAGATGTTATTTTCATAAAATAGATTACTAAATAAAATACTAAGAATCCAATAAAGTTATAAAAAATTAAGTTTCCTGCCAAATGAAATTTTTCTAAGGTAATTCATCTCATATATTAAGCATTTCATCTTAAGTTATGAAAGGTTGAAAATTATATACCCAAATAAGTTCTAAAAATGGTTGAAATTGGTGATTTTTCCTATTGATGTGCTCTTCTATTTTCTCTAAAATCATATTTAACATTTCTATAGGTATCACCATTTCTGCATCTATATGTGCATTCCATAAGTGTTTGTTTAGTCCTAAACATACATAAGTAATATTTTACAGTAACTGAACCTACTGGCTCACTTCTAACATTCATGGTATAATGTTATCTCTACTATATTTTATTTTTCAAACATTTGTTTCTCCTTAGTTTTAGTAGTTACTCCTTTTTCTTTATTTTAGAGATAAACAACCACATTAATTTTTTTCATTGTATCAATATCTTCAGTTTATAATTTTTTGTCTCTTCACAAATCATCCGCGTTTACATCACAATTTTTCATGGCCTAGTGGATACTAAACATTACATTCTCAACATCAACTATCAAATAAAACCCTCTAATTTATACATAAATTAGAGTTATTATATTTTATAATAATGGTCACCCAAAGATAAGGGGTGTCCTCTCTTCATCCATGTACAACATTAAAAAAATACATTGGTAACAGAACCTATCCACTTTTACCAATATATCTTCAATAAAAATATGTAGAAACATTACTGTTGATTCCACCTATTGAAGTGACACCCTCATGGTCTTCATGACTTCGAATCCAAATCACTTTAACGTTGTGTTTGACATGATGTTTACACATGCACCTCAATCACATAAATATTTTCCAAATTCATTAGACCATATATTAATTATAAATGAAAATCTACAAATGTCATGTCCCATATTTAATAAATTTATTAACACCATAGTTAAACACACCATGTTGACTAGGGTGGTCCCTATTTCATATGGATTCCTTTTATTTCACTAAATATCTTTCATGAATTATTTATAGGTAGAATTTTTTACTATATTTTTAGGGGAATTGATATAAATATGAAGTTATCTTTAAAAAATGTCATGAAAAATACCTCATTATGCTTCCAATATCCCATTAATGAGACTTTTTTTAAATGGTAGGGATAGTTTTTAATGTTCGAGAGGCTCTTGTCTAACATATTATTTTGATAATTTCTATTTTTTACTTCTTAATTACCTGGTTTACCTTATCTATTAAAATTTTATTCACATTCATCTTACTACTTTCTTCAATGATATACTTCAATATTTTAACATTTTTCAAGGTTCTTTCCTTTATTTATACTTACATGTTGAACTCCATGTCACAAAAAAATATCCATCGGGGCCTTTTGTTGAGTAGTTTGGTACTTTTTTCAATATGAAAATATCAAAATCTAGTGTGGATGTTTGATATTTGTATTAATACTTCAATTGATTAATGGAATCCATGATTATAATCATTACGGGTTTTAAGGTCTACCCCAATGTAAAAAATTTGGAATTTGAGGGAATTACCATAACGTGTTTGATATCCTAGTTCTCTTTTTTGGTACCCTGGAATTTTGTTTTGTTGTGGATTCCACCGCTAAAAGTTATATTATATGTTATAATTAGTATAATTTACTTTTTAAATGTATATAACATGTGTTTGGTGCAAATACATCATGGAATATACCCTCTTTATCATGTTATCTAGTTGGGTATCCATCCTTCCAATGTTATCAACCATGTGTACACCTATCCTTTGTACTCCTTCCGAGTATTATAAAATACTATGAATTTATGTCATATTTAAAAGCACATAAATTTTATCAGATGACTTATGTATGAGTGATACTCCATCAATAATATCAACTATCGACCCATTCCCTTATGATAGAATCCCATAAAAAGATTAAATAAACCACAAAATATAGATTACTTGATATGGAAATTTTATTATTAAATATTCAAAACCATCCCAAGCATTATAATGTGAATCTTCATCGAATTGGTCAACATTTAGAATTTTTACATGAATATTACATGATTTGGAGGAACATTTAATAATCTGAACCATCAGGCCCCACCAAGATGGTGGTAAGCCTAATGTGACTCCAAAATAATGTGTCCAATAGAATAAGCACTAATGACCAACACCGAGTAAGAAAATCACACACACGGGAGTCCTTAGCCTACGGTTTCAATACACAGACTCACATCTCTAAATACCTATACCATGATGGAAGGTAAAATACAGCTGATACAACAATTCATGCATACATTTTTATCTCATATTACAATACAAAACAAGTACTAGAAATCATACGGGCCAAATACAAGCCCACCAAAACTATAAAATGAGTCTATCCTATTAGGAAATAGGGGGATGCTTAAAAAACAACACAAGTTAAGAACCTTGGTCTATATTGATCACTATGACGCACCAACTATTGGTCCACATATGAATCCATCAAAAGGCCTATCATCTTCCAAATATAAAACATGTGAGGGAATATCCTATTTAGGGGTGAGTATATACATACCTTGTACGACACTACAAATTCGAAAAACATAAATCATTAATAGAGTTGTAGGCTCATCATCACAATGGAATATCAATCATAATATGAGACATAATAATAATAAAAATAAAGATATACTCAGGATAGAAATTAACTATCAAAGTAAGTTCACAACCATATAGTTATCCAAAGAACCTCCTGAGGATTAAATGTAATTCTCATCCAAAAGAACTCACTCCTTGAGTATGATTACACAAATGTCACTCCTTTGAGAGGTCATGATCATTGGGATTGGACATGATGTAGTACATGATGGGACCTATAAGATGTTGATACATAGATAGGGGATAGTTTCGGGGGCCTATGGTGGATTCATGACCATGTCAAGGATTACCAACTAGTATTGGGATCTCGTGCCCTGATAATCAGTAAAGGGGTTCTCAATCCATCCAAGGTAAGAAGTGAAAATGATAGAGGATCACACAATAAACACAAGGGGGATTAGTGAAATCTATCTAAGATTAATTATATATATGATATCACATCTAATAACCATGAATTTATTCCTCATTGTACCCTCATTGGAATGGACCAAGGGGAAACACCATAGAGATATTAGGCCAAACTGAAGAGAACGCGGGCCTCAAACTGGCCTAGAAAAAATCATGGAGTCAATAGTGGCATACATAATGTGTCTTGGAAGACTTGTGTCTTTCCATGTATTTCATCATGTTCTTGTGTACTAAACATCACGTTTGTGTACATCATCCATGCAAGTGTACCTGTCCATGTTTAGGAGCCATAGTAGTGTCTTAGTAGTTGGTTGTACCCATGTACTTTGGTCATTCCAATTTACCTAGATGTGTCCATGCCAACATACCCCATGGTTTGGCACTAAGTCTCCAGGTAAAAGTCACATGGTTTTTTATATTCCTGACATGGAATATGATATATATTTTTGAAACCATATCATTATAACTAGAGAACTACATGATGTGTTTCCCTTATACTACATACCAATTATGTTATGTTTTTCTAAAGACCAATGGCTTTCCAGGAGGTTACACACACATTTATCACCTCCAATTACACCACCAAATCCAAAAAATAAACATGGATCTTGTTTTGACTGATACTGGAAATTATCATTGGCCAGTTTTCATCCACTAAGTTACAAAGGAGTTATATATTTTCACTATGCATAGTCAAAATAGAAAACATATAAACCACCCCCCTCCAATCCATCACCTATCATCTATTTGAATCCTTACACAATGATCATTCCCTAAATCCCAAACTTGTACAAATGGAAATGATCTATTGTGCTAAAGATCAAATTTCCAATGATCATTCTCTAGGTATTTGTCGAACAACTAACCAAGAGAAAATTCAGTGATGAATTCCTGATGAACATGGGGATAAAATAAAAAAAAGGAAATAATGACCACCTAACATTTATTAAATTAGATTCTATTCATTGATATGGTAAATAAAAATAATATTAGAATAAAGAGGTATCAATGATAAAATGTAATGTCCTAATTCTATGAAGATAAAAACATAAATCAAAATCAATTATTGATCAAAAAATCAATTCATGTTAGGTTAATTGATTCACATTAAAAAAAGGATAACAAATAAGGATTAAATACTAATAAAACAATTTCCACACAATGATTTTTGATCAATTTCTAATGAAGAATGATTTGACATCAATGTTGATAGTGAGATCCATGAACTCCATGTAGAATGAACACTGCAAAATGATACATTATCATTCATCTATGAACTCTCCCTGAAACTCCTCCTCTGTAATCCATAAGGTTATGTGGATAACTAAAGGGATCTACCATTTGTGGGATTAAATAGAGTATATTGGGTTTTGGACTTTTTAATAAACAATATAAATATAAATATATTAAATTTTCCATGATTCCACTTAATCCAAACACATAATGAACAAAATGGTTACATCACACCTATAATAAATACAACATTTCAGATATAATGATGGTATCATATTTTTCATTTGAGACTTCGTTTTATAGTTATTCCATTATTTTTAAAACAATTTGTTCACATGATATAATATATTTAATATTTTTATTACATCAATACCATACCATTACTATCCTCAAAGTCTAAAATCGATTCAATGCCTAAACACAAAAATATTCTTTTAAATATTTCAAAGATTTACAAGAAAAAAATGTCATTACATTATACCCACCATGGGGATTTCCATCCCAAAAACCCCTAATGAAACTGTTGAGGGTACTAAGATCTTATTTGGTTCACCCTTCCCTAGGTGCTTTTATAATGGTTCCCATGCTTTCATCGGACACACATTTAGGGAATTATTCACCCACAGAGGATCTTCACCTATTGAACCTCTATATCTAATGGGTAATATATTATGGTAGTTCCATCCTTGATGTATATCTCTCCAATGCCGATAAAAGGAATTGTGTTATGCACAAAACTCCTCAGCTGTGATTCAATGGATAGATATTGTTGTTTGTCTATCTATGGTGGTAGGGATAAGTGGTATTCCACCACACCAACCCTAAATTGTATAAAAAAATGGAAAATGAATCTTGAAGAAAACATTCCCCCAGCCAAAAATCATCACCAATGTGAGATATTGAAGAACACTTATTCTCCCTCATTAGTCTTCAAAGGCCTCCATTGTAGGTTAATATAGGGATTATGACATATCTGGGTAGTCCTCATCAACTCTTAAATGTTTGAACATTCTTTATTATCATTCAAGCCAACTCAAGGACCATGAGGGTAGAATTCCCTAGTGCAGTCCAATATAGTAGTATAATTTAGGGTCTCTAGTACAATATTCGAATGGTTTCGTACATATAGTGGAGTTGTAAATATTATTATATTCAATCTCTACTAAGGGTATGTTACCCTCCCAACTATGGAAAAATTCTAACATGAATGAATGAAGAATATCCTCTACAATATGAATGGTTTGGTCCATTTTTTCATCTTTCTATAGGTGAGACTCCATGCCCATGAAAAATTGTGTTCCAAAGGTCTCCTAAAATCCTCAAATTAATTTCAATGTGAAGTAATCAACATGGTCTGAAATGATAAATGAGGGAACATTTTGAAGTACGAATATCTTCTGCATGTAAAGGCATTAAAGGATCTGTACTGAACTCTGGTCTTATATGTCTAGGTAGTGGACCAACATGGTGAGTCAGTACACGATCAAGCGAATACGATCATGTCCTTTTTAAAATATTATAAGCCATGTCACAATGTCCATAGAGATATCTTATCTCTTCTACTTCGAAACCTTAAGGTAATGAGTGAATCCCACTAGAATCTAGTTCATAGTGTTCAATTACAGATATGTGAGGAATAGAGAGGTGAAATATAGTCACCCAATCCTTTTAAAATTGTTTTACTTGTTTTTTATATAAAAGTACATTAATATAATATATGGTTCGTAAATCCCTAGTCTATTTTGAAGACTAGACTCATAATATATCAATGTGAGAAACAATAGAACGTTTTTTAATTCCCTATAAAGAGATATTAAATCCTTTTAGTATCCTAACCTACATTGGATAACCTTAGGAATGTGTAGATAAATGTGGTGAGATAAAAATCCTGATAATAGAGTAAAAATGATAAGGAAACATAATGTGTGAGTCAAAAGTATGACATGATATCATAATAAGCAGGATAATGAGTAGTCACATAGAAACATAACATAATGAACATGATATCATAAGATAATGAATTCATAGGAAATTGGGTAGGAACATAAAAAATAAAATTATCATAAGTATAGGTTAACAACCAAGACAACATCACATGTTGGATAAAGTACAATAATGGATTAGGGTCACAACATAATCCCATATAAGACATATATACAGACTATAACATTACCCAATTCACTGGAGTGATTTATAATTCATGACCCACACATGATATCCATTTCATTACCATGAATATGGGTTCCAAATAAGGAATCTATCGTAAGGGATAAATATAATAATTACCTAAGAAAATAAAACGGGTATCATAATATTTTATCATATCACTGTCAAAGAAAATTTCACAATGATTGTTTTTTTAAAATTAAAATAAATCTTGTAATACCCTTTAAATTTAAGCGAGTGAGAGCCATATGTAGGGGATATATATATAGAATTTAGAATCATTCCATTACATTAATGGTTGTTTTCATTGATAAATATAAGTATTATATAAATTTTAAAAAATTATTTAAGAATATAAGTTTTACACATTGTAAATCATATTTCGAAATATAAAAATTAAAAATATATAGAAGAAATAATTTTCATTGAAAATATATTGAAAACATATAAAGAAATATTCAAAAGAAAATAATGGCCAACAATGCGGGAAATTCTGTACATGTCCTTTATGTTAGAAAACATTATTTTCAACTTATAAAAGAAAATTAAAAAGTACCTTTTTTGGAAAATGATGACGGATGATTTGGTTTTTTAAAATAAAAAATAATTAATGGGTAAAAATTAATTTAAACAATTATATTAAAAAAATTTAAATTTTTTATATAAAAAATGGATATAAATGTTGAAGGATTTTTGATCAAAAGGTGAAATGAAGTCGGACGTTCTTAAAAGAATTTTCTCATTCATTTTAAGTATAAAAGAGAGAAAAAGGGTAATATTATTTGAAAAATTCATGGATAAAAATATGGGAATAAAATAATATCTTTATTATATAATGTTCAAATAATTTACTTCAATGTAAATTCAAGATCATACAATAATGATTTATATGATATTAAAAGATAATCCCTTAGAGCTTTGTTATCTTTTAAATCATAAATTATAATGAATGAAGTAGATGAATAATAACATGAAAGAAAATAATGTTTTAAGAATTCACAATATAGTATATAAATGGGTAGAATTTACACATTTGAAAAGAAATTAAGTGAATAAAAGAACATGTGTCTCAAAGAAGAAAGTTTGATATGAAACCCTTACAAAGATCATATCATTGAGATGAAATTTAATAAATGGGGTGATTATGGGTAATAAAATTTATATACAGATAATAAAAAGTTGAAATATAACATAAATCAATCGAAATTTATTTCATAGATAATCTTGGTATAATATTATCAGGGAAGTAGTCCTATAACCCATTGAATAAAAATTTATTTAAGAAACCTCCTACCTTGAGCTTCCATATAGTTGAGATCTATTTAAATTCATGTATAGTTTTTTAAAAAATACTATTTAGTTATATAAGAATCATTTTATCATTTCAATTATCATATATTATCCTTTTATAACATATTTTACCTGTTAGTTAATAATCATTCCATATCGATATCTTTTCAAGTGTTAATTGCATTGTTTTCATCACTATGATTCATCATAAAAAATATGAATCATTAATATAAGATATATTTATATCATCTTTACAAATATATTAATTTCTAAAATTTCAATTTTTTTATTTACATATTTATAATCATTTTTTAAATTTTAACAAGGAGAATGATTCACAACACTTCATGGAGACGGTAGGTTGTACATGCTCATGAGAGACATTATAATTTCCTTAGTGGGTGAAATGTTATGGAAGTGCATTTTATATTAATTTTTTAGAATAAATATTATGTCATATATGTAACATATATTTATTAAATGTATCCATTTTGCCTTTAATGTAAATCATTAATGAAAAATAAATCTGATCTCTTTGTAAAGTGGTATTCCGCTATACACGTGAATGATTTTATAATTTATTCCATGGAGAGTAGGGTAAGTAAGAATATGATATATTTATGTTTCCATAAGGATTAATATTTATACAATATCTTTTATCAACATTGTTTTTCCTCTGAGGAGGCATGTTTTGTGGGTGGTGTAGAAATGGTTTGACGAGGATCTTCATCCATCCCTTTTTATATAGAGACAGGTTCTCATAAAATTTATCATTCCTTTGTTTCGACCCATTTAGTGTCATTGTCCTTTAAAGAAGGTTTAATTAACAATACAGGAACTATTGGTCCTAGCGGGTGATTGCGTGGGGGTCAAGCACTCTTGCAATTGATCCTTCTTGGATATAACTTCCTCCTATAGTCTCCAATGGGTTTATTCATGGAACCAAGAATTCTCAATGGCCCTAGTATCGATGATTTATGGACCTTCATTAATCTTTTCGACGCCCATTGGATGAAAATTTGGCCAGGGAAATTTAATGACTCAATTGGTCGAGAGGATGGGAGGTCATGCCCACCACAGCCTTCCAGGAGAGGTTAGTTTCCTGTTCCGGAACTCTCTTATAAAGGTAAGTCGTGTTCATATGTGCTTGAATCCTTGGTTCATTCCCAAAGAGTGTTTCCATGGGCTACCCTTGTTTTCAAGATTGTTGTAACCATGAATATATTTGAATCTCTAGAGAAGATACAGACTCGAGCCATATTATAATGTGCTCTAAAGTTTCTCATCATATAAGGGGGAAAAAAGATGACTTGATTTTAGGATCAGACCCACATGGAGGGATTCCTACGTATCCTCGGGAGAGGAATCAGAACCAACATAGTTCGTATTGTGTGGGTCTTATGCATAGAAGCTTCCCATTTGAGGGGATATGGTTGGGGGACCCTTTTGGATGGAGAACCCTTTTGAGCTCGAGCCTTCTGGTAGGAATCCTACATATCCTGCTTTGATCAGGAATCATAGTTCTCATAGTTCAGATTCATGTAGATGTTGTGATCTTCATAGACCTCTAAGACCACGTTCATAATGCTCAGTGTGAGAAACATGAGTATTTGAAAGATTCAACTATGCACATGCCTCCTCCCCAATTGGTGGGGGAGGGAGAGCCCATGCCGGAAGAGGCTAGGGAGACTGTGGGCGAGGGCACAGAGCAATGAACCTTTGAATGTGAAATGAAATCAAAGGTCACGCGGTCCTGCCTTAGAAGATTGGGGACATACCTCAGTGGGAGGGACCCATAGCACATTCTAGGAAGGTGAGGAGTTTCGTCCTCATTAAAGGGGGGGAGCGAACATATCCCCTTTAACTGATCACTATTCCTCATTGAGTTGAAAATAAAGTGATCACCCTTAGTCCCTAGAACATGGATGTTCATGTCGATGTCCAAAGGTTGTACTCCGTGTTACTATTGGAATGTAACCTTATAGTTTTTTCCGAAGCCCCCACCTTTTGGGGAGAGCCTTCAGGTCTCCTCTTACCATTGTTATGTAGACTTAATGGGGTGCGTTGATGAACCTGAAGGTCTAATCATACAGGTTTGGTGGATTTGGTGGAGGCCTTTTCCTAATTTTGGAGGATAGGTAAGAGAAGGGATCATAGAGGATTGGATGGTAATGGATGGCTGAGGTTGGAACTGGAACAAGCAATACCTGAAAACACCCCGTTCTGCATGCTGACTTTTTATCCGGGATGGGGGAGCCTCTGCATACCATTGTGGTATGCGGGCAGAGGGGTCGTTTGCATACCACTTTATTACATAATAATGGGTATAGGAAACAGTGTACCATAATGGTACGTGACCCATCATTTCGCTTTGGATTCCATCCACGTACCAATCTGGTACGAGGTTCCAGATTCAGTCTGCGTTGTGGTGCACTACACGGAGCACCAAATTGAATGAAGTTTCAGAGGATTACCTTTAACAGGAAATTATTTCATGAGAGTTACATGGTTCACGATTCACCAATTAGGTTCACGATTATGTTATTATTATTAAACTCCCTGATTTTAGGGTTTGCAATTGTTGTGCCTCTGGAGGACGTGGTTCAAGTTTTAGGCCTCGTCGATGAATCGAGACTAATGCTCAATTCTTCTCCGAACTCAATCTTCCAACCTCTGATTCCCCTCCAAGATTTATTCATCCTTCCTTTGTCCATCTACTATGCTTCTTTTTATTGAACATCGGGGCACTTGTATATATTGGGAACACAACACCCTTTGTGGAGGACCATGCAGATATCATGACCCATGTAAGACTCAGTTAATCAGGGTTACCAGAGGCTTGTGTTCGTGATAACGATTCATGGGACCCTACTGGTTCACTACATCTATGAACTGATGGGTTCGTGGTATGGTACACGTATTGACATCATGCAAAAAAACTCCTTCAACGACATGGTTCACTGTTGGACTTGTTTTCTAGCCATCGCCTTGCTGGCCAACGGTTCGCAGATCATTCCACATACCTAGTGGTTCGCGATCTGGCTGGTCCACTACCTTTCCCAGTTTCGGTATGCAAGCCACTAGAATTCCTTTGGAAACCTGAATCTATTTATGATTCTTCTGAAAATTTCAACTCCATTTCAGTCTATTCATCTTGATTCTTTTTGAAAAGTGATTGTGGGGGTATTTTCTCCCCTTGGTGGAATTTTCATGACCCTACAAATTCCCCCATCATAATGGGGTCTGTTCAGAATGAAAAGGGTAATATTCTGATGTAGAACTATTTTTGAACTGAAACGGTTCGTCGTATATCAGATGGCCCTGGTAAGATGGGACCACATCTCTATAATGGTTCCCATGCCATTTTTCTTTTACCTTTTTTTGAGGCAAATAGTTCCCTAATCTTCCTCCAGGTTACTTTTCTCTCATGTACTATGAAACATGCGAAAATCCTTCTCTCAAAATACTTTTTATGTTCCATAAACTGAACATTCCTTTCCATTTCTCCATCCGCGCACTATATTTTGAATTCCCTGAATGGGACATTGGAATTTTAAGACTTAAATTCTGGATTCTATGTGGGAGAATTCTACGCACCTGACATGTCTGCATACCATACTTGGGTCTATGAACAAACCTTTTAGATACTTAAATTTCAATCCATAACTTCTAAACAAGATCTTAACTGAGGCTGAGGTTCATGATTTCTTCCTTTCGCGAACCGTTCTATTCCCCGACCAAGATTTTGTATACCAGTGCCTCACAGTTCCTTCGTGTACCATGGCTATACATGGTAGAATGTGACAGCGTGCCATTGCCTTAGGTGGAGTGGCATCTGTGTGTCATTATGTATGCATAAGGCTCATTAAACATATCTTTTCTAGGAACAGTATGGGGTGCCTTTTTCGGACATGTATTAAGACTTGTAGCCATATTTTCATAGCCTTTATCCAACATTTTTTTATCGGATTGACTTATTATTTCGGCTATTGGATCTTCTAGTGCAAGCTACAATGACTGATTCATAGGCTACTGCTAACATTGATACTTCTACTGAGGCCATTATTACTTTCCATCTTGCTCCTACTGATAAAATATTGAATAGCATATTGGCATTAATTGAAAAAAAAAACTTTGGTTGTCCCACTTCACTGATCTCTGGAGAATATGATTACATCAGTCCAATCGCAGTACCCGGTTTCAGACATGATTCCTTCTTACGGGATTGGTATACTATCTGACACTGCAATCCATGCACAAATATTCAACCGATCATCCTACCTCCAAGATAATTAATACCTCTATTCCAAAGTCATTGGTTTCTTCCAGGGGGCGGTACCTTCATAGGGATACTACCTCCTGTTCCTTTCTAAATTATGCACCCTGAACACTAGAGGGAGAACTGTGGAAGCCTGGCCAAACAAACATATTTTATCAGATTATTGTGAGGAAAGCTATAGAGAATGAGTTTCATGGTTGGTAATACTAGAGGGAACATCATACTAGAGGCTCATTTGGCTTGGACAGGGGGTGGCCCTTTTGGGTCTCCAGAGTTTTTAAGAATTTCAAACCGAACTATTGACTATGGGACTATACAAGACCACTTGGATTTCTTAGAAATAATACCATCATCCTACTACCATTATTTTACAGCTCTTAAGCAGGTGGAGTCCAGATTCCAATACCTTTCATTTGACCCACAAGGAGGTTTGCATCAGTCTTTGGGACATCTGGATGATTTCTGGAGTCCACATAGTTAGGGACATGTTTGTTGTATTTCATCCCCCCTCTTATACATGGTATGATGAGGAAAAAACCCCCCATCTGTCCAAAAAACTTCTTGTCCAAGAAAATTCACTTTTAAAGGTGAGATATCCTTGTTTGAAGAAGGACATTTCTTTTGACGATTGGTTTGGTGCTTTTGTTAAGCATACTATCTTGGAGCCCAATCCACGGAGACCAAGAGATTTACCTACAAAAACCACCAAAAAGCAAGCGGGTACCTACTGCCCCCCCCCCCCAAGAAGAGGGGGTTTACATGAAATGGGGATGGGGAATCTTCCTTAACGTTGATCGGTTATTTCGACTGACAGCTATCTTGGCCATGTTTCTGAGTGGGTGGCTCCTACCAGTACGGGAGTCTGGTGGCGTAAGAACCTCACCTTTTATCATGGCATCATAGTTGTCCACTATCAAGTGCATCAACTTAGTCATCCCAGTTTTGGCCAAGATTTACCGCCTACTTAGTCAGATCAGTGAGGGGGGCCTCCTCACCGAATGACTGGCCCATTTCAAATTCATTAGGGATGGATGTGAGACAATATATTGGTTATTACTTCATCAATTACTTACCAATACCACATTAAAACCTCCAACCATATCTTCAGAGTACCAGGGAGGTCATTCCAGCGGCTTGGGCCTCATAGGATAAGCAAGATGAGCAGACCGAATAGAATGAGCATGAATTAATGGCTTTCCACAACATCTATGAACGTTTCACTTACCACCCTTAATGATTCCCCCATTGGTACCATTACAAACAATTCTTCTGGATACTTCATCAAATGAGGTTACTTATTTTAGTTGTGAGAAGGTTTCCTTGTTTCTCATATTTGAGGGGAACTTATCAGTGAGGGCTATGCACACTGCAGGTTTAGTCGGCAATTCAACTGCTTTCAGAAGTTGTGCCCTGCTTCTCTTAACATTGATCTCCATGAGAAACATCAAATGATATCTTGTTAATTGTGTAAGATGTTTACCAAGGAATACAATCAGATCCAGGCTAGTCTTCCAGATCCTTGGGATTTTGTACCCTTCCTTATCATGAAATATGTTGAGGCCTAGGTTAAATCATACCCTGATGGACAATTAACCGAGTTGGTGCCCATTGTGGAGACTTCCAGGGCATTCAAGGTGATGGTAAAGGGGAAGAAAAAGGATGTTTCTGAACACCCTTGACTCAGAAAGGTTATTTGAAGGTCTCTTCACTCCCCCCCCCCCGTGAAATATGTGAAAGATGGGATTATGACCTCATGGGCATCCGAACAAGCTGTTGAATCTACTGTTGGGAATTCACCATCCACCCCCCTAAGGACAATTTTTCACTGGCCTGGAGGCAATGAGACCTTTTGAAAGGTCATCCACCTTCCCATGGTCTGTCCTCTTGTGGTTTAGGGAAGCTCCTCCAGACTAGGAATGTTCCCCTTACTGGTATTGGTTTCGGGCCTGCACTGACTGAAGTTTCTCTCGATGGTGGTCCAGATGAGGTGGGTTTCCACCTTAAGGACCTCAAGAACCTTGTACACTCCCCAAGTGCTCACTCCATGTACTCACAATAGGTACTTTTCATGCTGCGATCAAAAACCACCGATGAGGATTATGACTTCATTGGCTTACCTACTACGACTTCCATGAAAAGGGATTCTTTTTCCCCCATCATCTCATAAACGCTCATCTTCTCGAGGTCTTGAGTTTGTAGGGACACTTGGGAAACATTTTAGGCTTTTGATGCCTACTCTGCTTACTCATATTAATCCTAAAGCACTGTCTATCCCAGTTATTCATGCATTTCCGTAAGCCTATAATGTTTGGGATGAATTGAGGGAGAGCGTTGAAGATGAAGATATATGGAAACATATTCATAGGGAATGCTTTGATCTTCCAGTATTTAGGGGGGCCATCGCTCCCACCAGAATTTCAGCTGATGATGTGTAACACCTCGACCCCAGTTACCTAGAGTCGGTGCATTATTACATAACATTGGCATGAATACAAGAAAGATCAAATCTCGAAAGACCGATTGGTTTAGTAGCCTTGGAAACACTAGATATATTCATAAAGTTTTACATTACTTCATAAAGTTTAAAAATACTACAAAAACATAATGTCTCCATAGTCCAAACTATTATCCCCTCATAATATCCCTGCAGGTCATTCATAACTTACTTCTTCACATCCTGGGAAAAATAAAACTTAGAAAAGGGGTGAGCTCAAATGCCCAGTAAGGATAAAAATATAGCGGAAACTTTCAAAAATAAGCATAAACATTTAATGCAATGAATTTCTAAAACAAAAGCATTTTAAACTTGAACTTCAACATAGTAGGGCAAATGTAAAATTAAATAATTCCATTTACTTATTCACATGGATATTCTACTAATCGAATAATCACATGCAATATCAATAACCACATTCATAATGATGGAATGCATAATTCCAGACTATCATAACCACATAGCCAAGGCCTCGTGCCAAGACTACAAATAAGATTTTGCCAAGGCCTTGTGCCAAGACACTAGTTTTTCTCATGAGACCTACTGATTCATCGAGGAGCTATAGCGGGCTCCACCCATCACATATTAAGTCAAATGCATTCCCATATGAAAAGGTTTAAACATAAAATAAACATTCGTATTAAAACTAGCACGCGAAATGTCAATACTTTCATCATAAACTATGAATGGTATAAAAATAGAACATCCACAGTCAAACATATCACATAACCTTCAATACAATATTGAAGTTTTGTATCATAATAAATCAACTTCAAATAAGCGTAAAATCCATCAAAGGATGTTGACATAAATGAAATAAAAACTCTTTTTATAGAAATACCTCTTTATATTTTTAAAATGATTTAATAAAACATTTTCTTTGAAAATATTCTTATAAGATTGTAATGGAAGCTTCGACGATTTTATAACAGCGGAAAATTACCGCACCCGCCGTATAAGTTAAAAAAACATTCTTACCTTAATTTTGTCGAAAAGGTTAAAAGCACCTTGTTTGGAAAACGACGGAAAGATTCCACTACAAAACTCTTATAAAAGTCAAACAAGGGTATAAATGACTTTAACCCATATTCTTTTAAATAGTAAGAATGTTTTGAAATACATTTTTAAGAAACATGGATGTGGATGATAAAGAGATCCCAGTAGATTATTACGTATAAACAACATCGGATAATGAAGAGATTGTGAAATAACCCTTAACTTTGTACTTTTCCTTGGTTGGGGTAGGTTAACCTCATGTATAATAGTGAAATAATTTTTATTAAATTATACAAGAATCATATACATTCATATGATATCATATATGATCTTTTAACATTGCTTTGTTAATAATATCTTAGTATTATCGTTGTTTTGGGTGTTAACTTACTTGTTTTCTTTTATATGTTTTGTTATGTAAGACATGTTTGTAATGGATAGGTTGTATCTTAATCATATATAGAATGATATCAAGTCCTTATATACTATTATTAACCATCAAATGAGACTAATACTTGAATGGATACGATGGAGAATGAATCTCATCGCGTTCGTGGAGACGGTAGTCCGTACGTACGCACGAGTGACAGTATCATTCTTTTGATATTAAAATAATATATAAATGGATGTTATATCATATATAAATAATAATTAACATGTTATATTTATTATTTACATGAGTTACACATCATTATTATACCCATTCAAATAATAATATATTGAATAACAATTACACCACAACGTGGAGACGGTAAGCCGTATGTACGCAAGTATGGTGACATGTTATTCAAAGGGTGGATAGAATACTGATTATGGTTGTACCATATTTATAATAACATCACAGTATATATATGATACTGGAGTTATTATTTTACAATGGTAACAACAAAGGAAGAAGAAGTGGAAGAAGAAAGGAACTTGGAAAAGGGTGGTGAAATCATTACCTCCTCTTCGGGTTCTTCCTTTTGATTTGATCAAAAGGGCTCCTTAGGTTGGCTTTATGATCAAACTAAGGCCTCTAGGTTGTAGTGAGGTATGTTGGGAGAGTATTTGGGCAGAGTTTGGCCGAACCAAAAGTCTTTGAAGGTGTGAAAAAATGAGAAGGAGGAGTCCCCTTTTATAAGAGGGGTGAGGGGAACCTTTGGAAAAGCTAGAAATATTAATTTATAATAAATTAATATTCGGTTTCAAATGGCTCCAAAGTTTATTATTTAAATTTTAAGGTGGAGATGGGTCTAAAACCACTCAAAAAATATAATTTGGACAGGTTTGGGTACTTATATTAACCTTATCTTTAAGTATTAACTCTTAGTTAATTAGTTTCACTTTTACAATGTCTCTTTTTATTTTTATAGAATATGGTTAATAAACGTACTATATACATCCAAGAGACCCAAAAGTTGTCCATTAATGATAAACCTATCATGATATAAGTCTCTTGGCCGATCCATATATTTTTAGAAATTTAATATCAATTAATAATATAATATTTGTTTTAAAAACTCTTTTATGTCAATTTTGGCACTATTCAATAGTTGATTTTTGTGAAACTCAGAACAGAATGATTACTTCAAAAAAATTTAATTAAATCATTCCTAACATATCCTATTAACTTATAAAATTAGTTTAATTCATAAAAAGTCTCATATTCTATTTATTTGTGTATTTATAATATCAATTATGTTAATTTTTCACTATTATGATAATTACTGCATCATCATTGTGTCATAAATAAATTAAATTATTTAATGTCTAAAAATTATAAATAAAATATCATTATGTAGTAAATATTTTTATATTTCTAATGAATATTTATAGTCGAATATACAATATATATAACCCTATGTAAAAATTGTTTTGCTAAAAGATATATGCTTATGTCATTTTTGTATTCATTTTATCTTAATTAAAATAAAGTGTCCCTATCACCTACAAGTGGCTCCATGGGGTCCCAAAATCGACCCAAAGATGCCTATGGTCGAACATGTATCAACCAATAAGGTTATGACACGTTTTAGGGTAATTTAGTATTATTATAATATTTTTTTAACCCTTATTTATCGGATTTACCCTTAACCATGGTAAATAAAATGTTTACCGAAGTAATTATTCAAAATGTCTAAAAATAAATGTTACCTATTTACACAATTTGAACATCCTGATTCCAAATATGGAATCCATTTTTCCAAATTCAAAACAAATAAGTGGCAGAAATTAATTTAAAATTAATTCCCGTTGTTAAAACAAAAAACATGTTTTTAAGAGATAATAACTATCAAAAGATTGACACTTCTTTATGTCCGGTTTAATTGTAAAAGTATGTCCAATGACCAACATTGTATTAAACGGTAAAAATATATTCTAAATATAATTTATAACCTCTCAAATTCATAACTTATCACTATTAATTATTTTGATTAAAAAAGTTTTTTTTAATTAAAATTTAATAATTTTCACTATTCATCAAAATATTAAAGTTATCCGAAAAGTACCAAAATTTCACCTTAGGCTAAATTCGATATTACAAATCCAAAAATGAAGTCCATTTTGAAATATAAAATATATATAATTTCAAAAATTAGGTATTACTATTCATAACAGCTAGTTTGATCGCTTATGGTGTGTTAGAAATCGGTGTTGCGTACAACACATGCTATCACATTATTCAAAGAGAAGCATACCGTAGAAGCTTGGGGTGTTACATTCTCCCCTCCTTCAAATAATTTCGTCCTCGAAATTTCTAGAATACTTATCACATGAAAAGACTAGGGTGGTTCTTCATCATAAGTTCCTCGGGTTCCCACGTTGCCTCTTCCATCTTATGGTTTCTCCACAAGACTTTTACCAGACGTGTCATCCGGTTTCTCAGTAATTGTTCTCTCGTATCAAGAATCCTGAAGGGCTCTTCGCAATAAGACAGATTGGGTTCCAGTTCTAATTCTTCATAGGTGAGTACATGCGTTGGGTCAGGCATGTGTTTCCTCAACAGAGATACGTGGAACAAATCGTGAACTTTGGAGAGACTTGGCGGCATTGCCAATCGGTAATATACAGCCCCAATTCATTCTAGAATTTCGAAAGGTCTGATGTACCTGGGACTCAATTTACATTTCTTACCAAAACGTATGACTCCCTTCCATGGAGATACCTTTAGGAAAACATGATCACCGACTTGAAATTCCAAATCCGTCCTTCGATTATCAGCATAGCTCTTCTGCCTACATTGAGCTGCTTTGATGTGATTTTGGATTACCTTCACCATTTCCACTATTTCCTCCACCAGTTCTGGGTCTACATGTTTTCTTTCACCAACGTCATCCCAACAGGTTGGTGTACGACATCTCTTTCCGTATAACGCTTCATATGGTGCCATCTGAATACTCGAATGAAAGCTATTGTTATAGGAAAATTCTAAAAATGGTAAATATTGAACCCACATACCCTGAAAGTCAAGTGAGCAAGATCTCAACATGTCTTCTAAGGTTTGAATAGTCCGTTCTGATTGTCCGTCTGTCTGAGGGTGGTAAGCAGTGCTCAAATGAAGTTCAGTATCTTGGGATTTCTGAAGACTTTTCCAGAATCTTGAAGTAAAATGGGGATCATGATCAGAAACAATCAATAGGGGTACTCCATGAAGTCTCACAACTTCATTAATATATAGTCTTGCTAGACGTTCTAGGGGTAGATCTTTTCTTATAGCAAGAAAATGTGCTGACTTGGTAAGACGATCAACAATAACCCATATTGCATCGTTCCTTCTAGGAGTCTTTGGAAGCCCCATGAAAAAGTCCATCGTAATATTGTCCCATTTCCACTCCGGTATGGGAAGAGGTTGCATGACTCCTCCAGGCTGTTGCCTTCCAGATTTCACTTGTTGAAAAACCAAACATCTTGACACAAAATCAGAAATCTCCCTCTTCATGTTGTCCCACCAAAAATGTTCCTTCAAATCTCTATACATTTTGGTGCTCCCAGGGTGTATAGAGAAATTGGAACTATGAGCATCATCCAGCAATTCCCTTTTTAGATTAGGTGTATCGGGAACACAAAGTCTCTTCCCAAATTTCAAAATTCCATCTTCATACACAACGTCACTTAGTCTCCCATCATTCACAGCCTTAATCTTCTTTTGAAATTCTTCATCATCAGTATGAGAACTCTTAATTCTTTCTAGTAATGATGGTTTGGCAACCATTTGAAAAAGAATTGATGTTTCGCCTTCCCTAGTTATTCCCATGTCCATCTTCACTAGATCCATGAATATTGGATCCCTTTCAATTATCATATTGTTCAAAACTCCATGGTCTTTTCTGTTCAAAGAATCTGCCACCTTGTTTGCTTTCCCTGGGTGGTAGTGTATCGTGCAATCATAATCCTTGAGTAATTCAAGCCATCTCCTTTGCCTTATGTTGAGTTCTTTTTGTGAGAAAATATACTTCAAACTCTTGTGATCAGTATAAATCTCACATTTTTCACCATAGAGGTAGTGCCTCCATATCTTCAAAGCAAAGATCATAGCTGCTAACTCGAGATCATGAGTAGGATAGTTTTGTTCATGAATTTTCAACTGTCGTGATGCATAGGCAATAGCCCTATCATTCTGCATAAGGACACAACCAAGTCCTTTCTTCGATGCATCACTATAAATAACAAACCCATCATTATTCGATGGTAGAGTCAATATAGGAGCATTGAATAATCTTCTCTTCAGTTCTTCGAAAAATTCTTCACACTCTTTTGTGAAAACAAATTTAACCCCTTTACGTGTGAGCTTCGTTAATGGGTTAGCCAATCGGGCAAAATTCTGGACGAATCGTCGATAATAACCTGCCAAACCAATAAAACTACGTACCTCAGTTACACTCGTTGGTGCTGGCCATTCTTGGATTGCCTTAGTCTTAGAAGGATCAACAGAGATTCCATCTTTAGAGACAATATGGCCAAGAAAAGAAATCTCATGAAGCCAGAATTCACACTTGCTAAACTTCCCATATAATTCATGTCTTCTCAGAGTCTTCAGGATAATGCGCAAGTGATTTTCATGATCTTCGTAGCTTTTGGAGTATACCAATATATCATCAATAAATACCACCACAAATTCATCAAGATACTCCTTGAAAAATCTATTCATTAGATCCATGAATACAGAGGGTGCATTAGTCAAACCAAAAGGCATTACAGTAAACTCGTAATGCCCGTACCTGGTTTGAAATGTTGTCTTCGGAATGTCTTCCTTCTTCACACACAACTGATGGTATCCAGATCGAAGGTCAATCTTTGAAAAGTATTGAGCTCCATTCAGTTGGTCAAATAAATCATCAATGCGAGGTAGGGGATACTTGTTCTTTATCATTATAGCATTGATCCCGCTGTAGTCGATACATAACCTCATAGATCCATCTTTCTTTTTAACAAAAAGAACAGGGGCTCCCCATGGAGAAACACTAGGGAGAATAAATCCTTTATTACTCAATTACTCTATTTGTTTCTTTAGTTCGACTAACTCTACAATGGACATTCTATAAGGGGTCTTCGATATAGGCCTTGATCCATGAATTAAATCAATGGAAAACTCAACTTCTCGTTCTGGAGGATGTCCAGGTAAATCTTCTGTAAATACATCTACAAATTCATTCACAACATGTACATCCTCAATTTAACCATTCCTTTCCTCACCCATAGTTATTTCATTCTCTTCCTCCCCAATAACTGAATTTAGTTAAGCTACTGGGGGTGGATCTAAATAAGATTTAGGTGGTGACGATTCTGCTCTAAAGATAAGGTGTTCCTTATCATCATCATCAAGAATCGTAACCTATTTCTTCTTACAATAAATCTTCGCATCATAGTCCAAAAGCCAGTCCATACCGAGGATTATATCAAACTCAATCATAGGTATGACGATGATATCAGCAGATAAAGAACATTTCTGTGCTCTAATGGGGACTGATTCGCAAAACTTTGTTGCAATGATACTTCCCTTAGGAGTTTTTACTGACAACTCCCTTATTAAATCAAATTGGAAATATCTAATTTTCTTAGCAAACTAGGAAGATATGAAACAATACGATGATCCAAAATCAAATAATTCATTTGCTAAACTTGAGGAAAACATTAAATTACCTTCCACCACATCTTTCGGAGCTTCTACCTCAGCAGTAGTGATAGCATAAGCTTGGCCTTGATCCCTTGGCCTTTTCTGAGATAAGTTCTCCTGACGCATAGGACATTCATTTTCATAATTCCCCATCTCCCTGCAATTGTAGCACTGAACGTTGGTGGCTTCCTTATTCCCCTTGGAATCACGAGCTTGGTGGCCTTTTTAACCACACTTGTAACAGACTCTCATTCCCTTCAAGAAAGTACCAGGGTGTTTCTTCCAACATTTACCACAAGATGGATATTCAACCATTCCCTTCTTCCCCTTATTTCCATTCCCATATTGATCAGCATTCCTCTTCTTCTCTTTCTTTTCTTTAAAGTCATAAGACATAGATAATTCCTTTTTGGTCTTGATATCACATGAGACAATGTCTTCGTACAAAGAAAAGGATTGTGAGACTAATGCTCGATGGAGAAATGGTTTAAACCCATCAAAGAAATGATCAATCTTACTTCTTGGGTTACGTATATAATCTCTAGCATACCTTGCTAACCTTGTAAAGTTATCCTCATACTTTGCGACATTCTCATCCTCATTTTTTCTTAGACTCAGAAATTGCCTTTCCATATCAGCTCGATGGTCGCGAGGAAACTATTTTTATAAAAAGAGTTCTTTGAACTCCATCCATTCCATATTTGATACTTCATCATCTTCCTTCGTGTTTTGAATCAATGACCACCATTGATCAGCATCTCCAGTGAGGTGGTAAACTACCATGATAACTTTTTCCCTTTCACTACTCCCCAAAGACTGAAATATTTTCTCTAGAGAATTTATCCATTGCTCAGCTACTAAGGGATTTGTACTCCCATTGAACGTTGGTGGTTGTTGCATCATGAATCGATCTAACATTGATCCTCCATGCTGCAGATCAGGGTGCTCTATACGGGTAAGGTTATTATTCATAACCTGAGTGAGTTGTCCTCGTATGGTGATTAGCTGATCGACACCAGTTGTATGACCAGCTCCACTATAACTATCCTGAGCAGGAGGGAAATCCCTACATGGAGTGCGTTCATTGATACAGTTCCCATTTCTTCCACTAGGCGCCATTTCTAAGCAATGGCATAAACTTGATCAGTTTATAAATCAAAATACATAATTCCATACTTATAAAACACTTAACATAAATTTAACTATTTATGGATATAATCCATAATCATAAAAATGTTTTCTTTGAAGAAGTATATACTCATAAACCCTTCATAATGATTTGTAAAGAAAATGAGAGTTATCCTAAGCATATCCCCCGGGAGTGTCGTAACCAAGAGTGCAGCAAGGCCCGTTTTCGTGCACCAGTTCCCGTTCGAGTCTATCTCAAAGCGGTGTTTTCGGGTTTTAACCCTAGGTACATCTGTGCCAGATCCGCCTCAACCTGCTCGTATCCAGACAGGGATGTATTGCTCGGAAAACTCACAAAATCTCTACAATACCAATATTCTAGGAAGTTCTTCTATACTAATCCTCAAAGTTCATCTTAGGTCCACATGATCTAATCAGAGTTTATCTAAATCTAGCTTCCAAGGTTTGTACTAAACTTCCTTTGATACCAACTGTAACGCCTCGACCCCAGTTACCTAGAGTCGGTGCATTATTACATAACATTGGCATGATCACAAGAAAGATCAAATCTCGAAAGACCGATTGGTTTAGTAGCCTTGGAAACACTCGATATAATCATAAAGTTTTACATTACATCATAAAGTGAAAAAATACTACAACAACATAATGTCTCCATAGTCCACACTATTATCCCCTCATAATATCCCTATAGGTCATTCATAACTTACTTCTTCACATCCTGGGAAAAATAAAACATAGAAAAGGGGTGAGCTCAAATGCCCAGTAAGGATAACAATATAGCGGAAACATTGAAAAATAAGCATAACATTTAAGTAAATGCATTTCTAAAACAAAAGCCTTATAAACTTGAACTTCAACATAGTATGGAAAAAGTAAAATGAAATAATTCCATTTACATATTCACATGGATATTCTACTAATCGAATAATCACATGCAGTATCAATAACCACTTTCATAATGATGGAATGCATAATGCCAGACTATCATAACCACATAGCCAAGGCCTCATGCCAAGACTACAAATAAGATTTTTTCAAAGCCTTGTTCCAAGACACTAGTTTGTCTCATGAGACCTACCAATGCATCGAGAAGCTATAGCGGGCTCCACCCATCACATATTAAGTCCAATGCATTCCCATATGAAAAGGTTTAAACATAACATAAACATTTGTATTAAAAATAGCACACGAAATATCAATACATTAATCATAAACTATGAATGGTATAAAAATAGCACATCCACAGTCAAACATATCACAAAACCTTCAATACAATATAGAAGTTTTGTATCATAATAAATCAACTTCAAATAAGCGTAAAATCTATCAAAGGATGTTGACATAAATGAAATCAAAACTCTTTTTAGAAAAATATCTCTTTCTATTTTTGAAATCATTTAATAAAACATTTTCTTTGAAAATATTCTTATAATATTGCAATGGAAGCTTTGACAATTTTATAACAGCGGAAAATTACTGCACCCGCCGTATAAGTTAAAAAAACATTCTTACCTTAATTCTGTCGAAAAGGTTAAAAGCACCTTGTTTGGAAAATGACGGAAAGATTCCTTTACAAAACTCTTATAAAAGTTCAACAAGGGTATAAATGACTTTAAACCGTATTCTTTTAAATATTAAGAATGTTTTGAAATGCATTTTTAAGAAACATGGATGTGGATGATAAAGAGATCCCAATAGATTATTACGTATAAAAAACCTCGGATAATGAAGAGATTGTGAAATAACCCTTACCTTTGTACTTTCTTTGGCTGGGGTAGGTTAACCTCCGATATAATAGTGAAATAATTGTTATTAAATTATACAAGAATAATATACATTCATATGATATCATATATGATCTTTTAACATTGCTTTGTTAATAATATCTTAGTATTATCGTTGTTTCGGGTGTTAACTTACTTGTTTTCTTTTTTATGTTTTGTTACGTAAGCCATGTTTGTAATGGATAGGTTGTATATTAATCATATATAGAATGATATCAAGTCCTTAGATACTATTATTAACCATCAAATGATACTTATACTTGAATGGATACGATGGAGAATGAATCTCATCGCATTCGTGGAGACGGTAGTCCGTACGTACGCACGAGTGACAGTATCATTCTTTTGATATTAAAATAATATATAAATGGATGTTATATCATATATAAAGAATCATTAACATGTTATATTTATTATTTACATGAGTTACACATCATTATTATACCCATCCAAATAATAATATATTGAATAACAATTACACCACGGCATGGAGACGGTAAGCCATACGTACGCACGTATGGTGACATGTTATTCAAAGGGTGGATAGAATACTGATTATGGTTGTACCATATTTATAATAACATCACAGTATATATATGATACTGGAGTTATTATTTTACAATGGTAACAACAAAGGAAGAGGAAGTGGAAGAAGAAATGAACTTGGAAAAGGGTGGTGAAATCATTACCTCTTCTCCGGGTTCTTCCTTTTGATTTGATGAAAAGGGCTTCTTAGGATGGCTTTATGATCAAACTAAGGACTCTAGGTTGTAGTGAGGGAAGTTGGGAGAGCATTTGTGCAGAGTTTGTCCGAACAAAAAGGCTTTGAAGGTGTGAAGAAATGAGAAGGAGGAGTTCCCTTTTATAAGAGGGGTGAGGGGCACCTTTGGAAAAGCTAGAAATATTAATTTATAATAAATTCTTATTCGGTTTATAATGGCTCCAAAGTTTATTATTTAAATGTTAATGTGGGTATGGGTCGAAAAACACTCAACCAATAGAATTTAGATAGGTTTGGGTACTTATATTAACCTTATTTTAAGTATTAACTCTTAGTTAATTAGTTTCACTTTTACAATTTCTCTTTGTATTTTTATATAATATGGTTAATAAACTTACTATATACATCAAAGCGACCCACAAGTGGTCCATTAATGATACAAATATCATTATATAAGTCTCTTGTACGAAACTAATATTTTTAGGAATTTAATATCAATTAATAATATAATATTTGTTTTAAAAACTCTTTTATGTCAATTTTGACACTATTCAATAGTTGATTTTTGTGAAACTCTTAATGGAATGATTACTTCGAAACAATTTAATTAAATCATTACTAACATGTCATATTAACTTATAAAATTAGTTTAATTCATAAAAAGTCTCAAATTATATTTATTTGTGTATTTATAATATCAATTATTTTAATTTTTCAGTATTATGATAATTATTGCATCATCATTGTGTCATAAATAAATTAAATTATTTAATGTCTAAAAATTATAAATAAAATATCATTATGTATTAAATCTTTTTAGATTTCTAATGAATATTTATAGTCGTAAATACAACATATATAACCCTATGTAAAAATTGGTTTGCTAAAAGATATATGCTTGTGTCATTTTTGTATTCATTTTAACTTAATTAAAATAAAGTGTCTCTATCACCTACAAGTGGCTCCATGGGGTCCCAAAATCGACCCAAAGATACCTATGGTCGAACATGTATCAACAAATAAGGTTAGGACATGTTTTAGGGTAATTTAGTATTATTATAATATTTTTTTAACCCCTATTTACCAGATTTACCCTTAACCATGGTAAATAAAATATTTACCGCAGTAATTATTCAAAAAGTCTAAAAATAAATGTTACCTATTTACACAATTTGAAAATCATGATTTCAAATATGGAATCCTTTTTTCCAAATTCAAAACACAAAAGTGGCAGAAATTAATTTAAAATTAATTCCCGTTGTTAAAACAAAAAGCGTGTTTTTAAGAGATAATAATTATCAAAAGATTGACACTTGTTTATGTCCGGTTTAACTGTAAAAGTATGTCCAATGACCAAAATTGTATTAAATGGTAAAAATATATTCTAAATATACTTTAAAACCACTCAAATTCATAATTTATCACTATTAATTATTTTGATTAAAAAAGTTGTTTTTAATTAAAATTTAGTAATTTTCACTATTCATCAAAATATTAAAGTTATCCGAAAAGTGCCAAAATTTCACCTTAGGCTAAATTAGATATTCAGAATCCAAAAATGAAGTCCATTTTGAAATATAAAATATATATAAAATCAAAAAGTAGGTATTATTATTCATAACAGCTAGTTTGATTGGTTATGGTGTGTTAGAACTCGGTGTTCGTACAACACATGCTATCACATTATTCAAAGAGAAGCATACCGTAGAAGCTTGGGGTGTTACATGATGAGCCTGGTGATGTTTCTTCTTACCTGATTGAAATGTATTTGTGTCTTCACGCTCCTACAGACAGGCAGTACTATTAAGGCCATGTGGCATTGATGGGAGTATTTCCTGTAGCTTATAGGATAGGTTTCTCTGGTTAAAACCCATATCCTTAAACACATTTATTGTCAGAATTCTGAAAATATCCCCTTTTAATGTAATTTTTTTCAGGGGCCTATAGGGTCTCGGGAAACGGATTTATCCTCGATTTATTCTTTAGGAGGAATCATAGCTTAGGAGCGCACCCCATCATTGGTACTGGGTACTACTGAAGGATCTCCCAAAGCCCAAGATCATATTGTGGTGGTGATTACATACCCTTCTAGGGTGTTGCCTCATCTGGCTACTCTTGGTGGTCTCATTTAGGAGCTACCTCCATAATAGTCTGAGAAATTAAAGCAAGCCTCCCAACTATGAAAGTGTATTCGAAGGGGGGTCTTAAGTTAGTGTCTGCTAACCTGTAGATTGAACCAAGTGTACTTACCTTGTTGAATAACTGGTACGTATATGTGCTTTGACACAGGTTATATTTGTAACTTGATGATGACTTCTCATACATCTATAGATCCTATACCATTTAGGGTAAAGGAAGGGTCCCCATCTTTCGCGGTTGATCAGAACAGGGAAGCATGGACATTTAAAGATATTGGGATGTTGTTGACCCATATGGTGTTCCTTCTACCACTCAAACAATCATTTCCCCAAAAAATGGAAGCACGTCATGAATTTGGATGCTCACTTGATTGTGTCGAGTCGACTCTCATTGGGAGAGACAAGGTAGTCAGTCTGGAGGGGACTGATTCTACCGACGAGCACCAGTTTTTGCTGTATCTTAGATGAAATTTGAATATCATTGAGACAATAAATCTTGACCAAGTGGATTTTTTATCCAATGTGGGAATTGATTCAGAAGATGATACTCTTCCTACTCATGGTGGCTCTGGGGAATTCAATGTTGTGTAGGCTAATGTTTTGTCCCCTGAAAATCTGAAGTGGGCTATCATTCCATTTTTTTATAGTTCTTAGAGGGGTTATGTTTTCTACCCTCAGTATTCTGAGACCAATATCCTTACCTAGAATGACTTTACCCAAAAGTCTTATTTTAGCCAGAGACCTTTTAAGGGCCATCTTGAGGACATCTATTTTGGCTGATCATGGCCCTCAGTCTTCAGTACTCTGGTATATCCATGGAGTATGGCTGATGATTGAAAATGTAGAGATACCTTTCTCAGACAAAGATACTACTGTGGGAGTGGGAGTTATATTTTTTACCTCCTCAACCTCAAGATTACAACCATGGTCCTTGGCAATAGCGGCATGCACCCTAACTTATTCCTCTATTATAATTACCAGATATGAGGTTGTCATAGGGTCGGGCCTTGCTGTAGTTTCTGAATCATGTCCCTATCTAGTAATGTTCATTCCTGAATACATGTCATCATCATTTTGTGATCCCGAGGGAAATTGAGAAGGCCTAGTATATTTTTACCCACATGGAAAAAGTCATGGATAAATATCAGGAGATTAATCTCCCAGAGTACATTGGCTGAGATGCCAGTGAAATTTGACATGTTAAACATTCAGTTTGTGGTTTTGGGATTTGGGGGGTTTAACTATAATAGAATTTATGACATATTAAGGTAGGTGGTTTCTATGAAAGAGGCAACCAGTATGATCTAATCCCAACTTTTTGAGGTGGAGTCAGTGACATAACTTGTTGTTACACAAAAAATATTTATTAATGAAGATTCCACCCATGCTGGAATGGTTTCAAGGTTACAAGTCAAAATTATAATGAAATATTTCGTAATGGAACAACATGAACAGGAAGTATAGAAACAATTCCAAAAACTGGAGCGGCTCAAGCAAGGTCAAGCCTATGCTGCAGCCAATGATGAGGATGGGTGTTGACTAGTGGAATAGTGGGAGAGAATTGATCTATATGCACTATGGGAAGATTATGCACTACGAGTGAGTGCAGAAGTGAGGAAGCTAATTTTCTAAAGATTTTCCAAGCGGTTGAAGAGATCCACCAATCATTGGTGCAACTTTGTGACTCTATCGAGCGTATCTTGTAAAGACCTTTTCTTTCTTTTAAGGAAAGGCTCTAGGATTTCGATCAGAACCATATATATCATATGTAATATGATGGAACCAGATTACCTTTGGATCCTTTTCTTCCTTTTTCTAATAGGTCAATTGATCATAATCAATCATAAACATAATTTCAATCAGGTATTAATTTTAAACCATGAATTGAAACCAGTAAACTGAAATAATTGAGTCTAGCTCTAATTTTTTCTTGAGCCACAGGACTCAAGGAGTAGAGTTTGACTATTGTTGTGGTTTTATGGAAACCCCAAGAACTTTTGTGTATCCTTTTTTTATAAATTAAACTAAATTTTTCCTACAACTTCTTGGTATAGGCTAAGTGGGAATAACATGGATTTTTATTAGGCCTCCTTTTTTAGGTTTTTGACCTAACAATCTTTACACATTTTCTGATGGATCAATGTTTTTTTATTTTTTTAATGAGTCTGTACTTGACTTTTTCGCAGAGGTGCCTTTTGAAAAAAATTTATCAGGAAAGTATGGCATCTCTTTCACGGAAAGTTCATAGTTCAACTAATCAGATTTATTAACGATGTTTTTGGTTGAACAGATTTGATTTGAACTTAATGGGGTTGGGACATTACTTGGGGTCATTAGCTGAGAATTTTATAATATTCTTCAGTCATTGATGAGGGATTTTTCTTGTCCCTAAACTTGTGAGTTCGCGACATGCATGAGGCTTGGAATCCTCTTTAGGAATACAATGACAGGATATGACTATCCTAGGGAAACTTTTACGTTCATTTATGGCCATTTTGTGGGTGATATATGTAGATCCACCGGGGCATAATGTGAATAGATAATAAAAGGTTTCTGTGAGACACTAGCATTCCATTTCTGATGGCCTAGTGGGATTTGAAGCATCCTGAGTTTATTTTGATGCTTGGGGCTATAGTGGGTGACTTACCTATCTAATGGTGGCTGAAACTCGAGGGAAATTCCTATTATAATTGAGTTTGAAACTATTCACGCACAGTTCTTACTTGTGTGTTGGAGAGTTGATGAATGGTAAGTTCAGTTAAGAGTCTTTTTTATGTCAGGGGAACTTGGAAAGGAGGAACACCAGCCATCATCCATGAGGTTTACAAATATTGGGGTATGACTGGACATGAATTTTATTTGAGTGTATGTAATATGGATAAGAGTCTCATGGGGACGAATTTTGTTTTGATTAACAGCCATTTATTGGGAAATATATGAAGAGCCACTGGAACAAGATCTGCATGGTCAATCAAAGGTGTCGGCGGGACATCGACCTTCTATCTCCGATGAACATTGAGGATTATGGAGATTGGTCAATTTTTGAATATGGTATGTGACATTTGACTAGGTGTGCTCCTGATTAAAAAAGGAAGCATTTTAATTGAGCTTCTTTAAGAAAACCTAGAAACAAGTGGGGGAAATCTTATTTTGCATGTAGATCAACTTCATGCATACGAATGAGATATCATTAGAAACCTCAAAAGAGACCAGACATGAACCGGTCTCATATGTTCTGATATATACCGGATGTGTGTAAGGAGGAAAATGTAATCCATGACTTTGAGGTCCCTTGAATCAAGAGGAATGGAATGATTTTTGGAAGCCATTGTGCGTACTAAGATAGGAGTGGACTCTCCTAGGGACGAACTTGCTTTTGATTAATGGCCATATTTGTGGGAAATATATGAAGAGCCACTGAAACATGATATACATAGTCAAACAAAGGTGTTCGTAGGACACTGGACTTCCATATCAGATGGTCATGAAGGATTATGGGGATTCAAGATTACTCAGAGCATGTATTATGGGGTATGGTAGGAGTGTATCTTGACATATTGGGGACATTTGGGCTGCGATTTACTCATGGAATCGGGTTTCCCTTACATATATATGACTCGTACGCAATGTAAGGTATTTATTCCATCTTTGGGATACCTGGTCATTTAACATCACATGGCCAGGACGTGGGGGTCCCCTTGAGGGAGGGAACCGTGACATTCCCATTAGGTTTGTGCTGCTAGGACCAAATTCTTGGGATATTTTTCCATAATGTCATGGTGTATCTCTCACTGAAATCACTAAGATCACATGAGCTATGGTCGGTGTGAAAAAAATGGATTTCATGGATTATGTGTCATTGCATAGGAATAGAAAAGGTAAAATTAAATGGTACATTTGGGATTAAAACATTGTTATGCAGATTAATGTCATACAAAAAGGACGATTTAGGCCATGTATTTTAACATCGTGTAGTGAGGATGAGGTTCTATACAGTTTAGAGTCATACAGTGAGGCTGATTATACTGTCATCAAAATCTTCAGTAGTTTTAGGTTATTCACAATCAGGATGTTCCGACATTTCTTAGACGTGAGGTATGATAGAAGGAGAAAATCATAGTCCCAATGAAAACATGAATTAGGATGGATGACATGGGTCTTGGAAAACATTTGGAATACTGATATAGGAGAGGAATCTTATGGGGAATAATTTTCCATTGATTTATGGGAATTTTTGTGGACAACATATGTAGGGACATTGGGGCATAATGTACATAGTCAAGCAACAGTGCCTGCAAGACACTATCCTCCATCTCAGATGGACATGATTAATTATGGGGATCTATGTTTTCCCAATGTATGGAGTGTGATAAATGGGAAAGATGGGCATTTGAATTTGAGAATACCCGGACCATGATTAACCGTGAACTACATGGAGCTTCCACATAGGTCTAACCCTTATGTACTAGGGGAAGATGGATCTAGTGACTTCTCATGACTGAGAGGAATGTGAGGAATCTCATAATATTGAAGACTGAGCCCCACATAATTCTTCATTAATATTTCAATTTATTATTTTTCGATAGGAACATTCATGGACTCCCCATACAAGTCTGACCTACATATGGGGGAAATGATAATTTTTGCTGGAGGCTGGTCCGGGATCGAAGATCGAGGCGTCACTACGTATCCTACGAGGGTAGGAATCGAGCCACACATAATTATGAAAGCTCCTAGTACTGATTTGGATCATTCCATTTGTGTGGACATGTGAGGGCATTTTGGTTTCACTGGATATGAGTTCCTAGCCTACCATATTCTCCTACAATTTATTTTCGTAAGAGAATCCAAACCACCGATCTGAAGATCGTGTGAGTTATACTCGTTGTGGGAAACATGGTGTGGTCAGAGAGTCTCCTTATCAAGTGCAGATAGGTAGAGATTATGATGGGAAAATTTTTGTTTTCATTCCTGGTGGGTCTGGGCCAAGATCGAGGTTCGAGGTGTCTCTACATATCTTGCGAGGGAATGAATCGATCCATATGTAGTTCTGTATGTACCCTATACCGATTTGGCTTGGTCCAAAAAGGTAGGGGCATATTTGTTCTATCCATCACGGTTTCCAGGTCTTCCATGTTACTCTATAGTTGGATTTCGTAAGAGAATCCCGACCATTAATCCTATGCTCAGGGAGTTATACTCCATGTGAGAAACAATGGGTGATAAGGGTTTCCCTTACAAATAAGGAAGATAGGGAGCGTGATTCAGGAATTTTTTTATGTGGCCTGGTCCAAGATCGAGGTTTGGGGCATTGCTATGTATCCTACGAGGGAAGGAATCAAGCCGCACGTAGTTCTGTGTGATATCATGCAGTTTATTGTCTTGCAATTTGGACATTTTGTGTCATGTAGTTTAACATCATATGGAGAGGGAATGAGTCACAATTTAATACCATGATTCATGTGAAATTTCAATACAATTTATCGTCATATGGAAAGGAAAACCACTCATAGTTTTAAAGTCTTAGAGTTTAGACCATGGCTAAGAGGTGATATAACTCATAGTTTAGGGTCATTGAGTCCGGGACATGGTATGGAGGCATATTATAACTCAAAGTTTAAGGTCTTAGAGTTTTTATATTAACATGGGGGAATTTATATGCATTATAACTCACAGTTTCAGGTTTTAGAGTTTGGACCATGTCTTGGGTGGAATTTTATAATTCATAGTGTATGGTCTTAGAGTTTGGACCATAACATTGGTGGAGTTTTTATATTTATTATCACTCATAGTTTAATGTCTGAGTGTGTAAACCATAATATTGGTGGAATTTTTAGATTTATTATCATTATAAGATTATGTTATGACAGTTTGGACAATGAAAGAGGGTGCATTTTAAACTCATTGTTTAAGTTCAATGAATTTGGACCATGATATGGGATAATTTTTAACTCATAGTTTATGTTCTCAGATTTTGGACCAAAACATTGGGAGGGAATATTAACTCATAATTTAAGGTATTAGAGTTTTGAACATTGGATTATTTAATGGTTCAATGTCATGTTTCAAGGAAAAATACTGTTCAATTTAATTTCATGTGGTCATGGAAACAATTCATAGTATATGGTCATATAGTATAGACCATGTACATTTTTGGGATATGTTTACAACTTATACTTTAGGGTCATAGAGTTTGGACCATAACATTTGTGTTACGCAGTGTATTTCACCAATAACATTGCATTTGTAGGAGTCGTGATGAGCTATTCATCAATTGATATTAGGGTGCATGCTCTATTGGAATAGACCCTATATATGACGTATGGTCATTCCCACTTTGGTTCAAGCATTGGGAGATTCTTCTCAAGTTTCATCGGGGTTATAAGGACTATCACCATTTCTACTTCAACGAATGATCAAAGGAGAAACTTTTTATTGAAGGCTCATGAAATCAAATTTTGGTACACTTCCAAATGGTGCAGAGTGTGCAGCCTTTTCTCATCTATCATCTCCAAATCATCAAACCATATTTTAGATTTCTTGTTCATGTACAATTGATCGCAAATGGCCACATAAAGTGATCGCAATTGGATTTCAATAGGTAACATCGCCTCTACCCCGTATAATAGTGAGTGTGGTGTTTTCTAAGTGGCAGTGCGGGTTGTTTTCCGGTATGCCCACAAAGCATGAAAGATCTTATTTGGAAAAAAAAAATTTATCCTTATCGACCATATTTTGAAGAATTTTTGACAGAGACTTCTTGAAAGCCTCTAACTACCTATTGGCCACTACATGGTAGCGGTATGACCAGTTGGATTTGATTCTATACTATTGGTATAGCTTCTCCAACTCAGTAGAGCATAAGTTGGTGTCGTTGTCCATCAAGATTGTCTATGGGACACAAAACCTAGTAATGATGTTGTCATTCACACAGATGATGGTGTTTTTCCCCAACTTCATTGAGGGGTATTGCTTCAGCCCATTTAGAAAACAATTCGGTCACTGTGTGTATGATCTTGAATTTTCTGGTTGTATCTAGAGGATATGGTCCCACAACATCCATCCCCCAAGCGAGGAATGGACAAGAGTACATAGCTATGTAAAGTAACTCCGGGGGTCGGTATATGAAATTAGAATAATCTTGGCAGGAATGGCACTTCTTTGTGAATATGGAACAATAATGCCTCATGGTGGGCCAGTAATACCCAATCCTTTGAATTTGGTGAGAGAGCTTGGTCATTGACAGGTGCGCTTCACAGGCTCCAGCATGCACTTCTTTCATGACTGCAACAATTTCTTCTCCATCAATGCACCTGAGAAGGACTTTGTCAAGGCCTCATTATAGAGAACCTTTTATTGGATTACCCCATTATATAGGGAAAATATGACTTCCCATCATTGAACCTAATCCCTTCCTACCCTATCTGGTGGGTGTTCCCCATTCTGATGGTAACTTTTAATGGGTGTCATCCAACTAGGGTTATGACCATATGGTTCTGATACGGGGCTAAATCCATTTATTTCCACCATATTACTCTGGATTAATGGAAGGACCATCCAGTGCTAAGCAATGCTAATGACGGTTTCATCCTGGTTTGGATTAGCCAAGGCTATGGATGCATTTTCCAAAGCATCTGCTTCAGCATTCTGGGACCGGGGGAATAAGTCAACGTTGGTTCTGATGGGAATTTTACCATCAATGCTAAAATGTCGTTCATCAAGGGGAATAATACCACTTTCTTAATGGTATAGTAACCATTGACCTATTTGATGAATAGCTTTGAATCACCCTTTATTTTTAGGTGTTTGGCTTGCTCCTGGAGTGCCAATTTTAGGCCTACAATGAGGGCCTGATATTCTGCTTCATTATTTGTACAACCTTCCAAAAGTAGGAAATAGTAAGGAAAGACGGCCTTTTCAGGTGACATGGGTATAACTCCCAGCCCTATTTTTTTGAGCATGGGAGCCTCCATCCTTTTCCTAATTAGGCTTCAAGAAGCAGCATCGAAGTACATTTCCCACGTCTTGGGGTCCTCCCGAACGGAAAACACTTCTTCATATGAAAGTTATTCATCCAACGATACTATTTCTTATGAGGGGTGCTAGTCTAGAAAGTATGATAATGTTTGGAATTTGATTGATTTTTAGGGCACATATCATATGTCAAACTATTATAGGATGACTGCCCATCAAGATAAGAAACCATTTTGAATGGGACAATTGAGGATATATTTGATCGGGTTGCAATGTGAGACCTGTTGTTCTTCATGGTGCCTCAGGTAATTCTTTGGTTTCTGAACTATGAAGAATAGGGTTAGGCAGTTCTTTTTGATTTTTGAATATCATGCTTCAGCATCAATCATTGTCCGACTGAGGTAGTAGAGGTTGTTCTCACTGTCGGTATCATTCTATTTCATGAGGAAGGTGCCTAATGACCTTTCCAGGGAAGTTGAGTATAAAATGTGTGGTCTCCCCTTAACCGGTGGCATGAGAACCGGCGGTCTTAGGAGGTATCTTCTATTATTTTCAAATGCCTCATGGGAATGACTATCCCATTCATATGTAACTCATTTCTTCATGAGCTTGTTGAAAGGTAAACATTTACCGGCTAAGTTGGCCATGAATCCCCAGATGTAGGTGAGGTTTCCTTGGAGACCTCTCAAATTGGTGAGATTGTGATGTGGGGACATGCCAAGGATGACCTTTTTCCTCTCAGGGTTGACATCGATGTCATGATTGTTTACGTAGAAGCTGAGGAATTTTCCAGAGGTAACCCCAAATAAATATTTAAGGGGATTCATCATTAAATTTTTTTCCCCAATTTGTTGAATATAGTTTCATGATTGTCCAAGTGGTTTGAGTACTATCATGATTTAACCACTATATCATTAACATAACACTCTATGAATTTTAACGAGAAGGTCTTAATGATGTGATGCATGGTGCACTGATATGAGGTGCGACAATTATTTAGACCAAAGGGCATCACTTTATAGAAAACCACCCCCCGAGGGACCCTATAAGAAATAGCTTCTTCATCTTCTCCGGCCATTCTAGTATGGTTTTATTCGAAATATTCGTCCATTAGAGAGAGGGCTTCATATCCAGTTGTCGCATTGATCAAAAATTCTGTGATCGGGACCTAAAATTCACCTTTTGGGAAATGTTGATTAAGTTTTGTGAAGTCAATTTAGATTATAATCTTTATTTTATTATTTTTTACAAGGACTATGTTTTCCAGCTAGGTCGAATATTGGACCTACCGTATGAATTCTGCTTTGATCAGCATATTGACTTCAGCCTTTATTATGGTAGGAAGAGTTAGGTGGGTCCTTCTGGTGGCCTGCTTATAGCCCCGATGATCTTCTGGTAATCCTATATGATTATTAGAAACCTTAGGATAAAGGCCTAGAATTTTGATGAATTTCTAGGAAAACACATCTTGATTTTTCTTTAGGATGGAGGTGTATGCCTCATGTTCCTTGACAGGTATAGCTACACTGATCAAAGTGGGTCGCGGGTCATTTTCGGTGCCCAGATTTATCTCTATATATGCATAGATTGTGGTGGTGACAACTTCTTTGAATTTAGGAGAGGCATCTTTGAGGAATTCGTCCCATTATTCTTCTTCTTCATTATCTTCATCAAATTCCCCTTCTGATGGAGAAAGTATTTTTGAGACAAACTCTCCAGTGTTGTGTGGGAATCGTCTTTTTCTTTATTGTGTGAGGCAAGGGAAGTTTGAGGTCCTAAGGATAGGCTATGAGTATCATTGACAGATATCATCATAAAATCATGGGAGTCGTCCCGCTCTTCCGCTTCATTGGACTTGGTGGTTGTGTCGGAGATCATGCAGATGATTGAATCTACATCTTGGCTTTCACTTATGCATTCAACATGGTTGATGGGTAATACATACTCTTCCCCAAGCTACTGAAAGGGGTTGGGGGAGCCGTTTCGAATCGATTTGGGGAGATCATCCAATCAATTTGGTTGGCCAAAAGATGTTTTTCTTCTGATTCATAAAACCCCACTTCAATATAATGTGATTCATAAGACTCAAATGGAGTTTATCATCATGAAACATCCCATTTTTTCATTTGTTAAATATTGGATGCACTGATGGTATGAGGATGTAATTTCATCCTGGTGATGCAGCCAAGGTCTCCCTAACAGGCCTTGTAGTTCGTACATTTCCACACCCCCAGGAACTCAAAATTTTATATGTTATCTTCAAGCCATGTTTTAAGATTGATTTTGGATCAATTTTGTCATATCCTAGAAGAGTTGTAGTTCACGGTGTCAATATTTCTTCATCATACCCTAGTCGATGAAGCATTTTCAGTAGGTGGTGGTTTACTCCAGAGCAATTGTCGATGAAGATCCTTCGAACATCATCCCATTTAGCTTGTCGGTCACATATAAGGGTTTGATGTGCCGTTGCATGATGGAATCTTCATCCCTATCTGTGATGGAGATGATGTTGTGACATTCATCAGGACTCGTCTATGTTCGATAGACTCCGGTTACTGCTAAATCAGCCTTGAACTATTGGGGACTTAGTAAGGATTCGATTAGTTCCTTCCTAAGATCTTTAGATAGACTTAACACATCCAAGATTCCCAGCTTCACTAGTACTAAAGCCAACGACTTTATAATATCGATCTTCTTCTCTAATGGTTAGTGCTTCCCAAATAGAGGTTTCTATTTCATAGACACATTTGGGGTTTGAGCTGTGGACATAGATGGTTAAGCCTCTATAACAGGTTCCAGAAGTTCTTTATTCATTTTTACATTTGGCTAAACTGGTCCGCCTGTATACCTTGGGATCTTCAGTTCTTATTCTTCCCCTGATGGATAATATAAGATAATTGTGCATGTATTTTTTCCGATTGGGTAAAAGGAACATTTCTATTCATGTTGTATCTATCGAAGGGTCCTTTTGTGAGTGTCTACGATGGTAAGGGTTTTACTTATGGTGAGTCCAGGAATTTGACTCCTACCACAATCATGCCTTCCAGGAAACATCCGGCCTCTACGGCCTCATTCCCCAAATCTCGAGTTGGGTGTGGAGAATTTGGGTTTGTGGGCATAGTCTTCATCAGAGAAGGGGACCATCAAGTGAATGACATTAATAGAACATAAGATCGGTTCCTAGTCAGACACTGTTTCTATCTTACTATCTCCTTTTGATGGTACAATTTGGTAGGGCGGTGCTTGTTGTGCTAGGTTTGTTGGCATGAAGTCCGAAAGTGTCAACACTGACTTTGTCTTTGGTTTTATCTCATCTTCTTGCTCTAGCTTTATGCCCTTATAGCCTTTGGAGGAATGTGGGTCCCACGAGGATAACTATGCTATATTAGGAGATTTTGGGGGCATAGTTGGTTGTTTCAAATGTGCTTAGAGGATTCCATGGACTCAGTTAACGATCTTCTGGGTCATCCAACTGTCAAACATTTTCTCTTTCTTACTGGAAACTGTTTGGCACTACTCTTCTTCTCTTGAGTATGAGGTGGATAAACACAACACTTGGGCTGGTGGAGGGCCCAACTTGACTTTCATGTAATCCACCATCTTTTGTAAGATATCCTTGAAAACGACGCATTATTGGATGGTGTGTCCTAGTATATGTGATATAGAAAATAATTTGGGTAGTCATCGGGACCTACTTCATCATAATGCATTGATTCTAGAAGATGGAGCCAATTCAAATTCATGGAGGCTGTGAAATAACTGTAGACATGGTCGTCTCGGAATGATTAAACATTAGTTATTTGTTCTTTGAAATGATATCTTCAACACCTCGTTGCTCTTCTTTCCAAGGTGGGGTGCTTTTTGGCATCCAGGGGGTCCCGAAGGGTTTGGTGGGGGTCTCATAACTAGATCTGGTGTCAGGGTGGCTTAAGCATGAAAAAAGCCGTGTCATATTTTTCCATTATTTTCCAAGGGGCTGATGGGCCACTTGGGACTTGAGGTTTGTTTGTTTCAAGGAATCCTCTATCCTATGAGTGTTGGCGGAGAAGTCTTTAAACCGACTGGTGTACTTCACCAGGTTGAACATCGTTATTAATTTATCCTGAATGTTATCGATGCACATGGCATCATCTCATCATGGGGGAGAAGCCAATTTATGGGGGAATATGTCAATCCTTTCCATTTGGAAATTTAATCTAATACTCTTTCATTATCTCACTATTTCAATTTCATGAGATCCATGATCGTTATCTTGGATAGCGACGAACTGAACTGGAAGAGAATCCTTCACTGGAGGTCCTCCCAACCAGTGATTGAATTAGCTGGTAGTCTAGTATACCATACGAAAGTCGATCCCTACAGGGTTCTTACAAAGCATAGGATTTTTACGTCTTCATAGTGCTCTGGATTTCCCCTCATGGGGTCACAGTAAGAGGCACAATGCATCAAATATTGTTTTGGGTCCTCCAAGCCATTGAATACTGGGCATACGAGGTTCCTGAATCTTGTTGGTGGCAAAATGTTTGTCACCCACTTGGGGTAGGGTTTGCTCTTTGTTTTTATCGGAGCGTGCAACCCCTTAATGGCTTCCAGTCGATCTGTTAGCTACTCGACGTTGTTTAATATTCCTTGATCCATGTCCTGACAGGCATGAGTTTGAGCTGCGGCGGTAGTGGCCAAGACTAGACGTGCATGCACTACTATAATTTGGGGTCGATAAAATCTAGGGTCATCATTTCTGGGTTTACCTATATATATCTTGGCTGATTTCCCAACAGAGAGAAGTTTTGATGTCCTTCCACGGGTGGGATGAACGAACCTAGTAACCTGGATTCGTTCACCAGGATGATTGTCTGTGGCATGAGAACCTCTTTTGGGAGCACCGACTATTGTTCCATAGGGAGAACACATCCGGTGAGACAGCTCCCTCGGTGTAGATCGTCATTAATTCACCTGGGATATTTCATTTATTCCTCTTACATGGATAATATTTCCTTTAGGGTGAGGGACACACTCTCATGGGTTGGAGAAGGTTGTTCATAGATGAATATGGATTTATTCTTCTCCTTCTCAGAGTTCTACGTAGGAGGTAATGTTGGATTGAATGAGGGGCACCAAGATTTATGATTCCCCTTTAGTTCTGGATATGCACACCATCAGGTTTTGTGGGGGATTCCAATGAGAGGGAACTATCTTCTTTCTCACCCCCCCCCCTATGTTATTTCCTATGATATCCATCTGGTTCACATTTACCACATTCACTGAGGCATACCGCTTTGGGGGTGGTGTACCCAGTGCCAAATGGTAGTAAGGATTCCTGCGCCATTTATTGGACCTTCTCCTTCCATTTTGAGGTATTATTCATGTTTCTTGGAAAAGATAAACCTGAAGGGAACCCTGGTCTTACCCCATAACATGACATTGTCTCAGAGGGTGTGAAACAAATGAAGGGGTGGAACGGCTAACTCCTCTGTCCATCATTCTTCCTAGATAGTGTAAGATAAATGTCCGATGTACGGGGATTTGAGGTAAAAATGCCCATAGACCTGTGGGATGGGGATGTTCTCATTCTTCATTCAATGGGATAAAAACTATATTTGTTGGTCTTACATGGGAATTTTTATATAAAAATTCTCCCAAGCCCTATGGGCTGGGTTTGTTCTTGTATCGCAGTGGTAGCCGCTGTTTTTTCCCCCCGTTCAATTTCACGTTCTCCCGTGCAGTTGTTTTCTGAGTATAGAATTGGGCCTGCATGGAGTCTATAATATTTTGAAGACATGGTAACTACCTACTTGTTGGTTTCCCTTAGGAAGGAAGCCTGCTAGATGTTCCCAGTTGCCTGAATCAAAGGCTTTTTTATGGATTAATCCCTTTGGACCTAATGATTTTGAGACTTACTCTGGGCCGGATATTTTTGGGTATCCCATATTTTCTGAGTAGGAAGTTAATTTGATTGCTTCCTCTAGGTGATGACATTAAAGGATGTCATTTCAAATGGGGCCTACTAGATGGGACGTGGGGTGAAGTGTTGAGCTCCATGGTCTCCCCATCCCCGAATGTGAACTCCAGCCAGGGTGTTTCCAATGATGTGACACAATTCTTGAATGCATAGATTCAAGCCATTTCAAGGTTTTTCATTCACCATTCTTATTGTGGTTTCCTTGTGGATGGGAGAGCTTCCTGGTCAATTAGAAGGTGAAGCTCCCCTGTCGGGCTGAAATGGTCCACATACCCTTCATAGGGTATGATTTTTTCTTTCATCTTTAAAAGAGTCTTCCATATGTTGAGGAAAATGTCATGCATGCATTCCCTAGAAAACTCTCTTGGTACATCAAAATGATAAGTGTTTGTGGGCCAATACATCATTGGGATATTATCTATAGATATTTGTCTTCTTACCGGAAACATGTCATGTTGTTGCTCTTCTGGAGGCTCCATTACTTAATATGCACAGCTTGACTACTTCTTAATAATTTTGTTCCAAGAAATCGGGCTGGTGGGAGCCTTATTGATTTAAAGATTTCGTGGGGGAGGCTCAGAAGATTAGAATTTCCCTGGGCCATCTTCTGGTTGAGAAAATATATCACTTTTTATAGACAGAGTTCCCGATGTGTCTGAATCCTTTCCGAGCACCTCAACATAAGATGGTATTCCCACATTGGTTCTGGAAAGGGGAGGACCTTCTTGACAGTATGAATTTTGAATGCGGGGAGGACCATCACAATTGGTATTGCAATGGTGAGGGCTAATATTTCAGCATTATTCCCAACCGCGGGAAATGTATTTGCGGCATACACCCTAGGGAGGAACTTCATGGTGGCTATGAAAAGGGGGGGACCTTCTTTCTTATTTATGTTACTGAGGGGAGGACCTCCATAGTAACTGTCATTGCAAGGAGGGTCTTCGTAATGACTATCATCATGGAGAGGACTACCATTATGACTTGATACTTGGCTACTGGGAGAATTTTTGTAGTGAACATCTTGGGGAGAGCATTCAGGATGTACAAAAAGGAGGGGAGGACCTTCAGAGTTACTGCCATTGTGGGGAGGTCCTTCACAAAGCCTTTCATCATGGTGAGGAATACCATCGTGACATGATGTCTGACTGTAGAGAGAAGCATATCTACAACGTATACACTGGGGAGGATCATCAGGGAAGATGACAGAAAGGGTAGGAACTTCTTTCTTTATAATCTTCAAGTCAAGGGGAGGTCTAACCTAACATGCATCTAGAGATAGGCTCTTATGATCGATCATTATTGACGCATTGCGTAAGCCCCCATCGGTTCTCTTTAGAAGAACTTCAGAGTTCATAGTAGCGATACTAATGGCAGGAACATCAAAACTACTATTGCCACATCCATAATTTGGTAATGGAATGATAGGGTCTTGATCCTTTGTTGATATATGTTAAGGGGCATCAAGAACCTCATCTTCCAGTAGAGCAGTATCATGTATGTGCACTTCGTTTTCTAGTTTCCTTTAAGCGCATATTAGTTTTGGGTGCTCTATTGCTACTAATCAGGGCCATCTTCTAGTATTGGCCACCATATACATGTCCCAGTATTATTGGGTCTCATGATGTCATTGGTATACACTGACATACTTCTTCAATTTTGGAAGGGATATATGCCTACCCTAGACTAGACACCTCGTCGGACCGGTGACTGCTAGTTGAAATGAGTATTTGTTTCTGATCTAGATGTCCGTATATCGCGGGATATTGTCGTCGACCCTCCTCAACTTGAGAAGGGATACATAAATGCTCCAGAGTGACTATATCTTTTTGCTAGTGAGTCATTCCGTTCTAGGAAACCAGGTCTTGGGGGAGATTTCTCCCCATTTCCACTGATCCAATGATATCTTGGCATGTTTGGAGGATGTGGTCTGGAGTTGACGTCTGATATTCAATCATTTTCAGGATGTGATGAGATACATCAATGGATGGAAAGAGTATGAAGTCCAATTCTAATATCAGAGAAAGTGTTTTTTCCTACTCCGGTCCTCCATGAGTTTTCAGTATATACTGGCAGTTCTTCTGTTCTAGGACAGAGGAACAATTATGTTGCTGGTTACCTCCTCCAGTTTCCACCATACTTGAATAGTGGTCTTCATATTCAAGAGTAGAGATTCTTATCCGCACTCTTTTCATTTTATTTATCTCACATGCTTTGTATACATCCGCAAGAATTTGACTTTGCTCGTATTTGGTTTCTACCCAATTTGGATGGAGGTAATGATATGCATCAATAGGTATTTGTGTTTTCATATAGTCTGTTTCTTACCTATTTAGATGGAAGGATTGAAATGCATCAGCAGGTGTTTGTGCCTGTGTGTAGCTGAGTACCGCCCTATTTGGATGGCGGCCCTATTGTGTCTTGTAAGAAATCTGCATCTGCTTATAGTTTTCCACTATGTCTGCACAACAGGACAAGCGGGCATTAGCTAGAATGTGAATGTGCTCGTATTGTGCCACCCTATTTCATTGGTGGCCTTGAGTGGAGAGGGAAGATCTGTATATCTTCCCATTCTATGCCGCCAAATTAGTATGATGGAGATGCTCCTCTAGAACCATGGTGATAGCATGTTCCCGATTATATATTCAACACCCTTGGTAGGAAACTCGAGGGGCCCGGGTCTCTTGGACTTTTGAAGGTGCCCCCGGTATAAGGTCCTCCTCGACGGGAGGAGGACTAGTCATCTGGGGTTAGCGGTGATGCTCTCTGATGGGGGCCCGTGGGTAGGACCCCAGTACATTGGAGATGAATTCTTCGGCATTGATATCATCTTCCTACATAATTCAAGGGATGTGCTCGTAATAACATTCTGAGGACAGACTCTCGAAATGGATTGACACGATCACCAAGGTCGCCATGTGTTGGGGTGTCAGCAGGGGCTGAAGAGGCTACTGGAGAACCTTTGCAGACATGACGGCCTCTCTTGCAGCCTCCATCATAGGGATAGTACTATTCCTATGGTACTATTTAATCAGTGTATTGGATACTCAGCGTTGAGGACTCTGGGTAGGTGACGGGTCTTGCTCTTCGTTGAGGCCCCATCAGCCTGTGGGATCACTGATTTGCATGTCTGCATGTGTCGTTGGGATGTCATTTGGATTGAAGGTCGCTCTTTGGTAACCTTAAATATACATATATGAAATCTAGACCACAAATCGTTGTCAATGTAGCATTCTTTTGAAAATATTCATATTTGGTGATTCAGCTTCGCCCCCTTCCAATTTTCATTTGTTGTGGGGGAAAATGGGCATGACTGGGGTGAGACTGCCACCTAGGTTAAAGATTCACATCAGGTTCAACATCTTTTTCCACCTCTGAGGTGGCTCATTTCACACATTCATATAAGAAAAAATTGTCCAATGTTCAATATCCTTTTTTCTTTTATCATTGTGGGTAGAACCGCCACCTTGGTTAACGATTCAGGTCTGATTCACCATTTTTGTTCCACCTTCGAGGTGGAGGGTTTCATTCATACTGGGTTGGAAAAAATTATTTGGAATGATGTATCATTTTGTCTTTTTTCATTGTGGGTACAAACGCCACCTTGGTTAAGGATTCACGTCAGGTACACTTTTTTTGTTCCACCTCCGAGGTGGCATGTTTCGCGGGTGGTGCAGAAATGGTTCGATGAGGATCGTCACCCATCCATTTTTCCATAGATAAGGGTTGTCATGGAATTTATAATTCCTTTGTTTAAACCCATTCAACATCATTATCCTTTAATGAAGGTTTAATTAAACCTGCATGAATTGTTGGTCCTAGCGGGCGATTACTTTGTGGTCAAGCACTCATGCAATCAGTCCTTATAATATATAACTTCCATGGATGGTCTCCAATGGGTTTATTCGTCAATCCAAGAATTCTCAATGACCTTGGTATCCCGGATTCATGGACCTGCATTCCAATGTCAAGTGATCTGGGGCTAACAATTTGGCCAGTGACACATAAGGACTCCATTGGTCGAGAGAATGGCAGGTCAGGCTCACAACACCCTTCGGAGGGAGAATTGATTCTTGTTCCAGGACTCTTTTATGGATTTATGTTATGTTCATATGTTCTTGAATCCTTGGTTCATTATGTAAGAGTGTTTCCATGGGATACCCTATCTTTCACGATCTTCATACGAATACATATATTTGCTTCTATGGAGGTGATGCTGACTCGAGCCATCTTATAAGGCGCTATGGAGTTTGTCGTCATCCAGGGGGACAGAAGGTGACATGATGATGGGATCATGCCCACATGGAGGGATTCATACATATACTCAGGAGGGTAATTATAAACCATGTATTTTAGATTGTGTGGGGTCATATGGATAGAATCTTCCCATTTTAGGGGACCTGGTTAGGGGGGACCTTTTGGATGGGGCACCATTTTGAGCTTGGGCCTTCTAGAAGGCGTCCTACATATCATGCTTTGATCAAGAATCAGATTGGTCATAGTTCTGATTCATATGGATGTTCTGACCCTAAAAAACCTCTAATCCCACATGATTTGTGTTTTGTGCGAGAAAAAAAGGATTTTAAATATTCAACAATTCACATGCCTCCTCCCCTATTGGTTGGGGAGGGAGTTCCCATGACGGAATAGTTCAGGGCGACCGTGGGAGAGGGAACAAAGAAATGAACCTTTCAATGTGAAATGGAATAGACAGTCATGCGGCCCTGCATCATAAGATTTGGGACTTACCTCTATGGGATGGCCCCAATACACATTCTCGTAAGGGGAGGAGTATCATCCTCGTCAAAGGGGGGAGGAAACAAAACCCCTCCGACTGATCACTATTCCTCATTCAATGGAAAATCAAGTGATCACCCATAGTCCATAGATCAGGGAGGTTCACATTGGTGTCAAAAGGTTGGAATCCAGGTTACCTTGGGAATGTAGCCTCATAGGTTTTCCAGAATCTGGCACCTTTGTGAGTAGAGACTTTGTGTCTCCGCATACCATGGGTATGTTGACTCAATGGGGCGCGTGGATGCACCCAATGGTCTGATCGAATGGGTCTGAGGGATTTGGAAGAGGATTTGGCCTAATGATGGAGGACTGGTTGGCGGAGGGATCAAGGAGGACTAGATGGTAATGGAGGGGTGAGGTTGAAACCGGAAAGGAAAATACCCAAAAACACCTCATTCCACATAATGATTTTGATGTGGGTTGAGGGAGGGTCCGCATACCATTGTGGTATGTGGGTAGAGGGGTCGTCAATGTACCACTAAAGTATGCGGGCATGGGTATAGGAAACCGCATTCCAAAATGGTACACGGCCCATCATGCCGCATTGGGTTCCATCTGTTTACCTATGTGGTACGCGGTGCCAGATTCCGTCTGCGTAGCAGTGCACTACGCGTAGCACAATATTTAAGGAAGGTTAGAGGGATTACCATTTGAGGGAAATTATTCTGTGGGAGTTACATGGTTCGCGGTTCACTAGTTAGGTTCATAGTTATTTTATTATTTTTCAATTCCCACGTGTTATGGTTTGTGGTCATTGTACCAGTTTAGGACGTGGTTAGTGATTCAGGCATCATCGATGAATCAAGACTGAAGTTGGAGTCTTCTATGAACTCACTCTTCCAACATCTGAGTCCCCTCCAAGATTTCATCAACTTTCATTTTTCCTTCTATTTTTATCCCTTTTATATAGGATCAGGACACTTGTATCCATTGGGAACATGACTCCTTTTTCACTGGACCATGAAGGTATCTTGACCAGTAAAAGACTCAGTCAAACAGGGTTTGCAGAGGCTTCGGTTCATGATAATAGTATTTGGAACCCCACTGGTTCACTTCATCCCTGAACTGATGGGTTCGCAGTATGGTATGCGAATTGACTTCACGCGCACAACTCTTTCAGCGACACCGTTCGCGGCCGTCCTTATTTGCTGGCCATCACCTTGCAGGCCAGCGGTTTTCAGATCATTCCTTATACCTGGTGGTTTGTGATCCAATGAGTCTACGTACCATTCATAGTGATGGCATGTGGGCCACTTGAATTAATTTGGAAACATGAATCTCTTCATGTTTCTTCTGAAAATTGAAACTTCATTTGAGAATATTCACCTTACATCATTCTGCAAAGAGATTGTGGGGGTATTTTCACCGCATGGGAAAATATTCAAGACCCTGAAAACATCAAATTAATTTTCATTATCTTCCATGTAAATTGTAAGTGAAAAACGAATGACATCACTATGTGGGGCGGTAGTCCATCGTACATAAAAGCGACATTATCATATACTCTATGGAATGGAAGTTAAGAAGTTATATATTATATTATAATTAAAGATAAAAATTTATACCATAAATATCATATATAAATAATTATTACATCATTATATATAGTTATGAGAAGTTGTGACCAAAAAAAATTACGTCAGTTAACAAGATATAGTCCTCTGTACACACGATAAACAGTTATGTTTCCTATTTTAGAGAGGATGAGATTGTTTTTAGTAAAGTACATAACATAAACAAATATTATTATATTATAGATTCTATGGTTATCATATCATTATGTTTTAATAAAGTTTTAAGTATGTGAAAAATAAATAAAATTAAACACTCTGTTAAGGACGTTACCTACTCTCCCGACAACTTCTTTTGGTTTTCTCCAAAATCCTTCCTAGGTTGGATTTATAGAAAAAAAATTTAATTTAGGATGGGGGAGGGAATTACGTATGTTATTTGGAGAGGAACTTTTTAAACCAATTTGTTTAGAAACAGTGGAATGGACAAGATAGGGGTGACATTTTATAAGAATGGCAGATGACACACATGGAATTTATGAAAATAAATATTTCCACTAGTGTTTTTATAAATACACATTGCTAAAAAATGTATAATATTTAAACATTATAAGATATAATTTCTATATATTTTCATAATATACGAATTAGACATGTTTTTGTTCATTTGTAACCCCCATAATTTTACCTTAACCACATGGTAAACCAATTTTTTCCTTCACTATGGTAAATAAGTTTTACTATTATCACTTTTCATGATAGTAAAAAAATAAATTTGAACTTATTAGATAATAAAAATTATTATTTTTCAAAATATTAAATCCAATTTTTCATATTAAACTCACATAAGTGGAAGAATTTAATTTAAAATCAAACCCAGAGATGTGTTGTAAAAATAATATATCAAGAAATGCATTTTTAATGAGAAGATTATCTCATACAAACTATATGATAATTAATATTAAGTAGATGAATATAAATTATTATTTAACGATATATAATCAATAATGTTCATTTAAATCATTCTTTATTAGGAGTTATTTTTATTTTTTAAAATGGATAAATAATATAAAGTTTAAAATAAATTTCATTAAAATACGGTTTTAAAGCCAAAAATTAAACAAATACTAAAAAATAGTATATATATGATTTGAATTTAATAAACTGGATTTAATATAATTATATAATACATATTATAATTTTAAAACCAAAATAATTAATATTCGGACTTAATTTATTTAAATAAATGACAATTTTATAAAAATTAATATTTTTAACTTTTCAAAAAAAATATTTTCTCCAAAAATATACAAATATCACCATTAGATAACATAAATATGATTATTTAAAAAATGATGGATATTTTTTAAAATAAATTTTTACAAAAAAATTAAGTAATTAATTGTAAATTATGTTCATAAATCACTACTAAACCACTTTATAAAAAACAATGTTATTTAGAAAACATTTATTTCTCTTTAAAATAGATCTTATTTTATGTATAATCAACAGATAAACATTGGATTTGATTCACAAATTAGTAAAAAAATTATATTTCATAATTTATTTTTCTCTATTCATACCCACTAATTCATTTACTATGTTATAATGGTCATGTTAAAATAATAATAATATAGAGTATTGTGTTTCGTTTAATCATAGTGTTGCGTGATAAAAAAACTATATAAGAGATTGAATTTTATTAAATTAAATACTTCTTAAATAATTTGGGTGTCACATTTACTTCTATTATTTGTGTTTCATTTAATATACTCTATTGAACAAATTTTTATTCATTTAAAATTCTAGGGTGTTACATTTTACCCATTAAAAAATTGTGACCTCATAATTTGATATTGATCTCAGAAATCAAGGGTTTTAAATTTTAAAATAAATTTTTTGTAAGCCCAAATTTTAAAAATGGTTATTAAAACATCTTCTTGATAAGAGATAATGTGATGTATGATGGTTGCTTGAAAAACCATGTAATAGGATTCCAAATAGGATAATATTGGTGTCATGTGGGAGTATGAACATTGAATAAAAGAATAAATAATTATTGAAAGTGATATGAATCATTGATCATAAGGAAGTGAATAATTTGAAGAAAATTAAGAACCTAAAAACCATGAATATTTAATGTGTTAAATTACCATTGACTCCTTTGAAATAAAAATGATATGTTAATATTTTTTTTCAAGATCCTTTTCCAAGAGTTGTGGAATCCCTTTACCATAAAGACTATGAATATGAAAAAATATTATTAATTGAAAGATAGAATTTCATAATTTAATAAATTTCCATCAAGATATCATATTTTCTTCCAGTCAATGAGTATTCAATAATATTTTTTTATTTGAAGCAATAAAATTAACTTTTAATGAATCATATAATCCGTAAAATAATAACATCTTATTCCCCCTACCTTTACGAAAACTAAATTTCTTATCACTAGTTATCCAATATAATACATTAATCTCTAATTCCTAAATAGTAAATAATAAAGATCAACTTAATCAATTAAATTAGTTCCTATCCTAAAAACCCTCCATCTTACATCTCCTGAAAAATAATAGCATTCTTCCCAAATAATCATATATGCTAATATAAATTGTTTTTATATACTTCAAATCATTCATGCATCTCCCCAAATATCAATATTCTCATCAAAATCCAAGTACATAAAATATAAACGTGGGTGTCTAAGACATTGAACATATGATAAAACATGAACTCATATTCCCATGATGGTATTGATAAGTCCTATGGTAATGAATACATATACTATTACCAAATAAACATATTATTTATATTCATTATGATACTTATAACCAAATTACCATTGGTATAAAAACTTCTACAGTGTAATTCGTGAATCCCAATATATAAATAATTCAATACATTTACTTTAATTATTTACTATAACATATGTCCTTGTTCTTGGGGATAACCTTTGGTTTAGGGTATTGACTTGGATAATTCCCATATTCCCCATATATATGGAATCAATTTCATTGGAAATTCATTGATCAATTACCTCTATTTCCATATAGAAAACATCTTCCACTTCATTTGAAATATTCTTTTAGGTGATTCTTCCCACCAACATGACTTGTAGGAGGATGAATCTTATTTTCTCTATGGTTATTTCTACATGAACATTCATAAAAGTATGTCCTCCTCTTTCTTAACATGTTAGGATTACTGAATTTCCCATTGTCAATCATATATCGTGATTGTTGATTAGGCATAATCGAAATATATTTATCCCCATTCATCATCCAATTTCGGTGCATATATTCATTAATGAGACAATATCATTCAGTGTTAACGAAACCCCCCTTGTTCAACAATTGACTAAAAACAAAAAGAATACCATGAGAAATAATAATCAAAATAGGAATCTACATAATCCTGAAAATAATTCATAGTATTTCTAAATCATAATAATTTCTATTCAATTTATAAAACATTATGTATATCCTAGTTCATTTATGTTCATCATCTATTCCAACCCTTCATGATGGTTTTTAAAGTGTTTTTGAATTTCCAATGAATATCCCTATAGTGTGTCAAACCAGGAATGTAATACGACCCATTGTCATGTACCAGGTAACACTCTAGTCGTGCCTAAATTTCTTTTTTAAGAGTTATTATCCCTAGGTACATTTGTTATAGAACCAAATCGACCTATAGAATCTAGATATGGGATTTATTTGTTGGAAACAAATCCATCTATACTTCACCAAGATTCCAGGTTATTTTTATACACATAGTTTTTCCATTTACTCATCCCTAGGGTTCTTACTGAAGCTTTATATTCCCAGTTTCGATTTTTAACCATACCTTTCATCTGATACCAACTATAGTGAACCAATACTTTTACACATTTTATTACATCATTTTTAACATAAACATAAATTAATACAACACATAGATCATAAAATCCGTCTGTATTTGGAATACTAGGTTTGTAATACATCAATGTGAGACTAAAAATAAATTTTTTTTATTTTATTCTCCGTAACGAGATCCCAAATCCTTTCAATATCCTAAATTAAATGGGATTATTTGAGCAATACAAAGACCAATGGTGTGAGATAAAAACCATATATGTGATTCAACATGATAAAGAAACATAATGTATGGGTCAAGATTTTAAATTGATATCATATTGAGAAAGATCATGAGTAATCACATGGAAACATAATATAATGAACATGGTATCATAAGATCACAACATCATAATAAATGTCACAACAAAATTAAAAATTACATAATAATAAGACAATTCTAACATCCAAGACAACATCACATGGTGGACAAAGTAACATAATTGTTCAGTTTCACTCTATAATCGCTTGCATAATGTCTCATGAGACTGAAAAATTAACCAATGCAATGGTGGTCAATATAATTATTGGCACAACTTTCAAATTCTCTTTATGAACACGTATATGTGTGTTACATATGCAATAAATCATAATTCATAATCATAATATTTACCCATGTATATAAAATGGGTTTTATTACCTTGTCTCATAACATAATCAATTGAATTTTTTGAAAGAAGTTATTTTATAAATGAACATAAGGAATGTATTTCCCCATTAATGGAGGGTAGAGTGTTCTAGGTATATATATAGGGAACATAAATAAATAATTTCAAATTAATATATAACCATAATGGTTGTTGTTGTTTATTAATAAAAATACTATAAAAAGAGTAAAAATAATCATGAGGAAAATAGTCATTTCAATTTGTAAATAATTATTGAAAAACTAAAAATTCACAACATAATGTTGAAATTAGTTTCATTGAAAATATATTTAAAAAAATATAAAGGATTCTTCAATAGTAAAAAATTGTCACAATGGTGGTTAATTTAGTAAATGTCATATAAGTAATAAAACATTACTATAATATTTTGTAAGAAAATAAAAAAGAACCTTGTTTGGAAGAATAAAAAAATATTCATTTAAAAATATTTTTTAAAAAAACATTTATTTTTAAAAATGATTTTATAAAATATTATTGAATCCTTTTTGAAACATATTTTTACAAAATATGGATTTGTAAGAATAAGTATTTTAGATAAAAAGAGAGAAATAAAGTCGAATTTTCATAAAAATTGTTAATAATTTTAATTACCAAAGAGAGTAAAATTTTAATATTAATAGAAAAATTTGTGAATAAAAATACTGGTATTAAATGATAAATTTTTATTATAATATGATTAAATAATTTATTTCAATGTAAATTCATGCATATACAATCCCAGTTAAAATGAGATTGAAATATAAATCATTAACGCTTTGGTATCTTTTGAATCATAACATTCAATGACTGAAGTAGACGAATTTTAACATAAAATATCATAATTTATTAATTATAAATGATATTATATTTAATGGGAGATTATATACATCATTCTAAATAAATTTTTTCCATTAAAGAACATGTGTCTCAAATAAGTATATTTGAGATGAAACCCTTATAATGTTCATATCATTGAGGTGAGAGTTAATCAATGGGATAATTATTTGTAAAAAAATTATATCCAAATTATTTTTGTTTAAATAAAACTTATATCATTCAAAATTAATTTAACACATAATTTTGGCATAATATAATCAATAAAGTAGTCGTACAACCGAATGAATGGAAACTGTGTTAAGAAACCCCTTACCTCACACTTCCATTTTATTGAGAACTATTTAACATCATGTATTTTGGTTTTAAATGTGTTATTAAATAATACTATAGTAATGTTATAATTTATAATATCATTTTTAATCATTTTATAACATTTTATTTCTAATTTTTTAATAATATTTCCCTATCACTATTGTTTCTCGTGTTAATTTCTTGCCGTCTTCTGCAGGTTTCTACATGAATGTTTCAAATCATGAAAATACGGTATAGTTTCGCACATATAGAATTATATTATTTTTGTAATTTTTTTCGACACATATTTATAATAATTATTGATTTTTAAACATGGATAATGATTCACAACACTTCGTGGAGATGGCAGGACGTACGTACAAATGAGGGATGTTATCATTTATTTAATGAGTGTGAGGGAAATAAATTGGATTTTACATTAATTTTCAATAATAAATATAACATAAATTTTTTAAAATATATTAATTAAATTATTCCTTTTTACCTTCCATGTAGGGCATTACTGAAAAACGAATCACATTGATTCGTGAGGCGGGAGTCTGCTATAAACACAAATGATGTTATAAATTTTTCTACGGTTGGTAAGGTAAGAAATTAAATGATATATTTATTTTCAAAAATGATAAATATTTCATTAATATAATATATCAATATAAAATTAAATCTTATTATATTCCATGTAATGTGAAAGTGAAAAACGAATCTCATCGCTTCATTAGGTAGTAATCTGTCATACACAAGAGCGACACCATCGTTTTATTAATAGGTTGGAAAGTAATAAGTTATATATGATACTATAATTATATTAGTATAATTATATCTTAAATAACATATATTAATGATATATACATCTTTATAAAAATCTCGATTAACATTGTCTCCTCTTCTTCGGACAACTTCTTTTTCTTTTCCCCAAAAGCATTCCTGGGTTGAATTTATAACCAAACTAATGAATTAAGGATGAGGGGAGGGAAGTATTAAATTTATTTTGTAAGGAATTTTTCTATATAATGGGTTGTGGAATTTTTTAATGGAGAGGAGAGGGGATGTATTTTTTTGAGTTGGGGGAGGAAGCACTGGTAGTTTTTGAAAATAAAGAATTCCACCCACATTTTTATCATGAAAAAAAAGATCCAAAATGAACCATTATTGAAAAATATAAGATATAAGGATAAAAAATGACAACAAAAAATTATTTAAACATGTTTTTATTCATTTTTAACCTTCATATTTTTAGCTTAACCCCCTGTAAAACAATTTTTAAATTAACTATGTTACTTTTTTTACTAGTCTTTTTGGTCTAAAATTAAGTAGAAATTACAAGATAATATAAATTCTTATGATCATAAATCTGTAATACTTATTTCAAAACTAAAATATCATTATTTAATAAATTTAATTTCAAATTAAGCATACAAATATGTCGAAAAAATGGTTTTTCAAGAAATGCATTTTTTTAAAGAAAATATATCTAATATTAACTATATTAAAATGAATAACAAATAAATGAATTTTAAATAATATATATATATATATAATATATTTAACTTAAATCGTTACTATTCAGCATTATTATAATTATTGAAAATTGATAAATATTATACACTTTCAAATAATTTTAAAAAAAAGGTTTTTTCAAATCCAAAAAACAATTATACTAATATTGTTTATAAAGATGATTTCAAATTAATTAATTGGATTTATTATAAATAAATTACAAATATACTAATCTTAATTTAATTTAAATTAATAATTAAACATATTTAATTTAAATTAATTTTAATATTATAAAAATGGTATTTTTTACTATTCACTGATAAAATTAATATTTTCTGAAAAAACCCAAAATTTCACCATATGATAATATCGATACTCTTATATAAAAATTGAATATTTTTTTAAAAAAAATTATAAAATAGCAAAAATTTTATTTTAAATTATGTTTGCAATGCATGACTATGTAATATTTTAGAGAAAAATACAGTTTTTTAGAAAATGTTTCTTTTTCTTTAAAATGGTTCTTATTTATTTAAAATTGATAGATAGACATTGAATTTATTTTATACATGTCTAAAACATATGTTTCATAATGTAGTTATCTTATTCATACCTGTCAATTTAATATCTATGTTATAGTGGTCGTGTTTAAATATTAATATAGGGTATCAAGTTTCCTTTAAACATAGTTTTGCATGTGTCACAAGCTATAGAAGATACTGAATTTTTTTTAAAATAATAATATCATAATGTCTCAGGGTGTGAAATTATCTTCTAATCTTTTGGATTAATTTCTTATATTCTATCTAATACAATGTTATTTTATAAAAATCATAGGGTATTATATGAACTCTTCCACACATTTATTCATCTACGGCCACCAGAGCTGATGTCAAAGGTTTTGGTACATATTTGCAACTCTAAGATGTAACTCTAAGGGGGGAATATTAAACTACCTCATTACCTCATCATGAATAGTTATAGATACTATTATTTACTCTAATAAAGGATGGCATGTTCCCCACCTACAAAAAATCAATTAGTAGCACGTCCATAAGATATGTGAACACAGAAGTTCTCACATTTGTTATATTCATGTTGAACCTCTCTGAAATTATGTTAAAGAATAGGGGTAACAACCATAAAATAGAGGTTAATTGAACAATCCTCATCGACTAAGTAAAACTGATATGAGGCCAACTACCTTAACACCGCACTCAATGACTGTGAATAGGATCTCACGTTGAGAGAATATACTACCATGTTCCCCATCCCAAGAGTATAGAATATCTGGAAGTCTTAATCCTAGAAAATTATAACCATTTCCTCTAACTCATGTTGATATAATTCTATGAAAAGATATAGATGATACTCCTTTTTTCATAATATATCACAAACCACTTACCCATATGATAGTGTCTCTACATCTTTGGGGTGAAGACCACCACTACATCTCTAGATCATGGGTCACATAGTCATGATATTGGGGACTTAGATAAAGGGATCCATAAGAAATAACTTATTTCATTTTCATCAAAACACCACCACGAAAATTTTCATAAACATCATGTGACATTACATACTCAACACCCTCTTTTATAAGTATCTATATGGGGGTGATTTTCAAACTCTTTTAGAACTCCTGAAAATCCCATTGTCCCCTCTCGGTCCACATGAGAGACTACAATATTTGGGTCAAATTATTCTAGGTTTCCTCAATCCTAATGAAATAGGAAATGAATCTCTTAATGTAGCCTATAAAAATAAAAAACATCTTAAACACATTCACACTTTTTGTGGCTCCCAAGCTATCATAACATTAACGTTCATCAGGTTCACTAATAATCCCAATTCTGAGATGGCATATCCTTAGAAGTAGAATTCTCAAAACTAGAACTAACACTTCATGTTGTTCTCATACAACTATTTCTCTCAGAATATGTCTATGACCGTCCTTATGTGTATCGTGTGATCCTCCTATGACGTTGAGTGAACTATGATTTCATCAAGGATGAATAACATTAACCAATCTAAAAATGGAGGAAATATAAGTTTCACAAGTCTCATTAACACGGTTGTGGAATTTTTTACGTAGAAGGGAGTCACCAAGTACTCATAGTGACCATAGAGACATTATAATTTCATCTTCGGTATATCCTCATCTCTAACTAAGTAATAGTGATAGATTGACCTAAGGTCAATGTTCATGAACCATCTTTCCCCTATCAACTGGTTGAAAAGGTTATCGATTCTCGGTAGTGCATAATTATTCTTGAAATTCACTTGATTTAGTTGATGATAATCCACACAAAACATCAATCTCAGGAATACCTTATTTGTTTACAACACTTGAGATACCCAAGAAAAAAACTAGAGCTGAAAAATCCCTTCATACAAAACTCATCCAATTAAAAATTCATCTCATGAATCACTATAGAGGAAATATGATATACTGGTGAAGATATCAAGGCATTCCATGGTTTGAAGTATATTCAGATTTTTTTCCCTCGGTGGGAAGTTATTCTTGAATCTCACTCAGGGAAAACATCCTCATACTCTGTTACCACATTAGGTAACTAGAAACTAATATCATATGATTCTCCCAAATTCATTAAACCTTGAGTAATCAATTTTATCCTCATATTAATGAGGTAATACATCTCTTCTCAAAATTTTATATCACTGATGAAGGCTAACATATTCTCATAACATTGGACACACCAAATACCTAATCCAAAATAGTCAATCAGGACATGAACTGTAGGGATCCAATCCATATGTTGAATGATTTCATAAGCCCCACCCTCACTATGAAGAGATCAAAAAGGAAGATCCACTATCTAAGAGTCTTGTCATAATGTCAATAGAGGTGCGATATTAATGAACCCACTCCACTAGTAGTATCCAACCACAAAGGGTTGATCCAAGGATCAATTGGAATATCTAGACATCAAACTAGGGATATGGAAAGAATATAATGGATCTCATCTAATTATATCAATATAGTATCTAAGGTAGAGAAAAAACAGACCATACCTTGAATCATCTAGGGATCCTCTGGATAATAAACCTCCAAAGCATTTTATGTCTCTAATATAAGAAAACTAGCTCCCTCATCCAATAATAGATCACCTAGGGGTGATAGTGGAAATAGAGAAAACCTTCGACCACCTACTTCTGCTCTCCCAACTTCTCTTCCACATCCTCTTCCATTCATGCCTCCGTGATCAAGCCACTGCCTCTACCTAGGGAGTATATCAACCATCTCCATATCATCTACATAATGGGTTAGACAACCCCATATGATATGTCCCCTATTATCATAGGAGAAACACCACCTCTATCTTGGATGAATAGAACCAGCATTGAAGACATGAACTAAAACCCCTTAGTCCTGATACATTCTCAAGTATCACCTCATATTAATAGAACCTTGAGTTTGACATTGGCCTTTAGATACCAAATTATCTAATACAGAAATCTCATTAGTAGTCCAAATTATAGGTGACTACTATGTAATGATGCTCTAAAGTACAAAATCTCACTCAAGAACTCCAACATAAGTAGGAATATAATGAAATTTTACAACATCCTAGATATCTTGGTAGAGGTTGTGCTCAATGTTCCATAAATAAAAGAACATATCATGAACCATATCTAGGGAGTATCGTGTGTTGTTAGTAAAACATGATGAATACTTTACCACTAACAATACTTCCTTGTAAATATGAAAAATCCCTTATATTCATACCACTCATAACATGGATGGATAAAATTAATCCATGAATTAACACGTAAACTACATCAGTGAGATAGAAACATCATTATGAGTTGATTCAAGAGACTCTATATCTCCCAAAAGATCAAAGGAGTCTTTTTTCTTGTACCACCATCTGATCTGGAGTTGTACTGATAAAGAAAAATACTAATATAACTACCTCAATCCATTCCGCAAATTATTGGTGGAAATAATAACACTAAAAAAATGAGATATTTAAATATCTAAAAATCAATATGTTAACTCATATTATACTCATCCCCAGTGGGTACTATCAGTGCAACTTGCTGCTCAGTGGGTTCTGGTAAGGTAGGAAAAACAATTAGAGGAAACACCTCTTAATGAAAAACATGTAAAAAGGCCTCATCACTAGGACAATCATCCTCACAATCCTATTATGGGATCCTAGTTGGTTTCCATCATGTTGGAATCCTAAAATAGAAAATATAAACTATGGTCGATGAGTATATCTAGGATGATGACTCAAAAGGATATGCAATAAAACAACCCATTTTTATATAAATCATGTAGAAATATTTTACATACAACTATTACATACATGTAATGAGTCAATAATAATATTATTAAATTCCCGATGAATGGATACATCAGCTCTCACAATAACACTAGGACACTGGGTTTGATAACCAAACTCAAAACACTTTAACATTGTTTCCCATGTTCCTCAAAATACCTCACAATAAGAGAATCTCCATATTCTATTCCTAATACAACTTCCACTTTGATAACAATTTCTCATGACCTGACCAATTGGTATTTATTGTATAATGAGAAGATGAATTTTATACCCTAATCCAACATTTAATATACTACGGGTTGGCACCCAACACCTAGTATGTGTATCACACAAATGGGTGGCCTTACCCATAAGTAATTGTACATAATAAAACCTCTCCAAATACCCATAAAATGTCGATATGTAAAATAAAAGTGATACCATAATGAATTAATACATATATTAACAACATAAAAGTAAAACACAAGTACTGGAAAGTATAAGGGACACCTAAAATCCCACCAAAACAATAAAATGAGTCCAACCTGTTTTGAAGGTGGGGAAAACTATTAAATGTAACACCTGGTACAAACCACAATCTATATATATCATTATAACTCAACTAATTTTTGTCATACATGGACTATATAGAATTTCATGTCATCTGTATAAGACATGACATGGGTGGGATGATCCCATGAGGGGTGAGTATATACATGCCTATTTGGAAAAACTGAAATCACCAAACATAATTCAGCAAGAGAGTAGTCACCTCATCATCAAAAATGCATGTCAGTAAGAATATGTGAAATAGAAATAATTACTAAGATATAATCAATATAGACAATGAGTATCAATTTAAGGTGATATAAATACTTCATTTATAGGATCTAGTTGAGGCTTCGAAGTAACAATTATCTTGGATAACTAAAATTATGAGTCTGATAACACTAATGTTGCTCATTCGAGAGGTCATGCTCAAAAGGCCTCACCATGAAGTAGTAAATGATGGAACTCAGAATATGTTGATATATCGATAAGGGGTCTCACATAGGGCCTATGGGGATTCTTGACCATGTCAAGGATAACCCCCTAGGATGCTCATATAACACACTCATTTTGGGTAATGGGATTCAGGACCGAAACTAGGGAAGAAAAAATGATATAAAAATAAACCCTTACCCTATTGTGGATTCTTTAACTCTTTTAGAAAAAATTCTTTGAGTGGGGAAAATGTACCATAATCAAGAAAAGATGCCCCACTGTACCGACACAATGATGGACAAAGCATGCACACCCTAGTGAAATTGCTCCAAACTGTGGAGAATGTGTGCCTCAAATTGAATTAGAAAAATTAAATGGAATTCTTAGGGATATACAAATTGTGTCTTGGATCTCCCATGTCTATGAATGTACTTTGGACCATGTCCATGTAATTTTAAATGTTCCTGTAACATATCAGGTAAATAAAAGATATGCTATTTTCATAATTATTAATATTTTTGATTTAAATATTTTTTTTAATTTAAAGGGGATGTTATTTTTGACGGTGTAACTGATACACAATAATGGGTTTCTTTGATATCTTATGTTGCACACAACGTTGAGTTATACTGAAAAATACTAATATAATATTATTATTTTAAATTGTATTTAATGAGTATTCATTGTATTGGAGGGAATAAACAAAAATAACTACAAAATTATTACACATCTTTTTTAAATGTTTTTTACATTTATCCAATAATGTTTAGAGTCTTAATATGTGAATGAATCCAATTTTAATCATAAATACAGTAATATTCTTTAAAAGGTCGTTTTAACGCCTTTTTATGGAGAAACATTTTTAAATAAAGTTTTTTTCACTTTTATATGTTCTATTTGACAAAATAAAATTCTTTTTTATGATCGGTCATCAAAAAAATTTGGATGAAATTTTGGTATTTTTTTGACGATGTTCATTATTTTAATGAATAGTAAAAATTAATGTATTTTAATTCTGAACAGCCTTTTAATCGAATTTATTTATATGGATAAATTATAATTTAAAATTTATTTAAAGTGTAATTAGATTATAGTTTTACCATTTAATCCAATTCTGGTCATTGTATGCAATTTCAATTTTAAATTGGACATAAACAAGTGTCAATATTTTGATAGATATTATATCTTAAAAACCCGCTTTTTTGTTTTGACAACAGAAATTAATTTAAAATTAATTTCTATATCTTATGTGTTTTGAATTTGAAAAAATTGATTCCATATTTGGAATCAGTAGGTCCAAATTGTGTAAAAAGGGAACTTTTATTTTTAGACATTATGAATAGTAACTTCAGTAAATATTTTATTTTCCATGGTTAAAGGGAAAATATGGTAAATAAGGGTAAAAAATATTATAATAATAATATTATATTATCCTAACATATTTCATAATTCTATTGGTTGATACATGTCTGACCATGGGCATCCTTGGGTCGATTTTGTGACCCCATAGACCCACACAAAAGTGATAATGACATTTTATATTAATTAATTTAAAGTAAGGACAAAAATAACCAAAACAGATATATTTTAGTAAAAAAATTTATATGGTGTTAAGTAATTGAACTCTTAGACTAGAAATATTAAATTGAAAGATAAAAATACTTCCTACATCATGGAATTTTATTTACAATTTTTATACTTCATAAAATAAATATTACTATGACACAATGGTGAAGCATTAATTTCTTCATAAAATAATGGTTTCAAATAAATGATTTTGAAAATAATAAAATAAATTTATTTTGAAACTTTTTTTTCCATACACGAATTTTAAAGATAATAATGACTTGTTATATTAAAATTAATGAAGTTTTGTCCAAATAATATTGTTTTTCTAGATTTTTTAAAAGTATTGATATGAAGAGTTTATAAATTGACTTAAATGTGCTTTAAAAAAATTAATATTTTATTAAATGATAAAATAACCCTCAAAAACTAATATTCATCCAAATTACTTGAATAATGTTACAAATTTCATTAATTAAATATTTTGGGTTACTTGTAATTTTATTGTAAATATATTAACCATATAGTATTAATATATAAGAGGACATGGTAAAAGTTAACTAAGTTAACAAAGGGGTAAATAGAAAAATATGAGGAATAAAAAATATCCAAAACTTGTCCAATTCTTATAGTATGATATTATTTTGACTTATATGTACCTTATCATCGTGTTAAGTGAGTTTTGGGCCTTTTGAAACTGAAAATCATTTTATAATAAAATAAGTCTTTCAAACTTTCCTAAAGCGCCCATCCTCCCCCTTATAAAAGGCAACCATGCCTAACCCATTACTCAAACTTTTGAAGCCCCTTGGCCCATCCATACTCTACCCAAATAAGCTCCCAACATCCCTATTTTACACCAAGAAGCCTTACCTTATTAAGAAGGAACTTCAAGAGCCTTTTGGTTCAAACCAAAGGGAGTTACCCGATTTAAAGTTATCATCTTCCCTCAAGTTCTCTTCTTTTATTTTACTTCTTCACTCCATATGCTCTTATTATTATTTTTTTATATAGAAAAACCAGTAAAATAAATATAATAGGTCGTTTTTATGATTAGTATTTAAACCACACTTCCACACACCGCCATCTAATGGAAATGAACATACAGTTTCTGTGGACGGCGAACTATTGGCTCACGAAACGATGATTGTTAAATTTCCTCTTACCACCTCTCATGGTGGAAATTATGAAGGCACTGTATTTATATGTGATATATATTATATTTATATTGTCTCTATGCTTCTATTTTTTTCATTTATTGAATACCTTTATGGTTTCCATAATGGGTAATATGATAATTTCATTTGAGAAAGTGCGGACTACAAACCCCTCGTAGTTATATGACTTGTTCATTCCATACGTGGGACGTATAAAGTATGGAGTCACTGGAATTATATATGATATTATACTTTAATTATAATATATCTATGTATCATTATTTTTTCACTCCATTAAATATGAAATATAAATTAATGTATCGTTCGTGCGTATGTAAGATTTACCATCTCCAAGGACGGTGCATTTCATTTCTTATGTCCAAATGTTATGTACATTTATAAATAAATATATATACTGGATATATATGATATATTTGATATCTAAATCATGAATATAATTATGGAGATAATGTAATTTTGACCACATGAACAACCTGTAATTATAAGATGATTTTTTACTCAAGAACCAAATATCGACATAACAAAAGTTATTAACATAAATGATTATATAATATTTATAACATGGTAATAAGTGATATATAAAGAATAATAATCTTGAAAAAGGTTATGAATCAAGTAGAAATTAACTTTATTTTATTATTCAGGAGATTAAAGAACGAACGAGTCAAGTCAGACACGAGGTAAGGAACTTCATCACAATATCCTTTTATTGAGTAATATTTTGATTTATACATGACTTTATTCTATACGTTGTATAAACACCTTTGACAGTTCATTTCATTCAAATGTAATCTTTTTCTACGAATCATTTTACTAAATGACAAAAACTAATGTTTCTTTTTAATGTATGCGGTGAAAATGACCATTTCTCCACTGGGAGTATTATTTGATCTTTGGCTTCCTTAACAAGCCGTTATGTTTTTTAAGGAATGTAAATACCGTATACCATTTCTATGTATGTTTGTATTGAAACTGGTTTTGAGAAAGCATTGATTAATTTAATAACTCTAAATGATATATTTTCATTGAAATGTCGAAATTTTATCTTTCCTTTATGATTGTTTTATTATTTATAATTATGTTGTGGTTCTTGGGAATTTTCTATGTATACGGGTGGTTCCGTGATAAAGCTAGGGAAGGTGAGCCCAATATAGCTCTCTAATGTATTAGGTAATGTGATGGAGGTAAACGTTATTGTTTCTCCTAATAGATTTAGAGAATATACTCTGATGGGTATTCCAATGTAACTCCCAATGTAGCTGTGAAAACGATAATGTAAGTATGTTATGGATTCCACATGTTACATTTATGATTTATGATTTCTATGTGTTATTAATAAATATTATAATTTCACGAGTTATATTAAAGAGCTTATGCATCGCATGTATTGATGGAAATTTTTTTCCTTTCATTATTTTTTAATCCTTACTGAGGTTTTTAGGATTATCCAATGTTTTTTAATATGTTTTTCACATGACTTAATGATGAATACTGTCAGGGATGGAATCATGGAAAACCCATGATGTCTAAAACATGGAACTAGACATGACTCTTTTTTTAAAAATTTTTTTTAGAAAAAATGGATACTGAGTAGAAGTGTCTACTTTGTAATATTTGAGATATATTGTAATAGTTATGGCTTAATTATCTAGAACTTTATACCTGAAAAGATCCTCAATGTGAATTATTTACCTAATTCAATATTATGTTTTTTTAAGGCTGGGGCATTATAGTTTGTATCATAGGTCGTTAAGAAAAATTTAGAAGTTGGGATATTGTTAAATTAATATCCATAAATTATTTTTACTTTATGGTAAGATTGAAATTATATAGCATTTATAGATTACCATGCTGCTTTGCCTATGATATTTCTGTGTTTAGAATGTTTTTCCACAAAGGAAATAGGGAAACTATGATGGGACGACATCAGGGGGAAGACAAGCTTTCAAATCAGCAACATGGGATTGTCAGAATCGGAACTGAATAGTTTGTTGTGGTTATGGAATAGTTGAATCAAGCTATAAATGGTGGTGGTATCCATGCATGAGATAATTTAGATAAAACATAGATGAACATGTCAATAGTGGAGCATTTCATGAGGCAACATCCCCCATAATTGATAGGATCATCAGACCATGTGGTAGCTAAAGGGTGTATTAAAGTACTGGAAAAGATTTTGGAAGTCCTGGGGTGTTCAATCCCTCAAAAGGTTAGCCTCACTATTTACCATTTTGATGGTGAAGCTGGTTAGTGGTGGTCGATGGTGAAAAATATCAGGGATAATGATGAGATTGATGCTCTTGATTAGGATGAATCCAATGGTATATTTCTTGAGAAATATTTTCCTAAGGAGGTTCATCTTAGAATGGAAACCCAATTCCTAGAATTGAGGTAGGAGGATGACTCAGTGGATACTTATGAAGCAAAATTCACTCTACTGGAAAGGTATACTCCAAATTTCATACGAGATATTGATAGTAAAATAAATCGTTTTTACTAAGGATTAAAGGGAAAGTATTGAAGGAATTTAGATTCTTGTGAGTTCAAAAGTTATGAAATACTTGTTTTATATGTGGGGAAGGTGGAAATGGAGTTTTTTTATGATCAGGTGTTCTTTGAAAAACAATAGAATAAGAGGTCGAGGTGGTGGGTGAAAGAGAATAACTCTTCAAAAAAGTCTGATTGTATTAAACCTATGATTATAGTTTGTGAAAATTATGGTAAAAAGCATGCTGGGGAATGTCTTTTGAATTCTGTTAAGTGCTAATGATGTGGTAAAATGTGGCATAAGTCTCATAATTTCACTAAAAAGATCAGGGTAATCTTAAGAAAAAATCTGATATATAGTCAGTAAAATGTGTCATTATAAAAATGAGTGTCCAACAAATAACTCAACTGAGAGAAAGAATCCTGACTAGAAGAAGAAAGGGGTGGTGATATCCATTTAAACTACTTCATCAGATGTTGGGACATCAAATAAAGTAGTATCAGGTACCCTTTTGGTTAATTCAGATTATTCCAATGTTTTTTTTTGATTTAGGGTCTACACATTCATTCATTTCTGAGAAATTTTCTAGTAAATTGGGAATTCCATCTCAAGATATGAATCCTAAACTTATGGTTAAATCACCGAGAAGAAAGTTTGAGACAAAAAGAAATCATAAGAACCTTCCTGAAATTTTCTATGGAATGAATCAACCAGAATAAATTATTGTTTTGCCTCTAGTATAGTTTGATGTTATTTTGGGTATGGATTGGATTTTTGTTTATCATAATAAGATTGATTGTAGAGTTAAAGTGGTTTCTTTTTGGAAAGAATTTCCGTTTGTGTATAAGCATGAACCCTTTCTTGGGATAACATATCCGGATGATGAGAAACATATAAAATATGGGAATGAATATTACCTTGCAAATATTTTTGAAAACAAAGGAACTGTTCAGATTAATGATGCTCTAGTGGTAAATGAGTACCTTGATGATTTTTCTGATGAGTTTCCAAGTATAATACCTGATCGAGAAGATGAATTTACTGTTGACTTAGTTCCTCATGCTAAGACAATTTCAAAAACCTCTTATCGAATGGCTCAAATTGAAATTTTATAGTTAAATAAGAAATTGTAGAAGTTACTAGATATGTTTTTCATTCAACCTAGCACATCACCATTGGGTTCTCCTGTCTTGTTTGTTAAAAAGAAAGACGGTTCAATGATACTTTACATTTATTTTAGAGCATTGAATAAAATCACTATTAAGAATGAGTATCCTTTACCTCATATCGACGATTTGTTTGATCAGCTCTAGGGAGCTCTGTATTTTTCGAAGATTGATTTGAGGTTAGGGTACTATCAGTTGAAAGTAAAGGAATAAGAAATTCCGAAGACCATGTTTTGTACTAGATATGGAAATTATAATTTGTTTTTATTTCTATTGGGTTAACCAATACACTATTTGTATTCATGTATCTTAGGAATTAAATTTTCCATGAGTTCTAGGATAATTTTTTTGTTGTGTTCATTGATTATATTTTTGTTTATTCTAAAAGTATTAAGGAGCATGAAATTCAATTAAGGGTTATCTTGTAATCCTTGATAGAAAATAAAAAATGTGGGAAATTCATGTAGTGTGAGTTTTGGTTACAAAAAATTTCATTCCTCGGCCACATTGTTTTAATAAATGACATAACCATTGATCCTACAAAAACAAAAGTTTTTAAAGAATGGCAAAGACCCACAAATATAATCGAGATCTGTATTTTTATTGGTTTAACAGGTTATTACCAGAGGATTGTTGAAACTTTTACACAATTATCTAGAACACTGACTAAATTAACTCGAAAAGGTGTTAAGTTCATCTGGACAAAAAATGTGATGCTTGTTTTCTGGAATTGAAAATAAGATTGGTGAATGCTTCAGTTTTGTAACTGCCTTCCAGAAATGTTGAGTTTGTTATCTACAGTGATACTTCATTGAATGGACTTTGATGTGTCTTAATGCAGAATGACAGGGTAATTTCTTATGATTCACGTCAGTTGAAACCTCATGAGTTAAATTACCCTACACATGATTTGGAAATAGCTACTGTTTTTTTCTTTAAAAATTTGGAGGCATCATCTATAGGGAGTAAAATGTGAAATATATATTGGCCAAAAAATTTGAAGTATATATTCACTCAGAAATAATTAAACCTGGGACAAATGAGATGGTTATAATTAATCAAGGATTGTGATTTCACGATCCATTACCATCTGAGAAGGACAATAAAGTGGTTGATGATTTGAGTTGAATAATTAGTGCTACATTAACAATGATAAGTATGGAACAAAGATACTTTGATTGAAGATTTGATGAAATTGGGAATAGAATTTATTGGTGCATGAGATTCCACTGTTTTGTTTTAGGTGACAGGGAAATCATCTCTATCATACAGAATTAAGAAAGCGCATAAGGAAGACAGTGAGTTTCAGAAAAAGGTAGAGTTGGTTCAAAAGGGTTTGTTTCTTAACTTTAACATTGATAATGATTGTTTTTTGAGATTTGGGAAGAGATTGTGTGTGCCTTGTGATTCACAGTTTAAGAATGAATTGTTATGTGAATCTCATAGTTCTCATTTTCCAGTTCATCCTGGAAGAACTAACATGTATAGAGATCTTCATGAGTATTACTAGTGGGATTTAATGAAAAAGAGATATTGCTGACTAATTGTGTAGTGTTTGACTTGTAATCATGTTAAAGAAGAGCAATAGTTACTGAAAGGGATTCTATAGTCTTTTCCAGTTCCAGAGATAAAATGGGAAAATATATCTGTGGACTACGTTGTGGTATTACCAAATACATCATAAGGTAATAATTCAATTTGGGTTATTATTGATTGGTTAACTAAATATGCTAATTTTCTTCCTATTCGAGATACATTGTCTTTAGATCAACATTCTCGGTTGTATGTTAAAGAGATAGTCAGGTTTCATGGAGTTCCTCTCTCCATTGTATCTAATCATGATCCTAGGTTTACTTATAACTTTTGTAAAGGACTTTAGAATTCATTGGGTACTAAATTATATTTTAGTTTAGCTTTTCATCCTTAATCAGATGGGCATTTAGAACGAAAAATTCTTACATCAGAAGATATTCTAGGTGCTTGGTCACTGGATTACCATGGAAGTTGGGACCACCATATTTCTTTGGTTGAATAATATTATAAAAGTAGTTTCCCTTCCAGTATACAGTTGGATCCATTTGAGGAATTATAAGTAAAGCGGTGTCAAACATTAGATTTTTGAGATGAAGTAGGTGAAAGGAAACTGATGGGACCAGAATTGGTAGAAGAGATGGAAGAAAAGGTTTAGTTTATTTCTAAGTACATGAGAATAGCTCAGAGCAGTCAAAAACGTTATGCGAATAACCAGAGGAAGGATATTTCTTTTGAGGTCGGTGATCATGTCTTTCTCAAGGTTACTCCATGGAAAAGTGCGATTCATTTTGTAAAGAAGGGAAATATGAGTCTGAGGTTCATTAGAACCTGTGAAATCCTAGAGAAAGTTGGATCAGTTCCATAAAGAGTGGCTTTTACTCCACATTTATCTCAGGTGCACAATGCACTTCATGTATCGATGTTGAGAAATTATATGTCGGATCCATATCAATTTTTGAGTCTAGAGGTAGTTTAGATAGAATAGAATCTTTCATATGAGGAACAACCGGTCCAAATTCTTGACTAAAGTGAGCAAGTGTTGAAAAATAAGGTAATCCATCTGGTAAAAGTTTTGTGGAAAACCCATATGGTTGAAGAGGCAACGTGGGAATCTGAAAAATGATAAGAGGGATAAATACACCCATTTATTTGATAAGTGAATAAAATTGAGAGGATGCAATTTCCAAAGGGGGGGATGTAAATACCCAGGTAAATAAATATTATGATATTTTCATATATATTAATATTTGTGAGTTAAATATTAATTTTACTTTAAAAGAGATACTATGTTTGATGGTGAACCTGATACGCAACAATGTGTTTCTTTGAAATCTTATGTTGCACACAATGTAGAGTTTTACTGAAAAATAATAATATAATATTATTATTTTAAATTGTAGTTAACGCATAGACTTTGTATTGGAGGGAATGAACATAACTAACTAAAATATGTTCACACATTTATGTTAAATTGTTTAACATTTATCCAATAATATTTATAGGCTTAAAATGTGAATGAATTCCATTTTAAGTATAAATACTCTAATATTCTTTAAAAGGAAGATTTACCACATTTTGATGGAGAACCCTTTTTTAAATATAGTTTTTGTCACATCTATATGTGCTATTTGAAAAAATAAAAAGCTTCATTATAATTGGGACATAAAAATTTAATTCAGATGAAATTTTGGAATTTTTTTGATGATGTTCATTTTTTTAATGAATAGTGAAAAATATTGTATTTTAATTCAAAGATACCTTTTAATCTAATTTATTTATATGGTTAGATTATTATTTTAATAAATGGTTTTAAATTGTACATATATTATATTTTAACCATTTAATCAAATTTTTGTTATTAGAATTAATTTTACATTGAAATTGGATATAAACAAGTGTCAATCTTTTGATAGTTATTATTTCTTAAAAACACACTTTTTGTTATGACAATGGGAATTAATTTGAAATTAATTTCTCAAACTTATGTGTATTGAATTTGGAAAAATTGATTCCATATTTGGAATCCAGAGGTGAAAATGTTGTAAACAGGTAACTTTTTTTTGACATTATGAATAATAACTTCAGTAAATATTTATTTACCACGGTTAAAAGGTAAATTTGGTAAATAAGAGAAAAAAATATTATTATAATAACATTAAATTACCCTAAAATGTATCCTAATCATATTGGTTGATACATTTAGAACTAGGGTCATCTTTGGGTCGATTTTGGGACCCCATGGAGCCACTTCGGAGTGATAATGACATTTTATATTAATTAACGTAAAGTAAGGACAAAAATAACAGAAACATATATATTTTAGTAAAACAATTTTATATAGGGTTATATAATTGATCTATTTGACTATAAATATTAATTTGAAATCTAAAATAATTTCCTACATCATTGTATTTCATTTATAATTTTTAGACTTTAATATAATGAATTTAATTACGACACAATGGGGATATAGTAATTTCTTTATTAAGGGATTCAAATAAATGATATTATAAATATTAAAATAAATTTATTTTCAAAATATTATATGAAATACAATAATTTTAGGGATAATAATGACTTTTTATATTTGAAATAATTATGGTTTTTTAGATAATCATTTTTTATATATTTTTTAATAGTCATGATATGAACAGTTTATAAATTGACGTAAATGTGTCTTTAAAACAATTAATATTTTATTAAGTGATAAAATAATCCGAAAAAATCTAATATTCGGCCAAATTACTTAAATAATGTTAAAAAATTCAATAATTATTCATTTTGAGTGACTTGTAATTTTATAGTAAATATATTAACCATATAGTATGAATATATAAGATGACATGGTAAAAGTTATATAAGTTAACATCGGGTTAAATAAAAAAAAGATAAGGATTAAAAAACATACAAAACCTATCCAAATCTTATTGGATGATTTTATTTCTACTTTTATGTACCTTATAATTAAATATTTTTTGGACCTTTTAAAACCGAAAAAAAATTAAAATAAAAAAATACCTCCAATCTTTATTAAATAGACCCTCCTCCTCCTTATAAAAGGTCACCACCTCTAACCCATTACTCACACCTCTCAAAAACCTTGTCCCATCCAAACAATGCCCAAATAAGCTCCCAACATCACTATATTACACTTATAAGCCGCAGTTTAGGCATAAGGCACTTCAAGAAAGGCTTTCGGTTCAAACCAAAGTGAGTTTCCCAATTCAAAGGTAACGCCTTCCCCCATGTTCCCTTTTTTTATTTTACATCTTCACTCACTGTACTCTTCTTATTCATTATTTACATAACAGAACCAGTATCATCAATATACTAGGTTGTTTTTATGAGAATTATTCGAACTACACTTCCACACACCTTCATCTAATGGATACGAACATAATGTTTCTGTGGACGGTGAACTACCACATCACGAAACAATGATTATTCAATTATCTCCTACCACCTCTCATAGAGGCCATTATGATGGAACTATATTTATATGTGCTCTATATTATATTTATATTGTCTCTATTATTCTTTATTTATCATTTATATCTTACCTTTATGGTTTCCATATTGGGTAATACAATAATTTCACTTGAGGAAGTGCGGACTACCGCCCCCTCAAAGTGATATGACTCATTCATGCCACACATGGAACGTATAAAGGATAAATTCAATGGAATTATATAAGATATTATACTAGAATTATAATATTTTTATGTATCATTATGTTTTCATTCCATTAAATATGAAATAGAAATTAAGGCAGCGTTCATGCATACGTACATCTTACCATCTCCATGAATAGTGCATTTCAATTATTATCTCAAATTGTTATGTATTACTATAAATACATATATATGCTGGATATATATTATAAATATGATATCTAAATCATAAATATAATTCTCAAGATAATTTAATTTTGACCACATGAACAACTTGTAATTATAAGAAGTTCATTTTTGACTCAAGTACAAAATATCGACAAAACGACCGTTATTAACATAAATGATTATGTAATATTTTTAATGTGGTAATAAGAAATATAAAAGAAATAATAAACATGAAAAGGGTTCTGAAGCATGTAAATATTAATTTTAGTTTATTATTCAGGAGATTATGGAACAAATGAGTCATGTCGGACATGAGGTAGGGAACTTCATCTCAATCTACTTTCTTTGAAGCATATTTTGATTTATACATGACATTATTTGATAAGGTGTATCAAAACCTTTGAGTTTTAGTTTCTTTCAAATGGAATCATTTTCTACGAAGTGTTTTACTAAATAAAAAAAGGAATTTTTCTTTTTAACGTACGCGGTGTCAACAACCTATCTTCGGCCATGAGGATTATTTGATCATTGGCTTCCTAAACAAGTTGTAGTGTTTTTTAAAGGAACATAAATACCATATAATTTTTTAGGGATTTTAGTATTAACAATGGTTTTGAGAAATTATAGATTATTTACATATCTTCAAATGATATATTGTGATTGAAATGTAGAAATGTTATCTTTCCTTTATGATTTTTTATATGTTATGAATATGTTATGGTTCTTGAGAATTGTTTACCCATATGGGTGGTTCCGTGATAAATATAGGGCGGTTGAGCCTAAGATAGCTCTCTAATGCATTGGGTAACGTGAAGGATGTAAACGTTAATTGTCTTCATAAGATAATTAGGGAATATACTGTCATGGGTATTCCAACATAACTCCCTATGTAGTTGTGATAGCGACAATGTAAGTATGTTATGGATGCCACAAGTTACATTTACGATTTATGATTTCAATGTGTTATTCATAAATCTTATGACTTCATGAGGTATGTTAAATAGATTATTCTTGGTATTTATTGTTGGAATAATTTTATGTTGCATTATTTTATAATCCTTACTGATCTTTTTATGCTCATCCCAAGGTTTTTTTGAAATGTTATTAACAGGACTTAAAGATGAATAGGGTCGGGGATGGAATAATGAAAAGGTAATGTTGTCTAAAACATGGAACTAGAATTGACTCTTTTTAATGAGATTTTATTTTATAAAAAAATGGATATTAATTAGAAGTGTCTACATCATAACATTTGAGATGTAATGTAATATTTATATCCTAATTCCCTATAACTCTAAACCGGATAAGATCCTCAAATCAAATTTTTAACTTAATTCATGATTATGTATTGTTTAAGGCTGGGGCCTTATAGTTCCTACGTAATTTTGGTGTGACCTTGTAGCTATCCATGTCTCGGTACCTTGGTTGTGTCAATGAACTAGGCCATTACCATATACTTTGGATATTCTCGTGTACTCAGACATGTCTGTTCCATATACCCCATGAGTACAAGAAAATTCATTAGGAAAGACACCCACGGTGTGTGGGAGGTCCCACAAGGGCTGTGTTTTTTAATTTTTCTGAAACCCATGCGACCAAAACCAAGGGAATACTTGGGGTGTGTACTTGAAAATTTACATCGTGTATGTCAAGATTTTTCGGAACCCACATATTTCCATGTGCTTCGGCTTGTGCCTTTACTACTTCCAATTATGACACCAAATCCACCAATAAGCATTGATCTTGGATTAACTAAGCCTACCCACCACTGATGGATATATTCCTACCACTGATTATCATAGGAATCTTCAACCATCACTATGCATCTCTAAAATAGAAAACTGCAAACCAATGTTCTCTGATCTATAACCAAATCATCTCCCATAATTTACAGACCTTGATTGTTCCCTAAATCCAGACACCGCACCCATGGAATTTTTTTTTTCAAATATCAAACACATATTTCTTAGTCTCCAGGTATTTTTTGAACCATTGTAAAAACGTAATTCCAATGATATAAACCTAAAATACGTTTGGAGAAAAGCACAAAACTCCAAAATGAGAATGAAATCCAACCTTTGTTCAGATTGAATTTTTTGTTATAAAAGGGAAATAGATAACATGATAGAATAAGTATGGATTGATGAATAAATACCAATTTATAATTCATGGATGATAAAAATAAAGAAATTTTAATTAACCATCAATATGTGAATAAATTCTTATTAGGTTAATAGATTCTTCTTCGACATGGGAAAAATGACATAAAGTACAAATAAAACAAACTCCTTACCTCAAGTTTGGATTGATTAGTAGTGAATAATATTTCTTTGTTGAGGATGATGAAAATATCCACAAACTCCATTAAAAATGGTTGCTACACCACAATATGTTTTTTTTATCTAAGAAATCTCATCCCAACTACTCTTCTCTACTCTCTAGGGTTATGTGACTAAACCTAGAAATTGTTTATATGTTGTATTAAATACAAGAGATTTGGTTTTGGGTTATTTAATAAGCAATAAATAAATAAATAAATTTATTTATTTATGAATCCTCTTACGAATTCACTTCACCCAAAAACCTGAAAAACATAATATTTATATTGAACCAAGCATAAAACCCACATTTTATTTTTAATGGATGTATTTTGTTTCGTATATAAGTCTCTATGCGGGATTTTTTTCATTTTTTTATAAAAATACATGATTGTGATAGAAATTTTTTTATTTTTTATCACACCAATACCATGACTCACTAGGTCTTATAATATCACATTGACTAAGTTCATATCCTCATAAATATTCATTATAATATTTCAATGTTTTACAATGAAAAATTAGGGAATTTACTGTAAGAAATTTTCATATTAAAAAATTTATTATCGAATCATCCGATTTTATAGTGAAGTGGTGTGGAAAGCTTCAAATCCTCAATACCTCACTCCCTCTCTCTCTAAAATGATATCTAAAAAACTTAGCATCACTAAATAAATGTGTTGATTAATAAATTAGAAAGAGTATCACAATTCAAGAAAATTACTTCTATGATAGTTGGGATTATCCTGCGGTATGTTAAAAAAATTGGACTATGTTAGATATCATTTCAATGGAATCTATATTTAAATTGGAACGATTTACTCATATTGGGTGATCCAAGATGACAAGTTTTACCTCTAAACTTTTGGGTGTTCTATAACCCACGATATTCATCATCCCTAGATATACTTTTTGTAAATATATGGAATCATTTTTTCTTGACTCTGCCCCATCCATGAATTTGTTTTTATGTTTCTTATTCATAATACTTTCTAACTCAATATCATCTTCAAGAATTACTTTTCATTTCCCATGATTTGAATTTTAAGTCATAATAATTTAATCAGGAAAACCACAACATGAACAGGATAAGAATAATAAAAAAAATTAAATTGAAATGAGAAAATAAAAACACCTAATTATACTAATAAAACTATGAATATATCTGTAAAAATAGTTCAAAAAATTGATGCACCTAAATCATGTCATTTTTTTGGGTACAATAATTTAATAATTTTAAGAAAACATAACCTAACTACTATTAACTAAGTAATTGTTTCATTTTTTTAACATCAAGGTTTAAACCATAAGAATAGTTTTAAAAAAATTTTGAGAAATTATTATAATGAATGAAAATAAAGGAAAATAAACATTTGATGAAACGGAATTTGAGAATTGATTCCAATTTCATTAATTCTAGGTATGTGTGTTTTAGAAATAAAGTGATGAATTTATTATCAATGTTTGTTTTAGATGTTGATTCCAACGGAGTCTATGGTCATGGTACCCTATCTCTATATTTTTAATTACTCGTTTCACTGGGTTAATTAATTTTCTTCTTTAAAGATTTAGGTGAATTGTCACCTTGTTTAAACATAATCATCAAAATAATTCCATGGTAATGTATAATTCAAAATGTGTATTCAATGCATTAAATTATACTTCCTAACTCACATAAAAATTTTCATGAAAAAAAATAAAGAAAGATATTAAGAATGAATTATTTATACAAACCACAAAACATAGACTAGAAAAATAAAAAAATTCACTAACACATCCCAACTTCTTTTAAATCACATGGCACAACAAAACCTTAACCACTCTTTTTGTACATTAGGGAGAAATGAAAAGAAAATAACTTAATGTAAAGAAGTAGAAATAGTTTCAATGAGTTTTAATACTCCTACAATCCATCCATTATTTTTCCTCATCCTATAGGTTTTAGTCCACCTATAATAATACACAAGCCTCGTATTTATAGGTTCGAAAATTGGTATGGAACTAAAAGGGGTTGCCTCTCCTTCAAATATGACCATTAAAAATTTTAAATTCCCACAATCATGTATATATGAATTCCTTTTTGAAATATTACGAAAACCATGTTTCAAATATTTCTATTTTCCTGAAGCTTCATGACATTAATTTCGGGTGTTGCGTGAACAACTACGCATCTTACATACCTATTTTTTGAACATGAAATGTTTTAATACATCCAGTCTTTTTTATAGTGAAAAAAATACTCTCATAAATTCATAAACACTATCATTATCTTCACAAAATTTACCCATACTTTCAAAACATTAAAAAATGTCAAAAAATTTATTACAGATCAATATTTATGTTCACAGAATGATGCTCCCATTCATGGAATGACTGTCTTACATTGTTTGGAAAAATAATAAACTCATACACATGTATCCATTGTGGTGAAAGAACCTAGGATGTGGTGTGAATAGTGAAAAATCAATAATTAATCATCACATTCATATACTTAGGGATTTGGTAGTGGTACATCAATATTCCTCTTGAATACATAGTGTTTTGTGGATTTTAAAGATAATTCATTATATCTCCTAAGATCCAATGATCCTTGAATGGTTATCTATGGATTTTTTTATGGAACAAAAACATCCATCAAGATTCACATATGGTGTTCATAGAATAATCTAGTTAAGCCGGTGTCATCGAGCGTGGTAGAGGTGATATGGATCAGGTATGATATTAGTGATGTAATATCAATACTAAAATAGTGCCTCAATTATAATTATATTCAATTACTAATAATTCAGTGTTCCATATTAAAGTCCTATATGGGATGGCATATGTATAACAATCCAAATGCATCATTATTGGCTCAAAATAGTTACCTTGATACCTCCTTCTCAAAATATCTTTACCAGTACCTCCCCGTTCATAGTAATCCACTAGTATTGTTGACACTTAGTTGGAGCTCAAAACATGGAATCTCTTTGTTAGGTTCTGTCACGTCATGGGACTCAACATTCGGTGTGATGATTAACCAGCTGCCCTTGAGGTTTCTTAGACAGATCTCCTATGGTGATGGGTTGGTCAGTCAAATTCTTTATTACATATTCCTTTATTCATTTTTCTAAATTCATAGATATGAATAGTATCTCCATTTAATTATTTTTTTTAATATACAACAATTTTTCACTATGAATATCTCTTTGAAATTAATAAATAAAACAAATGAGAACTGTGGAAAAAATAATTGTTTGTTATTAAAAAACAAATATTTTTATAAAAATTTATATTCATGAAATATAGAAATAATGTATCATTAATCGTAAGAATAAACATCATCTATAAATTTTATGAAAATGGATAAGGACCACAATTTCCTCAATCAGATTATCCCCTAAAATTTTGATTAATAGAACTTATAAATTCTTTGTACCCTAAATCACTTCACATAGTTGGCCAACTCCCACACACTCAATAAAAACTCACAAACAAACCATAAAATGAAACATACGGGAACATTAACATATAGGGGTTACAAGATTAAGATATAAAGTCATATGTACAAGGGAAAAACTTATTTTTTTCATTATAATTAGACGTTAAAATGATTACACTCAAAATTGAAATGTCACCAATTTAATATCACAACTTAATGATCGCAAGAAACACATACATGTTGACCCATCCCACATTTATAGTTGTTCCAAACCAGTCATCAAATTTCACTAACCTCTAATATACATGGGTGTCCCTCCAATTTATGTGGAAACCTCTGATCACATGTAACAATATACCTCTCATCAATTCCATTGGACAAATAGTGCATGTCACTATGATGATCCATATGATGACTCTTACATCCCACCCCTCTGTTGAAAAACTGTGAAGGATAAATCATATATAAGATCATCAAAAACTCTAGCATATGAATTATAAGAACATTACCTCACACTATATAGAAAAATAATCCTACCAATAAATATATAGAACAGGATCATCATGTATCCCAGTTATGAAACGTGTTATTTGAGATTACTACCATACAAAAAGTTATCTGGTCACACTGTATAAACAATAGGTTGAGATCTTTCATTTTTAGATTCTCCATTTAATCAATTATTACAAATATTAAATATAAATCAATATTCCTACAAAAAGACTCATGTATATGATAATTTCAAAAGACTTAAATGGATTGCATGCTAATGTGGTAAAAAATATTCTGGTCATTATTTTAATAAATTTAAGGGGGATTTAAACTATACTAATTTTTTTTGAATATTTTTATCTATATTTGAAATGTTTTTACATGGTTAATAATTTCTAATGATTTTATAAATTTAATAACATAAAATATATTTGTGTTTATGTTTTTTAAAAATATTTAATAAATATATATTTAAAATTTTTATATTAAGGACTTATTTAGAAAAAAATTATTTGAACCATTAGAAAAGGTGTTTCATATGTTGATATGATCAATAGATTAAATAAAATCAAATATTTGATATTTAATTTCTATAAATTTTTTACTTTATACATTATATGATTGTTATTAAATAATAAAAGTTCTTATAATATATCACATATTTGAAATACAAATGAGTTCATATTAGATCCATGAAAATGATAATCGAAATGTTAATATTTTATATAAGTAAATTGTTTATGTTAATCCATGCCTAAATTATAAATTTTTCTTAATTTATTTTTGAAGTGTTCATTTAATTTTTATTCCCTACTTTTTTCTTGAGTATACCATTTTATATTCAAAATTATGATATATTTATTAGTTTAAACTTTTAAACTAGTAATAATATTCCATACATGCTTATATGGTGTTATATACTTGGTATGATAATTAATCTAGATTTAATTTACGTTGAGTTTGGATTGAATTAGGTCATGAGTATGAATTAAGAAGGTAAATATCATTTATACATATTATTAGTAGGCATTTTAATTGGATTAAAAACTCTTTTGAATAATGTATCCTATAGAATAATGATTTATTCTCACAATTATAATTGGACTAGAACTTATGAATTATCAAAAAATGTGGGTGGAAGCTACATGTCACTCCAGGATTAATCTTATAGGTATTATTTGAGTTCATATTTTTTAGTCCTTTACATGGAAGGGTTTTATATACCACATTCATAGGATACATTTGAATATTTATAAATATACTTTACTTTTAATATGGGTTAATAGAACATGTTGGGAATTTTGTAAAGGGTTTTACATCAATATAGTTTAATATATTGATTTGGTGGATGGAATATGATACCAAATGAAATTACTAGAAGAATGAATACATTTAAATGGAATACGTACGATAAGAAGTTGATATTAAAAACCCATATAATTATAATGAGTTTTATATTCCTTATATGGAAAACACATGTAAGGACCTATACCATTCAACCATGTATGTTTTACACAATGAGGGTTCCCATGTATTATCCCATGTAAGGAAGATTAAAAATTTATAAAACTAAGTGTCACAAAAAATCCAATTATGATATTTGGGTTACACATAGTTGGGTGACCTTTATGGGTATACTAGTGGAATGTTTTCGAGTTTATCCATATTATGGATAAGATAAAGTGTTTTCAACTCAACCATACAAGATCCCTATATGATATGATATATATGATAAAGTACCTAAATAACTAAATTGTGCGAGTAATGTGAATATATAATCATTTATTAATGAAATATGGAGCTTGTCCCACTAATGGATATGATGAATTTAAGTTGGGTCATCATTTTTATGGGATAAAATTTAATAATTTTCCCTATTAAATTCTTTCTGAAAAATATGATACACATCTAATACAAACTTATATTGTAGAAATAAATAGAATCATCAACTTTAAATATGATTTGGAGACCAATCATTGAAAATCAAAATATAAATTTTAGAAACTTATTATAATGGTTTAGAAATTTGAAAAATGTTCTCAAATAGGAAGATATATATTATTGGGGAGAGAAAATAATTCCCAAGGAAAGAAACATAGATAAATAATGTCCAGACCTAAATAATTATTATTATAAACATAATATGGATTATCGTAGTGTGTATAAATTTATAATTATCCATATAGATCCTAAACTCCCAAAGCTACATGAAACCATTAATTCTTATGGAATTATTGATAAATAGAAATGTTTCTATAATAATAAATTACTATAGAGAAGATATGAAGTTTCAAAAAAAATTAGCTTAAAATGGTAGGAGGTGCTCTAGTCTCAGTTCATTTACTTAATTTTATTGGGCATGTTAATGAAATTGAGAGATTCAGGATCCCCTTCATCATAATTTATCCACTCATTTAATTTTATAATCTTTACTAGAAAGGTTCTATGAGGTCATTGTGAATTATAATAGGAATTAACGTAGAAAAATTTAACACAAGCTACTCAATATTTTGAGGATAGCTAAACAAGTCATGGTTGGTCTGAGATCAAGTGTATTAATGGTTGTGCAAGGTGCTAAAAGGTATAATTTAAAAATGAATGTAAATCTTTAAAATCAAAGACTGAATATTTGGATAGTTAGTCAAAGTAATTGCAAATTAATGGTGTTCTTAAGAATAAATGTGAATGTTTTAATTGTTGTAAATCTATCCAATAAAAAGTAACTATAAATATTACCCAAAGACTCATTATAAACATAGAAAAAATTAAATGATTTATATGATGTTATGAAAATAAATTATTATTTTTTAAAAATATATATAATGATACCTATATGTTTTAAAAGAGTTTTAGATATATAGAAGTTCATGATTAATATAGATTTATTGTTTAATGGATAATGTTTCTTTCCAAAAAATTGAGTAAGGAGCTTCCACATTAAGGACTTGGATATATGACCCACTTGAAAGTTATGATTATTTTTAGTAAAGAAAGTGTATTTTGGATCAAATTTTTTATTTTATTATTTAAAAAAATATGCTTGTTGAAAATGGATTTTTAACTTAAAAAATTATATGATCATTTGTATATATATTGTTCAAGATTCATTAAATTCAATTACATGTTGGAAGTGAGGGCAAGGATAAATGTTTTTATCCTAGATAAACGAGTCTATCCATGATATTCACTGAAATATAAGGAGTTTAGATTCCACCACCCAAGAGTTTTTATATTTCAAAAAATAGTTCTTTATTTACATAATATTAATCGAAACACAGTGAACATCATGAATGGTTCAAAACTAATAGATTTTTTTGTTAATATTTACACAAAAATAAAAAAGTATTATTTATTAAAAAATGTATCATATTATGATATTCTAATGTGAATACATTTTATATGATGTAAGTATGTGTATATATTTTACCTACAAAAGTCCAATGATAAAAATATAAAATATTATTCCAGTCAAATTTCAAATAAAATTTTAGTTAATATCCTAAAATAGTTTATGGTATGAAATTTAATAGAAATTTAAAGAGTTTTATTTACTAATTTTGATGGATTAAAAGTAAAGTTATATCCTAAAGTTATTTTAATGTGTCTTGGTAAAGATGAAATTTCAATAACAAAATATTTTTACCAAAATTAACTCAAAGGGAAAATATAAAAAAGGGTTCTGTGAATAATGACCATGATGAAAATAGAATGATTTATTTGTTGAAAACACAAGTTATTAACGACATAATATTTGATGTTTTGTAGCTAATAATTTTTTAATACTATTTACAATGAGTTTAATATTAAGATTATGATTCCTAAGTGTCATAATTTTCCAACTAGATTCCTTCATAGTTATTTCTTCCTAAAATGGTTTAATGAGAGTTTTTCATTATGTGGTCATATGGATATGTGGAAGGAATTATATAATGATATAATGGGTTAACAAAACCACAACTCTAAAGTAAATATAAGGCTAATAAAATGGTTTAAAATATGTTATATGATTACATCGGTGATTCTATATGTTTTTATTAATATTCATGATGTAGTTTAAAAATATTGAAAGATTCAGGTTAATAATATAATTAGCCTCAATTTTTTAGGTTTGATTTTTATATTTTATGAATTAACCTCTTAGATTATAACACCAACTTATATCTAACCGATGATCATCATAAAGATTGATAGGTTATGATGAAATTTTATTTTAAAAAAGATTATGATTTTTTATAGGTATACAAAATTTTATCATAAGGCACAAAAATAGTTTTATGATCTAGATGACCACCCAAGTATACTACATGAAGAGTTACAGACTATGTATTTAGTGTACTAGGGGTGGATTTTTATATTGGAATTTCCCAGTACCTGATGTATGTGAGATAAATATCATCAGAACCTTCATACTTTGAATTTTTTTAGGAATTTTTTATGGTTTATCTAATCAGGGGATGGTTGTTATGTGTTTTTTATGTTATCATTTTAAGAATAATCATGAAGTTATTTATCATCTCAAAATATAGGTATGAAATTTGGGTCCTCGTTTGAGATAACTGAGATATGTTTCACCATATTTAGAAGGAACATACTATTTTCATATTCGATTGGATGGGGTATGTGATGAACTCGAGAAGATAAATGAATTAAATGGGATGTAGTTATAAACCTGGTATTTCTATACTCAATGAATCAGGAGAATATGAGTATGCTATATATGATTGATATGTAATGTGTCTTATATCATCATGAATAAATTTAAAAGAGGTTCATATAAAAATGAATGATTATCGGTGATATATAATGTTAACACAGGAATAGAGGTATATGTGTTTAATGGGGATCATGCTACATCCATTTGCATCTTCATTAGAAATAAACAATTTCTAGAGGCCACTGATTAATTAAATTTATGTATTTAGAAATTAAAAATTATTTTCATTTTTGTAATGGTTTTTGGGGTCAAAATGTTGGTTCCGGCAAATGATATTAATATTTTTATAACTTTTAGAGCATCAAAAAAGTTGTTTTTAAGTGAATCTATTTGAAAAATAGTATATATTTTGATAAGTTATTATATATTATATAACTGTAGTGAAAAATGAATAATAGAGTTTCTAGAGAAATTTTTTGATATTTGTAAAAGGATTTTTGAATATTGACTCTCATGTTATTGCATCTGATGTGGCATAAGGTTAAAAATAGATAAGTCAGTGAATCTTTGGTGTAGGTGGGAGATTGAATGATTTTTCTCTAAAGGAACCAACACTACATAGTGTTTTATAACAATTCTTGATTTGTCCCTAATTTCACAGTGACATTGTGTTTGAAACTATAATATTTGGGTTATTGAGTGGGATTATCATATTTTGTGATGTCTCATTGGAATAAACCTGAATTTCCACCAAAATATATCATAATTTTTTTCCAACATAGGTTAGTTATTTTTATAAGATTATATTCATAACATAAATATTTAAACATTAAATTTTCGTATAAGTATTGAGGATGAATGTTACTATAGTAAAATTGATTTTGTGTATTGTAAAATTATCATTTAATATAGGTTGAATATTAAGAGTTACTTGGATTTATTTATATGTGGTTTGATCTATGATAATATTGTGGGATTTACAAAACTCCTCCGGGATAAAATGTAATGACTCAAATTTTCCATGTATTATTTTTAAATATTATATGAAGTTATTTTGAGACCACGCGTAGATGTGGAACATCATTCCCAAGCCCAGTGATCCCAGAATGGCAGTTTGAACTGTTTTAAGTTAAGTGAGTCAGTATATGTGTGCGGTTGTGGTAGTTTTAAAATTGATGCCCAGATTAAAAATATGATGGAACCGTTACATCCGAGATGATGACCTTACCAAAGAATGAGTCTAACCTCGACTGGCGCAGGTTGGGGGGAAAAAGTTAATTTTCAGACCTTTTTAGTAAAATAAAATAAAATAAAATTGCAATGTTTATTTTAATTTTTTTTGGATATATCCGATACAGTGAAACGATTGGGAAACATTTTTAGTAATTAATGCCACGTCAAAATGGATTATAAACCGCAATGCTGACTCAATAATACCTCCACATGATGGAATTTCATGGAATTATTCCATATTAATTAGTTAATCGAATGTCGGTTGTTGTCGGAGAATTTTGAGAAAACTTTGGAAGATCCGTGGAACTTTGGAGAAAACTCTCAGTGAAAAATGACGACGGATCGAAGGTGTGGATCATTGTGCCAACAAAGTTGAAGGATCTCGACGATGATGGCAGCAACCTCTTTCCTCAACAATTGGTCCTTTCTTAAGGTATGGGTTGTTATTTCATTACTCTATTCCCTGTTTCTAAATTTGAAACGATGAACGTGGATCAACCATGAACAAGTTGATCTATGGATTCGTACGTTCTTGCGGGAGGGATTTTTTGGGAAGATTTTTGGGAATTGATCCATGATTATTTTATTGTTTGATCATGCTCTGTTTAAGCCTACTAATGGGAGCAGATCAACGCAGTGACAAATGATGGTAGGGGTTCATTCCCAAAATTTTTATTGGATTTCTTCCCCTTTCATTTCTCACGTTTTCTTCGTGTTCTTCATGGGGCAACGAACAACAGAGCGTTGCACACCCGTCTTTCAATGAAAAAAAATCCCAAAATGGAGGTTTGACATCGCAACGACCCTACGGACGTGTGTCGACCCTAACTAATGAAGAATCTTCTCGGATCGTAAGAGACCATTCTTCAAGCGTTCTTCACGCGGGAAAATAAAAAAATGCATTTAGAGATGATTAGAGGTCCAAAAAAATGGAATCAACTTCGGGACATTGGGGCAACCTAGAAACTAGAGTTTTGTGGCAATCAAATGGCCAGACTGATAATCGGGGTATCAGGGAGGTGCGATAGTGGAGGTCCATGTTTGTGGAAATTTCTAGAATACAAAGTGTGTATTTCAGAAGAACATGTCGTGTATCACTGGGGGCGGCAGCTATGGTTTTTAGGGACAGATAGGAATCACACGGTGTATGACCCTAGTCACATAGTGTGTTGGACTTTCCCCGAAGCCCGGTGTGTATTTTTGGAAGTACACAGATACGAGATGGACTACACGGATTCAGAAAATCGCGTGTACTCTCCACGCAACATGACAGAGGCGGCTACATGGGACTCTGCGTGTATCCAGGGATACGTGGACACGATATGGAGTACACGGGTGTGTAACCCACCACACGGCTAGGCAAGACAAGTAACGCGGGTCACCCCGTGTACTTATTACACGGGATTCTGTACCTGGGTTGAAGCTATGTACGGGAAAACGACCGCATACACGGAGCCGACCCTAGATGAATCGGAAACATCATGTAATCCTAACACCTTCCATATACTTACTTTCTTATGGGACCATCCTTATGACACGGGTCATTGTACACAGGCAGCACCCGACGTTAGAAGACATGGCATTTGACCTTTTTCTACACACAGTGTAATTTTTTGAAAACGGCTTGGTCTTCTTGTCCACCATATCTTGGAAATGTTTTGTTTGGGTTAGTGCCCCATCTTCTCATTCCCCTGAATTTCAGGTATTGTTTCCTTCTACATGAGTACGATCCCTTCAGCAGGACATTCTGTGATGGAGTCAGGCATCCCTCCGAGAGGCTCGGAGTGAGATCCTCTATCCATTCATGACCCAAGGTAGAGTCAGAAATCAACGTGACCAACTACACTGGTCATTGATACTCTACCTATTAGGTGAATTCCAGATGTGTTCTGGTATCCTCCATGGCCCTGGAAGTGATACTAATCTATGTATCGTGATCTTTCCCACTCAAGAGTGTGTTCTCCCGTAATGAGTGTGACTCTCTCTCTCTCTCATGGCTTTTCCCGACGAATAGTGCTTCTCAGACAGAAGTCATCAGAGCTATCAGACTCATGGATTGATTTCTCATGGAACGAGTGCTTTGTGGAATCTTTGAACTGATTCACTATACGGGGGTATGTTGTATTCGACTTGTCTCTAGACTTTGGGCCTGGGCTTTGATATATCTAGATATTATTTCTCTTTCTATATGTTCTGTAGAAATATACTTTGTAGATCAAGCTATACCTTTACTAGTGGATTTCGGGGTCCTCTACTGAGTATTGTTGTACTCACCCCTGCACGGGATTTTCCCGCACGTGTCATGTCTTGTGCAGATAAGAATCCTTTTGACAGAGTTCAGGTCAGACCAGGAGAGGACCACGTTTTCTGATTTTCCCACAGGCCAAGGTGTTCCTACGAATACGAGAATCAGTTACAACATCTATTTGTGTTACAGGTTGGCATCTGTAGTTTTTATACTCTCTGTTTTGGTGGGCTTGTATTCCCGCCTAGTTTTTGTTCAGCACTTTACTTTACGTCGTACTCTATTTGTTGGGTTTATTTTTATGTATGAATTTTTGTTCCATATTGGTTTTTTACAGTTCAGCATTTGTGGGCTTGGATATGTGTGCATGTGTAAAGGTACTTAGGAATTGCCTCCCATTTTAGTAATATGTCTGCTCGTTACTAGTCACCATCCCCTGGCCTATTGGAGGCGGGTTTGGGGAGTCGCGGGGCGGGCCCCCTTGGGACGGGTCATGATAGAGTGGTTTCAGAGGTGGTCGGTTCTACCTTAGGACCAAGAGTCTGTGAGTTTGGTTTAGGGAAACAGTGTTAAGTGTTTCGAGCTCGACTTCCAAGCCAGGGACACCAGTGTTGGTATGGGCAGCCGACGTATCCATACACGATGACTCTGATAACCTTCCATTCAACTTGGTACACGAAAACACTAGTTGAAGGGAAATAAAAGAATGGTACATGCATCATATAGGAATGGGTGGTGTTTTTCATGTCCTTTGTGTCAGCTATCCAGATATACACATTGAACATGGTACATCTTTTTTTCATACAGGATTCCTCTGAGATGGTTACCTGATAGGATTCAGCAGCCCGATCATTACGATGACCCCCTCAATGAAGAGGCTTCGATACAGGGACCAGTTCCCCAGGCATTTCTACCAGGTGGTGCACCAGCTATGCCACCACTAGTGGAGCATCTCGTGGTACCTGCATTACCGACTGACAAGGGGCACCGGCTAAGCGCGCTCCATGAGTTACAACAACAAAGACCCCTCTGGTTCAACGGCGAGCCAGACCCTCATGCGGCTGAGGACTGGATTGAGGCGGTGACAAGGGTTTTCCACTAGTGAGGACACCAGCAGACTAAATGGTTATCCTAGGAGCATGCCTTCTTCAGGGTTCAGCAAGACGACAGTGGAGTCTTACCACACAGACTCACGACGAGGAGACTCTTTCTTGGACGGAGTTTGAGCGGCTCTTTAGGGAGAAGTTCTCTCTGGTTATACTAAGATTAGTGCACATCCAGGAGATTCTCTAGCTCTAGCAGGGTAGTATGATGGTTGCTGAATATTCATAGATCTTCCCCAACCTCTCCAAGTACTCAATGGATCAGGTTAGGGATTAGTAATTCATAGATAGGACCTTCGAGCGAGGTCTACAATGAGAAATCCGAGCTAGTGATGTGCCTCTATGAATGTCGACTTATGCTGGAGTTCTCGAGTGGGCCTTGGTGATCAAGAGCTTCTTGGTGGAGTAGAGATAACCGCTGGTAGTCAGCAGCAGGCAGATAGGTCTATAGACCTCGGCAATGGGGAGCTATCGTTGGATGTAGGTATCAGGATATGGGAGACATCAAAGGAGGACCCATGACAGGGAATCAACAGTCTAGGGCTCTCAGGCTGGATCTAGTCATCCTAGATAGAAGAGGTTCTATGCATGCGACAGTAGGGGACATCTCGTTAGAGATTGTCCAACCCGTCGAGTTGCTCACTGGGAAGCAGTGGATAGACCACCGAGGTGGAGGCAGATATTGGAGCAGATAGTCCCGCTAGGAAGCGGACATGGAAGAGAAGCAGGGAGAGATGTGGGTTGTGGGAGACTCTTTGAATTACTTCCATCACCTCCCCCAAGAGGTCTGCACCGGGCTCATGGAGCTGGGGGACAGGGGTTGGGATAGCTTCATGCGGTCAAGGCGTACGACCCAAGGGCTCCATGGAAGATCCAAGGAACGATCTGTGTCTTCTCTACCTTAGCTCTTATGCTTATAGACATAGGTTCCAGTCATTCCTTCATCACCACATGTCTTGTACAAAACCATGATATTCTAGTAGAGCCATTGACTCGATCCTTACACTTGGAGACAGCTATGGTAGGATACTCGATGATCACACACCTATGTCGGAAGTGTGATCTTACCCTTAGAGGTGAGAGTTTTGGGTAGAACCTCATGGTGTTAGCGTCGAGGCCTTACAAAGTAATTCTCTGTATGGATTGGTTATCTTCGGTCCAGGCCCAGATTGACTGTTTTAGGAGAAGAGTGTTGTGTGTCCGCAATAATGCGATGAGGTTTTCTTTATCGGAGAAAAGGAGACCCAGGAAGCACAGAATAGGATCATACATAGGAGGGTGCAGCTGGTAACCCATGATTTGGCTAGCCTTTCCCTCAGATCAGTAGATGTGATGAGCTCCCAGTTCTCATAAGTAGTGGCGGAGTACGAGGAAATCTTTCCCGAAGATGTTCTAGGACTACCTTCCTACCGGGAAATTGACTTATGCATCTATTTACACCCGTGAACGACACCAATTTCCACACCATCATAACAGATGACTCCCACAGATCATCGTGAGCTCAGGGTGCAGTTGGTGGATTTTCGAAGCAAGGGTTTCATAAGACCTAGTGTAACGCCCCGACCCCAGTTACCCAGATTCGGTGCATTATTATATAACATTGGTATGATCATAAGAAAGATCAAATCTCGAAAGACCGATTGGTTTAGTAGTCTTGGAAACACTAGATATATTCATAAGTCTTACATTACATCATAAAATGAAAAACTAATACAACAACATATTGTCTCCATAATCCACACTCATATCCCCACATAATATCCCTGCAGGTCATTCATAATTTACAACTTCACATCCTGGGAAAAATAAAACATAGAAAAGGGGTGAGCTCAAATACCCAGTAAGGATAACAATATAGCGGAACATTCAAAAATAAGCATAAACATTTAAGGCAATGAATTACTAAAACAAAAGCCTTTTAAACTTGAACTTCAACATAGTATGGAAAAAGTAAAATGAAATAATGCCATTAACTTATTCACATGGATATTCTACTAATCGAATAATCACATGCAAAAATCAATAACCACTTTCATAATGTTGGAATGCATAATGCCAGACTTTCATAACCACATAGCCAAAGCCTCGTGCCAAGACTACAAATAAGATTTTGCCAAGGCCTTGTGCCAAGACACTAGTTTGTCTCATGAGACCTACCGATGCATCTAGGAGCTATAGCAGGCTCCACCCGTCACATATTAAGTCCAATGCATTCCCATATGAAAAGGTTTAAACATAACATAAGCATTCGTATTAAAACTAGCACACGAAATGTCAATAATTTCACCATAAACTATGAATGGTATAAAAATAGCACATCCACAGTCAAAAATATCACAAAACCTTCAATACAATATAGAAGTTTTGTATCATAATAAATCAACTTCAAATAAGCGTAAAATCCGTCAAAGGATGTTGACATAGATGAAATCAAAACACTTTTTAGAGAAATATCTCTTTCTATTTTTGAAATCATTTAAGAGCCATATAAAATAAAACATTTTCTTGAAAATATTCTTATAAGCTTGTAAGGGAAGCTTTGACGATTTTATAACGGCGGAAAATAACCGCACCCGCCGTATAAGTTAAAAAAAACATTCTTATCTTAATTCTGTCGAAAAGGTTAAAAAGCACCTTGTTTGGAAAACGACGAAAAGATTCCCTTATAAACCTCTTATAAAAAGTCAAACAAGGGTATAAATGACTTTAACCCATATTCTTTTAAATATTAAAAATGTTTTGAAATACATTTTGAAGAAACATGGATGTGGATGATAACGAGGTCCCAGTAGATAATTATGTATAAACAACCTCGGATAATGAAGAGATTACGAAATAAAACCTTACCTTGTACTTTTCCTTTTTTGGGGTAGGTTAAACTCCTGTATAATGGTAAAATAATTATTATTAAATTATACAATAATCATATACATTAATATGATATCATATATGATCTTTTAACATTGCTTTATTAATAATATCTTAGTATTATCGTCGTTTCGGGTGATAATCGATTCGTTCTTCTTAAATGTTTGGTTACGTAAGACATGTTTGTAATGTATAGATTATATCTTACTCATAATCAGAATGATATTAAAATTATTTTTAACCCTAAAATGAGAATAAGACTTGAATGGATACGATGGAGAATGAATCTCATCGCGTTCGTGGAGACGGTAGTCCGTACGTACGCACGAACGCTACTTCCATTTAATTTTTATTTTAAAAGAATCGAATCCAAATGATACATAGGTATATTACTATTCCAGTATAATATAATATTTTATATATGTTACTTAAGTTCATTAACACCATCCTTTATACGTTCCATGTGTGGTATGAACGAGTCATATCATTTTAAGGGGGCGGTAGTCCGCACTTCCTCAAATGAAATTATCGTATGTATATACAACATGAAACGAATAATGGTATGAAATAAAATGTAATTACAGAATATATATCATTAATATCATATTTAATTACAGTGCCATCATAATGGCCACCATGAGAGGCGGTAAGATGTATTTGAACAATCATCGTTTTGTGAGGCGTTAGTTTGCCATCCACAGAAACATTATGTTCATCATCCATTAGATGGAGTTGTGTGTATGTGTATTTTGAATCATTCTTATAACAACATCCTAGTATATTGTGGATACTGGTGTTGTTACAAAAGAAAGGAAATAAAAAGAGTTTGGGGGTTGGAGAAGCAAAATAAATGAAAATAATTTAAGAGAAATCGTTACCTTTAATTTAGGTAACTCACTTTGGTTGGAACCAAAGGACTTATTGAAAAGCTTTCTGCCTAAGGGGAAGCTTCAAGTAGGAGTAGAGGGATGTGGGGAGCTTATTTGGGCAGGTTTTGGACGAGCCAAGTGGCTTGAGAGGTGTGAGGAATGAGTAGAAGTGGTCTCCTTTTATAAGGGAGAGGAGGGGCTCTTTAGGAAAGAGTGAAAGTATAACTTTATAATATAATTATATTCGGTTTATAATTGTCCAAAAATCATGGAGGTCGAAGATAAGATGACTCATATTCTAAATAACATCAACCAATAAGAATTGGATAGGTTTTAGATAATATTTTAATCATTATAATCTTATTTATTTAAATGATTTATTAATGAGGTAAACATTGCATCATTATTGTGTCATTAATAATTTAAATTATTTGATGTCTAAAAATTATAAATAAAATATCATTATGTAGGAAATCGTTTTAGATTTCTAATGGATATTTATAATCGAAAATACAACATGTATAACCCTATGTAAAAATTGTTCTTCTAAAAGATGTAAGCTTATGCCATTTTTATTTTTATTTTAACTTTATTAATATAATGTGTCCCTACCAGATACAAGTGGCTCCAAGGGGTCCCCAAATCAACCCAAGGATGCCCATGGTCGGGTATGTGTCCACCAATAAGGTTAGGACACGTTTTAGGGTAATTTTGTATTATTATAATATTATTTTTTAACCCTTATTTACCGGATTTACCCTTTAACCATGGTAAATAAAATATTTACCGCAGTAATTATTCAAAATGTGTAAAAATAAAAGTTACCTATTTATATAATTTGGACATCCTGATTCCAAAAATGTAATCCATTTTTCCAAATTCAAAACACAGAAGTGGCAGAAATTAATTTAAAATTAATTCCCATTGTTAAAATAAAAAGCGTGTTTTTAAGAGATAATAACTATCAATAGATTGACACTTGTTTATGTCTGGTTTAATTGTGAAATTATGTCCAATGACAAACATTAAATTAAATGGTAAGAAAATATTCTAAATATACGTTAAAACCACTCAAATTCATAATTTATCAATATTAATTATTTTGATTAAAAAAGTTGTTTTAAATTAAAATTTAGTAATTTTCACTATTCATCAAAATATAAAAGTTATCCGAAAAGTACCAAAATTTCACCCTAGGATAATTTCGATATTCTGAATCCAAAAATGAAGTCCATTTTGAAATATAAAATTTATATGATTTCAAAAAGTAGGTATTACTATTCACAACGGCTAGTTTAATTAGTTGTGGTGTGTGTTAGAACTCGAGGTTGCGTACAACACACGCTATCGCATTATTCGAAGGGAAACGTACCGTGGAAGCTTGGGGTGTTCCATTCTCCCCTCCTTCAAATAATTGCATACTCGCAATTTCTAGGGTATTACTACAAAAAAAGACTCGGGTGGTTCTTCATCATAAGTTCCTCGGGTTCCCACGTTGCCTCTTCCATCTTATGGTTTCTCCACAGAACTTTTACCAGACGCGTCGTCCGGTTTCTCAGCACTTGTTCTCTCGTATCAAGAATCTTGACGGGCTCTTCGCAATAAGACAGATCGGGTTCCAGTTCTAATTCTTCATAGGTGAGTACATGCGTTGGGTCAGGCATGTATTTCCTCAACAGAGATATGTGGAACACATCGTGAACTTTGGAGAGACTTGGCGGCATTGCCAATCGGTAAGCTACAACCCCAATTCGTTCTAGAATTTCGAAAGGTCTGATGTACCTGGGACTCAATTTACCTTTCTTACCAAAACGTATGAATCCCTTACATGGAGATACCTTCAGAAAAACATGATCACCGACTTGAAATTCCAAATCCTTCCTTCGATTATCGGCATAGCTCTTCTGCTTACTTTGAGCTATTTTGATGTGATTTTGGATTACTTTCACCTTTTCCACCGTTTCCTCCACCAGTTCTGGGCCTACAAGTTTTCTTTCACCAACGTCATCCCAACAGTTTGGTGTACGACATCTCTTTCCGTATAACGCTTCATATGGTGCCATCTGAATACTCGAATGGAAGCTACTGTTATAGGAAAATTCTACCAGTGGTAAATATTGATCCCACATACCCTGAAGATCAAGTGAGCAAGATCTCAACATGTCTTCTAAGGTCTGAATAGTCTGTTCTGATTGTCCATCTGTCTGAGGGTGGTATGCTATGCTCAAATGAAGTTCAGTATCCAGGGATTTCTGAAGACTTTTCCAAAATCTTGAAGTAAAACGGGGATCACGATCAGAAACAGTCGATAAGGGTACTCCATGAAGTCTCACAACTTCATTAATATATAGTCTTGCTAGACGTTCCAGGGTTAGATCTTCTCTTATAGCAAGAAAATGTACTGACTTGGTAAGACGATCAACAATAACCCATATTGCATCGTTCCTTCTAGGAGTCTTTGGTAGCCCCATGACAAAGTCCATCGTAATATTGTCCCATTTCCACTCCGGTATGGGAAGAGGTTGCATGACTCCTCCAGGATATTGCCTTCCAGCTTTCACTTGTTGACAAACCATACATCTTGACACAAAATCAGCAATCTCTCTCTTCATGTTGTCCCACCAAAAATGTTCCTTCAAATCTCTATACATTTTGGTGCTCCCAGGGTGTATAGAGAAATTGGAACTATGAGCATCATCCAGCAATTCCCTTTTTAGATCAGGTAAATCGGGAACACAAAGTCTCTTCCTGAATTTCAAAATCTCATCTTCAAACACAAAGTCTCTCAATCTCCCATCATTCACAGCTTTAATCTTCTTCTGAAATTCTTCATCATCGATCTGAGAACTCTTAATCCTTTCTAGTAAATATGGTTTGGTAACCATTTGAAAAAGCATTGATGTTTCACCTTCCCTGGTTATTCCCATGTCCATATTCACTAGATCCATGAAAATTGGATCCCTTTCAATTCTCATCATGTTCAAAACACCGTGGTCTTTTCTGCTCAAAGCATCTGCCACCTTGTTTGCTTTCCCCGGGTGGTAGTGTATCGTGCAATCATAATCCTTGAGTAATTCAAGCCATCTCCTTTGCCTCATGTTGAGTTCTTTTTCTGAGAAAATATACTTCAAACTCTTTTGATCACCATAAATCTCTCATTTTTCACCATAGAGGTAGTGCCTCCATATCTTCAAAGCAAAGATCACAGCTGCTAACTCAAGATCATCAGTAGGATAGTTTTTTTCATGAATTTTCAACTGTCGTGATGCATAGGCAATAACTCTATCATTCTGCATAAGGACACAACCAAGTCCTTTCTTTGATGCATCACTATAAATAACGAACCCATCATTCCCCGATGGTAGAGTCAATATAGGAGCATTGAATAATCTTCTCTTCAGTTCTTCGAAACATTCTTTACACTCTTTTGTCCAAAAAAATTTAACCCCTTTACGTGTGAGCTTCGTTAATGGGTTAGCCAATCGGGCAAAATTCTGGACGAAACGTCGATAATAACCTGCCAAACCAATAAAACTACGTACCTCAATTATACTCGTAGGTGCTGGCCATTCTTGGATTGCCTTGGTCTTAGAAGGATCAACAGAGATTCCTTCTTTAGAGACAATATGGACAAGAAAAGAAATCTCCTTAAGCCAGAATTCACACTTACTAAACTTCCCATATAATTCATGCCTCCTCAGAGTCTTCAAGATAATGCGCAAGTGATTTTCATGATCTTCGTAGGTTTTGGAGTATACCAAGATATCATCAATAAATACCACCACAAATTCATCGAGATACTCCTTGGAAACTCTATTCATCAGATCCATGAATACAGAGGGTGCATTAGTCAATCCAAAAGGCATTACAGTAAAATCGTAATGCCCGTACCTGGTTCGAAATGCTGTCTTCGGAATGTCTTCCTTCTTTACACACAACTGATGGTATCCAGATCGAAGGTCAATCTTTGAAAAGTATTGAGCTCCATGTAGTTGGTCAAATAAATCATCAATACGAGGTAGGGGATACTTGTTCTTTATCGTTATAGCATTGATCTCCCTGTAGTCGATACATAACCTCATAGATCCATCTTTCTTTTTAACAAAAAGAACAGGGGCTCCCCATGGAGAAACACTAGGGAGAATAAATCCCTTATTACTCAATTCCTCTAGTTGTTTCTTTAGTTCGACTAATTCTACAGTGGCCATTCTATAAGGGGTCTTCGATATAGGCCTTGATCCAGGAATCAAATCAATAGAAAACTCAACTTCTCGTTCTGGAGGATGTCCAGGTAAATCTTCCGGAAGTACATCTACAAATTCTTTCACAACAGGAACATCCTCTATTTGAACATTCCTTTCCTCACCGACAGTTATTTCATTCTCTTCCTCCCCAATAATTGAATTAAGTTGAGATACTGAGGGTGGATCTAAATAAGAATTAAGTGGTGACGATTCTGCTCTAAAAATAAGGTGTTCCTTATCATTATCATCAAAATCGTAACCTCTTTCTTCTTACAATAAATCTTCGCATCATAGTCCGAAAGCCAGTCCATACCGAGGATTATATCAAACTCAATCATAGGTATGACGATGAGATCAGCTGATAAAGAAAATTTATGTGCTCTAATGGGGACTGATTCACAAAACTTTGTTGCAATGATACTTCCCTTAGGAGTTTTAACTGATAACTCCCTTATTAAATCAAATTGGAAATATCTAATTTTCTTAGCAAACTGGGAAGATATGAAACAATGCGATGATCCAGAATCAAATAATGCATTTTCTAAACTTGAGGAAACCATTAAATTACCTGCCACCACGTCTTTCGGAGCTTCTACCTCAGCAGTAGCGATAGCATAAGCCTGGCCTTGATCCCTTGGACTTTTCTGAGGTAAGTTCTCCTGACGCTTAGGACATGCATTTGCATAATGTCCCATCTCCCTGCAATTGTAGCACTGAACGTTGGTAGCTTCCTTCTTCCCCTTGCAATAACGAGCTTGGTGGCCTTTTTTCACCACACTTATAACAGACTCCCATTCCCTTCAAGCAAGTACCAGGGTGTTTCTTCCCGCATTTACCACAGGATGGATATTCAACCTTTCCCTTCTTCCCCTTATTTCCATTCCCAGATTGATCAGCAGGTCTCTTCTTCTCTTGCTTTGCTTTAAAGTCATAAGACATAGAGAATTCCTTTTCGGTCTTGATAGCACATGAGACAATGTCTTCGTATGACGAAAAGGATTGTGAGACTAATGCTCGAAGAAGAAATGGTTTTAACCCATCAAAGAAACGATCAATCTTACTTCTTTGGTTATGTATATAATCACCAGCGTACCTTTCTAACCTTGTAAAGTTAGCCTCATACTTTGCGACATTCTCATCCTCCTTTTGTCTCAGACTCAGAAATTGCCTTTCCATATCCACTCGACGGTCACGAGGAAAGTATTTTTCTAAAAACAGATCTTTGAACTCCCTCCATTCCATATTTGATACTTCATAATCTTCCTTCATGTTTTGAATCAATGACCACCATTGATCAGCATCTCCAGTGAGGCGGTAAACAGCCATGATAACTTTTTCCCTTTCACTGCTCCCCAAAGCCTGAAATATTTTCTCTAGGGAATTTATCCATTGCTCGGCTACTAAGGGATTTGTACTCCCATTGAACGTTGGTGGTTGTTGTCTCGTGAATCGATCTAACATTGATCCTCCACGCTGTGGATCTGGGTGCTCCATACGGGTAAGGTTATTATTCATAACCTGAGTAAGTTGTCCCAGTATGGTGATTAGCTGATCGGCACCAGTTGCATCACCAGCCCCACTCTAATTATCTTGAGCAGCAGGGAAATCCCTACATGGAGTGCGTGCATTGATATGGTTTCCATTTCTTCCACTAGGCGCCATTTCTAAACAATGGCATAAACTAGATCAGATTATGAATCAAAATACATAATCCCATACTTATAAAACACTTAACATAAATTGGACTATTTATGGATATAATCCATAATCATAAAAATGTTTTCTTTGAGGAATTATATACTCATAAACCCTTCATAATGATTCGTAAAGAAAATGAGAGTTATCCTAAGCATATCCCCCGGGAGTGTCGTAACCAAGAGTGCAGCAAGGCCCGTTGTCGTGCACCAGTTCCCGTTCGAGTCTAGCTCAAAGTGGTGTTTTCGGGTTTTACCCCTAGGTACAACTGTGCCAGAGCCGCCTCTACCTGCTCGTATCCAGACAAGGATGTATTGCTCGGAAAACTCACAAAATCTCTACAATACCAAAATTCTAGTAAGTTCTTCTATACTAATCCTCAAAGTTCATCTTAGGTCTACGTGATCTAATCAGAGTTTATCTAAATCTAGCTTTCAAGGTTTGTATTAAACTTCCTCTGATACCAACTGTAACGCCCCGACCCTAGTTACCCAGAGTCGGTGCATTATTACATAACATTGGTATGATCACAAGAAAGATCAAATCTCGAAAGACCGATTGGTTTAGTAGTCTTGGAAACACTAGATATATTCATAAGTCTTACATTACATCATAAAATGAAAAACTACTACAACAACATATTGTCTCCATAATCCACACTCATATCCCCACATAATATCCTTGCAGGTCATTCATAATTTACATCTTCACATCCTGGGAAAAATAAAACATAGAAAAGGGGTGAGCTCAAATGTCCAGTAAGGATAACAATATAGCGGAACATTCACAAATAAGCATAAACATTTAAGGCAATGAATTGCTAAAACAAAATCCTTTTAAACTTGAACTTCAACATAGTATGGCAAAAGTAAAATGAAATAATGCCATTTACTTATTCACATGGATATTCTACTAATCGAATAATCACATGCAAAAATCAATAACCACTTTCATAATGTTGGAATTCATAATGCCAGACTATCATAACCACATAGCCAAGGCCTCGTGCCAAGACTACAAATAAGATTTTTCCAAGGCCTTGTGCCAAGACACTAGTTTGTCTCATGAGACCTACCGATGCATCGAGGAGCTATAGCGGGCTCCACCCGTCACATATTAAGTCCATTGCATTCCCATATGAAAAGGATTAAACATAACATAAGCATTCGTATTAAAACTAGCATACAAAATGTCAATAATTTCACCATAAACTATGAATGGTATAAAAATAGCACATCCACAGTCAAACATATCACAAAACCTTCAATACAATATAGAAGTTTTTTATCATAATAAATCAACTTCAAATAATTGTAAAATCCGTCAAAGGATGTTGACATAGATGAAATCAAAACACTTTTTAGAGAAATATCTCTTTCTATTTTTGAAATAATTTAAGAGCCATATAAAATAAAACATTTTCTTGAAAATATTCTTATAAGCTTTTAAGGGAAGCTTTGACGATTTTATAACGGCGGAAAATAACCGCACCCGCCGTATAAGTTAAAAAAACATTCTTATCTTAATTCTGTCGAAAAGGTTAAAAAGCACCTTGTTTGGAAAACGACGGAAAGATTCCCTTATAAACCTCTTATAAAAAGTCAAACAAGGGTATAATTGACTTTAACCCATATTCTTTTAAATATTAAAAATGTTTTGAAATACATTTTGAAGAAACATGGACGTGGATGATAACGAGGTCCCAGTAGATAATTATGTATAAACAACCTCGGATAATGAAGAGATTGCGAAATAAAACCTTACCTTGTACTTTTTCTTTTGTTGGGGTAGGTTAACCTCCTGTATAATGGTGAAATAATTATTATTAAATTATACAAGAATCATATACATTAATATGATATCATATATGATCTTTTAACATTGCTTTATTAATAATATCTTAGTATTATCGTCGTTTCGGGTGATAATCGATTCGTTCTTCTTAAATGTTTGGTTACGTAAGACATGTTTGTAATGGATAGATTATATCTTATTCATAATCAGAATGATATTAACATTATTTTTAACCCTAAAATGAGAATAATACTTGAATGGATACGATGGAGAATGAATCTCATCGCGTTCGTGGAGACGGTAGTCCGTACGTACGCACGAACGCTACTTCCATTTAATTTTTATTTTAAAAGAATCGAATCCAAATGATACATAGGTATATTACTATTCCAGTATAATATAATATTTTATATATGTTACTTAAGTTCATTAACACCATCCTTTATACGTTCCATGTGTGGTATGAACGAGTCATATCATTTTAAGGGGGCGGTAGTCCGCACTTTCTCAAATGAAATTATCGTATGTATATACAACATGAAATGAATAATGGTATGAAATAAAATGGAATTACAGAATATATATCATTAATATCATATTTAATTACAGTTCCATCATAATGGCCACCATGAGAGGTGGTAAGATGTATTTGAACAATCATCATTTCGTGAGGCGTTAGTTTTCCATCCACAGAAACATTATGTTCATCATCCATTAGATGGAGTTGTGTGTATGTGTAGTTTTAATCCTTCTTATAACAACATCCTATTATATTTTGTATACTGGTGTTGTTACAAAAGAAAGGAAATAAAAAGAGTTTGGGGGTTGGAGAAGCAAAATAAATGAAAATAATTTAAGAGAAATCGTTACCTTTAATTTAGGTAACTCACTTTGGTTGGAACCAAAGGACTTCTTGAAATGCTTTCTGCCTAAGGGGAAGTTTCAAGGAGGAGGAGAGGGATGTGGGGAGATTATTTGGGCAGGGTTTGGACGAGCCAAGTGGCTTGAGAGGTGTGAGGAATGAGTAGAAGTGGTCTCCTTTTATAAGGGAGAGGAGGGGCTCTTTAGGAAAGTGTGAAAGTATTACTTTATAATATAATTATATTCGGTTTATAGTGGTCCAAAAATCATTGAGGTAAAAGATAAGATGACTCATATTCTAAATAACATCAACCAATAATAATTGGACAGGTTTTAGATAATATTTTAATCATTATAATCTTATTTATTTAAATGATTTATTAATGAGGTAAACATTGAATCATTATTGTGTCATTAATAATTTAGATTATTTGATGTCTAAAAATTATAAATAAAATATAATTATGTAGGAAATATTTTTATCTTTCTAATTGATATTTATAATCGAAAATCCAACACGTATAACCCTATGTAAAAATTGTTCTTCTAAAAGATGTAAGCTTATGCCATATTTATTTTTATTTTAACTTTATTAATATAATGTGTCCCTACCACATACAAGTGGCTCCAAGGGGTCCCCAAATCGACCCAAGGATGCCCATGGTCGGGTATGTGTCCACCAATAAGGTTAGGACACGTTTTAGGGTAATTTTGTATTATTATAATATTATTTTTTAACCCTTATTTACCGGATTTACCCTTTAACCATGATAAATAAAATATTTACCGCAGTAATTATTCAAAATGTGTAAAAATAAAAGTTACCTATTTTCATAATTTGGATATCCTGATTACAAATATGTAATCCATTTTTCCAAATTCAAAACACAGAAGTGGCAAAAATTAATTTAAAATTATTTCCCATTGTCAAAATAAAAAGCGTGTTTTTAAGAGATAATAACTATCAAAAGATTGACACTTGTTTATGTCTGGTTTAATTGTGAAATTATGTCCAATGAAAAACATTAAATTAAATGGTAAAAATAAATTCTAAATATACTTTAAAACCACTCAAATTCATAATTTATCAATATTAATTATTTTTATTAAAAAAGTTGTTTTTAATTAAAATTTAGTAATTTTCACTATTCATCAAAATATAAAAGTTATCCGAAAAGTACCAAAAATTCACCCTAGGCTAATTTCGATATTCCGAATCCAAAAATGAAGTCCATTTTGAAATATAAAATATATATGATTTCAAAAAGTAGGTATTACTATTCACAACGGCTAGTTTAATTAGTTGTGGTGTGTGTTAGAACACGAGGATGCGTACAACACACGCTATCGCATTATTCGAAGGGAAACGTACTGTGGAAGCTTGGGGTGTTACACCTAGGTTTTTGCATTGGGTGGCCCCAGTCTTGTTTTCCAAGAAGGCAGACATGAGTTTGAGGTTGGTCATGGATTACTGGTTCCTGAACCATGTGATGGTGAAGAATAAGTATCCACTACCATGGACTGATGACCTATTAGACCAGATGAGAGGGGCACATTTGTTCTCGAAGGGTGACCTTCGATCAGGTTATCACCAGTTATGAGTACGAGATGAGGATACACCGAAGATGGCATTCAGATGTCGCTACTATCACTATGAGTACTTGGTGATGCCTTTCGGTGTGACGAACGCCTCCACAGTGTTCATGGGACAAATTAACCAAATTTTCTAGCCGTACATAGACCAGTTCATAGTGGTCTTCATCGACGACATCCTTGTGTACTCTGCGACAGAGGAGGATCATGTGAAACACGTGTGGATAGTTTTGGATATACTCCGAGAGAACCGGCTTTATGGGAAGCTCTTGAAGTACCAGTTCTGGATTCGTGAGGTCCGTATTTTTGTACATTTCATCTTAGCATATGGAGTATCGATGGACCCATCCAAGGTTGAGGAAGTGTTAGCATGGGAGCCACCTCGGTGCGTGAGGGACGTGCAAAGCTTCCTTGGGTTGGTAAGATATTACCAGAGATTCATTCTGGATTTCTCTCAGATATCAGCACCAATGATAGCCTTGACCAGTAAGGGGAAACCCTTCATAAGGATTGATAAGTGCCAGCAAGATTCTGAGATGTTGAGATAGAGTTTGATAAGCGCCCCAATCATGAGATTTCCGGAGGAGGGTGTCGAGTACGTAATTTTCTACGACGCATCAGTAACTGGGAATTTTTGTGTCCTAATGGAGAGGAAATAAGTGATTGCTTATGGTTCTCACCTTCTTAGGACAAATGGGAAGAACTATGTGACCTATGATATCGAGTTGGAACGGGTAGTCTTTGCGTTGAAGATCTGGAGACACTACCTTATGGGCAAGCGGTTCATCATCTACTCTGACCACAAGAGCCTCAATTACATCTTATCGCAGAAGGATCTGAATCTGAGGGAGAGGCGTTGGCTAAAGTTCATCCAAGATTATGATTTTGAGATCATCTATACTCCTGAGAATGGGAACAAGGTGGCAGATGCTCTTAGTAGAAGGTCGATCTCGCAACTGTTGAGTGAGGCGACATATCAGTTAGCCACATTGCAGTTGTCATTCGTATACAGGGAGGATGCAGCTTACCTACAGTCAATGGTTGTCACCCCTCTTATCTTACAACGACTTAGGGACGTACATATTGGGGATGTTGACTGTGAGGCTTTATGTGCTCAGTTATCCACTAGACCTACTTCTGATCAATATTTGCAAGGTGGGGAGCGCATACTTCCTTTCAAAAGATACACTGTTGTACCAATGGTGTTGTGGGAACAGGTCCTGAGGGATTTTCATACATCCCCTTTGGTGCTACATCCCAGAGTGGAAAAGATGTACCAGGATCTCCAACGAAAGTTCTCATTGTAAGGAATGAAGAAGGTAGTAGCAGAGTTTGTTTCTCGATGCCTTACATGCCAGCAGGTGAAGGCTGAGCAGTAGGTTCCAGTGAGATTGGCTCACCCCTGTAAGTCCCAGAGTGGAAGTGGGATGGAATATCGATGGACTTCGTGATAGGATTACCATGGACATCCAAGGGGTATGATTCCATCTGGGTGATCGTTGACCAACTCACCAAATTGGCTCACATCATAGCTATTAGGGAGCAGAGTTCTGTAGAGATCTTGGGACACCTCTATGTACAAGATATGGTTTTGCTTCTTGGCATCCCTTTGACTATTGTCTCAGATCGAGATGCCTGCTTCACATCCCGATTGTGGAAGGTATTTTTTGAGGCTTTTGGGACTCAACTATGCTTGAGCATGGCTTTCCATCCCCAGACTGATGGTCAGATGGAGAGGACCATTCAGGTTCTAGAGGATATGTTGTGAGCCAGTTTCATGGACTTTGGTCGTAGTTGGGAGGACCACCTACCCCTGGTGGTGTTTGAATACAAAAATAGATACCACTCCACCATTGTTATGGAACCGTTCGAGGCCTTGTATGGGAGACCCTACCAGTCACCACTTTGCTGCGCCGACCCTAGAGAGTCAGCACTCATGGGTCCAGAGTTGGTGTGGGCTACCATCGAGAAAGTGGAAATCATCCAGGAGTGGATGAAGACTTCACAGTGCCGGAATAAGTCATATGCTGATAGACGACGGAGACCTCTGGAGTTCGAAGAAGGAGACCACATATTTTTTTGGGTCTCACCTTGATGAGGGTTAAAGAGATTTGACTAAGGTGGCAAGTTATCTCTGAGGTTCATCAGACCTTTTCAGGTATTTCATAGAGTCGACGAGGTGGCGTACCGCCTAGCTCTACCACTGCAGTTGCATTGGGTACATGACGTCTTCCACGTGTCGCAACTGAGGAGGTATGTGCATGACCCATCGCACGTCATCGACTGGGGAGGGCTGGACATCGAGGATGGGATGACCTTTTCTATGTAACTGGTGGAGATCGAGGATCGGTATGAGAGGATCCTTAGTGAGAGATCAATTCCCTTGGTGTGAATTCAGTGGTAGCACGGGAATCTTCAAGAGAGAACGTGGGAGCGGGGGTCTCAGATCTGTGCCCAATACCCTCAACATTTTGAGTAGCCTTGTTTTGGATTTTCGGGGACGTAAATCCCTAAAGTGTGGAGAATGTAATGTCTTGGATTTTCCATGTATTATTTTTAAATATTATATGCAATTATTTCAAGACCACACGTAGAGATGGCACATCGTTCTGAGGCCTAGGGATCCTGGAATGCCGATTTGAACTATATTAAGTTACGTAAGTTGGAATATGTGCACAGTTGCGGCAGTTTCCAAACGGATGCCCGGATAAAAAATATGAGGGCACCGTTGCGTCCGGGACGATGACTTTACCTATGAACAAGTATAACCTCGATCGACACGGGTCGAGGAAAAAAGATAATTTTTGGACATTTTTATTAAAATAAATTCGCAAAGTTTATTTTATTTCTTTTTGAAATATCCACTGCAACGCAACGAAAGGGTAGCTATTTCAGTAATTAAGTCCAAGTCATAATGACTCAGAAAAAAACAACGATAACTCATTAATATCGTCGCGTGATGGAATTTCGAGTCATGTTTCCATTTTAATGGGTTAATAAAATGTCAATCATTGGCGGAGAATTTTGAGAAAACTCTAGAGGATCCGTGGAGCTTCGGAGAAAACTCTCAGCGACGAATGATGATGGGTTGAAGCTGTAAATCACTGCGCCAACAAAGATGAAGGATCTCGATGATGATGGTATCAATCCTTTTCATCATCAATCGATCCTTTCTTAAGGTAGGGGTTGTTATTTCAATCCTTTCTTCCCCATTTCTGAATTTTAAATGATGAACGCAGATCAACCACAGACAATTTGATCCAAAAATTCATACATTCCTGTGAGAGGGATTTATTGGGATGATTTCGGGGAATTTATCCATAATTGTTTTGTTGTTTGATCCTACTCCATTTAAGCATACTAATGGGAACAGATCAACTCAATGACGAACGATGGCAGGGGTTCATTCCTCAATTTGTTTATTGGATTTCATCCCCCTTTCTTTTCTTATGCGTTCATCACATTCTTCATGGGGAGACAAACAACGGATCGTTGCGCACCTATTTTGAAACATAATGATCCCAAACTGGTGTTCCAACATCGTAACAACCCTAAGGATGTGCGACGACCTTGAAAGATGACGAATCAGCTCAGATCCGAAGAGGTCATTCTTCGAGCATTCTTTAGCTGGGGAGATCAAAACTTGTTTTCAGAGCTGATCGAGGACCAAAAACAACAAAAGAAGCTTCAGGACATCAGGGAGACCTAGAAAATAGGGTTTCATGGAAATCAGACATCCAGATCGATGATCGGGGCATGACGGGAGGTGCGACGGCTGAGGTCCGCATTTATGGAAATTTGCAGAATACAGGGTGTGTACTTTCGAAGAACAAACCGTGTAGTACCATAGGAATAGGCTAGGGTTTCAAGGTATAGATATGAATCAAAATACCTATAAACCTGGTCACAAAGGTTGTTGGAATTTACCCGAAGCCCGGTGTGTATTTTGGGAAGTACACGGACACAGGATGGACTACATGGCTTCAGAAAACGGCATGTACTCTCTACGAAACATGGAAGAGGAGGATACGTAGGACAAAACGTGTATCCAGGGGATACACAAATACGGGATGGAGTACATGGCTGTGTACTCCACCACACGGTCGGGCGAGGCCAGTAACGCGGGGCACCTTGTGTACTTATTACACGGGATGTCGTACATGGGTTGAAGCCGTGTACATGAAAACAGTCACTTACATTGAGCCGACCCCAGATGACTTAGACATAGCATGTAATCTAAACACATGTCATGTACTTTCTTTTCTACGCGACCAACCTTACGACATGGGCCATTGTACATGGGCAGCACTCGGAGTCAGAAGACAAGGCATGTTACCTTTTTTTACATGCCGTGTACTTTTTGAAAAAAAGGCTTGTTCTTCTTGACCACCATATCTCTGACATGTTTTGTTTTCTTTAGTTCCCCTTCTTCTCATTCCGCTAAAGGTCAGGTATCATTTCCTTCTACCGGAGTATGATCCCTTCAGTAGGACTTTCTGTGATAGAGTCAGGCATCCCACTAAGAGGCCCGGAGCGAGATCCTCTATCCATTCCTGAACCTATGTTGCATTAGGAATCAACATGACCAACTCCACCAGGCATTGATCCTCTACCTAGAAGGTGAATTTCGGTTGAGTCGCGGTATTCGCCATGGCCAAGAGAATGATACCCATCTATGTATCATGATCTTTCCCACTCAAGATATTGTTATCCCGTACTGAGTGTGACTCTCTCTCTCGTGGCTTTTCCTGAAGAACAATGATTCTCGGATAGACTTCATTAGGGCTATAAGACTCATGGAGTGAGTTCCCCAAGAACAAGTGATTTGTGGAATCTTCGATCTGAATCCCTATACGGTGGTATGCTATTGTCTGACTTGTCTCTTGACTGTGAGTCTGGGTTTGGAGTATATCTGGATTTTGTTTATATTGCTATATGTTATATAGACATATACTGTGTTGAGATGACTATACCTTTACTTTTGGCATTCGGGGTCATCTACTGAGTATTGTTGTACTCACCCTTGCATGGGATTTTCCCGCACGTGTCATGTCTTGTGCAGATGAGCAACATTTTGACAGTGTCCAGGGCGGACCAAGACATGATCGATCTTTCTGAGTCCCCCATAGGCTGAGCTATTCCTATGGATACGAGCAGTAGTTCCATCACCTCTTTGCATTATAGGTTGGATTTTTTAGTTTTCAGACTCTTGTTTTTTAGTGGGCTTGTATTCCGGCCCGGTTTGTTGTCAGCACATTACTTTTCGTTGTACTATGTTGCTTGGGTTTAGTTGTATGCAAGAATTTTTATTCCTTATTGGGGTTTTTACATTTCATCATTTTTGGGCATGGAGATGTGTGTGTGTGTGTACATGTACTTAAAAAATGCCTCCCATGTTAGTAATATGATTACTCAGTGCTAGTCACTCGCCCTTGGACTATTGGAGGCGAGATTGGGGAGTCATGGCGTGGGCCCCACTAGGACGGGTCATGACAGATTGGTATAAGAGGTGGTCGGTTCTACCTTAGGAGGAAGAGTATGTGAGTTTGGTTTAGGGAAATAGTTTTATATGTTTAGAGATCAGCTTCCAGGCCAGGGACTCCAGTGTTGGTGCAGGCGGCCAACACATCCATACACCAGGACTCTGATAACCTGCCTTTCGACTCGGTACATGAAAAAACCTATTTCAGGGATATAAAATAATGGTACGTGAATTATACGGGAATGGGTGGTGTCTTCCATGTCTTTTCTGTTAGCTATCCAGATATACTTATTGACCATGGTACATCTTGTTTCTTTATAGGATGCCTCCCCGACGCAACCCAGCTAGGATTCAGTAGCACGATCATGAGGATGACCCTTTAGTGACGAGGCTTCGATACAACAACCAGTTCCCCAGGCGTTGCCACCAGGTTCTACACTAGCTATGCCACCACCAGTGGAGAAACCCATGGTACCTACTGTACCGATTGATAAGGGGCGCAAGATGAGCACACTCCATGAGTTGTAGCGATAGAGACCCCTCAGGTTCCAAGTTGATCCTGACCCTCAGGCGGCTAAGGACTGGCTTGAGGCGGTGACCAGAGTTTTCCGCCTAGTGAGGACACCAGCATACCATATGTTGATCCTAGGAGTGAGCCTTCATCAGGGTTCAGTGGGACAATATTGGTGTTTGACCACACAGACTCACGACGAGGAGACTCTTTCATGGATAGAGTTCGAGCGACTCTTTAGGGATGAGTTATCTCTAGTTTCGCTATGAGAAATGGGAATCCAAGAGCTTTTCCAGCTCTAGCAGGGCAGTATGATAGTAGGTGAATATTCATCGAGGTTCACCAACCTCTCCAGGTACTCGATGGATATGGTCAGGGATCATTACTTCAGAGCTCGGACCTTCGAGCGAGGTCTGTGATTGGACATCCAAGATAGTGTCATGCCTCTATGCATTTTTACTTAAGCTAGAGTGCTCGAGCGGGCCTTGGTGATTGAGCGCTTCTTGGTGGATCATAGAGAGCCGCCGACAGTCAGCATCAGGCAGACAGGTCCTGAGACCTCTGTAGTGGGGATCTGACGTCGGACGAAGGGATCAGGATGTGGGAGACATCAGAGGAGGACCCAGGATAGGGAGTCGGAAGTCCATGGCTCTCATGCGGGATCCATTCATCCTAGGGAGAAGCGGTGATACACACGTGACAATAGGGGACATCTGGATAGAGAGTTTCTGACCCGTCAAGTTTCTGATAGGGAAGTGGAGGACGTACCACCGATGAAGAGGCATAGACTGAAGAAGATAGACCCGCTAGGTGGCGGACATGGTAGAGGATATTGGAGAGCTTCTGGTGGTGGCAGACACTTCGACTTACTTCCACCACCACCCAAAAGAGGTCCTCACCCGGCTCAGGGAGCTGGGGGACAGGGGCGGGAACAGATGCATGTGGTCGAGGTGTATGACCCAGGGGAACTAGGGATGATCCTAGGTACAATCTGTGTAATCTATACATTAGCTTCTGTACTTATAGGCATAGGTTCCAGACATTCCTTCATCGGCACATGTCTTGTGTGAAACCTTGAGATTCTGGTAGAGTCGTTGAATCGATCTTTATGATTGGAGACACCAACTGGAGGAGACTCGATGATCAAACACCATTTAAAGATGTGTAATCTTAACCAGGGAGGTGAGAGTTTTGGTTGGAACCTCTTGGTGTCATCGTCGTGGCCTTATGATGTCATTCTTGGTATGGATTGGTTATCTTCGGTCCATGACTAGATTGACTGTTTTAGAAGATGAGTGTGGAGTGTCTGCAGTGATGGGATAAGGTTTTCCTTTTTCGGTGAAAAGGAGACCCAGGCAGCACATAATGGCCTCATACGTAGGAGGGTGCAGCCGGTCACCCATGAGTTGGCTAGCCTTGCGGTCGTAGCAGTAGATGTGACGAGCTCCCACTTCCCAGAAGTAGTGCCGGAGTACGAGGATGTCTTTCCCGAAGATGTTCTAGGACTACCTACCCATCGGGAAATCGACTTCTACATCGAATTACACCCCAGGATGACACCAATTTACTCACCAGCATATCAGATGGCTCCCGCAGAGCTTCACGAGATGAGGGTGAAGTTGGAGGATTTGAAGAGAAAGGGTTTCATAAGACCCAGGGTTTAACCTTGGGTGGCCCCAGCCTTCTTTGCCAAGAAGGAAGATGGGATTTTGAGGTTGTCCATTGATTAAAGGTGCCTGAACGAGGTAACGATGAAGAATAAGTATCCATTGCTGAGGATTGACAACCTCTTCGACTAGCTGAGAGGGGCAAAGTAGATCTCGAATGTTTACCTTCGATCAGGTTATCACCAGTTATGAGTACGGGACGAGGATATACCGAAGACGACATTCTGATGCTTCTATGGTCACTATGAGTACTTGGTGATGCCTTTAGGTGTGACGAATTCCCCCGAAGTGTTAATGGGACTAAAGAACCTGATCTTATAGACGTACTCGGACCGGTTCGTAGTGGTCTTCATCGATGACATCCTTGTGTACTGGGTGTCATAGGTGGAGCATGCGAGACACCTGTGGATAGTTCTAGATATACTCAAAGAGCACCAGCTTTATGGGAAGCTCTCGAAGTGCCAGTTTGGGATTCCGGAGGTCCACTTTTTGGGACATTTCATCTCAGTAGATGGAGTAGCTGTGGACCCAGCCAAGGTGGAGGCAGTGTTAGCATGGGAGCCACCCCGGAGCGTGATAGAGGTGCGAAGCTTCCTTGGGTTGGGAGGATATTACCGGAGATTCATTCCTGATTTCTCCCGGATATCAGCACCAATGAAAACCTTGACCAGGAAGGGGGAACCCTTCATATGGACAGAGAAGTCCCAACAGGCTTTTGAGTAGTTGAGATAAAGTTTTAAGAGAACCCCAATCTTGAGATTGCTGGAGGAGGGTGTCGAGTACGTAGTTTTCTGTGACGCATCCGGAACCGGGCTTGGTTGTGTCCCGATGAAGAGGCAAGTAGTGATTGCTTATGGTTTGCGCCAGCTTAGGCCACATGAGTAGAACTATGCAACCCATGATTGGTATTCCCCTAAACCCAGTTACCCAGAGTCGATGCATTATTTTAATACATTAGCATGATCACAAGGAAAGCATGTCCTGAACGACCGATAAAATTAGTATTATTGGAAACAAGATTCATACATAAGGTCAACATTACAACTTGAAAAGAAATACAAAACTAATTAATTCCATTAGAAACATCCTATCCTCATAGATTATGCCTGCAAGTCACACATAACTAACTTCTTCATATCCTGAGAAAATGAAACATAAGAAAGGGATGAGCTCAAACACTTAGTAAGGATGAACAATACAGCAGAGAATTACATAAATATTAAGCATGATGAATAATTGAAAACACATTCCTTTAAAAATAATAAAAATGGACTCTTTTATGGCAGGAATATGATATTATTAAATAATTCCATAATAAAACATAATCATGGGTATTCTACTAGTCAAATGACCACATGAACCATCAATATTAATTTCATAATGATGGAATGTATAAAGCCGGACATTCTGAACCATTTTTTCGATGCCACAGACAAGACATCTAAAAATAATTTAGGCCTTGGCCGAAAGCATATATCAAATTCGGGAAGGCCTCGGCCAAGTACACATCTAATTGTCTCATGAGACCTACTGATGCATCGAAGAGCTATAGAAGGCTCCACCCATCACATACTAAGTCCAATACATTCCTCATAAGAAAAGGTTGAAATATAACATAAACATTCATATTAAAACTAGCATACAAAATGTTAATACTTTAACTGTAAACCATGAAGGGTATAAAAATAACAAATCCATAGTCAAAAATATCACAATACGTTAAGTACAATATGGAATATTTGTATCATAATTAATCGTCTTCAAACAAGTATAAAATCCATCAATAGATGTTGACATGGAAGAAATCAAAACTACTTGAGTGAAATATCACTTTCTTTTTTTTGAAATCATATAAAGTTACATAATTTGGAAAGGAAATATTTATTTTGAAAATATTCTTATAATCATGTTAGGGAAGCTTCGATGATTTTATAATGGTGGAAAATAGTGGCACCCGCCGTATAAGTAAAAAAAACTTTCTTACCTCAATTTTGTCGAAAATGTCATAAAGTGCCTTGTTTGGAAAAAGATGAAAAGATTAATTTCAAAACATATAAGGTCAAATAAGGGTATAAATTACTTTAACCCATAGTAAATTTTTTTGAAAGGTCTTTTTAAGAAAACACGGATGTGGATGATAATGAGGTCTCAGTAGATAATTACGTATAAACAACCTAATGAAGAGATTGTAGAATTAACCCTTACCATGTACTTTTCCTTAGACGATGGTATGTTAGCCTCTCGTATAATAGTTAAAACATTTTTATTAAATTATAAAAGAACTATATAAATAAATATAATATCATATATGATCGTATAATATTACTTTTTTAAAAATATTTTATTTGTATCATCGTTTCGGGTGTTAACTAATTTTTTTCCTTTATATGATTTGTAACATAAATAATGTTTATAATGGATTGCATGTATCTTAATTATATTCAGAATGATATTATGTCTTTAAACATTATTTTTAATAAACAGATGAAGCATAGTCTTGAATGGATATGATGGGGAATGAATCTTATCACGTTCGCGGAGACGGTAATCTATACGTACGCACGAGTGATAATATAATTATTTTGATATTAAATTAGTATATAATTGGAAGGTATATCATATATACAGAATCATCATAATGTTATATTTTTTATTTAAATCATTTATACTCATTATTATACCAATCCAAATTATAATGTATTGAATAACAACTACACCACGACGTGGAGATGGTAAGTCATTCGTACGCACGTATAGTGACATGTCATTCATAGGATGGATAGAATAATGAATATTGTTGTTCCATTTTTATAATAACATCAAATTATATATATGATAACAGAGTTATTATTTAAGAATGGACACGACAAAGAAAGATAAATTTGATGAAGAAAAGAACTTGAAAGAGGTGATGAAATATTTATCTCTTCTTCGAGTTCTTCCTTTTGATTCGATCTAAAGGGCTCCACAGGTTGGCTTTCTGACTAAAGTAAGGCCTCTAGGATTAAGGGAGTACAGTTGGGAGGATATTTGAGTAGGTTTTGGGAGAGCTAAATGGATTTGAAGGTGTGAATCTCAGATAAGGGAAAGTGCCCTTTTATAAGAGAGGTGAGGGTCACTTTAGGAAAATCTTGAAATGTTATTTTATAATAAAATCATATTTGGTTTCTAAGGGCTCCAAACTAATTAATTTAGAGGCTATGTTTGGTATGGGTCTAAAATCACTAAAAAAATAGGTTTTAGATAGGTTTGGTTCACTATATTAATCTTATCTTTTAGATTTAACTTTTAGTTAATTAGTTTTTCATTTACCATGTCTCTTAGTATTTTTATATTATATGGTAAATAAACATACTATAAACTTCTAATAGAACCTCAAGTGGTTCATTAATGACATATATAATAATATATAAGCCCTTTGGACGAACCTTATATTTTTTATGAACATAATATCAATTAATTATATAATATTTGTTTTAAAAACTCTTTTATGCCAATTTTGACACTATTTGGTATTTTGTTTTTTTTAATTTATAACAACATTATTACTTCGCAAAAGATTCATTAAAACAACCCTAAAATGTAATATTAACCTATAAAATTATTTTAATTCATTAAAAGTCTCAAAATAGAATTATTGGGATATTTATAATATCAATTACTTTAATCATTCATTAATAAGGTAATTATTGCATCATCATTGTGCCATACATAAATTTAATTATTTAATTTCTAAAAATAAGAAATAAAATACTATTATGTAGTAAATATTTTTATATTTCTAATAAATATTTATAATTGTATTTTTCTTATGTATAACCTATATTAAAAATGTTTTAGTTATTAAACTTTGATTTTAACTCTTTTAACTCTTCTTTAAATAAAATAATAATTAATGGTCTATTCTAATCCAAGTGCACCTAAATGATAATATTTTAATCCTGAGGTTGTTTTTGGTCGAGATAAAATTATACAATAGAATTAGGACATTATTTAGGGTAAATATAATATCATTTTTACCTTTAATTACCCTATTTACTTTTAACCGTGATAAATAAAAGTAGAAATTTACTATTCAACAAAATTTATTTTCATCTCATTGAATAACATTTTACTTACTAATATAAACAACGTCTCTCTGAGTTCTGGAATTCAACTCACATAAGTGTAAAAATTATCTTTTATGAAAATTTTCCAATGCTTCTAGGAAGTAGGTAAAAGGCGGTAAAAAGTTCAATAAAATTTTTATATATTTAAAATTTATATAAAATGACTCCAAAAAATTAAATTGAACTTATATATTTATTATGTATCTATTTTGACCTAAAATAAATTTACATAAAATAAATAATTATTTAAATAAAAAGTCATTTTTAACCAATTACTCAGGGTTCTTCACTATTCATCAAAAATTTAAAATTTTCAGAAAAATACCAAAAAATCATCCTAATCTAATTTCGATATTCAGAATACAAAAATGAAGTCCATTTTGAAAGAGAAAATTTATATAATTTTAGAAAGTGGGTATTACTATTCATAACAGATACTTTGATTGGTCGTTGTGTGTTAGAATCTCGAAGTTGCATACAATGCAAGCTATTGCATTATTCAAAGGGAAACGTACCATGGAAGGTTGGGGTGTTACAGTATCCCATCCTTCAAATAATTTCATCCTCAAAATTTCAAGAATGCTACTGCACAAAAAGATTTGGGTGGTTCTTCATCATAAGTTTCTCGGGTTCCCACTTTGCCTCTTCCATCTTATGATTTCACCATAGAAATTTTACCAGACGAGTCATCCAGTTTCTCAACACTTGTTCTATTGTATCAAAATTCTTGAAAGGCTCTTCACAATAAGATAGATCGGGTTCCAGTTCTAATTCCTCATAACCGAGTACATGTGTTCGGTCGGGCATGTATTTTCTCAATAGTGATACGTGGAACACATCGTGAACATTGGAGAGACTTGGCCGTATTTCCAAATGGTAAGCTATAACCCCAATTTGTTCTAGAATTTTGAAAGGTCTGATGTACCTAGGACTCAATTTACCCTTCTTAACGAATTTAATAACTCCCTTCCATGGAAATACCTTCAAGAAAATATTATCTCCTACATGAAATTAAAAATCCTTTCTTTGGTTATCGACATATTTCTTCTGCCTACTTTGAGCTGCTTTGATGTGGGTTTGGAAAACCTTCACCTTTTCCATCACGTCCTCAAAACGTTCTAGTCCAATGAGTTTTCTTTCACCAACATCATCCCAACAAGTTGGTGTGCGAAATCTCTTTCATTATAATGCTTCATATGGTGCCATATGAATACTTGAATGGAAGCTATTGTTACAGGACAATTATACAAGAGGTAAATAATGATCCCACATACCTTTACCATCAAGTGAGAAAGATCTCAACATGTCCTATATGGTTTGAAGAGTCTCTTTTAATTTTCCATCAGTTTAAGGGTGGTAGGAAGTGCTCAAAATATGTTTAGTATCTAGGTATTTCTAAAGAATTTTCCAGAATCATGATGTAAAATAGGGATCACGATCCGAAAAAATCAATATTGGTACTCCATTAAGTCTTAAAACTTCATTAATATATAGTCTTGCTAAGCATTCAAGTGGTAAATATTCTCTTATAGAAAGAAAATGTGATGACATGGTATGAAGATCAACAATGACCCATATTTCATCATTCCTTCTAGGAGTCATTGGTATTCCCAGGACAATGTCCATCGTAATATTATCCCATTTCCACTTAGGTATGGGAAGAGGTTGCATGACTTCTCCAAGTTGTTTCCTTCCAGCTTTCACTTCTTGAAAAACTATACATCTTGACACAAAATCCTCAATCTCTCTCTTCATGTTATCCCACAAAAAATGTTCCTTCATATCTCTATACATCGTGGTGCTCCAACGGTATATAGAGAAATTGGATCTATGAGCATCATCCAACAATTTCCTTTTTAGATTAGGTTTGTTAGGAACCCAAAGTCTCATCCCAAATTTCAAATTTTCATTTTCATATACGAAGCTGATCAATTTACCATCATTCACAGATTTAATCTTCTTTTGAAATTCCTCATCATCATCCTAAGAACTTTTTATCCTTTCTAGTAATGATGGTTTGGCAACCATTTGAAAAAACATGATTGTTTCACCTTCCATGGTTATTCCCATATCCATAATTACTACATCCCTGAAAATAGAATCCCTTTGTACTCTAATCTTGTTCAAAACACCATGATATTTTCTACTCAAAGCATTTTCCACCTTATTTTCCTTCCCCAGGTGGTATTGTATCATGCAATCAGAATCCTTGAGTAGTTCAATCCATCGCATTTGCCTCATGTGGAGTTCTTTCGGTGAGAAAAAATACTTCAAACTCTTATGATCTCTATATATCTCACATTTTTCACCATATAGATAATGTCTCCATATCTTCAAAGAAACTATTACAACTGATAATTCAAGATCATGAGTAGGATAGTTTTGGTCACGAATTTTTGGTTGTTGTGATGCATAGGCAATAACCCTATCATTCTGCACAAGGACACAACCAAGTCCTTTCTTTGAGGCATCACTATAAATAACAAACACATCATTCCATTATGGTAGAGTCAAGATAAATGAATAGACTAATCTTCCCTTCAGTTATTTAAAACATTCTTCACACACTTTTGTCCAAAAAAATTTAACCACTTTACATGTGAGTTTGGTTAATGGGTTAGCCAATCGGGAAAAATTCCGGACGAAAGGCCGATAATAACCGTTTAAACCAATAAAACTTTGTACCTCAGTTATACTCGTCAGTGTTGGCCATTCATGGATTAATCTTGTCTTAGAAGGGTAAATATAGATTCCATCATTAGAGACAATATGGCCAAAAAGAAATCTCCTGAAGACAGAATTCACACATGCTAAACTTCCCATATAATTCATTTCTTTTGACAGTTTTCAAAATGGTGTGTAAATGATTTTCATTATCTTCATAGCTTTTGGAGTATTCAATGATGTCATCAATAAATACCACTAAAATTTCATCAAGATATTCATTGAAAACATTGTTCATTAGATCCATGAAAACTTAGGGTGCATTAGTCAGCCCAAAAGGCATTACTATGAACTCGTAATGCTCGTACCTAGTTCGAAATGCGGTTTTCAGAATGTCTTGCATATTGAAAAACAACTAATGATATCCAGATCATAGGTCAATCTTTGAAAAATTTTGAGTACCATGAATTTGATTGAATAAATCATAAATATGAGGTAGGGGATAATTTTTCTTTAATGTTGTAGCATTTATCACTATGTAGTCAATGCATAACCTCATAGATCCATCTTTCTTCTTAAAAAGTAGTACATTGGATCCCCATTGAGAAACACTAGGTCTAATAGATCCTTTATTACACAACTCCTCTAGTTGTTTCAAAAGTCCCACTAATTACACAATGGCTATTCTATAAGGGGTCTTCGATATGAGCCTTGAACCATGAATTAAGTCAATGGAAAACTCTATTTCTCTTTCTGGAGGATGTCCATGTAAGTCTTATGGAAACACATCAACATATTATTTTACAAGAGTTACATCCTCTATTTGATCATTCCATTCCTCCCCCATAGTTATTTCATTCTCTTCCTCCCCAATAATTGAATTTAGTTGAGCTACTGGGGGTGGATCTAGATAAAAATTTGATGGTGACGTTTCTACTCTAAAAATAAGGTACTTTTTATCATCATCAAAAATTGTACCCTCCTTCTTCTTATAATAAATTTTCACATCATGGTCTGAAATCCAATCCATAATGAGGATTATATCAAACTCAATCATGGGTATGACGATGAGATCAGCAGATAAATAACGTTTATATGCCTTATTGGGAACAGATTCACAAAACATTGTTGCAATGATAATTCCGTTAAATGTTTTGACTGAAAAATCCCTTGTTAAATAAAATTGGAAATATCAAATTTTCTTAGAAAACTAGGAAGATATGAATCAATGTGATTATACGAAATCACATAAACCATTGGCTAAACATGAGGAAAAATCCTTAAATTACCTGCCACTACGTTTTTTGGAGCTTCAACCTCAGTAGTAGTGATCGCATAAGCATGGATTTGATCCCTTGGCATTTTTTGAGGTATGTTACCCTGACTCTTAGGAAATTCATTTACATAATTTCCTATTTCCCTAAAATTGTAGCATTGAACATTGGTAGCGTCTTTCTTTCTATTAAAAGAACCAACAAGATGGCCCTTCTGTCCACATTTGTAGCATACTCCTTTTCCTTTTATATAGAAACTAGGGTGATTCCATCCACTATTATTACATGGTGGAAATTCGAATCTTCCCTTCTCACATGTTTCGATATTTCCTTTCCCAGAGTGTTTAGAGGATCTCTTCTTCTCTTACTTTTCTGTCGTAAGACTTTTGAGAATTCCTTTTATGTCTTGATATCACATGAGACAATATCTTCGTATGATGAGAAGGATTATGAGACCTATTCTCAACGGAGAAATAGTTTTATCCTATTAACGAAATTATCAATCTTACTTCTTGGATTACAAATATAATCTACAGCATACCTTGCTAACCTTGTAATGTTAGCTTCAGACTTTGCGACATCCTTATCATCTTTTTGCCTCAGACTCCGAAATTGTCTTTCCATATCTTCTTAATGGTCATGAGGAAAGTATTTTTATTTCAAAATTTCTTTAAAATACCTCCATTAAATACTTGAGATTTCTTCATCCTCCATTTCTTTTTGAATTAATGATCACCATTGATCTGCATCTCCGGTGAGGCGATAAACATTCACAACAACTTTTTCCCTTTCGCTACTCCCCAACGCCTTAAATATTTTCTCTAAGGAACTTATCCCTTTCTCAGCTACCAATGGATTTGTACTCCCATTTAATGTTGGTGGATGTTGCCTCATGAAGCAGTCTAACATTGATCCTCTATATTGTGGATCAGGGTGCTCTATATGGGTAAGGTTATTATTCAAAACCTGAGTGAGTTGTCCTAGTATGGTGATAAGCTGATCAGCAATAGTTGCATCACCCGCTCCACTATAATTATCTTGAGTAGGAGGTTAGTACCTACATGGATTATGTGCATTGATATGGTTTACATTCTCTCCACTAGGCTCCATTTCTAAACAATGTAATACACTAGATTAGTTTATGAATCACAGTACATAATCCCAAACTTGTAAAACACTTAACATAAATTGAACAGTTTATGGATATAATCCATAATCATTAAAATGTATTCTTTGAGGAAGTATATACTCATAAAACCTTCATAATTATTTGTAAAGAAAATGATAATTATCCTAAGAATATCCCCCAGGAGTGTCATAAACAAGAGTGCAGCAATGACCGTTATCGTGCACCAGTTCGCATTCGAGTCTAGCTCAAAGCGGTGTTTTCGGGTTTTACCCCTAGGTACATCTATGCCATTGCCACCTCTACCTAATATTATCCTGAAAAGTATGTATTGCATGGAAAATACACAAAATCTCAACATTTCCAAAATTTTATGAAGTTCTTCTATACTAATTCTCAAATTCAATCTTAGGTTAATGTGCTTTAATCAGAGTTTATCTACATCTAGTTTCTATGGATTGTACTAAAATTCCTCTGATACCAACTATAATTCCCCAACCCGAGTTACCTAGAGTCGGTGCATTATTTTAATATATTAGCATGATCACAAGGAAATCATATTCTGAAAGGCCGATCAGTTCAGTATTATTGGAAACAAGATTCGTACATAAAATCAACTTCTCAACTTGAATAAAAATACAACTCTAATTTATTCTATTAAAAATATCCATGCCTCCTAGATTATGCCTAAATGTCACACATAACTAACTTCTTCATATCCTAGGAAAATAAAACATAAGAAATGGTTGAGCTCAAACACTCAGTAAGAGTAAACAATACAGTGGACAATAACATAAATATTAAGCATGGTGAATAATTGGAAACACATGCCTTTACAAATAATAAACATGGAAACTTTTATGGAAGGAAAATGAGCTGAGTGAATAATTCCATAATAAAATGTAATCATGGGTATTCTACTAGTCGAATGACCACATGAACCATCAATATTATTTTTATAATGAGAGAATGTATAATGCCGGACATTCTAAAACATATTTTCAAGGCCTCGACCAAGATGTCTAAAAATGATTTAGGCCTCGAATAAAACCGTATATCAATTTGGGAAAGGTCTCGACCAATTCCACATCTAATTGTCTCATGAGACCAACTGATGCATCGAGGGGCTATAGCAGGCTCCACCCATCACATACTAAGTCCAATACATTCCTCATATGAAATGGTTAAAATATAACATAATCATTCGTATTAAAACTAGAATATGAAATATCAATACTTTAACCATAAACCATGAATGGTATAAAATTAACACAACCACAGACAAACATATCACAAAACCTTCAATTCAATATGGAAGATTTGTATCATAATGAATCTTCTTCAAATAAGTATAACATCCATCAAAGTATGTTAACATGGATGAAATCAAAAACACATGAGAGAAATATCTATTTCTTTTTTGGAAATCATTTAAAGTTACCTAATTATAAAATAAAATATTTATTTTAAAAATATTCTTATAAGATTTTAAGGGAATCTTCGATGATTTTATAAAAAAGGAAAATAGTTTCACCCACCGTATAAGTTAAAAGAACATTCTTACCTTAATTTTGTCAAAAAGGACATAAGGTACCTTGTTTGGAAAATGACGGAAAGATTAATTTCAAAACATATAAAGTCAAATAAGGGTATTACAGACTTTAAACCATAGTAAAAATGTTTTGAAATTTATTATTAAGAAAACACATATGTGGATAATAAAGAGGTCCCAGTAGATAATTGCGTATAAACAACCTCAGATAATGAAGAGATTGTAGAATTACCCATTACCTTGTACTTTTCCTTAGTCGATGGTATGTTAACCTCCAGTATAATAGTTAAAACATTGTTATTATATTATACAAGAACTATCCACATAAATATGATATCATATATGATTTTATAATATTGCTTTGATGTTAATATTTTAGTAGTATCAACGTTTCAGGTGTTAGCTGATTCATTTTCCATTATATTCTTTGATAAATAAATAATGATTTTTATGGATAGGATGCATCTTATTCATATTAAGAATGATATTTAGTCTTTAAACATTTTTTTTAATCATAAAATTAAACTTATCCTTGAATGGATACGATGGTGAATGAATTATATCACATTCGTGGAGACGGTAATCCATACGTATGCACGAGAAACATTATCATTATTTTGATATTAAAATAATATATAATTGGATGGTACATCATATATAAATAATCATTATAATGTTATATTTATTATTAAAATTATTTATACTCATTATAAGACCTATCCAAATAATAATGTATTGAATAACAACTACACCACGACATGGAGACGGTAAGCCATACGTACGCACATATGGTAACATGTCATTCAAATGAAGGATACAATAATGAATTTTGTTGTGCCATTTTTACAATAACATCACATCATATATAAGATACTGAAGTTATTATTTTAGAATGGACACAACAAAGAAAGAGGAAGTGGAAGAAGAAAAGAACTTGAAAGAGGTGATGAAATATTTACCTCTTCTTCGGGTTCTTCCTTTTGATTTGATTAAAAGGGCTCCTTAGGATGGCTTTATGGCTAGTGGAAGGCCTCTAGGATTGAGGTAGGATAGTTTGGAGGTTATTTGGTATGGGGATGGCTGATACAAATGGCTTTTAATGTGTGAATTTGAGAGAAGGGAATGTGCTCTTTTATAAGAGAGGTGATGGTCACTTTAGGAAAAGCTTCAAATATTATTTTATAATAAAATCATTTTCGGTTTCTAATGGCTAAAAATGATTTATTTCAAGGATAAGGTGGGTATGGGTCTAAAACCACTAAACAAATAGGTTTTAGATAGTTTTGGGTCACTATATTAATCTTATCGTTTAGATTTAGCTCTTAGTTGATTAGTTTTACATTTATCATGTCTCTTTGTATTTTGATATTATATGGTTAATAAACATACTATGAACCTCTAGGATAACCTAAATTGGTTCATTAATGACACAAATAATAATATTTATGCCCTTTTTATGAACCTTTTATTTTTAGGAATAGAATATCAATTAATAATATAATATTTGTTTTAAAAACTCTTTTTTCTCACTTTTGAAACTATTTGGTATTATGTTTTTTTAATTAATAACTACATTATTACTTCAAAACAAATCATTTAATAAACCCTAACATTTCATATTAACCTATAAAATTAGTGGAATTAATTAAAAGTCTCAAATTAGAATTATTTGGATATTTATAATATCAATTACTTTAACATTTCATTAATATGGTAATTACTGCATTATGATTATGTCATAAAAACATTTAATTATTTAATGTCTAAAAAATATAAATAAAATTCCATTATGTATGAAATGTTTTTAGATTTCTAATGAACATTTTTAATCGAATTTATTTTATGTATAACCCTATATTAAAACTGTTTTAGTTATTAATCATTTATTTTAACTCTTCTTTAAATAAAATAATAATAAATGTCCTATTCTAATCCAATTGGAACTAACTGTTAATATTTTATTCCTATGGTTGTTTTTTTTAAAGATAAACTTGTCCAATAGAATTAGGACATGTGTTAGAGTAAAAATAATTTCTTTTTTACCTTTAATTACCAAATTTAATTTTAACTGTGGTAAATAAAAGTAAAAAGTTTATATTCACCAAATATTATTTTCATCTCATTTAACCACATTTTACTTACTGATATCAACCTTGTGTCCCATATTTTTGAAACTCAACATACATAAGTGGTAAAATTATGTTTTATGCAAATTTGCAAATTCTCCTAGGAGGTGGGTAAAAGACGGTAAAAAGTTCAATAAATTTTTTATATATTTAAAATTAATATAATATGACTCCAATGAATTTCATTGAACTAATATTGGTTTTATGTATCTATTTTGACCTAAAATAAATTTAAATAAAATAAATTATTATGTAAATAAAAGGTTTTTTTCAACGTATAACACAATTTTTTTCATTATTCATCAAAAATTGAATGTTTTCATAAAATACCAAAAAGTTATCCTAAGATAACGTCGATAATTCATATCCCAAAATGAATTTCATTTTAAAAGATACAATTTATAAAATTTCAAAAAGTGGATATTAATATTCATAACTATTATTTTGATTGGTCGTGGTGTGTTAGAATCTCTAAGTAGTGTACAATGCAAGATATTGCATTATTAAAAAGAAAACATACCATGGAAGATTGGGGTGTTACAATGATCTCGAGTTGGCAGCGGTAGTCTTCGCATTGAAGATATGGTGACACTACCTTATGGGCCAGCGATTCGTCGTCTAATCTGACCACAAGAGCCCGAATTACATCTTCTCATAGAAGGATCTGAATCTGAGGCATAGGCGTTGGCTAGAGTTCCTCCAGGATTAAGATTTCGAGATCATATATACTCCTAGGAAGGGGGACAAGGTGGAAGATTTTCTTAGTAGAAGGTTGAGCATGCAGATGTAGAGTGATGTGACAGAGCAGTTAGCCACGTTGTAGTTGTCCTTCATTGAAAGGGAGGATGTAGCCTACCTACAGTTGATGGTTGTCACCCCTCAACTCTTATAGCGAGTTCGGGAGGAAAAGCTTGGGGATGTTGACTGTGAGGCTTTACATGCTCAGTTATCCACAGGACCTTCCCCTGATGGATATTCGCAAGGTGGGGAGCACATACTTATTTTCAAAGGATGCATTGTTGTACCACTGGCATTACAGGAAGTGGCCCTGAGAGAGTTTCATACATCCCCTTTGGCGGTACATCCCGGAGTTGAAAAGATGTACCAGGATCTCCAACGACAGTTCTTGTGGTCAGGCATGAAGATGGAATTATCAGAGTTCGTTTCTTGATGCCTTACATGCCAATTGATGATGGCTATGCACCAAGTTCTAGAGGGATTAGCTCACCCTTGGATGTTCTAGAGTGGAAGTGGGATGGAATATTGATGACTTCATCATAGGATTACCAATGACATCCAAGGGGAACGATTCCATTTGGGTTATCATTGAATGACTCACCATGTCAGCCCACTTTCTAGCTATCAGGGAGAAGTGTTTTATAGAGCACTTTGGACGCCTTTACGTATAGAAGATAGTTCATATTTCATGGCATCTCTTCAACTATAGCCTCGGATCGAGATGCCCACTTCACATCCTGGTTATGGAAGGGATTTCAGGAGGAATTTGGAACTCAGCTACGCTTGAGCACGACATTCCATCCATGAACCGATGGTCATATGGAGAGGACCATTCAGGTTCTAGAGGATATGTTGTGAGACAATGTATTGGACTTTGGTCGTACTTGGGAGGACCAACTACCACTAGTATAGTTTGTGTACAACAACATCTACCCCCCCAGCATTGGTACGACACAGTTCGATGCCTTTTATGGGAGACCCTGATGGTCACCACTTTTCTTGACTGACCCTAGAGAGTAAGCACTCATGGGTCCAGAGTTGGTGCATGCTACCACTGAGAAGGTGCAAATCATCCAGGAGTGGATGAATACTGCACAGAGCCGACAGAAGTCTTATTCTTATAGATGATGGAGAACTCTAGAGTTCGAAGAGGGAGACCACATATTTCTTCGAGTCTCACCTCGATGAGGGTTAGGGAGATTTGGGTGGGGTGGAAAGTTATCTCTGAGGTTCATCAGACCTTTTCAGTTACTACGTAGGGTCGGCGAGGTGGCATACCTCCTAATTCTACCACCACAGTTTCATCGTGTACATGATGTCTTCCACATGTCACAACTGAGGAGGTACGTTCATGACCCATCGTACTTCATCAACTGGGCACGAGCTGTACATCAAGTATGGGGTGACCTTTGCTAAGTACCTGGTAGAGATCAAGGATCGGTAGGAGTGTATCCTTCATGGGCAATCAATTCCCTTGGTGCGCGTTCGGTGGTAGCACGAGAATCATTTGAAGAGCACGTGGGAGTGGGAGGCTCAGATTCGTGCCTAGTACCCTCATCTTTTTTAGTAGACTTGTTTTGGCTTTTCCGGGACATAAAGCCCCAAGGTGGGGAGAATTTCATGTCTCTGATTTTCCGTGTATTATTTTTAAATATTATATGGAATTATTTCGAGACCACATGTAGAGACGACACATTATTCCGAGACCGGTGATCCTGGAATGGCGGTTTGAACTGTTTTATGTTATGTGAGTCGGCATATGTGTGAGGTTGTGGCAGTTTTCAAATAGATGTCCGGATTAAAAATATGAGGGCATTGTTGCATTTGGGATGAATACTTCACCTAATAAAAAGTCTAACCACGGCCGGTGTGGGTCAAGGGAAAAAGTTAATTTTTGGATGTTTTTAGTAAAAAAAAAATAAAATAAATTTGCAATGTTTATTTTATTTCTTTTTGGAAATATCCTCCACAGCGTAACGACTTGCCAACTATTTCAGTAATTAATGCCAAGTTATAATGACTCAGAAATAGGAACACTGACTCATTAATACCACCGAGTGATGGAATTCCTAGATATGTTTTTCTCTTAATGATTTTATTGAATGCCAGTCGTTGATGGAGAATTTTGAGAAAACCCAGGAGGATCCGTGGAGCTTTGGAGCAAACAATCGATGATGAACGACGTCAGATCAATGTTGTGGATCGTTGCGCCAATGAATTTGAAGGATCTAGATGACGATGGCAGTGGTCCCTTTCATCAGCAATCGATCCTTTATTATGTTAGGGGGTGTTATTTCATTTCTCTCTTCCCCGTTTCTGAGTTTGAAATGACGAACGCAGATCAACCACAAACAAGCTGACATGCATATTTGTAAAGACCCGTAAAATTCAAGGGAAATTTTTTCTTAATTTTCTTTGGAAATTTACAAGAACACAATTTCTGACGGCACTTGATTCTGAGGACCGGTGTGCCCGGAATTTCTATCCGAAGTTTAGCTCGGGTACGTTCAGTGAACGAATGAGCGGGAATTCCTATCTTTTGAACCGGTGCTCGAAATCGAATTCCGAGGGCACCAATGAAACCGCAGCGCTGGTAATTTCTTAGGAACACCTTTTCTGGAGTTGCTTTTTCTTGATATGAGTTGTTTAAATTTTTCGATTAAGTGTGAGTGAAATAAAATTTGGTTAAGAATTTTATTTCTCTTTTCCATGTGTTAGAACCTAGGTGTAGGTGTTAGGGTGGGACCCACTGATTTTCAGTTTCTCTTGAGTGGATTAAAGGTGAAGTGATGCCCACACGAGCCCCCACCTTTTCAATTCCCTTAACTCCTGAACTCTTCTTAACCCCCCCCACTTAAGTTGTGTAACACTTTTAACTTTTAAACTTCCCTTAATTTGGGTGACTTTTCCTCTCCTCTCATTAAGTATGCCAACACACCAATTCAATTAATTAAATTATGTTTTGATTTTTGAATTGTGGCATGAGTTAATAAAATAAAGATGAGCATTATTTTATTTTGGTTGGTTGTTGTGTGTGGAAAATTGAGGAGAGAGCTTTTGGGTGTTTTCATCTTCATCACGAAGAACAGCAAGACTTCGACGAAGGACACCATCACCGTAAGAAGAGATCGACGTGCCGTCTCTTCTCCTCTCCATAGCCGGTGTGTGACCCTTTTTCTTTCTGAAGATCGATAACGCACCCTCTTTCGATCTTCTTTCTGTGTCAAAGAAAAGGAGACGCCACTTCCTCCTCGGACGTTCTCCATCAACATATGGAGCTTCACCTCGCGACGTCGTTTTCTGCGGTGAACCCCCGTTCTAGCTACCCTCAAGGTAGGGGTTATTTAATTAATTTGTTCGTGTTTACCACCTTGTCGTTCTTCATGAAAAATATGACCAAATGCTATCAATTAACGAGAGGGGGCCAGACCTCACAAACACGGCCGACCCTCCTCCCTTATCCGTGTGTTTGTTTCTTTGTGGTTTGAAACGAGAATGGCGCGGTGCCGTCACACTGCGTGTGATCATGCGACAAGGAATGTGTGGCGTCGTCGCGTTGCGCCATGGAAACGAACAAGGACACGACGCCGTTGCGCCGCATCAGAGAAACCTGAAGACACCGCGGCCAGAGCAGGGCCGTGTTGGAAGAGCACGGCGCAGTTGCGCCGCACCAGACGACCAAGGTCGCGGCCGGTTCCGGGCCGCAGCGAAGCAGGGTGACCGGCGGCCAGAGACGGGCCACCGGCGTCGGAGCAGGGAGGGGACCGGCTGCCGCCGGTCCCGTGGAGCAAGAACCGGCCGGCCAGGGTGGGCCGACCGGATAGAGGACGAGTCGGGGGTGAAAACCCCCGGCTGGCCAGCTGAGCGGCCCCTTAATTGGGGCCGCTGTTTCCAAACGGCAGGGGGCAGCGCCCCCCCCCCCCCCCCCCCCGCAAAACCAAACAGCTCGGCCGTTCGGCCAAGAAAGCTAGTGCCGCGCGCCAGCGCACTGGGCCGCTGGACCGGGCCGTGCCACCTGGGCCAGGCCGCGCCCAACCGGGCCGACCCGGACCCAGGTCGAGACGACCCAGTTCGGACCGACCTAGGGGGTCTCGGGCCGGGTCGGTCCAGGCCCGAAACCCCCATCTTCGGACCCTTTTGATTCTTTTGCCCATATCTCAGGCTACGGACCTTCAATCGACGTGCTGTCAACAGTGATGTGATCCTTAGATCGAGATGGTTGTTTTGGTATATCGCACTCAAGGTTTCAGAATACTTTGGGTTCGGCCGGGTTGGTTCGTACACGAAACCAATCGGGCCCTCGGAGCGGAAACGCTCAAAACTTGAGCTCCGGACGTCCGATTGATGTGCCGTCGATTTTGTTGGATTCCTCTTAGTGAGAAGGATCTTTTGGATTACTCCGCCCGAGGTTTGGATGCAAGTGGAGTACGGTTGGGTTGGTTTTTCCTTAAAAACCAACTGGGCCCCTGGGACGAAAAAGCTAATAACTCTCAGATCAAGCGTCTGATTGACGCGCCGTCTGCGACGTTCAGTTCCTATTGACGATACAGAACTTTTGGAGACATCAAATATGGACTACGTGTCAGTTGATGTGTCAGCCTCTCGGCTCGTGGAGCGGACCCTCCCGAACGAGCTTGTTGTGTACGGGAACCCTAGAGCTGGCTGCGACTACTACTACCACGACGACTGTACAGAGATCCTCAGTGGTTTCGACGACGACGACTACAGCACTCAGCGATCCTACGTGGATCAGTGCTACCGATCTTGTGTGGGTCTGATCCTGTGTGGGTCAGCGCTCAGCGGTTCTGTGTGAGCCAGTGCCTACAGATCCTGTGTGGGTCCGATCCTATGTGGGTCTTTGCGGGGGGTTAGTTACCTATCGATCCTTTGTGGGTCAGATCCTATGTGGGTCATTGCGGGGGTTAGTACCTATCGATCCTTTGTGGGTCCAACAACTTAGATGAATCAGTGGAAATATCTGATCATCCTTATCGTCATAGGAAGAAGTATACCTTTGTGAGCTGAATCCTATTTTTCTTTCCTATGTGGATTGTGTTGTGCTATCCTGGGTGGATTTACGTTTTGATTTCCTGTGTGAAATGGGTTTTACTTGGTCTCGGATGTTGGAGACGAATGAGAATTGATGACTTAGATATATGTATGGGAATATACCTAAGTAGTGTCAGATGTTACTTTGTGATTGTATCTTTCCTTGTGGTTTATCCTTCGTGGATTCTGGGAGACCTTCGGGGGTATCGGGGTCCCTACTGAGTAGCTTATACTCACCCCTACACAGGCTATGCCTGCACTACGTTGTGTTGGTTGCAGACGACAGAGAGCGCTGATCGTGGTTGAGGCTTGCGGAGCAGGACGGTACCTGGAGGTGGACCACTAGCGGGACGTACTCAGAGTGGACGGTTGGACCCGAGGAGTTGTGGAGGCTATCTGTACTCATGCTTCTGGTGGGAGTCCAGTGGACGGATCGAGGCGGCGACTTTACTTTTCAGTTGCTGTTTTCCCTTTTGAGTTGTACTTTACTTTTAGTTTGGGTTCGTATTCTGACCCATTTACTTTTCCGCACTTACTGTTGTACTCAATTTTTTACGTAGTGTTTACTTCTACTTCTTTCTTGCTCTGTGGTGTTTGTTTACTTTATAAAGGCAATGCCTTCCCTTTTACCAGGATTTACGCCTTGGTGCTAGTCTCCAGCCCCAGGCCTATGGAAGGCTGGCTGGGGGTAGTCACGACACGAGCCCCGAGGACAGGTCATGACAAATTGGTATCAGAGGAGTTTGGTTCTACCACAGAACATGGGACTCTAATCTTTTCTATGTGAAACAATAGTGTTAAGCGTATTGGGTGTGGTTATCAGTCCAGGGATTCCAGTGTTGGTGCGGCGGCCGACGTATCCGTACACTAGGACCCTGACTTCTTATTTCCGACTTAATGAACGAAAACATTGATTGCATGTGTGTTTCAAGTTTTCTTTGTGATTACTTTGTGTCAGCTCACCAGGTATACTGTCCTGACCGTGGAACACCTGTTTCCTTTTCAGGATGGCCCCACGATGACATCCAGCTAGGGTTCCAAGAGTTGAGGGTGACGACAGCCCACCGAGCAACGAGGCCTCGGTATAGGGCCCTGTGACAGTTGAGGGGCCGGTGGTACCTTTACCCGCCGAGCCACCGATGCTTCCAGCCCCAGCCGCTGATGATGCATGTCGCCTTAGTGCACTGAACGAGTTCCAATGCCAGCGACCGCCCATGTTCCGCGGGGAGAGGACCCCCAGGCAGCAGAGGACTAGCTGGAGGCAGTGGTATGACTTTTCCGGTTAGTGAGGACACCAGCAGACCTCATGGTGATCCTCGCGGCAATCCTACTGCACACGAAAGTGGGCCGCTAGTGGAGCTTGATGCTGCAGGAGCACGATGAGGCATCTCTACTCTGGACAGACTTTGAGAGCCTCTTCCGCTCAGAGTTCGTCCCGGCCACCCTCCGTGCGGTGCGCATCCAGGAGCTTCTTCAGCTGCGGCAGGGCAGCTTGACAGTCGCCCAGTACTCGGAGAGATTTACCGATCTCTCGCGCTACTCTACAGACATGGTATGGGACACATTCTTCCGGGCCCGAACCTTTGAGTATTGAGACACGAGATCAGGGCATCGTTGATCTCCCTCAACATTCCGACTCAGACAGGAGTACTGGAGCGAGCCCTTTTGATCGAGAGCTTTCTTGATGAGTCTACACCAGCACTGAGACCCACCGCAGGGCGGCATGTAGCAGAGTCTTCTGCAGTAGGCAGTTGATGGATGACTCATGGGTCCAGGTAGGCCAGACCCTCAGGCAGATGACCTCAAGATACTGGCTCAGCAGTGCGGGGCACACAGCATGGATCCAGTCTTTCGAGAGGAAGGTAGTGCTACTCATGTGGCGGGCAGGGCCACATGGCTCATGATTGCCCGAGCCGTCATGCCGAGGAGAAGCATACAGTTGAGGGACCACCGAGGCAGAGGCAGAGGGTCGACAGTGGCGGTCCGCAGGGAGTAGGCAGACGAGGCAGAGGAGCTGGCCGAGTAGCAGGTGGTGGGCGACGATTTGAGGCTTTACCACCACCACCACCAGGAGGACCACCCCGACCACAGAGAGCTGGCGGGCAGAGACAGGCACATCTCCAGGCAGCGGAGGCCTACAACCACGGCGTGCCCGAGATGATTTGAGGTACTATCTGTGTCTATTCCACACTTTCTGCAGTACTTATAGACATAGGAGTGAGTCATTCTTTCATATCCACTGCCCTTGTTTGAAGCTCAAATATTTTGACAGAGACGTTGGCTCAATCCATACGGCTAGAGACTCCTACGGGAGCAGACTCGACGAATACGCACTGGTGTCGGTAGTGTGAGCTTACTCTAGGAGGCAAGAGCTTCGGCTGGGATCTTCTTGTAGCGGCGTCGAGGCCTTACGATGTCATCTGGGGCATGGATTGGTTGTCTACATTCCATGCACATATTGACTGTATTAGGCGCAAGGTGCGATGTGTACGCACCGACGGGAGCAGGTTCACCTTCATCGGCGAGAAGGGAGCCTTTGCAGCACAGGATGGACTCTCACAGAGGAGAGGACAACCCATCACTCATTAGTTGGCTAACCTCATCCTAGGAGCAGTTGACATACGTAGTCTTGGTTTTCCTATAGTGGTGGATCAGTATGCGGACGTCTTTCCCGACGATGTTCCAGGGGTACCTCCTCGTAGAGAGGTAGACTTTTATATCGACCTATACCCCGGGACAACCCCGATATCAACTCAAGCATATCGAATGGCCCCCGCTGAGCTTCGAGAGCTACGGGAACAGTTGGAGGACTTACAAGGAAATGGGTTTATCTGACCCAGTGTTTCACCCTGGGCTTCCCCAATTTTGTTCGCCAAGAAGGTGGACATGAACTTGCGACTTTGTGTCGACTATCGTCGCCTGAACCAGGTGATAGTGAGAAACAAGTATCCGCTACCAAGGATTGATGACCTCTTTGATCACCTCAAGGGAGCATGGTGGTTCTCGAAGATAGACCTCAGATCATGCTATCATGAGCTCAGAGTTCGAGACGAGGACGTGAAGAAGACGGCCTTCAGGTGTCGGTATGGCCACTATGATTTCTTGGTTATGCCCTTCAGTGTGACCAATGCTCCAGCAGTGTTCATGTCCCTCATGAACAATATCTTTCAGCCATACCTCAATCGATTTGTCATGGTCTTCATCGACGACATTTTTATTTACTCGACGACTATGGAGGAGCACGCCAACCACTTGTGGGTTGTACTAGACACACTCCGAGAGCACCAGCTTTATGGTAAGCTCTCAAAGTGTCATTTATAGATATGTGAGGTCCACTTCTTGGGACAAGTCATCTCTGAGGCGGGAGTTGCAGTGGATCCTGCGAAGATCGAGGCAGTGATAGCTTGGGAGCCACCCAGGAGCATGACGGAGGTGCGGAGTTTCTTGGGACTAGCTGGATACTACCGGAAATTTGTGCCAAAATTCTCCAGAGTTGCGGCACCACTCTCATCTTTGACAAAGAAGGGGAAAACCTTTCTATGGTCAGACAGATGTCATCAGAGCTTCCAGGAGCTGAGACCTAGATGGACTAGCGCACCTATCTTGAGGTTGCCTGAGGAGGGAGTAGGGTACGTAGTCTACTGTGATGCATCAGGGACCGAACTCGGATGTGTTCTGATGCAGGAGTGGGCCGTGATCACCTATGGATCATGTCAGTTGAGGCCGCATGAGCTGAACTACGCTACCCATGACCTGCAGTTAGCAGCAGTGGTCTTCGCTCTGAAGACATGGCGACACTATATTATGGGCGTGCGCTTTATAGTCTTTTCTGACCATCATAGTCTCAGGTACATCTTCTCTCAGAAGGACATGAACCTGAGATATCGGCGATGGCTCGAGTTCCTCCAGGACTATGACTTTGAGATAGTCTATACTCATGGGAAGGTGAACGTGGTAGCTGATTCTCTCAGCAGGAGGGCGAGCATTTAGCTACTTGAGGAGACGATAGTGCAGCTAGCCGCCTTGCAGATATCCTTTGTGGATAGAGATGGCGCAAACTTCCTTCAGTCTCTCATAGTCTCTCCTCCACTACTACAGTGGGTCAGAGAGGCATAGTGTGGGGACGCTGACTGTGAGACGCGGCGTGCACATATATCCTCAGGATAGGCACCTGATGGTTTCTCCTTTGGAGCAGAGCACAACATCCTTTTCAGAGGATGTACCTTGGTACCAGTAGCTTTACGAGGGGAGGTGCTAAGAGAGTTTCAAACATCCCCCTTGGCGATACATCCCAGAGTGGTGAAGATGTACCAGGACCTCAGATGACATCACTGGTGGCCGGGCATGAAGAAAGCTATGGCAGAGTTCGTTTCTCGATGCCTCACCGGCCAGTAGGTGAAGGCAGAGCATCAGGTAACAGTAGGCTTGGTACAACCTTTGGAGGTCGCGAAGTGGAAGTGGGACGGAATATCTAGGGACTTCATGACTGGACTTCCACACACATCCAGAGGTCACGACTCCATTTGGGTGATTGTCGACCGACTCACCAAGTCGGCTCACTTCTTACCCATTAGAGAGCAGGGCTCAGTGGAGAGCTTGGGACGTTTCTATGTTCAGGAGATTTTAAGACTTCACGGTGTACCATCATCTATCGTCTCTGATCGAGATGCTTTCTTTACTTCCCAGCTTTGGAAGGGGTTGCAGGAGGCATTCGAGACGCAACTACGTCTGAGCACTGCCTTTCACCCTCAGACGGATGGTCAGAAGGAGAGGACCATTCAGAACTTTGAGGACATTCTCCACGCATGTGTCCTAGACTTTGGTCGCAACTGGGAGGACCACCTACCCTTGGTGGAGTTCGCGTACAACAACATCTACCACTCCACAATCGGTATGGCACCATACGAGGTGATGTACGGCCGACATTGAAGATATCTTTTGTGCTGAACTGACTCTGGAGAGTCAACACTTGTGTGACCGGAGATGGTCCAGGCCATGAAAGAGAAGGTCCAGGTCATCTAGGAGCGGATGAGGACAGCTCAGAGTCGGTATAAGTCTTATGTTGATAGGAGGCGGAGGCAACTAGAGTTCGAGGATGGCGACCACGTCTTCTTGCGTGTCTCACCTCGATGTGGATTACAGAGATTTGGCTGAGGTAGCAAGTTGTCTCCATGCTTCATCGGACCGTTCCAGGTCCTCAGCAGGATTGACGAGGTGGCTTATCTCTTGGCTCTAACACCTCCGTTGCATCGAGTTCACGACGTCTTCCACGTATCTCAGCTGAGGAGATACGTGCATGACCCGACACACATCATTGACCATGGAGAGCTAGACGTTGATGATGGGGTGAATTTTATGAAGGTCCCAGTGGAGATCGAGGATCGACAAGAGCGGGTCCTGCGTGGATAGTCGATTCTTCTAGTGCACATCAGATGGCAGCACGAGAATCTCTAGGAGAGCACTTGGGAGTGGGAGGCTCAAATGCATGCTTAGTACCCACATTTGTTTCCCTAGTTTTCGATGTATCTTTACAGGGGCGTAATGCCCTGAGGTGGGAGTAATTTATAGACCCTTAAAATTCAAGGAAAATTTTTTCTTAATTTTCTTTGGGAATTTACAAGAACGCAGTTTCTAACGGCACTTGATTCCGAGGCCCGGTGTGCCGGGAATTTCTATTCGAAGTTTAGCTCGGGCACATTCAGTGAATGAACGAGCGGGAATTCCTATCTTTTGAACCGGTGCCCGGAATCGAATTCAGAGGGCACTGACGGAACTAAAGCGCTGGTAATTGCTTAGGAACACCTTTTCTGGAATTTCTTTTTCTTGATATGAGTTGTTTAAATTTCTGGATTAAGTGTGACTGAAATAAAATTTGGTTAAGAATTTTATTTCTCTTTTCCATGTGTTAGAACCTAGGTGTAGGAGTTAGGGTGGGACCCACTGATTGTTAGTTTCTGTTGAGTGGATTAAAGGTGAGGTGGGGCCCACACGAGCCCCCACCTTTTCAATTCCCTTAACTCCCTAACTCCTCTTACCCCCCCCCCCCACTTAAGTTGTGTAACACTTTTAACTTTTAAACTTCCCTTAATTTGGGTGACTTTTCCTCTCCTCTCATTAAGTATGCCAACACACCAATTCAATTAATTAAATTATGTTTTGATTTTTGAATTGTGGCATGAGTTAATTGAATAAGGATGAGCCTTATTTTATTTTGGTTGGTTGTTGTGTGTGGACAATTGAGGAGAGAGCTCTTGGGTGTTTTCATCTTCATCACGAAGAACACCAAGGCTTCGACGAAGAACGCTGTCACTGTAAGAAGAGATCAACGTGCCGTCTCTTCTCCTCCCCGCATCCGGTGTGTGACCCTTTTTTTCGAAGATCTACGACACACCCTATTTTGATCTTCTTTCTGTGTCAAAGAAAAGGAGACGCCACTCCCTCCTCGGACATTCTCCGTCAACATACGGAGCTTCACCTCGTGACGTCGTTTTCCGTGGCGAACCCCTGTTCTAGCTATGCTCAAGGTATGGGTTATTTAATTAATTTGTTCGTGTTTACCACCTTGTCATTCTTTGTGAAAAATACGACCAAATGATATCAATTAATGAGAGGGGGCCAGACCGCACCAACATGGCCGACCCTCCTCCCTTATCCGTGTGTTTGTTTCTTTGTGGTTTGAAACGAGAATTGTGCGGTGTCGTCGCACCGCGTGTGATCATGCGATAAGGAATGCGCGGCGCTGGTGCGCGGCGCCGTGGAAACGAACAAGGACATGATACCATCGCGCCGCGTCCGAGAAACCCAAAGACACCGCGGCTGGAGCGGGGCCGTGGTAGAAGAGCACGGCGTCGTCGTGCCGCATAGGACGACCAAGGTTGCGGCCGGTTCTGGCCCGCGGTGAAGCAGGGTGACCGGCGGCTAGAGACAGGCCGTCGGCGTCGGGGCAGGGAGGGGACCGACCACCTCCGGTCCCATGGAGCATGAACCGGCTGGCCAGGGCGGGCCGGCCGGATAGGGGAAGAGTCGGGGGTCAAAACCCCCGGCTGGCCAGCTGAGCGGCCCCTTAATTGGGGCCGCTATTTCCGAACTGCGGGGGGCAGCGCGCCCCACCGCATAACTGAACGGCTCGGCCATTCAGTCGAGACAACTGGTGCCGCGCGCCAGTGCACTAGGCCGCCGGGCCGGGCCGCACCCAGGCCGGTCCAGGCCACGCCAGCCGGGCCGACCCAGGGGGTCTTGGGCAGGGTCGGTCTGGGCCCGAAACCCCCGTTTTCGGACCCTTTTGGTTCTTTTTCCCATATCTCGGGCTACCAAACTCCAATCGACGCATCGTCAACGGAGATGCGATCCTTAGATCTAGATGGTAGTTTCAGTATATCGAACTCAAGGTTTCGGAATAATTTGGGTTCAACCGGTTTGGTTCGTACACAAAACCAATCGGGACCTCGGAGCGGAAACGCACATAACTTGAGCTCCGGACGTCCGATTGATGTGCCGTCGACTTTGTTGAATTCCTCTTAGTGAGATGGATCTTTTGGCTTACTCCACCCGAGGCTTGGCCGCAGGTGGAGTACGGTTGGGTTGGTTTTTCCTTAAAAACCAACTGGGCGCCTGGGACGAAAAAGCCAATAACTCTCAGACCGGGCATCAGATTGACGCGCCGTCTACGACGTTGAGTTCCTATTGACGATACAGAACTTTTGGATATATCAACTCTGGACTATGTGTCAATTGATGTGTCAGCCTCTTGGCTCGTGGAGTGGACCATCCCGAACGAGCTTGTTGTGTGCAGGAACCCTAGAGCTGGCTGCGACTACTACTACTACGACGACTGTACGAAGATCCTCAGTGTTTTCAACGGCGACGACTACAGAACTCATCGATCCTACGTGGATTATTGCTACCGATACTGTGTGGGTCCAATCCTGTGTGGGTCAGCGCTCAGTGGTTCTGTGTGATCCAGCACCTACAGATCCTGTGAGGGTTCGATCCTGTGTGGGTATTTGCGGGGGTTAGTTACCTATCGATCCTTTGTGGGTCAGATCCTATGTGGGTCATTGCGGGGGTTAGTTACCAATCGATCCTTTTTGGGTCAGATCTTATGTGGGTCATTGCGGGGGTTAGTACCTATCGATCCTTTGTGGGTCCAATGGCTTAGATGAATCAGGGGCAATATCTGATCGTCTCTATCATCATACGAAGAAGTATACATGTGTGAGTTGAATCCTGTTTTGCTTTCCTATGTGGATTGTGTTGTGTTATCCTGTGTGGATTTACGTTTTTCTTTCCTATGTTGACTGGGTTGTACTTGGGCTCGGATGTTGGAGCCGAATGAGAATTGATGACTTAGGTATATGTATGGGAATATACCTAAGAAGATTCAGATGTTACTTCGTGATTGTATCTTTCTTTGTGGATTATCCTTCGTGGATTCTAGGAGACCTTTGGGGGTCTCAGGGTCCCTACTGAGTATCTTATACTCACCCCTACAAGGGCTATGCCCGCACTACGTTGTGTTGGTTGTAGACAACAGACAGCGCTGATCGTGGTTGAGGATTGCGGAGGAGGACGATACATGGAGGTGGACCACTGGCGGGACGTACTCGGAGTGGACGGTTGGACCCGAGGAGCTGTGGAGGCTATCTGTACTCATCCTTCATGTGGGAGTCCAGTGTATGGATCGAGGCGGCGGCTTTACTTTTCAGTTGTTGTTTTCCCTTTTGAGTTGTACTTTACTTTCAGTTTGTGTTTGTATTCTGACCCATTTACTTTTCCGCACTTACTGTTGTACTTAGTTTTTTATGTAGAATTTAGTTCTACTGCTTGCTTGCTCTGTGGTGTTTGTTTACTTTACAAAGGCAACACCTTCCCTTTTTACCGGGATTTACGCCTTGGTGCTAGTTTCCATGCACTGGCCTATGGAAGGCAGGCTTGGGGTAGTCACGGCACGAGCCCCGTGGACGGGTCGTGAAAATATTTTTACGTTCTTACAGAAGGGATTTATTGGGATGATTTTAGGGAATTTATCCATGATTATTTTATTGTTTCATCCTACTCTATTTAAGACTACTAACGGGAGCAGATCAACACCGTGACAAACGATGGTGGGGGTTCGTTGCTCAATTTGTTAATTGTATTTCTTCCCCATTTTTCTCATGCGTTCATCGCGTTCTTCGTGGGGAAATGAACAATGGATCGTTACGAACCCTTCTTGCAACACAACGATCCCAAACTGAAGTTCTGACATCGCAACCACCCTAGGGATGTGCGACGACCATGACAGATGACGAATCAGCTCGGATCAGAAGTGACCTTTCTTCAAGTGTTCTTCACGTGGGAAGATGAAAACATGTTTTCAGAGCTGATCGGTGGTCCCAAAAAAATGGAAGCAGCTTGAGGATGTTGAGGCGACAGAGAAACTAGAGTTTTGGGGCAATCGGACAGCCGGATTGACGATCGAGGCATCACAGGAGGCGCGATGGCGGAGGTCCACATTTCTAGAAATTTCTTGAAAACACGGCATGTACTTTCGAAGAACAAGCCGTGTATTACCAGCGGGGGCGGCTAGGGTTTCTAGGGATATATAGGAACCACACATCGTGTGACCCTAGTCACATAGCGTGTTGGACTTTACCCGAAGCCTGGTGTGTATTTTGGGAAGTACACAGACCCGGGAAGGGCTACACGGCTTCAGAACATGGCGTGTACTCTCTACACAGCAGGGTAGATGAGGCTACGCTAGACTCGGCGTGTATCTAGGGGATAAACGGAGATGGGGTGGAGTACACAGTCGTGTAATAACCCACACTTCCAGGCGAGACCAGTAACGTGGGTCATCCCGTGTACTTATTACATGGGATAGCGTACATGGGTTGAAGCCATGTACAGGCACACAACCGCGTACACGGAGCCGACCACAAATGAATCCGACACGATGTATTATCTGAACACGTGCAGTGTAATTACTTTTCTATGCCACCAGTGTTATGACATGGTCTGTTGTACACGGGAAGCTCCTAGGGTCATAAGACACGACATGTGACCCTTTTCTACATGTTGTGTACTTTTTGTAAAACGGCTTGGTCTTCTTGTCCACCATATCATGGACATGTTTCATTTGGGTTAGTGCCCTTTATTCTCGTCACCTTGATGGTCAGGTGTCGTTTCCTTCTACAGGAGTATGATCCTTTCACCATTACATTCTATGATAGAGTTAGACATCCCCCCGAGAGGCACGGAGCGAGATCCCCTGTCCATTATTAACCCTAGGTAGAGTCAGGAATCAACGTGACCAACTACACATGGCGTTGATCCTCTACCAGGAAAGTGAATTCAAGATGATTTGCGGTATCCTCCATGGCCCTGACAGTGATCCTCATCTGTGAATCATGTTCTTTCCCACCCCATAGTGTGTTCTCCCGTAATGAGTGTGACTCTCTCCCTGGTGGCTTTTCCCGACGAAATGTGCTTCTTAGGAAGACTTCATCGGAGCTATCTGACTCGTGGATATGTCGGCCGCCCGCACCAGGGTGGACCAGGACATGAATGAGATTTCTGATTTCCCATAGGCCGAGGTGTATCTATGACTATGAGCAGCAGTTCCATCACCTCTTTGCATTACAGGTTGTATTTTTTAGTTTTTAGACTCCTGATTTTGGTGGGCTTGTATTCTGGCCCAATTTTATTTCAGCACTTTACTTTCCATTATACTCTGATGGTTGGGTTTAGTTATATGCATTAATTTTTGTTCCTTAGTGGTTTTTTTTACATTTTGGAATTTGTGGGCTTGGAGGTGTGTGTGTGTGTGTGTGTGTAGGTACTTAAGAAATGCCTCCCATGTTAGTAATATGTCTAGTCAGTGCTAGTCACCATCCCCTGGCCTATTGGAGCCGAGCTTGGGGAGTCGCGGCATGGGCCCCACTGGGACGGGTCATGACCGAGAGGTATCAGAGGTGGTTGGTTCTACCATAGGACCAAGAGTTTGTGAGTTTGGTTTAGGGCAACAATGTTAAGTGTTTCGAGCTCATCGTTTAGGCCAAGGACTCTAGTGTTGGTGCGGGTGGCCAACATATCCATACACCAGGACTCTGATAACCTGCCTTTCGACTTGGTATAGGAAAAGAGTAGTTGTGGGAAAATAAAATAATGGTACATGTATCATATAGAAATGGGTGGTTTTTTACATGTACATTGTATCAGCTATCTAGTTGTACTCATTGACCATGGTACATCTTGTTTCCTTACAGGATTCCCCTATGACGCATACCCGCTTGGATTCAGCAGGACGATCAGTAGGATGATCCCATCAGTGATGTGGCTTCAATACAGGGACCAGTTCCTCAGGCATTTCCACCAGGTGGTGCACCAGTTATTCCACCACCAGTGGAGCAGCCCATGGTACCTACAGTACTAATCGACGAGGGGCACATGGTGAGCACGCTCCATGAGTACCAACGATAGATACCCCTCACTTTTCGAGGTGAACCCGACCCTAAGACGGCTGAGGACTGGATTTAGGCAGTGGCCAGAGTTTTATGGCCAGTGAGGACACCATCAGACCATATGGTGATCCTAGGACCGAGCCTTCTTTAGGGTTCTGCGGGACGATGGTGGAGTCTAACCACACAGACTCACGACGAGGAGACACTTTGATGGATGGAGTTATAGAAACTCTTTAGGGAGGAATTCTCTCCTGTTACACTGAGAGAAGTGTGCATCCTGGAGCTTCTCCAGCTTCAGTAGGGCAGTATGACGGTAGATAACTATTCATCGAGGTTCACCAACCTCTCCAGGTACTCGATGGATATGGTCAAGGATCAGTACTTTAGAGCTCGGACCATTGAGAGACGTCTGTCATGGGACATCTAAGCTAGTGTCGTGCCTATATGAATTTAGACTTATACTGGAGTGCTTGAGCGGGCTTTAGTGATCGAGAGATTCTTGGTTGAGCAGAGACAGCCGCCGGCAGTTAGTAGCAGGTAGATAGGTCCGTAGACCTTGGCAGTGGGGAGCTGACATCAGAAGCAGGGATCAAGACGCGGGAGATGTTGGAGGAGGACCCAGGATAGAGAGTCGACAGTCCAGGTCTCTCAGGCTGGATCCAGTCATCCTAGGGAGAAGCAGTGCTATGCATGCGACAGTTGGGAACCTCTCTCTAGTGATTGTCTGACCCATCAAGCTGTGGACAGAGAAGCAGTGGACGGACCACCGAGGGAGAGGGTGAGACTGGAGTAGACAGACCTTCCAGGCGGCGGACGTGGCACAGGAGTAGGTAGTGCTGCATGTGGTGGCAGACACTTCGACTGACTTCCACCACCACCCCTAGGAGGTTCGCACTAGGCTCAGGGAGATGGGGGACAGAGGAGGGGACAACTGCATGTGGTCAAGGCGTACAACCTAGGGGCTCTAGGGATGATTCGAGGTATGATCTGCATCTTCTCCACTTTATCTACCGTACTTATAGACACAAGTGCCAGTCATTCCTTCATCTCGATATGTCTTGTGGGAAAACCTAAGATTATGGTACTGTGTTGTTGACTCGATCCTTATGCATGGAGACATATACGGGAGGTGACTTGATGATCACACACATTTGTAGGAAGTGTTATCTTACCCTTGGAGGTGAGAGTTTTGGTTGGAACCTCTTGGTGTTAGCGTCAAGGCCTTACGATGTCATTCTCAGTATGGATTGGTTATCTTCGGTCCATGCCTATATTGACTATTTTTGGCAAAGAGTGTGGTGTGTCCGCAGTGATGGGAAAAGGTTTTCCTTTTTCAGAGAAAAGGAGACCCATGCCGCACAGAATGGGATCATATGTAGCGGCCACCCATGAGTTGGCTAGCCTTGCCCACAGAGTAATAGATGTGGTCAGCTCCCAGTTCCCAGAAGTAGTGGCGGAGTACGAGGACGTCGTTCCCAAAAGAAGTTCCAGGAAAACCTCCTTATCAATAAATTGACATATGCATCGACTTACACCCCGTAACAACACCAATTTCCTCACCAGTACATCGGATGGCACCCGTAGAGCTTCACGAGCTGAGGGTGCAGTTAAAGGATTTGCAGAGCAAGGGTTTTGTAAGACCCATCGTTTCACCCTGGGTGGCCTCAATCTAGTTTTCTTGGAAGGGAGATGGGAGTTTGAGGTTGTGGGTGGATTACTAGCGCCTGAACAAGGTGATGGTGAAAAATAAGTATCCAATACTAAGTATTGAAGTCCACTTTGTCCAGCTGAGAGGGGCATAGTGGTTCTCGAACGTTGTCCTTCGATCAGGTTATCACCAGTTATGAGTACGGGATGAGGATATACTGAAGACAACATTCAGAAGCCGCTATGGTCACTATGAGTACTTGGTGATGCCTTTCGGCGTGACGAACGCCCCCGAATATTTCATGGTACTGATGAATGGGATCTTCCAAACATACATGGACTGGTTCATAATGGTCTTCATAGAAAACATCCTTGTGTACTCAGAATCATAGGAGGAGCACACGAGGCACCTGTGGATAGTTTTGGATATACTCCAAGAGCACCATATTTATGGGAAGCTCTCGAAGATCCAGTTTTGGATTCAGGAGTTCCACTTTTTGGTACATGTCATCTCATTAGATGGAGATGCTATGATCCCAGCCAAGGTGGATGCAGTGTTAGCATCGAAGCCACCTCGGAGCGTGACGGAGGTTCTAAGCTTCCTTATGATAGGAGGATATTACCAGATATTCATTCCCGATTTCTTCTGGATATCAGCACCAATAACAGCCCCAACCAGGAAGGGGAAACCATTCATATGTACAGGGAAGTTCAAGCAGGATTTTGAGCAGTTGATACAGCTTTTTATGGGCACCCCAATCTTGAGATTGCAGGAGGAGGGTGTCAAGTATGTAGTTTTCTACGATGAATCAGGAATTGTGATTGGTTGTGTCCTTATGTAGAGGAAAGTAGTGATTGATTATGGTTCATTCCAGCTTAGGACACATGACTAGAACTATTCACCCCATGGTCTCAAGTTGGCAGTGGTAGTCTTCGCGTTGAAGATGCGGCAGCACTACCTTATGGGTGAGTGGTTCATCATCTACTCTGACCATAAGAGCCTCAAGTATATCTTCTCGCAGAAGGATATGAATCTGAGGCAGAGGCATTGGATAGTGTTACTCAAAGATTATGATTTCGAGATCGTCTATACTCATGGTAAGGGGAACAAGTTGGTGGATTCTCTTATAAGAAGGTTGAGCTCGCAACTGTTGAGTGAGGCGACAGATAAGTTATCCACGTTGCAGTTTTCCTTCGTAGACAGGGTTGATGAAGCTTACCTACAGTCGATGGTTTTCACCCCTCCACTCTTACAGGGAGTTAGGGAGGTAGAACTTGGAGATGTAGACTGAGAGGCTTTACGTTCTCAGTTATCCACAGGACCTGCTCCTTATGGATATTCTCAAGGTGGGGAGCACATACTTATTTTTGTAGAACACACTGTTGTACCAGTGGCGTTGCACGAAGAGGTCCTGAGAGAGTTTCATACACCCCCTTTGGTGGTACATCATGGAGTGAAAAATATGTACCATGATATATGATGACAGTTCTGGTGGTCAGGCATGAGGAAGGCAGTAGCATAGTTCTTTTCTCGATGCCTTATATTCCAGCAGGTGAAGGCTGAGCACCAGATTCTAGCGGGATTAGCTCACCCTTGGAATTACAAGAATGGAAGTGTGATGGAATATCGATGGACTTCATGACAAGCTTAGAACGGATGTCCAAGGGGCACAATTCCATCTGGGTGATCATTGACCAACCCACAAAGTCAGCCCACTTCCTAGCTATCAGGGAGAAGAGTTCTGTAGAGAGCATGTGATGACTCTACGTACAGGAGATAGTTTGGCTTCATGGAGTCCCTTCGACTATAGTCTTGGATCGAGACGCCCGCTTCACAACCCAGTTGTGGAAGGGATTTCAACAGACTTTTGGGACTCATCTACGCTTGATCACGACATTCCATCCCCATATCGATGGTTAGACAGAGAGGACTATTCACGTTTTGGAGGATATGTTGCGAGCCTATGTCTTAGACTTTGGTTATAGTTGGGAGGGCCACCTACCAGTGGCGGTTTTTGCATACAACAATAAATACCACTCCACCATTAGTATGGCACCATTCAAGGCCTGGTATGGGAGTCCCTTCCGATTAGTGCTTTGCTAGACCGACCCTAGAGAGTCAGCACTCATGGGTCTAGAGTTGGTGCGGGCTACCACTGAGAAGGTGGAGATCATCCGAGAGCTGATAAAGACTGCACAGAGCTAGAAAAATTCTTATGATGACAAATGAAGGAGACCTCTATAGTTCTACTATGGAGACCACGTCTTCCTTTGGGTCTGACCTCGATGAGGGTTACAATGATTTTACCGGGGTGACAAGTTATCTCCAAGGTTCATCGAACCTTTTCAGGTACTGCGAAGAGTCGGTGAGGTGTTGTACTGCCTAGATCTACCGCCGCCATTGCATCGGGTAAAAGATGTCTTCCATGTGTCACAGCTAAGGAGATACATGCTTGAACCATCGCACATCATCAACTGGGGTGAGCTGGACATCGAGGATTGGGTTACTTTGCTGAGTACCCAGTGGAGATCGAGGATCGGAAGGAAAAGATCATTCGTGGGTGATCGATTCCCTTGGTGCACATTCAGTAGCAGCACTTGAATATTTAGGAGATAACGTAGGAGCAGGAGGCTCAGATTTGTTCCTAGTAACCTTATATTTTTCTATAGCCTTGTTTTGTCTTTTCGGGGATGTAAAGCCCCAAGGTGGAGAGAATGTAATGTCTCGGATTTTCCGTGTATTGTTTTTAAATATTATATAGAATTATTTTGAGACCACACACAGATAAATCAAATCATTCCAAGACATAGTGACCCCATAATGGCGGTTTGAACAGTTTTAAGTTAAGTGAGTCGGCATATGTGCCCGGTTGCGGCAGTTTCCAAACAGATGCCCGAATAAAAAATCTAAGACCACCTTTGCGTCCGGGACAATAAATTTACCTAAGAACGAGTCTATCCGCGACCAGCGCAGGTCGAGAGAAAAGGTTAATTTTCTGACTTTTTTAGTAGAAAAAAATAAAATAAATTCACAAAGTTTATTTTATTTCATTTTGGGAATTTACACTACAGGGCAACTACATGGAAGCTGTTTCAGAAGTTAATGCCAAGTCATAAGGACTAACAAACAGAAATGCTGACTCATTAATACCTCCACATGATGGAATGCCAATGAATTTTTCCCTTTTAATGGGTTAATCGAATTTCGATCGTTGACGGAGAATTTTGAGAAAACTCTGGAGGATCCATGGAGCTTTGGAGAAAACTTTCGGCGAAAAACGACGACGGATCAAAGCTATGGATCGCTGCACCAACTAAGATGAAGGATCTCGACAATGATGAAAATGATACTTTTTGTTAGTAATCGATCCTTTCATAAGGTATGGGTTGTTATTTCATTCCTCTTTCCCCGTTTCTGAATTTGAAATGACGAACGCGGATCAAAGACGAAGAAGTTGATCCTCAGATTCGTACGTTCTTGCGGGAGGGATTTATTGGGATGATTTTGGGGGAATTGATCTAAGATTGTTTTATTATTTGTTCCTGATCTGTTTAATCCAACTAACGTGAGAGGATCGACGCTGTGATAAATGATGGCAGGGGTTCATTCCTCAAAATTTTTATTGGATTTTCAACCTTTCTTTTCTCGCCCGTTAATCACGTTCTTCCTGGGGCGACGAATGATAGATCATTGCGCACCAGTCTTACTACACAATGATCCCAAATTGGATGTTCGACATTGTGATGACCCTATGGATTTGAAACGTCCATGACGGATGATGAATTGGCTCAGATCGAAAGAGACCGTTCTTCGAGTGTTCTTCACACGGGAAGATCAAAACATGTTTTCGGAGCTGATTAGAGGTCCTAAAACAACAGAAGAGGCTTCAGGATGTTGGGGCGACCTAGAAACTGGAGATTCGTGGCAATCAAATGGCCAGATCGACGATCAGGGCATCACGGGAGGCGCAACGACGGAGGTCCTCATTTCTGGAAATTTCTATAATACACGGTGTGTACTTCCGAAGAACACGTCGTGTAGTACTAGTGGTGACAACTAGGGTTTTGAGAGAAATATAGGAATCACAGGGTGTGTGACCCTAGTCACACGTCATATTGGTCTTTCCCCGAAGCCCATAGTGTATTTTGGGAAGTACACGGACACGAAATGGACTACATGGCTTCAGAACACGGCATATACTCTCTACGCATCATGGCAGAGGTGGCTACATGGGACTCAGTGTGTATCCAAAGGATACGAGGACACGGGATGGAGTACACGGACGTGTACTCCACCACACGACCACACGAGGATAGTAAAATTGGGTCACACAATGTACTTATTACATGGGATGGCATACATGGGTTGAAGTTGTGTATGTGCACACGATCGCGTACACTGAGCCGACCCTAGATGACTCGGTCACGATGTGTAATCAGAAAAGACGCTATGTACATACTTTTCTATGTGACCAGCCTTACGACACAGGCCGTTGTACATGGGAATCACCTGGGGTCAAGAGACACAATGTGTAACCTTTTCCTACATGCAGTGTACCTTTTGTAAAATAGCTTAGTCTTGTTTTCCACCGTACCTTGGACATGTTTCGTTTGGGGTAGTTCCCCTTCTTCTCGTTCCCCTGAAGGTCATGTATCATTTCCTTCAACAGTAGTATGATCCCCTCAGCAGGACTTTCTGTGATAGAGTCAGGCATCCCTCCGAGAGTCCCAGAGTGAGATCCTTTATCCATTCTTGATCCTAGGTAGATTGATGCATCAACGTGACCTACTCCACCGAGTGTTGATCCTCTACCTAGAAGGTGAATTCCGGATGAGTCGTGGTATCCGTCATGGCCCTAGCAGTGATCCTAATCTATGTATCATGATCATTCACACTCAGGTGTGTGTTCTCCTGTAATGAGTGTGAATCTATCTCTCATGGATTTTTTCAATGAACAGTTCTTCTCAGACGGACGTCGTCTGAGCTATCATAATCGTCGAGTGAGTTCTCTCAGAACGAGTGCTTTGTGAAATCATCGAACAGAATCTCTATACGAGGGTATTCCATTGTGCGACTTGTCTCTATGTTAGGGTCTAGGTTTTGAGTATATCTCAATTGTGTTTCTATTGCTATATATTCGATATAAATATACTCTGTAGAGTTGATAGTACCATTACTTTTGGCTTTTGTGGTCCTCTACTGAGTGTTGTTGTACTAACCCCTGCACGGGTTTTTCCTACAAGGGTCATGTCTTGTGAAGATGAGCAACCTTTTGACAGAGTATTGGGAGGACCAGGACCTGACCGAGCTTTCTGAGTTCCCCACAAGCCGAGGTGTTCCTACGGCTATGAGAAAAAGTTCTAGCACCTCTTTGCGTTACAGGTGGCATTTTGTAGTTTTCAGACTTTTGTTTTTGGTGGGATTGTATTTCGGCCTAGTTTTCTTTCAGCACTTTGCATTCCATCGTACTCTATTAGTATGGATTAGTTATATGAATACATTTTTGTTCATTAGTGGTTTTTTTACATTTCTGCATTTGTGGTCTTGAAGATGTGTGCATGTGTACAGGTACAATGGCAATGCCTCCCATGTTAGTAATATGCCTACTCGGTGCTAGTCACCATCCCCTGGCCTATTGGAGGCGGGCCAGGGGAGTCGCAATGCGTGTCCCACTAGGACGGGTCGTGACAAAAAATCTATATATTTCAATTTCCAATTGAATATTACCCAATTTTATTGTACACCATGGATTTAGAGAGATCCAAACCAATCATCAGGTGATTCCCATGATCTATGAATTCCTTTAGAAGAAGGAATATTTTAGATGCTTCTTGGTGATTTCAACTAAAATATTGTGGAAATTTTGAAAATCTAGATTATTAGGTGTATGTTACCCCATTATTTGTCTATATTAAAATTTATTATAAAAAATTAGATAAATTATAGGTATTTTGGGGTTTTTTAGTTTTTCTTATAATGTGTTTAGTATATTTGATGTCCCTCTGAAGCACAACACTCCAACACTTTGACAATTTTATAATCATATGTTTTTTTCTCAAACAAGTTTTCAGTTTCCCTAATGAAATTGAACATATTATATATAATATTTTATATAGGTATTTATTACCTCTTATGAAAACGAAAACCAATTTTTGATAGTGTTCCAAGGGCATGAAATTAAAAAATTGATAAACTAATAAAAATTCATGAAATTAAATGTCAATATAAACTATTTAAATCTAAAATCATTTATGAATAAATTTATACAAAAATAAAATAAAATTTCTCAAAATGAACATTAGAGTTAAAATGATAATGGATATTCATTTATGGTCAAATTAATAAAAATGAAATAAATGAAACACACAAAAATTACTGAGAACATGTTAAAAACTACAATTAACTGATACTTCCCATCCATGAAATTAAAAAGTTATGAATTTAGGTAGTATACATGTTTTTTTTAACAAATATAGAATCATTTTTTATTACATTGATTGAGTTAAGTGGATATCGCCACCTTTTATGACCTATAAAGAAAGCAGGGGAATTTCTAATTATTGAAAAAAAGTAAATGAAGAAAAATAAATAATAACATGCCTAACCCCCAAGAAAATTTTTCCTTTCTGCTTCCTAAGACTAGGTATCCTTATGATTATCCACAATCTATAATAGGATATGATTTCTATGACACGAACTACAACACCCTGATATTTTTTTGAGAAATATTTTGTTTTTATGTTATATACATCATCAAAGGAATCTTTCACTACACACAGCACTAGCATGGCTTGCTTTACATGCAATCGCGACCTTCCTCGATAGCTTGCATTGTATGCAATTCCGCCTTCCACTAACAACAATATGCTATTAAAATATTATTAAAACTAGTTGTTATGAATAGTAATACCCACTTTTTGAAGATTTATAAATTTTATTTTTTAAAATGGTCTTCATTTTTGGATTCGGAATATCGAAATTAGCCTAGGGTGAAATTTTGGTATTTTTCTGAAAACATTCAATTTTTTATGAATAGTGAAAACACTAGGTTACTATTTAAAAACCGAATTTTTATTTAAATACTTATTTATTTTATTTAAATTTATTTTAGGTCAAAATTGATACATAATACCGATATAAGTTCAATGTAATTCATTGGAGTCATTTTATAATAATTTTAGATATATAAAAATTTTACTGAACTTTTCACCGTCTTTTAACCACTTCCTAGGATAATTTGGAAATTCACATAAAACATAATTTTACCACCTCTGTGATCAGAATTTCAAAAATCTGAGAGACACGATTAATATCAAGGACTAAAATGTGGTTCAATGAGATGAAAATATTTTTTGGTGAATAGTAATTTTTTTACTTTTATTTGCCACGGTTAAAAGTAAATAGGGTAATTAAGGGTAAAAATGATATTATTATTACCCTAACACATAACCTAATTTTATTGGATAAGTGTAATTAAACCAAAAACAACCTTAGAAATAAAATATGACCATTTATGTCCACTTGGATTAGATTAGTACATTTATTATTAATTTATTTAAAGAAGGGTTAAAATAGTTAAAATCAAAGTTTAATAACTAAATAATTTTTAATATAGGGTTATAAAAAAGATAAATTTGAATATAAATATTCATTATAAATCTAACAAGATTTCCCACATAATTTTACTTTATTTATAATTTTTATACTTTATGTAATTTAGTTTATTTAGGACACAATGATGATGCTGTAATTACCTTATTAAGGAAATATTAACATAATTGATATTATAAATACAAAAAATAAATTTATTTTGAGACTTTTTATGAATTAAACTAATTTTATAGGTTAATAAGACATATTATTATTGATTTAATTTAATTTTTTTGAACTAATAATTCTGTTATGATTTTCACAAAAAATCAATTACCAAATAGTGTCAAAATTGACATAACATAGTTTTTAAAACAAATATTATATTATTAATTGTTATTGTATTCCTAAAAATCTACGGATCGGCAAAATGACTTAGATAAGGTTATATATATTAAAAATTATCAACTTGGGGTTAGTTTGGCTTGTTATAGTAAGTTTATTAACCTTATAGTGTAAGAAAACAAGAAGACAAGGTAAACGTTAAATTATTTAACTTAGAGTTAAATCTAAATGATAAGGTTAAAAGAATAACCTAAACTTGTCTAAATTCTATTGGTTGAGCGGATTTCGACCCATCCTAACCTTAGCTTCGAAATAAATCTATTTAGAGCTATTAAAAACTGAATATGACTTTATTATAAAACAATATTTTATGTTTTTTCTAAAGTGCCCCTCTCCTCCCTTATAAAAGGGCACCTCCTCGCTCTCCTCCTCACACCACTTTGAGTCCTCAAGCTCGGAAAACCCCTGCCCATTTCAATTATCAACTTCCCTAGAAACATCATAGAGGTACTGGTATTCTTCAAAGACCAATTTTAGTGCCCTAAGAGGAGGTTTCAAAGAGGCATGTCGAAGAAGAGGTAAAATCCGTTACTGATTCTTCCAAATTTATTTCTTTTTCTACTTCTTCTTATTTAGTTGTTTCATTATGAATTAATGACATCATTATCACTAATATACTGATATTTTATTATAAATATGAAACAACCCTATTTCACATTCTATCCATCTTACGGAAAATGAAATCACCGGGCCTGCGTACGTACAGAATATCGTCTCCACGCCGTGGTGTAATCGGTTTTCGACCACCACCTTACTTGGATGGGTATAATGGGGTAAACAAATAAATATATATTATTATTGTAATGTGATATTGATTATTAAATATTATAAATACACATCAATTGAATTCCACGATCATGGGATTGGTATCATCGCTCGTGCGTACGTACGGAATACCGTCTCCACGACGCGATGAGATTTATTCTCCATGTTAACCATTCATTAATGATTATAAAGTATATATAATAAGTAATAATGAAATATATGACTTAATAATGATACTGGATTAATGTATATATATATGTATTTCATCTACTTAATTCCATTGAATTCAATAAGGAAACAAAAACAGCGTTCATGCGTACGTACGGCCTACCGTCTCCATGAATGGTGTATATCATCACATATATCATATAAATATGTTTATGCTGAATATATATTTTATAAAAATCATGTTTTAAATTCTGGAATTATATAAATCAGGATATATGTAATAATATCAAGAATAACAAGTCCAAACAAATACGATAAATAAAAGGATTTTACTCAAAACGCTGCTTTAACATGCAATTTACAAAAGAACGGGTAATATAAAGTCATAAGTGAACCATTTATGAGATAATAACAATGAGTATGATTCTATAATAAGTCAATGACATTATTTAAATCATTATACAGGAGGTTCATATACGTATGAAGCATATCAGACCTATGGTAAGGGAAAATTATTTCAATCTCATTCTTATCCGAGAATGTTTATTCATAAGTATTTACTGGGGGTTCTGTTTATTATCCATGTCCATATGTTCTCAAAATGTTTTCATAAAATGTTTACTTTTCTTCCATGTATGTTTAAAGACATTTTTACCCTTTTCTTACTTTTACCACATCGTATGTATGGAATCGTTCTTTTGTTTACCATACGAGGTACTTTTTGACTTTTCTGACAAAAGTACGAGGAGAATGTTTTTTTAACTTATATGACATGCAATTTTTTACGGTTTTATAATGACTTATTTTCATGAAGCTTACTCTCCAAGATTTCATGACTATTTTCAAAAAAAATCCTTTTCTTTTAAAATTGCATGGCATTTTGTGAAAAGAAAATGATTTTTAAGAAGAAAGGATATTTTCTTCAAGAATTATTATCAAGGGTTTTATCAAAACCATTTTATATATAATATAGAATTATTTCATATGTGTATGTTTCAAGTATAATTTCTATATGACTTACATGGTTTCACTTTTTTTATGTTGAAATGATATCCATTTTTTTGTATGGATTATGTTATGGTGTGATGATGTTTATGAAACCGATTTTATTCGTTGGTTTATGATGAATGATTTAAGTTTATTTTGTGGCATAAGTAAGAATGGTTTCATTATGAGATGGGTGGGACCAATATCTCCTTCCAATGCATTGGGTAAAGATTTATATCTCATGAGATAGACATGGCTGGAATGGTAAGTTAATCTGGTTCAGTGATACAGGACTGGAATGAGGAGTGAACTCGATTTAGAAAGGTACTTTGTCCACTAAGATGGTCTTGGCAGCAATTCCTTGGCTACTATAGAAATAATAAAAAGTTCTGAATGGTTTCCATAATTACATGATTTATTCCCATGATATTTTATCAAGATTTATGTTCCATTATGATACATGCCTTATGTACTTCCAAGATTTATGTCTTTGCTCAAGATTTTGATGCTTAAACATTATTTTCATGTTTTTAAGTTTAAATGTATATGATTTATTTTATTTTATTCATTCTTACCCTTACTGAGCGTTTGAGCTCACCCTTTATATGTTTTCTTTTCCCCATGATTTAAATAAAGGTTTTAGGTAAGAAAACTAAAAGAGGAAGATCTTTATGGGAGATGTTGAAGATCATTCACCACGATTAGAAGATTACGTTCTGAGTTTCCTAAGACACTAAACTATTATGGTCCTTGTGTGTATGTGTTTGTTATGTATTAAGTATTACGGTAAAGTAATGTAATGTCCATGTACGTCAAGATTTGGGTCTCTACAGTTGTTATTAGAGGAATGGATTAGTCAACCTTTTGAAACTAGGATGCGAGAACATTAGTGAGATCCCTAGAGATATTTCTAAGGTATGTCTAGGGATGTCCCTAAGGTTAAGTATAAGTATAGGTTATAGTCCTAGAAATACGGTAAAGATCATAGAATATAACCTATGATGTTAGATATTAAAGTTAATCCACCTTGATTATGATTTTGGCCTCTCACACTATTCTTTTTGGGTTTTAGAAAATGACTGGGAACGGGAAGATTCACGATAATGGAGGATATGATGGACAATGGAATGATATTATTCCTGAGAAACCGAATGAAATTGGATCTGGAGGTCCACATATCATTATTATTCCTAATCAGAAATCTCATAATATGATCAATAATCTCAACTTTGGTAAGTTTCCCGACTCAGATAATAAGAGAAAGATGGAGTTTCATGATGATCATAGAGGAATGAAAGTTAAATTTCTATCATGTAAATCATGTGGGAAGAGGAATCAAGGAGAATGCTTCAAAGGAGCTAGAAGATGCTTTTGGTGTGGAAAAGAAGGACACAAATTAAGTAAGTTCAAAGGAAAAGGTTCAGTTAACACCATGGATAATGATAATGGTATCACTACGACATCAAAAATGATTAGATGTTTTAAATGTGGAATGTATGGGAATTATGAAAACCAATTCCCTAAGGGAAAATATCCTGAAGAGAATCATCATGGTCATATGGGTTGTATTTATGTGGATGATGATGAGGAGACTACAAATGATATATGAGATGAATGAAGTGTTGAAGCTTGGTCAATGATTTAAGAAGGTACTGGAATGATTGTATGTTTGTCAAGAGTTATGTTGTATAGGTAATTTAATGGTACTATAGAATAAAGAAACATATAAGGATTGTTACACTATTGTTTTTCCTAAATTATTTGAAAGTATATGTTGAATGGTACTAGTAACCATGAAAGGTTATTCAGATATTTTTGGAAAGAAGATGATATGCACATAATGAATGTATAAGAAGAAAATAATATGTTTGATAGTATTCATGAGCTCATGATTGTTATATGTACTAAGTGATATCATGGTTTCAGTATACAGAATTTTGGGAATTTGGTAAGTGGAAATATTTAACTTTTGACAGCACTTATGTTTTCACAATGGTTCAATGGGTATTCATTTTTCAAGAGAATACATGATTATGGCATTCTAATGTTTGGAATGTGACCAACAAGACATATCTTATGATAAATGGGGATCAATGATGGTATTAACATGCTTGTTCTATGAACTCTCTGGTAATCATTTTCACTATAATATTAGATTAGACAACAATATTTTGGATAACCCTAAAGATTGGAATGGATTATGTTGGAAATAAGTTAGTATTGTTTAAGGCTAGAACTTTTTCGATATTATTTATGGAAGGTTATAATAATATATTTTTAGAAAAAAAGACAACCTGCAGGATGGTTGACAACCTATCACATCGGACAAGGCTGTGGGTATCGAACCCACAACTGAAGTGAGACAGGCCTTTATTTCCTACCACTGGCCTACAGGAAGTCCCTGTTAGTAGAAACTAGTTTTATTTTATTATGAAGGATGATAGATGATGTATATGTCCATTTTAGAAACATAACTGATTAATCTCACCATAGATGGACTTATGTATATAACTTTTTCTAAATTATGTTTGATACAGATGGAATGACCTATCATTCTATCGCATGATCTGCTAAAAATTCATGAAAGACAAATTCAGCTTCATTTCTTAAAGAGATGAAGTGGAAATTGTTTAAGGCACAAACAACGGTGAGATCATACCAAAATAAACTAAGACTTTTTTCTAATTGAAATTCTTCAAATTTTGGGAAATGATCTTGAAAAATAAAAATTTTGTCCTAGTGCCCTTATATCCGATGAATCAGATGGTACCGTAGATCATCCGAAATTTTTGGCTTTGTGATTTTTGGCTTTATCATAGCCATGTTCTCTACCACTATCCATTAGAACATGAAGGTTATATTTTTCTTCCATATCCATATTTTCATCTATGTTCTCCTATGTGGAAACCCAGTGATTAGTTAATTTGGGTTACCGTTACATTTCATACTTTAGTTTTTAAAGATAAGTTTTGGTATTCCTTTTTACGAGGTGGGTTTCTATTAAAGAAACATTCGAGTAGTAACCATTTATAACACCGAGAAATTCATTATAAGGGGGGTAGAATGTAAAACCCAGATATTTTTATGAGAAATATTTTGTTTTTATTTTATATACATCATCAAAGGAATCTTTCACTACACACAGTACTATCTTGGCTTGCTTTACACGCAATCACGACCTTCCTCAATAGCTTGCATTGTACGCAATACCGAGTTTCACTAAACAATGATATGTTGTTAAAATAATATTAAAACTAGCCATTATGAATATTAATACACACTTTTTGAAATTTTATAAATTTTATTTTTCAATATGGACTTCATTTTTGGATTCGGAATATCGAAATTATCCTAGGGTAAAATTTTGGTATTTTTCTGAAAACATTCAATTTTTTATGAATAGTGAAAACACTAGGTTACTATTTAAAAAAAGAACTTTTATTTAAATAATTATTTATTTTATTATTTTAGGTCAAAATTGATACATAATACGTATATAGGTTCAATGTAATTCATTGGAGTCATTTTATAATAATTCTAGATATATAAAAATTTGATTAAACTTTTCACTGCCTATTACCCACCTCCTAGGAGAATTTGTAAATTCATATAAAACATAATTTTACCCTGTTTGTGAGTGGAATTTTGAATATCTAAGAGACACGGTTAATATCAAGGACTAAAATTTAGTTCAATGAGATGAAAATAATTTTTGGTGAATAGTAATTTTTTTACTTTTATTTACAACGGTTAAAAGTAAATAGTGTAATTAAGGGAAAAAATGATATTATTATTACCCTAACACATGTATTAATTATATTGGATAATTTTAATTAGACCAAAAACAACCTTAGGAATAAAATATGACCATTTATGTCCGCATGGATTAGATTAGGACCTTTATTATTAACTTATTTAAAGAAGGGTTAAAATAGTTAAAATCAATGTTTAATAACTAAATCATTTTTAATATAGGTGTAAAAATAAGATAAATTCTACTATAAATATTCATTAGAAATCTAACAAGATTTCCCACGTAATTGTATTTTATTTATAATTTTTAGACTTTATATAATTTAGTTTTTTTATGACACTATGATGATGCAGTAATTACCTTATTAAGGAAATATTAACATAATTGATATTAAAAATACACAAATAAATGTAATTTGAGACTTTTTATGAATTAAAATAATTTTATAGGTTATTATGATATATTAGTATTGATTTAATGAACTTATTTATAACTAATAATGCTGTTATAGTTTTCACAAAAATCAATTACCAAATAGTGTCAAAATTGACATAAAATAGTTTTTAAAACAAATATTATATTATTAATTGTTATTTTATTCTTAAAAATCTAAGGTTCTGCTAAATAACTTAGATAAAGTTGTATAAATTAATAGTTAAAAACTTGGGGTTCGTTTGTCTTGTTATAGTATGTTTATTAACATTATAGTGTAAGAAAACAAGAAGACACGGTAATAGTTAAATTATTTACCTTAGAGTTAAATCTAAATGATAAGGTTAAAATATTAACCTAAACTTGTCTAAATTCTATTATTTGAGAGGATTTAGACCCATCCCCACATTATCTTCTAAATAAATCAATTTGGAGCTATTAAAAACCAAATATCACTTTATTATAAAATAATATTTTAAGTTTTTCCTAAAGTGCCCCTCTCCTCCCTTATAAAATGGAACCTCCTCCCTCTCCTCCTCTCAACACTTTGTGCCTTCAAGCTCGTCCAACCCATGCCCATTTTAATTCTCAACTTCCCTAGAAACATCCTAGATGTACTGGTTTTCTTCAAAGACCAATTTTAGTTCCCTAAGTGGAGGTTTCAAAGAGGCGTGTCGAAGAAGAGGTAAAATCTGTTACCGATTCTTCTAGATTTATTTCTTCTTCTACTTCATCTTCTTTAGTTGTTTCATTATTAAGTAATAACATCAGTATCACTAATATACTGATATGTTATTATATATATGAAACAACCATATTTCACCTTCTATCCATCCTGCAGAAAACAAAATCACCGCGGGTGCGTACGTATAAAATACCGTCTCTACGCCGTGGTGTAATCTATTTTTGACCACCACCTTACATGGATGGGTATAATGGTGTAAATAAATAACTATATATGATTATTTTAATGTTATATTTATTCTTAAATATTATAAATACACTTAAATACAATTCCACGATCATGGGAATGGTATCATCGCTTGTGCGTACGTACGGACTACCATCTCCATGACACGATGAGATTAATTCTCCATGTTAACCATTCATGAATGATTATAAAGTATATATAATAAGTAATCATGAAATATCTGACATAATAATGATACTTAATTTATTTATATATATATGTATGTCATCTACTTAATTCCATTCAATTCAATAAGGAAATGAAAACAGTGTTCATGCGTATATACGACCTACTGTCTCCATGATCGGTGTATTTCATTCCATATATCATATATATATATATGTATATGCTGAATATATATTATATATAAATCATGTTTTAAATTCTGGAATTAAGTAAATCGGGATTTAGGTAATAATATCAAGAACAACAAGTCCAAACACATATGATAAATAAAAAGGATTTTACCCAAAACAATGCTTTAACATAGAATTTACAAAAGAACAGATAATATAAAGTCATAAGTGAACCATTTATGAGATCATAACAATGAATATTATTCAATAATAAGTCAATGAAATTACTTAAATCATTATACAGAAGGTTCGGATATGTATGAAGCATATCGGGCCTAAGGTAAGGGATAATTATTTGAATCTCATTCTTATCCGAGATTGTTTATTCGTAAGTATTTACTGTGGGTTATGTTTATTATCCATGAAAATATGTTCTCAAAATGTTTTCATAAAATTTTTACCTTTCTTCCATGTATGTTTAAATAAATTTTAACCCTTTTCATACTTTTACCATATCGTATGGAAGGAATCTTCCTTTTGTTTACCATACGAGCTACTTTTTGACTTTTCTGATAAATGTACAAGGAGAATGTTTTTTTAAATTATACGGCATGAAATAATTTTTATGGTTTTATACCGACTTATTTTCATGATGATTACTCTCCAATATTTCATGACTATTTTCAAAAAAATCATTTTCTTTTAAAATTGCATGGTATTTTTTGAAAAAAATATGATTTTTAAGAAGAAAGGATATTTTCCTCAAGAATTATTTTCAAGTGTTTTATCAAAACCATTTTCCATATAAGATGGAATTATTTCATATGTGTATGTTTAAAGTATAATTTCTCTATGAATTAAATTGTTTCACTTTTTCTATGTTGAAATGATATCTATTTTTTTGTATGGATTATGTTATGATGGATGATGTTTATGAAACCCATTTTATTCTTTGGGTTATAATGAATGATTTATTTTTATTTTGTGGCCCAAGTAAGAATGATTTAATTATGAGATGGTTGGGACCTATATCACCCTCTAATGCATTGGGTAACAATTTATATCTCATGTGGTAGACATGGCTGGAACGTTTTGTTAATCTGGTTCAGTGATACAAGACTGGAACGAGGAGTGAACTCGATTCAAAAAGGGACTTTGTCCACTAAGATTGTCTTGGAAGCAATTCCTTGGATACTATGGAAATCATAAAAATTTCTGAATGGTTTCCACAATTACATGATTTATTCCCATGATATTTTATCAAGATTGTTGTTCCATTAAGATACATGCCTTACATACTTCCAAGATTTATGTCTTTGCTCATGATTTTGATGTTTAAACATTATGTTCATGTTTTTAAGATAAAATGTATATGATTTGTTTTATTTTATCCACGCTTACCCTTACTGAGCATTTGAGCTCACCCTTTATATGTTTTCTTTTCCACAGGATTTAAAGAAAGGTTTTAGTTAAGAAAACCAAAAGAGAAATATCTTTATGGGAGATGTTGAAGATCTTTCACCGTGATTAGAAGATTACGTTCTGAGTTTCAAAAGACACTAAACTATTACGATCTTTGTGTGTCTTTGTTTGTTATGTATTAAGTATTCCACTAATGTAATGTAATTTCAATGTAATTCAAGCTTCGGGTCTCTACAGTAACCATTATATACTTGCGGATCAACATCTCATCATATTATTTTTATATTATATTCCTCCAAAACCTGTGTACTATTTTCACCCACATAACAGTGGAAGATAGATGTTTTTATAGGTTGGAGGAATGTTTTGGTCCTATTCTACATCCAAAAATTTTGTGAATTGGTCTCCAAAATATTGCTTATGATTCATTGGTTCAAAATTCATAATTTTTTTATCTTTAAATAATGTTGTTTATTTTTGAATAACTACTAGGGACTTCTCATTTATTTTCTTATAGAAAAATATTCAGTGGGTCTGGAAACAACTTATGTTTCTCTATAGGTTTATATTCTTTATCATCATCACACTATATGAAATTTCATTGGATAATAAAACATAAAAATTCTAAATAGTAGGAGTTAGTTATTAATTGTTTTTAATAAAATTTTACATTGATGTGTTTAAGAATAGAGTATCTCACTATATCTCCTCAAATTGAATTTATTATTCATTACACAATGCCTCCAAGAGGTGTTTGGTTGGACTTGGAGGAAAATAGTCAATATCCTCCAATATCACATCAAAATTAACAAACTAGTTTCTTTATTATTATTATAAGTACTAATATAGTTAGTGTAATGATGATAGTAAATAATTGATGACCGAAGGATAACTTTATAAGTTAATATCTATAATGTGACTCGTGTATAAATCTAAAAGTTATTGATCTCATAAATATTTATGAACTAGAAAGTGGGTCTTAGTGATATTTTTTGATGTGATAGAGTGGGGTTCAATAAAAGATAATCATTTTTTTCTTTCATGGAAACCTCAGGTTCTTCATTAGGAAAGATAATTTTGAATACTGATTCGCCCATTGATTTAGTTTCTTATGTCGTTATCTATTTGTGGTTGGATACTTGTAGGTATTTACACATTAATTTCCTTTTTTGACATAGATAATGGATCTCTTCTTGATGGTCTTTAAATAAAACCTTATATGCATCATACATTTATTTTTCTGGAACATAAGAGTATTTATTAAATGTATAATAATGCTTATCTTGATAATTCCTTAGGGAAATACTGAAAAAATTAAATAAAATAAAAAATAATTCAAAAAATTAAAAAGTTATTCAAGAATTGAAAAATAAAAATGAATGTTATACATAAATCCTTAGTAATGAAACTATGTTTTGATACACATATCATGGGGAATAAAAAAATAATTTTTTTATTACTCATTATGTTGCATAATGGATGACCGGGTTCATCTATCAAAGAGTTTGTTTTATATGACTCAATATCCATTTTCTCTTATTATATTTTTATTATTTTTAATATTTTTGAAAACATAGAAAAAGGTTGGGGTATGTTGTGTGAATGAATTTATGAATTTAAAATAAAACTACAAATAAATAAATAAATTTCATGGAATGAAAGGGAATTCATCTTAGGGTAATAATGTATTCCTTCATTATAATATTTTATTTATTTAGTTAATTTTATTAATAAAATCAATATCATTTACTGAATACCCTAATTTCATAGAAAACAGAGCACATTCTATCTCAGTGGAAATGTATGGATTACTACCTATGCGACTCATCTCTTCTCCGTGAAAAATGATATATACTTACATTTCGTGTATATATATGGATTTAATTTCTTATATTATGGAGAATTTAAAATTTAATGTTATGTATCATACTTATGATTATGTGAAAGTGTAATTTTCATAACCATAAAATCATTAAAAACACATTTTAAATCTCATCCATTAATATTTGATTACATAATTATTATTTAATAATTAATATTTAAAAAATAGTTTATTTTCATATTAACCTTAATATTAAACCAGAAAACTAAATATGTTATTATTTCCCTTAAATTATGAATTTAATCATATCAAATCATTTAATTATAATAAAAAATATACAAAATATAATTATTTTCACTGGTTATCATTTCTTGTTATGCATGCAGCCATATTTTGTTACCACTATTATGGAGCATGTGGGTGGTGGCATACTGATTCTCACTCAATCCCTACACAATAATATCAATGCACATGTAGTTCTTCATGATGTATTTAAGCCATAAATCAATTTATATATATATAATATGTATATATAATATCATAGTGTGTTATATAGATAAATTTTATGGCATGACATAAAAAAACCAATGCATATCATATTTATTAGTTTGGGAATATAATAGTGTATGATGTGTTAATATCATGCCACTACATAATAGTCATATTATACAACTTGGTTGTATGGTAATAAGGTTTTTTAGTATCATATGATTTACATAACATCCTATACTTCAATTTGGTAGATGAACATTATGCATCAAAATTCATTGAATAATCTATGTAAGTTATCATTAATAAATAATTTTTTTTGAATATTTGAGTGCACTTAAATATTCTGTGCATGTCCAAATTGATATGATACATTTATAATTGATCCCTCATCAGTATGTTATGTAACATATAAATAAATTAATGAAGGATTAGGGAGTGTCCCAACGGTTTATAGAAAGATGTGACTACCATTGATAGGGTGTCATAACATTAGTATAGTTCCTCATGATTCTATTGAATATCTCATTATCCTTATCCCTTTTCCATTGATGGGTACTATCATACAATGAGATATGTGGTGAATCCAACCCATGCATTGGGATATTAAAATCATCCCATGTAAATAATACACAAATAGGACACCATTGGTTTCTATTAATGGATCATCATCAAATAACAATGATAGAATATTTTTATTGTATCCAATTTTAGTATAAGGTACAAGTTATTCATTTTATATAAACATGGTTCATGTTTCGCCAATCATGTTGATCTTTGGAATATGGTTTTTAATATATCTACCTACATTGAACAACTATTTTTCGATCCATATAAACCTATTAGTGGTATCACAGCTTCACCTTGCTTCATATTTCACAAAATATAATTTAAAATAGAATAAATATATATTGTTTTTTATGTTATATGAAATGATATAAATTATAAAATATGGTTAATCTGTTAATATAGGATATCATAATAGGTGCACAAAAAAATTTACATGGAAGGCCTTGGGATATGGGAAATCTTAAGATATGATATGTTTACATCAAATAACAGGGGATAATATAGAAATCATTTAATTAAAATACCATCGATTTCAATATTCTATAATGTATGATATTGAAAAATCCTACCATACAATGACATCAGTTTCAGGCCACAAAATAGAGTATCATATCATTAATATGTTATTTAATATATCTTAGAATATGATAGGAAATACCAGTATTACTAGTCATACACCACTAGCTACCAATAATAAATACCATCATGGGAAGAAGGATTGCTTTATGGATTATGATATAACACATATAATGTAATATTGAATTATAAAAAAATTATTTTTATAAATTTAAATAATGAATTAAATTATGTAATTTATAAATTGTTTTTAAAATATTGAAATTAGTATTTTTTGTTATTTATATAATTTATATTTTTTTATAAATTAATTACTTAGAAACTATTTATAATCGCTTATTAAATATTTATGAAACATTAAATAAATAAATATCTATAAAATTAATTTCTAATACTAAAATAGCTTTGAATTTATATATAATGGAATATAATTTTCATAAAAGGTGTTTTTATTCAAATATTAGGGATATTTTATAAAGTGTTTATAAATTATGAAAACAAGGTAGACAATATAAAATATTTTGTATTTAATAATGAATTGTTGAATTTTTTTATTTGAATTTTCCAAATTAAAATTACCCTTTGAGAAGTTATTTAAACTATATAAAAATGTTCTTTAATAATTGATATAATCAATGTCTAAATAATATTATTTGTTTGATATTTATTTTTTTTACAAAATATATGAATAGTTCTTTTATTAAAGGTTTATATTTAATATATCATATATTTCATTAAATTGTTCTATAATTTTCAATTTAAAGGATTTTATGTTATAAATAAATCCAATGTGGTTTTATTTATATAATTATTGTATCTCTATAATGAATAACTAAATTATAAATTGATTATAAATAAATGTAATTGTTCATATATTTTTTATATCATATTTAAATATATGATTTGTTCATTTATTTATTTTATTCATAAATTAATTCATTAATATAATTATTATTTTATAAATTTATGTATTGTTTAGTTTTAAAGTGTTTTAAATACTTATTTAAATTATGAAAGATACATTTAAGGAGTTATATTCTATATATGATAATTGATTTAGTTTTATTCTACCTTGAATTTTTATTGTACTAGATGATGAGATTATATAAAGAAGTTAATTATATCTTACAAACATTATACATTAGAATAATAGTGGATTTGAAGTATCACTTAAGTAATGTAACCATATGTAGAGGGGATTTGGTTCAGATATTTCACTAGCTTGGAGGTTAATTCCTTTTCTAGAAATTTCAAATTTGAAACAAAAGAAAGGTGTGTGCTCAAATGATATGTAAGTCCAAAAAACATCAAAGGGCCATATATGTTAGATCATAAACATATTGAAAAAAATGAATATTATAAAAATAACATATTTATAAGAAAAAAGATCAATAAGTGTTAAATATATGACTAAAAGTACGTAATATTATCTGAAAGTATAACAATTTTTCCATGGAATGAGAAAATAAAACAAGATCCATAAGAGTAGGAAAGATATTGGCATAATAAAAAACATAGGACTTCGTATCATTCTGAACCAGGATACCCACCAATCTTTTCACACAAACAATTATGAGTATAAATTTCATTCATCATTCTCATACATTTCCAAACAATCTACACACTAAACTATTAGTATATACAATTGTGAGTAGTTCTCTAATCCATCACACTCACCCTTTGTGAATAAAAAAACTGGACAACTTTTTCACATATAAAATTATGAGTATAGCTAAACACCATCACAATCACCCTTTGTAAGGCTATATACTCGCTAAACTATTTAAACATAAAAATTTTGTACATATACACACCATAAAATTCACCCTTTGGGCATCAAGCTACCCACTAACCTATTCCCATGTAAAATTAAGAGTAAACCTAAATGACCCCACACTCACCCTTTATTAACCTACCTACATGGAATACTATTTATGTAACATTTCTACAAAATGATAAATAAATATTTAACAATTAATTGGAGGAAATATATGTACCAATAATATTTTAATATATAGAATTTTGTACCACATGAAAAATATTTTCACATCATAAAATAAACCATAGGGTGAAAAGTGGTTTTCATGAAGTTATCAAATCGTGTCTCATAAAATAGAATAAAAAATATAATCAAATGATACAAAAACTTGTTCACGATGATGAAATAAATTATGTGAGGTAATATGAGGGGAATCATGAAACACAACTCCATTATAGGTAAATATTTTCTATAATGATAATAAATTAAAAGTAAAACTTTTTAAAAATAATTATTTACTTATATCACTTGTTAAATGTTTCTAAAAATATCTAACAGACATTTACAATATATTTTTCCATAATTTTATGCATATAATTTGAAAAAATTATTTATGGATATAAATAATCTTTAAATAATAATTTATTTTAATGAACAAATTGGTTTAGAATAAAAAAACTGAGAGATTGAAATTAAAATCCATTTTTATTAAAAAAATATACATTCGATGAAAATAAAATCATTTAAATAGTTGATAAAACATCTATTTAAAAAATGTGAAATGAAAAATTTGTGGATCATAAGAGATAAAAAAATATATTTCAACATATGAATGAAACCATTGTGGAAAAGGTAAAATGTTTACATGGAAAAGAATGTTTATTATAAAAAATAGAAATTTTTTCCAATATCAACATTTATAAGAAAATAATCCTAGAAGTAGACATATATATATGACATAATTCCATTGAAAATAATGATTTTTTATAAAATGGTATCATCAGAGAGATTATGATAACCAATTTTAAACAATAATTTTTAACAAATATGAGTATAACTCAATGATAGGTAATTGAGTTATCAAAACCCATAAAAATTTAGTAATCACTTAGTGAAGCGTCATTAGAATCATGAAAATCATATGTACGTGTAAATTACTTAAATTTAATTAGGTTTTAAGAAAAAATGAATTATTTGGAAGTATATACTGCAAAGATATAATAAATTGGTTCATAACATTAAAACCTATCTTAATAAAGTGTAATTGGGACAAAAAACTCGTACCATGATTCCCTACATAGTCAAATGAACTCTAAGATCCTATATATTAAATATAAAATCATAATAAATAATTTTTAAAATATATCCATTTTATAAAACTATTTTAAATTTTATGTACAATTATTTTATATGTGTATATTATTTAGTTATTTCTTAATTTCATTCCTTGGGTGTTTATAGTTTGGACCATTTGTGCTAGTTTCATAGGAGTAGTGTCGATATTAATCATTATTAAAAAATAATTCACTAAAATTTAATTAAATTTTCCAAATTTTATGACTTATAATTATTTATATATTTTAAATTTCCTTTCGTTAATCTTTAGTCTTTACCTAGAAGATGAAATTGATAAATAATAATCCACAATGCTTTTAAACCTATGGAGGCTATTTTCTTAATTAGAGAGTAAAATATTGATGAATCCTTTAATAAAAATTTATATATTATTATCTAATTATATTATTAAATATTTTTTGATAATCATCCACGATATACTTTCATATCTTTATTTAAGTTGGTTGTCAAACTTACCAAAAAATTAACATTGCATGATTATTGGATGATTATGATGTGATCAAGTTAAAATCTCATTTTAATAGTAATAAAATGATATAATTTAGATTATATTATTGTTATATATCATAATTCTAAGGAATTAGAATATAATTTTATGGATTTGAACAATTTTCATTGTATGAATAAATTGTTTACCTATTAAGTCTCATATTTAAGACAACAAATTTCTAATGATTTTTACAATTCATAGCATTAATTGTAATATAATATTAGAATTTACAAAACATTATTAATATTATAGAATAATATTTATTTAAAAAAAAAATTAATTTGACCATCCGTATAATGTGTTTATGAAATGTAAAATGGATGTCGATCGTAGTCTACACATACACGTAGATAAAGATTTCGTTTCCCAAAGAATGTGGAAAAGGACTAATATTTTCTGTAAATTTATAATAAAAAAATTCATAAATATTATAATAATATATCAAGTTCTCCTTTAGAACAATCCTTTTTTAGTGTTTATATAAAATGAAACACATTGGATCATGGAGGTAGTAGTCAACACAATGAACAATACACATTTTAATTTTTGTTAATGGAAAAGGGGAGGGTGGTTAATTATTGTATGGACATTGAAATAAAATAACAGTATAATATTGATTCTAATTTAATAATTATTATATCGTGAAAATAAATTTTATGAAGAATAATGGCATATATAAAAATAAAGATAGGTTAGGAACATTTACATCACTTCTTGGATTATCTCATTTATAAAGGGGGTTAAAACAATAAGGGATGTTCTTTTGAGACAAAAATAAGATCATTTAGGTGGGAAATGTTTCTAGGATATTATTGGACATATTTTGGGTTAATCTGATGGGGTTTTGGTGTCTTTTCAATTGAGAATATGAGTTCCCATTTCATAAGTGAAATGGGATGACATTTTTGAAAATACTCAATTTTTTCAATAATTGGATGTCAATCTTAATGAAAGATGAAATATAATAGATAAATAATAATTTTCAAAATTTATAAGGTTGATTCACACTCAACCACAAAATCAGAAATATGTTTGAAATATTTTACGCACGTTAAGTCTATTAATACTCATTTTTCGCATTTTATTTTTCATTGTGGTTACTAGTTTTTACCTCGAACTTTTTTACTTAATGCTCCAAAATAAAATATTCTACAATATAAAATTTATAAATAATGATTCTAATTTTTTTTTCAATTTAATAATAATAATAATTTTATATAAACGATATAAATCAATTTTTAAATAATTAATGTATAATTTATTTTAAATATTTTTCTGAGAAATATATCTTAAATTCTAAAATACCAAATATGGGTTTGAAAATTAAAACCATGATTTTTAGAATTTTAATGAAACATTTAAAATTTATATTTGGTATTAATTTTTTTTGAGAATTTCTAATTCATACTTACATACTAATAATGTCATATAAATAATGTTATCCATAATAATTGTATTTTTCACCATTCACCTATAAATAAAATGTTTTAGAAATATTAAAAAAATCATAAAATTATATTGAAAATTTTAAATCAAAAATGTTTTTATTTTTTTGGAATTAATTTTTTTAGAATTAGAAATTATTTTTTAAATTAAAATACAATATATCAATAAAAATTACATATATTAAAAAAAATTACATTTTTAAACTTTATGTGATTATAATATTATTTCATGTATATTTATAAATAATTGAAAATTTATATATTATTTTGAAAATATTAATATTACCTACCATGATAAAATTTTAATGATTATCAATTTATTCTATTAAGATAAAATAAAATACCTTTTTTAAATGTTCTTTGAAATAAATGTTTTTTTAAAACATTAATCAAATAATATAATTATATTTAATTATTTGAATTTATTATTTTATTTTTATCTACTAATAATTATTTTAATATTTATTTTAAATATTTCAGGTTTCATTTTATTTGGTTGTCACTTTTGCTCAATGTTTCATGTGAAAAAAGCTATTAAAGGTAGTATTAATTTAAAGAATATAAATTGGTCGGTCATTACATTCTATGCTCTACGATAAATCACATCCCCAAAACTTTAATTATAACTGATTTATTAATGGAGGAGAGGTAATTATTAACATAATTCTTATTCTACATATAAATTTTGATGTTTCATATACCATGATAGGTTATTCTAGATCAAAATACACATATTATGCACACTAATTATATATTATATTGAATATACATTTCCCATAACCATTCAAATCTCCAACACATTAAACTATAAGGAAATCATATATTCCTCTAAAACTAACTCTTATATTTAACCATAATTTTACAAAATCACCCAATAACCAATATAATCCCAAAATCGAGATCAATTTCACATAAAATATCATGGATCATTTACTAATACCAACATTACCCATAATGTATAATATATATTTTCAAAATGAGAAAACTATTTATTACATCATATTTAGCATTTATTAAATGTAAGAGTTGTTCATACTACAATCACACATTCTTCAAAAGTCTTATAAAAAAATATAACCTTATCATAAAATAAGATTTCAGGTTTATTAACATAATTGAATATAAATTTCTATATCTTTAACTTAAATCAATTTAAGAAAAATAGTAAGATGTTCCAATATCCACTTTAACTTCCAAAATAGCATCATTAAATATCAATCACAAGTGAAAATATCTAGGATTATTAAAAAATAAATTATATAATGGTATAAACCTCACTACCTTAATTAAGAAAAGAGAACTCACCTTTTCAATAATAATGATAATATGATATGAATTTAAACAATTTATCTATTCTCCCATATTTTGTTATAGTGGGGTTTTTGGATATATACATTTATCATCATTATCCTTATTAACTATTTTCAACCAAATAAAAAAAGAAAATGATTATGAGAATAACCAATATATATTGAGTAATTAATTTGAAATATAAATCCTAATATGTCTTCCTTAATGAAAATATTATTTCATCCTAAGATACTTTCATTTCAACCATTTTATTCTTGGTTAATCCTTAACTCTCTTTCTTTTACCTTAGTTACATTAGGTTGTGTTCACTCAAACTTCTTCACCGAATCCAATAAGATAATGAAGAAACAAATCATTCAAAATGTTTCACGAATAGAATGTGATTTACCGAATAAAATTTATAGGGAGTGTCAGACCAGGTGGGTTGTTATACCCCTTTTTCAAACACCATGTAACAATTGAGTTCGTAATGACCCATACTTTCATTAATGAAAATTAATCTTGGTCAATTTAAATGTTTTATTTTGTAAAATGGTTATGTAAAACATATGTACTTCCTTGGATTTATGATTCTAGATTTTAAAATAACCTTATGAATTGTGATCGTTGTTAATATATCCGTTGAATAATGATTACATGATTAGTATAAATATAGGGCTTTAAAAATCAAATTTACTCAGCCAAAGGAAGTGATGGACTCATCCAGTATAATTTCTCCATACGAAGCCCATTTTTTGGATCTTGAAATGTAGTTGGTGTCATTGGGCTTCACTCTTGGAAAATTCAAATCCAATCTTGAATATTTTATGTTTGAGAAGAACCTCCTACGGGAGAAGTAAAAGTTGGTAGAGATTACCACTAGAGTGATGTTATCTGAGCTACCCCAAGAGTCTGTCACCATCTCGCACCTTACCCTATGGTCTTATATGAATTTTTTAAGGGGATATAGAAAATGATTATACCACTTTGACTATGTAAATTATTTTTTTATAAATAATATACATTCATTTTATTATTTTTACTTTGTAAATGGTTTTTAAAGCACAAATAGTATATTTATTTAATATTCAACTAAGAAATATATTTTGATAAATTAATGTATTTTTGAATTAAATTGTATTTTAAGAAAATATTATTAAATTAATTTTTTTAAATATAAATGATCATATAATTTTTATCAACACAATTGTATTTTTTATTAAGGTTTGAAAGCTATTTTTGTCAAAACCCATGAATTTTTTATAAATGTATGTTTTTATTTTAATATTAAAAATTCATATATTAAGAAAATTATTTGGGTAAAATGAATATTGTTTTTTGGAATTTGGATGTCTAAATTATCCAATGGTGAAGTTTTCATAATTTTCTGATAGTCAAATTTTTGGGTAAAAATTAAATACTGTTTAAATATATTATTTGTTTTATGTTATAATAATGACCCAATAGTGATGTAATAAAATACTATCAATGATATTTTAGATCAAATATATGTTTTATAATTAAAATAATGTGATTTTACGATTTTTTGATTTATTTTACAAAGCCTTAGTGGACTTTCCAAAACATATAAAACATTTTATATTTTTAAAATGATTTTCTTGAGAGTGTGACTCACCTCCACATAAGAAATCCTAATATATTAAGAAATTTTGAAATTTTCCTTACAAAATATTTTTTCCCCTCCCCTTTGGGAAAAAATATGGGAAGAAACCATGGGCTGGTTTGTGGTTTTGATTAGTTTATGGTGTAGGGTCCAAATCCTAAATAATAATGAATTCCCTCTCCTTTTCTAAATAAACCCACACAAGCTCCCACATCCTCTTCACTCAAAGCCTTTGTAACTCGAACAAACCCTTACCTTCGCTTTCTAGAATCCTCCCAAGGTTCCCAAAGCTCCCAATAAGTCACTCTCAAGCCTCTTCCAAGCCTTTGGGATCATACTTCCTAGTAAGGGATTCCTTCCTTCTTCATTTCATCCAAGTTTCATAATATTGTTATGCCATTTTTATTTCAATTAAAAATGGTGTGGTATGATTATTCACCTCCCCCATACTTCCCTATTTATATTTGAATGATGATAGACCCCTTTCTCTCTCACCAACTCCACCCTTGTACACTTGCTTCTATGCCAAAATTCCATAAATAATTTCTCTCACCTCAATTACATTCAAGCAATTCTTTTGTATTATGAACCCAAATTCCATTAAATATGTTGGAAAATTTATCTATATGAATCCCTTACTGTCCATTTAATGTATGTATGACGAGAAACCACTTTCTCCCTCTTCAACCATTTTTATGAATTCTTACGTCACATCGTTATGTTGTCGAAATTACACCACGATTTTCCAAGCCAAAGTCATTATGTAGTGAATACCATGCCCATTTCTCTATCAAGGGAATTAAACTTTATGCACATTTACTTATTGAATATAGAGTTTCGTGTATTAATTTTACATTCCTTTATCTTGGAATAAATGATGATGTTTAGTGAATCCATGTTGTATGATCTATGTGGCACATTTATGCATGAAATGAAATGATTAAGAACGGTGCGCCCTGATAGCACTCCGATAAATTGGGTAAAGATTAGTATGATGATTTGTCAAGTGAAATGTGGGTTTAATCATGATAATTAAATTTCAATGAAGGTTTACTCATTCTCTATGTGCAATGGGCCTTGGCTTATGCTATCATGTTAAATGTTGTTGCCACATTTTTATGTTATGTTAATCATGTTATATCATGATTTTATGTTCATGTTTCTCTTATGATCTATTGATATTACTATTTCTTAAAATGTGTTGTATTATTCATTTTATTCCTTGTTTACTCCTTTATTGGGATTTATATATCACCCTTTTCTTATGAATGTCCTCAGGTTATCCCATGCAATGCCATGTACAAAGGAATGTAGAGGTCATGTAAATGAAGTTTTCAATAAAGATATCTGTTTTATGTTCTATTTTGTTATGTAATGTTCCAAGGGCCCAAATACACTAGACCTCTCGATCTTCTATTTTGTACCATGTGTAGGTTTTTATGTTATAAATCATGTTTATGTGTGTAATAATGATCAGATTTGTTATAGTTGGTATCAGAGAATATGTATAGTTATTTTTGGGATTAGGATTAGAAAACCCTAGTGAAGCCTTAGGGATAAGACTATGTATAATAAAAACATATCTATATTTTGGTGAGTATTGAGTAAGTTTTTTATCAATAAAATACATCAATGTCTAGATACGATTAGGTAGAGGCAATTCTGGAACAGATGTACCTAGGAGTGAAAACGTTGACAAGGAGTTTTGGGCTTGATCCAAGGTAACCTTGTACACGAAAATGGGCCTTGTTGTACTATTGGTTACGACACTCCTAGGGGATATTCTTTGGTAAATTCACAAGCATAGTATGAACCATTATTAAGGGAATAAAAAAATTTCCATAAGAATATATATTGGGAAGTAGATCATGGATAACATAGATTAAAGACTATAGATTCATAAGTTAAGGAAATAAAAGTACTTTATAAGTCATCCATTTTTTATTTCGATTACCCTTTATGTGTTACCACTAACATTCCTTTTATTCCATCCAATGGCCGGTAATAGGAGGGATCTGGCTAAAAACCGATGAGAATATCAACGTGATGGTTGTTCTAATGAGATGCCCAATATGATCAGAGTGGGAATCATAAATTTTGTCATGATACTCTCTCAGTTGAATCATGTTTAGAATATAATCATGGGTCAAGAGGAACATTCAACCCCCCCCCCCCCCCCAAAGAAAGAACAAGTCACCATCAATAGCTTCATGAGACAAAAGGCCTTCCACTTTTAATGGATCATATGATCCCTCAATTGCGGAATAATGGATCAACTCCATTGAGAATATCTTTTCCATCATTCAAGGTTACGAAAAAGAAAAGGTTCTTCTGGATGCTTATTGTATGGAAGGTTAAGCTGATCATTTGTTGACATTGATCAAAAATACGAAGCATGATGAAGAGATCAAGGCGTTCGAATGGAAGTATTTCTGAAATATGTTTTTCAATAAATATTTTCCGTGGAACCTATGAATTAATATGGAAAGGTAATTCCGTGTCCTCAATAAAAAAGAGGATGAATCCATCGAATCGTATGAGCAAAACTTCACAAGACTTGCATGTTAGGCCTCTATCTTTGTTGTTACCCCTCGAATGCAAGGTTGACTGCTTCTTTGGTGGGATAAAACCAAGAATATGAAAATACCTAGAAATCTGTGAATTCGAGAGCTATGAGAAAATTGTATGATGTGGCCCCAATGTTTAAATTGAGATCAATGAATCTCAGTGGTATCGTGGGGATAAGAAGCATACGGTGGACTTTAATTCTGGTGGTCCGATGGATAAATCCAATGGTTCTTTGAAAATCCATCACCCTACTTGCTAAAGGGGTAGAATGAGGCACCTCAAAAATTTCATGAAGGGGACGAGAAATTCTTTAGGTGTGGAAGAGAAGGGAAACTGACTATTAAATTTCATCAAGAAAATTCCCCATATACGAAATTGGAGAGGAACGCTCTGCTCGACCCTCAACGTGTTGTTCATTGTTTCAACTACAAATAACTGAGTCACTTTGAAAATTAGTGCCCTAACCCAAGGGTTTTCAGAGGAAACCAACTACCTACAAGGCAGCAAGGGCGGGATTTTTCTATCACAATGGCCGAAGTGAACCCCGACATCAATTTGGTGGCAGGTATGTAAGTTATTCATTCAAGAATAGTGAATGATATTTTTTTATTCTGGTTCTAAAAATTCTTTTATGTTCTGAATGTTTAGAAGAACAATCCCAATACCACCACAAATCATGGAAGTAAAGATGTCAGTTAGTATGTAAAATGGGGAAATCATTTCATCCCATGAATATAACTTGTTCCGAGTCATAATTTGTGGATTAATCTTCCTGGTGAACCTCATCACACTTCATCTAGTGGAATTTGATGATATTCTTGGAAAGGATTGGGTTTCCTTATATAGAGCCAACATAAATTGCCTAGAGAGGAAAATCACACTCCATGTGGAAAATCTACCCTCAATTATGTACAAGTGGAAGGAGGAGGATGAATATTCTTTAGCTTCATCAACTTAATCATGGATATTACTGCCCTATGAGCACACGTATCTTTCTCAGATGACTGAGTCCACGGAAGAAACCATCCTCGAAGAAATTCCTATTGTGAGGGAATTCTATAAAGTGTTTCCTGAGGAATTATCTTTTCTTCCTCCTAGAAGAGATGTTGAATTATCAATTGATCTTATACCTAGGGAATTTCCAATATCCAGGAATCTGTATAGAATAGATTTTTTGGAGCATGAGGAGTTGAATAATCAACTAATGTAGAATCTAGATAAAGGGTTTATATGCCCATGTGTGTCACCATGGGGTGGACCAATCCTCTTCATAAAAAAATGAATGGTCAATGTGCCTTTTCATTGATTATCGTGAGCTCTACAAAATCAAAATAAAGAAAAAGTATCCTCTTCCTCAAATTGATGACTTGTTTGATCAGCTACGTGGAGAAAAATACTTCCCCAAGGTGGATCTACAGTCGGGATATTATCATGTAATGCTGAAGAAGGAAGATATCCCCAAGACATCTTTTTGTACAAGATACAATCGCTATGAATCCAATGTAATGCCTTTCGGACTCACTCATTCTCCAGAAATCTTCACGGACCTGATAAATATAGTCACTAGAGATTACATTGACAAATTTTTTGTAGTCTTTATAGACGAAATTCTAATATACTCAAAAAGCATGGAGGAGAATGAGGAGAATCTAAGAACTATAATAGAGACCTTGACAAAGGACAAGGTCTATGAAAAGTACAACAACAAGTGTGAGTTCTGGTAGAAGGAGGGCTCATTCTTGGGTCATACCATCAAAAGAAAAAGGATATTTTTGGATCCATCAAAGATAGATTCAATGGAGGGATGGTCGAGACCAATATCGGTAACAGATATCTGTAGCTTTTTTTGGTTAGCTGGATATTATCGCCGATATGTGAGAAATTTATCATGATTTTCAAACCATTTTACAAATAAAACACACAAGGGAGTCATGTTTTCCTGGAGTGATAAATGTGATAAATGATTAAAGGATTTGAAAAGGTGGCTTATCACTATGCCTGTGCTCACATTACCTACAAGTGGATAAATTTTTGTGGAATTTAGTGATTCTTCATAGAAGGATATGGGCTATGTGTTTATGAAAAATGAAAAATCCAGTGCATATACTTAAAAGAAAATTTAATGTTCTTGAGAAGAACTACCCAAAACATGACATAGAGCTGGTTGTGGTGATCTTATCTTTAAAAAATTGGAAAAATTATCTCTTTCGGGAGAAGTCTAAAATATATACTGATCACAAAAGCCACAAATATATATTCACATTGAAATATTTTAATATGCACCAATGAAGATGGTTAGAGATGATCAAAGACTATGAATACTCAATCTATTCCACCATGGGAATGAGAACAAGGTGTCCGATGCTCTAAGTAGAATGAACCCAACAATTCTATCATTGATGAGAATTAAAAAGGATCCAATCTTAGTTAGATTTTATGAAGGTGTAAATGTGAGTCATAAATAAAGGAACATCATCAATCCTTTCACAAATTATTGCTTAACAGTTTCTTTCGGAATTGTTAAAGGATGTTCAAAAGCATGAAGTAGGAATTCAAAAAAAGGAGTTAAATATCAGAAAAGGGAAATCCTTAGAGTTAAATTTAAATGATGAAGGAATGGTTATATTTTGGAAAATACTATGTATCCCATCTTGTCTAGAGCTGAAGAAATATCTTTTGGATGATTCACATGGTTCAAATTTCTCTATTCCCCCATGAAACATAAAGATGTATCAATATCTTTGAGAGAATGATTGGTAGGATATCATGAAGAAGGAGATCGTTGAGTATAAATAATAGTGCCTAGTATGTCAGAAAGTGAAGTATAAGAGGAAGAAGTCTAAGGGGATGATGAAACCATTACCCATACCAGCATGGTAATGGGAGAATATCACCATTGACTTTGTCACAAGACATCCGAAGACATCCAAAGTAAACAATGCTACCTGGGTTACTGTGGATCATCTTACAAAGACTACGCACTTCATTGCAATTTGATAGGATTTATCATTGGATCAACTAGAAAGGATATTTCTCGGAGATGTGGTAAGGCTGCATGGAGTACCACTATCGATTGTATCTGATCGAGATCCAAGATTCAGCTCTATGTTCTGGAAGATTCTCCAACATTCTCGGAATACTAAGTGGATCTTCAGTAGAGCTTATCATCTTCAAACTAAAGGCCAATATGAGTAGACTATCCAGACACTAGAGGACATGTTGAGATCATGATCAATATACTTCAATGGAGGATGAGATCAACATCTTCCTCTAGTTGAGTTCTATTAGAACAAAAGTTTCCAATCAAATGTCCAAATGGATCCTTATAAATCCATGTATGGAAATAGGTATAGAACACTAGCATGTTGGGATGAATTTGGGGAGAAAAAACTCCTAATTCTGGAAATTGTTGAAGAAATGGTGGAGAAGTTTAAGACTATCCAATAACACATGAAAGATGGTCGGAGTTGGCAAAAAATATATGCTAATAATCGTCGAAAAGACCTAGAATTTGATGTCAGAGACATGGTATGCCTCCACATATCACTATGGAAGATAGTTATGAGATTTGGGAAAAGGGAAAGCTTAGTCCTAGGTACATCAGCCCTTTTGAGATCTTTGGTCGCATTTTAGTAGTGGCCTATCGACTAGCACTCCCACCGAACCTGTATCAAGTATATGATGTATTCCATGTATAAATCTTCAGAAATTACATACCTAACCCATGAAATGTACTCAATATAGAGGTTTTACCATTGGATAATGACCTATCTTATGAAGAGAAGTTAGTGAAGATCTTATATTGTAGAGAAAAAGTTCTACGAAATAAGAAAATTCCCCTCATCAAGGACTTGCGAAGAAACCAAATGTTTGAAGAAACAACATGGGAACCAGAGGACGTAATGAGGTAGAGTTACCCATATCATTTTTATTGTGGTAAAAAGAACTTTTTTGGGTGAAATTTATTAGGGGGGGAATATTGTAATGACCCAAACTTTCATTAATGAAAATTCCTCTTGGTGTATTTAAATGTATTATTATGGAAAATGGTTATGTAAAACATATGAAATTCCGTGGTTTTATGTTTCTAAATTTTAAAATACCATTATGAATTGTGACCTTCAATAATATAGTAGTTGAAAAGTGATCACATGATTATAATAAATATAGGGCTTTAACAAATCCGATTTACTCAGAAAAAGGAAGTAAAGACCTCATCTAGTAGAATTGCTCCGTAAAAATCCCATTTGTCTGAGCTCAGAATGGAGGTGGCTTCATTGGGATTCTCACTAGACCAAGACCATGTCGAGCTTGAATATGATAATTTTGATCGGAACCACCTATGGGAGAAGTGGAAGTTGATAGAGATCACCACTCGAGCGATGTTATCCGAGTCACCCGAAGAGTCTTTCACCATCATGAACTTTACCCTAAGGACTTGTGTGGGGTTTTTAAGGGATTATGTATCAATATCCCAACACTACGACTATGTACATTATTTTTGTATAAAGAATATACATTCATTTTATTATTGTTACTTTGTAAATGGGTTTCAAAGAACAAATAATATTTTTAGATAACATTCATCTAGGAAATTTATTTTGAGAAATTAATGGATTTTTGAATTAAATAATATTTTAATAAAATATTATTAAATTTATTTTTATTAAATATAAATGATCTTATAATTTTTATGAATAAAATTATAATTTTTAGTAAGGTTTGAAAGCTTTTTTTGTCAAAAACCATGAATTCTCGATAACTTTTAGTTTTTATTTTAAAAGTGAAAATTCACATATATAGAAAATTATTTTGAGAAAATGAATATATTTTTTGGAATCATTAGGCTGAAATTATCCAACTATGAATTTTTCATAATTTTCTGAGACAATCGAATTTTTGGGTAAAAATTAAAAACCATTATAATATATAATGTGTTTTATGACATCATAATGACCAAATAGAGATATAATAAAATAATATAAATAATATTTTTGTCCAATATAAGTTTTACCATTAAAATAATGTGATTTTAGGTTTATTTGATTTATTTTTCAAACCCTTAGTGGACCCTCCAAGACTTATAAATCATTTTATCTATTTAAAATGATTTCCTTGAGAGTGTGACTCACCACCAGATTAGAAAGCCAAATATTTTGAGTTTTTTGGAATTTTTCCATATAAATATTTTTTTCCACTCCCATTTGGAAAAAATCATTGGAAAAAAACCATGATATGGTTTGTGGTTTTGATTTGTTTAAGGTGTAGGGTCAAAATCGAAAATAATAAAGAATTCCCTCTACTTTCCTATATAATCCCACCCAAGATCTCACTTTCCCTTCACTCAAAGCCTTTAGAGCTCTAATAACCCATGCCCTTATCTCTCTATAATCCTCCCAATGTTCCCTAACCTCCCAATAATCCTCTCTCAAGCCTATCCCAAGACTTTGGGATCACACATCCAAGTAATGGATCCCGTCATTCCCCATTTTATCCACGTTCTTCATATTGGTATGCCCTTTTAATTTCAATTATAATTGTTGGGTTAGGATTTCAAACATGCACCATACTTCCTTCTTTACTTTTGAATGATGATAGACCCCTCTAACGCCTCTCATGTAATCTTGTTACTATGCCGAAATTTCGTAAAGAATTTCTCTCTCCTCATTTACATTCAAGAAATTATTTAGTATTATGAACCCAAATTTCATTGCTTATGTTGGTACATGTTTATATATGACCACTTACTGTCCATTTCGTGTATATATAATGAGACACCCTTTTCTCTCTCATCAACCATTTTTATGAGTAATCAAATCACGCTGTTATGCTGCTGAAATTGCACCACAGTGTTCCAAGCCAAAGTCATTGTGTAGTGAATACCATGCTCATTTCTATATCAATGGAATACACCTTTATGAACATTTACCTATTGAATATAGATTTTCATGTATGAATTCTACATTCATTTATTGTGGAATAAATGACGATGTTTAATGAATCCATGTTGTATGATCTATGTGGCACATTTATGCAGGAAATGAAACGATAAAGAAGAGTGAACCCTGATAGCACTCCAATGCATTGAGTAAAGATTAGTATTATGATATGTCAAGTGAAATGAGGGTTCACTCATGAAAATTAAAGTGCAATTTGGGTTTACTCATGCTTAATGTTCAATGGGCCTTGGATCATGCTATCATGTTAAATGTTTTTGCCACATTTCCATGTTATGTAAATCTGCTTATATCATGCCTTTATGTTCATGTATCTCTTGCAATCTATTGATATTCGTATTGCCTAACAAGTATTTTATTCTTCATGTTATGCCTTTTTTACTCCCTTACTGGGCATTATAGCTCAGCGTTTTCTTATGCGTGTCTTCAGGTTATCCTATTCAATGCTATGTACGATGGAATGTAGTGGTCCTGTAAAAGAAGTTTTCAATAAAGATTTTGTTTTTTGTTCTTTGTTGTTATGTAATGTTCCTAATCCCCAAAGACACTAGACCACTTGATCTTATACATTTTACTAAGTGAAGGTTTTTATGTAATAAGTCATGTTTAATTGTGTAATAAAGATCAGGGTGGTTATAGAGTTAATACCTAGTATCCTTTTTTTAGGGTGTTTACCCCTACATACATTAATACTAGAGCCAACATCCATTTGTAGTATCCAGAATAGTATTTTATTTCCAAAAAACACAATTTTGACTTTACCAATAATTTTGGATGTTATCCTATATATATACTTATACCTTAGACTAATCCCTTTGGATTCCAGTCATGTTTTCTTATAATAGTCCCCATAATATTATCTCAACCTACCTGATGGGTCATTTGTAACTTTGAAATAATAATAAACCTTAAATAATCAAACATTGATGACATTTATTACACCCAATTTATCCTCAACCAATATCGTCCTAATCTCCATATTTATCTGAACCCGTATTTGATACCATTTATGATAGTACAAAACTAATCATCTAATGATTACATGACTTAATAAAATATTTCATTTCAATAAAATCCCAATAAATTTTAGGTATATAGTTTTAGGAAATCTGGTCAACAAATTAATCAATAAAACTCGTTTATTTTTCATCCAAAAGAAATATTCCCATTATATAATAAAATATTCTATATATAATAAATATTAAATTTCTCCCAAAAAGTCTTCTCATAAGATATTATTCTATACACAACATATGTAATACCATTCTTTATAACATAGTGAAAACGAAAAATAAGAAATTGGTGTGCTCAAACACATTGTAAGGGACAACATATCAATGCTCGAAAAAGGACAGATTATTAACATATTAAAAATCATGAATAATTAAAAATAAATGATTTAAAATAACGTTAATCAATAATTGTTGACCATAATCAGTAAATTTTGGCATATCATCTCAAATGAAAACTCTATTAACATTATTTTAAAAAAAATCATGAAACATATAACATGAGACATGGAAAGTTGGAAAGAAAGTGGAACAATCCAAAAAATTGAATTTATTATCATTAAAAAACATGATACCAACTAACATATTCACACATAAAATTATGATTATAGCTAAATGTTATCACACTCACCCTTTGTGAACCCAGATACTTTTTAACCTTCTCACATGTAAAATAATGACTTGAGTTGAACACAATCACATTCACCCGTTGTGAACCTCGATACTTGCTAACCTATTCACATGTAAAATATTGAGTAGAATTAAAAAACATCACATTCCACCATTGTGATCCAAGATTTTTTCTAACTAGTTCACACATAAAATTAAAATAGGGCAAAACTCCATCATATTCAACCATTATGAACCTTTCTACCCACTAAACTAGTCACATAACATTTATATATTTTAACACCCTGGACTCGGATGCTACCCAACAATGTCGTGAGCCTGATTGGTTACATGGCCTCAATAACATCTCCCCAAATGCTAGAGGATTCAAACTAGCAGTGAGGGCATGTGTGATTATGTAGTGAGACTATGCTCTCATTACTGGAGTATATCACAACGGAAGTCAAACACATTCAATAGTGGAGGAAAATAAACAATAAGACAACCAGAATGATATTATAGACTGGAATACATAGTCAAATTTGAAGGTGGTACATATTTCTAGAAAGATATTAGAATAGTATATATAAATTTAATACAATACAATTATCCAAAAAGAATAAAAAGACCAAAAAGTGCTCATTGCATCTCAAGCCTCAGCATAGTCCCATGCTTCCCGGGTCCAATGCATCATTAAAAATTCTGTATTAGGGTTTTTACCCCTATCAACACCTACAACCATATATTATTATTGGGTCTCCATGGAGGCCCAAACAGGGTATGAGATAAACATCCTAGTTGGTTTCCACCCAAATATCTATACAGTTCTAAACAACAATATTCAACATGCTACCAAGTTTAAGTAAAGAAATTATGTAATTGTCAATTTTCCATGGAATAAGTCTACTATGATAAGTAATACTAAATAGAAACTCAAGGATCCCTAAAAAAACTGTTAGCTCCTAAAAAGGAATCTATAAGAAAAGTAAACAAGTAGAACATCCTCACCATTCAACAATCCATATTTAAAACCCATGACCATGATTTATATAGATTTGTATTCCACAAAGGGATAAATATAAGGTGTTGAAGACCAATGAATCCTCATCGATTCCCATGAACTTATTAGTGGAAACTCAGTCGAGCCACTAGTTGGGGTCCTAGGATCATGTGTACCAACATGTCCTACATGATTCCAATAAAGTTGGGATCAAAGGGGTAGAAAGTCTTGAGGAATCCCACAGAATCTAGAGCCAAGGTGCATACTCAACTAAGGTGACCACTACTGTGTTCAAAGTCCATGAAGATCCTTCTATGGCATCTATCAAACCATTCATTAATTTCATACAATTTAAACATGTTAATTCTATGTGTGTATACCCACTCACATCACCAATTACATCTCATGAGTATACCAACTCATGTATTCCATTTCACATTTAACCTGTCACATGGGTATACCGACCCATTCTTCATAATTTTCACAATAATCCATTCAAGAAATTTAAAAACAACCACTGTGTATACCCATTTGTTTAACCAGAACCACACAATAAATTTAATAATTATAATCCGGAAATTACATGACACGATATTACAAGGAAAAGAGACTGTATATATCTTTGGAATTCCATCCCATTCCATTTCACTTTAAACTAGCTTCCTCTAACCAGGAAAGCATAAGAATTTACCCCTTGGGTGGTTTAACAAGGAATAACTAAGGAATTTCAGAACGCTACACCACATGGGTGACCTTGATTCAAGTCACATGTTTCAAAACACCAAAATAGAAGATATTTGATTGAGGAACACATTCAAATATCAAATGAAAATGTAGTAGTTATCATCCCAAAACTGAAGGACTCATTGGAACTCTATGCTAGCTCCTAGAATTTTTGTATTTTCCTTTTCGTGGAATCTTGTAGTGTGTGTGGATGGTCTAGAGGTTTTTGAGCTCGGATCCTTTGGGAAACAATCATTGCTGAGAAGTTTCAGTCTAATACACAATATATTCAAGCAAGGAACATGTCATTGTTTAATTTTGTGCTTAATTAAATTTAAGATAGATCCTCATAAATTTATCGGAGCTCATATCAGCAGAGAATATTATTTTTCACCAATCTTAGGATAAAAATTTAAATTATCTTCTCCAATGGCTCCCACCATGCACCCGGGTACAATCCTTTAGTATGAGAGTGATTTCATGAATTTTCTAAGAAAAAATAAATTAAATTAGACTAAAAATTAATTAGAGGGAATTGTTTAGGTGCAAATGAAAGATATTACATCCCAATACAATTTCATATGTCCATGTTATGACCATATTAAAATTTCGATTCAGATTTAAAATTTGGTCATTTCGAGTTAAAATTGAAAAAAATCTAAAATTTCATTCTTGTTATTAATTTTTGTTTAATTTTAATGACCTCATGTTTTTTTTGGCTAGGCAGAAAACAGAATTTAATGGCCAAAATTTTTATGACCGGTAGAAAATAATTCCATATTATTATATAAATTACATATTAAAACATATCCTAAATTCATTAGGGTATAGAAAATTATATCTAAAAATATTACTTTAACTTGGTGCATAGCTGGTCTCCTAATAAAAATGGCATGTATGTTAAAAAATATATAGGTAGTGATTTGTGGTGTATTTCAGAATATAATAATGAACATTCAAAAAACTAAGGGTAGTGAAACTTTCTAGAAAAAAAAACAAAATAAAATTCCACAAGAATATACTTTTTATGGAATATTGTCACAAACCCTCCTCCTTACACCATCACACCACTGTTACCTCAAGGAGCCTCAAATGACTTACCTCCTTACTCATATTGGCCCAACTGATACTCGTCATGGTTGGACTTGCTGGTGACACTTCTCCCATGGACCACCCTACCGATGTCGCCTCCTCAGAAACTACCTCCTCTCTTTCCAACCCTAAGGGTACTTCCACTATCGGACATCGCCACCACTCTCATAGACCCTATAAATAATAGCACTAAACTTCCTAGTTAGCATGCTCCTACATTTCATCAGCGTAATCCAACACTCATTCTTGGCCAAATGTTGTGCCTCCATAGTGAACCTCGTATATCAGTGTCATCCACCATGTTGGTTTCCCCTTAAAATGACCTCCTCCCAGGTCTGGTGGCCCCGTGAAATGATATATTCTTCCCATATCGATCTGGTGACCATCGAGCCAATACAGGTATTTCACAACCCTAATAATCCTTGGGATGGTCCTTCCTTGCCCACAAGGGGCCTGAATAGGGTCTTCTGAACCCGCAATAGTCCTACATGGGCCTGAAAAACATGGAATTGACTTGCACAAGTTCATCCCAACCTAAAATGTTCTTGAACACATTCTGGGGGCCATGAGAAATTTTAATCACTTAGAAATTATGTTCTCACTTATTTGTAATTTTTTATAAAAAAATAAATTTATTATTTTTTAAATTAATACAATTTTTGAATTAAATAAAATTAATTACAGGAGAAAAAATAAAAAAATTATATCATTTTAAAATAGTGGTAAAAAATAATATATTTAATTAATTAATCATCAATTTCTATATGGTATGTAATATAAAGTACTAACTACTAAATTTAATTATGGGATACAGTAAATTATAGTATAATTATTCAAATAGGTTATAAATAATAAATTAAATAGGGTTCTCTAAAATAATGGGATATAATAAATGATCTAATTAATTAATCAATAATTTCCAAAAGTTAACCAATATAAAGTACAAACTAATAAATTTATTTTTTTAGACAATATGGTAATAACTAATAACACTAGCTAATTTTCTACGTGCTAAATTCTATAAAAAGAAAATATCATGACCAATCATAACTTTTAAGAGTTTTATAGGTGCATGTGAATAGTACTACACCATGAGATGAATTTTTTTACACTTTAATCCTCACTTTCTATTGAGAATCCGTAGGCTGAAAGAAAGGTGGATAATGAAAAATTGAAAATAAAAGAAGATGATTCACTAGATGCCCAGTGTATCACATTTCCATCCATATGTATTCAACATCAACAAACAAGTGAGAACAAAGATACCTACAAAATTATTTATCATCTAAAATAGTTATATAAGGGGAGATAAATTAAATAAAGGTATGAGATATCAGGTTCACTATATAGTTTAAGGTTAGAAGAAGGGAATAAAATAGGACCTCATGTACTCAATATTATTAGGTGTATTGAGAGGTCTGAAGCCCTTATGTTCAATCCAAATAAATAACTACCTAATTATCCCATTATTGCCTCTTTACCACCGTGATTTTCTATTTTGGTTGTTAATTAAAATATGAATAACATGAAAAAGTCACTCTAATATATATTTTCATTAGTTTACCATGATAGTAAGGGTATGATGAACTATAATTTGTTTTTTTTCATTATAGTGAATAAGAGGAGGAAGATAAATTCAAATGGGTCTATAGCTAATCACAATAAAAAGACACTGATGAACCTTTCTTAAAAAAATAAAAACTTATAGAGAGAGGGAAATAAACCTGAGGTAGTCTATTTTTCATGTTGGAAGAAAGGACACTGGAGATAGAGTTATAGAGCTTTGAAAAATATGTAAGGTGAGGAATCAACATAAGGTATTTATATCATTTCATAAAATCTATATTTATCTACAATTTTTTTACTGGATACAACATGTGAATCAAACATTTTTATTCAGATACATAAACCAAGTGAATTATAGAAGATTTTAAAGAGAGAGGTGGATATACAAGATTCAAATGGTGTGAGACTAGTATCATTAGTAGTGGGATATTATCACCTAAATTTTTCAGTTAATGTAGTTATTTTATTATAAAATTGTTATTATGTTCCTTCAGTCATGATAAATATAATATTGGTGTTGAGTTTAAAAACCATGGGATTTTATTTTATGATTGGAAATAAATTTTGTATATTTTATCGGGAGAAGATATCTTATGTCATGGAATGTCTTAAAATGTATTATATATACTTTAATTAAAATCCCCTTTAATGATAATCGATGATAAAAATATTGAATGTGAATCGTATAAAACCTTCCTATTTCACTTCAGGCGTGGTATAGTAAATGAGAAGCATTTAAAAACATTACATCATGAAATATTTTTGGATTGAAATAATTTAACACCATTGGACTTATGTCACATATGTCTACAAGGGAAAATGGCCAAATAAAAATTCATAGGGAAAGGAGAAAGAGCCATTTAATTTCTAGAATTAATTCATAATGATGTATTTGGTATGATTCGTATATAGGAAAGCAGTTGGTTTTCATACTTCTTTATTTTTACCGTTGACAATAATTGGTATGGATATATGAACTTAACGAGGTATAAGTTAGATTCTTTTCAAATGTATACATAATATAAAATATTTAGAAAAACAACTTGGTGAGAATATTAAGGCTCTTTAACCAGACTGAGGTAGAGTGTGTATCAACTAAGAATTCATTGATCACTTAAATGAGTTTGTTATTGTTTTCCAACTCAATCATCCTTATAAAAAATAGGTGAATAGTGTTATTAAAACGAGCAATCAGATCATGCATGACATGCTCATATTAGTGATGAGTTAGAAAAATCTTCTATTATCCTTTTTGGGTTACACATTATAAAAAAATAGCATACACCCTTAACATATTACCAACTAAAGAGAGATATGAGATTCCATATGAATTATTGTATGGAAAGAAACCCTATATTCCACACATACATGAATACAGATGAAATGATTTTTTCAACACCATATGTAGTCAAAAATAAGTATAAAAAACACATAATTCATCAAAATTGGTTATACTAAACAAAATTAATGATATTAACTATATAACACATTAGATAGAAAAATGATTGTGGAAATACATGAAATATTTAAATAAAGATAAAACATTTCCAATGGAAATATTTTGAGAAATGATGAATTTGATGAATTTAATACTCCATATAAATAGGAGGTGGTACATGAATCATTTTCAAATGATATAATGGGAGATAAATATGTTCTTCAGATAGATCTATTGTGTAGGTACTTCATAGGTTAGTGAAACTGATTTTTATGGGTTTCTTTTCATAGAGTCAGGTGACACATTAATCCTTCACATTGATGAACCTCTATCCAACTAGGAAATAGTAGATAAAAAGGATACTACTAATCATAAATAAGATACACATTCTGAGATTCATTCTATGTAATCAAATTATATTTTGATTTTTCTCTACCATCTAGTTGATGTAAAACCCATTAGGTGAAGAAGGTTATTCAGGAAAAAGCTGGATATTGATGGTATGGTCAATATCAATAAGGCATGAATGGTAGTGAAGGGTTTCAGGAAATGTCACAGAATATATTACAATGAATCCTTCCCACCAGTACCTATGATGAAATTAATAAGAATATTACATTCAATAACATCCTTTCATGATTATGGGGTTCAGAAAATGTATGTGAAAACTGCCTTTCTAAATGTGATGTTTGTTGAACATGTCTATATGACACAACAAGAATGGTCTGTTAAGTCAATGAATTATAATAAAGTGTGAAAGATGTAGAGATCCATATATGGGTTAAAGAAGATATCACAATCATTGAATGTACATTTTTATGAGTCCATAGGATATTTTGGATTTTTCAAGAATAATAGAAATTTATGGGTATTTATAATGCTCAGTTGGAATTCCATCATTTTTCATTGTGTTATATGTTGACGAAATAACAATTAATGCTAATGATATATAAGTATTATAGTTAGTTAAAACATTGGTAAATCAATTATTCTCCATAAAATACACAGGTGGAGTAGCATACATTCTAGGGGTCATTATCTATCATGATAGACATCTTAGTATTCTTAGTTTATGTCAAAGTAAATATATTAATAATCTTCATAAAATTAATAATATGGAACAACCCAGTTGAGGGTTCTTGGAAAGGTCACATGGTTTGAAAAAATCCAAGAAATATTTCCCCCAAATAGTGGAGGATATTTATTTAATGAGTTGAATACCTTATTCCTCAGTAGTGGGATCTATCATATATGCCATGTTATTTACTAGGCTTTATGACACATTTACTTTATATATAGTGGGAATATATCATGATAATCTAGGAGAGATGCATTGGAATGTTGTAAAAATATTCCCAAAGTACTTGATCAATAAAAAAAGAGAGGTTCCTATTGTAGGGAGGATATGAGGAACTAATAGTGATAAGATATGCTGATGATATATTCCTGACATATCATTATGATCTAAAATCATATTTTGTAAATATATTTTTCTTGAATGATAGTGTAGTGAGATTAAGAACCTCAATGAATCCTACAGTCACTGACATTAAATAATAATTCGTGAATATTTCTGCTTTCAATTCAGCTAATTATATTGTCTAAATACACATATTTTTCTTATACATTGGTGTTATAACTAGAAATGTACCCCCTATTTAAGTTTATTATGATATTGAAACAATAGTGGTTCTTTCCATGGATCCTAGGTCACACTAAATGATAATACATATACTCTAGATGTTTCATCACTTCACTTCATTTTACTGAGAGATGTGAAGTCAGAGTTTTTAGAGTATCCATTAAAGTTTACATGGAAAAACACCTAACTAAAGATATATATCCATAAAATCATAATTCTCATTTGAGTGCTATAAGATTTTGACATGTTAATAGTTGTATCTAGTGAATGTTGGAGTTTTATATGTGAGTTATGTATACCTTCACTAATGTATTTACTCTAATTATATTTTCTGGTATATATTTTGATATATACATGTGTTCTTCTTACCATATAAGAGTTGATACTTCTGTGTCCACTATACATATGGAAATGTCCTTATATTAGAAGTTGTATAAAATGTTTAAAGTAGTTCATAGGAAATAATTAAAATCTTGAGATACGATGATTATAAAAATAATGTTTTTTCCTGTTGTCCACAAACATCATCATGATAATACATAGATGATGTGTGACTATCCCATGTTGGGGTTCATAAGTATTGAGATTTCTCCTCCTGAAGTTCAAACATGGTGATCTTCAGTTGTTGAGATCATGAGGACAATCCCTCTAATAGGAATAACTCATGTTTTAGGTGTCATTGGTTGTTCATATATAGAAACATGTAAATTATTATATTGAATTGATATTATTATCAATGTGTTCCATTTGATCATGTACTTCTATGCAGGAAAAAACAATGATATTGATGTCATGGTGAAGAATCTTGGTTTGGGCGCGTCTTTGGTGGCATGGAATTAGTTGAATGATCAGGATCGAGTTTGTTGAATTCATGATGAAGAAGTGATCTCTAGGGCCTAGTAAATTAGGATTAGAGTACCTTCATTAAATAATTATTTATGGTAGAATAAGTTAATTCCATCCTGTAAGGTCAACAAGTAATAAAAATATATTATGACACATGTTGTTTATCATTTTTTATGAGATATCATCTGAAAAAGTCATTTTATTACATATATTGTTCATTGGAATGTTTTCCTTACTATTAGTATTACTTATCTAATTAGAGGCCTCTATGAGTTGATGAATCAACTTCTTTTATTTGAATAGTATTCACTACTATCGAGATAAGGGTCGAGAGGGCTACACACTATCATTTATTCAAACGTCTCATCTATTTTGATGAATAGGATTTTAAGACACGGTAGACCCCAACATAGGGTCCGAGACTTATCCATGAATAAACAATCACCAAAAAATAAATAAATTAACTATCATTCATGTTCAAAATAGTTATATTGGTATTCCTTTATAAATTTTTTTAAAATGAATTATGTGAATACCTGGAAAAATATTAAATAAAATAATATTAGTTAAATATTCAGGGCTTATTTAATATTGAGGGAAATATGAGTCGATTTAATTACATAAGTTTATCATATAATATATTCATTATATATTATAAGTATGTTACAAAAAACTATAAATGATATTATGACATAGTTACTTCATCATAATATTTAATTTACTTCTTATTTAGTGGGTTCATTATATTTAGGTGATGGGAACCCAATCTAGATGTTTAACCTTTGTTATTTAATCAAATAGATGTTCATAATCATGATAATATTCATAGACATGATTTTGGGATTTCCTATCCCCTTGTTCCATCACCCATGAGAGAGAAAGCCACCATTCAAGTGTTTGATGCAAAAACACATTTACATATCGAAGGAAAAGAGTAGTGTTGATCATCATAATGCAAATGATACATCATTGTTCCATGATAGGTCTAATAATTTGATGAATAATGTTATTAAAGACACTTGAAGAATGTGTGTACGATATATAGAAGTTTGATCTCCTGTCCTCCAGTAAATGGTCACTAGTGATAAGCATCAATTGGAAATTCCTTCAATCCAAAGAAGTTACTAATTAATGTTTAATTTTAGCATTAATTAAATTCATGAAAGATCCATCGACCATTACCAGGGTTCGTATCAATGGAGATAAATAAGATTCATCACTATTGTGATGAAAATTTAAAATTCCTAACCCACCAACTTCCATGGCTCACCCCTGTAACTTCATTATCAATATCGATCATGACTTTGAGATCTATCCTTATGGAAGAAAATTTTAATGTAAGAATATTTTTAAACAGATTCCTGACCATTAGAATCATTCTAAACTCAAAAAAATTCTATTTTATGGAAAAATTTCTTAAATGGTTACTAATTGTTGATGTTGTTCAATAAGTGGGTCTAGATTCTCATGGGAGTCATTAGTAAATTCATTTAATGTATCGAAGGCATTATATGAATTATAATGATGGAAACCTATTCTCCACTCTTATACTCAATGTGTATGAGTGTTATAATGACTTGTAGATACATTAAATTTTCATTAAAGATTTATTTTTCTCTGTAATTCATTTTGAATCAATATTGGAATGCGTCAAATAATTTAAATGCGTTAAATAAATGTTTACCCAATTTTCTCAAAGCATTGAGGATAGGTGAGCAGGACATATGATTCCTAATACCTATTATAGTTTTGAAGGTATAAATGGAAAAATATTTATATTTGATAAATTAGATTATACTTTATCAATAGATCTCCTTAGTTAATGAATCATAAAAGATGTTTTCTAGTGGAGGTGTAATGATTCCATATATAATGATATTATCCCAAAAACCTGATGTAGTTTTAGACACTCTTTGAAAATTTCATATATGGTATGTATGTTATAGAAATAAATTTTAATATCTTGAATGGTATATTGTAACCCCCCGACCCCAATTACCAAGAGTTGGTGCATTATTACATAACATGGGCATGATCACAAGAAAGATCAAATCTCGAAAGACCGATTGGTTAAGTAGCCTTGGAAACACTAGATATATTCAAAAAGTTTTACATTACATCATAAATTGAAAAACTACTACAACAACATAATGTCTCCATAGTCCATACTATTATCCCCTCATAATATCCCTGCAGGTCATTCATAACATACTTCTTCATATCCTGGGAAAAATAAAACATAGAAAAGGGGTGAGCTCAAATGCCCAGTAAGGATAACAATATAGAGGAAACTTTCAAAAATAAGCATAAACATTTAAGGCAATGTATAACTAAAACAAAAGACTTTTAAACTTGAACTTCAACACAGTATGGAAAATGTAAAATGAAATAATTCCATTTACTTATTCACATGGATATTCTACTAATCAAATAATCACATGCAATATCAATAACCACTTTCATAATGATGGAATGCATAATGCTAGACTATCATAACCACATAGCCAAGGCCTCGTGCCAAGACTACAAATAATATTTTTCCAAGGCCTTGTGCCAAGACACTAGTTTGTCTGATGAGACCTACTGATGCATCAAGGAGCTATAGCGGGCTCCACACGTCACATATTAAATCCAATGCATTCCCATATGAAAATGTTTAAACATAACATAAACATTCATATTAAAACTAGCATACAGAATGTCAATACTTTCACCATAAACTATGAATGGTATAAAAATAGCACATCCACAGTCAAACATATCACAAAACCTTCAATACAATATAGAAGTTTTGTATCATAATAAATCAACTTCAAATAAGCGTAAAATCCATCAAAGGATGTTGACATAGATGAAATCAAAACTCTTTTTAGAAGAATATCTCTTTCTATTTTGAAATCATTTAAGAGTCATATATTTATAAAATAAACCATTTTCATTTAAAATATTCTTATAATCTTGTAAGGGAAGCTTCGACGATTTATAATGGTGGAAAATAACCGCACCCGCCGTATAAGTTAAAAAAACATTCTTATGTTAATTCTGTCAAAAAGGTTAAAAAACACCTTGTTTCGAAAACGACAGAAATATTCCTTTATAAAACTCCTAAAAAAAGTCAAACAAGGGTATAAATGACTTTAACCCATATTCTTTTAAATAGTAGAAATGTTTTTAAATTCATTTTTAAGAAACATGGATGTGGATGATAAAGAGATCCCAGTAGATTATTACATATAAACATCCTCAGATAATGAAGAGATTGTGAAATAACCCTTACCATGTACTTTTCCTTGGTCGGGGTAGGTTAACCTCCTGTATAAAGTTGAAATAATTGTTATTAAATTATACAAGAATCGTATACATTAATATGATATCATATATGATCTTTTAACAATGATTTGTTAATAATATCTTAGTATTATCGTTGTTTCAGGTGTTAACTTACTCGTTTTCTTTTATATGTTTTGTTACGTAAGCTATGTTTTTCCCGGATAAGTTTTATCTTAATCATATCCAGAATGATATCAAGTCCTTATATACTATTATTAATCATAAAATGAGAATTATACTTGAATGGATACGATCGAGAATGAATCTTATCGCGTTCGTGGAGACGGTAGTCCGTACGTACGCACGAGCGACAATATCATTCTTTTGATATCAAAATAATATATAATTGAATGATATATCGTATATACAGAATCATTATCATGTTATATTTATTATTTACCTGAGTTACACATCATTATTATACCCATCCAAATAATAATTTATTGAATAACAATTACACCACGACGTGGAGATGGTAAGCCGTACGTACGCACGTATGGTGACATGTAATTCAAAGGATGGATAGAATAGTGAATATGGTTGTACCATATTTATAATAACATCATAGTATATATAAGATACTGGAGTTATTATTTTAGAATGGTAATAACAAAGAAAGAATAAGTGGAAGAAGAAAGGAACATGGAAAAGGGTGGTGAAATCATTACCTCTTCTTCGGGTTCTTCCTTTTGATTTGATCAAAAGGGATCCTTAGGTTGGCTTTCTGATCAGAATAAGTACTATAGGTTGTAGTGAGTGAAGTTGGGAGGGCATTTGGGAAGATTCTGGCAGAACCAAAAGGCTTTGAAGGAGTGATGAAATGAGGAGGAGTTCCCTTTTATAAGAGGGGTGAGGGGCACCTTTGAAAAGCTAGAAATATTAATTTATAATAAATTCATATTCAGTTTATAATGGCTCCAAAGTAGATTATTTAAATGTTAATGTGGGTATGGGTCGAAAACCACTCGACCAATAGAATTTAGATAGGTTTGGGTACTTATATTAACCTTATCTTTAAGTATTAACTCTATGTTAATTAGTTTCACTTTTACAATGTCTCTTTGTACTTTTATATTATATGGTTAATAATCATACCATATACATCCGAGAGACCCCCAAGTGATCCATTAATTTTACCCCTATCCTTATATAATTCTCTTGGCCGAACCATAGATTTTTTAGGAATTTAATATCAATTAATAATATAATATTTGTTTCAAAGCCTCTTTTATGTCAATTTTGACACAATTCAATAATTGATTTTAGTAAAACTCATAACAGAATGATTACATCATACAAAGTTAATTAAATCAATTCTAATATGTCATATGGACCTATAAAATTAGTTTAGTTCATAAAAAGCCTCAAACTATATTTATTTGGGTATTTATAATATCAATTATTCTAATTTTTCATTAATTAGGTAATTACTACATCATCATTGTGTCATAAATAAATTAAAATATTTAATGTCTAAAAATTATAAATAAAATATCATTATGTAGGAAATATTTCTATCTTTCTAATTAATATTTATAGTCAAACATCTAACATATATAACCCTATGTAAAAATTGTTTTTCCAAAAGATATATGCTTGTGTCATTTTTGTATTCATTTCAACTTAATTAAAATAAAGTGTCCCTATCACCTACAAGTGGCTCCATGGGGTCCCAAAATTGACCCAAAGATTCCCATGGTCGGAAATGTATCCACCAATAAGGTTAGGATACGTTTTAGGGTAATTTAGTATTATTATAATATTACTTTTTAACCCTTATTTACCGAATTTACCCTTAACCATGGTAAATAAAATATTTACCATAGTAATTATTCAAAATGTCTAAAAATAAAGTTAACTATTTACAAAATTTGAACATCATGATTACAAATATGGAATCCATTTTTCTAAATTCAGAACACAGAAGTGGCAGAAATTAATTTAAAATTAATTCTCACTGTCAAAACAAAAAGCGTGTTTTTAAGATATAATAACTATCAAAAGATTGATACTTGTTTATGTTCGGTTTAATTGTGAAATTATTTACAATGACCAACATTGTATTAAATGGTAAAAATATATTCTAAATATACTTTAAAACTACTCAAATTCATAATTTATTACTATTAATTATTTTGATAAAAAAGTTGTTTTTAATTAAAATTTAGTAATTTTCACTATTCATCAAAATATTAAAGTTATCCGAAAAGTACCAAAATTTCACCTTAGGCTAAATTCAATATTCTGAATCCAAAAATGAAGTCCATTTTGAAATATAAAATATATATAATTTCAAAAAGTAGGTATTACTATTCATAACGGCTAGTTTGATTGGTTATGGTGTGATAGAACTCGGTGTTGCTTACAACACACACTATCACATAATCCAAAGAAAAGCATACCATAGAAGCTTGTGGTGTTACATTCTCCTCTCCTTCAAATAATTTTTTTCTCGAAATTTCTATAATACTACCGCATGAAAAGACTCGGGTGGTTCTTCATCATAAGTTTCTCAGGTTCCCACATTGCCTCTTCCATCTTATGGTTTCTCCACAAGACTTTAACCAGACGCGTCGTCCGGTTTCACAGTACTTATTCTCTCGTATCAAGAATCTTGACGGGCTCTTTGCAATAACACATATCGGGTTCGAGTTCCAATTCCTCATAGGTGAGTACATGTGTTGGGTCAGGCATGTATTTCCTCAATAGAGATACATGGAACACATCGTGAACTTTGGAGAGGCTTGGCGGCATTGCCAATCGGTAAGCTACAGCCCAAATTCGTTCTAGAATTTCGAAAGGTCTGATGTACCTGGGACTCAATTTACCTCTCTTACCAAAACATATGACTCCCTTCCCTGGAGATACCTTCAGGAAAACATGATCACCGACTTGAAATTCCAAATCCTTCCTTCGATTATTGGCATAGGTATTTTGCCTACTTTGTGCTTCTTTGATGTGATTTTGGATTACCTTTACCTTTTCCATCGTTTCCTCCACCAGTTCTGGGCCTACAAGTTTTCTTTCACCAACGTCATCCCAACAGGTTGGTGTGCAACATCTCTTTCCGTATAACGCTTCATATGGTGCCATCTGAATACTCGAATGGAAGATATTGTTATAGGAAAATTCTACCAAAGGTAAATATTGATCCCACATACCCTAAAAGTCAAGTGAGCAGGATCTCAACATGTATTCTAAGGTTTGAATTGTCCGTTCTGATTGTCCGTCTGTCTGAGGGTGGTAGGCAGTACTCAAATGAAGTTCAGTATCCATGGATTTCTGAAGACTTTTCCAGAATCTTGAAGTAAAATGGGGATCACGATCTGAAACAATCGATAGGGGTACTCCATGAAGTATCACAGCTTCATTAATATATAGTATTGCTAGACATTCCAGTGTTAGATCTTCTCTTATAGCAAGAAAATTTGCTGACTTGGTAAAACGATCAACAATAACCCATATTGCATCGTTCCTTCTAGGAGTCTTTGGTAGTCCCATGAAAAATTCCATCATAATATTGTCCAATTTCCACTCTGGTATGGGAAGAGGTTGCATAACTCCTCCAGGCTGTTTCCTTCCAGCTTTCACTTGTTCACAAACCATACATCTTGACACAAAATCAGCAATCTCCCTCTTCATGTTATCCCACCAAAAATCTTCCTTCAAATCTCTATACATTTTGGTGCTCCCAGGGTGTATAGAGAAATTGGAACTAAGAGCATCATCCAGCAATTCCCTTTTTAGATCAGGTATATTCGGAACACAAAGTCTCTTCCGGAATTTCAAAATTCCATCTTCATACACAAAGTCTCTCAATCTCCCATCATTCACAACATTAATCTTCTTTTGAAATTCTTCATCATCGGTATGAGAACTCTTAATCCTTTCTAGTAAATATGGTTTGGCAACCATGTGAAAAAGCATTGATGTTTCACCTTCCCTGGTTATTCCCATGTCCATCTTCACTAGATCCATCAAAATTGGATCCATTTCAATTCTCATCATGTTCAAACCTCCATGGTCTTTTCTGATCAAAGCATATGCCACCTTGTTTGCTTTCCCAAGGTGGTAGTGTATCATACAATCATAATCCTTGAGTAATTCAAGCCATCTCCTTTTCCTCATGTTGAGTTATTTTTGTGAGAAAATATAATTCAAACTCTTGTGATCAGTATAAATCTCACATTTTTCACCATAGAGGTAGTGCCTCCATATCTTCAAAGCAAAGATCACAGCTGCTAACTCGAGATCATGAGTAGGATAGTTTTGTTCACGAATTTTCAACGGTCGTGATGCATAGGCAATAACTCTATCATTCTGCATAAGGACACAACCAAGTCCTTTCTTTGATGCATCACTATAAATAAAGAACCCATCATTCCCCGATGGTAGAGTCAATATAGGAGCACTGAATAATCTTATCTTCATTTATTTGAAACATTATTCACACTATTTTGGCCAAACAAATTTAACCCCTTTACATGTGAGCTTCGTTCATGGGTTAGCCAATCAGGCCAAATTCTGGACGAAACGTCGATAATAACCTACCAAACCAATAAAAATATTTACCTCAGTTATACTCGTAGGTGCTGGCCATTGTTGGGTTGCCTTGGTCTTAGAAGGATCAACATAGATTCCATCTTTAGAGACAATATGGCCAAGAAAAGAAATCTCCTGAAGCCAGAATTCACACTTGCTAAACATCTATATAATTCATGTCTTCTCAGAGTCTTCAGGATAATGCGCAAGTGATTTTAATGATCTTAGTAGCTTTTGGTGTATACCAAGATATCATCAATAAATACCACCACAAATTCATCGAGATACTCCTTGAAAACTCTATTCATCAGATCCATGAATACAGAGGGTGCATTAGTCAATCCAAAAGGCATTACAGTAAACTCGTAATTCCCGTACCTGGTTCGAAATGTTGTCTTTGATATTTCTTCCTTCTCCACACACAAATGATGGCATCCAGATCGATGGTCAATCTTTGAAAATTATTGAGCTCCATGCATTTGGTCAACTAAATCATCAATGCGAGGTAGGGGATACTTGTTCTTTATCGTTATAGCATTGATCTCCATGTAGTCAATACATAACCTCATAGATCCATCTTTCATTTTAACAAAATGAACATGGGATCCCCATGGAGAAACACTAGGGCGAATAAATCCCTTATTACTCAATTCATCTAGTTGTTTCTTTAGTTCAACTCATTCTATAGTGGCCATTCTATAAGGGGTCTTCGATATAGGCCCTGATCTAGGAATCATATCAATGGAAAACTCAACTTCTCGTTCTGGAGGATGTCCAGGTAAATCTTCCGGAAATACATCTACATATTCTTTTACAATAGGTACATCCTCTATTTGAACATTCCTTTCCTCACCCATAGTTATTTCATTCTCTTCCTCCCCAATAATTGAATTTAGTTGAGCTACTGGGGGTGGATCTAGATAAGAATTAGGCGGTGACAATTCTGCTATAAAGATAAGGTGTTCCTTATCAAGATTTGTATCCTCTTTCTTATTACAATAAATATTTACATCATAGTCCGAAATCCAGTCCATACCAAGGATTATATTAAACTCAATCATAGGTATGATGATAAGATCAGTAGATAAAGTACATTTATGTGCTCTAATGAGGACTGATTCACAAATCTTTGTTGCAATGATACTTCCATTAGGAGTTTTAACTGACAACTCCCTTGTTAAATTAAATTGAAAATATCTAATTTTCATAGAAAACTGGGAAGATATGAATCAATGCGATGATACAGAATCAAATAATGCTTTTTCTAAACTTGAGGAAACCATTAAATTACCTGCCACCACGTCTTTTGGAGCTTCTACCTCAGCAGTAGTGATAGTATAAGATTTTCCTTGATCCCTTGGCCTTTTCTAAGGTAAGTTTCCCGGACGATTAGGACATTCATTTGCATAATGTCCCATGTCCCTACAATTGTAGCACTGAACATTGGTAGCTTCCTTCTTCCCATTGTAATCACGAGCTTGGTGGACTTTTTCACCACACTTGTAACAGACTCATGTTCCCTTCATGCAAGTACCGGGGTGTTTCTTCCCACATTTACCACAGGATGGATATTCATCCTTTCCCTTATTCCCCTTATTTCCATTCCCAGATTGATCCGTAGATCTCTTCTTCTCTTGCTTCGCTTTAAAGTCATAAGACTTAGAGAATTCCTTTTCGGTCTTGATAGCACATGAGACAATGTCTTCGTACGATGAAAAGGATTGTGAGACTAATGCTTGACAGAGAAATGGTTTTAACCAATCAAAGAAACGATCAATATTACTTCTTGGGTTACGTATATAATCTCCAGCATACCTTTCTAACCTTGTAAAGTTATCCTCATACATTGTGAAATTCTCATCCTCCTTTTGTCTCAGACTCAGAAATTGCCTTTCCATATCTTCTCGGTGGTCGCGAGGAAAGTATTTTTCTAAAAACAGATCATTGAACTCCCTCCATTCCATATTTGATACTTCATCATCTTTCTTCGTGTTTTGAAACAATGACCACCACTGATCAACATCTCCAGTGAGTCGGTATACTACCACGATAACTTTTTCCCTTTCACTACTCCCCAAAGCCTAAAATATTTTCTCTAGTGAATTTATCCATTGCTCAGCTACTAATGGATTTGTATTCCCATTAATCCTTGGTGGTTTTTGCCTCATGAATCGATCTAACATTGATCTTCCACGCAGCGGATCAGGGTGCTCCATACGGGTAAGGTTATTATTCATAACCTGAGTGAGTTATCCCAGTATGGTGATTAGCTGATCGACACTAGTTGCATCACCAGCTCAACTATAATTATCTTGAGCAGGAGGTCAATCCCTACATGGAGTGCATGCATTGATGCAGTTTCCATTTCTGCCACTAGGCGCCATTTCTAAACAATGGCATACACTTGATCAGTTTATGAATAAAAATACATAATTCCATACTTATAAAACACTTAACATAAATTGAACTATTTATGGATATAATCACAAATCATAAAAATGTTTTCTTTGAGGAAGTATATACTCATAACCCCTTTATAATGATTTGTAAAGAAAATGAGAGTTATCCTAAGTATATCCCCCAGGAGTGTCGTAACCAAGAGTGCAGCAAGGCCCGTTGTCGTGCACTAGTTCCCGTTCGAGTCTAGCTCAAAGTGGTGTTTTCGGGTTTTACCCCTAGGTACATCTGTGCCAGAGCCGCCTCTACCTGCTCGTATCCAGAAAGGAATGTATTGCTCGGAAAACTCACAAAATCTCTACAATACCAAAATTATAGGAAGTTCTTCTATACTAATCCTCAAAGTTTATCTTAGGTCTACGTGCTCTAATCAGAGTTTGTCTAAATATAGCTTCCAAGGTTTGTACTAAACTTTATATGAGACCAACTGTAACGTCCCGACCCCAGTTACCTAGAGTTGGTGCATTATTACATAACATTTTCATGATCACAAGAAAGATCAAATCTCGAAAGGCCGATTGGTTTAGTAGCCTTGTAAACAATAGATATATTCATAAAGTTTTACATTACATCATAAAGTAAAAAAATACTAAAACAACATAATGTCTCCATAGTCCACACTATTATCCCCTCATAATATCCCTACAGTTCATTCATAACTTACTTCTTCATATCCTGAAAAAATAAAACATAGAAAAGGGGTGAGCTAAAATGCCCAGTAATGATAACAATATAGCTGAATGTTTCAAAAATAAGCATAAACATTTAAGGCAATGTATAACTAAAACAAAAGCCTTTAAAACTTGAACTTAAACATAGTATAGACAAAGTAAAATTAAATAATTCCATTTACTTATTCACATGGATATTTTACTAATCGAATAATCACATGAAATATCAATAACCACTTTCATAATGATGACATGCATAATGCCAGACTATCATAACCACATAGCCAAGGCCTCGTGCCAAGACTACAAATAAGATTTTTCCAAGTCCTTGTGCCAAGACACTAGTTTGTCTCATGAGACCTACCGATGCATCGAGGAGATATAGCGGGCTCCACCCATCACATATAAAGTCCAATGCATTCCCATATGATAAGGTTTAAACATAACATAAACATTCGTATTAAAACTAGCATACGGAATGTCAATACATTCACCATAAACTATAAATGGTATAACAATAGCACATCCACAGTCAAACATATCAAAAAACCTTCAATACAATATATAAGGTTTCTATCATAATAAATCAACTTCAAATAAGCGTAAGATCCATGAAAGGATGTTGACATAGATGAAATCGAAACTCTTTTTAGAGAAATATCTCTTTCTATTTTGAAATCATTTAAGAGTCATATATTTATAAAATAAAACACTTTCTTGAAAATATTTTAATAAGATTGTAAGGGAAGCTTCGACGATTTTATAACGGTGGAAAATAACCGCACCCGCCGTATAAGTTAAAAAAACATTCTTACCTTAATTCTGTCAAAAAGGTTAAAAAGCACCTTGTTTGGAAAACGACGAAAAGATTACTTTGTAAAACTCTTATAAAAAGTAAAACAAGGGTATAAATGACTTTAACCCATATTCTTTTAAATAGTAAAAATGTTTTGAAATACATTTTTAAGAAACATGGATGTGGATGATAAAGAGATCCCAGTAGATTATTACGTATAAACAACCTCAGATAATGAAGAGATTGTGAAATAACCCTTACCTTTTACTTTTACTTGGTTGGGGTAGGTTAACCTCCTGTATAACGGTGAAATAATTGTTATTAAATTATACAAGAATCGTATACATTTATATTATATCATATATGATCTTTTAAAATCGATTTGTTAATAATATCTTTGTATTATCGTTGTTTCGGGTGTTAACTTACTCTTTTTCTTTTATATGTTTTGTTATGTAAGTTATGTTTTTCATGGATAGGTTGTATCTTGATGATATCCAGAATGATATCATGTCCTTAGATACTATTATTAATCATCAAATGAGAATTATACTTGAATGGATAGGATGGAGAATGAATCTTATCGCGTTCGTGGAGACGGTAGTCCGTACGTACGCATGAGCGACAATATCATTCTTTTGATATTAAAATAATATATAATTGGATGGTATATCATATATACCGAATCATTATCATGTTATATTTAATATTTACATGAGTTGCACATCATTATTATATCCATCCAAATAATAATTTATTGAATAACAATTACACCGCGACGTGGAGACGGTAAGCCATACGTACGCACGTATGGTGACATGATATTCAAAGGATGGATAGAATAGTGAATATGGTTGTACCATATTTTTAATAACATCACAGTATATATAAGATACTGGAGTTATTATTTTAGAATGGTAATAACAAAGAAAGAATAAGTGGAAGAAGAAAGGAACTTGGAAAAGGGTGGTGAAATCATTACCTCTTCTTCGGGTTCTTCCTTTTGATTTGATCAAAAGGGCTCCTTAAGTTGGATTTATAATAAAAATAAGGCCTCTAGGTTGTAGTGAGGGATGTTGGGAGAGTATTGGGACAGAGTTTGTATGAAACAAAAGGCTTTGAAGGTGTTAAGAAATGGGAAGGAGGAGTGCCCTGTTATAAGATGGGTGAGGGGCACCTTTGGAAAAGCTAGAAATATTAATTTATAATAAATTCATATTCGTTTTATAATGGCTCAAAAGTGGATTATTTAAATTTTAAGGTGGGGATGGGTCGAAAACCACTCAACCAATAGAATTTAGACTGGTTTGGGTACTTATATTAACCTTATCTTTAAGTATTAACTCTAAGTTAATTAGTTTCACTTTTAAAATGTCTCTTTGTATTTTTATATTATATGGTTAATAAACTTACCATATACATTCAAGTGACCCCCAAGTGGTCCATTAATGATACACATATCATTATAAATGTCTCTTTTCCTAACCTTATATTTTTATGAATTTAATATCAATTAATAATATAATATTTGTTTTAAAACCTCTTTTATATCAATTTTGACACTATTCAATAATTGATTTTTTTAAAACTCATAACAGAATGATTACTTCGAAAAAAGTTAATTAAATCAATCCTAACATGGAATATTAACCTATAAAATTATTTTAGTCATAAAAAGTCTCAAATAATATTTATTTGGTGATTTATAATATAAATTATTATAATTTTTCATTAATTAAGTAATTACTGCATCATCATGGTGTCAATAATAAATTAACTTATTTAATGTCTAAAATTATAAATAAAAAATCATTATCTAGGAAATTGTTTTATATTTCTAATTAATATTTATAGTCAAAAATCCAACATATATAACCCTATGTAAAAATTGTTTTTCTAAAAGATATATGCTTGTGTCATTTTTGTATTCATTTTAACTTAATTAAAATAAAGTGTCCCTATCACCTACAAGTGGCTCCGTGGGGTCCCAAAATAGACCCAAAGATGCCCATGGTCGGACATGTATCCACCAATAAGGTTAGGACACATTTTAGGGTAATTTAGTATTATTATAATATTATTTTGTAACCCTTATTTACCGAATTTACCCTTAAACATTGTAAATAAAATATTTACCGCAGTAATTTTTCAAAATGTCTAAAAATAAAAGTTACCTATTTACACAATTTGAACATGATGATTCCAAATATGAAATCCATTTTTCCAAATTTAAAACACATAAGTGGCAGAAATTAATTTAAAAATAATTCCCGCTGTCAAAACAAAACGCGTGTTTTTAAGATATAATAACTATCAAAAGATTGATACTTGTTTATGTTCGGTTTAATTGTGAAATTATGTACAATGACCATAATTGTATTAAATGGTAAAAATATATTTTAAATATACTTTAAAACCACTCAAATTCATAATTTATGACTATTAATTATTTTGATTAGAAAATATGTTTTTAATTAGAATTTAGTAATTTTCACTATTCATCAAAATTTTAAAGTTATCCGAAAAGTACCAAAATTTCACCTTAGGATAAATTCGATATTCTGAATCCAAAAAATGAAGTCCATGTTGAAATATAAAATATATATAATTTCAGAAAGTAGGTATTACTATTCATAAAGGCTAGTTCGATTGGTTATGGTGTGTTAGAACTCGGTGTTGCGTACAACACACGCTATCACATAATCCAAAGAGAAGTGTACCGTAGAAGCTTGGGGTGTTACATATATGATACCTAATGTGTACTTTACAAATGTTTTATGTATATTGGAGTTAAAAATCAATGACTGAATTGGTGTAGCATATATATTGAAGTCATATTATGATGCAAATGGTTGTCAAAACATTGTTTTTAATACAATGGAATATATATTAGAACCCCATGGATATAAATGAAGAATTCAAATCATCGTCTTATTTATATTATATCATAAGAGACATTATTTTTAAATAATTAATTATTATTTATAATATGAAATTATTTTTTAATACAAAAAGCTTATAATCTATCATATTCTAAAACATACATGGAATAATGATAAGGATAATAAATTTTTATCCAGGATCAAAGGGTTTCCCAAGATTTTTTTGAAATATTAAAGATGTGATACGACCACCCATCAGTGACATATTTTAATGAATAATATATTATTTTCATAACAATTTTCTTACCATATGGAATATCACATATGATATAGAAACAATAGTTTAGTTGTTAAATATATAAACTAATAGAAATATGTGTTGTTTACTCAGCACAATAGAGTTTGAGTATCTTATCATGGAAATATAAAGATAATATAGTTTATAAGTACATAATGAATGTATATTTAGGCTCAGATAAGTTCATGTACAATTAATAAAGATATATACAATCAAAATTCAATGTGGATATCAGTTATTTATGTAAAATGTTTATGGTATATTAGAAAATATGATTTAATGATTTAAATTTAATTACCATAATAGAGTTTATATAACTTTATATGAAAAATAATTTAATTTATTATTTGTAAAGAATAATTTTGGGAGTTATACATCATCACTAAAATTAATATAGGAAAGCCATTATGATAAAGTTACAATATTAATGATGATGATGAACATAGATATAGTTCTATGTAGGGATTATTTATTATCATAAAAAATAATATTGTAATGTTAAGAAGTATAAATAATATCTTCAATGAGTTGAGCATTAAGAATTTGATTCTTATGTCTCACTGTTATTCAAACTCGATTACTTAATAGATGTTACTCACTATACGTTTTTACTGAGAGGATTTTATCAGATGATCAAACAGTGATGTTGAAATTATTATGTAGAGAGTCAATGAGTTTAATAAAATACTAATAGAGAGTAAAACATAAGGACTTTTGCGGAGTCTATAACATGATATATTTTTAGATATGAACTAATGTATGGTTTTATTAATATTATTAAAATAACATACAGATAAAAAGAAATTATTTTATACAAAAGGGAATATTTCCCTTTTCATTTGTTTAGGTTGGTTTCATATGTTGAATCAAGTTAAACAATAATTTCCCCCTAATAGTATGACCTTGAGATTACCGTGATCAGGGTTTATCGTGGAGTATTATTGGATATGATTATATTTTAAGGTTAACATGAGTAATATTCCATATTGGGATATGATATATTCTCTTGAGACACAAATGGGGTTTTGTGTGTCAGATGAACCTCATAGTATACAACATGGGGGTTCATACACTACGAATTTGGTATACTAGGTGTTCATGTTTTCTTATTTGGATTTTTTTATATCCATGGATAGAAAGATACCTAACATGTGAACCATAATACTTTAATACATTTCAAACACAAGCCTTGATACATATTTAATTAGGTGGTTGTTGAGCATGTTGTTGATCATTCGACTAGATGATTCTTAACCAAGAATGGGATATTTCCCCTAATTTTATGGGTATCATATATGGGACCTTAATTTAAATGGATTTAGGGAGTTTACAACAATTCCTTGACAAGATATATGATTAACCAATCAATTGTATGAGTTTCATGTGATGTGATCATCCATATGTTTGAAAAAGTGTAATAATTAACTAACATGTTCATTCTACAGATAGAGAGTTGAGAAAATATAAGTTGGACATTTGGGATTGACACACACCGTGTCCAATGTTTACATAATATAATGGACAAAGGGATCATATTAATGTGAATTATTGTATTAGATACAACTAGTAGATAGAGGTATATGGATACATGTGTTTGATAGAATCATTCCAGATCACTTTATAGAATAGGTAGAAATGGTTCTTTTTAGAGTTTTTATTCACTTATATTTATGAATTAATGAATTAATATTTATTTTTATCACTAAAAAGGCCTATGGAGTTATGCTATGTAGTTTACCGAGTGGGGACTGAGTTTTAAAAAACTCATACAGACGATCCCAAAAAATTTCAGTATTTATCCAAAAATGTTTTTGATACTAAATTAGAATTTAGTTAGTGTAATTTTATATAATATTAATTTTATGATAGATTTTACATAGCAATTTGAAAAAATCCAACATGTGTTTTTGGATGTGAATTCATAAGTTAAAATAAAAGAAACAATATAGGGTAAAATTTCATATGTACTATATGGATTTAGTGGATGTGGTTTATTGATGATGTTTTTCCCTAAGGACAGATATATATGATGTGTATAATATAATATGATAGTGTATGATATTAATATATAATTTTTAACAAAATATAAATCCAAATGAATATTGTATTTCTTAGCATGGGAATATAATAGTGCATAGTATGATCATATCATGACACCACCTATCAGTTATATTATATGACTTGGATGTATCAAAATAAGAGTTAACTATATTATAAAATTGAAACAAAATCCATAAAATTAGTTAGTATGATAAAAAATATGCGTTAACATTTGAATCATCATATATGTAATCTTTCATTAATAAAAAAAATTTATGAAGAACTGTGTATGGTTAAATGTTAAGGGAACTTCCAAAGGGTAATTGATATTATATAAAATAGATATTACTCACATATTATATAATGTATGATTAAATTCATTATAGATCATGTAGTGTCTCTAAGGACTATATAAATAAGGAATTTCCACTAATATGGTAGAAAATTATTACAACTGTTCTTTTATATTCTATGAAATCTATTGTCCTCTTTCCCCATTTCCCATTAAATTAACTTGAATACCATGGGAGTTGTGTAGAATCACACCCAAGTGATGTGTGATTTATATGATTCATTGAATATAGAATGGATGAAGGAACCCATTGGTTTCTCTTAAGTGATCTTCATCAAACCACTTTGACTAATGTTTTTTTCACTAAAATATAACTAATTTACATGTTCTTCATTTTATATACACATGTTTTTTGTTTTTCATTAAATGGTGTTTTTTGGAATTGGGTTTTTAATGTACTTTTCCAGGTCGAAGAATTGTTTTTTTATAGTAATAAAACTATCATTTTATTGATGAATTTTAATAATAGGGCATAACCTTAAGGTAATTTTTAGAGTTGGATGGCAATGGTTTGGGATATGAGTTAGTTTCATTGATGGTGATGGATATAGAAATAAGAAAATGCATAGTGTATAGTTATTTGTTCTTCGACGATTATTTATCTATAGTTTGATATTGACCCACATGGGGTAATATTTAATGGTTTTTCTATTGCATGAATTTTATTATATTAAATTTTTTAGAATGAGTTATTTAGTTATTTTTATTATGTTATGATCATGATGTTGTCTGGTAATTTCTTCAGATATTTTTTTATTTTAATATGATAATAGAATAACCCCATAATCACTCATAGACTATTTATACTAGTTTAAAACCTCAAGTGTATAAGCATGAATGTTTGAGAAAATATTGATCAACTGAGATCTCTGCCATTTCGATGGATTATTTAGTAGTTTCTATGAAGTGGAATTAAATAATGTTTCAATTTTATTATTTAGGGTATGGTTTATGGGAATATAAGGATTTTTTAGATCATAGAATAATTGTTGTTTTATGTTCCAGGATCACAAAAGTATGGGATAAAATATGTGTTTTTAGTGTATCTGGTACTATTGTTCTTGTTTTGTGTGTTTAAAGATGACTTATTTGACACAAAAAATAAGATTTTTGTTGTTATTTATTTATAGTTTTTTCTTGTCCAGTATAGGTGATAGGGACATGTTAATGATTCATTTAAGACCTTTATTAATCAAATGACATGTCAGTTACTTCCTATGATGGATACTTTAGTTCTGGGATGATGTTGAAATATTTAAAGTTTCAATAATAACGTAAAAAGGGGATTTGGTAAAATGAATATTCCATTACATTATATATGATTTCATACTCCATAAAACCACATTTAGACTGAAATATATGAGCAGTAATTGAATAGGTACATGAAAAATAGGTCTTATGTCTTAATAAAGCCTATAAGTTTTAGCATTATTTGAAAATGAACTTAAAAAACGATGCCATCCAAATGAGATCTTAAGTGGGGACTGACCCTACTCCAAAGGAAATTGGGATGAGAAAGAAAAACATTTTCATAGCTAATGTTACACCAATAGATACTTGAAATATAGTTTGAAACGTTACATGTCCTCCAGAGTTCCCATCCATGTTGTGCGAATGTTTTGCTGAATTTGAAACCACCAATGATGTCTCAACACAATAGTGATTTTATATATTTATTTATGATAACTTAAATTCAATTGGGTGTATGTATATATATATGAAAAACGTTATTTTACATTCAATGGTAAAATTAGTGTAGAATATTAATAATGAACTGATACATATATTGATATCAACAACTACCAATAACGCCTACATAATGAGGCTTTATGCATTATTTACATACATCAGGAAAGACCTATATATAAGATAAAATATTTGGTCCACCACCTATAGGTGGTTGTTTTAATTCTTTCTCATGATAATCATAGCACAATATACAAATCTATACCATCATAGTAACATTCAATGAATCTCATAGTTATCAATAAGTCATAAAAGTGTATCTATTCCATATCTTTTTTTATAAAAAAACACCAATTAATTACATACTCAAGATCTATCAAACCAGTAACAATGCTTCATATATGGTTACTAACTATAAAAATCTACATTATTAGTACAATAAAGTAACAACATAATTGAAGATATAGAAAATTTATATACATTCATGATTTAATGCAATAATAGCTTTTATTATTTAATAATATAGTAAAAAAATTTATATTTTAAAGTAGAAATATTATCAATATATAATTGAGTAAAATTATTTAATCATATCTGAAACCAATAAGTAATTTAATCTTGATAATGGTAGTACGAAACTCAATAAAAAAATTAAACCACGTACTACTGAAACATATTGGTCCTAGATCATGTGAACAAAAGGGTAGAACCTAAACAACAATTAAAAAATACAAGATAATGTAATGTATAGTGACATTTAAATAATATAGCATTAATTTTTTCATTGTATGGAGACCTTAGTTAAGGTACTAGTTAGGTTTTACCTATGATAGTGCATAGAGTAATGAGGGTAAGGCTTAATAATTATTAATTAAAAACCAATATCCTTATTATTAAATTAATTAAAAAACTTATGATCTCTACATACCCATGAAATACTGTTTATTATATATGTATGGGTGAGTTCCATTGAGAAAAAGTATTTTCATAATAAATTTGGAAGAATGTTGAAAAGAAAAAAGATTATAATTTAAGTAATAAATTATTTCCAAAAGTAACCAATTTGAAAAAGATATTTTATATAAAATTTCCCATAAATTAATTTACTATAAAAACCCGTGGTAGTTTTCAATAATATAGGTTAGGTGAAAATTAAAATCACTAATATTTCCTCTTAAATCACATATTTCCACACCACAGACCTACTCACCAAATCCCCATTGAATCATATTCTTAAGTAGTGGTTAAGTGAGATTCATTGACATATAATTTTTTCACATTTATTGTGAAATTATTATTTACATTAAGAATAATAAATAAGAAATAGGATAGGGAAAATTATTTTCCCTTTAATAAAGAAATATAGTTTGGTTCAAGTGGAAGATTTTAACTTAAAATATTTCCTAAAAATGAATGAAAATAAAATACATGATAGATGTTATCGTATTATCACGTGGTTATAATCAATGATAGTGCCCAAGACCTTATAATAAGAAATAAATGTGATGTAACCTATATATGGGTTACCCAACTCTTATTCAATAGAGAATTGTACTGAAAAAGTTAAATATATATGAAATATTAATATGATATGACTTTTATAACAAATTTCACTAGATAAGTAATAAGAAAAGAATATCACAACAAGGTATCACATAAAATCATTAAATTAATTAAATAAGTTATACTAAAATATAAATGTAATCCATTTATTCATATTTTAGAAAATATGAGTTATGATTTATCAGAACAATTGAAAAAAACAGAGAGTTCTCATGTTACATACATCGATCAAGAACCACTCAGAAGGTGATATTACCTAACCAAACTATTAAAAAGATTTTACAACTACAACAACCATCAATAAGACCATAGAATCCATTCATCAAAAATCCCATGACCAAATTAATCCAAAAAAATAATTTTCATACCAATGAATAATAAAATACAATATAAAACCAAGAAAATAAAACTAAAAAATTAACCCATAAATATAACAAAATAATGATGAAAATAAATCTAGGATAACATTCTGAATTTTCACCATAGAATAATCAAATACCTAAAAAATTAACCTTAATAATTTTCAATCAAAAAATATTGGATAATATCCACCAACCCATACAATCCTTCTTGAAGAAAGAGAGGAGTAAGCCCCTAGGTTTTAGTTTAATTAGACTATTCTACGGTGGAATTCAACATAAAATACATATTTTCATCTTGTGAAATTAGACGAAATTGGAGGAAGATGATAGAGTAGAGGATGGGGGAGGCTTATCTTTAGATTGGGAATAACAATATAAAATGGATCAACCTTATAAAAAGAGTCTAGATGAGGTAAGAAGAGGAGACCAAGGAGATCCATGGGTGGGTATTTCTATGACTTGATGTGGAATTGAATCAAATATAAGTGAAGTGGGTAAATATGCATTGGAAGAATGTTCTAAAAAGACCCCATTAAAAAGAAACCAACTATTTAGGCAGTTGGGTACCCATTATAAGGACAAGGTGAACCTGATGACACCACTAGGAAAAAATCACATATATTCATCACACAGGATACAAAATACCCCTAGACATAGTACCCCATACCATGGTCTACCTTATAATGCTAGTGATAATACCACCGTGTGATACTTGAACACCAGATATCATTGATAAACCTCTAAATGTTCCCATAACACCTTTAAATTCCACCCTGAACACCAACTTATGTAAATTAAAATGTCTCCTCAAATATAATCTAAAATTAAAATAAACTACCATTTTATCTATATGAGCTTCCAATATAAGAAGCTGATAGCTTCATGGATCCTTTGTTTTTATTTCCCTTCTTTCTAACATCCCCTCCCTTCTAGGGTTCCCTTCTTCCTAGCCCATGTTCTCTAATTCATTTTTCTTCTCCCCGATGGTTCTTCCTCCCAAGATAACTGGTTTGGTAATTTTTACCCTCTCCCACACCGCTTTGCAAGTCTGGAACGACACACATGACAAAATATTGGTTAGGCATGTTGGTTTCACCAAAGGGTTTGGGATTATAGTGATGAGAGAAGTGGTAAAACGGACCTTCCGGTTCTATAGTTCCTTCCATTATTTTAACCCATTACCTATATTGTTTATTACAGCTATGTTCTTTGGGTTTCATCATCTATTCACCTTCCTCTTTTGTTGAAGTCCCTTTCTAGGCTAGCATCTCACTTCTTATTCATGTTTTCTTAGGGTTTCATTCTCATTATCCCCTATTTTCGTTCCATGGTGTTTCTTCCATCGTTGGATCCTGGTTAAAGTCTTTTTTTTCTTCCTCTCTTCTATTTTCACAAGATCCTTTACTTATGGACCCCACCATAGTCTATTGAAAAGTCTCTTAAAGAGGTTAATTAGGTGTTTGATTGAGAATTAGATCATTTTTTAGGAGACTCTTCTTGTGTTTTCTTTATATTTTTTCATCTTGGCGGAAAAGGAGATGTGACGACAAGGATGATGATTTTTTGAAGGATTTTTTGCATGGGGATATCAGGAATTTCATCAGATTTAGGTTTCCTTAGGTGGATGTTTGATTTGAACGGATTATGTACTAATGGAAGATTCTTGTTGTTGGTGGTTGGTTCAAGACAATGTTTTGTGGGAGTCGCCGGCATTGGTTTGGTTTGGTGGTTATAGTTATGGTGAGTCAGGGTGTTTTTCTCATAGAGGTATGATATCCAAGGAAGCTCATGGTCGATGTGTAGAGGATAACAGATGATCGACACCTATACAATTGATGATTATGTCAAACTAATTTCATATTGATTTTTATTTGGAATTCTTAAAAATGGATCTTTTCTCTCAATGGAGGAAAAGTGGTCATGGATGAATTGGTATGGTGGAAAAAAGGTTATATGAATAGGTGGTTTGAATTTTTATATTTTAATCTGATGAATTTGGACTTTCCTTCTTTTTTTTGGGAGGTTGGTGATTCTAGATATAGGGTTTTCTGTATGTTTTGAGTTATCCTTACTGTATTTTTTTATAAAATATAAAATAATGGATTATATAAGAAAAAACTATATATATTACAAAACTCGTAACACACCACAAATCACATATCAAATCACCTATATCATTTATAATTAAAATCCCAAAAATCACTCCCAACTAAATAAAACCCACAATGTTCTAATATCTCTAATCATTTCAAAAAAACAGAACCAATCAATCAATTAATCTTTCTATGTGTGACTTATAATCCAAGAAAAATCCAAAATACCTCAAGTGATCAATTCTCTAGATATCATTGTGTTTAAGAAACTCTAAATAACATCCACTAGTTTGAAAAAAGGTGAGGATCTCCACTAATATAGTGACCCATTCTTATCATACATGTATATTACATAATGTTTTATTAATATTCAATATATTTCACAAAAAAATGTCTGAGGACTATAATTGTTTAATTTATTTTAAAACATGGAACATACAAACTTTTCCATAACTAATCTATGCCATCTCCCAATATGTCATTCACAACTAGAACACTTCTTAGGAATATCATACACAATACATATATTCATAATCTATGGGAAAGGAAACACAAGAAAGGGTGAGAAAAAATTCTTAATAAGGGTAAACCATAGATGTATGCAATAGATTCATGAAATAAAGGTAGGATAGTATGAGCATAAAATATTAATAGTATACCCTACATATTAATGATCATAATATTATTACATGGAATAAATGTTTGCAGTTCCTAATAAATTAATCATAAGGGGATCTAATAACCTGATCCATGAGAGAAGTACATTGTTATAAAATGGAATTTGAAGAATACAGATAAGAATATAATTTAATTTCAATATTAGATAACTCTCACTACCATTGCCATCATAGAATACAATGGCTTTTACAAAACTAGGTTCACTCTACATTCCATCCCTTTATTACTAAACCAAATTAACTCCCAATTATATCCTTCTCTTACTAATTTGGGAACATTACTTGTTCCATCCCCATCATAAATAACCAGGTTCACTCCATATTCCAACCCTATAAATTTCATGGGATATAAATATTTAGTAATTGGATTGAACAAAGATATATGTTCCACACATAACATAATGAAAACCATATTAATGTTTGGCACAATATCATAAATATTCATCATATAATAACCCTTGAAATGAAATGGGAATCATAAAAATTTCATCATATCACAACATGTGGAAAGGAGACAAGTTCCATAATAATTTCATAATAGAATAACCCATTAAAAGAATTTTCCTTTATAACAATTTCCACATGATATAACCCATGGAAGAGAAATGAATGTTATAAATATAATTTAATCTAAAGATAAACATATATTAGAATTAATAAGAATGGTATCCTTGGATCATATCCCTAGTAAGACATAGGTAACATGAATAGAAGAAATATAATATGTAAAATGATTTTAAAGGTAATTTAAAAAATATATTTATGAAAATATCTTTTCCAATTTTAAAAAAAATTAAAAACATAAACCAATTTTAATTGATTTTCTTTGAAAATATTCTTGATAACATACAAAGGAAACCATTGAAAATAATTTTAAACATTTCCTAAATAAAATGTCCTTCCCTCTTAAAAACACATCTTAAAATATTATTTTTCATAATCCTTGTGTTGGAAGATAAACATAAAAAATTAAAAAGTTGGATTCAAATAAATTATCAGTATTAGTGTTGGAAAATTACGCTAATACTATATAGGTTAAAACAAATATTCCTTTCCAAATGTCAGTAAAACCCTAAACATGTATTATTTTGGAAAAAACATAAAAATTCATTTTAAAAAAACATTAAATATTTAAACATGGGTATAATTATATTTATTAATTAATATTAAGAATGATAAAAATAATAATTTTTTTTATAAAAATTGATTTTTTGAAGAAAATAGATATTTTACTAATGAGAGAAATAATTTCAGATTCTCTTAAAATTTTTTTCTTTTTATCTCAAGTAATAAGGAGTGGTAAAACAAAAAAAATACTAGATAATATCATAAATTATTATAGGAAAAGAAAATTAATTATAATTATTGAGAAGAATATCATGATATATCAACATTAGAGACTTAATAATTAATAATCTTGATAAATGATGAGACTGTAACAAAAACCCATTACCACTTTAGTAACATTGGTTCATAAGACACATCATATGATAACATAAAATGAAACATAGAATATGACTAGGAATAATTAATTAAAGATATTACATGTTAAAGGGGCATTATATACACCACATGAATGAATATAGGTTCATAACATAACATACATCTCAAAGAAAGAAAATATAGACAAAAATACCTCACCACATTGATAACGTTGAAACCAGAAACCCCATGGATGAGTTATCCTCAAATGTATGTCAGAATCACCACACTTTTCTGGGTAAGATTATTATAATACAATAATGTTAAGAACATACACAAAATATAAGAAACACATGGTGAATATAGAAATTTTCTTATGTAAAATAAAAATTATAAGAAAATACCTTACCAAAAGTATTTCATTCCATTGTACATGGTAAAAAATAATTTATAATAAAAAATTGTTTATTATAAATATATTAAAGAACAATATTAATATATATATATATATATATTATACGATATATGATTTTATTATTAATTCTTATTACAGGTTTATTAACAATTCCATGTTAAAGTTATTTTTCAGGTAATAACAACTTTGTTTTTCAAAAATACTTTGATTTGTAATAATTTTGGAACTCATAATTTGATCATGGTTTCATAAAATACATAATGGGAACCATGATATAGATATAATATATATTCATTATATATCAATTTATATTAATCCATAAAATTTAGTGATATAAAATACACCATTCATGGAGACGGTATGCTATATTTATGCATAAACGTTGGTTTTATGTTTCTTAATTGATGGAATGAAAGAAAAGTAAATGATATATATTATTAGTACAGGATAATGGTTATGTTTTGTAGATAATTTTTTTATAAAACTCATCCTTAATACATTCAATTCAATGTGTGAATGAATCACAGCCCTTCACAAGATGGTAGTCCATTATACAAGGGAACCACTTTATCATATTCCCACAATATGGAAAGAATGAAGACATGCATGATATACAAATTATTGAATCATAATAAAAATTACAAATATCATATATTTATTATATAAAAAATATATCTATCATTATTACCATTCGTGATATGTGGTCAAGGAAAAACAAACAACATTAGTTTGTGAGGTGGTGGTCCACTGTACACATGAAAAATGATTTCATAACCCATTTAAAAGATGGGGAGATTATTGTAGTTAATGGACATAATAAAAATTATTATATGGAATATAATGATGTTCTTATACAATCATGATATAAAAAAATTATGGGGTTGGAGGAAGAAAGAAAATAAAAGTGCTCATTGATGAACATTACCTATTATTCAGGCATCCTCCTTGGGTTTGAAGTAAAATCATGCATACGATGTATTAATGCCCAAAAAAAGGACATTGTGATAAGTTTTGGGAAGTTGGGAAGCGATATGGGTAGGTATTTTCAGAAAAAAATTATGTTAATGTGTTAATTATGGAGGATACTGGGTGATCATTTATAAGGGGGGGGGAGAGGACACACTTTGCATTTTTAAAAGGAAATAAGTGCTCCCATGTTTTTCATATGTCACAAGGGTCAAAATGAACCATTATAAAAACATATATGTGTAATGATCAAAATTCGGCCCTGAAATAGTATTTATACAAGTTTATAGGTCATTTTTTCCCTTATTATTTTTGTTTGACCCACCATGTAAACTGAATTTTACCATAGTAATGGTAATTAATTTTTACTGCATTAATAATTCATATTGGTCAAGAAGTTAAGATGATATTATATACATTATAAATTATTCTGATTCCAAATATAGAATCTATATTTCCAAATTCCATTAAAATAAGTGGATTAAATTAATATAATATTAATACCAAAGATACCATGAGAAAGAATATTTTTTATGCGAATATGATCAAATGATTACAAAGTTTTCACTTACTATTTCAATATGAAATTGATTCAAATTATCTATATTGGATTTATTGGTGTATAATTGAACTAAGCAATCATTAAACCCCATATAATTCTAATTTATATTTATAAATAAATTAATCAAAAATATAGATTCTACTTAGAATTTAGTATTTTTAAATATTCATTAAAAATTAAAACTTTTTACAAGAATACCGAAAATTCAACCTGAAATAAATTTGAAATTATGAATAAAAAAATTATGTTTTTTTATAAAATTAATTTTCTAAAAGTTTAAAACATTATTTTTATTGATGTTCAGAGAAAGGAACAAAAAAATTCTTTATAGAATAGAAATTTTGAAACCTATAAAGACATTACAGAAAATTATGTATTTTTTTATCAATATGTTTTCTTTATATAAAACCACTATAATTAATATTTAAAAATTATTTATTACCATTCATATCACTAATATTAATAGCTAGTTTATAATGGTCATGTTTAAATAAAAATATTAATAATATATCAAGTTTTTAATAAAATTCGGTGTTTTGTGTAACACAAAATATGAATTTGTTGCATGTATCACAAGATTAACCTGGTGTTATTGATCATGCAAGATTTAATTTTTGTTTCATGTAACCTCAGATGTAAAATAAATTCAATTTATTCATAGAAAAAAATTCATAGAAACTTGGGGTGTTACACTAGCATAGGATTATATATTATTGCACATATGTTTGACCTTCCATTGTGTTCTAGTTTATTAAAGAGATAAATTATCAAAATGTCTATTAGAAATCATCATTATTTTCTAAAATAACATGTGAAATAAATTATAAAAATACCTATTTTACCACATCCCACTCACCATAATTTTATTAATGAAAACACACATAGGTTATATTTTAAAATCCATAAATCCTTTAATAGATTTATTTTTAAATAAACATATATTGAATTATATTTCATTTAAAAACAAAAATGAATAAACATACCAATTATAAACCCCATACTATTATCAATATATATAATTTCATTCTATATTTTTTATTTCTTATAAAACACAAGTGATGTCAAATAATTCACCCATATCCCAATTAGTTTCAAAATAATAAACTAAAAATAAATTTTTAAAACACAATGTCCTCTCAAATAAAAAATAAGGAGGATTAGTAGTTAAGGAAGGTGAATTTATAAGAAAATTTATTTTCCTTAAGAAAACATATCGTTACCAAATATTTTCATTATTTAATGATATTAGGAAACTAATTCTAATAACACTTTCCAAGGGAGGAATTTCTCATTGAAACATAACCAATAAAAATAGACTTCAAGGTTTTGTGCTTCATTTCTGAAAGTAATTCAAATATCATATCAAATTTTAGGGAATCGAATACATGTTCAATAACACCTCCTAGCGATGTCAAATATTTACATGATCAAAAATAAACAAGGCATTGAAAACAAAAAAAACATTCTTAATACTAAAACAAAATAATAAAAGTAACTGCATGCTAACATATATAAAAAATATTAAGGTACCATGATTATAGAAATTATCATCAATTATAAAATTAGAATCAATCCTACCAGTAGGATATAAAATTGTGACAATATATGTTACTTTCTTGAGAGTTAAAATAAAATATGGAAAAAAAATTATTATCTCCAATGTAATAATTACTAGATAAAAATTGTAATAATATTTCCTACCACATTCAAGAAAATTAATTATCAAACCATTTTATCATAATAATGTCTTATAGATAAATATAAAAACACTATTTATTTATTATCGATGTTTCAATTAGTAAAATATTTCAATTGATCAAAATTCTATGATAAAAAAACACATGGAGGAAATGAAATATTTGATGAAATCCTATGTCTTTGAACATATCAATTCCTAACATGATGCATGAACTAAAATAATGGTTGGCTCATAGTCAATCCTTATACACCACTCCAAATATGCATTCTATTACTCTAATGTGAAAAAAATTTGAGCCTCAGTTGAACTTATAATTCCTACTAACTTCAAAAACATCCCATGAAATCTTGATATTCTAATATAAATTGGTTCATTATGCCTTTTAAATGTCGCTTCTCATGTCTCTATGGTTCTTATATTTTCCCATGAGGTTCCATTAAATCCAAGTGGAAATATAGTTTAAAAATTATTTAAAAAATTACATAAAAATAAAAAATGGTTGTAATATATCTCAACTATGAGATCAAACCCACATGGACATGTGATACCTAGCTTGAAACCCTAGTTTAAAACATAATACAATTGATTAAAGGAATTGATATTAAATTCAATTAACTATAAATAAAAGTATGAATGATGAGTAAACTGAGTTTTTATACATCAAATATCAAGAGATAATTGAAATAAAAATTTCATTAATTAGTTATCTTATTATTGCTGGAATATGATCTAAAACATTTTTTTAGTGTTTTTTCACTATAAATGGCTTGGAGGATTATTCCTTGTTTGGGAAAATTAGTGTTAACTAAACATCTCTATAAGATTACTCTTTGGGTGATTATTGATTTCATATATTTATAATCCTTTGAATTAATATTTATCATGTAGTTTATAGAGAGATTAATTTAGATATATATGGATTTATTTGGATTTTAATTTTTGTTAGTGAAAACACATTATCTTGGGGTTTAAAAAAATTAATTGCATGTAGTATTGACAATTAGGGTTATCCCCTAAGTTGAGTTCCCAAAAATATATTGTCACTTTAGTTAGAGAAAATAGGGGTGTTTTGAATTTTTTTTAAACAAACTAATGGAGTGAAATATGATATTGAAAACAAAATATTCAAATGATTATTAGGATAGGTTTGGATTATCCCTTTTAAATTTTATCTTAGTATTTAGATTTTTGGGTCTTATTCTTATTAAATGGTATGTGGGATGATTCATAATCTCTTATTCTATAACACTTGGTCGAATGGATTTTATGATGTTTTACTTAAGAAATAACACTAATTAGGTATACCCTACATTCTATGTGTGAATGTAAAACTATAATTCACAGCTAGATAGCTCAAGAAATACTCTATAATGTCTAATGATTTCTAGGAAATCAAAGAGTCTCTTCTGGATCATCCACATGAGCTAGTAATCACATAGATCTTCACCACGGAACTTTTTACTATTCCACTATATATAGATTAAAATCAACTATATAAAGAGTATGGGTCATCAAATAAGGTAATAAGAAATAAACAGTATTTAATCCAACACAATCACATCAAATTTTATAGAAATCCACAAGATACAAAAAACACATTAAAAATGATAGATATTTTACTCGTCAAATTTAAATGACCCAAGAATGAAAAAAGTACATCTTTACCCTATTTGATCAAACAAAGGTTTTTTATTCATTTAAAATGTTAATAGAGATGTTGGGTAATAAAGAAATTATTATATAAATAATGAAGAGAAAAAATTAAAAAAGGATCAAATAATGGAAATAATGAACTATCTAGTGAAATCTTAATCCCCTAGGACCTTTGACATCCTTTACTTTTTTAGAAATATAGATTCATTCTCTATTAGATTGTCAAATCCACAAAACATCCATTCTTTTTTGAATATAATGAAATATTCCTCCTTTAAATTTATTTCACTGTCATGATCTTATCTTCCCGGAAAATCCATAAATTCATCTCTTTTTTCCTAATAAAAATATCACACATATTATAATCCTTGTTTCTACCTATAAATGATTAAATGATTGATGATGTTGAACCACAAATATTTTGTTTGAATTATATATTATTCTTAAGAACATTACATGGTGGACCCTTAACCTAGAAATCCCTGTAATGGAATGATTTTTATACAAGTTGGATATTATTTATAGAGTGTTAAAAAACTAAACAGTGTGTGGAAATGATGCTAAAAAATCTAGATTCATGTTTAAAAATACTGAAAATCATGTTTAAGTAGGATGGATTATACATAAAAAGAGTGCATTATGATTATTATTCTAAATAATACCATGTTTAAATTGTACTAAAATCATGCTTATTTGGGATAAATAATATATACATATCTTGAAATCATGATTACAATGAACTGAATTCATCTTAATGACAGGAATGGATTTTCCATCTCTTCAACCTTCCATAAGAAGTTTCCAACCATCACCCACCTCTTTAATAATAACCTTATCATGAATTATATTCAATTTTACATTCCATGATAAAATCCTTCCATTATCAAGATAAATAATAATCATTTGGATTCTATTTATATTACTACAATAATAAATGAAGTGAATTTAAATATCAATTTTTCAGTTTTAAACCATATTCACGTCATTAATTTATTATACACATTATTTATAAAAGTCATTAGATCTCAAGGAATAAATAAATTTTAGTTATCAAAACAAATTAAATATCAATAAAATATGGTGAATTTATTGACTATGGTAATTCTCCCACACAAAATCCTTGTAATCTTGGAAAAATGATATTCAAAATATTACCCAATAAAAATTCAAACAATTTCCAATGTATATTTCCTTTATCAACTCCATGGTTATCTAACATAAAATTCCTCCTTAGAGTTAATGATTCAATTTTCATCATTAAGTATAATAAATTAATTCACACTTATTTTATCTTAACATTAACACATATACACTACTATTTTGGAATTTCTCACCAAACACTCAAGTATGCATTTCAAGAAAATAGTTTATCATTCCAAGATTATGAATCGTTTTTCATAGGCTTTATTAATTTCTTCATCTCCACTCAATGAGTCAAGTATTTGTGCCAAACATGAGAGATTTCAAGGGTTTATCAATGTCTAATCATTGGTGCACTAAAATGATAAAATAATGAGGTAGATTTGAAGGTTTGGATTTATATTAAATAAAAATTAATTATTTTTATTTTCATTCATGAATGAAATCCTCTTTCTATCCATATACCATTGAGTTAGTTCATCCCATTAGAATTTTTAAATAATAGTCTGCAAGTTTATAATTTCACTTGTAAATAGAATATCTTTTCTCAAATTTCTTAAGAAAGGTTTATTTATTTTTACATTTATGATTATATTTAATATATATATAGGGACTAATTATTATTTATTATCTGTGACATATTACATTAAATATATAAAGAATAATTTTCTTGCAATAAGTCAGTTCTCAAAAAAAAATTATTTTCCAAATAGCTCCATTTAGACAGCACAATAGATATCAACTCTAGTTTAATATCATATTTACTAAAAATTCACATAAATTTCATGAGAATACAACCTTTTGGTAGATAATTAAAAAAAATATTTTCATTATAGATTGCTCTTCCTTTCAACTATGTTGTCTATATTTTTTTCATAATTTGAATTTGTTCTATATTTTTACATTTGAGATTAAAATGGGAAATATTCAATTAAAACATTGATGGAATTATATGAAATGACTTGGTTAAAATATATAACATTTTGATATTATTTCCAGATTGGGTTTCTTCAATGATAATCATCACAATATTTTTATCATGTCAAACATCATATCAGGTATATCATATAATGTGGGTTATTCCTGATCACTTTCTACCTTCCCGCACACTTAAATTTAATCTAGATTAGGCATCAACTTATATATAAATGTGAATATTTATTTTTATATTATAATGTGGAAATATAACAAGGTCATTCATGACTGAAAAGGGTATAATGGTTAAATGTAATGGTGGGATAAAATAATATTTAATTACAAGAGGTGATTGATAATAAAAATAGTTTATAAATAAGATATAGAAAATGTCCATAACTATTCAAGGATTAAAATATATTATTAAAAAATAGTTATTTAATAATGTCATGGTAATCTCATAAAAAACAACACTATAGGAAGATACAAATTTAAGTTTCTGAGATTCATAGGTAAGTTCTTAAAAAATATGAAAATATGTTAAGGCATCAGATTAAAAAATCAGTGGTCCTCATTTGAATTTTCTACACATTGAATTTGAAAACAAGTTTAATTTAGTATTTATCTAAGGAGGGTAAATAAGACAAATCATATCCTAAACATTATAATAGATTTTTATTTTATAGGTTCAATCAAATTATTCTCAAATGGTTTGGGAATGACACTAAAATGAAAATGAAAAAAAAATATTCGAAAAAGACAAAAAAATTGGAAAATAAATTCCAAAATAATGAAAAATCCTAATACAAAATCAAAAAATATAGACATTATCTCCTAAACAATTTAATGTCAAATCATCACCAAGAAATATTAATATATTTCAATTGTTTTTAAAATTTAAATGTAATCATACAAATCACCTTTGTGTTATGGATTGGTGAAACAATATTAATCATACTGATAAAATTTTTAGAGAGAGATATCCTCCATTGGTTCTTAGGGAATGATTTAATAGAAATTCTTAATCCCATATTCATTAATATTGAATAGTTTTTTCATCTCTAATTTACACTATATACATAGAGAAAAATGTATGTAAATGAAATACTATAAGTTGAACAAAGCTTACCAGACATTTGTTTGAGTCTTGAGTTGTTCAAAAAAACATAGTACCATATATGGGACCCTTTTAACTAAATTAACTTTTCATGAGATAATATTTTCATTTCTATTTAAATTTCTAATTTTTTAAAATATTATTTTCTAATTTCCTAAAGCTCATAAAGCTATATTTTTTCCTATTTTCTAGAAATATCAAATTTAATATTTATCTATTTCACTACCATGTTTTATTTGTTTTTTCACTCCATAGTTAGATGGAATATGATTCCATAAAAATGTTTTTGTGGAGTCATTGTTATGGTTGTTTTGTAAGATATCATACAGACCTATAAAGAATATTCTAACCAGTTTCTCTAATCATTTTAGTTTACTTTTTTATTTTTCTCAAACAAAATTCTATATTTTTGACATCATCATGACTATTTGAATGGGGATTGGATTGTGTTAGTGTTTTATGAAGCACATCATACTTCCTCATCATATAACATACAATCATATTGAAAAATTGGGTCCCGTAATCACTGATGTTGGCTCTCATTACATTAAACATGAGAAATTATAATATTTTAGAAAAAATAACACACTATATTAGAATCAACCATTTTAGTATCCCTGGATTTGAGTAATTTTTAAACATGATAAAAATAAAAAAGAATTTATGTGTTACCAATGTATACGGAAAAATATACCAGCAAATATATTTTCTATAAATCAAAAATTTAAAAAAAAAATTTGTTGATTTTATTTTCACTTTGAGATATTTCATGTAAATTTACATTGTTCATAAATAAATATAAAACATTAATGCGAATTTTTGAAAAATTAGGCCATTGAATTATAGATTTTATAAAAATCCTTTTCATCCATTGAGGTCCAATGTTTCCTCCACATGCCATAGTGAGATAAAATATAGGAACATGTTGCATTTCACTTTTAGGAAAACCAATTCTTATCATTTTTTCATTAAAAGTTTCCCAATTTATGGATCTTCACAAATTTTAGAAATAGTTTTAGATTAAATTAATTGAATTTTTGATTGATTCATGTGAGATAAGGACTGAGAAGATAAAAAATAGTTTACCATGTAACCATACTAAGTAACATATCCTTCAAATAAATAAATTTCACCTCCATAAATGTGGTCTTTTACTGGATTATAGTTTATAATAGAAACATCTCTTATATTGGGAATCCATATCAGGTTAGCATCCACTTGATTCTAAGCTCATTTTTGTCCTTAATGTCCAAGTGGAATAGTTGAAGCAACATCATCCATCTAACAAGCATTGGATTTTCCTCACCTTTATTCTATAAATATTTAAGGGTTGTATGATCAGAATAAAAAAATATTATTATTTTCAATATGATAAGTCATGGATTTACCTAAATAAATTAAAAAATATAAAAATTCATTTTTATGGTTTTTTATTTTATTTATTATCATCCAATGTTATTGAATTATAAATAATTAGTTAAGTTCTATCCTTAATGTTATGGTAAACGAAAACATCAAACGCATGATTGGAAACATCACAAAATAGATCAATGATTTGTTCCTAATTTCTTGGATATATCACTAATAGGATGGATAAATAACTCTTCAAGTTGTAAAACTATTCCCTATAATCATTATCAAAAATAAAATTATATATTTCGTAAATTTATAGAGAAGGTAGAAATTAAATACTACTAAATTCCATGATGAACCTCAGTTAAAATCCAACATATACAAGAAAATATATAACATGTTTTTTACTGTTTAGATAAAGAATTTATTTTCTCACCAAATATTTTGATTTATTAACAGTAGTGAATTTTTTGGTTAATTCCAAGCCTAAATATTATTCTTATTTCTGCCATGAAGTGAAAATTTTAAATGTTCAATACTTTTTTATTTTCAATAAATGTTTTCAAAATTTTCAATATTGTTCATTAAATGGTAAAATGAATTTCTAATGATATAAATGTCATCCAAAAGCACTTCAAGGCTGTCCTCAATGATATACAAAAAAATGATTATCATAAAAATCTAAAATATAGTTGATACATTACACAATAAAAATAGAATAATTCTATACGAAATGATTCTAAATAGATATGTATAGGTGGTACTATCTTGGTCCTCTATGGTAATAGATACCTTAAAATAACCTAAAACCCATATAAAAAGTGGAAGTGTGTTCACATTCCCAATTTTTCCATCATATTAAAAATTAAAAGTATGGGGAAATGATCATTTCTAGAGGCCGGATTCAACTTCATATAATCTATAAAAACACTCCATCTATTCTAAATATTTAGAGGGATTTACTCATTTTGGTTATTCCTTACAATGGCCAGTCAATTTTTTTAGAAATTATATAAATAAAGATGAAATATTTTGATTTTTATATGGTATATTTGATCCCTATATTTAAATATTAATTTTACCCTTCATAAAAAACCCCTCATTGTGGGATTCAAAGTAATTTTTTGTTTTTAAACAGGTCTACAATTTTATTCAAATAGAATACTATTGATATATTTTTTGTGATTAATTCAAATAATTTCACATAAAATCTTGAATATTTCTTCAACATTTTCCCACAAAGTATCTATGTTTTTTTGTTCTTGGTTTGTGGAATGGATATTTTCAATTATCATGGGTAATTTTAATTTTTAATTTTAGTGCACACATTTTGAATCATTAAGAATTGGTTTTAATTGAATATTTTGGGTTTCTCTAAATATGAAATAAAATTTTGGAACCTAAATTATATAGATTTAATTTTATACACGTCATATGATTTATAAGAATCTCTATCCTGAAATAAATAATAAAATAATTTGTTTAATTAATTAGTTACAACTTTCATCAATTTCAATATAGATTTTCTAGATTTTTGTACATCTTCTTTCTCTATTTATGTTTTTATTAGTAAGTGGGTCCCTAAGGTGAATATTTCATTGATAATACATGGATATTCACTATGCTAATATTATTCAATTTGGTAAAGTGTAATAAGAATATGATCATTTTAAGGGTTCAATATAGAGTTAAAAACGTTATTGTGGATATTTTTTCTCTGAAATCAATGGTGAGAATTTCATTAGGCATACTAATGACAATTTTGTATATAATAAAGAAATTTCATCCAAAATTTATGGGTATGTGGGTTGGTTTTCAATATTTCTCCATGTTGAGTATATAAAATAATATAGGGAATGTTACATTTAGAACTCTAACTAACACATCATCCAAAACTTCTAAAAGAGAAAGAGAAGATGTCTTTGAAAGTTATACCACAAATATTGTGAGATTTATTTCTCACATATGTAATTAATTAAATAGTAAGTGAGGGATTCAATTTATATAAGCACATAAATAATATAAATTATTGGAAAATATTATATAATGAATAGTTCAATGGAATGAAATTTTCAGAGGATTCATTTATTTTTGGAGAATTTTTGTGTGGTCAATACTGATACAGTTTTTTCAAGGATCATCGGGTCATTAACTTTAATCCCATAAATTTTTCAAAAAATATCCTTGATGAAAATAGAATACCTGAGGTTATTTTTGATAGATTCAAATATGGAAATATTCATATCAACATTATGGAATTTTACCAAAATTTCCCTTTAAATTTATTTCTCTTGGATATTCTTATATTATATAATTATTTATGGGAAAATAATTTTAAGGCCTTTCTTCTCACTTTCATTCCTATCAATGGGGTTCGATTTTTCTTTATTTTTACCCTATCCATCTCCTCTTCTTATTTAATATATTTTTATTGGGGATTCTTGTCATATATCTATACAGAATTTTCAGATTTCTTGTCTTCACCATTATGTTGACTCTTATCACGTTTAGGTGGGGATGAGGTGGATTTTACTTTCACTTTATTTTAAAAATCATACTCACATTACCTTATAGATTTGGTATTAGTTGGGATGAATATTTTATTCAATTTTTAGATCGGATATTTAAAACACTATTAAGTTGATTCTCTATCTCCTTCACTGAATTCATCAATTCCTCAAATTTAAGACATTATTGGTACTATATACGTTGTTGTGAAATAGTTTATGGATATTCATATGGTCTTTTTATCTGAACATGTGGGGTTTTTAGTAATCTGTTTGTTAAATGTGTGGCTTGTATGGTTGTTGGACGGTTTTTTATAAAGTACATATTGGTACTGATTTTGGTAATTTTTCCTTTCATAGTTTTATTAATTTCGAAATAAATATTATACTTATGAGTTATCCCACCTCTATGAAATATTTTATAGATATTTATTATCTATTATATTTTTTCATATCTTTCAATTCCCTTGTCCTCAATAATTTGATTAGTAAAATTAGTAGTAGATGAACATAAGTCACAAACCCTAACTAGTGACTGTTTTTCACTAGATTACATCAAGTCCATTTTTCTAAAAACATTGATTTGTTCTTTATTTTTATATTATAAAAAATTCAATGAATCATAAGATCATACATCATAAAGTCCTATTATGCTTTCACCCCTTGTGTGACAAACTATTTTGAGTTTTATGAAATATTTTCAATGTGTCCTATTGCTTATGGTGGTGATGTTACCATCAATTTTTTCTTATATAAAGAATTCGGTTTTTTTAATAATTACAATTAAATAAATTATAAAAATATTAAAATAATGTTGTTATCCTCAATTTCATGATGTGGGAAGCTCGAACAAAGTTTCTTGAACTACTCCAAGTACTCATAATGAGTCTCTCATGATGATTGTAAGATAATATTAATATTCTTTTTGATGGCTGAGCGTATACACATAGGTAATAATATTTTAACGAAACATTTATATAGGACCTTATTGAAATAATATTCTTCTATTTGTAGGATGTATAAACACTCATTAGCTTCATTTTAATGTGAATAGTGGAATACACCCCCACTTAAATTTTTCCTCAACTACTCTTCATCAATTCAGTGTGGAGTATAAAAGTGTGAATTATTTTACATGTTTATTTGGATATTATCCTTCCAAGCAAAGAAATATTTTATAACACCTATATTAATAATAATTATAACTCAAAATCATTTTATATAACATGCCTAAAAATATAATTATTTTGGTTGATAAATTGTTGTTCACATGGGTCACTTAAGGTATGATTTCATTTGTGTTCCATGATAGAAATGACTAGATGAAAACATGATATTTAACATGTTCATGTTATGAAAAAGATGGACACTTGAAGTTTAACTTGAAATTTGGTATAATATCCATGAATGTAATACCATGTTTGGGTAGCACATTGTTATGGAGTGTGAATGTGAAATTATTTCATATCTTAACTATAGTTTTAGTGGTAACCCTAGGTTTGTATCTAGAAATAGTTACTCAAAAATAATTGTTCACTATAGTTAGATAAAATATCCTGTTTAGAATGTTTTGGTTTGAAAACTATGTAGTGATCCAATATATTATGAATAGAATTATAAATGGGCGATTAAGATAGGTTTGTTTTATCTATTTAAAATAGTATCATAGTAATTAAATTGTTCTCTCTAATTATTATTAACTAGTAAGTGGGTGGTTTCGAAACATTTTTACCTATTTCCCTAAATTGAATAGTTTTAGTGAAGTTCAATTTAATAGATACACTTCTTCGGTACACCCTCTTTGTTGGGGCCACGATGTTTATAGGTTTTTTGAAGATGATGCAAGATTATATGATTGTTTTTAGGAAAAATTTTACTTTTTTTGTCTCAAAAAATATCACCTAACATTGTTAAGACTTAAAATATTGGAGTATTTATATAGAAATCTAGTGTGTGGTTTCGGTACAAAGACTATTTAATGGAAAAAATGGACTAAGGTGTTCCAAATTATTTTTGTTGAATTATTATCCTATATTTTTTTAAATTTTTTATGGTAATCATGTACATGGAATTAAAAACTAGATATTATATTCTATTCTTAATGTTTACTAAATCATGAGTTATAATAGTTTTAATGATCAATTCGTAAGAAGAAATGTTTATATTTTCATTTTTGTGTAGAAATTTAATACTATGATGCTATGTGGTTGTGTGTAAAATAGATAATTTTTAACATAGGTTTAGATGTAAATCATGTGATGAAAAAAAGTTTGCATTCAATTTTTAATAATATAATAAACTATGAAATTGAAAATTTTTATCGGTCACACATTTGTGAGGTTTTCTAGATTGAATAAATTTATTAATGTATGGAAGATGTTGAGGAATGATTAATGTATGATGTCTTGATCAGATGATTCCCTTCAATACTAAATAAATAGACCCACAAAGTTCAATTAAGTATTCATCTATTAATTTATTTCATGTATGTAAATTGTCTGGGTGATGTTTGGGAGGTTTTGGAGGACTTTTGGAATATTATGGGCCATTTTGGGAGGTGTACATTTTGAGCTTGGTTAGTACAAAATGTGAAACTCTTACAGGAAACATTGAAATGGAAGATAGTGGGATCTAGTCAAGTGCATTGTTAGGTGCATGATCTTTCAATCCTAGGTGTAACCATGCCATTTGAGGCAGATGGATTTTCCACAGTTTTTGAAAGGTTTGTATGACCATGAAGTCCAAACCATGCAAGGTGCTCCTTGATATATTTTCTAGTTCCATATTAGTGCATGAATTGCATACCATTCTAGCCAACTATGCACTGTTAAAAGTTTGATAAAAAAATATGATCTATATCAATTTTACTCAAAGTCCACTTGTTTTCCCCCATATTGGCCTGAAATCATTTTTTATTCCTCCTAAAGGGTGAAAAGACTCTACCCTTTAATCATGAAGCAATCTAATTGAAAATTATGATGTGTTAAATGCTAGATTGCATGTAATGTCTACATTCATGGTATTTTTCCTTAGATATACTTCTTTTCTATCTCCTTGATTCATAGATATGACATGTTTTGGATATATATATATGATGTTCTAGGATAATCATGGTGATATTTTTCTATTTTGATGTTAGGGAACGAGGTCTAAGGTGTTTTTAGGGATTTATCCTAGCATTGTTGAACTTTTCATGTTGTTCTTCATTTTCACCAAAATTTCCATGGTTGTTGTATTAACTATAAACTATTATTATTAGAACATGATGTATTAATTTTAAATTTATTGTTTTTCTTGAAATTGATTGTGTAATTTATGATGAAATCATGGTAGAAACCCTTTTCTGGATGGTTTTTGGTTTTGATGAATTTTATTGCTGCACAAAGTGATTTTATTTAGGATTTTAAAATGATATTTTTAAAATATGTCTTGGTTTTGGGACATGGAATGGTTTGATGGAAATTTTTTCAATAAAAGGTATTTTTAATTGAAATAGATTGAAATGGTTGGTTTGACAGTGTTTTGGCATACACGGGTTAGTGTAAGTTCATGTTTTTGACATGACCATGAATAAGAGGTGTGTTCTACTAGGGTACAAGGGTTGTGACCCTAGGTAAGGGGTGTATTCCATTGGGGAATAAAGGTGATTGGCCACTTTGTGATGACTTAATGGATGGATGAGAAACTACTATTGATTTTAGAACAATAACTGAATCATGCATCTGTGGTTGTGTGTTAGGATCGTGGATGGGGTTAGAAAAAAGGAATGAAAATGGTTTAAGAGTTTTGTTTGGATGTTTTCCTTGAAAACTTATTTTGTCATAAATTTGTACGCATTGAAAAAAATAGAATATATTTATAAACTAATAATTTTTTTAATGTTTTTCTATGAATTTTTATATAAAAATGTTCTAAAATTTTCTATACTAGCAGAGTGTGTAGGAAAATAAATTGGGGTATACCTATTGTGTTTCATTACTCAGCCCTAAATATGAAATTTTGAGCTTTTGTAGAAATTGTTTATCGAAAAAAATGTAAAGGTAAATTATCACATGTCATTAGTGGTGCATCATCATATTCAGACTGTGTTGTGGAGTTAGATCTCTAAGAATGTTTTTAGTTGTATTGTGATTCATTTGGATTATTAGAGTTTTTTTGGTTTTGTTTTTCACTTTGTAGTTGATGCTGATCTTGGTTTTTTCTTGTTATTCAGATATATTTGGGTGGTTGTTACACATTGAGTTGTATTACTTTCCTATCATGCAGTGTATAGTTTTTGTTTGGGTGTGTATAATTGGTTGTGGTTGTTTTATTATCCAAGGGAAAATCTTCCCGGATCAATAAATAAATCCCTTGGTATTTATTTATAGACTTTGGCATCTTGGGGTGTTGCCTAAGGACAATAAGAAATTCCACCTTGAATCAAGATAATGAGGAGGGTGATATTTTACATGTGGTGTCAGCTTATTCAGTCCTTGACTCACAAATGGAATGAGTCATGATCAACCCATCTTTCATTTTGGAAAAAATGGTATTGGTTGTCGGTCTGGTAGTAGAAATTCATTCTTATTTATTCCTTGAGTTGGGATGGTTGAAAGGAGTAGGATCGTTTGAAAATAAAAAGTAGAGAATATAAATATGTATCAAACCTATTTTTACTATAATTCATGTTACCAGGGATTTGGGTACATATGTTTTTTGGGGACACTTATCGGAGTTCTAATCTCATTGTAATGGGTTTATCCAAACAGAATAGAATGACATGCATTACTACAAATGACTTCCCAATATGAGTGGATATTTCATTTTTAGTAATGAATTATCATTTGGGGTAAATATGTAGTTATTTTAAAAATGTTGATGTTTTTTTAAAATTATTTTTTTTAAAGGAATTATAGTGGTATTTTGAAAATGGGTTGATTTTCTAAAGCAAGGTGGAAATTCTAAAAAATGTTCAAATGTGGAACATAATTAATTTTGGAATAAAATGTTGTGATATATAATGTTTTATAATATGAAATTTTTAATAATTAAGTTTATAGATATTGAGAATTATGGTGTTCTGTTCTGGTTATAGAAAATGGAACTTCGTATGCGTCATAGAAACCAAGAGAAAGAAGTTACTATAATTGTGGTTTCTCTTAAGCCATAGGTGATCTAAAAACTGTTTCAAATTATTGTCCACGATTTTCCGGCCATGTATTGAGGGAACCGAAGGGATGAAACAATGAATGTATATCATTCTATTTTTTTTCCAGAAGTAGAATCCACACGTCTTTCAGAGTGATTAACAACCAGAGAAGCCATCTGTGTGACTGAATTTGATGAATTGAATCTTTGATTTCATAGTTGCATAGAAAAATCATAATTTCATGTTGGTGATGTATAAACTGAAAGATCTTGAACATGAATGATGGGATTTATCTATCCAGGTTTAATTTTACTAAGGCATTTCATGGGATTATTTTGATAAATTCTTCAACAAATTAATTATTCCTCACACAAAATGATTTTATAAATGTATAAATTTTTCAGTTTTAAGAAATCGAACCTCTCAGTGAAAGAGTATGCATCAAAATTTATGAAGTGATAGTCCTTCGCACTCAATGTTGCTGCTACTGCATCCCTAAAGGCGTTCATTTTTTAATTTTAAATAAGTTAGTATATTTGATCTTAGATTGTTAGGATATATATAATGGATTAGGTAGAGATATTTAATAAAGAGGTTTTAGAAGAACATGGCATCTCAGAAACTATGGGTGGAGTAAAAATGTTGTTACCTATTGAAAATGGTTGGATCACAAATTTTATGAATAAGTGGAAGGGAGACATCTATTTCCATAATTGTGGGATGACTCAAAATCAGAGGGATGGGTTGGTGAACATTCCTCGAAGACCCAACAGTAATAATGAATGTGTCCATTGTGGTTTGTTTGACCAAATGAAGCATGAGTGTAAACCATAACCTAGATCCTTCCATAATTTAAATCATATTGGTAATCTTCATCCTTATTATTATGCTCCATGGTCAGGTGTTCGAGACATATCTCACATGTCTTAGACATCATATGCATCAATGTGATGATAGAATCATATTACATATCTTCACAAGAGCCATTCTATCCATGGTGATTCCAAGAATACCATGACTCTTTAAGAAGTGCAATCTCAAATGGGAAATAAAGAGAAAAGTGCAAGGAGCAAGATGTTATATGGAGTTGAGAAATTTATTGTGGATGATCAATCTGGACCATCAATAGTGTAGGGTATGATTTTATTGAATTATGCACTTACGATATATTTTTTTGATATGATGGTATCCAATTTGTTTATTTATTCTCTGAATGTTGATCTTATGGATTTAATAGTTGAGATGGTGCCTTTTGTATTGAAACATAAAACTCCTCCTAGCCAAGAGAATGGCAATCCTTTATGTGTAGAGAATATTCTATAACTTTTAGTGGAACTAAGTTGATATGGTATTGATCAGTGCTTGATATGTATATCTATGAAATAATACAATGTATGGATTGGTTGACAATGCTCAAAGATCACATCGATTGTTATACCTAAAGGTTTAGTTTTACGACTGATGGTGACATCAAAAATATCTTAAAAAGAGAATGGAATGTAAATGTAGGTCCAAAAAAAATTTTTCACTATATGTTTGACAGGTATTATACTAGATAGCAGTGTTGAATGTGGAATTCATGGATTAAATAAAAAATATGGATTTCTAGTAGTTGTTCATGAGGATTTGGATTCATTTCCTAGAAATTTATTAGGGTTTCTACAAAAAAGTTAATTAGGGTTTATGATTGATCTCCTTATTGGGAAAATCCCTTTTTAACTTATATAATACCATATAACAAAAAAATAATTGGGTGAATTGAATGTATAGTTGGTGGAGTTGGAATGAAAAGGGCTTATTTGGCCGAGCACGTATCCATTTGTTGCACCAGTCTTATGTGTCAAAATGGAAGATAGAACTCTATGGTTTTGTTTGGATTATCATAATGTTAACCAAGTAATGAAAAGGAATTAGTATCCCTGTCCATTCATTGATGATATGTTCAATAATGTAATAGATTCTCAGTGGTTCTCTAAAATTGAATTGCGCTTTAGATATTACCAATTATGGTTTCAAAAGGAGGACATTTAAAAGGCAGCTTCCAGGAGTAGATATGTCCATTATGTGGATTTAGTTATGCCTTTTGGTTTTATGAATTAAACTGATGTCTTTAAGGAATAGATGAATCAAATATTTAAATGTTATTTGGATTATTTTGTAGTTGTTTTTATATATGGAACATTTGTGTATTCAAGGACAATGGTTGAGCATTAGTAAAACTTGGTGGAAATCATGTGAATATTTAGTGATCATCGCCTATATTCAAAATTATCATAGTGTGATTTTTAGGAATATTATATATGTTCCCTTGGCCATGTTACCTCTAAAAGATGTATTTCTATGGATCCAAAAAAGATAATGGATGTTTTCACTTGGAAACTGTCAATGAATATATTTGAGATCTATTATTTCCTTAGTTTAACTAGTTATTCCCGATGATTTTTTCATGACTATAATGACTATATTCACCTATGACACCTTTATAAGAAAAAATTTACCATTTTAATGGAATGATGAATTTTATAATACTTTTCATGTGTTTATGGTTTTCCTTATATCAACATATATATTTATATTTATAGAATCATAATAAGGGTACATGATGTATTTTTATTCTATGATATCCATTTTTGAATGTGTCCTCATGCTAGGAGATCATGTTTCTTCTTATGGATCAAGGTTTTTGAAGATAAATGAGAAGAAATACTAATCACATGATTTAGAGTTAGCTGTCGTAGTCCATTTTTGGATGACCTTGTGTCAAAACCTATTTAGTGAAAAATTTATGGTGTTTAAGGATAATACGTGTTTGAATCATATTTTTTGACACTTGGAATTTAATATGAGACAAAGAATATGGATGGATTACATGAATTTTTTGAATTTTACATGATGTATACATTGGGTAATTTCAATTTGATGGTAGAATCATAGAGAAGAAAATTGTAAGCTCAGTTGCTGAAAGAGGCTTCACATGAGTGGTTGTTGATGTCAGTGATAGGTGTCACACACTTTGAATGTGAAGTCTAAGGTAATGTTGTGTTTTTCATTACATATAACTTAGTTCATGATTTGGTTGAGATAGTTAAAGAGGCACATACAAAAAATTCAAAATGTGTTGTTATGAGGTCAAAACTCAATGGTTGGGGGATCATTGAGGGATGAATGATGGATGTGAGTTCAGTTGTGTGGTTTTGAAATTTTATGGTCATACCTATGTCCTATAAGTAAAAACATATTCTTACATATCACTATTACATAAGGGTTTCTAGTCATGGAATACAGATGTTTTACAATTCATTAAAATCAATGATTTTGTTGTTCGATTTAAGAAAATGGCGGATGATTTTGTTTAGATATTATTAACTTGTCAACAAGTTAAAGTATAGCATCAACAACCATTAGGTATGATGTAGAGATTATGTATTCCTATTTGGAAAATGGATTATTTATCTATTGATATTGTAATAGGTCCCCAAAGAACAGTTTAGAAACATGATTCCATATGTGTGATAGTGGATCAACTCACAAAGTTGGCCCATTTCATTCCAATTCATGATTATCATATGGTGGGGGACTTGTTAAACATCTATATTAGAGAAGTGGAAATGTGGAATGGAATACCCATTTTGATAGTATTAGATAACTATTCGTGGTTTAAATCTCAATTCTGGAAATCCTTACAATAATCCCTTGGGACTTAGTTCACCATAAGTACATCATATCATACATAGATGGATGGAAATAAAAAGGAAGATGAAAACATTGGAAGACATATTGTGGGCGTGTGTAATATATTTTTGTGGCTCATGGGAGGAGCACATGACATTAGAAGAGTTATTTTATAGAAATAATATTCATACCTTGATATATATGGATCCTTTTGAAGCATTTTATGGGAATCCTTGTAATTTTACATATTTTTTGGTTGGAAATAGGCGACACTTCAAAGATTGTACCAAGACATGTCCAAGGGACAATGTAGAAATAAATTTTTATTAGGAATAGAATGAATACTTCACTATGTTATTAGAAATCATATGTGGATCATCGTCGATGACTATTGTAATTCAAGGTTAGTGATATTGTGTTATTGAGAATATCTACAAAGAATAGGAATCGAAATTTTTGGAAGGAGGGTAAGTTATATATTGATACATATTCTCATTTGAGATACGTGATGGGGTTGGTGGGGTAGCATATCATTTTTCATTTCCACAATGTTTTAGTGAATCACATAATGAATTACATGTATCTCATTTGAAAAATTAATAGCCTACTCTTGACCATGTGATTCAAGGGGATCTTGTTGAACTAGAGATGGATGCTTCATTAGTTTATATACTGTTAGAGATTAATGATAGGTAAGATAAATTATTTAATTGGAAAATCATTAGTCTAGTTTAGGTTATGTGGAAACATGGTCGGATTTAGTAGGAATCATAGGAATGAGAGAAGGATATGATCATGAAATAGGCTAAAATCATTCAAGAAAGAAGTGGTTCTATACATTATGAAGACCAAGAGTATAATGGTGGGGACAATGTATCACCCTTGGTTTCAAGTATATGACTTATAATTTTGTATTTTATTTCATTAATGTATTTGAGTGATGTTTGGGAGGTTTTTAGGAATTTTGGAATGTTTTTGGGATTTTCTAGAGTTTCAAGGTTATGAGCATGGTTAGTACAAGACGTTTAACTCCTCAAGAAATAATGAAAGGGTAGAAAATGTGCTTTAGTATGATTCATCATTAGGTGCATGGTTTTTCCAAATCATGCAGCAACCTAGGAGTACATTTAAAAGTGAGGTGGAGGGCTTCTACATGGTTGGTGCATGATTAGTCTAACTTTGGGGGCCAAACCATGAGAGACCCTTATTCAGGTAGTGGATTGAACGCAGTTGTTGCGCGTTTTTTCCAACCATGTGAGCCAACCTGGCATGGTTAAAAGTTAGATCATAAAATTTATATCTAACACACATTTATAAAAAATCCACTCATTATCCCCCATATCGAAACAAACTATATTTTCTCCCTCCCAAAGGATTTTGAGACTCTCCCTTTGATCCAGAAATGATAGTTTGGATAATAATTGTGCGTTGAAGGATATATTTCCTGGTAAGTCTCTGTTCTTGTCCTTTTTTTATTTGATATACTTATCTTACCTCTCATGGAATCATAGTTTTATCCTTATGGGGATACATTTTTTATGGTTGATTTCAAACATTATGATATTTGGATATGTTGATGTTAGGGAATGGGATCAAAGGTGGGTTTTTGGAGAATAAAACAAGTTTTGGTGACGTTTTCATGCCATTATTTATATTCACCAAAATTTTAAAAGTGGGTGGCATTAATATCATATCCTCTTATGATTACATGAATTATTAGATTCAAATCGAATAGTTAATTTTTGCGAATAGCATGATAGAAGCCCTATTTAGTGAGAGTTTTTGGATTTTTGGATTTTTATTATTGTGAAAAGAGAATTGTTTAAGGATTCTAAAATAAGGTTTTCAAAATATCTCTTTGTTTTTAATCAAGGAATGTTTTGACTGAACTGTTTTCAATAAAAGGGTTCTTTTATTGAAATATATTGAATTTTTTTAATGGTTTTTGAATAAATGAGTTTTTGTGAGTTCATTCTTTCGATGCGGCCCAGAATAAGGGGCATGTACCATTAGGGTACAAGGGATGTGACCCAACAAAAGGAGAATGTTACCTTGGGGAACATTGATATTGGCCACATTGTGATAACTTAGTGGATGAAAAAGAAACATATTACGAGAATGGAACTACCACTAGAGAATTAATGTGTGGCTGTGTGATTATATCACATATTGGGTATGCAAAAAAGAATGGTAAATGATTTGAAAGAATTTTTTTTTGTTTTCCAAGAAAATAAATTCAGTTGGAAAATTTTTGGTGTGGTCTTGTTAGTATTGATATAAACTGTTAAATTATTTTAATCTGTTTTCAATAAATATTTATATATATATAAATTCTAATATGTACTATCCTGGTGGCCTTTGTAGGGAATCCATTAGGGTAAAAACTACCGAGCTTCACTGCTCACCCCTTCTTTTGGAATTTGATTATTTTGAAGATATTTTTTATTGAGACACATGTAATGAGAAAGTATCACATTTCATTAGTGGTGCATCATGATATTCGAGATTTGATATAGAGTCATATCATAGAACATGGTCAGAGACGAGGAGTTATGCCATTGGATTCATTGATTTCTAGTTGTTTTTCTTCTTCTTTATAGTTGATATTGATCATAGTTTCTTCTTGGTACATTATATATTGGTTTCATTGTAATAAATTGAGTTTTATTAAACTGTTATCATGCATCATATGTATTTTGGTTTTTTATACTTGGTTGTACTAGTTTGTTTTCCAAGGGAAAATCTTCCCCTATCTGATAATAAACCCCTTGGAATTTATTTCCATCCTTTCGCATATTAAGGATATTGCCTAAGGCTAAGTAGAAATCCTACCTCAACTCAAGAAAATGATATGAGGTAGGATGTTACATCAATAAAAATCAATCTTGATGAATTCCAGTCAAATAAAGATCATCATAGAGTAATTTCAAAACATTTAATATTATTTTATCAAATGAAATCGGAATAAAATTTATACCTGATAGATTAGTATGATGTTATTAATAAAATGATTATTCATGATTATTTGAAGAATATTTTTGTATAAATATAATTGTATAGAGTCTAGATATTTAATGTGATGGAAAAAGAGTTATGATGAAAGTCATCAGATGGAGGATGTTTCTAGAAAATGGTTTCCAAAATTATTCGATGAATTTTTTGTGGGAACATCGAATAAAGTCTCTATTAATGTAATATTTATTACAATGTTATACTAGACTTATAATTGGTAAAATGTTTATAAAATTATAAGTTCATCACATGGTAATTGTAAATATAATCAGTGTGATGATTATATGATGATCTATTAATGTTATAAATATTATGGAAGGAAAATACCATATTCTTACCATGTTTGAAATAAGTTTATTGAAATTAGTGGATTTATGAAATTTTGAGAATCTTTAAGAATTCTCTAAAATCATTGTGATGCTTATGATAAAATTATACTAAGTGGGATATTTTATTTTCATGTTTTTATTTAATAGGATATTAAATTGGGGATCCCATGTTTTCTCTATCTCTGGAATCTCGTAACAAGATGAAAGTACATTATATTGTCGATTACTATTCGGGTGTGTAAAAATGTAACTACTATAAATATATATATGGGCAGAGTTACCATATAAAGTCATATATACATATTTTGGGAATTAATTTTAATAAAAAAGAAATATATTGGTTGTAGAAGAGGTTATAATCAGACAAGTAAGTTGAAATTAGAGGAAAAATTCAGAGACAATAGAAAAATATTTATTATCGGTGGAATGTAACAGAATTTTATGTTTAGAGGTGAAGAGAAATACAGAGCATAAAGAATATGTATATGTTTTTTCCTAAGGAAATGGATGATGTTTTCTAGATGGATTAATAGATAGGTTAACTGGATGAATAGTTAATAGAGGAAGTCTTTAATTAATGTCTCATTTGGATGACTATTCCCGGTACTAGGTAAGAAAGTTAATAGAATGTATTTTTAACCTAAAGAAGTGTGAAAAAGAACAAGAAGAAAAATGACAACATTCAGAGCCTATTGGTGAAGATTTCTAAAATTTGTTATGAAATATTTTACATGTATGGAAAAAACTTTTATTGTAGTTTTGATCATAGTGTAATGAAAGTGTAATGATATTACCCAATTACTATAACCATATAAAGGATTTCTCTCTTGTGGAATTTTTTGTAGTGGAATATGTTCAAACCATTCCAATAAATAGATACTTTTAATTTTTGTGAACATAGAATTTATTTTTCTTCCTATGGATTATTCTTTTTGGGTTTTTTAGAAATGTTATATCATATTAAGAGGATGTTTAGATTATTAAAAAATTATGTAAATATAAAATTAAAGGTTTGTGGATTCACTCCTCCCCCTCTCTGTGATCACACATATCATGATTGTTCCTTCCAAGTGGTATTATATGGAAGGTTAAATTTGTTGATAAATTGATTAAGTTAAAAGAAAAGATAAATTTTCATGTATGTTTGGAATTATATAAAAAAATATTCATGTTTTCTATGTAAATAACTATCACATAGAGAAATATAAAATTCTTACAGATCTTATGTATCTTTTTATAAAGTTATTGATGTTCTTATAGTTTCATTCCCACCTTATGTTGAGGGAGTTCCCCTAAGAGCTTCTAAGAAGAAGAATTTAATGATTGAATGGTGATCCAGAAAAGTTATAAATTGTAAAAATAGTTCCCTCAGGGTACAAATGGATGTTACCAATGAAAGTTTTTATTTTTGGGGGTGTTGAAGAAATTTCAACAAATTATCAACTATGGAAGGGAGAAGAATAATGTGATATAGATGATAGAAGTCCAGAATATCCTATATGAAATTGGAAGGAATATCTAAGTCCTATGAAATAATAAGGGATAATAATCTATCTAAATACAAAAGGTAGAGATATTTTTATCAGTGTGATGAATGAAGTGAAAATGGAAAATAGGATAGTAACTTTAGTGATAATGTTTTTGAAAATATTATTATTATAAAATTGAATAATGAAACCTATTATAATTAAGAAATAAGTATTTTATAATAATAAACATAGATTGAAATTTTTCTAAATAGAGACTTCAAATAATTCCTTTACAAGATTAAAAGAATTGAAAAAGAGAGGAAAAATATGGAATGGGAAATTTTTCAATAAATAATAAATAATATATTTTTGACTTAAAATAAATGTTTCTAAATGACATATACAGTATAAGAATGTTTTTTGATGAAAATAATAAACTCAACATCATGTTTGATGAGTATTTGATTGAAAAAGAGGAATAGTGAGAACATATTCAAGAAAACTTGTTAAAGATGAAAAAGTAGTTGAAAATTTCTATAACTCAATTATAGAATATGTTTAGTGTGTGGAGACACATAAACCTATGAAGGATCAAAAAACTTTATTGTCAATGGTTGATAATAATAATGAATAGTTTCAGAAATAAAAGGAAGTTAATATGGGTATGTACATAGGTAAAAGAAATAGAGTTTACAATCCTGATGTTTCTAAGGATACAATGTCTAAACAAAAATCATCTACTATAGGTCATTCAGTGGAAAATGCGAAGAAATATAAGGTGTGTAAAAAATATCAGCATTTAATGAATGCATTTTTTCACATTAAAACACCAAATTGGAAGGTAAGAATGTTGATAAAAAGTAAGAAAAGGCAATTTCATGAAGAATTTTTCTTACATAGGGAAATACGATTTCTTTGGTAACTATTGGAATTATGGAGGATTTGGGAGTAGAAAAATATCTTTTGATTTAATCACCAATATTTTAGTGAGACATAGAGAAACTAGAAGAAATGATTGAGGGGGATTATACCCACTCAAAGGTGATAACCAATGAAAGTTAGTTTTAAGGATAAAAATATATTCCATCCTTTGGAATCTATTTGGGAAAGATATAATGAACCTATAAATGTTTCAAATGAATATCTTACCACGATTCCTGCAAAAACGTTTTTCACCAAAAAACACAAAATATACATGAAAATAAATATAAATGGAATGAAAATGAACCAGTTAATGAAACATCTCCTAATAGAACAAAAGGAGAACTAAAGTAGATTTTAGATTGTCAATTTTCATTTAATATGACTTGATAATTGATGTTTTTGAAGAATATAAATGATTTTAATGATGGTATAGTGATTTTTTTAAAATATGAGTATCTTAGAATAAAATTCATTAGTTCTTCTTTCATTTGTGAATAAAAACTGAAATCCAAATGATACTTGATTATTGAAGGGTTGAAACATAATTTTTAAATTATTTTATAACTTCTTGATGAAATTAAAAATGTTTTTTTTTGGAAAAAATGATTTTTGTGAAAATTATAGAATAAGGGGATGTTGTTACAAGATGAAAACAATCTAAGAGAAATTTGATTTCGTTTGGGGACTCAAAGACTTAATATAATTTTAGGGTTATTTTAGAAAATAAGCTATGATAAAAAAGGATGGAGAATATATGTTAGAGGATCCTGAGAAAGTTTATGAAGATAGAGAGTATTTGGGATATTCATGACATGATAAGAAGAATGAATTATTGTGTTTACATTTTCTATAAATAGATGATTTCAAACTAAGTACACATGAATGTTTATATAAATTAAACCCATCCCATAGATTTGAAATATTCTAACATTTTTGGGATAATGTGTAACACACCAAGCTTCTACGGTACGCTTCTCTTTGAATAATGTGATAGTGTGTGTTGTACGCAACACCGAGTTCTAACACACCATAACCAATCAAACTAGCCGTTATGAATAGTAATACCAACTTTTTGAAATTATATATATTTTATTTTTTAAAATGGACTTCATTTTTGGATTCGTAATATCGAATTTATCCTAAGGTGAAATTTTCATATTTTTCGGATAACTTTAATATTTTGATGAATAGTGAAAATTACTAAATTTTAATTAAAAACAACTTTTTTAATCGAAATAATTTATATTGATAAATTATGAATTTGAGTGGTTTTAAATTATATTTAGAATATATTTTTACCATTTAACACAATTTTGGTCATTGGACATAATTTCACAATTAAACCGAACATAAACAAGTATCAATCTTTTGATAGTTATTATATCTTAAAAACACGCTTTTTGTTTTGACAATGGAAATTAATTTCTGCCACTTCTGTGCTTTGAATTTAGAAAAATGGACTCCATATTTGGACTCAGGATGTTCAAATTGTGTAAATAGGTAACTTTTATTTTTAGACATTTTGAATAATTACTGCGGTAAATATTTTATTTACCATGGTTAAGGGTAAATCCGGTAAATAAGGGTTAACAAATAATATTATAATAATACTAAATTATCCTAAAACGTGTCCTAGCCTTATTGGTTGATAAATGTTCGACCATATGCATATTTGGGTCGATTATGGGACCCCATGGAGCCACTTGTAGGTGATAGGGACACTTTATTTTAATTAAGTTAAAATAAGTACAAAAATGACATAAGTATATATCTTTTAGAAAAACAATTTTTAGATAGGGTTATATATGTTGGATTTTCGACTATAAATATTAATTAGAAAGATAAAAAGATTTCTGAAATGATGATATTTTATTTATAATTTTTAGACATTATGTAATTTAATTTATTTATGACTCAATGATGAGGCAATAATTACCATAGTAGTGAAAAATTAAAATAATTGATATTATAAGTACACAAATAAATATAATTTGAGAATTTAAATGAATTAAAATAATTTTCAAATTTAATATGACATTTTAGAAATGATTTAAGTAAATTTTTTCGAAGTAATCATTCTGTTATGAGTTTCAAAAAAATCAACTATTGAATAGTGTCAAAATTGACATAAAAGAGTTTTTAAAACAAATATTATATTATTAATTGATATTAAATTCCTAAAAATCTAAGGTTCGGAAAAAAGACATATATCATGATAAGTGTATCGTTAATGGACCACTTGGGGGTCTCTTGGATGTATATGGTATGTTTATTAACCATATAATATAAAAATACAAAGTAACATGGTAAATGTCAAAATAATTAACTTAGAGTTAATACTTAAAGATAAGGTTAATATAAGTACTCAAACCTGTATACATTCTATTGGGTGAGTTTTTTTCGACCTACCCCCACCTTAAACTTTGAATAATCAACTTTTGAGCCATTAAAACGAAATATGAATTAATTATAAATTAATATTTCTAGCTTTTCCAAAGGTTCCCCTCACCCCTTTTATAACAGGGCACTCCTCCTTCTCATTTCTTCACACATTCAAAGCCTTTTGGTTTGGCAAAAATCTACCCAAATACTCTCCCAACTTCCGTCACTACAACCTAGTGGCATTAGTTTGATCAGAAAGACAACCTAAGGAGCCCTTTTGATCAAATAAAAAGGAAGAACCCGAAGAAAAGGTAATGATTTCACCACCATTTTCCAAGTTCCTTTCTTCTTCCACTTCTTCTTTCTTTGTTATTACCATTATAAAATAATAACTCCAGTATCTTATATATAATGTGATGTTATTATAAATATGGTACAACCATATTCAGTATTCTATCCACCCTTTGAATAACATGTCACCATATGTGCGTACGTACGGCTTACCGTCTCCACGTCGTGGTGTAATTGTTATTCAATATATTATTATTTGGATGGGTATAATAATGATGTGTAACTCATGTAAATAATAAATATATAATGTTAATTATTCTTTATATATTATATACCATCCATTTATATATTATTTTAATATCAAAAGAATGATATTGTCGCTCGTGCGTACGTACGGACTACCGTCTCCACGAACGTGGTGCGATTCAATCTCCATTGTATCCATTCAAGTATAATTATCATTTGATGATTTAAAAATGATGTTTAAGGACTTTATATCATTCTGGATATGAATAATATACAACCTATCCATTACAAACATGGCTTATGTAACAAAACATATAAAAGAAAATGACTAAGTTAACACCCGAAACAACGATAATACTAAGATATTATTAACAAATCAATGTTAAAAGATAAAATATGATAGCATATTAATGTATATGATTCTTGTATAATTTAATAACAATTATTTCACCATTATACAGGAGGTTAACCTACCCCAACCAAGGAAAAGTACAAGGTAAGGGTTTATTTCGCAATCTATTCATTATCCGAAGTTGTTTATATATAATAATCTACTGGGATCTCTTTATCATCCACATCCATGTTTCTTAGAAATGTATTTAAAAACATTTTTACTATTTACAATAATATGGGTTAAAGTCATTTATGCCCTTGTTTGACTTTTTATAAGAGTTTTATAAAGGAATCTTTCCATCATTTTCCAAACGAGGTGCTTTTAACCTTTTCAACAGAATTAAGGTAAGAATGTTTTTTTATCTTATACGGTGGGTGCGGCTATTTTCCGCCGTAATAAAATCTTAGAAACTTCCTTCACAGGATTATAAGAATATTTTCAAAGAAAATTATTTATTTTATAAATATATGACTGTTAAATGATTTCAAAATAGAAAGATATATTTCTCTAGAAAGAGTTTTGATTTCATCTATGTCAACATCCTTTGATTGATTTTACGCTTATTTGAAGTTGATTTATTATGATACAAAACTTCTATATTGTATTGAAGGTTTTGTGATATGTTTTACTGTGGATGTGCTATTTTTATACCATTCATAGTTTATGGTGAAATTATTGACATTTTGTATGCTAGTTTTAATACGAATGTTTATGTTATGTTTAAACCTTTTAATATGGGAATGCATTGGACTTAATATGTGACAGGTGGAGCCCGCTATAGCTCCTCGATGCATCGATTGGTCACATGAGACAAACTAGTGTCTTGCCACAAGGACTTGGCAAAATCTTATTTTTAGTCTTGGCACGAGGCCTTGGCTATGTGGTTATGATAGTCTGGCATTATGAATTCCATCATTATGAAAGTGGTTATTGATATTGCATGTGATTATTCGATTAGTAGAATATCCATGTAAATAAGTAAATGGAATTGTTTCATTTTACTTTTGCCATACCATGTTGAAGTTCAAGTTTAAAAGGCTTTTGTTTTAGTTATACCTTGCCTTAAATGTTTATTCTTATTTATGAAAGTTTCCGCTATATTGTTATCCTTACTGGGCATTTGATCTCACCCCTTTTCTATGTTTTATTTTTCCCAGGAAGTGAAGAAGTAAATTATGAATGACCTGCAGGGATATTATGTGGGGATATGAATGTGGAATATGGAGACAATATGTTGTTGTAGTAGTTTTTCACTTTATGATGTAATGTAAAACTTTATGAATATATCTAGTGTTTCTAAGGCTACTAAACCAATCGGTCTTTCGAGATTTGATCTTTCTCGTGATCATGCCAATGTTATGTAATAATGCACCGACTCTAGGTAACTGGGATCGGGGCGTTACTGTTGGTATCAAAGGAAGTTTAGTACAAACCTTGGAAGCTAGATTTAGATAAACTCTAATTAGAGCACGTAGACCTAAGATGAACTTTTAGGATTAGTATAGAAGAACTTCCTAGAATTTTGGTATTGTAGAGATTTTGTGAGTTTTCCGAGAAATACATCCCATTCTGGATACGAGCAGGTAGAGGCGCCTCTGGCACAGATGTACCTAGGGGTAAAACCCGAAAACACCGCTTTGAGCTAGACTCGAACGGGAACTGGTGCATGACAACGGGCCTTTCTGCACTCTTGGTTATGACACTCCCCGGGGGATATGCTTAGGATAACTCCCATTTTCATTACAAATCATTATAAAGGGTTTATGAGTATATGCTTCCTCAAAGAAAACATTTTTATGATTATGGATTATATCCATTAATAGTTCAATTTATGTTAAGTGTTTTGTAAGTATGGGATTATGTATTTTGATTCATAAACTGATCTAGTTTATGCCATTATTTAGAAATGGCACCTAGTGGAAGAAATGGAAACCATATCAATGCATGCACTCCATGTAGGGATTTCCCTCCTGCTCAAGATAATTATAGTGGATCTGGTGATGCAACTAGTGCCGATCATCTAATCACCATACTGGCACAACTTACTCAGGTTATGAATAATAACCTTACCCGTATGGAGCACCCTGATCCACAGCTTGGAGGATCAATGTGAGATCGATTCATGAGGAAACAACCACCAACGTTCAATGGGATTACAAATCCCTTAGTAGCTGAGCAATGGATAATTTCCCTAGAGAAAATATTTCAGGCTTTGGGGAGTAGTGAAAGGGAAAAAGTTATCATGGCAGTTTACCACCTCACTAGAGAAGCTGATCAATGGTGGTCATTGATTCAAAACATGAAGGAAGATAATGAAGTATCAAATATGGAATGGAGGTAGTTCAAAGATCTATTTTTAGAAAAATACTTTCCTCGCGACCATCGACCAGATATGGAAAGGAAATTTCTGAGTCTGAGACATAAGGAGGATGAGAATGTCACAAAGTATGAGGCTAACTTTACAAGGTTAGCAAGGTATGCTGGTGATTATATACGTAACCCAAGAAGTATGATTGATCGTTTCTTTGGTGGGTTAAAACCATTTCTCCGTCGAGCATTAGTCTCACAATCCTTCTCATCGTACGAAGACATTGTCTCATGTGCTATCAAGACCGAAAAGGAATTCTCTAAGTCTTATGACTTTAAAGAAAAAAAAGTCAATAAGAGACCTGCTGATCAATCTGGGAATGGAAATAAGGGGAAGAAGGGAAAGGTTGAATATCCATCTTGTGGTAAATGTGGGAAGAAACACCCCGGTACTTGTTTGAAGGGAATGGGAGTATGTTACAAGTGTGGTGAAAAAGGTCACCAAGCTCATGATTGCAAGAGGAAGAAGGAAGCTACCAATGTTCAGTGCTACAATTGCAGGGAGATGGGACATTATGAAAATGAATGTCCTAAGCGTCAGGAGAACTTACCTCAGAAAAGGCCAAGGGATCAAGGCTAGGCTTATGCTATCACTACTGCTGAGGTAGAAGCTCCAAAAGACATGGTGGCAGGTAATTTAATGGTTTCCTCATGTTTATAAAATACATTATTTGATTCTGGATCATCGCATTGTTTCATATCTTCCCAGTTTGCTAAGAAAATTAGATATTTCCTATTTGATTTAATAAGGGAGTTGTCAGTTAAAACTCCTAAGGGAAGTATCATTGCAACAAAGTTTTGTGAATCAGTCCCCATTAGAGCACATAAATGTTCTTTATCTACTGATCTCATCGTCATACCTATGATTGAGTTTGATATAATACTCGGTATGAACTGGATTTCGGACTATGATGCGAAGATTTATAGTAAGAAGAAAGAGGTTACGATTGTTGATGATAATGATAAGGAACACCTTATCTTTAGAGAAGAATCGTCACCACCTAATTCTTATTTAGAACCACCCCCAGTAGCTTAGCTAAATTCAATTATTAGGGAGGAAGAGAATGAAATAACTGTGGGTGAGGAAAGGAATGTTCAAATAGAGGATGTACCTGTTGTGAAAGAATTTGTAGATGTATTTCCGGAAGATTTACCTGGACATCCTCCAGAACGAGAAGTTGAATTTTCCATTGATTTAATTCCAGGATCAAGGCCTACATCAAAGTCCCCTTATAGAATGGACACTGTAGAATTAGTTGAACTAAAGAAACAACTAGAGGAATTGATTAATAAGGGATTTATTCGCCTTAGTGTTTCTCCATGGGGAGCCCCTGTTCTTTTTGTTAAAAAGAAAGACGAATCTATGAGGTTATGTAACGACTACAGGGAGATCAATGCTATAACAATAAAGAACAAGTATCCCCTACCTCGCATTGATGATTTATTTGACCATCTGCATGGAGCTCAATACTATTCAAAGATTGACCTTTGATCTAGATACAATCAGTTGTGTGTGAAGAAGGAAGACATTCCGAAGACAGCATTTTGAACCAGGTACGGGCATTACGAGTTTACTGTAATGCCGTTTGGATTGACTAAGGCACCCTCTGTATTCATGGATCTGATGAATAGAGTTTTCAAGGAGTATCTCGATGAATTTATGGTGGTATTTATTGATGATATATTAGTATACTCCAAAAGCTACGAAGATCATGAAAATCACTTGCGCATTATCTTGAAGACTCTGAGAAGACATGAATTATATGGGAAGTTTTGCAAGTGTGAATTATGGCTTCAGGAGATTTGTTTTCTTGGCCATATTGTCTCTAAAGATAAAATCTCTGTTGATCCTTCTAAGACCAAGGCAATCCAAGAATGGCCAGCACCTATGAGTATAACTGAGGTACGTAGTTTTATTGGTTTAGTAGGTTATTATCGACGTTTCGTCCAGAATTTTGGCCGATTGGCTATCCCATTAACGAAGCTCACATGTAAAGGGGTTAAATTTGATTGGACAAAAGAGTGTGAAGAATGTTTCGAAGAACTTAAGAGAAGATTATTCAATGCTCCTATATTGACTCTACCATCGGGGAATGATGGGTTGGTTATTTATAGTGATGTATCGAAGAAAGGATTTGGTTGTGTCCTTATGCAGAATGATAGGGTTACTGCCTATGCATCATGACAGTTGAAAATTAATGAAAAAAACTATCCTACTCATGATCTCGAGTTAGAAACTGTGATATTTTCTTTGAAGATATGGAGGCACTACCTCTATGGTGAAAAATGTGAGATTTATACTGATCACAAGAGTTTGAAGTATATTTTCTCACAAAAAGAACTCAACACGACGGAAAGGAGATGCCTTGAATTACTCAAGGATTATGATTGCATGATACACTACCACCCGGGGAAGGCAAACAAGGTGGCAGATGCTTTGAGCAGAAAAGATCATTGAGTTTTGAACAATATGAGAATTGAAAGGGATCCAATTTTCATGGATCTAGTGAAGATGGTCATGGGAATAACCAGGGAAGGAGAAACATCAATTCTTTTTCAAATGGTTGCCAAACCATCTTTACTAGAAAGGATTAAGAGTTCTCAGACTGATGATGAAGAATTTAAAAAAAAAGATTAAAGCTGTGAATGATGGGATACTGAGAGACTTTGTATATGAAGATGGAATTTTGAAAATTGGGAAGAGACTTTGTGTTCCCGATATACCTGATCTAAAAAGGGAATCGCTGGATGATGCTCATAGTTCCAATTTCTCTATACACCCTAGGAGTACTAAAATGTATAGAGATTTGAAGGAACATTTTTGGTGGGACAATATGAAGAGGGAGATTTCTGATTTTGTGTCAAGATGTATGGTTTGTCAACAAGTGAAAGCTGGAAGGCAACAGCCTGGAAGAGTCATGTAACCTCTTCCCATACCGGAGTGGAAATGGGACAATATTACGATGGACTTTGTCATGGGACTACCGAAGACTCTTAAAAGGAATGATGTAATATGGGTTATTGTTGATCGTCTTACCATATCAGCACATTTTCTTGCTATAAGAGAAGATCTACCACTGGAACGTCTAGAAAGACTATATATTAATGAAGTTGTGAGACTTCAAGGAGTACCCCTATCGATTGTTTGTGATCGTGATCCTCGTTTTACTTCAAGATTCTGGAAGAGTCTTCAGAAATCCCTGGATACTGAACTTCATTTGAGCACTGCTTACCACCCTCAGACAGACGGACAATAAGAACAGACTATTCAAACCTTAGAAGATATGTTGAGATCCTGCTTACTTGACTTTCAGGGTATGTGGGATCAGTATTTACCTTTGGAAGAATTTTCCTATAACAATAGCTTCAATTCGAGTATTCAGATAGCACCATATGAAGCATTATATGGAAAGAGATTTCGTACACCAACCTGTTGGGATGACATTGGTGAAAGAAAACTTGTTGGCCTAGTACTGGTGGAGGAAACGATGGAAAAGATGAAGGTAATCCAAAATCACATCAAAGCAGCTCATAGTAGGCATAAGAGCTATGCCGACAATCGAAGGAAGGATTTGGAATTTCAAGTCTGTGATCATGTTTTCCTGAAGGTATCTCCATGGAAGGGATTCATACGTTTTGGTAAGAAAGGTAAATTGTGTCCCACGTACATCGGACCTTTCGAAATTCTAGAACGAATTGGGGCTGTAGCTTACCGATTGGCAATGCCGCCAAGTCTCTCCAAAGTTCACGATGTGTTCCACGTATCTCTGTTGAGGAAATACATGCCTGACCCAACGCATGTACTCACTTTTGAGGAATTAGAACTAGAACCCGATCTGTCTCATTGCGAAGAGCCCGTTAGGATTCTTGATACAAGAGAACAAGTACTGAGAAACTGGACGACGCGTCTGGTAAAAGTTTTTTGGAGAATCCATAAGATGGAAGAGGCAATGTGGGAACTTGAGGAACTTATGATGAAGAACCACCCGAGTCTTTACATGTGATAAGTATTCTAGAAATTTCGGGGACGAAATTATTTTAAGTAGGGGAGAATGTAACACCCCAAGCTTCTACGTTACGCTTTTCTTTGAATAATGTGATAGCGTGTGTTGTACGCAACACTGAGTTCTAACACACCATAACCAATCAAACTAGTCGTTATGAATAGTAATACCTACTTTATGAAATTATATATATTTTATTTTTTAAAATGGACTTCATTTTTGGATTCGTAATATCGAATTTAGCCTAAGGTGAAATTTTGGTACTTTTTGGATAACTTTAATATTTTGATGAATAGTGAAAATTACTAAATTTTAATTAAAAACAACTTTTTTAATCAAAATAATTTATATTGATAAATTAAAAATTTGAGTGGTTTTAAAGTATATTTAGAATATATTTTTACCATTTAACAAAATTTTGGTCATTTGACATAATTTCACAATTAAACCGAACATAAACAAGTATCAATCTTTTGATAATTATTATATCTTAAAAACACGCTTTTTGTTTTGACAGCGGGAATTAATTTTAAATTAATTTCTTCCACTTATGTGCTTTGAATTTAGAAAATTGGATTCCAAATTTGGAATCAGGATGTTCAAATTTTGTAAATATGTAACTTTTATTTTTAGGCATTTTGAATAATTACTGTGGTAAATATTTTATTTACTATGGTTAAGGGTAAATCCGGTAAATAAGGGTTAAAAAATAATATTATTATAATACTAAATTACCTCAAAACGTGTCCTAGCCTTATTTTATGATACATGTTCGACCATAGGCATCTTTGGGTCGATTTTGGGACTCCATGGAGCCCGTTGTAGGTGATAGGGACACATTATTTTAATTAAGTTAAAATAAGTACAAAAATGACATAAGTATATATCTTTTAGAAAACAAATTTTTACATAGGGTTATATATGTTGGATTTTTCACTATAAATATTCATTAGAAATATAAAAATATTTCATACATGATGATATTTTATTTATAATTTTTAGACATTAAATAATTTAATTTATTTATGACACAATGATGATGCAGTAATTACCATAAAAGTGAAAAATTAATATAATTGATATTATAAGTACACAAATAAATATAATTTGAGACTTTTCATGAATTAAAATAGTTTTCTAAGTTAATATGAAATGTTAGTAATGATTTAATTATATTATTTCGAAGTAATCATTCTGTTATGAGTTTCAAAAAAATCAATTATTGAATAGTGTCAAAATTGACATAAAGGAGTTTTTAAAACAAATATTATATTATTAATTGATATTAAAATCCTAAAAATCTAAGGTTCGGCCAAGAGACAAATATCATGATAAGTGTATCATTAATGGACCACTTGGCTGTCTCTTGGATGTATATGGTATGTTTATTAACCATATAATATAAAAATACAAAGTGACATGGTAAATGTCAAACTATTTAACTTAGAGTTAATACTTAAAGATAAGGTTAATATAAGTACCCAAACCTGTATAAATTCTATTTATGAGTTGTTTTCAACCTATCCCCACCTTAACCTTTGAATAATAAACTTTGGATCCATTAGAAACCGAATATGAATTTATTATAAATTAATATTTCTAGCATTTCCAAAGGTGCCCCTCACCCCTCTTATAAAAGGGCACTCCTCCTCCTCATTTATTCACACCTTCAAAGCCTTTTGGTTCGGCCAAAATCTGCCCAAATACACTCCCAAATTCCCTCAATACAACATAGAGGCATTATTTTGATCATAAATCCAACCTAAGGAGCCCTTTCGATCAAACAAAAAGGAAGAACTCGATGAAGAGGTAATGATTACACCACCCTTTTCCAAGTTCCTTTCTTCTTCCACTTCTTCTTTCTTTTTTATTACCATTCTAAAATAATAACTCCAGTATCTTATATATACTGTGATGTTATTATAAATATGGTACAACCATATTCAGTATTCTATCCACCCTTTGAATAACATGTCACCAAACGTGCGTACGTACGGCTTACCGTCTCCACGTCGTGGTGTAATTGTTATTCATTATATTATTATTTGGATGGGTATAATAATGATGTGTAACTCATGTAAATAATAAATATAACATGTTAATTATTCTGTATATATGATATACCATCCATTTATATATTATTTTTATATCAAAAGAATTATATTGTCGCTCGTGCGTACGTAAGGACTACCGTCTCCACGAACACGATGAGATTAATTCTCCATCGTATCCATTCAAGTATAATTATCATTTGATGATTTAAAAATGATGTTTAAGGACTTGATATTATTCTGGATATGAATAATATACATCATATCCATTACAAACATGTATTACATAACAAAACATATAAAAGAAAACGTGTAAGTTAACACCCGAAACAACGATAATACTAAGATATTATTAACAAATCAATGTTAAAAGATCATATATGATATCATATTAATGTATGTGATTCATGTATAATTTAATAAAAATTATTTCACCATTATACAGGAGGTTAACCTACCCCAACCAAGGAAAAGTACAAGGTAAGGGTTTATTTCGCAATCTCTTCATTATCCGAGGTTGTTTATACGTAATAATCTACTGGGATCTCTTTATCATCCACATCCATGATTCTTAAAAATGTATTTAAAAACATTTTTAAAATTTACAAGAATATGGGTTAAAGTCATCTATACCCTGGTTTTACTTTTTATAAGAGTTTTATAAAGGAATCTTTCCGTCGTTTTCCAAACAAGGTGCTTTTATCCTTTTCGACAGAATTAAGGTAAGAATGTTTTTTTAACTTATTCGGCGGGTGCGGCTATTTTCCTCCATAAAGAAATCATAGAAACTTTTTTCACAAGATTATAAGAATATTTTCAAAGAAAATGTTTTATTTTATAAATATATGAATCTTAAATGATTTCAAAATAGAAAGAGATGTTTCTCTAGAAAGAGTTTTGATTTCATCTATGTCAACATCCTTTGATGGATTTTATGCTTATTTGAAGTTGATTTATTACGATACAAAACTTATATATTTTATTGAAGTTTTTGTGATATGTTTGACTGTGGATGTGCTATTTTTATACCATTTATAGTTTATGGTGAAAGTATTGACATTTCAAATGCTAGTTTTAATACAAATTTTTATGTTATGTTTAAACCGTTTCATATGGGAATGCATTGGACATAATATGTGATGGGTAAAGCACGTTATAGCTCCTCGATGCATCGGTATGTATCATGAGACAAACTAGTGTCTTGACACAAGGCCTTGGCAAAATCGTATTTGTAGTCTTGGAACGAGGCCTTGGCTATGTGGTTATGATAGTCTGGCATTATGCATTCCATCATTATGAAAGTGGTTATTGATATTGCATGTTATTATTCGATTAGTAGAATATCCATGTGAATAAGTAAATGGAATTATTTCATTTTACTTTTTTCCATACTATGTTGAAGTTCAAGTTTAAAAGGCTTTTGTTTTAGTTATACATTGACTTAAATGTTTATTCTTATTTATGAAAGTTTCCGCTATATTGTTATCCTTACTGGGCATTTGAGGTCACCCCTTTTCTATGTTTTATTTTTCCTAGGAAGTGAAGAAGTAAATTATGAATGACCTTTAGGGATATTATGTGGGGATATGAATGTGGAATATGAAGACGATATGTTGTTGTAGTAGTTTTTCACTTTATGATGTAATGTAAAACTTTATGAATATATCTAGTGTTTCCAAGGCTACTAAACCAATCGGTTTTTCGAGATTTGATCTTTCTCGTGATCATGCCAATGTTATGTAACAATGCACTGACTCTAGGTAACTGGGGTCGGGGCGTTACATAATGAGTAACAAATTAACACACATAGATAAGTGATTTTTTTTCTTTTATTAATTAATTTACATTAATTACATGTATTATGGTTTTGAAATATAAATCAGAGTCACTCAACATGCTTAAGAGTTTATGAGAAGTCCAAGCAAATAATGTAGATATTCTATGAATATGATTCAAACTGAAAATGGAGGTGAATATAAAAGTGGTATGTAAAGAGATTATCTTGAAATGAATGAAATTCATCATGAGTTCAGTGAACCAAACACACTATAGTAAAATGATTTGTTAAAAGAATAAATATAAGATCTATAGAGATGGAACAAACAATGTTGATTGAACACAGTGGTAATCATTGTTTTTTTATGAAATATTTCAAAGAATAAATATATATTTTTAATTGATGTTTCTATTTTCCACACTCTTATAAGGATCTTTATGATATGTATTAAAATTTTTATCCAGGTTTGAAACACTTAAAGGTGTTCAGTAGACCATGAATTATAAAATTATAGGATAAGAATATTAAGAATTTTGATCAGAGAGGTGTTGATGGAATCATTCCGTTCTACCCTCTTACTGGTGTATGGTACATATGTTTTAATAAAAAAACAATGATTATTAATTTTGAATATTTAAAATTTCATAATCTATTTGAGAAGAATGTTTCTAATATAGGTACATATATAAAAAAAGGCAATATGAGGTGGATGAAGTTGAAAAATGAGAAAATGTTCTTAATGGTAGTAATAGTGTTGAAACTATTCAAGATATATATTATAAATTAATTATCTCACTTGTCATTGATGAATTATTTTTTTCTCATACGAGGGAAAAAAATTGGATGATCCTAAAATCATTGATGATTAATTAAAATAGGTTTAAACAAGAATAGATTCAAATATAGTTTCATATACTTCTTTATATTCTCAGGTTATGCAAAAATATATTGATGAATCCATGGAACAACAATACTGGATTAAATCCATGAATATAGAGATGGATCAGAATGAAATTATTGACACTTGGGTTCTTGTACCAAAACCAATTCTTAGAAATTTGATTGGTACAATCTAAGTGTTCCAAAATAAGTTTAATGATAAAGGTGAAGTGATACGAAAAAAGGAGAGGCAAATTTTCAGTGGTCTCTCACAAATTAAAGGCATTGATTTTTAAGATACATCTTCTATAGTGGAAGAATTAAAAATAATCATAATATTTTATGTTATTATTATACAATTAAGATACAAAATATTTTATATGTATGTCAACTCAGCTTTTCTAAGTAGAGAGGTTAGTTATTATGTTTACATTTCACAACCATGTGGCTTCATGCATAAGAAAATAAGAAATTTTGTGTGTAATTTTAAGAATTATTTTTATTAGTTAAGTAAATATCTACGAGTTTAGTAATCAATATTAGATACTTTCATAAATAAGATGAACATCGAGATTGTAATAGTTGATAGTAACCGTAATATAAAATAAAATCAAGATGTTTCCAATATTATGAATTTTTATGTTGATGACATCATATTGATAGGAAATGATGAAGAAACCTATGTAAATTATGATGAATATATGAGAAATATTATTCAACAACTTCCATGATAATAGTAATTAAATATTATCTTTGATTAAAAATATATTAAAATAAGAAATACAGTTTTCTTTCACAATATAAATATACTATGGAATATATAAGTAAGTTTTGGAGGGATGATTCAAATAATGTTTCCACACTGATTCCAATGGGAACAATGTTGTCAAAATAGAGGGAAGGAAATTATATATATTTTACAGTATTTAGAAAATTCGATAGAATTTTATTATATACCACAAATTCCAGGATATATATATATATTTTATGATGTTACTCCTTAAGAAAGGTATCAAATTCATCCTAAAAAATATCATGTCATGGATGGAAAAAAATATTAGATATATAAAAGGTATAACTAAATTTAATATTAAATACAGTAGTTCATTAAATAATGATTCTTTTGGATATACAAATGCATATTAGGAAAGAAGTGTAGATAATTCTACAAGTGATTGTAGTGGATTCTTTTTGGCAGGAAAATTTGTTAGGTGACATATAAATAAATATTATTCTATGAATATCTATTTATTATAGACTGAGTATGTTGTTTCCACTCAAGAAGGAACATAACCTATGAGAATAAATACATAGTTCGAAGAATTTTTTTTGATATGATGATTCCACTCTTCTTGGGTTTTCACAATCAAAGTACTATAAATCTCACAAAAAATATATTTCAATATTCTCATTCCATGAATTTTGATATAAAATATCACTTCATAAAAGAGAATTTAAGGAATAATGAACTATAGATAGAGTTTGTTCATGTAGTTGAAAAAGTCACTAATATCTTTACAAAACCATTTCAAAAGTAAACACTTCATAAGTGAGTTTGATAATGGGTTATAAACATCCATATCATCAAGGATAATATAGGAGATAACCATCCTTCTCCCTAATATTTATTGGATTATTTTTTCAAGGGTTAGATAAATATTGAATGATAAGTATATCCATTGGTTTATGTTTTTACCTTTATTTAAAGAAACCATGTTTTTAGGGGGAGTTTTTTAAATGGTGAAGTCATGGTTTTATCATGTTAGTACTATATTAATATTTTGAAAAAGTTTATGTAGAAGAAATTGTGTTTTCTTAATGATGATGTTTTGTACAAGGTTTATGAACAAGATTCATACGTTACTACATTTGAAATGAAATGTATTTTTGTTCTACAATTCTTGCTTTAATCACTTGTTTATATAATCTAAGCTTTGAATTATATGATATATAATCCATTTTATAAATTAAAATATTTCAAAAATTTATGTTCCTTGGTTGAAAATAAAATCCAAACAGAGTGATTTTTGGGACTAGGATGTTTTGAGGTGTTCTAAAGATGCTAAAATTTGATAGGATTTTTTTTAAACATTTTCCATATTTTGTTGTATTAATAAAAATAAATTCATTTTTAACATATCCAATATTGTAAAATGGTGGATGATGAGTAGACAACGTTTTCTAGGAATATTCCATTAGATGGAAAATTCTTGAGTAAGATGTTCTTCATGAATTTTTGTATTTAATGTTTATCCTATATTATTTATAAGGTTAATTTCGTAGAGTGTCTGATGAAATAATATATAGAGATGATTTTTCTATCAAATGGTTTCTAACATTGTGAGATTCCAAATTTCTATTGGTATAAGAACAAAATAAAAGGGGTCAAAAAAATTATATTCAATGTTCGAACTATCATTTTTTAAAGAAGTTTGTTGGACATATACTTTCAGACACAAGTTTGGTTTGGAATCATGTGAATTTGTGATGGTTGTATTTTAATTTTATGACATTTTAATTCTATTATAGTATTATTTTTTATCAGTCACACTTTTATGAAGTTTTCTTGACAAAATAATTCTTTTTTAGTAAGGAACATTTTTATGAAATGTGAATATATAATATCCTAATTGGATGAAGACCTTCAAGAAAAATTGTTCAAGAAAAATTCCAATCAGGATAAGATAATAAAATGATATTTTCTATATAATAATTTTATGTCTATAAGAAAAAATATTTATCTAATATCTACTAGATAGACATGTATGTAGAGTTAAATACAAAGATTCTTTATGATAATATGATTTATTTTTTCATATAAAGATCATTGTATAGTGGAAAGTGTTTTAAGGTAATAAACATTGATTTATATTTCAACTAATCATATTAATGATGTGTTTAAATAATATTTTCCAAAATTTTCCAATAATGTTATTTTTGGATCATCATAAGAATTATTATTTGAAAAACTAATTGTTACAAAGTTGTATTAGATAGATAAATGGGAAAATGTCTTTTCTAGTATAATGTTATTTTTGAAGACATGTAAAGATATTTAGTGCCATGTTTCTAAGAAAATTTTACAATGTTATAAATATCATGGAAAGAAAATCAGTGATTACCACTAGGATGGATGAGATTTTACTGAAATGAGTGGATGTTTGAATTTTTGATATGTTTCCATAATTTTCTAGAGGACTTATGATGTATTTGATTGAATTGTAATGAGTGGGATATTTTAATTTCTTACTTTCATTATGAAGGAAATAAAATTGGATATATTTCATATTATCCATCTCACACATCTGTAAATAATATTAATGTTTAGATATAATGTTGAGTACTATTTAGGTTCGTAAAAGTGATATTGTGGAAGAAATTGGTTTAGACAATGATACCTAAAAAACTTCTGATAAAACAACATTTGATAAGGAAGTTTCCATCTAAGGAATCTATTCATTGGTGAATAATTTGGAATCATATAGGGAAGTTATTATTAGAGGAAACAAAAATATATATAATAAAAATACTTATAATAAACTAAATCAGAAATATGTTTTTGTGCATAGGTGAACAAATGGATAGAGCATAAAGAATTTTTATTTTTTCCAAAAGGAAATGGATGGAGTTCTATAAAAAAATGATAAGAAAGAGTAATCAGAAGAACGTTGAATATGAGATGTTTTTTATAGAGTTCCATGGTGGAAGTTATTGCCTACTATTGGGTTTGAAAGTAAATAATAGGTTTTTAAAAGAAGTGAAAGTGTGGAGAATAACAAGTAGTATATTGAAAACATTCTAATCCTATTAGTGAATGTTTATAAAAGTTGTTAGAAAATCAATGTTACATCATTATCATTGTATATACTACATGAACATTTGTTTTAATCAATGTAAAATTCACAGTTTAGGATATTACCTTCTTTTTGTAATCATATAATACGATTATTTTTTATTAGATTTTGTGGAATTTAATTTTTTCCATACAGTTCCATGGACTAGATACTCTTACTATGTAGTGAAACATGTACTTTTTTTGTGATATAGTGTATTTTTCTAGTGTTCATGGGTTCAGAAAAGTTATAAATCATTAACATGAAGTGAATTTTGTAATTAACTAGGATTTTTAAATAATATTTTTCCCCAAATATGCATATTAATTTTACACAACAAGACCTTGAATCATTAACAATGAAGTACTATTTATAGAGTTTAAAGAGAAATGTGAACATTAGGATTTGACTGTTATATGACGATTGGTTAATATGACCATTTGAAATTATACCCCTGGTTGATAATTTATCCATATAACATGTTTGTAGAAGTTGTATTTAAAAAAGGTTACATGTTACAAAAAGTATATTCGATTGTCTCAACTAGTAGTGTCATGTCGTTTGAATCCCATTTGTCAAAACATAGGTGGGTGGTATCTTTATTGGGGTTCTCCCTTGACCAATTCCATGTTGATATTCAAAAAATAAATCTTGAACGAAATAACCTATGGGATTGTTTCATGTTAATGAAGATTATATCTCAGTCGATATTAGCTGAGGCACTCCATGATATTACCACCATTTCACATCTTACACACAGGGCGTATGTGGGTGTAATAAGGGGTAAAAAATACTAACCAAATTTATATAGAATAAATTCCATTGTATAAATAAAATTCTTATTCAATAAATTCCTTTTAATAATTGTTTTCTTAATAAAATACATGTTTAATTCAGATGAATTTGATAAAATGGTTTTTTGTATGACAATAAAACATAATTGTAGTTTTCCTATAAAATACATAAAATTTTTATAATTAACCAAGGTATATTGAATAGTATTTGATTTTATAAAATACAATTTTAAGATAAATATTTATATAATAAATTATAGAATAATGTTATATTGGCATATGAATTTTTTATAACTATCAAGAATTTTTTGGTTCTTTAAAAACTGCTATTTTTTAAAAAAATTAAGCATTTTTAAATTTAAATGTTAAAATTTTTACATTTAGAATTGTTTTTGTTTATATATACATCAATTTTAAACAATAATAATAAAATTGGGTTATGGTTAATTTATGGGAAATTTCTAAAGTACATTATTTTTTTGTAAATAATAAAATATATAATTTTAGGGTTTTAATATTTTTTTATGAAATCATATTTATGTCATAATGGTGTATTAATTAATTAGACACAATCCCTAACCAAAAAAATCTAATTATATTAATATTTAGTATTTTAATATATTTTATTCAATTTTAATATCTATAAGTTACTTTCTAGAGTCTAAAATAAAAATTTTGATTTATTAAACCATTACTTTGATGAAAAATTAACATTCCATGCCAAAATAAGTATTTTAAAATGATTTTCAGTTGTACTGGATTAAAATAACATAAAATTTAACCCTAATATTCAATACCATCATCAAAAACCATGGTTAGGCCAATGGGTTTTCATTTTCTACAACCTAGTTTTCGGAGACCTATTTTTAGAAAATATTAATTAAATCCTACAATTCTCCTATAAATACCTACCTTTTTTTCCAATTTCATTCACTTAAAATACATCCTCCATGATGTCCTGGTGATTTTTCCTACTGATGAGACCTCCAATGGTGTCATAATTCCCCCATGGATCTATAATCAAGTGTTAGGAACACCTCTTCATGTTAAAGGAAATCTTCACTTCTCTTTTCCATTCAAGATTCCTTTGTGTGTGTGTGTTTTATGTCATCTGATTTCAAAAAATAAGTTATTATATCCAAATAAATTTATCCCATTATTATGACCTTTTTATATTAGTAATGGGTTACCCTTGTTCCATCTAATATTTCCTTTTTCTAAAACCATGTTTTATACCCGTCTTGTTGTCGAATTTTCGGATCAAATTTTCCTCTTTGAAAAGTGAAATTCTATTTTACTTTTTATTTGTATAACCAAGCCACTTTTCATTAAAATGGTTATTCATCTAGTTTTAAAATTTTATATTTACTCACGAATTTAGCTATATGAAACTCACAATTATTTTTAGGGGATTAATATGATGTATTGTTGATGTATTTAAAGCCCTCTTATTTTTCATTATTTTTTATAAGAAACCCATTCTATACTCTCCATTCATTATTAAGGAAGTTATTTATTATTATCTATGTGGATCTCATGAAATTAAAACATATTAAGGGTTCACCCTAAATTCACTCCAATGTATTGTGTAATGAATCTAATCTCCATAGATGTCAAGTTTTATGACACCTTGGTTACTAACCATAGTAATATTTATTAAGAATACCTTGGTGAAAAACCTTGGTGGTATGATTATGAATGTCTCATTTAAAATTTTTAGCCATATTTTAATGTTACGATTCATGTTCTTATTATTATGATATTATAGCTACATTTTCCACATCATTATTCTTTATGTTCCTATTGATATGACTTGTGATCACATTCCATATGTCTCTCTTTTTTCTTCCCTAACAGGGTGTCATGTTCACCCCTTTCATTTTATGTATATCCCAAGGTTATGAGAACTAGTAAATTTAACTTTGGGTAAACCCATTACTCTTAAATAATGAAGTTGTATATATAGAGTATAAAGGTAAAATTAATTATCTGGATTCGACCGTTATATAACTATTGGTTAATATGGCGATTGGAAACTATACCATTAGTTGATAACATTTTCAATATAATTTTTTTTATTAGTAGTAATGAAAAAAGGATAATTGATATATAAAGAATAATAGATTCCCTCAACGAGTAGATTCATGCCAATTGAAGCCCATTTTTCAGAACTTAGGAGAGGGGTATCATCACCGGGGTTCACCATTACCCAATCCAAATTCTAGAATCAATAATTTATCACCGAATGATATTTCCTAAAAGATATCTTCACGATAGTAGAGATTACCACACGTTTGATGTTAGTCGAGGCACTCCACGAGGCTATAACAATCGTACAACATACCCTCATGTAATATGTGGGAGTAACAAGGTGTTACATGTTCAAACCATAACAACATCAAGTGAAATTTTCATTTTATAAATATATTTTTTATTTCATAAATCCCTTTCAAGAATAGTTTTTCTTAATAAAATACATGTTTATTTGAATTGAATTTGATAAAATGTATTTTGGACATAAATAAAACATAATATTATATTTTATAGATAATATATATATTTTTTTTATAAGAAAAAATGGTGTTAAAAATTATATTTTTTTTAAGGAAATAGTATATTGAAAAGCTTTTATTTAAATAATAAATGATAAAATAATTTATAATGAAATAGGAATTTTCTATTAGTGTCAGAAATATTATTGTTCCTTAAAAAGTACTACATTAAAATAAATAATATTTTCAAATTTATAAGTCAAGATTTTCATATATAGTTAACAATCCTGATCAAATAAATATCATTTATGAAATTAGAATATCAAAAATATTCTAGGGTGAATTTATGGATATTTTCAAAAATAATTTTTTTGTGAATAGTAAAAAATATAGTTTTAGGGTTTCAATATATTTGTTGACGTTACATTTATTTCATAATGATTTAATAATTTATTAAATAAATAAACAACCAAAAATATGTTAATTTAATAATTATAGGTATTTTAATATATTTTATTCAATTTTAAAAACTATAACCTTCTTTTGAATGTCTAAAAAGAAAATTATGTTTTGTAAAAACATTACATTCTGGAAACATTACCATTCCATTCCAAAAAAAATTTAAATATTAATTTTGAGTTAATTTAGATTAAAAATACATTAAATTTGACTAAAATTACAAAAACCATGATAAAAACTAATTTTAAGACAATTGTTTTTCATTTTCCACAACCTCATTTTCCAGGAATTATAGTTGGAAAATATTAAAAAAATTAACCAATTCTCCTATAAATAAATTTCCATTTATTAATTTACATTAAATACAAATTCATCCTCCCTGAATTTTTAGTGATATTTCCTCCCATTAATCCCCCCAAGGTGTTCTCAATCCCCTAAGGTCCTATTCACATGTTATAGGAACAACTCTACAAGGTAAGGTAATTCTTCACCTCACTTTTCTGTTCATGTTCTCTTTTTATGTAGTGTGTCTTACAATTTCCAAAATATGCTATTTTATCCATATTTAACCCCATTACTAAAATAATATCCTTTTATTATTGTGATATCCTTTTCCACGCTCATTTTTTCATTTTCAAAAATAGATGTTTTATACTTTTCATGTTGAAGAATTTTTTTGTCGTGTTTTTTTTCATTTAAGTAAGAAATTATATTTACATTTTTATTATAATAACCAATAAAATTTCATTTAAATGGGTATTAAACATGTTTTAAAAACATATATTTATTTAGTTATGTACATATATGAAACACACTTTTCCATTCATGGGTTAAAAATGATGTAATTGTCATGCCGTTAAATCTTTTTTGCTTGTCATGATTTTTTATAAGAAATCCATTATCTATTCTCCATTGTTTATTGATGAAATTATCTATTTTGATATTTTTGGATCATATTAAATTAATACATATGAATGTTGAACCCAGACGGCACTCAAATGCATTGGAAAAAGAATTTAATCTCTATGGATTACATGTTTTATGAAACCTTGGTGAATAACCTTGGTAATTTTCATTTACAAAAACTTGGTGATAAACCTTGGTGATGTGATAATGATTATATCATTTAATTTGTGTAGAAACATTACATTTTTTTAATCATGTTCTTATTATTAAGATATGACTCATTCTCTTGCCTTAGTGTTATGCCTTATGTTCATTTTTTTCTCAAGATCACATGGTATATCTCTCTCTTGTTTATTGCCTTACTGGGATTTATTCTCACCCTATTACATTGATGTATGTCCCGAGGTTATTAAATGTAGTATGTAAAACTTAGTGTTAACCCATGAATATTCCAATAATGTGGACTTAGAATAATCTTTTATGTTTTCATGTATTCTGTACATTTTTTACAAGAATCTAAACATGAATGGATCCATTATTTTGTACCATGTAATGAAATGATATGTAATCAAAAGGCGGGATTCCATAGTTTGTATCAAAGGAAGTTTTAGTTATTTCTAGAAATTAGGACTTTAGAACATTAAAAAGAACCCTAGGGACAAGTCTATATATCAGATAATATCACGGTATTTCACTGAAGTATTAGTAACAAGTATTTAATCAATAAAATAATTTTATTCATATAAACAATTGGATGTCACTCTGGAGAAGATGTATCTAGAGGTAACACCATAAAACACACTTTGATCTAACTCAAATGAGAATTGGTGCATGAAAACTGGGCTTGCTACCCTCATATTTTGACACTCGTGTTTAATAAATAAAATCCTTTTGAAATTATAGGATTTTTCATATTAATAATTTTCTCGCTATGATTTTCTTCTTTTAGAAAAATGGTTGGAAATAGGAGGAACCACATAAACAATCAGTGAAATAAATGATGCACTGACAGAATTCTGATGGAATATAGAATAGAAAACATCATGAGTATAATGAATTAACTGTCTCATGTTATTAATAATATAATGAATCATGTTGACAGACCAGATCTACCTTGAAGGGAACAAAATTCCATCGAGCCCCTTAGGCATCAATGACCACCTCCTTTTAGTGGATCAACAGACCCATTGATTTTAGAACAATGGATAAGCTTTATATATATTATATTTTGTTTACTCCATTGTTTTGAACCAAAGGAAGCCACCTTAGATTATTAACTATTAAAAAGAGAATCCAATCATTAGTGGGAACTAATTAAAAACATGAATCCAAGAAAAGAGATTGATTATATGGATTAAGTAGAGTTCAGTGGAAAAAATTTCAAAAAACATTACCACATTCAATGTGAACAAAAATTGAAAAGGAAAACCTTATACTGAAGTTGATTGAATTTGAATCGAAAGGAATATAGGAGATAAACATTATAATACTTTCATGATACACCTCTAGATTCGTTATGGATCATAAGGGAAAGGTTGATAGATTATTCAGTAGACTAAGAACACATCAATAGAGGAATAAATCCAATCTATACTATGAAAACTATCAAGAGATATTTCATATTGCTATGAAGGTTGAACTAGTGTTCGAAGAGACTCTATGATCACATAAATCAAATGAAAACAAGAGATCTACGAATACAAAATCAGGTAGTAACTTTTATTTTAGAAGAGGTGGAATTAAATTGAAAATTCCCACATGAAACAAATGTGGGATGAAGAATTTGGTAAACTATTTACAAGGGAGTGGATAGTTATACATGTGCCAAAGTGACAGCCAATTATCTCGAAGCTATTGTGATGAGGTGAAGCATCCACTTCTCAAAACAAAAAAAGTTTACATTGTAATGACCCAACTGGAAATAGAAAGCTTCAAGTGTGGATAGCTTGGTAAATTTTCCAATCAATGTCCAAATCAGAATATAATATATGAAAAAAACTATCAAACTCATCCAAGGAAAAAGGAGAGTGGTAAGGCATTTTCTTTCATGATGGCTCAAGTGCAGGCTCTGAATAATGCGGTGGCAGGTACACTTGTTGTGCTCTAAATGATAGAAGTACATTTTCTTGAATCTGTTTCAACACATTCATTTATTTATTATATGTTTACAAAGAATATAGAATCAATCCCTGAACTGTGAAAAAAGTTGTCTTATTAGTCAATAATTTTGAAGAATTATACTAATTTCAATATCTCATAAGAATTATAATATTTACTTTAATGAGTAAAATTTAATCAAAAATATTCTATTCATTCCCATTGTGGAATTCAAAACAGTACTATGGATGAAATGGATCTAAAATAAAATTATAATATCAACTACAGAATCATGGAAAATTATGTAGCCTTGAATGGACAACATACAATCATTTTCATAGTAGAGATATCCCAAAAATAGATTTGTCTTCAAGAACCTCCCCTAGCTTTCAATAAGGAGATGATCAGTGAAGAGGGATAATAAAATGAAATTATATAGATAGATAATGTCCCCATCACTGAAGAATATAGTGATGTATTTCCTAAATAGTTACATGGACCTCCACCAGAAAGAGAGGTAGAGTTCTCCATTGAACTCATACATAGATCCTAGCTAATATCAAATCCTTGTATACAAAAGAAAATATGAATTTAGAATGATTTAAGAATAAAATTCAAGATCATTTGGAGATGGTATTTATCTGACCAAGTGTGTATCCTTGATAAAAACATTTTCTCTTCGTGATGAAGAATGTTGGATCACAGAAACAATGAAATGAATATAGAGAACTTAACAGGATCAAGGAGACTAATAAGTACTATATCCCAAGGTTCAGTGATTTATTTGACAAGAATATAAGTCAAAATTCTTCTCTAAGATTGACCTCATTTCCTTCTATCATCAATAGTGGTGGATGAAATAATATATTCTAATGTATTCATTCTAAACAAGATATGGGCATTATGAGTTTTTTGTTTTACCCTTTGTCTTTACTAATGATCCTACTATATTTATGGACATTATGAATAGTGCCTTTATGGAATACAATGATAAATTAAAGGTTGTTCTTTTTGATGATATTCGGATATACTCTAAATTTCATGAGAAGTTTGTGGGTCATCCAAGGGTTATATTGGGAACAATGAGAATGGTGGTGATTTTTGTTAAATTCAAAAAATGGGATTTCTGGTTGAAGATAGTTTCATTATTGGGGAATATTGTAACAAATGAAGGAATCTCAATATACATTATTAGGAAAATGGATGTAGACGAGTGCCCACATACAACAATGGTAACTAATATTCATTGTTTACGTGTGTTAGGAGGATATTATAAAAGGTTTTTGAAAATATATCATGACATTCTAATACAATAACCAGTTAACTCAAGAGGTGATATGTTCATCTAGATAATGGATTGTGAATAATATTTCTAGGAACTGAATAAGATATTGGTTAATATAACATTTTCAAATCTAACCTCTATCAATGAAGTATTAATTATTTATAGTGATGCATCTCTGTAATGAATTTGGTGCGTCCACCTGAAAAATGAAAAGTTGATTTATTATGCAACTCGACAGTTGAAGCCTCATGATAATAATTATCCGATGCATGACCTGGATATAGATTCTCTTATTTTTTTCTCAAAAAATATGGAGGTCCTTTATTTATAAGGATAAATGTTATATATATATAGAGACCCCCAAGTTTTGAAGTATATTTTTACACAAAACGAATTGAACATGAGAGAGAGGAGATGGTTAGAACTTCTTAATGACTATGACTATTCAATTCATTATCACCCTAGAAGATAAATCAAAGTCACTGATGCATTAACTAGGAAATAACCTATTGTTCTGACTAGGATGGTGATTTAAGGAGATACATTGATCAAGGTCCAAGTAAAAATGGACATGTGAATCGTATGTGATGGCACATCATAAACCCTATCACAAATTATTTCCCAACCATCATTAATAGATAAGATCAAGAAATATCAAAGAGAATATCCTTTATTATAAAGAAATATAGAGTCTATGATGAATGATAAGTTTCTTGATTTCAATATTGATCAAGATGGTGTATTGAAATTTCTTACAAGGCTATGTGTCCCACCTATCTTTGAGATAAAGAAGGATTTTATGGATAAATATCATAGATATAAATTATCCATCATTGTTAATGAACTAAAATGTATAGGGACCTTCATGAGTATTATTTGGGGGATAATATGAAAAGGGATATTGTCAACTACACTATAAGGTGGTCATTATGATTTCAATTGATGGTAAGGGGACAACTTCTTAAAGTTGTATTGAAACATCTACCCATACCAACATGGATGTGGGTTAATATCACTATGGACTTTGTCAATGGTCTCTCAAGAACATGTAAGAGAAATAATGTGATATGGGTTATAGTGGATTTTATCATCAAAATGTCTCATTTCATCACTATTCAGGAATATTACACAATGAAAAAACATTCCAAGATATATGTAAAGGATGTTGTGAGGTTACATGGGGTACCACATTCTCTCATTAATTATTGCAATACAAGTTTCACATAAAATTTCTGAAAAGTCTTCAATAGGCACTGAAAACTGAATTTAATTTCTTCACATCCTATCACCAACAAAATGATATCCAATATGAAAGGACTATTTAGACACTCAAGGACATAATGAAAACATGCTCAATGGAATTTAAATGTCCATGGGATCGACTTCTCCCATTAGTTGAGATCTGATACAACAATAACTTCCAATCAGAAATTCAAATGGAACCATATGATGTTCTATATGGAATGTGATGTATAAATCCTACTTTTTGGGATGAATTTGGTCAGAAGAAAATTCTTTCACCCTAAATTCTAAATGATATGTCTGAAAATTTTCATTCCATCAATCCAGACATAATGGTTTCTCAGAGTTGGAAGAAGATCTATGATGATGATTGTGGAAAGAACATGGATTTTGATGTTGGGGAAAAAGTTTTACATTAGATATGACCTTGGAATAATGTTATGAATTTCGGGGAGAAATGGAAACGTAGACCTAAGTACATTGTCCCCTATGAAATCGTTGATCGTATAGGATCTTTGGACTATTTTTTATCACTTCCACCAAACCAATATCATGTTCATGGTGTATTACATGTATCTCTTTTGAGTATGTACATACCAAATCCATAAAATTTACTAAATATGGAGATGATACAACTGGAACATGACCTTTCATATAATGATAAACTATTAGAGATCTTAGGCTATAGAGATAAGGTTCTAGGGAACATGACTACTCACCTCATCAAAATTATTTGGAGGAACCATTAAAATTAAGAAGCTATGTGGGAACTAGAAGATATAATGAAAAAAAAGTACCCTCAACTTTTATCAATTAAAAAATGAGAAGAAATTTCAAGAATGAAATTTCATAACGGTGGAATAATTTATCAACCAACACTTTTTAAATAATATTTTTACACAATAAAGCAATTTATATTTAATCATTAAGTAGTATTTATATTGTATAAATCAAAATTTGACCATCAGGATTCAACTGATATATGAAAGATGGTTAATATGACCATAGAAAACCATACCCTTGTTTTATAATTTAACCATTTTAATTAGTGTTTATAATTATTAATTAAAAATTGATAATTTATACAAAAAGGAGAATTGATGGTCTCAATTGGTAGAGTTGGGTCATTTGAATCCCATTTATCAGAACATGGGAGGGAGGTGTCACCCCTAGGGTTCTCCCTTTTCCAAGCCCTAAATGAGGTTTAAAATGTGAATCCTAAACAAAATATCATAAGGGATAAGTTCAATTAAGTGGATATTAAAACATGATTGATGTAAGTCAAGGCTCCCCATGAGACAACTACCATCACACACCATACCCTCAGGGCATATTCAAGTGTAGTAAGTGGTTATGTGTTAGGACCCTAGTTACTCAAATTGTAAATTACATTCAACAAATTAAAATTATATTCTATTAATTACTTTTAATAAGATTATTTCTTAATCAAATACATGTTTAATTGAGATTAATTTGATAAAATATTTTTTATACGCAAATAAAACATGATTTTATTTTTTCCAGAAAATATATAAAATTTTCATAATAAACCAAGGTATTATGAATATCAAATTTTAAGTGAATTTTTCATTTAAAAAAAAATTATTGTATGAATAAATGATAAAAAAATTATAATGGAATATGAATTTTTTTATAAGTTTCATAAAATTTATCGTGCCTTAAAAACTATTTTTAAATAAATAAGAAATTTAAATTTTAAAATTTAAAATTCTCATATTTTTAAAAAATTTATGATAAAATAAACCACATTTATTAAATTATAACATCAAAATTAGGCTATTGTTAATTTATAGAAATTTCAAAAAATAATTTAATTTTTCATGAATAGTAAAAATTACCGTTTTAAGGTTTCTATATATTTTATGAAATCATATTTATGAAAAAGTGATTTAATTATTAATCAAACAAAAGACAAGACCTAAAATATGGTATTTTATTAATATTATTTATTTTTATAGATTTTATTAATTTTTTTAAACAATAAGTTACATTCCAAAGTCTATGGAGGGGAATTTGATTTTTTAAAACATTAATTTTTTAAAACATTACCTTTCCATGAAAAAATAATTATTTAAAAAATAAGTTCGGTTCTTGTGAACTAATAAAAAAAATATTTGATCCTATTTTTCTAAAACATGAACAAAAACCGTGTGTAAGTTAATTGTTTTTCAATTTATATAACCTAGTTTTTTAAGGCCTATGTTTGGGAAATATTAAACAAATACACCACTAATCATATAACTACCCACCAATTTATCTATTTCTGTTCACATTAAATCCATATTTCATGATGTTATGGGTATTTTTATTTCAATTAGTTGGAGGTAGAAGTTTTTAGTTTTTAGTTCCCAATAGTAGTGTCATAGTGTGGGGACATCTTTTCAAAAAATGTTTCACAGATTACCTCCCCGATGGCAGAGGGACTTATCCTTTGGTTGGGTAGTACCTGAGATTTGTAGACGACATCTCCAGGGTAGCAGCACACTTGTCAACTTTGATGAAAATAGGGGAGACTTTCCTATGGATGGAGAAGTGTCAGTAGAGATTTCAAGAGCTGAGACAACGACGATGGCTAGAGTTCCTCTAGGATTATGACTTTGTGATCGTCTATACTCCTGGGTAGGGGAATGTGGTAGTAGACGCACTCAGCAAGAGTTATGGTCTACAATTGATGAATGAGGCATTAGAGAATCTAGTCACACTCTGGATATACTTCATGGATAAATATGGAGAAGCTTACCTCCAGTCTATGACTGTAGGTTTCCCAATTCATCAAAGAGTTTGGGAGTCGCATCTTGGAACATTGACTGTGAGGCACGACGTGCCTAGATATCCTTAGGATGGTCTCCTATTGCATTTTCTGAAGTTAGGGAGCATGTCATCCTCTTTATAAGATACACCATGGAACTAGTTACGCTTCAGGAGGATGTGTGTAGAGAGATCAAAACATTCCCATTTACGGTACATCCTGGAGTGTTGAAGATGGACCAGGACCTCCGGCGTCAGTACTGGTGGCCATGGATGAAGGAAGTAGTGGCAGAGATTGTTTCATGATGCCTCACTTGTTAGTAAGTGGATACTACACAGATCTGGTACAAGTTATATGCTGACAGGAGATGAATATCCTTAGGGTCCAAGGAGGGAGACGCTGTCTTCTTATGGGTCTCACCCCAACTAGGATTGTGGAGGTTTGGTCGAGGCAGAAAACTATCTCCGAGATTTATCGGACCTTTCTAGATTCTCAACAAAGTGGGTGAGGTGGTGTACCATCTATCTCTTCCCCTACAGATGCACCGAGTGCATACTTTTTTCCATGTGACACAGCTAAGGAGATGTATGCATAATCCATCACACGTTATCGACAAGGGTGAGTTGGGCTTTGATGATGGATAGAATTTTACGGAGTTCCCAGAAGAGATAGAGGATCGACAGGAGAGAGTCCTTCTTGGACAGTCGATCCCTCTGGTGCGACTTCACTGGAAGAACGAGGACCTCTAGGAAAGAACATGAGAGCGGGAGGCTCAGATTCTTGCTCAGTACCCTCATTCGTTTGATTTTCCCTTTTGGATTTTGAGGACATAAATCCCTCTAGTGGGGAGAATCTAATGTCTCAGAATTTCCTTATAATATTATTTATTTATATGGAAATATTTCGTGATAGTAAAATATGATGGCGTGTGATTCTAAGGCCCGGAGTGCCTGAAATGATCCGTCGAAATTTTTTTAAACTCTAAATAGTGTGTGTATTAAGTTTTCTTGAAAAAGTGGAATAATTTTTTAACAGTTTCCCAGATAAGAAATATGATGTCACCATTGCGTTCAGTACGGCGGGTTTACCCTAGGCGCAACATTTGTATAGTCGGTGCAGACCTCCTATGAGAAAACCAAAAAATTGAATAACCTTAAATAAAATATTTAAATAATGTTATTTTATTTTTCAAATTATTATAACTCATAGACGGTGAATCTGATTAAAAATCTGAGAACACCATTAAAATCGTGAAGGTATTCTTTGTTTAGGTATATACTAATATTTTCCAGTGCGGTCCACTAGTGAAAGTTTTTTGTTGGATGTAAATAAAATATTTAAGTGACAATTATATTATTATAAATCCATAACATCTAAACGATAACTCGGATTGAAAATATAAGAGTACTGTTGAGTTATTTGGTGTTTTTTCTACTTATGTGGAGCCTAACCTCGACCAGCGCAGGTCGAGGGAGAATTCTATTAATTTATTGAAATTTTTTATGGTACGCTCAGTAAACACGTGAGTGGAATTTCCTAACTTTTGAACTGGTGCTTGAATTAAAAATATGAGGGCACCATTGAATCCTCAGTGCCTATATTCTCTTAAGGGAGAGTTTACATTGACCAAAGTAGGTCTGGATAAAAATTTATGTTTTGTTACTTTTTAAAAGAAGTGAAATGAAATAATTTTGTTATTTTTTTCATATCCTCTAAGAGACTAGTGGACTGTGGGGCCAGTGATGTGTCATGCCTATAAATGGATTGACCTGCCAATCCTAAGTAATGAAGTAATTATGGAATTAGGAAGGTTCCTAATTTATAAGCCCCCGTTTATTCCCCACGTCATTACATACCCTCCACATCCCCTATATATACAGTACTTGGGGAGGGGTATCGACACTGATTCTCCAAGAAATGACGTGCTGAAGGAGTTCTGTGACCCCTATCTTTTAGAGGAAGGAGTCAATCCTAGCGGTCAGTATCATGAGACACCGAACCACGAACCGAAGGATGACGTACGAGAAGTGTCATTGGGAACTTGTTGCGGGAACGATGAACAACAAGACTCCTCAATTGCGAGCACTCACCAACGGTTCTAGGTAGAGAGTTTATTCATTTACGTGTTTTAAATGATTTTTCCTCTTTACTGTTTCATGAAAAATACATAGAACGTGGACCAACTGGCTAACGGGTTGATCCACGATTAATTCTTCTTATCAGGAGGCTGTTGCGGGGTATATTTATAGGGTTTTGAATGTTGTTTAATAAAATTGATTATTAAACCCTTAAGCCCCATCATGTTTACGAGCTGACATGGACGGTGAGGACCTAATGAACCTGGTCTGAACCCTCCGTTATCTTTCTATCCTTGCACCTCTATGGAAGACCTCCATTGTGGTGACACCGACCAGCTACGATGGGGATAGCACGTCGATGCATCACGTAAGAGGAGGTCATTACACAATGCCGCATCGGTCATCAGAGCGGACAACACCAGCCATCCATGGAGGAGGTGTGGCATGCTGTCTTCCGCCATCGGTGGGAAAGGGCACCTTATCAGTCTGGAAGAAGGAGGTCGGAACGCTAGCCGGTCGCCAGTGGCGGAGCGGTGCACCATCGCGCGCCCCTGGAGAAGTCGGTTGGCACGCCGGCTGGCCGAGACAGAGTCGCCGGTACCTTCCCCAGCAGCTCTCGTGTGCCACCTAGCGGCTCCCCATGGTGTCGCTGCTGTGAAGAATACCGAATGACCTTTGGCTGTTCGGAAAAACCGGGGGTCGCTCCCCCAGTGGTGGCTAGGTCGGACCCCCTTGCGGGTCATGCCTCACGCAGCTAGGACACTTTCCCAGTGGGCCTCCACCTAACGAGCCATGCTTTAGGTGGCCAAGACACTTGCCTAGTGGGCTGCACCACCTTGCGGGCCAGACCGATGTGCTGGGCCGCCCCATTGCGGGCTGGGCCACCCTTATGGGTCGGGCCACCCTTGTGAGACACCATTTGCGGGTCTGGCTGCCCATGTGGGCCACCCCCTTTGGGTCAAGCCCGACCTCTTCCCAAAGGGCCGATCTCTCCATGGCCCAGCCCAGACTGGGTCTAGCCAGGTCAGTCCAACCATGTCGGACCGGACCCGGGCCAACAGGGCCCAGAAACACTTAAAGGGCCATATATTGAGAACCAGACGTCCTTTTGACAAACCGTCTATGACGTTGGGATCCTTGGATTTGGTATACTCCAATTTAATTTTGGAGACAATTGGAGTATGGCTGGGTTGGATAGAACATGAATCCAACCGGGCCCCCACAGCTAAAATGCTTATAACTCACATATGAGGCGTCCAATTGATGCATTGTCTGTCACATTGGAACCCTTACGACATGGGAGTCCTTTGGGTTACTCCTTTTTGGAAATTAGTGGTGGTCAATGTACAAATGATATCTCGAGGGTAGATACTACAGAATTCAATCACACCGTGTGCAAGGAATCCTATTGGCTGGCCGTGAGGTGAAGGCTTAAGACATATCATACATAGGATTGTATCGAGCGATCCTATGTGGGCCAGCACTGATCCGGTGTGCATCAGATCCTATGTGGGTTAGCGCTTAGCGATCCTGTGTGGGTCAGTGCATACCAATCTTCTGTGGTTCAGATCCTGTGTGGTTCAATGCTCAATGATGATGTGTGGTTCAACACATACTGATCCTGTGTCGGTCAGATCTTCTGTGGGTCATTACGGGGGTCAGTTACCTATCGATCCTGGGAAGATCAGATCCTGTATGGGTCATTGTGGGGGTTAATTACCTATGGATCATGGGAATATCAAATCATGTGTGGGCCATTGTGTGGGTTAGTTACCTATCGGTCCTGTGTGGGTCATAATTTATATAGTCAGCAGCAGTTCCTCGTGAAAGAATATGATGATCTAGCTTTGCGACTAATCATCTGTACTTCTATACTTCACTAAAAACCGGGTTTGAGGTGGTACTCTAATATAATTGTGTCTATTTATTTTTGCTTCGTGATTGAGATCCTGATTTGTGGTTTTCTTTTTGGAATTATGAGAGACATTCGGGGGTCATGGGGTCCCTACTTGGTATTTTTATACTCACCCCTACACGAGGCTCACCTGCACCTTATTGTGTCTTTTTCAGACGATAAGCAGCTAGGCAAAGGTTTGAGGGAAGCAAGGCTAGGTGGTACGTGGAGGAGATGGGAGGACGTGGAGTGCTGAGAATGTGATCTGTACTTACCCTTCAGGTAGGATTCTCTATGGATGATCCATGTGCTACTTTCACCATTCAGATATTTTGTACTTTTTAGTTGTACTTGTACTTTTCAATTTGGGATTCTATTCTGGCCCCTTTACTTTTAGCACCCCTTTTTACAATAGCAGTTTACTTTACAATTTCTTCTTGTTTTGTTCTCGTATCATGTGTCCGTACATGTTTAAAGGCAATGTGTTCCCATTTTAGGGAATACCCCTTCCAGTGCTAGTCGACACCCCCTGGCATATGGAAGGCGTGTTTGGGGTAGTCGCGACACAGGCCCCGGGGGACGGGTTGTGACATAATAAATCTAGGACACTTAGAACACAAGAATAATATGATTTACCATACAGATACAAACTATCATTATCACATCGCTACTACCCATAACTCTAGTTACAATTAATGTCAATTTACATTTCGTTTTTTGATGAATGCTCATGTTTTAAGACACACACATCCAATATATTATCACATACCACCTCAAGTACCCTTTATTACTATAGAAAGATTAATTAACCATGAATCATTTCAACTACCACCCACAAACCTATTCAAATTTATCCTTGAAAACATAGTGTACTAAAAACCTTCTTGGTCATTTCAGTGTGCATTTACATTTCATTACTAGAGATTTAATGAATGGAAAAAGACTTATGGTGGATAGTTGAGAGGTGGAACATGGAGCTGGAGCAGACCAGGACAGACACTGGATTACCCCACAATTGGTTATTTATTTAATTATCTTGTATTTACCTTCTACATATACTCTGGACATGCTTACCACTCACTACTTGTTGGAAGCATCTTACTTACAGGGATGCACGCATGATGTAATGTGACATTTTTCCTAAGCCCTATTGTTTTGGTTAATGATATTACACTGATTACCTATGTTTGGATACATGACTTTCTTCATAACAATAACAATTTTATACCATTCTTTGAAAACCCTATTGTCTTAGCAAATCTGGTAGTGGTTGGTTATGTTACTAATCATGACATCAATTAGATCTTAAAAAAGATGGTATTTTTACTCTCATATGGTGAGTAAGATATTATATGCCTAAATTGACATAGTCATTAGATGTTTTTTCCACACCTAGATTGTATATATGATTTAATTATCTATACTGTTGAGGGGAATGTTACGTGATTATCCATAAATGATACTGACATGTGTTGTATTCATCGACCTAGTCAGTTTATACTCATAGAATCTATAATTTATTATAAGTTTATATGTGATCCACATTCCTAGTGTCCCCTAGTAACATGATTTCTTAGTCAAAGGGATCATTTAAAAATTCACACTTTTATATGTTATATTTGGTGGACACAAGTATTAACATACACATGTATTACAGATATCATGCTAAATCCCCTAATTTCAAGAGTAGCACCAATTATTTTCTTGAGACCACTCTATTATTATATTTATTGTTATAGTGATTTATATTTATAGTCATTTTTTCAAAATTAAAATGGGTTCACACTTAGTGGTTGAATCAATGGGGAATTAGTTTGACACCTAGTTCTCCTCTAATAGTGGTTTATGGTTTCACTAATAATTTTTTTGGATATGTATTAACAATTTATTTCATATGATGTGATACAAATTTATATTGATAAAATATTACAAAAACTATTTTTTAAGATATTTAAAATTCATTTTTGATATTATTTCATAAGTTACTATATATTATATGATATAAGGTTAAATGATTCAATGTCTATGAAGATTTAATGCAATTGGGGTATTAAAGGATATATGCCCAAAATCTATTACAAAAATTATGTATTCCGGACGATATCATTCGGTGTGATATAAACATATTGTATGGTTTTAAATATATAATCCTAGGGTTTGAGATATATCATGGTTTTGGGAATATCTTCTAATTTGGAATAAATATATAATTTTGGGAACCTTGGGTTGTCGAATTAATTTTCATAGAGGAATCATAGTGTAATGAATAGTAAGGTATGATTTAGTTTGCAAAATTATGAGTCACCAAATAAAGTGGAATGTTATTTAGTTAACAATAACATATCCAAAACGTATTATTTCATTTATTAGTCATTTTATAAGGTGAATTGACTGGTATTGTTTTCATAGACAAGTCTTATAACATATTCATCCATTAACACATAATATATGAGTTAATACATGTTCACTAAAGGAGATTTCAAAATGGATTTATAAAGGGTAATTTACTATGAGATAGTTATTATGAATGGTTTCCCAATCCAATGTTAAGATCTCATTCTTCTAGATATGTTGTCTTACATCCATTAAACCGTCAGATAATAGTATGTCATGGAGGGTGTAATATCTCACCCATATAACAAGTGATTATGCACAACCCATGGATACCTTAAAAGGAGGGATATCATTAGGCTACCTCTCATGTTATCTTCATAAATAAAATATGATAAATACAAATGTAGTTCAGCTATAATGTAAGGTACACATATATAGGTTTATTTATTTATAATACATATCATTTTGTTTATCTAGCATGTTTATTCTTGGATTTTGGATGCTATTACGATTTTATATTATTTAGTGAGGGTTTTTAAACCATTTAAAACCAAAAAATCGTAAATCTACTACCTTTTAATCCTTAAGTTAATTAAAATATTCTAATTATAATAATCCAGGTCAACTCGTTCAATAACATCATATGTCAGTAACCTGGAATGGTATTTTTTCTAACACAATGAACATTATTTTCTAACTTGAGAATTACTACCATGGATAGGATCCAATTTAGGAATATTCATTCATTACAAATTTATTTCTCAAGGACTAATAATCAAGTCATGTTTGATGATCATGATGATACAACTATACCAATAATAAATTAATTTTATCAGTTGAGTATTATATTTTAAATGCATTTAATAAAAATTGAAATTAAATAAGCGTCCACTAAAATATTGACCCCCTTTTTGGTTACAACTTCCCATTAGTGGGTAATTATCAATATATTAAAAATAAAATACCATCATTTTTCATAAAAAGAGGTCATTATTATATCATATATGAATGTTGAAGGGTTGAGAGGAAAACTCTTTTCTTATTCCATGATATGGATAAAATCAACATTATTCCTCTAGTTTCTTAACAAATAGGGTTTCCCAGCTATGTACAACCCAAAAAATTAAAACACTCTAAAGGTTACATCATTACATTATTTCCTTATGAAATATAAATCACACGGACCATTTTCTGGGATTAACCTACCATGTTTGATGATCAAGGTCTTGAAAATTGTTCTATTTGGAAGGAATCTATTAGTTTTTATTTTAAAATAGATTTAATATCACAGACCTTTATCATGAAATCACATTTCATGTATACATATTTCTAATGATTTTTTGGAATATTATTTATTACAAAAAATCAGTATATTCAGTCTATAATAATTTGTAACCATTTACAGAACTCATAGTTTTTGTCACTACCTGTTATAATCCAAAAATTCATGATATTTTCTGATAATAAATTTATTTTATTCCAATATATTTAGTTATTCTTTTAGTTCTAATGAGTATAGAAATTATCTTTTCAAATAATTTGATTATGTGAATATGGTTTAAAATCTAAAAATTAGGAATTCAATTTACTTACTTGATTTATTGGGTAATATTAATGGTATGTTATTAGTTATTATTTATATTACTAATGTGGAGTCTGTGTGTATGGATTATAAAATTGGATTTGATGATTGATACTGAAGATATTAAATAGAGTGGTGATGATTGGAGAGATGTAAAAGGGATTTACTCCATCACTTACATGGTATTCACCTGCATAAGCATCATCCAAAAAACATATTCATTATTTTAAATTATACGTGGACAATAATATAGCCTCTACAACCATCAGTTACAAACTCCATAAGGATTATTCCAACTTTTTAAGCATCATTTATTATTTTTAAACAACATTATTTTGATGGAACAACTTGAAGAAAGGTGTTCAAATATAATTTTTTTGCATCATATGTTCCTTAAACGAAATATTTTTGGAACCACACCAATGTTCATGAAATCAACCAAAGGTGTCCTCATGGTTTATAATTTTCATGACATTTGAATCAACGAAAAAATGTGGAATTTGTTTTTTTTAGGGATTATGGGACCACATATGGGAAATAAATTCATGAAAGATAGAATAATTCTTAATTAAACAAGACAATTTAGCTAAATAAAAAATTAAAAACCAAGGCTACTGATGTATAATATCTGGATATTTCTTATAGTGACTGTCTAGTTAGAAGTGGCTCTTATTGTCATGAATATTTCATTGGTCCTATAACCGTGTTTTCTAATTTTTGTGATTGGTCTATATACATAGTATGAAACCATTTAGATAAAGATATATCCATGGTTTCAAGTCATGCCTATAACCCTATTCCAAATTATTAAAACCCAGGCAATAGACCTATTTCCATGTTTTGAAGCAATGGTTATAGGTTTAACCCTATATCCATGCCTGTATAATACAAAAAGTTTTAAAACAAGGATATAGTAAATATACATGGTTTATAGATCAACAACCATGGGTTTTTACCATGGATATAAATTAATTTTCTAATTTTTCTTAGAAATGGTCCATCTTCCTCGAATTTTATTCCCAATTGCAATCATATCATTCCTAAAAATATATTAATTCCTATCTTCTTCTTTTATTGAAATATCATTGAAATTTATTCCATGATTCTTCCTCTGATTGATTTCATGAATCTTGATGTGTTTCCACAAATATTTGGATTAATGCATTGATGATGCATAAAAAATTCTCTTATCACACCCTTATTCACGTTGTTCCTTTAAAGCATTATATTTACATAGGTTAGATGATGATTACATATTGGTAGTCATACATAAGATATGGGGAATTTATTCTTATTTTTGTTGGATTCCTGTTTACATTGAGATAAAAATCAAGTATTCGTATACTAGATAATTCTTATGTAAGTGATGACCATGTTTATGTAGCACTAAAAACATGCTTATATAGGATGGATAATTCTTACAATGCCTATATTAAAAATTAGAGTACAATGGATTTGTCATTATGGTGTCAATTCATTTTATATCTTTTCAACCATCACTAATCTCTTTAATAACTTCTATATGAATCAAGTAAAACAATGTTACATTCCATAGTATTGGCCTTCACATAAGTAAGATTAGGATTAAACAATAAAATACCATTAATATTACTCAAAAAAATAAAGTAAGCGAAATAAATTCACAATATAGAGATTTCAATCCATATTCATAAAATCAAATTATTAGTAAATTTAATTCCAAAAATCATTATAACTCAATGAATAAATAAATCATTCAGAATAAAATAAATTGATTGTCAAAAATATAACGAGTTTTTAGTCTATGTGAAAATGGTTATACTTCAATATGGTTTGAATATATTGACTTAGTGGATGTATAAATATTCCAAAAAATCATTAGAATCATGTATACAAGAAAAGGGAATACATTAGATATATGGTGATATTAATTCCAGTTTTAAATACTATGTGTTAGACTCCATGCAGAGAAAACACTTGTTAAGAACTCGATCATCCAACATGGTAGGTTCATGTCCAATATTGGTTCCCATGAATTAATTTTATAAGGAAAATATATAATTAGGTGACCCTAATAGTTATGTGGTTAATGTTTTTCATTTTATGGGTTATACATAGCTGGGAAACCATATGAGTTAGGCTTATATAGAAATAATGTTGAGTTTATACATATTTTGCTTGTGGAAAATAATTATCCTCTCAGAAATTCAAAAGTGTTATATGATATAATAAAGTCATATTTTTTATTCTAAATCTTGAACTTTTCTTGTTGAAATATATATATTATCCCACTAATGTATATGATTTAATTTTGAAAATGGGATTTTAATTTTAGTAAGAGTATATTTAATTCAAGTCCTTATTTAAAGAATGAAAAAGGTGGTAATCAACTGATAATGTTTTTATTATAGATATAATGGTATCATCATCATCATCATACATGACTTTAAGGTCTATCATTGATAAATAAACTCTATATGTAGAAATATTCTTAAACTTGACCCTAAACATGATAATTAGTCTAAATTTAAAAACAAATTCTCTGTGTTAGTGAAAAAACCTTCTTGGCTTACTAACTATTGAACTTTTTTATTGTGGGGATCAAGAGTCCCATTGTAACACACGAGACTTTTATGTGAAATATTTTGTTTTTATGTTATATAAATCATCAAAGGAATCTTTCACTACACACAACACTAGCTTGGCTTGCATTACACACAATCACAACCTTCCTCGATAGCGTGTGTAGTACACAATACCGAGTTTCACTAAACAACGATATGCTATTAAAATATTATTAAAATAGCCGCTATGAATAGTAATAACCACTTTTTGAAATTGTATAAATTTTATTTTTCAAAATGGACTTCATTTTTGGATTCGGAATATCGAAATTAGCCCAGGGTGAAATTTTGGTATTTTTCTGAAAACTTTCAATTTTTTATAAATAGTGAAACCACTAAGTGGTAGTTAAAAAACTGAATTTTTCATAAAACATAATTTTACCGCTTCTGTGAGTGGAATTTCGAAAATCCGAGAAACATGGTTGATGTCAGTATGTAAAATGTGGTTCAATGAGATGAAAATAATTTTTTGGTGAATAGTAAATTTTTACTTTTTTTTACCATGGTTAAAAGTAAATAGGGTAATTAAGGGTAAAAATGATATTATTATTACCCTAAAACATGTCCTAATTCTATTGGAAAAGTGTAATTCTACCAAAAACAACCTTAGGAATAAAATATGACCATTTAGGCCCACTTGGATTAGATTAGGACATTTATTATTAATTTATTTAAAGAAGGGTTAAAATAGTTAAAATCAATGTTTAATAAGTAAATCATTTTTAATATGGGGTTATACATAAGATAAATTCGACTATAAATATTAATTAGAAATCTAAAAAGATTTCCTACATAATGGTATTTTATTTGTAATTTTTAGACATTAAATAATTTAATTTATTTATGACACAATGATGATGCAGTAATTATCTTATTAATGAAATATTGACATAATTGATGTTATAAATACCCAAATAAATGTAATTTTTAGACTTTTTATGAATTAAACTAATTTTATAGGTTCATATGACATGTTAGTATAGATTTAAGTAACTTGGTTCGAACTAATCATTCTGTTATGATTTTTCACAAAAATCAATTACTAAATAGTGTCAAAATTGACATAAAATAGTTTTTAAAACAAATATTATATTATTAATTGTTATTTTATTCTTAAAAATATAAGGTTCTTCCAAATGACTTAGATAAGGTTATATATATTAATAATAAACAACTTGGGGTTCGTTTGGCTTGATATAGTAAGTTTATTAACATTATAGTGTAAGAAAACAAGAAGACACTGTAAAAGTTAAATTATCTAACTTAAAGTTAAATCTAAATGACAAGGTTAAAATTGATACCTAAACTTGCCTAAATTCTATTGGATGAGAGGATTTAGACCCCTACCCACCTTATCTTCTAAATATACAATTTGGAGCTATTAAAAACCGAATTTGACTTTATAATAAAATAATATTTTTAGTTGTTCCAAAGGTTCCCCTCTCATCCCTTATAAAAGGGCACCTCCTCCCCCTCTTCCTCACACCACATTGAGCCTTCAAGCTCGGCCAACCCCTGAAAATATCTCCTATCCACATCCCTAGGAACATCCTAGAGGTTCTGGTCTTCTTAAAAGACCTATTTTAGTGCGCTAAAAGGACATCTCAAAGAAGCACTTCAAAGAAGAGGTAATGTCCGTTACTGATTCTTTCGTCTTTATTTCTTCTTCAACTTCTTATTCTTTAGTTGTTTCATTATGAAGTAATAACATCAGTATCAATCATATAATGATATGTTATTATAAGTATTAAACTACCCTATTTCACCATCTATCCATCCTACGGAAAAAGAAATCACCGCACGTGCATACGTACGGAATACCGTCTCCACGCCGTGGTGTAATCTATTTTCCACCACCACCTTACTTAGATGGGTATAATGGTGTAAATAATGACTATATATGACTATTATAAAGTGATATTGATTCTGAAATAGTATACATACACTCCAATACAATTCCACGATCATCGGAATGATATCATCATTCGTGCGTACGTACGGAATACCGTCTCCACGATGTGATGCGACTCGTTCTACATGATATTCATTTCATAATGATTATATAAATGAATTTAATGAATGAATATGATATATATTACACTAATACAATTCTGGAGATGAGTTATCTATAACCTAAATGGAAGAATAAGAATTTATTCGACAAAACACGCATAAGAACAAAAAGTAATAAACACTCGAATAACAAGTAGTAATGAAATATTACTAATAAGAAGCTAAGAATATGACCATATATGATATCATAACAATAAGTATGATTCTGGAATAAGTCAATAACATTATTTAAATCATTATACAGGAGGTTCGGACACTTACGAAGCAAATCGGACCTAAGGTAAGGGAAATATCACAATCTCATTTTTATCTGAGATTGTTTATACTTCGGATTTTAATGGGGTGTATTTTATCATCCACATCCATGTTTCCTCAATATGTAATATTATTTCCATCCACCTACAATTTTTTAAATCCAATTTGACCCTTCGTTGAGTTTTTAGTAAAAGATATGAAAGAAATCTTTTGTCGTTTTTCGTACGAGGTACTTTTTGACTTTTCCGACAAAAGTACGAGAAGAATGTTTTTTTAACTTATACGACATGAATGGATTTTTAAAACATTATTTCCAAGAAGCTTCCTTTACAAGTTTTCAAGTTTATTTTTAATCAACTTCTTTTAGATTAAAAATTGAATGACATGTTAAGAAAGGAAAATGTTTTTTGAATTTGAAAGGATATTTTCCTCAAGAATGGAGTTCAAGTGTTTTATCAAAATTATTTTACATATAAGATAATATAGGGTTCTATTTATATCCCTATTATTACATTGATTTGATTATGTTGTGATGGAATTATTTTTATGAATTCCTTTATCTTATATGAATTGTTTGATGATGTCACGATGTTTAAGATTCCCATTTTTATTACATGGGTTATGCAATGATGTATGATTTATGATTTTGTGGGACACATAAGAATGGTATCATTATGAGATGGGTGGGACCTATATCTCCCTTCAATGCGTTGGGTAAAGATTGTATATCTCATGAGATAGACATGGCTGGAACGGTAGGTTATACCGGTTCAGTGAAACAGGACTAAAACGAGGAGTGAACTCGGTTCAAAAATGGACTTTGTCCACTAAGATAGTCTTGGAAATGATTCTTGACTAATAAGAAATGATTCTCTATGATTATGTGTGTATGACACAAAGTTTCATGTTTTATGTTATGATTATTGGGATTATATTTCACTACTATGATTTATCCCATGTTATGAAATTATGCTCTCTTTTGCAGGTTAATATTTCCAAATGTAATGTTCTTATGAATGTGATGTGATTGATATTTCTTTTGTTTACCCTTACTGAGCATTTGAGATCACCCTTTTGTATGTTTTCTTTCCTCAGGTCAGGAAGAAGGTTATTAAGTAAGATATTCCAAAAGGGACTATATATATGATGAAATAAATGGGAGAAATTGTAGACGCTTTATGAACCAGTTGTTTATGTTTCCCAGTTTCTAAAAACACTATACCTATACGGTCCATTCATGGATTTGTTATATGTTGTAATAAGTATGCCTAAATTTTGAAGTATTAACAATTTAAGTAAAGTATGGGTCGTTATTGTTGGTATCAGAGGAAATGTATAGTCAACCTTTGGAAACTAGGATGTGAAAGGCTTAGTAAGAACCCTAAGGATAAGTCTAAGCATAGAACACAATCTTAGTGTTTTAGAAATGGCCATGAATACCCTAGGATAAGACCTTAATTGTGAAATTTTATTCTTCATTATGTGGTTTTCCTATTATAATTAGTGTTGCTCACACTATTATTCTTGGTTTTAGTCAATGGATGGAACCCGAAGGAACCGTGTTAATGCGGAATGCGACGGGCAATGCAATGATTGTCCACCTGAAAAACCAAACGTTATAGGAGCTGGAATGAAAAATCTTGTAGCCATGCTCACACAACTTTCTCAAGCTATGAATCATGCAGGACTTCCAAATGAGCAAAGGAAAGAGCAACATTCTGTTGAATCCTTCATGAGACAGCGTCCACCTTCATTCAGCGGGTCTACTGATCCATTAGTTTATGAACAATGGATTAGTACTACTGAAAAGTTATTTTCAGTTCTTCAATGTTCTGAGCATGATAAAGTCATCTTAGCAGTGTATCGTTTGGAAGGTGATGTTGATCAGTGGTGGAATCTTATTAAGAATATGAGGCATAGGGATGAAATTGAGTCCACGGAATGGGAAGAGTTCAAGAACTTATTTTTCAATAAGTACTTCCCTCGTTTTCACCAAAAAAAGATGGAGAAATAGTTTCTTGAATTGAAGCAAAAGGATGATGAATCTATTGGTACCTATGAAGAAAATTTTACAAGACTTGCAAGGTACGCTTCTGGTATTATTATCCAACCTGAGAGTAAGATCGATCGATTCTTTAGTGGCTTAAAACCAAGTCTTCGAAGGGCCTTAACCATAAGGGACTTCAATATCTACGAGGAAATCGTTCGATGTGATCTCAAAGTTGAGATGGAGAACTGGAGTAACCCATCAGTCATATGGGTTTGATAAGAAGAGGAAAATGGAATTCAAAGGAAAATATAAAGAGTACACTGAAAAGATGATGAGCTTTACCTTATGCTCAAAGTGTGGAAAGAAACATAGAGGGAGTTGTCTTAAAGGGACAAGTAAATGTTTCAAATGTGGAAAGGAATGTAATCGGGCATTTGAATGCCGAGATGATGGGAAGAAGATGTCTAATGATGCAAACAAAGGAAGGGATACATAGAATGAACCTACTACACATCAATGTTTCAAGTACAAGGAGATGGGACATTAAGCCAATAAATGACCTAATCCAAGGGTTGATGATGATGGTCGATGTCAACAAACTCTTAAGGCTAAATACAAAGTAAGGTCACATGCAATTTCTATCATCGATGTGGAGTACGATAACGATGTGGTGAAAGGTACACATACTATCCACTCTAAAGTAGCAAATGTTTTATTTGATTCTGGATCCACCCACTCTTTTATTTCTGAAGAATTTTCTAAGGGTATCACCGTATTACCTCAACAATTATGTTTTGATTTAGTTGTGACAACACCTAATGGAACAACAGTCGCATCAAAAGTTTATAATTATTCTCTGATCGAAGTTTGTGGGAAAGTGCTTCCTGCAAATCTTGTGATCCTTCCTATAGTGTAATTTGATGTGATTCTTGGCATGGATTGGCTTTCTTTATATGGAGCTCATATCAATTTCCAAATAAGAGAAGTCACATTTCATATTCCAGATCAATCTATGATCGTCTATCAATGCAAGGATGAACATAACCTTCCAGTAGAAATTCCTTCTACCTTATGGGTCTTGATTCCACTAAATGAAGGTTATTTATCTCAAATGGTTGGTGAGAAACTCACGATTAAGAATATCCCCATTGTATGGGAGTTTGTTGATATCTTTCTGGAGGAATTACCGGGTCTTCCACCAAATCGTGAGGTTGAGTTTTCAATAGAACTTGTACCGGGTGCTTTTCCTATTTCAAAGACACCTTATAGAATGGCCCCAATTGAGTTGTAGGAATTGAAGAAGAAATTCCAAGAGAATCTTGATAAGGGATTCATACGCCCTATTGCGTCACCTTGGGGAGCACCTGTTCTGTTTGTTAAGAAGAAATATGGATCAATGAGACTCTGTATTGATTATTGAGAACTTAACAATCTCACTATCAAGAACAAATATCCTCTCCCACGCATTGATGACTTATTTGACCAACTATGCGGAGCTCAATACTTTTCCAAGATTGATCTTCGTTCAGGGTATCATCAATTAAGGGTCGAAAGGGAGGATATACCAAAGACGGCTTTCCGTACAAGGTATGGACACTATGAATTTATAGTGATGCCATTTGGTCTTACTAATTCCCCTGCTATCTTCATGGATCTGATGAATAGAGTCTTTAGAGACTATCTTGATCAATTTGTGGTAGTCTTTATAGACGATATTCTTGTCTATTCAAAGAGTAAGGAATAACATGAAGATCACTTGAGAATTATATTGAAGACCCTGAGAAAGGAGAAGCTTTATGCCAAATTTACCAAGTGTGAATTTTGGCTTCAAAAAGTTTCATTTTTGGGTCACATAATCTCAAAAGAGGGGATATCTGTGGATCTAGCAAAAACAGAGGTTATCGAAAGATGGTCGAGACCAAAAACAGTAACTGAGATCCGATGTTTTCTTGGTTTGGTGGGATATTATCGACGTTTTGTGAAAGATTTTTCACGATTATCTAATCCACTCACCAAGTTGACTCGGAAAGGAGTTAAGTTTGTTTGGACGAAAGAATGTGAAGAGAATTTCAAGGAGTCGAAAAGAAGGTTATCCAGTGCACCTGTGCTCACACTGCCTTGTAGTGGAGAAAGGTTTGTGATCTATAGTGTTGCATCCAAGAAGGGATTGGGGTGTGTTCTTATGAAAAATGATATGGGGATAGCTTATGCCTTACGACAGTTTAAAATCCATGATAAAAATTACCCAACTCATGATTTGGAGTTAGCTGCGGTAATCATTGCATTAAAGATTTGGAGGCATTATCTTTATGGAGAAAGGTGTGACATTTATACTGATCATAAAAGTTTAAAGTATATTTTCACACAAAAGGAGCTGAATCTGCACCAAAGAAGATGGTTAAAACTGATTATGGATTATGACTGCTCAGTTCATTACCACCCTGGGAAAGCAAACAAGGTGGCAGATCCATTAAGTCGACAAGACCATGCCAGTTTATCCATGATTAGGATCACAAAAGATCCAATATTTATGGATTTACAAAGGATGGATCTTGGAATTATAATGGAAGGGGAAAAATCTTATCTTTCTCAAATGAATGTTCAACCAACTATACATGTGAAGATTAAAGAGGCACCAAAAGAAGATATCGAGTTACAAAAGAAGGTGAGAAATGTTCCTGAATTCAACCTTGATTGTGATGGGATAATAAAGTTCAGGAATCGGGTTTGTGTTCCTCCTATCCCGGAATTAAAGAAGGAGTTGCTGGATGAGGCTCATAGTTCTTCATTCTCTATTCATCTGGGAAGCACGAAGATGTATATGGACCTGAAAGAGTACTTCTGGTGGAATGGCAGGAAAAGTGATGTTGCTGAATATGTCTCTCGATGCTTGGTTTGTTAGCAAGTTAAAGCTGAGAGACAGAAGTATAAGGGGATGTTACAACCATTACCCATACCCGAATGGAAATTGGAAAGCATCACTGTGGACTTTGTCACAGGACTTCCTAAAACATCCAAAGGCAATAATGCTATCTGGGTCATAGTTGATCATCTTACCAAGTCTGCACACTTTATTGCTATTAGAGATGATTTCTCTCTAGATCAGCTTGCCCAGATATATGTGAAGGAAGTGGTAAAATTGCATGGTGTACCACTTTCTATTATATCTGATCGGGATCTGAGGTTTACCTCAAAGTTTTGGCGAAGTATTCAGCATACTATGGATACAGAGTTGAGTTTCAGCACTGCTTATCATCCTCAGACAGACGGTCAGTCTGAGAGAACAATTCAAACTCTAGAAGATATGTTGAGAGCTTGCTCTATGGATCTCCAAGGTGGTTGGGATCAACACCTACCTTTGGTGGAATTTTATTATAATAATACCTTTCACTCTAGTATTCAGATGGCTCCTTATGAAGCTATCTATGTAAAGAAATGCAGGACCCCAACTTGCTGGGATGAAGTTGGGGAAAGAAAGATATTAGGACCTGATCTCATTGATAAAATGGAAGAAAAGGTCAGATCTATTCAAAAACACATAAGAGCAGCTCAGTGTCGACAGAAAATTTATGCCGAAAACCGAAAAAAAAATACCTAGAGTTTGAAGTGAGTGATAATGTGTTCTTACGAATATCTCCCTGGAAGAGAGTCATGATATTTGGAAAGAAGGGGAAGTTGAGCCCTAGATATATCAGTCCTTTCGAAATACTGGATCGTGTTGGGAAGGTAGCTTACCGATTGGCGCTTCCACCAAATCTCTCTCAAGTTCACGATGTTTTCTATGTATCACTCCTGAGAAAGTAGATACCTGATCCTTCACATGTACTTAGCTCAGAAGTTGTACCGCTGGAGCAAGATATTTCTTATGAAGAACAATCGATAGAGATTCTGTATCGTAGCGAAAAAGTCCTACGAAGCAAGACCACTCGATTTTTGAATGTTTTATGGAGGAACCACTAATTAGAAGAAGCTACATGGGAGCTTGAGGATATGACTAGGGAGAGATATCCTCATCTGTTTGTTACAAAGTGACGAATTTCGAGGGAGAAATTCATTTTAAGGGGCGTAGAATGTTACACCTGAGACTTTTATGTGAAATATTTTGTTTTTATGTTATATAAATCATCAAAGGAATCTTTCACTACACACAACACTAGCTTGGCTTGCATTACACTCAATCACGACCTTCCTCGATATCGTGTGTAGTATGCAATACCGAGTTTCACTAAACAACGATATGCTATTGAAATATTATTAAAACTAGCCATTATGAATAGTAATAAACACTTTTTGAAATTTTATAAATTTTATTTTCTAAAATGGACTTTATTTTTGTATTCGGAATATCGAAATTAGCCTAAGGTGAAATTTTGGTATTTTTCTGAAAACTTTCAATTTTTGATGAATAGTGAAACCACTAAGTGGTAGTTAAAAAACTGAATTTTTCATAAAACATAATTTTACCACTTCTGTGAGTGGAATTTTGAAAATCCGAGAGACACGGTTGATGTTAGTAAGTAAAATGTTGTTCAATGAGATGAAAATAATTTTTTTGTGAATAGTAACTTTTTACTTTTTTTACCACGGTTAAAAGTAAATAGGGTAATTAATGGTAAAAATGATATTATTATTACCCTAACACATGTCCTAATTCTATTGGAAAAGTGTAATTCGACCAAAAACAACCTTAGGAATAAAATATGACCATTTAGGCCCACTTGGATTAGATTAGGACATTTATTATTAATTTATTTAAAGAAGGGTTAAAATAGTGAAAATCAAAGTTTACTAAGTAAATAATTTTTAATATGGAGTTATACATAAGATAAATTCGACTATAAATATTCATTAGAAAGCTAAAAATATTTCCTACATAATGGGATTTTATTTGTAATTTTTAGAAATTAAATAATTTAATTTATTTATGATACAATGATGATGCAGTAATTATCTTATTACTGAAATATTGACATAATTGATGTTATAAGTACCCAAATAAATGTAATTTGAGACTTTTTATGAATTAAAATAATTTTATAGGTTAATATTACATATCATTATTGATTTAAGAAACTTGGTTTGAACTAATAATTCTGTTATGAGTTTCACAAAAAATCAATTACTAAATAGTGTCAAAATTGACATAAAATAGTTTTTAAAACAAATATTATAATATTAATTGTTATTTTATTCCTAAAAATATAAGGTTCGGCCAAATGACTTAGATAAGGTTATATATATTAATAATAAACAACTTGGGGTTCTTTTGTCTTGATATAGTATGTTTATTAACCTTATAGTGTAAGAAAACAAGAAGACACATTAAAAGTTAAATTATCTAACTTAAAGTTAAATCTAAATGATAAGGTTAAACATGATACCTAAACTTGTATAAATTATATTGGATGAGAGGAGTTAGACACCTACCCACCTTATCTTCTAAATATATCAATTTGCAGCTATTAAAAACCTAATTTGACTTTATAATAAAATAATATTTTTAGTTATTCCAAAGGTGCCCCTCTCCGCCCTTATAAAAGGGAACCTCCGCCCCCTCTTCCTCACACCACTTTGAGACTTAAAGCTCAGCCAAACCCTGCCAATTGCTCCTATCCACTTCCCTAGAAACATCCAAGAGGTTCTGTTCTTCTTCAATGAACTATTTTAGTGCCCTAAAAGGAGGTCTCAAAGAAGCACTTCAAAGAAGAGGTAATGTCCGTTACCGATTCTTTCATCTTTATTTCTTCTTCCACTTCTTCTTCTTTAGTTGTTTCATTATGAAGTAATGAAATCAGTATCACTAATATACTGATATGTTATTATAAGTATGAAACAACCCTATTTCACCATCTATCCATCCTACGGAAAAAGAAATCACCGCGCGTGCGTACGTACGGAATACCGTCTCCACGCCGTGGTATAATCTATTTTCCACCACCACCTTACTTGGATGGGTATAATGGTGTAAATAATTACTATATATGACTATTATAAAGTGATATTTATTCTGAAATAGTATACATACACTCCAATACAATTCCACGATCATAGGAATGATATCATCACTCGTGTGTACGTACGGAATACCGTCTCCACGATGTGATGCGACTCGTTCTACATGATATTCATTTCATAATGATTATATAAATGAATTGAATGAATGAATATGATATATATTACACTAATACCATTCTGGAAATGAGGTATCTATAACCTAAAGAGAAAAATAAGAATTCATTTGACAAAACACGCATAAGAACAAAAAGTAATAAACACCCGAATAACAAGTAGTAATGAAATATTACTAATAAGAAGCTAAGAATATGACCATATATGATATCATTACAATATGTATGATTCTGGAATAATTCAATAACATTATTTAAATCATTATACAGGACGTTCAGACACTTACGAAGCAAATCAGACCTAAGGTAAGGGAAATATCACAATCTCATTTTTATCCGAGATTTTTTATACTTCGGATTTTACTGGGGTGTATTTTGCCATCCACATACATGTTTCCTAAATATGTAATATTATTTCCATCCACCTACAATTGTTTAAATCCAATTTTACCCTTCAGTGAGTTTTTAGTAAAGGATATGAAAGGAATCTTTTGTCATTTTTCGTACGAGGTACTTTTTGACTTTTCTGAAAAAAGTACGAGAAAATTTTTTTTTAACTTATACGGCGTGAATGGATTTTTAAAACATTATTTCCAAGAAGCTTACTTTAAAAGTTTTCAAGTTTATTTTTAATCAAATTCTTTTAGATTAAAAATTGTATGACATGTTAAGAAAGGAAAATGTTTTTTGAATTTGAAAGGATATTTTCCTCAAGAATAGAGTTCAAGTGTTTTATCAAAATTAGTTTCCATCTAAGATAATATAGGGTTCTATTTATATCCCTATTATTACTTTGATTTGATTATGTTGTGATGGAATTATTTTTATGAATTCATTTATCTTATATGAATTGTTTGATGATGTCACGATGTTTATGATTCCCATTTTTATTACATGGGTTATGCAAGGATGTATGATTTATGATTTTGTGGCACACATAAGAATGGTATCATTATGAGATGGGTGGGACCTATATCTCCCTCCAATGCATTGGGTAAAGATTTTATATCTCATGAGATAGACATGGCTAGAAAGGTAGGTTATACCAGTTCAGTGAAACAGGACTGAAACGAGGAGTGAACTCGGTTCAGAAATGGACTTTGTCCACTAAGATAGTCTTGGAAATGAGTCTTGACTAGTAAGAAATGATTCTCTATGATTATGTGTGTATTCCAGAAAGTTTCATGTATTATGTTATGATTATTGGGATTCCATTTCACTATAATGATTTATCCCATGTTATGAAATTATGCTCTCTTTTGCAGGTTAAGATTTCCAAAAGTTATGTTCATATGAATATGATGTGATTGATATTTCTTTTGTTTACCCTTACTGAGCATTTGAGCTCACCCTTTTGTATGTTTTCTTTCCCCAGGTCAGGAAGGAGGTTATTAAGTAAGATATTCCAAAAGGGACTATAAATATGATGAAATAAATGGGAGAAAGTGTAGACGCTTTATGAACCAGTTGTTTATGTTTCCAAGTTTCTAAAAACACTATACATATATGGTCCTTTCGTGGTTTTGTTATTTGTTGTAATAAGTATGCTTCAATGTTGAAGTATTGACAATGTATATAAAGTATGGGTCATTATTCCCATTGAAATCATAATTTAATTCTATTAACATTTCAATGTTAGTAGATGAAATATTATTAGGTTTCCATATATTTAATGAAACTCATTAAATACAATAGAGGCATAATAGAAACACAAATCAAGTTCGACCGTGCTGCATAACAGAAATATTTCATATAATAAAAAAAGAAACATATCAATGTGTAACCTAAATAATAAAACTACTGTATTTCTCTTTATACCATTTTATTTATGAAGAACACTTGAGAGGATACTGAATGACATCCCTCCTTTGAAGGAATCCATGAGTTATTCAGAATCACTCTTCATATGACTTATGTTCTCCTCCCTCTATGACATGATAGTTATGTATGGTTTATAAGAGCTAATGGAATAGAGTAATAGGAATGATAGATTAAACAGAGGTTTTTTTAAGATATCATAATAATAATCTCATTGAAAATTCCCCTTTTATAAATCCATTTAGGAATCCTTGGACGAACCTTCATTAACTATCTTGATATGTGTTAATAAATGCATCAATTAAAACCCTTTTCCATGAAAACTCTTACATTCATTTCATATTATCAAATGAAAAATAAATGACAGATTATATATAGGTTATGTGAGTGTTATATTTTTAACATTTAACTTCCATTAAGGAATCAAAAATGTTCTAAAAGAATCATAAATTACTATTCATTTCACTGTGAAGAATAATAAGATAGGAAAAGGAATCCTCATTGATATCTGTATATCATATTATTGGATATTACCAAAACTTATCAATATCACGTACCGTTTGTTGCTACATGAAATATCATAAATCATTTTTTATATCATACCCAATGATATAATGAAAAATAAATCAAATGTGTAATAGATTTAGGGAATATCTCATTCAATAACCATAATTAATTAATACCTTATAATCTTTGTACAATTTTCCAATATTTCATATCATATATAGTAACTTTTTATATCATATAAAAAACTGTGTATAAATATCATACAAAACACTTTTGGAAGGATCTCATTGATGTCACTATGTATCACATCATACAAAGTACACTGTGAAAAAAATTGAAAAAATAGTTAAGAGAAACCTCAAAAGACTTTTTTAGAAGCAGTACAACTCAAAATAATTACCCATTCATTCAACAAAAATGTGTGGACCTATGATAATTTTTAAAATTAAAAATTCATATATATCACTGGAACTAAAATTGTAATCATACAGCGGTCTCTAAAAAATAATTAGTGTTACCAATTCTATAATGGGATCTATAGTGATATCTCTAAAACAAATGTATATCTATACTTTTTTCCACCAACTATATCATATAAAATCGTGAATTATTATATGACCCCATTGAATAAGTCATTGAGTGACCACAGGACATGGATTATGTCAATCCAACGTAGATTACTCAAATGTTCTAGATTCTATGAGTATTAAATGATAAGGTATTTGAATAAAACACAATTCATTCACATTTATGAATGATCAGGTCGCATGCCCCTCACCCGAATAGATATGTACGTCATATGTAATATCTAGGTGTGACCACACACTTCCTAACTCTATCATAATTTTGGGTCTAGATATCATACTCATCACATTAGAGGAAATATCCCATCTTAGTTGAGATATAACTAATTGCATGATTAGTTTCATACCTAACCAACCTTAGATAAGCTAATCCTCAATTAAATTGGATGAAAGGTATCAAATTATTCAGGTTATAATGCTAGGAATTTCAAAAAACTCAATCATTGGGGACTAAATATATGATCCATGAAACCCTATTATACCAAACACATCGTGTATTTCACTATATGTGGTATATTTAGTGATCCATAAAGTACACAAAATCCTTTTTTCCACATGATCTTATTCTATATCCCAGTATAAGTATTTTACTCTTTCTGACCATAATGTTTTATTATAAAATATAATATTACATGATGAGAATAGATTAAGTATAACACAGAGTGACAAATTGAGATTTCATTTATCACATCACATCATGAAATGTATATATATATATATATATGTATCTCAAATATCATGAAAGATTGATAATATGGAGGCCAGATTTCGCATAACATAACACATTTTATATTCTTAAAATCATTTAAAAACACTTAATAAAACCATATACAAAAACTATCTAATATATCATATATGATATAATTTCTTAATAGCCTTATGTTTGATTCCATTTTATAGGTTTTGATAACTCATTACATCTATATGTAATTCTTTCAAAAAATATATGGGGCCCTCTAAAAAACTCACACACTAAAATCTTTAGTGAATAGTATCTATAAAGAAATAAATTTTGAATAATGGTGAGATTTTGGAATCAAATTTCTAATGTTTATCTCCTTGAATGTATTAAAACACCTTGAAACCACAACCTCCAATGTAATAATGTTATCATTTATTGTAAAAATAGAACTCTTTATATATATATATAATCATTATTCATTGAAACTAATTCTATTGATTTTTTTCCTTGAAATCGTTTTCTATCTAAGAAAACTCTCTACATTCCCACTTACCTGCACATCCTAAACTCATTTATGATAAATTAATATTCACATTGTTACATTAACTAAATATAATTCCTTACAATTGAATTTACCACTATAACCTATAATATTTTATTGTATTAAGTGAAGTTTACTTTTAGTTTCGACTGGAGTAATATTTTATTTGTTAACATTAAACTTCTCTATGTTCAAAACATAGCCTCGCTCGCCTCTTGGTTACTATATTCCCATCATAATGTTATTCTAAGATGAAATTTTATTTAAGAAATAAAAGTTATTTCCTACTAGAATGAATAACTAACTGATTTAATTTTGAATTCCTATCATATATGGTGTTCTATATATTGGTATCATTTATTAAAAAAAATATTATATTCTTTAAAAAATACCTCTAATGGATGGAAGAACCGTATTAAATCATATTTTAAAAATTATATAGACAAACAATTTTATCTCTAACCAAATATTTTTAAACATGTATTATTCTCAAAACATATTGTAGAATCCAATCGATCATAAAAAATATTAATTTGAATGATTATCTCATGTAATACATAAAAAAATATTTAACCAAAAAATCTCTTATCATATAAGAGAATTTTGATAAATATACATATCAGTTTTTTAGATTCATATAATATTGATATAATCATTTATATTTGAATCTATTAATATAGTAACTCTCTTTTATCCATAGAATAAAATATAAAAACATTAACATTCCTTGCCTTTATTTTTTACTCACGTACATTCAAAATATTTTTAATGTATATATTTGGAATCATATACTTTTCAAAATAGAATAATTAGTTTTTATAACAGAGATACTTTTCATTGACATTCCCTAGAGTATATTAAATAGCCTTTAGTATTTTGGAAAATTCCATCCTATAGATTTATTATTTTTCCATGAAAATGACTCCATTTATTTTCAATGACCTAGAATCGATTCTAGATGAAACATTGTTACACATTCCAACTAACTTTTCTTCTTCTTGTCTGAACTTCTACCAACTCATACAATATATATATATATCAATAATCTAAGCACCATATACTCAGTTCATATAATCAAAAAACATTGATAACATTAGTGTAAAAAATTCTTAAATAGATTCATATTTTATGAATATTTATATATATTAAAACCCGATGAATTCTTAACCATAGTAGTTTTTAAAGAAACCTCTAGTATTACCATGTTATATATAATCATATTGATTATATGAGTGTAGTATAAAATTACTTATGTCATCATGCGTAAAACACATTTTAAACATCAATTTCATCATTATATGTTTCACATAATTATCAATATTCTATGTATTGAACAACATCAATAATTGGTTTCCTTGGAAGGTGTTTCTCTAAGACATTAAAATTTTCATTCTTAATAAATTTTCATAAGATACCAATATAAGAAGTTTAATAATTTAATCTTCTCATTTTCAACAATTGATATCATAGTTATGTTTGATGATGATGATACTATTTTTCTACAATAGATTATTTTATTAGAAGAGTTTCATTATTTATATATTATCATCAAAGACTATAATTTACATTCACCCATTTAAATGATGAATCCTTTGAAATTAATCATATAAATTAGTGGCATAAGATCCATATATCACTAATAAATAAATCAACATTAGTGATCATCTAACAAATTAAATACTTAGGTAGGATATCATGTCAAATATATCATATATGACACTGGTACTATAGAGTGTAAAACCCTTTTACTAATCCATTTTTTAGTTAAAAACAGCTCTATTCACATGGTTCCCCAAATTTTAGATTTTCAAAGATAAGTATGGGAAAAATATAATTTCAAGAACTAAAAAATAGTATTATTATTAGACAATACTAACTTTCCTTACAAATTTTAATACAATGTCTCCTTGTTTTAAAATAAATGTACCTCGTTTGTAGATCAAAGACATTATAATTGTCAATTTATAAGGAACATAAAATGTTATATTTTGAAGGGTATTTAATCCCTCAATAATATCTCATGTTTACCCCTTTACATATATGGATTTTTATACTGATTTTATTTTGGAAATCATATTACTTTAAAAAAAATATGTTCAAACCATATTGATGTCTAACTCTTTACAGAACTCGTATATTTTCTAATAACTCAAATAAAAATCCATATATATCTATACATATATAAATTCATCATATACATAAGTTCCATGAAAACATTTCATGTAAAGGTCCAGAATAACATGAAATATAAAATTTACACACGAGTAAGACTTTATCTATAGATAGCCAACCCCCACATTTTTAGAACAAAAAAACCTCTAGGAAAATAGTAAGTCAAACCCAAATCCCTTATACCCAATTATAATTTAACAAAGACTTATCTCTATTATAATAATATTATAACACCTAATATATATAAATCACAATTAACTTATAGATTCAAGATAATAACTCATTTATATGGAGTCCTGATATTGAATTTATCTATGCTGGAATTCACATAATCATCTGAACATCATCGATTTTCTTTGGTGGCTTTATTTAGCATTCGACAGTTGTATACAAATTCTTTTGACAGATTCATCTACTCCAGATAGGGGATTAATTCTATATTCATTGTAGGTTTTCTTGACTTGAAGTATTTTTATATTAGGATTGTAAATGACAATGATATTTCAATCACCTAGCCCAAATGTAAGATAATGTTTGACAGATATTGGTTAATTCTTTTCCATTGGTACTATTATTTCATTATGAGGCATGACCCCTCCATGGGAACAATTTTTGTAAGTCATCAATGTTTACTGATAAATTTTCAAAGCTCTTTTATTCTTTTAATGATTGGAAATTTAGTTATTTGATTCTTGTGATTCAAAAAAATGATTGAAGTTGGATATGTACCCATCACTCCGCATAACTTCTTGGAGGGTGATGCATGTAAAACTAGAATTGATTATATATGTATTAAAGTTGAAGAATAATTTAGATGTACTCACTAAGTACAATATGAATCATGGTGTGATTTTTGTTCTTCCTATAAGTGGTTGTTCCACCTTAACAGAGTATGTAGACACACTTCCTAAAAATATACTGCGGCTGATCCTATTATTGGAGCCAGTGGTGGGTTCTTGTTTGATGAGAAATAAAAAATCCCTTCTATATGAGTCTCTTAATAAGGCACCCCATCTTCCTTGAGGATGGGGGGGCATGGGACTCAGTTACTATAGGTCCATCAGTTATGTATGGTGCTTTAGTTCCATGGGCTTCATATGCCAAAGTTGTGAGTCCTTTTAATGTTCTGATTAGTATTCCTAGGGTTAATGATACCTACCTAGTAACTAGTCCCTAAAACATTTATAGTATAAAAATTATTCTAGAAAAATATTATGAATATGAATAAATTAAGACTAAATATAAGGATTTTGGTGTAATTGGGCCTATTAGTATCCAAACATGCATGTTCAGTTAGAAGACTACATCTACCATTGAAACATAGAACATGATCATGGAAATAGATAATGATGTGAAAAATTTAGAGTAGGGTTGGAATAAAGAAGGGGTAAAAAATAATGGGAAGTCAATCTGGGGGGTTATATGGATGAAAATGTTGCTAAAAAGAACATCATACTTAAAAATTCTCTTCTGAGAGTAGGGAAGAGACTCAAGTGGATAATTTTGTTTAGGACACTTAAATGAAATATAATAAATTAATGGTGGAATATTATGTATTTACCATGATATTGGATAGGGAACATGAACAAAAATAATATTAATATTTTACTAAGACTAGACTCACATGATTAGCTAGTAATGTCCCCCCCCCATCTTAAAATGGACGTTGAAGTCACTAAATCTCTAGTCTAGGTACTGTGAGCGTTAAAAGAACTGACGATATCTACACACCAAACCGTTAATGAGGAATTCAGACAGTTGTATGAGAGGGATAATTCATTTCCATGGAAATTCACTAGGAAAATGAAGTCTTCATACCTATAATTCGGTAGAGCTTATATCAAGGAATTATCAACTGCTCATACCAACAAAAATGTGTCCAAGGAGGAGTATTCAAAATTTTATGAGGAGAGATTTCATCATGGACTTAATGAATCATGGGATTAGTGGTTTGAATTAAAAAATAATTAAAATATTCTGGATGTTGATCCTGACTAGTTCCCTATCATTGATCACATTAAATTTGTAAATTTTATCACCTCTTACATTGATGAGGGTATCCAACTTCATCGTATAAAAGATATAATAAATCTATTCAGGAAATATAGGAGTTATGTCTCCATATCGAAGAGTAATGAGAAAAACTTTCCACCATCTTCAAATGGAGCATGATATCATATGTTTTTATCTCCCATTATCATGCATGATGATGAATTTTTTTGGTGTATCCTCTTGGTTTTAATCTTTTTTTTAAATAACGATCATTCCATATGTTTTGGAATTTTTCCAGTAATCTTTTTTATGGTTTTTGTTTGGTGTTTTGTGAGGGTTCCCACTTAACCTCCAAAAAGATTATTTTCCTGAAAATATAAACGAAATAATTTGGAGTAACATTTTATAATTTAATTTTTATTATGTATACATTTTACATAGTTGAAATTGAAAATTTTTATCATTATTAAACATTGATTAAATCATTCATCAAAACTCATTTTGACATGGTTTAAATAATTTCCCAAAAAATTGATCTAATTTGAACAATAAAATGTAAATAATTATGGATAATTCATAATTAAATATAAACTCATTTATACAAAAGCCTTATTTTTTAATTAATAATAATTTTATAAATTACTGTTATAATTTCCATATAATTATTTTTTATCAAGATTATAACTTATTAAATATAATTTTAAGGGAATTTTAATAATAATAAATATTAGTATAGAATATTTATTAATTAATGATTCCTAAATAATCAATTAAATAGTTTTAAATAAATTAATACTTTTTTATTTTTAAAAACATTAAGAAATTAATAAATATCCCAAAACCATTGATTATAATTTATAAAAATTTATAAATAATATAATTCAGTTATTCATTCCATAGTTGAATTTTCAGAAAACCCATATTTCTATTAAAATATCATTCAATGGAACAAAGTAAATCATAATCAATGATAGTAAGAATGTGACACATAAACAATTTATGCAGTATTGGTAATATTTTATGACTAATGGTCCAATTATCGTTGATGGTAAGTGACAGGTGTTAGGATTTTCAACTTTACTAGAAAAGAAGAGTGACCCTTATGTATATAGTAATCAATAAAGAAGAGTAATAATAAAACAAAGTAAAAAAATTCTTATGCATGGGGTAAACATACAATAAAGTATTAGAATAATCCTTACATATCAATCATATTTTATTATACAAATTAATATCACTAAGTTGATAAAATAATATATTTCAAAAAAATGATGTAGCAATATAATTAAATATAACACCATAATTTTTTATTTAATGACTAATAAAATGTAAAGGATTACATATTGATTTTCTGGCTACGATATCCAATATAGAAGGTTGTGATATAATGAAGAATAAAAGAATATCTCAAGTGTACTAAATGGTAGAGAATAATAAAGTCATTAAAACATAAGAAACATTATTTCTATCATTATTTCTGGAATGAACAATCTTATCATGTCTCTAATACCATTTTGAGCATGAAATAATCTACAAAACTCATTAAATATGGAAGAAGAAAAATGGAAACTCAAATCTAATATTGACTATTCTAGATAAATGAAATCATATATATTGTAATTAAATAAAACTAAGAATTCATAAAATACATCATATGGATACTAAATTTGTTTTTATCTCATGTTCTTGATGAGGATCACCCGATAGTTTGAAAACTTTTATCCCTCCTGCTAGTTATGCATATGTTATGTTAAATCCCTCATCATACAAGAAAGATTCTCCACCATCCAAAGCATTTCTGTGCCTCATAATGTAAATGAAGAAAAATAATATATCTATTGGAATGAGATAATTGTACAAGGATTAGAAAATACTTTATTATGACCATATCATTCTAAATTCCCATTTATAATGATTTTATGAATTCTTGTTGAGTCTCCATATATTCACTTGTTTATTATGAGCTAATAAATACAAAGGTTGTAACCCTTATCTATGAAAAATCTCCAATTAATTTCATCTTATGAAATGAATAATAAACATGTATATGTTTTTCAATAATTAACTCAATTATACTCCACTAACATTAGAAAATCATATTAACGCCAAATGAATCATATGTTATGATTCATGGAACTGTTAATCCCCCATTCCATATAATACATCTGGCTAATGATGCCAATATGATATCATTATAACTTATTAGCTGATATTCCAAAAACCATGTAATATCTCATAACCTTAGTTTATAAATGTTTTAATCTATGAAATGTTTATATTGTGATCAATTATATAGGAAATAACACCTCTCTAGTGTAAATTATTTGGGGTATATATCCTTCAAAGACCAATAGATAAACATTATTATCCACCAATATATTCAATGTGATAAAGTGTTATGATGACTTGGAATGACTAGAGATTTCCTATATTAATATGGTAATGGAATTAATTATGGAATAATCATTGGAAATGGCCTAATAATGTTACCTATTTAAATAATATCTCACCATATTTCCTCAAAAAGTTGATGAAAGGTGAGTATTGAATTTGATGTCATAACTCTAATGCTATGATAAAAATATAAGTGGTTAGTAGTTTGTATTAGACAAAGAATATTATACTCCTAAAATAGTCATATGTGATCCTTGAAACAAAATATTTGTTTCATGAAGATAGATAAATGATTCAACATTTGATAAAATTGTCCCGAATGATTAAAAGAATTTGAAAAACACAATGAGGATTTCATGTTAGGTACGAATGTTATTGAAAATAATTCTTCTATTTTGAATGGTATATGATACGTAATGGGTATTTTATCAAATTTTTTAGATATTCATATGTTCTAAATCAAGGAAATATTTGATAAAACTTTTATTTTTAATTCAAATGAATATGTAAATGAATGTTGAATCATAGATGTTAATTTAGTTGAATTTACATCAATATTATATCGATACAAATAAAGAATAAATGTTTTCATTTTCCTTATATTATAAGATAAGAGTATACATTTAAACATATAGTTTTTATGAATAATATGAGATAATTTTTTAATACATATTTATTATGATTCATTATATTTAATGACATTCTTTAAATGTAGACAACGATAAATTTTTTTTAACAATCATAGAAATATTTATATAGACATTTATTAAAATATGAGGTATGTGATTCCACCACCCATTACTAGTATACTTTGAGGAATGAATTTTTCTTTTTATAATATTGTTCTAAACAAAAATAATACCATATTTGAGGTGGATGCAGTAGTTTAGTTTTAAAATAATCGCACTAAAGGAAATATTTTTTATTTCCTATAAATTTGATTTACAGTATTATAATATTTTATTATGACTAATATATTATATCTAAGACGCTAGTGGGAATATATTTGAACTTATTCAATTTCATTTATAACAAATAAAATATTAAATTATTCAAAATTCAATGTTTATGTCACTAATTTTCCTAAATATTTTTTTGTATGTTTGTTTATAAAATTTAAAAAGTTAAATTTAGTTACTCTAATAAAGTGAATATAAAATTTTATGATAGATAAATTAAGTATATATTGATAAAAAATAAAATAATAAGTTATATATTTTTACCAAAATTAATGAATGGAATAAAATTTATGGGAAAGATTCAAGTTTGATGATGATCATGAACTCCAAAAGAGTTATAAGGAGAAAAGATTTCCCAACATCATAACTTTTGATATTGTGATGGTAAGGATTTTGATTAAAATATATAAATTGTTGAACATTGAGAATTTAATTAATAAGTAGAACCATTATTTAAACCATTTTACATCATATATGTTACTCAATAATATGTTTTGTTAAAGGGTTTTATCATATTCACACATGGAGATGAGGAACAAATTACATAAAGATATAAAGAGTTTAACAAAAGTATAAAAAGGCATAAAAAATAAGGTCTCTAATATAATCTATCATATAAGATATTATTATATGATCACTTAAGTAAGGGATTTGTAATATTGTAAAAAGTATTTAAAGATTAAAAAAATATCATGTTTTCATGTTGGTTTCATATATTCTGTGAAACGAAATAATATTTGACCTCTAAAAGTGATACTTTGAGTTATCCTTAACTGTTGATCATCACAAAATGTAATAGTTTTTTTAAGAAATATAATGTTTATCAAGACTATGATTTCATATAGAGATAAAAAATATGGGAATGAGTCCCAATTTGTGTTTTGTGTTACTGGTAATCCCCTAGGTATACCACATAGAGTGTTAGACACTAACATTGGTATACTATGGTTTTACTTTTCATATTGATATTTCCCTATACCTATGGTTTTAAAGATAACTAGCATATGAAACGTCATACTTTGATTCCATTATTATATAAGACTTGATACTTATATAATAATTGAATGGATGAGTATGTTTTTGACCATGTCATTGGTTTATTCTTAACAAATATGGGCATATAAATATGGGAGAAATAGTGGAGAATCCAAAGATTTTCTATTCACTAGATGGTTTAATTAAGTCAATAATGCTTAGTTAGTCTCCTTATAAAAATATAGGGATGATCATAACGTTCAAATGGTGTGTAACTAGAGGAACTTACTAGTCGATCTAAAGAACCTCAATAAAGAGAGAGTGAATGCTCATTTTTTCAATGGTGAATATGTAGGGTAAATAAATTGATGAATGAAAATATGTTAAAGTTATGTCTATTCCTATGGGGGATCTTTTCATGGAGTTCTTGTGGTGGGTCTGATAAAAAACTATTTTATTGAATATTTTATTGATAATAAATGATATAATTTCCTCACATTGTGTTAAATATGTTTAATTAGAATGTATTTGGGATTAGATCATTCATTTGAATACTTGATGAAAATTCCAGTTTTACCCTTTATAGTTCACTGCAGTATTTCGAAGATAAATATTTTTATATTTATTATGTGAATTTTAAATTTTGTAAAAGTGTTAAAAACGTAATTATCTACAACTTTTATTCAGGACACTAGAGCTATAGAGTTCATTTGGTTGTTGCAATTGGGCCATTAAGTCAAAGTTGGGCTAGGCTCTTCAGAATGGAGAAGATTATGTATTTCAGACATAACTATTTCATATTGGCCTGTATTGAGGCCAAGTTTGTAGTGGAGATAGAAGGCCCATATCCTCACATTTTATCCTTCTTCAAGGCCGGTCAATTCACTCTTTTTGGTGGTCAAATGGGAGGTTAAAGTTGGCATAAAATACTTGGCCGAATTTCCACATTCACACTTGAAACCACTTGTAACCTCTCCTCCCCTCCCCTATATAAATTGGAGTTTTTCTCATTTGGAGGGGTTGTGGGGACGTGAATTTGGAGATTGGAGGCAGAGGAGAATTTGTTTCACCCAAATTCTCCAACCATTGTAAGAGGGGTAGCTCTTGAAGCAAGGATCCCCTCATCGAAGCCTCCTTCTCTTCTTCATTTTGTAATGTTTTCATTTGTGTAATAAACATCTTTGTTCTTATTTTATTTCTTCTCTTTTATTCTATTTTGTTTAAATTTCTTCTTCTCTTAATATTCCTCTTTGGGTTGGAATTCTTGAGTAGAAGCATTATTGGGTTATACCCATTATAAACCTTTGCACATGCAAAACGCTTCTACGATGATTACGCCACCCATGGAAGAGTGGACTTTTAGTAATCAATCTATCTTCTACCCTCTTCATTTAATTATTTTGAATCATTGAGCTACTGTAATTCACATAATATGATCCATTAATTGTGTTTTTAAATTCTAAGAAACTATGCAAGCAATTTAATAATTACCACAAAAACACGCGAGGTCGGGATTTTGTGTAAATTGTGAGAGCGCGATCTTAATCGATAATACAAGACCACACGGGATAAATTTTTAGAGTTCAAATATAATCCCTAAACACAATTAATCCTCATTTCAGAATTTATATGTGCCTTAATTTACCACTGACCATAATCTAATCTTAGAACATCAATCAAAGCAGGGTGCTGCGATTGCATGTTCCGAAGTTAGCCTAGGGTTAAATTCACATCATCTTCGTGGTAAAGTTAATTCTGGCAGGGTTCAGGATTTAACAAATTAAGGGATCATAATTAATTTAATGTTAATTTAAATGATAATGATTAATAATAAAGTGAAGAGGTAGAGTTAGATCGATAATGCCTTTTAAATAGATTTCTAAAAAAACATCTTCTTGTTGTGTCATTTTAATCGAAATTCATTTCAAAACTAAAAAAAAAATTATACAATCTTCTTCCAGAAAACTTCTTCTAGATTCATAAACTACAACAAACCCCAATCCTTTAAAGTAGTGTTTTTATTCTGTTCTATTTTATTTTATTTTTTAGAATACCTCTAATAAGTTGTTAAATTCACTTCCTCTTTTGAGAGACGACCTTGGTCAGCCACTCTGCTGCACCTAAGTACCCCAAATCACACTAATCATTTGAGGGTGCCTACAACAGTGCTCTTTCAAATTGGCGTCGTTTCCAGGGAGGCATGTAATTATTTCAACCAATTAGAGGTATTTATTTTATTTTACATTTTATTCTCTTCCTCTCTTCTTTCTTCCTTCTATACCCAATCCGATTTTTCTTCCTCTTCTTTTATTTTCTTCTACTTCTTTTTGGACCATCAAATCAAACTTCTCATTTTTATTTTACTATGGTCCATTTTCTTTCTTTTCATTTTAATTTGATCTATGACACGAACTAATCCCGAAGATCACTTAGATCTTGACCCTGAGATTGAATGTAGCCTTAGGGCTCGAATCAGAAATTCTCAGTCTACGGGAAGTTTCAATATTCAACCAGTTGGTGAATTCCTCTCTTCTGGAAACATGGAAATTAGAAGCAATTCAAATTCAAACATAAAAGAGGAACCAATGGCTGGAAACAATGGAAATGAACTTAATAAAACCATTCGAGAATTGGCTGCACCTGATGTTAACTATCAACCAAATTGTATTGCATACCCAAATCTCGAATCGGACTTTGAACTAAAATCTGGGTTAATTCACTTACTTCCAAAGTTTCATTGCCTCTCTTGTGAGGATCCCAATAAACATTTGAAAGAATTTAATGTGGTTTGATCAACCCTTAAACCAAGAAATGTTTCTGAATATCAAAACAAATTATGAGCATTCCCATTCTCACTTGATGGAGCTGCAAAAGATTGGATGTATTATTTGCAACATGAAGATGTAACATGTTGGAATGATTTGAAACGTCTTTTCTTGCAAAGATTTTTTCCAGCATCAAGGACCACATCCATTCGAAATGAGATATCGAGGATCAAGAAAACACAAGGGGAGTCAATGTATGAGTACTGGGAGCGATTCAAGAAGTTGTGTGCAAGATGCCTACATCACCAAATCAGTGAGAAACTACTCATACAGTACTTCTATGAAAGACTCACACCCATGGAGAGGAGCATGGTGGATGCTGCAGCTGGAGGAGCATTGGTGGACAAGACACCAGTAGCTGCACGAGCATGGATCGAAAAAATGGCCCAAAACTCTCAACAATTCGGTGATAGAGGTACACCACATGTTCGAGGAGTACATCAAGTAAGTCCTTCTTATCTTGAAAGTCATTTGATTGATACTAAGTTAGAAGAATTGAAAACTATGGTGAGGTAGATTGCATTGGCTCAAAAGACATCCCAACCCCCTCCTTCAAGGCCATTTGGAATTTGCACTGAGACAAGCCACCCAACTGACTATTGTCCACAACTACAAGAGACAGAAGATTGTACAGCAATGTTCCCTGGGAGACCATTTCAGCAGCAACAACAACAACCATATCCCCAAAAGAAGTTTGATACAGCATACAACCAAGGGAGGAAAGATCAGTCAGACATGAGGTATGGCTCTGGACAACAACAAAGGCCCCCTTTTCAAAAAAACTTCGAGCAGCCTCCACCTTACCAACAGGGTTTCCAACAACCCCAAAGGAGATTCGAAGCTCAAACGTCAAGGAGTCAGCAACAAGGGAATATCCAACACAAGGTAGACTCTAACACTGATGATTTTTGAAAAAAATCGTTCTTAATCAACAGAATGAGCTGAAGAGTCAAGGTTCGGAGCTGAGAGAGTTGAAGACTCAAATGAGTCAGATTGCCACCACCCTCCATGAACTTGTGAGTAAGAATTCTGGAAATCTACCTTCCCAACCCACTCCAAATCGAAAGGGGAATGTTAGTTCCATCACATTGAGAACTGGGAAGCAAATGAATGATACATCTGGACCTACCATTCCACCGGGATTCACTTCTACTCTAGTGAAGCCGCATTCCATACCAACTGATGAGCAATCCAAGGAGAAAGATAAAGGTATGAAAAAGATTGATGATGTACCTCCTAAACCCCTTCCATTTCCAAACAGGGTTGTTCAAACCAAGAATATGGCTGAAGAAGCAATGCAAAAGGAGGTTTTGGACACATTCAAGCATGTGGAGATCAACATTCCTCTACTTGAAGCCATTAAGAAAATTCCAAGGCATGCGAAATTCTTAAAAGAACTTTGTACCAATCGAAGATGGATCAAGGGAAATGAGAGGATCAACCTTGGAAGGAATGTCTCGGCACTCATTACACCAACTCTAGCAATGCCAACAAAGTGCAAGGATCCAGGGACATTCACCATCCTATGTACCATAGGGGAGTTGCACTTCTCTAATTCTCTTTGTGATTTAGGAGCTTCAATAAATGTGATGCCTCACTCTGTATTCTCTTCCTTGCAGGTTGGTGAGTTGAAGCCAACAAGAGTAGTGGTTCATTTTGCGAATAGATCTACGGCATATCCAGTGGGAGTTCTTGAGGATGTACTTGTTCGGGTAAGAGACATGATCTTTCCAATAGACTTCTATGGGCTTAACATGGAGTATGATCAGGTAAGTTCTCATGCCCCCATTATCATAGGTAGACCCTTCATCAAAACTGCAAAAACTATCATAAATGTCAATGAGGGTACACTTTCCATGGAGTTTGGAGATGAAGTTGTGATATTTAATGTTATGGATTCCATAAAGTACCCCTCAGAGGACAATTCTGCTTTTGTTATCTCCCATTTTGAACCACCAAGTAAAAACATCATGGAATTGGATTGTCTTATGCTTAGGGAGATTCTCAGTATTGGTTCTAGTTTGATGTCTAAGAGTACTTCCTCACCCGTTTCTAAGGAACAAGACTCTCTAAGATTTGATTTTGAAATGGAATCATATTCTGATTTTGATCATGTTCACTCTGATTATGAAATTGTTGTTGAGTATGCTGATGGATTTGATGCTTTGTTCTCTAATTTTGATAATGTCAATTCTGATACTGATGCTCTTTGTGCACTTATTTCAGTTCCTTCAATGTCTCCATCAATACTACACCCTCCTTCATTAGAACTCAATCCATTTCCACCAAATCTGAAATACTCATACTTGTTGAGTGGTGATTGATTACCTGTTATCATTGCTAACAATCTCCCTTTTGAACATGAAGAAAAGATTTTGAATATTTTAAGGGAGAACATCAGGGCGATTGAGTGGACCTTGGCTGACATATCAGGTATTAGCCCCTCCATTTGCATGCATAGGATTCTCATGGAGGATGGGGCTAAACCGGTGAGATAGCCACAAAGGAGACTCAATCCCACCCTCCTGGAAGTTGTTAAAAAAGAAGTTGAGAAATTTCTCGAGGCAAGTATAATCTTTTCCATTTCAGATTCTTAGTGGGTAAGTCCTATTCAGGTTGTTCCTAAGAAGAGTGGTGTTACTGTTGTTAAAAATGAGAAAGATGAGTTAGTTCCAATGAGGGTGAAAAATAGTTGGCGTGTGTGTATTGATTATAGGAAACTAAATAAGTCCACTCGCAAGGACCATTTCCCCCTCCCATTTAATGATCATATGCTTGAGAGACTAGCTGGGAAGTCACACTATTGTTTCTTGGATGGATTTTCTGGATATTTTCAGGTTCCTATAGCTCCAGAGGATTAGGAGAAGACTAAATTCACCTATCCCTTTGGCACATTTGCCTACCGGAGGATGCCATTTGGACTTTACAATGCCCCAGGTACCTTCCAGAGATGTATGGTGAGTATTTTTTCTGATTTTATTGAGACCTGCATGGAGGTATTTATGGATGATTTTACAGTGTATGGGTCTTCATTTTATGAATGTCTAATTAGTCTGGGAAAGGTGTCGAATCGTTGTACTGAGAAAAATCTGGTCCTGAACTTTGAAAAGTTTCATTTCATGGTAGAGCATGGCATTGTCTTAGGGCATGTAGTGTCAAAACATGGGATAGAGGTTGATAGATCAATGGTAGATATTATTTCATCCTTACCATATCCTTCATGTGTGAGTGATGTTAGATCATTCCTAGGTCATGCAGAATTTTATCGGCGCTTCATCAAAGATTTTAGTAAGATTGCTCTTCCTATGTCAAGATTACTTCAAAATGATTATGATTATGTGTTTTATGTTTCTTGCAGGAATTCATTCGATGAGCTAAAACAATGTCTGACCACTCCACATATCATACAGCCCCCAAGGTGGGAGATTCCTTTTGAGCTTATGTGTGACGCCTCCAACTTCGCAGTTGGAGCTGTCTTATCTCAGAGGGTGGAGGGGCGTTCACATGTGATCGCATATGCATCAAGGACACTAGATTCAGCCCAATCAAATTACACAACCACAGAAAAGGAGTTTCTTGCTGTCATATTTGCTTTAGATAAATTCCGTTCATATTTATTGGGCTCTAAAGTAGTTGTTTTTTCTGACCATGCATCATTGAGGTACCACCTAAAGAAGCCATATGCAAAGCCACGACTTATCCATTGGATGCTCCTTCTTCAAGAATTTGATATTGAGATAAAGGACATGAAGGGATCAGAGAATTTGGTGGCGGACCACATGAGTAGGCTTACTCACACACTAGAGGATGACACCTTGGACCAGGTACCACTTCAGGACACTTTCCCCGATGAACATCTCTATACCATCTCAGGTACGTATCCTTGGTATGTTGATTTAGTTAATTACATTGTTTCCTCTGAAATCCCTTCAAATTTTAAGAAGCATCAAGTCCAAAAATTAAAAAGTGAGTCTAGGTTTTGTGTGTGGGATAATCCTTACCTCTGGCGCATGTGTAGTGACCAAGTTATTAGGAGGTGTATTCCTGATCATGAGTTTGAGTCTGTTTTGCAATTCTGTCATACACTTGCATGTGGTGGACACTTTTGACCCCAATGGACAGCTAGGAAAGTTTTGTACTCTGGATTATATTGGCCTAGTTTATTCAATGATTCCCATGTGTTTTTTACGTCATGCTCTCGTTGCCAACACACTGGGAATATTTCTAGGAGACATGAGATGCCCCAACAACCCATACTATTCTGTGAGATTATTGATGTGTGGGGCATTGATTTTATGGGTCCTTTTCCATGTTCATATGGTTTCATGTATATTTTGGTTGTTGTTGATTATGTGAGTAAATGGGTGGAGGCCAAGGCCACCAGGACTGACGATTATCATGTTGTTGTGGACTTTGTCAAAGCACGTATTTTTTGCAGTTTTGGAGTTCCAAAGGCCATCATTAGTGACCAAGGGACACACTTTTTCCATAGGAATTCTGCTTCCCTCCTTCGGAAGTATGGGGTGAGACACAAAACATCAACACCATACCATCCCCAAACAAATGGCCAGGCTGAGGTTTCAAATCGTGAGTTGAAACAAATCTTGGAGAAAACCATGCAGTCAAACAGGAAGGATTGGAGAAAGCGCTTGGATGATGCATTGTGGGCTTATAGGACAACATACGACCCCCATTGGTATGTCCCCATTTCGGATTGTTTTTGGGAAAGTGTGTCATCTCCCCGTAGAAGTTGAGCATCAGGCTTATTGGGCTATAAAGAAATGCAACATGGATTTGGACCAAGCTGGAATCCAAAGGAAGCTGCAAATTCAAGAGCCTGAGGAGATTAGATTATCATCATATGAGAACTCAAGGCTCTACAAGGAAAGATCAAAATCAGCTCATGACAAAATGATCCAACAAAGGGAGTTTCATGTTGGAGAGAAAGTCCTTCTCTACAGTTCACGACTGAAGCTGATGTCTGGTAATTTGTGTTCCAGATGGTTAGGTCCTTATGTTGTGACAAATGTTTTTCCTTACGGTGCAGTGGAGATCACACAAGAGGACACTAGAAGGAGCTTTACAGTCAATGGGCAACGTTTGAAGAGATACATTTAGGGACTTCCTACTGATGCAGTGGATTTTATCACACTGCATGGCCCCATCATCACTTGAGCACATCAGGCTGTTCCTAACCCTTTCACTTTTATATTATTTGTCCTATTTAAAAATTCTGCATTTCATGTGCATATATCATATCATAGGTTCACATTGAGGAAAATGCATTATTTTAAGTGTGGGGGAGGGAACCTTTTAGTTTAGTAATTTCAATTGCTTTCATGTTCAAAAAAACCAAAAAATTGTGTGTTTTTTAAAATTTGTGTGTTTATTTTACAATTTTCTGTGTGTTTTTGAAACATTTGGGCTGAAATGATTCTCATCACCATTTTTAAATCCATATCAATAAGTGAAACAATTTACCCCTTGAAACTAAGCTTAAATGAATGCTGACATGACTTTGTTTCAAGTTCAAATATTTAATAATTTCATGAAAAGTACGCTGAATTTTGAATCCCATGACAATCTCACTATCTTTATATTTGAAATCACTTTCCTATGAGGCTTCTGAAACATTATTTTCATATTCTTTACATTCACCTCACTTCTTGAGAGAACCAAAGCATGCTTGATTTAACCAGAATTTGATCTATTCCTTTCAAAACTTGAGGGTTTGATGTACATATGTTTAAATGATTGAGGCATTTTTTTGGTATTAAAGCCCCTATTTCAAAGAATCCTTTTTTATAATGGCATACCTTGAATATTTAATCCTTGTTTCCCTTAGAATCCATGCACAGTCTGTTAGGTTAAGCCACATTACATGCCAATTTTCCCTATCCAACCAACTCTTGAAGTGAAAATGCATAATCTAGTTGAGCTTAAGTGTGGGGGAAGCTGTCTTGTGTTGTGCCACCACATTAAGTGATACTTTGGGTGGAAAATTAAATTCTGAAGAGATGTGTTTGCTGCTAAAGAAAGTCATTATATTGAAAGCTGTGCCTTTTCTGGAGCTTTAATGACAAGTGAAGCTGTTCCTTTTCTGGAGCTTCTAATTGAGGTGGAAAGGTATGCCCATCTGGAGCTTTCAAGAAAATCTTGTTTGAGAAGATTGAAATTTTTTATGTTGAAATGATGAATGGTGTAAAACTTTCATGACTTTTCATGATGATGGAGCTGAATTGATACTATGGGGATTGAAGAGAAGACCATATTTAAGTGAAAATTAGATTAATGCAATTTTGCTTCAAAAGAGTCAAGCCCTCCTCATTCAGCCTCAGAGTTTTTCACATCTTAATCCTACCAACCGAAAGTCATAGAATAACCCTGAAAAGTCCTCATGATAAACATATATCCTTGACTCACATCGGGTAGCGATGTGGGAATCTATCAAGCCTATGGTGACCCTTGTATGAGTTTGGATGAGAAAGACATTGCAAAAAAAATTGATATTTGTGTGATGAGAGAAAATTCAAGCGAGGTAAGTGTTTTGTGCATGGGAGGATAAATTAAGTGTAAATATATTGAATGATATAAATGGAGAACTTGAAATAATGTTTTTAATGAGGCATGGTATCTTTTGATTCTTTGTGGGAAATTGATTGATCTCAAGGATATGTGTTTTAAAATTGGTTTTGATTTGATATTGATGTTTACTTGACATGAGGTTTTTCCCAGGTGTGCAAAAGGGTAAGTGTGGGGGAGTTGATAAAACATTATTTTATTGAATATTTTATTGATAATAAATGATATAATTTCCTCACATTGTGTTAAATATGTTTAATTAGAAATTATTTGGGATTAGATCATTCATTTGAATATTTGATGAAAATTCCAGTTTTACCCTTTATAGTTCACTGTAGTATTCCGAAGATACATATTTTTATATTTATTATTTGAATTTTAAATTTTGTAACAGTGTGACTAACTTAATTATCTACAACTTTTATTCAGGATAGTAGAGCTAAAGAGTTCATTTGGTTGTTGAAATTGGGCCATGAAGTCAAAGTTGGGCTAGGCTCGCCAGAATGGAGAAGCTTTTATATTTTGGCAATAACTCTTTCATATGGGCCTTTATTGAGCCCAAATTTGGAGAGGAGATAGCAGACCTATATACTCACATATGAGCCTTCTGGAAGGCCGGCCAATTAACGCGTTTTGGTGGTCAAATGGGCGGTTCAATTTGGAATAAAATATTTGGCCGAATTTCCACATTCACACTTGAAACCACTTGTATCCTCTCCCACTTCCCCTCTATAAATTGGAGTTTTTCTCATTTGGAGGGGTTGGGGGGACGTGCATTTGGATATTGGAAGAAGAGGAGAATTTTTTTCACCCAAATTCTCCAACCATTGTACGAGGGGTAGCTCTTGAAGCAAGGATCCCCTCATCGAAGCCTCCTTCTCTTCTTCATTTTGTAATGTTTTCATTTGTGTAATAAACTTCTTTGTTCTTATTTTATTTATTCTCTTTTCTTATGTTTTGTTTAAATTTGTTCTTCTCTTAATATTCCTCTTTGGGCTGGAATTCTTGAGTAGAAGCATTATTGGGTTGTACCCATTGTAAACCTTTGCACATGCAAAACGCTTCTACGATGATTACGCCACCCATGGAAGAGTAGTCTTTTAGTAATCGATCTATCTTCTACCCTCTTCATTTAATTATTTTGAATCATTGAGCTATTGTAATTCACTTAATATGATCCATGAATTGTGTTTTTAAATTGTAATAAACTAAGCCAGCAATTGAACAATTAACAGAAAAACACGCGAGGTCGGGATTTTGTGTAAATTATGAGAGCGCGATCTTAATCGGTAATACAAGACCACACGGGATAAATTTGTAGAGTTAAAATTTAATCCCTAAACACATTTCATCCTCATTTATAGAATGGATATGTGCCTTAATTTACCACTGACCATAAGCTAATCTTAAAACATCAATCAAAGCCGGGTGATGCGATTGCATGTTCCGAAGTTAGCCTAGGGTTTAATTCTCGTCATCTTTGTGGTAAAGTTAATTCTCACAGGGTTCAGGATTTAACAAATTAAAGGATCATAATTAAGTGAATGTTAATTTAAATGATAATGATTAATAATAATGTGGAGTGGTAGAGTTAGATTGATTATGCCTTTTAAATAGATTTCTAAAAAAACATCTTCTTGTTGTTTCATTTTAATCGAAATTCATTTCAAAACTAAAAACAAAAAACAAATTATACAATATTCCTCCAACAAACTTCTTATAGATTCATAAACTAAAAAAACCCCAATCCTTTAAAGTAGTGTTTTTATTCTATTCAATATTATTTTATTTTTTAGAATACCTTTAATAAGTTGTTAAATTCACTTCCTCCTTTGAGAGACGACCTTGGTCAGCCACTCTGCTGCACCTAAGTACCCCAAATCACACTAATCATTTGAGGGCGCCCACGACTGTGCTCTTTCAAATTGGCACTGTTTTCGGGGAGGCAAGTAATTATTTCAACCAATTAGAGGTATTTATTTTATTTTACATTTTATTCTCTTCCTCTCTTCTTTCTTCCTTCTGTACCCAATCTGATTTTTCTTCCTCTTCTTTTATTTTATTCTACTTCTTCTTGGACCATCAACTCAAACTTCTCATTTTTATTTTACTATGGCCCATTTTCTTTCTTTTAAATTTTATTTGATCTATGACACGAACTAATCCTGTAGATCTCTTAGATCTTGACCCTGAGATTGAACGTAGCCTTAGGGCTCGAATCAGAAATTCTCAGTCTACGGGAAGTTTCAATATTCAACCAGTTGGTGAATTCCTCTCTTCTGGAAACATTGAAATTGGAAGCAATTAAAATTCAAACATAAAAGAGGAACCAATGGCTGGAAACAATGGAAATGAACTTAATAAAACCATTCGAGAATTAGCTGCACCTGATGTTAACTATCAACCAAATTGTATTGCATACCCAAATCTCGAATTGGACTTTGAACTAAAATATGGGTTAATTCACTTACTTCCAAAGTTTCATGGCCTCTTTGGTGAGGATCCCAAGAAACAATTGAAATAATTTAATGTGGTTTGATCAACCCTTAAACCAAGAAATGTTTCTGAAGATCAAATCAAATTAAGTGCATTGCCATTCTCACTTGATGGAGCTACAAAAGATTGGATGTATTATTTACAACCTGAAGATGTAACTTGTTGGAATGATTTGAAATGTCTTTTCGTGCAAAGATTTTTTCCAGCATCAAGGACCACATCCATTCGAAAGGAGATATCGGGGATCAAGCAAGCACAAGGGGAGTCAATGTATGAGTACTGGGAGTGATTCAAGAAGTTGTGTGCAAGCTGCCCACATCACCAAATCCGTGAGCAACTACTCATACAGTACTTCTATGAAGGACTCACACCCATGGAGAGGAGCATGGTGGATGCTGCAGCTGAAGGAGAATTGGTGGACAAGACACCAGTAGCTTCACGAGCATTGATCGACAAAATGGCCCAAAACTCTAAACTATTCAGTGATAGAGGTACCCCACATGTTCGAGGAGTACATCAAGTAATTTCTTCTTCTCTTGAAAGTCATTTGATTGATACTAAGTTAGAAGAATTGACAACTATGGTGAGTCAGATTGCATTGGCTCAAAAGACATCACAACCCCCTCCTTCAAGGCCATGTGGCATTTGCACTGAGACAAGCCACCCAACTGACTGTTGCCCACAACTGCAAGAGACAGAAGATTGTGCAGCAGTGTTCCCTGGGAGACCATTTTAGCAGCAACAACAACAACCATATCCCCAGAAGAAGTTTGATACAGTATACAACCAAGGGTGGAAAGATCAGTCAGACATGAGGTATGGCTCTGGACAACAACAAAGTCCCCCTTTTCAACCAAACTTCCAGTAGCCTCCACCTTACCAACAGGGTTTACAACAACCCCAAAGGAGATTCGAAGCTCAAACATCAAAGAGTCCGCAACAAGGGAATATCCAACACAAGGTATACTCTAACACTTATGATCGTTTGAAAAAATTGTTCTTAATCAACAGAATGAGCTGAAGAGTCAAGGTTCAGAGCTGAGAGAGTTGAAGACTCAAATGAGTCAGATTTCCACCTCCCTCCATGAACTTGTGAGTAAGAATTCTAGAAATATACCTTCCCAACCCACTCCAAATCCAAAGGGGAATGTTCGTGCCATCACATTGAGAAGTGGGAAGCAAATGAATGATACATCTGAACCTACCATTCCACCGGGATTCACCTCTACTCTATAGAAGCCGCATTCCATACCAACTAATGAGCAATCCAAGGAGAAAGATAAAGGTAAGAAAAAGATTGATGATGTACCTCCTAAACCCCTCCCTTTTCCAAACAGGGTTGTTCAAACCAAGAAGATGGCTGAAGAAGCAATGCAAAAGGAGGTTTTGGACACATTCAAGCGTGTGGAGATCAACATACCTCTACTTGATGCCATTCAGCAAATTCCAAGGTATGAAAAATTCTTAAAAGAACTTTGTACCAATCGAAGAGGGCTCAAGGGAAATGAGAGGATCAACCTTGGAAGGAATGTCTCGGCACTCATTACACCAACTCAAGCAATGCCAAAAAAGTGTAAGGATCCTAGGACATTCAGCATCCCATGTACCATAGGGGAGTTGCACTTCTCTGATGCTCTTTGTGATTTAGGAGCTTCAATAAATGTGATGCCTCACACTGTATTCTCTTCCTTGAAGGTTGGTGAGTTGAAGCCAACAAGAGTAGTGGTGCAATTGGCAAATAGATCTACGGTATATCCAGCGGGAGTTCTTGAGGATGTACTTGTTTGGGTAAGAGAGATGATCGTTTCAGCAGACTTCTATGTGCTTAACATGGAGGATGATCAGGTAAGTTCTCATGCCCCCATTATCTTAGGTAGACCCTTCCTCAAAACTGCAAAAACTATCATAAATGTCAATGAGGGTACACTTTCCATGGAGTTTGGAGATGAAGTTATGATATTTAATGTTATGGATTCCATGAAGTACCCCTCAGAGGACCGTTCTTCTTTTGTTATCTCCCATTTTGAACCACCAAGTAAAAACATCATGGAATTGGATTGTCCTATGCTTAGGGTGATTCTGATTATTGGTTCTAGTTTGATTTCTAAGAGTACTTCCTCATCCGTTTCTAAGGAACAAGACTCTCTAAGATTTGATTTTGAAATGGAATCATATTCTGATTTTGATCATGTTCACTCTGATTATAAAATGGCTGTTGAGTATGCTGATGGATTTGATGCTTTATTCTCTGATTTTGATGATATCTATTCTAATAATGATGCTCTTTGTGCACATATTTCAGTTCCTTCAATGTCTCCATCAATACTACACCCTCCTTCATTAGAACTCAATCCATTGCCACAAAATCTGAAATACTCATACTTGTTGAGTGGTGAGATATTACCTATTATCATTGCTAACAATCTCCCTTTTGAACATGAAGAAAATCTTTTGAATATTTTAAGGGAGAACATCAGGGCGATTGGGTGGACCTTTGCTAACATATCAGGTATTAGCCCCTCCATTTCCATGCATAGGATTCTCTTGGAGGATGGGGCTAAACCGGTGAGACAGCCACAAAGGAGACTCAATCCCACCCTCCTGGAAGTTGTTAAAAAAGAAGTTGAGAAATTTCTTGAGGCAGGTATAATCTTTCTCATTTCAGATTCTCAGTTGGTAAGTCCTATTCAGGTTGTTCCTAAGAAGAGTGGTGTTACTATTGTTAAAAATGAGAAAGATGAGTTAGTTCCAATGAGGGTGCAAAATAGTTGGTGTGTGTGTATTGATTATAGGAAACTAAATCAGTCCACTCGCAAGGACCATTTCCCCCTCCCATTTATTGATCAGATGCTTGAGAGACTAGCTGGGAAGACACACTATTGTTTCTTGGATGGATTTTCAGGATATTTTCGGGTTCCTATAGCTCCAGAGGATCAAGAGAAGACTACATTTACCTGTCCCTTTGGCACATTTTCCTACCGGAGGATTCCATTTGGACTTTGCAATGGCCCAGGTACCTTCCATAGATGTATGGTGAGTATTCTTTCTGATTTTATTGAGACCCGCATGGAGGTATTTATGGACGATTTTACAGTGTATGGGTCTTCATTTGATGAATGTCTAATTAGTTTGGGAAAGGTGTTGAATTGTTGTATTGAGAAGAATCTGGTCCTGAACTTTGAAAAGTGACATTTCATGGTAGAGCATGGCATTGTCTTAGGGCATGTAGTGTCGAAACATGGGATAGAGGTTGATAGATCAAAGGTAGATATTATTTCATCCTTACCATATCCTTAATGTGTGCGTGATGTTAGATCTTTCCTAGGTCATGCAGGATTTTATCGGCGCTTCATCAAATATTTTAGTAAGATTGCTCTTCCTATGTCAAGATTACTTCAAAAAGATTCTGATTTTGTGTTTGATGTTTCTTACAGGAATTCATTCGATGAGCTAAAACAACGTCTGACCACTCCACCTATCATACAACCCCCAAGGTGGGAGATTCCTTTTGAGCTTATGTGTGATGCCACCAACTTCACGGTTGGAGCTGTCTTATCTTAGAGGGTGGAGGGGCATTCACATGAGATCGCCTATGCATCAAGGACACTGGATTCAGCCCAATCAAATTACACAACCACAGAAAAGGAGTTTCTTGCTGTCATATTTGCTTTAGATAAATTCCGTTCATATTTATTGGGTTCTAAAGTAGTTGTTTTTTCTGGCCATGCAGCTTTGAGGTACCTCCTAAAGAAGCCAGATGCAAAGCCACGACTTATCCGTTGGATGCTCCTTCTTCAAGAATTTGATATTGAGATAAAGGACAAGAAGGGATCAGATAATTTGGTGGCGGACCACATGAGTAGGCTTACTCACACAATAGAGGATGACACCTTGGACCATGTACCACTTCAGGACACTTTCCCCGATGAACATCTCTATACCATCCCAGGTACGCATCCTTGGTATGCTGATTTAGTTAATTACATTGTTTCCTCTGTAATCCCAAAAAATTTGAAGAAGCATCAAGTCCAAAAATCAAAAAGTGGGTCTAGGTTTTACTTGTGGGATGATCCTTACCTCTGGCGCATGTGTAGTGACCAAGTTATTATGAGGTTTATTCCTGGTCATGAGTTTGAGTCTGTTTTGCAATTCTGTCATACACTTGCATGTGGTGGACACTTTGGACCCCAACGGACAGCTAGGAAAGTTTTGGACTCTGGATTATATTGGCCTAGTTTATTCCATGATGCCCATGTGTTTTGTAAGTCATGCTCTCATTGACAACACACTGGGAATATTTCTAGGAGACATGAGATGCCCCAACAACCCATACTATTCTGTGAGATTTTTGATGTGTGGGGCATTGATTTTATGGGTCCTTTTCCAAGTTCATATGGTTTCTTGTATATTTTGGTTGCTGTTGATTATGTGAGTAAATGGGTGGAGGACAAGGCCACCAGGACTGACGATTCTCATGTTGTTGTGGACTTTGTCGAAGCACAGATGTTTTGCAGGTTTGGAGTACCAAAGGCCATCATCAGTGACCAAGGGACACACTTTTACAATAGGAATTTTTCATCCCTCCTTCTGAAGTATGGGGTGACACACAAAACATCAACACCATACCACCCCCAAACAAATGGCCAAGCTGAGATTTCAAATCGTGAGTTGAAACAAATCTTGGAGAAAACCGTGCAGCCAAACAGGAAGGATTGGAGAAAGCACTTGGATGATGGATTGTGGGCTTATAGGACAGCATACAAGACCCCCATTGGTATGTCCCCATTTCGGATTGTTTTTGGGAAAGTGTGTCATCTCCCCGTGGAAGTTGAGCATCGGGCTTATTGGGCTATAAAGAAATGAAACATGGATTTTGCCCAAGCTGGAATCCAAAGGAAGCTGCAAATTCAAGAGCACGAGGAGATTAGATTATCATCATATGAGAACTCAAGGCTCTACAAGGAAAGATCAAAAGAAGCTCATGACAAAATGATCCAACAAAGGGAGTTTCATGTTGGAGAGAAAGTCCTTCTCTACAGTTCACGACTGAAGCTGATGCCTGGTAAGTTGCGTTCCAGATGGTTAGGTCCTTATGTTGTGACTAATGTTTTTCCTTATGGTGCAGTGGAGATCACACAAGAGGACACTGGAAGGAGCTTTAAAGTCAATGGGAAAGGTTTGAAGAGATACATTGAGGGACTTCCTACTGATGCAGTGGATTTTATCCCACTGCATGACCCCATCATCACTTGAGCACATCAGGCTGTTCCTAACCCTTTCACTTTTATATTATTTGTCCTATTTAAAAATTCTGCATTTCATGTGCATATATCATCTCATAGGTTCACATTGAGGACAATGCAATATTTTATGTTTGGGGAGGGAACCTTTTAGTTTAGTAATTTCAATTGCTTTCCTGTTCAAAAAAAAACAAAAAAAATTGTGTGTTTTTCAAAATTTGTGTGTTTATTTTACAATTTTCTGTGTGTTTTTGAAACTTTTGCGCTGAAATGATTCTCATCACCATTTTTAAATCCATATCAATAAGTGAAACAATTTACCCCGTTAAAATATGCTTAAATGAATGTTGAAATGAATTTGTTTCAAGTTCAAATATTTAGTAATTTCATGAAAAGTACGCTGAATTTTGAATCCCATGCCAATCTCACTGTCTTTATATTTGAAATCACTTTCCTGTGAGGCTACTGAACCATTATTTTCATATTCTTTACATTCACCTCACTTCTTGAGAGAACCAAACCATGCTTGATTTAACCAGAATTTGATCTATTCCTGTCAAAACTTGAGGGTTTGAGGTACATATGTTTAAATGATTGAGGCATTTGTTTGGTATTAAAGCCCCTATTTCAGTGAATCCTTTTTTATAATGGCCTACCGTTAATATTTAATCCCTATAGACCTTAGAATCCATGCACAGCCTGTTAGGTTAAGCCACATTACAAGCCAATTTTCCTTATCCAACCAACTCTTGAAGTGAAATTGCATAATCTAGTTGAGCTTAAGTGTGGGGGAAGCTGTTTTGTGTTGTGCCACCACATTATGTGATACTTTGGGTGGAAAATTAAATTCTGAAGAGATGTGTTTGCGGCTAAAGAAAGTCATTATATTGAAAGCTGTGCCTTTTCTGGAGCTTTCATGACAAGTGAAGCTGTGCCTTTTCCGGAGCTTCTAATTGAGGTGGAAAGCTGTGCCCATCCGGAGCTTTCAAGAAAATCATGTTTGAGAAGATTGACATTTTTTATGCTGAAATGATGAATGGTGTAAACCTATCATGACTTTTCATGATGATGGAGCTGAATTGATACTATGAGGATTGAAGAGAAGACCATATTTAAGTGAAAATTATATTAATGCAATTTTGCTTCCAAAGAGTCAAGCCCTCCTCATTCAGCCTCAGAGTTGTTCACATCTTAATCATACCAACTAAAAGCCACAGAATAACCCTGAAAAGTCCTCATGATAAACATATGTCCTTGACTCATATCGGGTAGCAATGTAGGAATCTATCAAGCCTATGGTGACCCTTGTATGAGTTTGGATGAAAAAGACATTGCAAAAAAAATTAATATTTGAGTGATGAGAGAAAATTCAAGCGAGGTAAGTGTTTTGTGCATTGGAGGATAAATGAAGTGGAAATATATTGAATGATATAAATGGAGAACTTGAAATAATGTTTTTAATGAGGCATGATATCTTTTGATTCTTGGTGGGAAATTGATTGATCTCAAGGATATGTGTTTTAAAATTGGTTTTGATTTGATAATGATGTTTACTTGACATGAGGTTTTTCCCAGGAGTGCAAAAGGGTAAGTGTGGGGGAGTTGATAAAACACTATTTTATTGAATATTTTATTGATAATAAATGATATAATTTCCTCACATTGTGTTAAATATGTTTAATTAGAAAGTATTGGGGATTAGATCATTCATTTGAATATTTGATGAAAATTCCAGTTTTACCCTTTATAGTTCACTGTAGTATTTCGAAGATAAATATTTTTCTATTTATTATGTGAATTTGAAATTTTGTAACAGTGTTACTAACTTAATTATCCACAACTTTTATTCAGGACAATAGATCTAAAGAGTTAATTTGGTTGTTGAAATTGGGCCATGAAGTCAAAGTTGGGATGGGATCTCCAGAATGGAGAAGCTTCTGTAGTTCGGCCATAACTCCTTCATATGGGACTGTATTGAGCCCAAATATGGAGAGGATATAGAAGACCCATATCCGCACATTTTAGCCTTCTGGAAGGCTGGCCAATTAACGCGTTTTGGTGGTAAAATGGGCGGTGCAAGTTGGCATAAAATATTTGGACGAATTTTGCACATTCACACTTGAAACCACTTGTAATCTCTCCTCCCCTCCCCTCTATAAATTGGAGTTTTTCTCATTTGGAGGGATTGGGGGGACGTGAATTTGGATATTGGAGGCAGAGGAGAATTTGTTTCACCCAAATTCTCCAACCATTGTAAGAGGGGTAGCTCTTGAAGCAAGGATCCCCTCATCGAAGTCTCCTTTTCATAATTTTGTAATGTTTTCATTTTTGTAATAAACTTCTTTGTTCTTCTTTTATTTCTTCTCTTTTCTAATGTTTTGTTTAAATTTCTTCTTATCTTAATCTTCCTCTTTGGGCTGTAATTCTTTAGTATAAGCATTATTGGGTTATGCCCATTATAAACCTTTGCACATGCAAAACGCTTCTACGATGATTACGCCACCCATGGAAGAGTAGTCTTTTAGTAATCGATCAATCTTCTACCCTCTTCATTTAATTATTTTGAATAATTGAGATACTGTAATTCACTTAATATGATCCATGAATTGTGTTTTTAAATTTTAAGAAACTAAGCAAGCAATTGAACAATTAACACAAAAACACGCGAGGTCGGGATTTTGTGTAAATTGTGAGAGCGCGATCTTAATCGGTAATACAAGACCACACGGGATAAATTTGTAGAGTTCAAATATAATCCCTAAACACAATTCATCCTCATTTCCAGAATGGATATGTGCCTTAATTTACCACTGACCATAAGCTAATCTTAGAACATCAATCAAAGCAGGGTGCTGCGATTGCATGTTCCGAAGTTAGCCTAGGGTTAAATTCACATCATCTTCGTGGTAAAGTTAATTCTCGTAGGTTTTGGGAATTAACAAATTAAGGGATCATTATTAAGTGAATGTTAATTTAAATTATAATGATTAATAATAAAGTGAAGAGGTAGAGTTAGATCGATTATGCCTTTTAAATAGATTTCTAAAAAACATCTTCTTGTTTTGTCATTTTAATCGAAAATCATTTCAAAACTAAAAACAAAAAAAAATTATACAATCTTCTTCCAGCAAACTTCTTCTAGATTCATAAACTACAAAAAACCCCAATCCTTTAAAGTAGTGTTTTTATTCTATTCTATTTTATTTTATTTTTTAGAATACCTCTAATAAGTTGTTAAATTTACTTCCTCCTTTGAGAGACGACCTTGGTCAGCCACTCTGCTGCACCTAAGTACCCCAAATCACACTAATCATTTGAGGGCGCCCACGACAGTGCTCTTTCAGGGTCTCCATCATGGAGTGTGGGTTTCTATGAGTTTTCTTCCATTTTATGTGTTTTCTTGGACACGAATCCTTGTAACTCTGGTTAGGTATGGTTTCTCCAGGGGTTTTCCAATATAATAGTTTTTATCCTCATAATGATTTATATTGTGTCTTATCCTCTAGAGTATGACTTCATCTAAACCATTTAATTCCCATATATTTTTATTCTTCTATTTCAATTGATTTATTTCCACTATAAATTCTTATTTATAAAATATCTTTTCAAAGCCCATAATGTTACCAGAATCAATTTAAATGGAGGGTCAATATGGTATATCTTTTTCCCAGACTCATGGGTTATAAAAACTAAATTCTCATCGGCGTGTTATGGAATTTTTTACCCTTTTGAGTTCCTTGTCCCCAGGTTGCTACCTAGAACAAACATTTAATCCAATTATTTTTATTTTTTCAAATTTACAAGATCTGAATTTCCCATTTGTGTCATGGGATCCATGGTCTTCAAATGAATATGGAATGAAAATTTCCCTAATAATTTTTTTAGTTCACTAATATTCATTCATTGTTTTATATTCATAACACGTTTTACTAGAGCTAGGTTACATATAATTTAATGAGTTTTTTCATTAAATTTAGAAACAACCATTGATTTTTTACAATAATTTCGATTTAACGACTATTTTTTACTTATATTAATGTATATTGTTAATGTTAAAAGAGTTTTATAATTAGGATAGTGGTGAAACCATAGAGTCTAGGATTGCTTAGAGACACCCATGACCATCTTTCTAGAGGTATTTTTTATAGTGGTTGTATTCAGAACATTGTTAGGATACCACTGAAGAATTCAAAAATATATTCTTGACCACTTAGGATTTTAATATTTAATGAGAGGTAATTATTTATATAGGATAGAATTATTATTGGTTAAGGTCGAGATTGATGTTTATGGGTAAAAGAATAGGAATTTCATATGGTTGGTCTTTCTAATCCAAGATAATTTAGTAGTGTAGTTAATGAAGATCTAGATGGATGTGATTTGTTTATCAGAATTGTGATCTTTGATAGGAATTCACACATTAAATTGTTTCAAAAGGTGTATCCAATATTGTTTTCACGTTACTGAAAAATGTGATTTAAAACTCTATATCTAATTTATAGAGGTGGAATATTGAGTTGATGAAATTTAGATGGATCCTAGTACTACATCTAGAATTCCAAATGGAAAATCTTTAGTAGGAAACTACTTGGACCAGATGGTCTATTCTGAAAGTTAATTTTTATAGGTTTTAAAAATATTATAGCTAAGAGGTAGTGGTTTTTTGAACCACCAATAATTTTTTAGACTACATGTGTTTTGTTTAATATATTTTGAGTTTATCAGTCATCAGATGAGAAGAGGAGAATTTGATTGTTTCTAGAAGTATTAGTTGGTATGTTATTATGATCAAGGTAAAAGGTGGTCATTTTTCCCAGTTTTAGAACACTGAAATGTTGTTATGAAAGGATCATGGAGTAGTTCCATTCAATTGGAATTAATTTTCCAATGATTATCTATAAAAATAGGTAGATATTTAAGGATGGCGTGGGATTCATATGGAGGGGTGAATGGTTGTAGAAAATTCTGCAGAATAGATTTTTGTGTCTTAATAATATTTTAAAAAGAGGATGCATATCCTATAAATAAATTTCTTGAACTAGGATGATATTCCATGGAAATAACATCCACAAGAATGAGAGATAATTGTAGGTGGTGTTATTTTTGAAGGAGATGAATTAATTATTCAAAATCACACTCAATTCCAATTTTTCTCATGGTAAGATAGTGATTTTACCTTTTATTGATAATGTGGAATATGATTTTTAGTGTTTATTCCTTAATAATTAGTCTAAGGTATTTTTAATCCATCATCAATGAATAACCATTTGAGTAAAATACTAAAATATAGTAGTGGCTAGAATTCTAAATCCATGAGGTGGAGAGTTTAGAAAAATTGGGAGTTTAGAAAGGCGTGTTGGTTGATTGGAAACTAGTTTTGGGAGAACATACATCTAAAATACTAAATTTATGTCATGGAGTGGTGGTTTTGACATTGAATAAGAAGTTCATGTGAATGTAAAGGATTCATGAATAATGTACTGTAATGAAATTCTACAGGTTGTGTTTTCTAGTGGAATACTCCAGAAATATAGATAAAATATGTTTTTGTTTGGTTAAACATGTGAATTATCATAAGGATTGTGTTTATTCCATTTTTTGGGGTAGGATCGTCAAAAGACACTATAATTACTAAATGTAAGATTTTTTTTATATCACCCACAAATTCATTGATAATTAAAACAATAAAACATCAATGATTGAATATGGGAAACTAGATGTCCTAATATTTTTTCTATATATCAAGTTTTATTATAGAATTTGGTGTTTAGGTCTCTAAAATATTGACTTATGAAAGGTTTTTATAGTTCATTGATACTCCTTATAGGGGGGTGGGACATGAATAGTTCAAAAAGAGGCTGTTTTTAGTGAGGTTATGGGACTAGTTCATGCCTTCATTACATAGGGTAATGAAGATTTTTCTACTAGGTTATTTCAATTGGGGAAAATAGTTCAATGTTAATATAATTTTCATTTTTAGTTGTATATGGATGTCAGTTTTAATGGAATCACTAGAGTTAGTGTTGAGTGTGGAAGCTAATGACTATAGTATTTGATGTAGGGATATGAATGTGGATAATATGTTAGGGAATATAGACATTAATTATTTATTAGATGGTTCAATTTAGGCAGTAATACTTATTTTGTTACATTGTTTAAATGTTAGGATAAACAAAATGTTCAGATTGTGATTCAAATAATAGAACCTATGGTGGATGAGAATTACTACTACAAAGAGAAGGTAGAGGATCATTTTTTCGATGGAAAACCCAAGGGCCCCATCTATTTGGTATGGGGTCTCATGTGTCACCGATGATAATGATCTATGTGAAAAGTTAGTATAAAAGAGAGGTGGAAAAGTGTTTCATAGTTTCACGGGCTTGGGATAAATTAGACTTAGCCACTTCTAGCCTTTTTTGGGTGTATTGGGTGAAAGTAGAAGTAATAATTCATATATTCTAACTATATGAATTTTGTTAACATAAATTGAAATTGGTTTGTGAATGGTAATTTGATTATTCCGGATTAATTAATCTAGATAGAGGCATATGGTTTACCTAAGGTGGTATGTAAGAAACTATTGTATTTTTAGGTCTTAAGGAATGAGTATTCATATAAAAAAATTTAATTTGAGTTTAATTATGACTATAGGTATGGGTCGTAGTGTGGGGAAGTGGCTAGTGTCTTCTATGTGGGAAATCATTTGAGTGTTGCATGTGATGTGGTGTGAATTTATTATTCATTGTTATGAAATATTTGATTCGATACTAAAAGGTGATATCTAGAGATCACTGGTCATGGATATTATCATTTTGAGATTTTTGGGGTGATTTATTCTCCAATTATAGAGTGGTTTTGATTACTTATAGATACATTGAATGATGAATAAAATTGATGGTGGTATAAATCATCGTTCATTGGGTACATGGTAATATGAAATTGGTCCAATCAAACTCCATTATGACTAAGGTTATAGGGTTAAATACACAGTGTAAGGTGACCAAGTCACCAGATTATTAGTAGGATCATTTATAGGTATTGAATGTCAGGATGTCGATTTTGAATATTATATGTATAGAGGGATATTTCATAGATTACAGCTATTATTTGAGGTGATTTTTTTTCAAAATGTGTGTTGGGGATAATATGCAAGTTATATGGTGGTGGTAATACCCCATTAGTAGAGAATTGGTTGCAGAGAACATGTTTTCACAAACTAACATCCCTGAGCCATGATAATAGTTATCTAACCCCATGGTTCTCTAATAATACCATATATAACATCATAATACACAACATACTATTACCCACCATGGGACCTTTTAGACTAATGACTATCCCGATTGGCTAACTCATGTTCTTTTAGTGTTCTTTGTCCTTAGTCACGCACACCCTGTATAATGACCCATGATTTTTATATATAGATACTATGTTTTTTTAGATTAATATTCATTACATTATAAAATCACTCATATAGTTATCATAATGGTATTGTTCCCGTTGAAACTAGGAAATATAAAGACCTATTTCATAAGTGTTCTACGTCATCTCCCACATAGTTCCTCATAACTAGAACCTTTATTAGAAAAATCTCACTAAATACATATCATCATGAACTAGGGAAAAGAAATTTAATAGAGGTTGATCATAGATTCTCAATAAGGGTAAATGAGGGAGAAAAATAATCATAACACTAGCATCATGGAATGATAACAATATAATAAAATTGAAAAAACCATACCATGATTATGAAAGATCATAATGTTGAGTCATGTCTTAATTTTTTGGAAGTTATTTAGACATGAATTATATGGAAATCAAATAACATGGTCCATTAGAGCATAACAGCTTCATAATATCTAGAATTATGGAAAAATGCATCTACATAGAAAACCATATGGAAAGGATACCCACCAAGACATCCGTAACATGTTAGGCATGCGATAACCACCTATGTACCTACATAATGCATCGTATAATATCCCATGTACCCTCTTTTTAGGCTTGGGAAGACCTCCCATGTACCCTCTGAGCTCATAAAACATTAAGAATTACCTAATTCATTAGAGGGTGATATAGGTCGCACTCGTCACCTAATAAAACCCATACAATTGTGTGCCACATCACCATAAAACATTCATTTTTTCAGAACCAATATTATAAAATAATTGATCACAGTATAACACATGAAAATGATATGGGTACCAAAAATATATATTCATCATACACATAAACCATCGAGAGAATAAATAAATACGGTATAATTGGATCACATTACATGTAATGACAATGTAAAATCAAATGATCCCATCATAGAAGGAAATTTATTTTAAATAAAAACAAATTGGAAAATTTCTTGAGGAAAATATTTTTTCTCTAAAGATCACCTTTTTAATAAATGAAAATTATAACATATTTAAGAAATAAATTTATATGAATAGAATATTACAAACATATAAAAGAAGCTTTAAAATAATTTAGAACATTCTTTGTGGAAAATATCATTTCAACATTGATTTTTTATGTAAGAAAATTTATAATTATTTTTAAATAATATTTCAAAAATATATATCAATTTTAAAACATTAATTGGTGATTGTAATGGAAAATTCCATTCATGTTAAAAGAAAAAATAATTTCACATTTTCGGTAAAAGCCAACAAAGCCTTGTTTTAAAAATGAATTGAATATTCATTTTATTTTAAAAATGGAAATTTAATTTAAAAAATCACATAATAATATTAAATTATATTTTAAAACATTTTTAGTAAACATATAAATGGAATAAGAATTGGTATTCGACTGAACCGATAAATAAAGTCGGTTTTCATTAAAAACATTATTTTGTAATATTGAGTACAAAAGGAGAGGAAAATTAACAATAAACATGTATTCTGATTACATATCCAGAGGATAAAAAAATTCATGAGTTTCTTATGATTTAGATAATAAGAATTCAAAATCTAATGAATAATCATATATAATCCTGATGAATAATTAGATTGTAACATCAAACCTTTACTACATTGGTAACATTTGAATCCTATGCCGCATTAAAGAATAACATATAATGGAAAATTAAATATCATTAATAGATGAATATTAATTATATACAATGTCAAATGGGTTTTATATACACCTAATAAAATAATATATGTGAATAATATAACATATGTCTCAAAGAATACAAATTAAGGCCAAAATCTTGTAGATTATGTCTAAATTTCCTTTGTACTTATTGGAACCTCATGTATAGTTAATATAAATTTATTAGAAATATATTAATGAACTATATTTATATATATCATACCATATAATATATTCTAATTTACTTTTACTTAACATTTGTTATCAATTCCATGTTAAAATCTTGTTTCAAATAATAACTGATTTTTTTCATCTATGTCTTGGTTTTTTATTTTTGGACTTGTTACTTAGATCACGGTTACATAATATCAACATTTTTATAAATTATAAAAATATAATATATATTCATTGTATATATATATATATATTAACACATAAAAGTTAGTGATAGAAAATGAAATACACTATTCGTGGAGATAGTAGGTCGTACGTACTCATGAACATTGCTTCAATTCACATGAAATGTGAAATGTATGAAATATATGCAACATATTAATATTAGAAAATCATTTATATGTCATATATATCACATATAATCATTAAAATAACCCTGATTACCTTCTATGCAATGCTTCAATTGTAAATGAATCACCTCACTACATGACACGGTAGTCCACAGTACACATGAATAACGTTATTGTATCCCCCATAAAATGGAATTTAAGAAGGTATATGTGATATAATTTTTACAAAGGTATAATTATGTTGAAAATATCATATTTATTCAATTAATATATCCTTGTTACCATAAATGTCAAAAAAAGGAAAAATACATCACATTGGATAGCGAGATGCCAGTCCATTGTACACAAGTGCAACCTCAACAGGATAAGATGCATTAAAGTAGATGTGTTATTGAAATTAAAAAGTTATAATTATATCATATATATAATATATTTTCACTAAATATATAATTATTTCAACTTTTTAAAGGTGGGGATGAAAAAAGAATAACATCGGTTCACAAGGTGGTAATACATTTTACACAAGATATATGATTTTGTTTCCCATTTTATAGAAGAGGAGATGGATATAAGTTCTTCCATTATCATAATAAAAAATAATTTTACAATACATAATTTTCTTACTATAATGTCATAATTTTATAATTTTTGAAAGAGTTAGAAGAATACGAAAAAAATGAATAGTTTAAAACCATACATCTTCTTCATAAAACTTATTTAGGTTTAAACTATATCTATCATAGATTAGATTTATGATCAAAAAAAATGTCTCTAGGATATGGGGAGGGATATAAGGATTATTTATTTTGATGATTTTTTCCAAACCAATTTTTTTTATTTCTAAATAGGAGAGGATAGTGGGAGGCATTTTATAAGTGGGGGAGAGAACATATATAGAATATTTGAAAATGATAAATTGTATCCATGTTTTACACAAGACACATAGAAAATAAATTAAAAAGTATAGAACCTTTTAGGATTTATTCCTTAAATATGTCTATAAAATGGATGTCAAAAAAATTATATTAAATTTTACCCCTTACCATTTTAGTTTACCCCCCCGGTAAACTCATTTTAACCTTAACTATGATAATTAATTATACTACTTTTACTATTAATTTTTTATAAAATTTAAGTTGACTTTATCATATAAGATATATTATTATTATTCTAAATAAGGAATCTATTTTTCCAAATTACATTCAAATTAGTGGAAAATTTTATATTAATGATGATGTGATGAGAAAACATTTTGCAAAGATAAATTGTTCAAAAAATTAAAATGTTTTTATATTATAAATAAATCAAAAATTGATTCCAATGACATAAATTCTATTAATTGATATATAATTGAAAATGTTTTACCATTAAATAAAATTTAAAATTAAATGTAGAATGTAAATTCCTTGAATAAAATATCATTTTTAATTAAAACCAGTATATTTCAGAATTCACTGAAACATTAATGAATTCATAATATTCTAAAAAAAATAAATCCAAGAAATTTTGAAAAATAATTTAATTTTTAAAAAATAAATTTTTTAAAATCATAAAAAAATTAATTTTATAATAATTGCACAAAATGTGATTAAACTTCTTTTAAGAAAAATACAGTTTTAAGTGTAATACTAGATTAATTATTTTCCAATGCCAAGAAATCATGTAATATGAATGTTAGAAATTTAATAGAATATATAATATATAAATATAATTAAAATACTTCACTAGAATTAATTTATTTAATTTGTTGTGATAAAACATGTTTATTCTCATAAAGATAATTTTTTAGAAATGATTTCATATATTTTTGGATTTTTTTTTAAATTTCCATTTATAAATAATTTTTCATCCATGAATTAATTTGATACACATGTGTAGACAATATTTTTTCATCTTTTAGTTAATCATATTCGTAATAATCATTCTACTGGCTAGGTGATAACAATAATGTTAAATAATAATATTTTAATAGTATGCCATGTTTCGTTAAAACTTCATGTTGTGTGAAAAGAAATATATCAAAGAAATTAATTTTATTTGAAAAATATATTTCAAAAAATATTTTTGTGTTGCCTTTTACCCCCTTAAAATGAATTTATCACTTGAAATTAAATCACATTGGTCCTAACAATAGAGGATACTTATACCTTATTACATCTTAAGAATCCCACATAACTTACTCAAGATATTATTTTTCAACAAAACACTGGCCTGGTGAGTGGTCTTATTTCATAGAACATTCCCTATATGATCCAAAATCTCCACTGGTTGTTCCTCACAAGTAATATTATATTCTAGTTGTATGACATATGATTTATGTATATTTGATTAAGTAGGTATATAATTCCGTGGGATAGATACATGGAAATCATTGTGAACTTAAGAGAGGTTTGGTTGAAGCACCCAAGGATAAGATATTGTCCCAATACAATCATAAATTTTGAAGTGACTAATACACCTTGGGTTTATTTTTGGCATATTTATTCTATGGATAATTTTTTTTGAAACATCATCTCACTTACTTGAAATTCAATATTATATTGTTGACTTTAAACATAACATTTATACGAACTTTGTGTTGTCTTTATGTGTCCTTGAATGGATCTAAATTTATCTTCAATTTATTTATCCAACTATGATTCTAATGACATCCATTCTTGTACTTCAGTCCACTACATTAGAGTACTACAATTTTTTGGAATAAATATATTAATAATCCTACCTCTAAATTCTTGAAAGGTATATATTGTTGTACTAAAACTCAACTAGAGGAAGGTATTAATCCCAACCACCATTGAAATACAAATAACAAGATCCTAGAATAATCTCTAAGGTTTTAATTTATCTTTCAAAAAAACTAGAAATCTTAGTATTATACAAAATACTAAAAATAAACTCTTTTTCAAAATCATACTGAAGGCTTCATTAGAACATTGACGTAAATATCATTTCATAATTAGATATAGTTGAATGTGATAAACCATGAATCTTTACCACTTATTTAGTTAATATCATGAAAGGATTATCCAAAGATAAATCTTCTCTGATTGTGATGATGTTTTATATATTTACAAGCTGGTCAACTATATCACATACTAAATATTCCATTTATATTTTTTTGGGAGTTCAATAACAAAATCCATGGTGATATTTTCGCATTTCCAGTCTAGAATAGATAATTATTAGAGCATCCCCTTAAACATCTATCTATTAGCCTTGACGTATTGACATTCCAAACACTGATATACATAATCATTAAAATTATCATCCTGTTACCCAACATAAAAACTCTTTCAAATAGGCCAATGGTAGGAATTATACACTTGTATCCCTTCGGTTGTTGGATCAATCCTCATGGAATTGTATGATATGATAGTTTTTCCCTCAGAATGAGGGTTATATACTTTTTTTAAAAACTGTATTATTATAATTCATATAACATTACCAAATTTCAATAACCCACATTTTCCTTGACATCAAAGATATTATAACCCCTAAAGGTTTATAATTCCTTTAATCTTATGTTCATAAAATTTAAATTCATTCCTCTTCCAATAATTTTTTGACCTATTCACGGCCAAAGGTTTGTACTTAAAAAAATGCTTCAAAAAATATTCTTAATCTTGAAAAAATCCTATCATATAAAACCTAAAATGGTGTGTCTATGAATTTTAACATATGATCAAACATAAACTAATAAACCAATGATGGCTTTCAAAACTCTGAAAATAATCTTACATGGTGGAATATATGCTTCAATAAAATAAATCACAAATTATTTATTAAATAAGGTGCTATCTAAGACAAAAGAAAATCTTTTAAAAGTATGGATTTATCCTTGAGCTAATAGAATATAAAATATGATTTCAATAATCCAAAATCCTTGAATATGGGGACAATCCATGGTTATAATCACATCATGTTCCACCATGTTATGAACAATAATATTTTCATAGGGAACCATCATACAAATTCAAATATGTAATTACAGTCTAAGGAGTAGGGTATATCTATTCTCTAATTATCATGATTCAATTCATCCATTGTGACTATATAATATTTCAATTTCTCCATTATAATTAATGGTTTTTATTGATTATCACCCAAATTATCCCTTACACTAGAGAACTAATTACCATAATGCTCATACTCTCTGAACTTAAGGAATTAGAATGTCAGTATTTAATTTTGTGGATATTTCACTCTATGTTTCTATCATTAGATAACTTCTTTACATCACTTGAACATTCAGCCTATCGATGACCTTCCCATACACAAATAAAATATTTTTTAGTTCCCTTAAGGCAATTTATTATATGTTTCAATCCACAATTTGAACATAATCTGAAGACCATATTATTCTCTATATGATTTTTAGTGTTTCCCATAAATTCCATCTTTATATTATTATCAAAACCATGCAATTGATGGGTCACCCTAATATCTATTTCAACCTAGATAGCACAATGAAGGATTTCTACACACCTACTAATTTCCCTAATGGATAAATTCCATTTTAAGACTTGGTTTTATTCAAATAAATATTTGACCAACCATACATTAATGTTGGATGATAATACTAGAAGTGGATCTTTCTTATCTGGTAAAATATTCCTCATAGGTACCAACTGATTCACCATTCTTCTTATTAAGTAAAATGAATTCATTCTCCATTTCCCTATGAAGAATACGAGGTATGTACATTTAAAAAAAATAATATCTTAAACTAATCCCGATCTATTGATTAAATTTTAACTTATTGTGTCATATTCTAAATATTATTCAACCTTTGATATACTTTTCTTTTCTAACAACAGATGGAAAAAATGAAATTCATAGGCTCCAAACATGAGAGAAATGAAAATATAATTTCAATGGTACTGGTCCGTTTCTCGACAACTACTAGATCAATAAAACCAATAAATATGGTGTCTCTGCCTCGATAATGAGTCTATAGAACATTTTTCCACCCTTCTCTCATTTGGAAGATCAAAATGATTCATAGCCTGATAATGTTGTGTCTACAAAGAATTATGATTTTTCATTCATGATTACCTAAAATTTATATCCACATGAAAAAACATTGCATTTTCTATTAATTTCAACATTAACATATATTCTTCATGCTCCATCAACTGACTAAAACCAAAAAACATAGTATAAGAAACACTAATCATAGTGGTAAAAGAAATAATCACAAAAATAACTTATAGTATGTCTAAATCATGACACATTCTTTTTAATGTATGATACCTTATGATTGACCAAGGTCACTCCTGGTAATTATTCAAATCATTCATGGTGGTTCATTATGATTTTTTGAATTTCAATAATATATCCCCTGAGAGTGAAAAAGTAGGCGTGTAATAAGGCCTATTTTTGGGTACCATGAAATTCTTGAGTTAAGACCGATAATATTTTTTTATAGTAACTACCCATACTTCATTTATTCCATAACAACATCCAATTTTAGTATCTACATAGCAGTGAAATTTATTGGAAACCACTCAATATATAGTTCACCAATATTCCATGATATTTTCCTGTACATAGAATTTTCCTTAGAAATATCCTTTCAAATAACCCATCACATCTAATTATGGTATTATTTTCCTATTTTGAAAATGTTAAGTAAAATAGTCCTATGATGCCAATAACAGTGGCCTTGAATTATTCCATGTGTACTATAATAGATAACTTTTAGGGAATTACATGTGTGGATACACCTCCTTGGAGAGATATGCATCCATCCCCAATGCCATCTGATTCAATATGAATCCCTTGAATATAGAGTCGTGCTTCATCTAATGCTCACAAATGAGAGTTCCCAAGGATAATATTTCTTATTTTCCATTGAAATAGCTATATATACACAGGGTGTTCATATATATATATATATATAATAAATTACTTAGATGAATATCCATTACATTAAAAAATAGACACCATAAGATTGTAAAGGTATAGAGCCTACGGAAACTTGAAAACAAAGACAACTTGTTCATAAGAGTTCTACATAATCTCCGACATAGTTCCTCACAATTAGAATCGTTATAATAAATGTCACATGTAATAACTATCATCATAATATAGGAAAAAAACAAAAAAATGGTGAGATAATATTGTCATTAAGGGTAAACAAGGGAGATATGTAAGTATTACATGAGTATAAGGGTATGATAACAAGATAATAACATTTGAAAATCATACCCTGCATATCAAAGATTATAATATTGAGTCATGGATTAATGATTGGTAGTTCATAAGACATGAATTTTAAGGAAATAAAATAACATGATCTATCACATCATAACATCATCATAATACATTGAATTATGGAAAAAACATTTGTATAGATACCCACAAATCAACACGACCCACCAAGACATTCATGACATGTTAGGATTGGGATAAACAACTAGGTACCTACTTCGATCCAAGGATAACCTACCAATGAATCTTATTCTTGAGTTTTTAATAACCTCTCATGTACACTCTAGGATCATAGAAAATTAATCATTATGTAATGTATTATAAAGATATATAAGTCACATCCTTCAGATAATGAAATAGGCATACAAGTGCCACAAGATCATAAATAATTCATCCTATCAGAACCAATTAAATGAAATGGACTTCATAAAACATTTCAATGTATAATAACATAGGAAAAAGAAATAGGTTCCATAAACATATTCCCATCATAAATTTAACCATCCAGAAAAAAAGGATGATATCATTGGATAAAATCCTTAGTAAATATTATGTTACAACAAATGATTACATATTATATGAAAACTGATTTTTAAATAAAAATAACACGGAACCTTTCTTGAGAAAAATAAAATTTCTTTGAAAATAAAAATTTGAAAACTATTAATTCAAAAAATATTATGTAAAACCTTTTCATTGAATATAACTTTGAAAAATTATAATGGGATCTTTGAAAATAAATTAAATCATTTATTTAGGAAAATATTCATTCAAATTTGGAAAAAACTTATTTTAACAAAAAGTATTTTAAAAATTCCTTTATTTACACAAAACGAATAAAATTTACAATTTAATATTTGAAACACTGAATTGTCATAAAGGTGTTAAATTTCATACATGTTAAAAAAATATTCTTTTAACATTTTTGGTAAAATACTAAAATTACTTATTTTTAAAATGACATGAATATTAATTCTAAAAAATTTCAGTAAAATTCAAAAAATTTATTACTGAATTTAACTAATCCCATATGAATATTACGATATTTATGAAAACACTCATAGAAAATGTTTATATGGAAGAAGAAAGGGATTTCGACCGAAGAGAGAAAGAGTCTTGAGATCTATTGAAAAAATTATTTTAGAATTATTAGTATATAAAGAGAGTAAAATGATGGAATAACATGTATTATCATGAAATAATCAGAGTGGAATAAATTTATTTAGTATCATTATAGATGGATCCAAATATATCTTTTTCAGAATCATAATCCTAAAAACTATTGTTGAACATTGAGATCGTACCATTAAACCCTTATAACTTTGGTAACATTTGAATCGTATGCCCCATTAAATAATAACATCATAACCCCCTTCAAATATCCTTAATAAATATTTATTTATGATATAAAATTTCATATTTTTTGTATATACACCTCATAAAACAAGATAGGTTCATAACATAATGTTTTTCCAAAAAAACAATTTGGGAAAACCCCCTTACCTTAAGAAATGATTTATTTAATACACATTCAAAACTCTTATTTAATAAATATATTTTTATTAAAAATTAATTAAAGAACCATAATTATATATATAATACCATATATTATTTTTTCAAGAAATTTTATTAACCGTTTATTAAAAATTACATTTTATAAGTGTGTTTCGAGAAATAATTTATTTTTTGTGTATGTTTTAATTTTTTATTTTTTGTAATATTACGTGATCACAATACCATAATATCCAGCCTGTTAAACATGAGATAAATATAAAATATATTCACAATATTTGTATTTATAGTATCCCATTTATGTTTGAGAAATAAAATAAAATGCACCAGTCAAGGAGATTGTGGGTTGTACATAGGCATGAATGATGTTTCTATTTTCTCAATGTATGAAATGAAAGAAACATAAATAATTTAATAATTTTCAAGAAAAAAGTTTATGAAATATATTTCGCATATATTTATTAAATTTAACTTAATTATCTTTCATTCAAGGAATTAGAGAAGAACAATTCACATCACTTCGCGAGTCGGTAGTTCACCATGGAAACGAATGACATTATCGTATCCCCCATAGAACGGGAAATAAGAATGTATATATGATATAATAATTTCAAAAATATAATTATGTTAAAAATATCAATTTTTTTAATTTATCCATTTTACAATTCCAAGATAAAAAATAATGAAGAACACATCACATGGATTCGTGAGGTGGTATTCTCTTGTTTACCCAAGAAACATTATTTTTTTCCAATGGGTTTGATAGTATGCAAGTAGATGTTTTATTATAAATACATAGGTATAATAATATCATAAATATAATATATAAACATTAAATCCATAATTATGTCTTGTAATTAGAGGTTGTTATAGAAAACGAATAACATTAGTTCGTGGGCCGATAGTTCATCGTACACGTGATTGACAGGTTAGACTACCATTTATTAGATGAAGATATGGATACAAGTTGTTACATTAATATAATAAAATTTAATTATATTTATGATAATCGGTATATTATATCATCGTCATTAAATAATATTATAAATAGTTAGAAAAATATGTAAAACATTAATGCATTGTTTAAAACATTACATTTTATTCGTACTACTTATTTAGGTTTTGTTTAAAGCCATACGAGATTGTATTTATGGTCTCACAAAGTACTATAGGATGTGTGGATTGTCAAACATATGATTTTTGGTTAGTAATTAGATGAACCAATAGGATTTGGAATTATGAATAGGAGAGTAGATGGGGTGTAATTTTATAACTGGGGGAGCGGACACACATGGATTTTTTAAAAGAATTAGGTGTGTCATTTTTTTCACAAGAAACAAACATCAAGAATGGGACATTACCAAACAGTAGGGATTATAAGGTCGAAATATGGAAAATAAATTTGTGTTGGGAAATTTTTTAGTTCATTTTAACCCTTATCGTTTTAATTTAACCCCTAGTAAAGTTGTTTTAACTTTCATTACGGTAATTTATTTTTAGTGATTTGACAATTAATTTTGAAAAAAAATTATTTTTAAATTATTATATGATATAAATAAATCTGATTATTAATATTTAATACATTTTTTAGATTCAATTAATATAATTAGAATATTTTATTTTAAAATTTATCATGTAGAGGCAATGAGAAATCAATTTTCCAAATAAAACATGTTCAATGTTTTAAAAAGTTTTGATTTCAAAATTCAATATAAATTTGATTCCAATAAACATAATTGGATTCATATATATATATATATATATATTATTGAAATTATGTTACTTTTAAAAAAATATTAAAATAAAATTATTCTTTTAAATTATTCTAATGAAAAGAGATTTTTTAAATAAAACCCAAAAAAATTTCACTACGGACTGAAAAATATATATTTTTAAAAAATTCTTAAAAAAACTCCGACATAAGTTTGACATGGCAATTGAAAAAATGAAGTTAATTTTTTTTCTAAAAGTGAAAAATATTAATTTTAAAATAAATGCATAAAATGGGACAAAACTAACTTTTAGAAATATATAGTTTTAAGCATAATATTTAATTTTTCATATCTCGTGACTAGAAAACAGATAATATTAATGTTAAAAATTTTATTAATATATAATATATAAATTTAATTAAAATCATTCAACAAATGTGGAAAACTATGAAATTATTAAATAATAATATTATATTCGATAATGTATGTGACACGGAGCACCAGCCTTAAACAGCCCAGAATATATATTTCATTAAATTTAATCTCTTTGATAGCTTGTAGAACAAACAACCCTATGATATTATTAACAATAATATATAATGTTATTATAACCTCACTGTTAAATTAGAAGGTATTAACAGTACAAACTAAATTATTAAAATTATGGTTCTATATTGATTATAAATAAATTAAGAATCATCTAAAATAAAAATAAATGTTTTCTTTAAAAAACTATATTTTTTCTAAATAGAGGTTTAGATGCATTTTGGGCACATTATTTGAAATTATTTTTTACCTCCTTTAGAAAATTTATCTGAAAAAATAAACATCATTTTTGAAATCTACCAACAGAAAATATCAAAGATAGAATTTATTTATCAATTTTTTTGAAATATTACATTTTTATGAATAGTGAAATATAATAACTAACAAAAAGTTTATTAATTATTAAAATAACTTGATAAAAATGACACCATCCCCCTTCCTACCCCAATTCATGGGGGATAAATTTGGTGAATCCTGAGGGAATGAACATTAAAAAAAAGTATTCCATCTTCAGAATAAGAAAAATTTATATTATCTTATAATTTTTGTTGAGAAAATTATTTTCAACAATGCATATTAATTTTATTTAAAGGGGGATATTATTGAAAATAATACTCTGTCTCTTTATGATAATTTTGATGCTCACAAATACCCTTAGTTATTTTTTATTAATTTTACTTAGTATTTTGCAGGAGGTTATTCATTTATTTTACTCTTGAAATAACGAGAATTTATTACTTAGCACAGAATCTATTTTAGCGCGTTCTGGAAACACTGTTCACATCTTACGTAGATGAATATATCACGGAATCTGTTTTAGCGCATTCTGGAATCACTGTTCATACCCTACATTGATAAATGTAGCGTAAGGATGAAAAACATGTATACTTTTTGATATAAGAGAAAAGTATGGTTAAACGACCATATGTTTTCAGAAAAGTATGGAAGAAGAACCATACGTTAGGAAGGAACCCTACGTTTTGGTTATCAAAAAAGTATGGAAGGAGAACCTCACGTAAATTCTAAAGGTTACGTTTATTTCTTAAAAGTATGGTTCATCAACCTTACTTTTGTAAATAACCATACGTTCTTCGAAAAGTATGGATCATGTAAAAGTATGGATCTTTTACCGTACGTTTGAATGTTGAAGTAAAAGTATGGACGATGAAACCTACATTTTTTATCAACCTTACGTTGTAAACCCTACATTTGAAGACAATGTTATTAACCCTACGTTTGGAGGCCACGTCATCAACCTTACGTTTGGCGTCAGAATTTTTGGCAGGCGGTTTTTATGTACAACGATCAGTAAGCTGATTTCTGGGTGGATTTCAAGCCATATTTAAAGTCCATTTTAAATTATGACTTTGCCTGATTCAAAGACATTTTATTAATGGATTTAGGATTGAATTAAAAGGAGCTTTTTTTGCCGAGTCTTAAGGGAAGTTACGAATTCTCTGTAAATTCATATTTTTGAATATCGCGAATCCGAAGGAGACTTTACAGATCTAAATGTGTAGGAGATATGCTTTATTATATAATTTCTCTTTGAAACACTTAATAAGATGATGGTGTGATCGATCTATTATTGAAAAAGGTGGAAAACAGAGATTACAACTATTCACGATTGATCTGCTGATTCAATAAGAGCGTAAAGCTTTGTTTGTTCAAGAAGAAGAAACTCGATAGAAGATTCACCTGTTCTACATCTAATATATACTATGGATCTACTATTCATGAGGTTGTGAACTATATCTCTATATCTACTACAACTGTATCAACTCATAACTGATTTGTCTTGAAGATCAATATTTCTAGAGACTTCGATGCATCTGCTGTTAATTGCATTCTGTTGCAATTGTAAAGATCAACCAGAAATTTCTTTCGGAAATTATTTTTATTCTTGAGTAACCAGCTTCTCGTTCTAAGATATGTAGGTTCGTGTTTGAACAAGAAGGCTTTGTTTTTACTTGGATTATAAAGGTGTCAACTGCCTCTAGTCAGTTGTGAATCGGTCTATGGAAAAGAGGACAAGATAGTGAAAATCACCAAGCTCGTGGAGAAGAGCGTTGGTGGAGTGGACTAGGGGATTTCTGTTCCCCGAACCACTATACATCTTTGTGTTCTTGTTTTTTACTTTTTCCGCTGCACGATCAAATTTGATAAAGAATAAAGGACAGAACTCGTTCAAAAGAAGAGTTATTGAAAAAATTGCAAAAGACACAATTCACCCCCCTCTTGTGTATAATCTGTAGATTCAGATCCAACAATTGGTATCAGAGGAGGAGCTTCTGACAGAGCCTTAGAAAGCTAGAAGAATTTAAGGATTATACAACAGAGCATCATGACTGATACAAGAGAAGGGATGTCGATAGTTAGAGCACCATATTTTAATGGAGACCACTATGGTTGCTGGAAATCGCGCATGATAATATATCTGAAAAACCTCGGATATAGAGTCTATTCAAAGATTCTGACTCCTTATGAAATTCTTAAAAATCCTGAGGCATGGAGTGCTGCTATAGAGGCAGAGTATGATATGAACTCAAAGTCTATGAATGCAATTATCTGTGGCCGAGGACCAGATGAATTTAACAGAGTATCCCAGTGCTCGACAGCATTTGAGATGTGGCGAACAATAGCTGTGGCATATGAAGGAACAGATAATGTATGGAAAATGGGATATGTAACTGAAAAACTGAAATTTGATACTTTCAGAATGATTTAAGGTGAGAGCATTACCCAAATGAATGGGAGATTGACAAAAATTTTCAATAACATAACTACTCTAGGAGAACCTATTAATTAGGTTGATCGAGCATTAAAAGTACTGAGAGTACATCCTACTAGATGGAATGGTATCTCTGCTAGAATCAGACATTCAACACCTGTCAAAGATCTAACTATGAGAGAGCTGATTGGTACACCGAGGATGTATGAAGCTGAAATGCAAGATTAAGCTAATGAACATAAAGTGCTTATCAAAAGATAAGATACTTCCTTGAAGGTAACTTCACTACAAAATAATAGAAATATGAAGAGAAAAGAAGTCAAAGCTAAATTAGAAAGCTCTGACTCATCCAACTCAGATAACGAACTAGCTCAACTAGCTAGAAAATTTAGAAAATTCTACAGCAAGAAAAGAGGCTTCAAAAAATCTATTAAGGGAGATAATAAGTAAGTGAGATGTTATGAATGAAAAAAGATGGGACATATCAGACCAGATTGCCCACAATTGTAGGATGAAAAGAAGAAAAAATTCTTCAAAAGAAATGATTTTGAGCAGAAAGAAAAGAAAGCTATGAAATCCACATGGAGTGTATCTGAAGACTCTAGTAGCTCTTCTAAATCAATCTCAGAGAAAGAAGAAGTCAATCTAAAGGAAAACATGTGTTTCATGGTAGAAACTGATGAGGTACACTCATATTACTCCTCTGAATCACATTCTAAATCAAGCTACGCAAATGAAAATCATGCAGCCTACTGCAATATGCCTGAAGAAAGATATGACTCACTATTTAAGAAACATAAGTCAATGAAAAATATACATAAAGCCGTTTCAGATGAAAGAGACACAATGCTGAAACAACATAAAGAATTAACTAATAAATACAATTTGATTAACACAAACTATGTTAATTTTGAATCAATAATAAAATCACTGCAGGATGAAGTAGAATCTTACAAACAAGATGCATTGGTTTTTAAAAAAGGGGAGAATTAATTAAATGAAATTCATGGAAAACTGTCATTAAAAAGGAGAGATTTGGAATTGGTAGTAAAGCTGAAAAACCAAAGCTATATAAAAATTATTTTACTCCTAGCTCTGAAAATCATAATTGTAATTTTTGTGGGGCAAAGGGACATGTAGCTAAAAATTGATTCATAAGACAACCTCAAATTTGTGGTATTAAGAAATCCTATGTTTCAAAAGACATATATGATTCACCTAATTTTAAAAGAAAAAAGAAAATATGGATACCCAGATCATTGCTAGCTAACACTCCAGGACCCAACAAAATATGGGTACCAAAGCAATTTGATTGAATGTCTTTGCAGGTAGCAGGTCACCAGAGAAAAAAAAGATATATGGTACATGAACATTGGCTGATCAAGACATATGAGTGGAAAATCATTGATTTTTTTTCACTCACTCAAAAGGAAGGAGGATTTGTCACATTTGGTGATAATGCCAAAGGAAAAATCATTGGCATTGGAACAGTTGGAGATCCAAAAATAGTCTCAATCAACAAAGTAATTTATGTACAAGGACTAAAAACAATCTGATAAGTATCACTCAACTTTGTTAGGATGGATATACTGTTGATTTTATTAAAAATTATTGTACTGTTTTTAAAGACAAACTGTTTAAATTTAAAGCACTAAGAACTGAAAATGTCTATACTTTGGATTTAAATTCCTTGGGTAAACAACCAGTAAACTGCTTGACTGCTAAAGTAAGTGAATCCTTGATATGGCAAAGAAGACTTAGTCATTGCAATGTGTATGTTTTACATAAGTTATCCAAGAAACGTTTAGTTTCTGATTTACCTTGTCTCAAATTTGAAAGTGACAGATTTTGTGATGCATGTCAACTTGGAAAGCAACTGAAATCATTCTTTAAAATCTTTTAATAAGGTTTCTACATCTAAACCTCTAGAACTTATTCGTATGGATTTGTTTGGACCTTCAAGAGTAGCAAGAATAGTTGGTAAATTAATATGTATATGTCTTGGTTGATGACTATTCAAGATTTACGTGGATTTTCTTTTTTAAATTTAAAAATGAACCTTTTACATTATTTGAAAGTTTCTGCAAATCTGTCCAAAATGAGAAAGGTTTCAGTATAATCTCATTAAGAAGTGATCATGGTGGAGAATTTGAGAATCTAGAATTTAATTCCTTTTGCACAAATATGGGTATTAAACACACCTTTTCTGCACCCAGAACACCTCAACAAAATGGGATTTTAGAAAGAAGAAATAGGACAATTCAAGAAATGTCTAGAACTATGTTAAATGAATATAGCCTACCAATATATTTCTGGGCAGAAGCTGTGAATACAACTTGTTATATAATTAATAGAGTTTTAATTATATCTATTTTGAAAAAGACACCCTATGAACTATGGAATAACAGAAAACCTAAAGTAAATTACTTTAAAGTTTTTGGATGCAAGGTTTATATCTTAAACACCAAGGATAATCATGGTAAGTTCGATCCAAAATCCGATGAAGGTATTTTCTTAGGATATTCTGCTACCTCCAAAGCTGATAGAGTTTATAATAACAAGTCAAGGATTTTTGAAGAATCAGTTCATGTGAAATTTGATGAATCTGATCCTTTTGAGAAAAGGGCAGAACAAATGGATGAACTTGACTCTAATGATAACATGAGACATGAGAATTTAAAGAATGATTTTGAAAATGATATAAAAGAAATTCAGTCCAGTTCAGAGGAACATGATACTGAAAAACCGTTGAATATATTACCTAGACAGTCTAGAACCCTAAAAAATCATCCTTTAGAAACTGTAATAGGTAACATAGAAACTGGTGTTCAAACAAGAAGAAACTTAGGAAACCTAGTGGAATTCTCTACCTTCCTATCTAAACAAGAACCCAAGACTATAGAAGAAACTTTAGATGATGAAAGCTGGGTAATTTCTTTTCAAGATGAATTAAACCAGTTTAAAAGAAATGAAGTTTGGGATTTAGTGGAAAGACCAAAGAATTATCCTGTAATAGGAACCAAATGGGTTTTTGGAAATAAACAGGATGACCAAGGTACAATAACTAGAAATAAAGCAAGATTAGTAGCTAAAGGATATAATCAAGAAGATGGAATAGATTTTGATTAGACTTTTGCACCTGTATCTAGGTTAGAATCTATTAGAGTCCTTTTAGCATATGCATCTTATATGAATTTTAAATTATTTCAGATGGATGTCAAATCATCCTTTTTAAATGGATATTTAATGGAGGAAGTTTATGTTGAGAAACCTCCTGGTTTTGAAAACTCTCAAAAACCTGATTCTGTTTTTAAACATACTAAAGCTTTTTATGGCCTTAAACAAGCACCTAATGCTTGGTATGAAAGATTAATCTCTTTTCTTTTGAAAAATGATTTTACTATTGGTATGGCAGATCCAACACTATTTAAGAAAACTGTGAAAAATAATGTTTTATTGGTTCAAATTTATGCTGATGATGTAATCTTTGGATCAACTAATAAAACTATTTGTCATGATTTTTCAAAATTAATTCAAGAAGAATTTGAAATGAGTATGATGGGAGAATTAAATTTCTTTCTGGGTCTTCAAATATTTCAGAAAGATTTTGGAAATGTTTTAAATCAATGAAAATAAATTACTGATTTACTTTAGAAATTTTGACTTGAGAACAACATGATATTTACAAATCCTATGTGTACAAATATAAAACATGATTTGGATGAAACTGGGAAATCAGTTGACAACAAGTTATGTAGAGTTATGATTGGTAGTTTTTTATATCTTACTTCTAGAAAACCAGATATAATGTATTCAGTATGTCTTTGTGCTAGATTTCAATCAAATCCTAAAGAATCCCATCTAACTGCTGTTAAAAGAATTTTTAGATATTTAAAAGGAACTGTTTTTCAACCTCTTCTTTATCCTAAAACTTATGATTTTCATTTGATTTCATATTCAGATTCTATCTTTGGCAGTTGTAGATCAGATAGAAAAAGTACATCAGGTACATGTCACTTTTTAGGAAAGTCCTTAGTACCATGGTCTAGTAAGAAACAACATTCAGTTTCCCTATCAACAGTTGAGGAAAAATATGTTTCTGTTGCCAGTTGTTGTGCACAAGTGTTGTGGATGAAAAACACTCTTATGGACTTTGGATTGAATTTTAATAATACACCTATTTTATGTGATAATACGAGTGCAATTAATCCTTCAAAAAATCCTATTAGTCATTCTAGAAATAAGAACATTTATATAAGGCATCTCTTTTTAAGAGATCATGTTATTAAAAAGGATATATTTTTAGAATTTATAAATACTTAAATTCAATTAGCAGATATTTTTACTAAACCTCTTCCCACTGCAAGGTTTGATTATATTAAAGGGGAGCTAGGTATATTTAATTTTAAATAATTTTTTTTTAATTTTTATTTTGTTTATTGAATACTGTTTAAGTTTTTCTTTCTTTCGTCTTATGAAAAATTTATTTGTTTTTAATTATATGTAATGATGAGTGATTACATGGGAATCAAGGTTGTCAGAGACTTTTCGACTTCTAAAACCATTCACTTCTATTGAAACCCTTTCGAAATCCGAAATTCGCACTTCCTCTTCTAAAACCCTAACATTTGAACTTCTGAAATCCTAACCTTCAAACCTTCAGAGACTCTCACAGCAATGGTAAGAACTAAAAGAGCCAGTGAGGCCGAGCCGAGCAATGCCAACAGACAACGCACTGAAGGAAGAAAAATATTACAGGGTAAGGTAATCGATCTTGACTGGTTATTTCAGACGAATCTGTTGTTGAAGCAAGAACTGTCGTTTTAGAATCTTGAACAGATGTTCAACAGTGAAAATACAGAATTTCTGTATGAAGTGGAACATATATACTTCTACAAATCTGTACAGTTTAGGTTGGGAGATACAGAAGACAGTATGATGGCTAAAATAGAGGATAAGGATTTCTCAATTTCTTCAGTAGACATTAGTCAGATTCTCAACTACCCTCATGAAGGAGTTTTTCATTTTGACTTGAAGAATATAGGAGATTCTGTACATAAATCCGAAGACATTATGTCTTTTTTTTTTCAGAACCAAGACAATAAAGAAAATCTTTGTTAAAGATTTGGAGCCTGATCAGAATATTTTGGTAAAATTTATTCAGACCATAATAGCTCCATGGATGGAAGAAATGGAAATGATTTTCTACCCTGATATTTATATAATGTTTCTTTTCTTAGGTGATATTAAGTTAAATTTTCCAAGATACATGATAAGGTATCTCAGTTATTTCTGTCAAAGCGAGGCCAGGATGAATTTCTATCCCTTTGGTATATTTATTTCTAAACTGCTGTTTAAGAAAGACATGGTGAGATTAGTGGATGCAAGAGTTAACTGTCATCACAATAATATGTTTAATGCTGGAACCTTGAGGAAAGTTGGATATTTATGGAGCACATTTAAAGGAATCCTTTTTCCAGTAGGAGCAGAGGAAGACTCAGAGAGTGCTCAGGCTCAACATGCTAAGTCTAAAGAGGGACAAGATGAATCCAGAGTCAGCAATGTAGCAAGAGGGATTCGCTTTGAACTGACAGATGTTGAGGAAGACAAAAGCCAGGAGGGACTTCAATCAAGAAGAAAAAGACCAGTAAATGAGGAAGTCACATCCACTACTTTGGAAACTCCAACATAACCTGTATTTTCTTATTCTTTTGTGAGAGAAGCTGTTGCTGATAAAACCATGGAAGATTTTACTGAGAGAACAGCTCCGGTAGAGAAATCATGATCTCAAGATGAAGCTCAAAGGGAAAATCAGGAACAGATTGTTGCTGATGTTAAAGTTGTACTTCAACAAGAATAGGAGATGGAGGCAGTGCCTGGTGAAAAAGTGTCCAGATCTTAGGAAACTTATGAAGATATTATTCTTGAAAATCCAGTGGAAGACAAATATGCAGATGAATGTGATGAGCATGCCTATGAAGCTCAAACAGAGGTACTTCAAGAGGATTTTTCTGTAGAGGAGTTAAAAAACTCTAACGAAAAATCTATGGACCAACCTTCTCAAAACAAAGAAAAAGAGAATTCTGATGCTGAATCATTGCCTTTGGTGTTTCTGCATCAACCTGAGAATGTGTATCAAGCACATGGTGCATATGATTCAAGGAAAGAAGATGTTGAAGAACTGTACAGAAAAGTATCTCAGTTGGAATCTGAGAATGCTTCTCTTAGAAATGCTTTAGACTTAGAACATTTGAAGTTTCAAAAGCTAAAGGAGTGTACAGTATCATGGCAGGAAGTTGAAATGTTTAAAGGGGATATGATGACTGCTATTACTCAATTAAAATATGAAATGGTTTTAGCGTCAGATTTTTCAGATCTGAAGTTACTTATGGAGAACCAATTTTCCTCAGTTGCAAATAATGCTATTAGTGGATCAAGTTCTTCACCAGATTTAATCAGAAGGTTTCAGGCTATCACAGCTGCGTTGAGAAATTTGAATGACAGGATACAATATCTTCAATGTAATAGAGCTCCTTTGTCAGTGTTGCTGGACAATCAGATATTCTTAGTGGATCAACTGACATCTAGTGAGCGATCAATCAAAATTTTGTTAGATCAGTTATCGGAGAAGTTGTCAGTATTTATTGAAAAAGTGGAAAGGATGCATGTAACGCCCCGACCCCAGCTACACAGAGTCGGTGCATTACTTCGTAATATTGGCATGATCACAAGAAAGATCAAATCCCGAAAGACCGATTGGTTTAGTAGCCTTGGAAACACTAGATATATTCATAAGTTTTACATTACATCATAAAATGAAAAACTACTACAATAACATAATGTCTCCATAATCCACACTCATATCCCCACATAATATCCCTGCAGGTCATTCATAACCTACTTCTTCACTTCCTGGGAAAAATAAAACATTGAAAAGGGGTGAGCTCAAATGCCCAGTAAGGATAACAATAAAGTGGAAACTTTCATAAATAAGAATAAACATTTAAGGCAATGTATAACTAAAACAAAAGCCTTTTAAATACGAACTTTCAACATGGTATGGCATAAATAAAATGAAATAATTCCATTTACTTATTCACATGGATATTCTACTAAATTAATAATCACATGCAAAAATCAATAACCACTTTCATAATGTTGGAATGCATAATGCCAGACTATCATAACCACATAGCCAAGGCCTCGTGCCAAGACTACAAATAAGATTTTGTCAAGGCCTTGTGCCAAGACACTAGTTTGTCTCATGAGACCTACCGATGCATCGAGGAGCTATAGCGGGCTCCACCCGTCACATATTAAGTCCAATGCATTGCCATATGAAAAGGTTTAAACATAACATAAACATTCGTATTAAAACTAGCATACGAAATGTCAATACTTTCACAATAAACTATGAATGGTATAAAAATAGCACATCCACAGTCAAACATATCACAAAACCTTCAATACAATATAGAAGTTTTGTATCAACTTCAAATAATCTTAAAATCCATCAAAGGATGTTGACATAGATGAAATCAAAATTCTTTTTAAAGAAGTATCTCCTTTTATTTTGAAATCATTTAAGATCCATATAAAATAAAACATTTTCTTTGAAAATATTCTTATAAGCTTGTATGTAAAGCTTCGACGATTTTATAACGGCGGAAAATAACCGCACCCGCCGTATAAGTTAAAAAAAACATTCTTACCTCAATTCTGTCGAAAAGGTTAAAAAGGACATTGTTTTGAAAACGACGGAAAGATTCCTTTATAAACCTCTTATAAAAAGTCAAACAAGGGTATAAATGACTTTAACCCATATTCTTGTAAATAGTAAAAATGTTTTGAAATACATTTTTAAGAAAACATGGATGTGGATGATAAAGAGATCCCAGTAGATTATTACGTATATACAACCTCGGATAATGAAGAGATTGTGAAATAACCCTTACCTTGTACTTTTCCTTTGTTGGGGTAGGTTAACCTCCTGTATAATGGTGAAATAATTGTTATTAAATTATACAAGAATCATATACATTAATATGATATCATATATGATCTTTTAACATTGCTTTATTAATAATATCTTAGTATTATCGTCGTTTCGGGTGATAATCGATCCGTTCTTCTTAAATGTTTGGTTACGTAAGACATGTTTGTAATGGATAGATTATATATTATTCATAATCAGAATGATATTAACATTATTTTTAACCCTAAAATGAGAATAATACTTGAATGGATATGATGGAGAATGAATCTTATCGCGTTCGTGGAGACGGTAGTCCGTACGTACGCACGAGCGACAATATCATTCTTTTGATATTAAAATAATATATAAATGGATGGTATATCATATATACAGAATCATTAATATGTTATATTTATTATTTACATGAGTTACACATCATTATTATACCCATCCAAATAATAATATATTGAATAACAATTACACCACGACGTGGAGACGGTAAGCCGTACGTACGCACGTATGGTGACATGTTATTCAAAGGGTGGATAGAATACTGAATATGGTTGTACCATATTTATAATAACATCACAGTATATAAATGATACTGGAGTCATTATCTTAGAATGGTAACAACAAAGGAAGAAGAAATGGAAGAAGAAATGAACTTGGAAAAGGGGTGGTGAAAACATTACCTCTTCTTCGGGTTCTTCCTTTTGATTTGATCAAAAGGGCTCCTTAGGTTGGCTTTCTGATCAAACTAAGGCCCCTAGGTTGTAGTTAGGGATGTTGGGAGATTATTTGGGCAGAGTTTGGCCGAACCAAAAGGCTTTGAAGGTGTGAAGAAATGAGAAGGAGGAGTGCCCTTTTATAAGAGGGGTGAGGGGCACCTTTGGAAAAGCTAGAAATATTAATTTATAATAAATTCATATTCGGTTTCTAAAGGCTCCAAAGTTGACTATTAAAAGGATGAGGTGGGGATAGGTCGAAAACAACTCATCCAATAGAATTTAGACAGGTTTGGGTACTTATATTAACCTTATCTTTAAGTATTAACTCTAAGTTAATTAGTTTCACTTTTACAATGTCTCTTTGTATTTTTATATATTATGGTTAATAAACTTACTATATACATCCAAGCGACCCCCAAGTGGTGCATTAATGATTAACCTATCATAATATAAGTCTCTTGGCCGAACCTTAGATTTTTAGGAATTTAATATCAATTAATAATATAATATTTGTTTTAAGAACTCTTTTATGTCAATTTTGACACTATTCAATAGTTGATTTTTGTGAAACTCATAACAGATTGATTACTTCGAACAAAGTCCATTACAACAATCCTCATATATCATATTAGCCTAGAAAATTAGTTTAATTCATTAAAAGTTTCATATTATATTTATTTGGGTATTTATAATATCAATTATTTTAATTTTTCACTATTATAGTAATTACTGCATCATCATTGTGTCATTAATTAAATAACTTATTTAATGTCTAACAATTATAAATAAAATATAATTATGTAGGAAATCTTTTTATCTTTCTAATGAATATTTATAATCGAAATTCCAACATTTATAACCCTATGTAAAAATTGTTCTTCTAAAAGATGTAAGCTTATTCCATTTTTATTTTTATTTTAGCTTTATTAATATAATGTGTCATTATCACTTACAAGTGGATCCATGGGGTCCCAAAATAGACCCAAAGATGCCCATGGTCGACCATGTATCAACCAATAGGGTTAAGACACGTTTTAGGGTAATTTAGTATTATTATAATATTATTTTTTAACCCTTATTTACCGGATTTACCCTTAACCATGGTAAATAAAATATTTACCGCAGTAATTATTCAAAATGTCTAAAAATAAAAGTTACCCATTTACACAATTTGAAAATCCTGATTCCAAATATGGAATCCATTTTCCTAAATTCAAAACACAGAAGTGGCAGAAATTAATTTAAAATTAATTCCCGCTGTCAAAACAAAAAGCGTGTTTTTAAGAGATAATAACTATCAAAAGATTGACACTTGTTTATGTTCGGTTTAATTGTAAAATTATGTCCAATGACCAACATTATATTAAATGGTAAAAATATATTCTAAATATACTTTAAAACTACTAAAATTCATAATTTATCACTATTAATTATTTTGATTAAAAAAGTTGTTTTTAATTAAAATTTAGTAATTTTCACTATTCATCAAAATATGAAAGTTATCCGAAAAGTACCAAAATTTCACCTTAGGCTAAATTCGATATTCCGAGTCCAAAAATGAAGTCCATTTTCAAATATAAAATATATATAATTTCAAAAATTAGGTATTACTATTCACAACGGCTAGTTTAATTAGTTGTGGTGTGTGTTAGAACTCGAGGTTGCGTACAACACACGCTATCGCATTATTCAAAGGGAAACATACCGTAGAAGCTTGGGGTGTTACATTCTCCCCTCCTTCAAATAATTGCGTCCTCGCAATTTCTAGGGTATTACTGCATAAAAAGACTCGGGTGGTTCTTCATCATAAGTTCCTCGGGTTCCCACGTTGCCTCTTCCATCTTATGATTCCTCCACAAAACTTTTACCAGACGCGTCGTCCGGTTTCTCAGCACTTGTTCTCTCGTATCAAGAATCTTGATGGGCTCTTCGCAATAAGACAGATCAGGTTCCAGTTCTAAATCTTCATAGGTTAGTACATGCGTTGGGTCAGGCATGTATTTCCTCAACAGAGATACGTGGAACACATCGTGAACTTTGGAGAGACTTGGCGGCATTGCCAATCGGTAAGCTACAGCCCCAATTCGTTCTAGAATTTCGAAAGGTCCGATGTACCTGGGACTCAATTTACCTTTCTTACCAAAACGTATGACTCCCTTCCACGGAGATACTTTCAGGAAAACATGATCACCGACTTGAAATTCCAAATCCTTCCTTCGATTATCGGCATAGCTCTTCTGCCTACTTTGAGCTGCTTTAATGTGATTTTGGATTACCTTCACCTTTTCCACCATTTCCTCCACCAGTTCTGGGCCTACAAGTTTCCTTTCACCAACGTCATCCCAACAGGTTGGTGTACGACATCTCTTTCCGTATAACGCTTCATATGGTGCCATCTGAATACTCGAATGGAAGCTATTGTTATAGGAAAATTCTACTAGTGGTAAATATTGATCCCACATACCCTGAAAATCAAGTGAGCAAGATCTCAACATGTCTTCTAAGGTCTGAATAGTCCGTTCTGATTGTCCGTCTGTCTGAGGGTGGTAAGCAGTGCTCAAATGAAGTTCAGTATCCAGGGATTTCTGAAGACTTTTCCAAAATCTTGATGTAAAATGGGGATCACGATCAGAAACAATCGATAGGGGTACTCCATGAAGTCTCACAACTTCATTAATGTATAGTCTTGCTAGACGTTCCAGGGGTAGATCTTCTCTTATAGCAATAAAATGTGCTGACTTGGTAAGACGATCAACAATAACCCATATTGCATCGTTCCTTCTAGGAGTCTTTGGTAGCCCCATGACAAAGTCCATCGTAATATTGTCCCATTTCCACTCCGGTATGGGAAGAGGTTGCATGACTCCTCCAGGCTGTTGCCTTCCAGCTTTCACTTGTTGACAAACCATACATCTTGACACAAAATCAGCAATCTCCCTCTTCATGTTGTCCCACCAAAAATGTTCCTTCAAATCTCTATACATTTTGGTGCTCCCAGGGTGTATAGAGAAATTGGAACTATGAGCATCATCCAGCAATTCCCTTTTTAGATCAGGTATATTGGGAACACAAAGTCTCTTCCCGAATTTCAAAATTCCACCTTCATACGCAAAGTCTCTCAATCTCCCATCATTCACAGCTTTAATCTTCTTTTGGAATTCTTCATCATCAGTCTGAGAACTCTTAATCCTTTCTAGTAAAGATGGTTTGGCAACCATTTGAAAAAGCATTGATGTTTCACCTTCCCTGGTTATTCCCATGTCCATCTTCACTAGATCCATGAAAATTGGATCTCTTTCAATTCTCATCATGTTCAGAACTCCATGGTCTTTTCTGCTCAAAGCATCTGCTACTTTGTTTGCCTTCCCCGGGTGGTAGTGTATCGTGCAATCATAATCCTTGAGTAATTCAAGCCATCTCCTTTGCCTCATGTTGAGTTCTTTTTGTGAGAAAATATACTTCAAACTCTTGTGATCAGTATAAATCTCACATTTTACACCATAGAGGTAGTGCCTCCATATCTTCAAAGCAAAGATCACAGCTGCTAACTCAAGATCATGAGTAGGATAGTTTTGTTCATGAATTTTCAACTGTCGTGATGCATAGGCAATTACTCTATCATTCTGCATAAGGACACAGCCAAGTCCTTTCTTCGATGCATCACTATAAATAACGAACCCATCATTCCCCGATGGTAGAGTCAATATAGGAGCATTGACTAATCTTCTCTTCAGTTCTTCGAAACATTCTTCACACTCTTTTGTCCAAACAAATTTAACCCCTTTACGTGTGAGATTCGTTAATGGGTTAGCCAATCGGGCAAAATTCTGGACGAAACGTCGATAATAACCTGCCAAACCAATAAAACTACGTACCTCAGTTATACTCGTAGGTGCTGGCCATTCTTGGATTGCTTTGGTCTTAGAAGGATCAACAGAGATTCCATCTTTAGAGACAATATGGCCAAGAAAAGAAATCTCCTGAAGCCAGAATTCACACTTGCTAAACTTCCCATATAATTCATGCCTCCTCAGAGTCTTCAAGATAATGCGCAAATGATTTTCATGATCTTCGTAGGTTTTGGAGTATACCAAGATATCATCAATAAATACCACCACAAATTCATCGAGATAATCCTTGAAAACTCTATTCATCATATCCATGAATACAGAGGGTGCATTAGTCAATCCAAACGGCATTACAGTAAACTCGTAATGCCCGTACCTGGTTCGAAATGCTGTCTTCGGAATGTCTTCCTTCTTCACACACAACTGATGGTATCCAGATCGAAGGTCAATCTTTGAAAAGTATTGAGCTCCATGCAGTTGGTCAAATAAATCATCAATACGAGGTAGGGGATACTTGTTCTTTATCGTTATATCATTGATCTCCCTGTAGTCGATACATAACCTCATAGATCCATCTTTCTTTTTAACAAAAAGAACAGGGGCTCCCCATGGAGAAACACTAGGGAGAATAAATCCCTTATTACTCAATTCCTCTAGTTGTTTCTTTAGTTCGACTAGCTCTACAGTGGCCATTCTATAAGGGGTCTTCGATATAGGCCTTGATCCAGGAATTAAATCAATGGAAAACTCTACTTCTCGTTCTGGAGGATGTCCAGGTAAATCTTCCGGAAATACATCTACAAACTCTTTCACAATAGGTACATCCTCTATTTGAACATTTCTTTCCTCACCGACAGTTATTTCATTCTCTTCCTCCCCGATAATTGAATTAAGTTGAGCTACAGGGGGTGGATCTAAATAAGAATTAGGTGGTGACGATTCTGCTCTAAAAATAAGGTGCTCCTTATCATTATCATCAAGAATCGTAACCTCTTTCTTCTTACAATAAATCTTCGCATCATAGTCCGAAATCCAGTCCATACCGAGGATTATATCAAACTCAATCATAGGTATGACGATCAAATCAGCAGATAAAGAAAATTTATGTGCTCTAATGGGGACTGATTCACAAAACTTTGTTGCAACGATACTTCCCTTAGGAGTTTTAACTGACAACTCCCTTATTAAATCAAATTGGAAATATCTAATTTTCTTAGCAAACTGGGAAGATATGAAACAATGCGATGATCCAGAATCAAATAATGCATTTGCTAAACTTGAGGAAACCATTAAATTACCTGCCACCACGTCTTTCGGAGCTTCTACCTCAGCAGTAGTGATAGCATAAGCCTGGCCTTGATCCCTTGTACTTTTCTGAGGTAAGTTCTCCTGACGCTTAGGACATGCATTTTCATAATGCCCCATCTCCCTGCAATTGTAGCACTGAACGTTGGTAGCTTCCTTCTTCCCCTTGCAATCATGAGCTTGGTGGCCTTTTTCACCACACTTGTAACAGACTCCCATTCCCTTCAGGCAAGCACCAGGGTGTTTCTTCCCGCACTTACCACAAGATGGATATTCAACCTTTCCCTTCTTCCCCTTATTTCCATTCCCAGATTGATCAGCAGGTCTCTTCTTCTCTTGCTTTGCTTTAAAGTCATAAGACTTAGAGAATTCCTTTTCGGTCTTGATAGCACATGAGACAATGTCTTCGTACGATGAAAAGGATTGTGAGACTAATGCTCGACGGAGAAATGGTTTTAACCCATCAAAGAAACGATCAATCGTACTTCTTGGGTTGCGAATATAATCTCCAGCATACCTCGCTAACCTTGTAAAGTTAGCCTCATACTTTGTGACATTATCATCCTCCTTTTGTCTCAGACTCAGAAATTGCCTTTCCATATCTGCTCGATGGTCGCGAGGGAAGTATTTTTCTAAAAACAGATCTTTGAACTCCCTCCATTCCATATTTGATACTTCATCATCTTCCTTCGTATTTTGAATCAATGACCACCATTGATCAGCATCTCCAGTGAGGCGGTAAACTGCCATGATAACTTTTTCCCTTTCACTGCTCCCCAAAGCCTGAAATATTTTCTCTAGGGAAAATATCCATTGCTCAGCTACTACGGGATTTGTATTCCCATTGAACGTTGGTGGTTGTTGCCTCATGAATCGATCTAACATTGATCCTCCACGCTGCGGATCAGGGTGCTCCATACGGGTAAGGTTATTATTCATAACCTGAGTAAGTTGTCCCAGTACGGTGATTAGCTGATCAGCACCAGTTGTATCACCAGCCCCACTATAATTATCTTGAGCAGGAGGGAAATCCCTACATGGAGTGCGTGCATTGATACGGTTTCCATTTCTTCCACTAGGCGCCATTTCTAAAAAAAATGGCATAAACTAGATCAGTTTATGCATCAAAATACATAATCCCATACTTATAAAACACTTAACATAAATTGAACTATCTATGGATATAATCCATAATCATAAATATGTTTTCTTTGAGGAAGTATATACTCATAAACCCTTCATAATGATTTGTAAAGAAAGTGAGAGTTATCCTAAGCATATCCCCCGGGAGTGTCGTAACCAAGAGTGCAGCAAGGCCCGTTGTCGTGCACCAGTTCCCGTTCGAGTCTAGCTCAAAGCGGTGTTTTCGGGTTTTACCCCTAGGTACATCTGTTCCAGAGCCGCCTCTACCTGCTCGTATCCAGACAGGGATGTATTGCTCGAAAAACTCACAAAGTCTCTACAATACCAAAATTCTAGGAAGATCTTCTATACTAATCCTCAAAGTTCATCTTAGGTCTACGTGCTCTAATCAGAGTTTATCTAATCCTAGCTTCCAAGGTTTGTACTAAACTTCCTCTGATACCAACTGTAACGCCCCGACCCCAGCTACCCAGAGTCGGTGCATTACTTCGTAACATTGGCATGATCACAAGAAAGATCAAATCCCGAAAGACCGATTGGTTTAGTAGCCTTGGAAACACTAGATATATTCATAAGTTTTACATTACATCATAAAATGATAAACTACTACAATAACATAATGTCTCCATAATCCACACTCATATCCCCACATAATATCCCTGCAGGTCATTCATAACCTACTTCTTCACTTCCTGGGAAAAATAAAACATTGAAAAGGGGTGAGCTCAAATGCCCAGTAAGGATAACAATAAAGTGGAAACTTTCATAAATAAGAATAAACATTTAAGGCAATGTATAACTAAAACAAAAGCCTTTTAAATACGAACTTTCAACATGGTATGGCATAAATAAAATGAAATAATGCCATTTACTTATTCACATGGATATTCTACTAAATGAATAATCACATGCAAAAATCAATAACCACTTTCATAATGTTGGAATGCATAATGCCAGACTATCATAACCACATAGCCAAGGCCTCGTGCCAAGACTACAAATAAGATTTTGTCGAGGCCTTGTGCCAAGACACTAGTTTGTCTCATGAGACCTACCGATGCATCGAGGAGCTATAGCGGGCTCCACCCGTCACATATTAAGTCCAATGCATTCCCATATGAAAAGGTTTAAACATAACATAAACATTCGTATTAAAACTAGCATACGAAATGTCAATACTTTCACAATAAACTATGAATGGTATAAAAATAGCACATCCACAGTCAAACATATCACAAAACCTTCAATACAATATAGAAGTTTTGTATCAACTTCAAATAATCTTAAAATCCATCAAAGGATGTTGACATAGATGAAATCAAAATTCTTTTTAAAGAAGTATCTCCTTTTATTTCGAAATCATTTAAGATCCATATAAAATAAAACATTTTCTTTGAAAATATTCTTATAAGCTTGTATGGAAAGCTTCGACGATTTTATAACGGCGGAAAATAACCGCACCCGCCGTATAAGTTAAAAAAAACATTCTTACCTCAATTCTGTCGAAAAGGTTAAAAAGGACATTGTTTTGAAAACGACGGAAAGATTCCTTTATAAACCTCTTATAAAAAGTCAAACAAGGGTATAAATGACTTTAACCCATATTCTTGTAAATAGTAAAAATGTTTTGAAATACATTTTTAAGAAAACATGGATGTGGATGATAAAGAGATCCCAGTAGATTATTACGTATATACAACCTCGGATAATGAAGAGATTGTGAAATAACCCTTACCTTGTACTTTTCCTTTGTTGGGGTAGGTTAACCTCCTGTATAATGGTGAAATAATTGTTATTAAATTATACAAGAATCATATACATTAATATGATATCATATATGATCTTTTAACATTGCTTTATTAATAATATCTTAGTATTATCGTCGTTTCGGGTGATAATCGATCCGTTCTTCTTAAATGTTTGGTTACGTAAGACATATTTGTAATGGATACATTATATCTTATTCATAATCAGAATGATATTAACATTATTTTTAACCCTAAAATGAGAATAATACTTGAATGGATATGATGGAGAATGAATCTTATCGCGTTCGTGGAGACGGTAGTCCGTACGTACGCACGAGCGACAATATCATTCTTTTGATATTAAAATAATATATAAATGGATGGTATATCATATATACAGAATCATTAATATGTTATATTTATTATTTACATGAGTTACACATCATTATTATACCCATCCAAATAATAATATATTGAATAACAATTACACCACGACGTGGAGACGGTAAGCCGTACGTACGCACGTATGGTGACATGTTATTCAAAGGGTGGATAGAATACTGAATATGGTTGTACCATATTTATAATAACATCACAGTATATAAATGATACTGGAGTCATTATCTTAGAATGGTAACAACAAAGGAAGAAGAAATGGAAGAAGAAATGAACTTGGAAAAGGGGTGGTGAAAACATTACCTCTTCTTCGGGTTCTTCCTTTTGATTTGATCAAAAGGGCTCCTTAGGTTGGCTTTATGATCAAACTAAGGCCCCTAGGTTGTAGTGAGGGATGTTGGGAGATTATTTGGGCAGAGTTTGGCCGAACCAAAAGGCTTTGAAGGTGTGAAGAAATGAGAAGGAGGAGTGCCCTTTTATAAGAGGGGTGAGGGGCACCTTTGGAAAAGCTAGAAATATTAATTTATAATAAATTCATATTCGGTTTCTAAAGGCTCCAAAGTTGACTATTCAAAGGATGAGGTGGGGATAGGTCGAAAACAACTCATCCAATAGAATTTAGACAGGTTTGGGTACTTATATTAACCTTATCTTTAAGTATTAACTCTAAGTTAATTAGTTTCACTTTTACAGTGTCTCTTTGTATTTTTATATATTATGGTTAATAAACTTACTATATACATCCAAGCGACCCCCAAGTGGTCCATTAATGATTAACCTATCATAATATAAGTCTCTTGGCCGAACCTTAGATTTTTAGGAATTTAATATCAATTAATAATATAATATTTGTTTTAAGAACTCTTTTATGTCAATTTTGACACTATTCAATAGTTGATTTTTGTGAAACTCATAACAGATTGATTACTTCGAACAAAGTCCATTAAAACAATCCTAATATATCATATTAGCCTAGAAAATTAGTTTAATTCATTAAAAGTTTCATATTATATTTATTTGGGTATTTATAATATCAATTATTTTAATTTTTCACTATTATAGTAATTACTGCATCATCATTGTGTCATAAATAAAATAACTTATTTAATGTCTAAAAATTATAAATAAAATATAATTATGTAGGAAATCTTCTTATCTTTCTAATGAATATTTATAATCGAAATTCCAACATGTATAACCCTATTTAAAAATTGTTCTTCTAAAAGATGTAAGCTTATGCCATTTTTATTTTTATTTTAGCTTTATTAATATAATGTGTCATTATCACTTACAAGTGGATCCATGGGGTCCCAAAATAGACCCAAAGATGCCCATGGTCGACCATGTATCAACCAATAGGGTTAAGACACGTTTTAGGGTAATTTAGTATTATTATAATATTATTTTTTAACCCTTATTTACCGGATTTACCCTTAACCATGGTAAATAAAATATTTACCGCAGTAATTATTCAAAATGTCTAAAAATAAAAGTTACCCATTTACACAATTTGAACATCCTGATTCCAAATATGGAATCCATTTTCCTAAATTCAAAACACAGAAGTGGCAGAAATTAATTTAAAATTAATTCCCGCTGTCAAAACAAAAAGCGTGTTTTTAAGAGATAATAACTATCAAAAGATTGACACTTGTTTATGTTCGGTTTAATTGTAAAATTATGTCCAATGACCAACATTATATTAAATGGTAAAAATATATTCTAAATATACTTTAAAACTACTAAAATTCATAATTTATCACTATTAATTATTTTGATTAAAAAAGTTGTTTTTAATTAAAATTTAGTAATTTTCACTATTCATCAAAATATGAAAGTTATCCGAAAAGTACCAAAATTTCACCTTAGGCTAAATTTGATATTCCGAGTCCAAAAATGAAGTCCATTTTCAAATATAAAATATATATAATTTCAAAAATTAGGTATTACTATTCACAACGGCTAGTTTAATTAGTTGTGGTGTGTGTTAGAACTCGAGGTTGCGTACAACACACGCTATCGCATTATTCAAAGGGAAACGTACCGTAGAAGCTTGGGGTGTTACAATGCATGAGTTTTTTTAGAGTCAATTTAATTGAGGATATTCATATAAATCAAGAGAATAGAGAGCTCATTATCAAGCGTGGAGATGGGATGATGAAGAGACTTCGGTAATAGTTTACAGAAATCAAGTCTACATTTCAGAGAAGATAGACCATGTTGCCTATCTTACACAAACCTTGATTCCTGTGTATATCATTTTCATTATATACTACTATTTTTGAATGAAAATTTTCTTCATTGTTTATTTGTATCTTTCCTTATTTGTTTTACCTACTTTTTTTTAATATGCCAGTACTCCAGATTTATTTATTGATAAACAGTTCATAATATCATTTACTAACAGTTCAATGCAATATTAAATGTGTTAAAATCCATGATTTTTCATTCTTTTGGATATCACAAAAAGGGGGAGAATTTGGATAAACACAACATCAATATTTAGGGGGAGAATTCATTTTATTAAGGGAAAAAATTAGATGAGATATTTGGATTTATAATTATCTTTTTGGTGGAGAAGGTTTTATTTAATACTTTATAACGAATTTTGAAAGTTAAAAAAATTTGTGGAGAAGTTTTTATTTAAAATATTATAACGCATTTTGAAAGTTACTTTTGTTTAATTTTGTTTAAATAATTTTAATTATTTAATGGGTTTTGTGATCATCAAAAAGGGGGAGATTGTTGAGCAAATTGTTTTCAACAATGCATATTAATGTTATTTAAAGGGAGAGATTATTGAAAATAATACTCTCTCTCTTTATGATAATTTTGATGCTCACAAATACCCTTAGTTATTTTCTAATGATTTTACTTAGTATTTTGCAAGAGGCTATTAATTTATTTTACTCTTGAAATAAAAAGTATTTATTACTTAGCGTGGAATCTGTTTTTGTGTGTTCTGGAAACACTGTTCACATCTTACGTAGATGAATATAGCGCGTAATCTATTTTAGCGCATTCTGGAATCACTGTTCATACCCTACGTTGATAAATGTAGCATAAGGATGAAAAGCATGTATACTTTTTGATATAAGAGAAAAGTATGGTTAAAAAACCATACGTTTCCAGCAAAGTATGGAAGAAGAACCTTACGTTAGGAAGGAACCCTACATTTTGGATATCAGCAAAGTATGGAAGGAGAACTGTACATAAATTCTAAAGGTTACTTTTATTTCTCAAAAGTATAGTTTATCAACCTTACTTTTGTAAACAACCATACGTTCTTGGAAAAGTATGAATCAAGTAAAAGTATGGATCTTTTACAGTACGTTTGAATGTTGAAGTAAAAGTATGGATGATCAACCCTACATTTTTTATCAACCTTACGCTGTTAACCCTACGTTTGAAGACTATGTTATTAACCCTAGGTTTGGAGGCCACATCGTCAACCTTACGTTTAGTGTCGGAATTTTTGGCAGACGGGTTTTATGTACAACGATCAGTAAGTTGATTTCTGGGCGGATTTCAAGCCGGATTTAAAGTTGTTTTTAAATTACGACTTTGACTGATTCAAATCCGTTTTATTAATGAATTTAAGATTGAATTAAAAGGATATTTTTATGCCGAGTCTTAAGGGAAGTTATCACTTCTCTGTAAATTCAAATTTTTGAGTATCGCGAATCAAAAAGAAACTTTTATGGATCTAAATGTGCAGGAGATATGCTTTATTATATATGCTCTCTCTGAAACACGTAAAAAGGTGATGGTGTGACTGATCTATTATTGAAAAAGCTGGAAAACTGAGATTACAACTATTCATGATAGATCTACTGATTCAACAGGAGCGTAAAAACTCTGTTTGTTCACGAAGAAGAAATTCGATAGAAGATTCACATGTTCTACATCAAATATCTACTGTGGGTCTACTACTACTGAGGTTGTGAACAATATCTCTATATATACTACAACTGGATCGACTCAGAGCTGCTTTGTCTTGAAAATCAATATTTCTAGAGACTTCGATGCATCTGGTGTCAATTTCATTCTGTTGCAATTGTGAAGATCAACCGGAAATTTCTTTCTGAAATTATTTTTATTCTTGAGTAACCAGCTTCTCATTCTAAGCTGTGTAGGTTCGTGTTTGAACTAGAATGCTTTGTTTTTTCTTGGATTGTAAAGGTGTCAACTGCCTGTACTCAGTTGTGAATCGGTCTGTGTAAAAGAGGACCAGAAAGTGAAAATAACCAAGCTCGTGGAGAAGAGCATTGGTGGAGTGGACTAGTGGCTTTTTGTTCCCATAACCACTATACATCTTTGTGTTCTTGTTTTTTACTTTTTCTTCTGCACGATCAAATCTGATAAAGTATAAAGGACAGAACTCGTTCAAAAGAAGAGTTATTGAAAAAATTGCAAAAGCCACAATTCACCCCCCTCTTGTGTATAATCTGTAGATTCAGATCCAACAATTGGTATCAGAGGAGGATCTTATGACAGAGCCTTAGAAAGCTAGAAGCATTTAAGGATTATACAACAGAGCATCATGAATGATACAAGAGAAGATATTTCGATGGTTAGAGCACCATATTTTAATGGAGACAACTACAATTACTGGAAATCACGCATGATAATATATCTGAAAAACCTCGGATATAGAGTCTATTCAAAGATTTTGACTCCTTATGAAATTCCTGAAAATCCTGAGGCATGGACTACTGCTATAGAGGCAGAGTAGGATATGAACTCGAAGGCTATGAATGCAATTATCTGCATCCTAGGACCAGATGAATTTAATAGAGTATCTCAGTGCCCAACAACATATGAGATGTGGAAAACAATAGATGTGGCATATGAAGGAACAGATAATGTAAGGCAAATGAGATATGCAACCGCAAAACTAAAATTTGATACTTTCAGAATGATTGAAGGTGAGAGAATTACCCAAATGAATTGGAGATTGACAGAAATTGTCAATAACATAACGGCTCTAGGTGAACCTATCAAGCAGGCTGATCAAGCATTAAAATTACTAAGAGTACTTTCTACTAGATGGAATGGTATCTCTGCTGCAATCAGACTATCAACACCTATGAAAGATCTAACTATGAGAGAGCTTATTGGTAAACTGATGATGTATGAAGCTAAAATGAAAGATGAATCTAATGAACATAAAGTGCTTATCAAAATAGAAGATACTTCCTTGAAGGTAACTTCACTAAAAAAGAATAGAAAGATGAAGAGCAAAGAAGTCAAATCTAAATCAGAAAGCTCTGACTCATCAAACACAGATGAAGAACTGGCCAAACTAGCCAGAAAATTTAGAAAATTCTACAGCAAGAAAAGAGGCTTCAAAAATTACTTTAAGGGAGATAATAAAGAAGTGAGATGTTATGAATGCAAAAATATGGGACATATCAGACCATATTTCCCACAATTGAAGGATGCAAAGAAGAATAAATTCTTCAAAAGAAATGACTTTGAGAAGAAAGACAAGAAAGCTATGAAAGCCACTTGGAGTGTATCTAAAGACTCTAGTAGCTCTTCTAAATCAGGCTCAGAGAAAGAAGAAGTCAATCTAAAGGCAAAAATGTGTTTCATGGCAGAAACTGATGATGTACACTCATATTACTCCTCTGAATCACATTCTGAATCAAGCTACGCAAATGGAAAACTTGCAGCCTACTACAATATGGTTGAAGAAAGATATGACTCACTATTTAAGAAACATAAGTCACTGTAAAATATACATAAAGCCGTTTCAGATGAAAGAGACACAATGCTAAAACAACATAATGAATTAGCTGATAAATTCAATTTGATTAACACTAACTATGTTAATTTTGAATCAATAATAAAATCACTGTAGGATGAAGTAGAATCTTACAAATAGGGTGCATTGGTTTTTACAAAAGGGGAGAATTCATTAAATGAAATTCTTGGAAAAACTATCATTAAAAAGGAGAGATTTGGAATTGGCAGTAAAAGAGAAAAACCAAAACTATATAAAAATTATTTTTTCCGTAGCTCTAAAAACCTTAATTGTAATTTTTGTGGGGCAAAGGGACATATAGCTAAAAACGGTTTCTTAAGACAACCTCAAATTTGTGGTATTAAGAAAGCCTATGTTTCAAAAGACTTATATGATTTAGCTAATTTTAAAAGAACAATGAAAATCTGGATACTCAGATCATTACTAGCTAACACTCCTGGACCCAACAAAATATAGGTACCAAATCAATTTGTTTGAATGTCTTTGCAGGTAGTAGGTCACCAGAGAAGAAAAGATATATGGTACATGGACAGTGGCTGCTCAAGACATATGAGCGGAAAATCATTGAATATTTCTTCACTCACATCAAAAGGAAGGAGGACGTGTCACATTTGGTGATAATGCCAAAGGAAAAATCATTGGCATTGGAACTGTTGGAGATCCAATAACAGTCTCAATAAACAAAGTACTTTATGTACAAGGACTAAAACACAATCTGATAAGTATCTCTCAAATTTGTGATGATAGATATACTGTTGATTTTACTAACAATTTCTGTAATGTTTTTAACGATAAACTGTTTAAATTTAAAGCACCATGAACTGAAAATGTATATACTTTGGATTTAAATTCCTTGTGTAAACAACAAGTAAACATCTTGACTACTAAATTAAGTGAATCTTGGATCTGTCATAGAAGAATTGGTAATTTAAAGTGTATATTTTACATAAGTTATCCAAGAAAGATTTAGTTTCTGATTTACCCTGTCTCAAATTTGAAAGTGACAGATTTTGTGATTCATGTCAACTTGGCAAGAAACACAAATCATCCTTCAAATATGTTAATAAGGTAGCTACATCTAAACCTAAAGAAATTATTCATATTGATTTTTTTGGACCTTCAAGAGTAGCAAGCTTAGCTGGAAAATTATATGTATATGTTTTAGTAGATGACTATTCAAGATTTACATGGATTTTATTTTTGAAATTTAAAAATGAAGCTTTTACTTTATTTGAATGTTTCTGCAAATCTGTTCAAAATGAAAAAGGTTTCAATACAATCTCACTAAGAAGTGATCATGGTGGAGAATTTGAGTATCTAGAATTTAATACCTTTTTCTCAAATATGGGTATTAAACACACCTTTTCTGCACCCAGAACACCTCAACAAAATGGGATTATAGAAAGAAGAAATAGAACAATTCAAGAAATGGCTAGAACTATATTAAATGAATATAGCCTTCCTATATATTTTTGGGCAGAAGCTGTGAATATATCTTGATATATAATTAATAGAGTTTTAATTAGATCTATTTTGAAAAAGACACCCTATGAACTATGGAATAATAGAATACCTAAACTAATTTACTTGAAAGTTTTTGGATGCAAGGTTTATATCTTAAACACCAAGGATAATATTGGTAAGTTCGATCCAAAATCTGATGAAGGTATTTTCTTAGGATATTCTGCTACCTCCAAATCCTATAGTGTTTATAATAAGAAGTCAAGGATTTTTGAAGAATTAGTTCATGTGAAATTTTATGAATCTGATCCTTTTGAGAAAAGTACAGAACAAATGGATGAACATGACTCTAATGATAACATGAGACTTGATAATTTAAAGAATGATTTTGAAAATGATATAACTGAAATTCAGTCCAATTCATAGGAACATGATACTGAAGAACCTTTAAATATATTACCTAGATAGTATAGAACCCTAAAAAGACATCCTTTAGAAACTGTAATAGGTAACTTAGAAACTAGTGGTCAAACTAGAAGAAACTTAAGAAACCTAGTGGAATTCTCTGCCTTCCTATCTCAACAAGAACCCAAGACTATAGAAGAAGCTTTAGATGATGAAATATGGGTAATAGCAATTCAAGATGAATTAAACCAGTTTAAAAGAAATGAAGTTTGGGATTTAGTGGAAAGACCGAAGAATTATCCTGTAATAGGAACCAAATGGGTTTTTAGAAATAAACAGGATGACCAAGGCATAATAACTAGAAATAAAGCAAGATTAGTAGCTAAAGCATATAATAAAGAAGGGGGAATAGATTATGATGAGACTTTTGCACCTGTAACTAGGTTAAAAGCCATTAGAATCCTTTTATCCTATGCATCTTATATGAATTTTAAATTATTTTTGATGGATGTCAAATCTACCTTTTTATATGGATATTTAAGGGAGGAAGTTTATGTTGAGCAACCTACTGGTTTTGAAAATTCTCAAAAACCTAATTTGATTTTTAAACATACTAAGGATCTTTATGGCCTTAAACAAACACCTAGAGCTTGGTATGAATGATTAAGCTCTTTTCTTTTGAAAAATTATTTTACTGTTCGTATGGCAGATCCAAAACTATTTAAGAAAACTATGAAAAATAATGTTTTATTGGTTCAACTTTATGTTGATGATGTAATATTTGGATCAACTAATAAAACTCATTGTCATTAATTTTCAAAATTAATGCAAGAAGAATTTTAAATGAGTATGATGGGAGAATTATATTTCTTTTTTGGGTCTTCAAATATTTCAGAATGATTTTGGAAATGTTTTAAATCAAAGCAAATACATTACTGATTTACTTAAGAAATTTGGACTTGAGAATAGCAAGTCAATTACAACTCCTATGTGTACTAATATAAAACATGATTTGGATGAAACTGGGAAATTAGTTGACAACAAGTAATATAGAGGTATGATTGGTAGTTTGTTATATCTTACTGCTAGCAGACCAGATATAATGTATTCAGTATTCTTTGTGCAAGATATCATTCAAATCCTAAAGAATCCCATCTAACTACTGTTAAAAGAATTTTTAGATATTTAAAAGGAACTTTTTTTTCAATCTCTTATTTATCCTAAAACTTCTGATTTTAATTTGATTTCATATTCAGATGCAATCTTTGGAAGTTGTAGATTACATAGAAAAAGTACATCAGGTACATGTCACTTTTTAGGAAAGTCCTTAGTATCATGGTCTAGTAAGAAACAACATTCAATTGCCTTGTCAACAGTTGAGGCAGAATATGTTTTTGCTGGCAGTTGCTGTGCACAAGTTTTGTGGATGAAAACAGTCTTATGGATTTTGGATTCAATTTTAATAATACAACTATTTTATGTGATAATACGAGTGCATTTAATATTTCAAAAAATCATATTAGTCATTCTATAACTAAGAACATTGATATAAGGAATCAATTTTTAAGAGATCATGTTATTAAAAAGGATATATTTATAGTATTAAAAAATACTGAAATTCAATTGGTAGATATTTTTACTAAACCTATTCCAACTGCAACATTTGATTTTATTTAGGGGGAGCTAGGTATATTTAATTTTAAATATATTTTTGTAATTTTTATTTTGTTTATTGAATACTGTTTAAGTTTTTCTTTCTTTTGTCGTATGAAAAATTTATTTGTTTCTAATTATATGTAATGATGAGTGATTACACGGGAATTAAGGCTATCAAAGCCTTTTTGACTTCTAAACCCTTTCACTTATATTGAAACCATTTCGAATTTCGAAAATCACACTTCCTCTTCTAGAACCCTAACCTTCGAATTTTTGAAACCCTAACCTTCAAACCATCAGAGAATCTCGCAGCAATGGTAATAACTAAAAGTACCAGTGAGGTCAATCCGAGCAATGCCAAGAGACAACGCACTGAAGGAAGAAAAATATTACAGGGTAAGGTAATCGATCTTGACTGGTTATTTCAGACGAATATGTTGTTGAAGCAACCACTGTCGTTTCAGAATCATGAACAGATGTTCAATAGTGAAAATACGGAATTTCTGTATGAAGTAGAACTTAGATACTTCTACAAATCATTACAGTTTAGTCTGGGAGATACCAAAGACAATATGATGGCTAAAATAGAGGATAAAGATTTCTCAATTTCTTCAGTAGAGATTAGTCAGATTCTCAACTGCCTTCATGAAGGAGTTTTTCATTTTGAATTGAAGAATATAGGAGATTTTGTGCATAAATCTAATGACATTATGTTTTTTCTTTTCGGTACCAAGACAATAAATAAAAAGTTTATTAAAGAGTTGGAGCCTGATCAAAAGATTTTGGTAAAATTTATTTTGACCGGAATAGCTCCACGGATGGAAGAAATGGAGATGATTTTTTACCCTGCTATGTATATAATGTTTCTTTTGAGAAGTGATATTAAGTTAAATTTTCCAAGATACATGATAAGGTATCACAGTTATTGTTGACAAAGCGAGGCCAGGATGAATTTCTATCCCTTTGGTAGATTTATTTCTAAACTTCTATTTAATAAAGACATGGTGAGATTAGTGTATGTAAGAATTAACTGTCATCACAGTAATACGTTTAATGCTGGAACCTTGTGGAAAGTTGGATATTTTTGGAGCACATTTAAAGGAAAACTTTTTCCAGTAGGAGATGAGGAAGACTCAGAGAGTGCTCAGGCTCAACCTACTATGTCCAAGGAGGGACAAGCTGAATCCAGAGTCAGCAATGTAGCAAGAATGATTCGCTTGGATGTGACAGATGTTGAGGAAGATAGAAGCCTGGAGGGACTTCAATCAAGAAGAAAAAGACTAATAAATGAGGAAGTCACTTCCACTACTTTGGAAACTCCAAAAAAACCTGTATTTTCTTATTATTTTGTGAGAGAATTTGTTGCTGATAAAACCAAGGAAGATGTTACTTAGAGAAAAGTTCTGGTAGAGATATCAGGAGCTCAAGAAGAAGCTCAAAGGGAAAATCAGGAACAAATTTTTACTGATGTTGAAGTTGCACTTCAACCAGAACTAGAGATGGAGGTAGTGCCTGGTGAAGAAGTGTCCAGACCTCAGGAAACTTCTAAAGATATTATTCTTGAAATTCCAGTGGAAGATAAAGACATAGATGAATTTGATGATCATGCTTCTGAAGCTCAAACAGAGGTTCTTCAAGAGGATTTTTCTATGGAGGAGTTTGAAAACTCTAAGGAAAAATCTATGGACCAAGCTTCTCAGGAAAAAGAAAAAGAGAAATCCGATGCTGAATCATTGCCTTTGGTATTTCTGCATCAACCTGAGAATGTGAATCAAGCACAGGGTGCATCTAATTCAAGGAAAGAAGAAGTTGAAGAACTGTACAGAAAAGTATCTCAGTTGGAATATGAGAATGCTTCTCTTAGAAATGCATTAGACTTAGAAAATTTGAAGTTTCCAAAGCTAAAGGAGTGCACAGTTTCAAGGAAAGAAGTTGAAATGTTCAAAGAGGATATGATGACTGCTATTACTGAATTAATATCTGAAATAGTTATGAAGTCAGATTTTTCAGATCTGAAGTTGTTTATGGAGAACCAATTTGCATCAGTTGAAAATAATGCTATTAGTGGATCAAGTTCTTCACCTGATTTAATCAGAAGGTTTCAAGCTATCACAGCAGTGTTGAGCAATATGAATGACAGGATACAAGATCTTCAATGTAACAGTGCTCCTTTGTCAATGTTGCTGGAAAATCAGAAATTCTTATTGGATCAATTGACATCTAGTGATCCATCAATCAGAATTTTGTTAGATCAATTATCGGAGAAGCTATCATTATTTGTTGAAAAAGAGGAAAGGATACATGAGTTTTTCAGAGTCAATTTAATTGAGGATATTCATATGACTCAAGATAACTGACAGCTCATTATCATGCTTGGAGATGGGATGATGAAGAGACTTCGGGAACAGTTTACATAAATCAAGTCTGCATTTTAGAGGAGATAGACCATGTTGCCTATCTTACCCAAACCATGATTCCTATGTATATCATTGTCATGTATATTATACTATTTTTGAATGAAAATTTTATTCATTGATTATTTGTCTCTTTCTTTATATGTTTTACTGACATTTTTTTTAATATGCCAGTACTCTAGATTTAATTATTGATAAACAATTCGTAATAGCATTTACTAACAGTTCAGTGCAATATTAAATGTGTTAAAATCCATGATTTTTCATTCTTTTTGATATCACAAAAAGGGGGAGAATTTGGATAAACACAACATCAATATTTAGGGGGAGAATTCATTTTATTGAGGGAGAAAATTGTATGAGACATTTCGATTTATAATTATCTTTTTGGTGGAGACGGTTTTATTTAAAACTTTATAACAAATATTGAAAGTTAAAAAAAATTGTGGTGAAGTTTTTATTTAAAACTTTATAATGAATTTTGAATGTTAATTTTGTTTAATTTTGTTTAAATAATTTTAATTTCTTAATGGGTTTTGTGATTATCATAAAGGAGGAGATTGTTGAGCAAATTGTTTTCAACAATGTGTATTAATGTTATTTAAAGGAGGAGATTATTAAAAATAATACTCTGTCTCTTTATGATAACTTTGATGCTCATGAATACCCTTAGTTATTTTCTAATGATTTTACTTAGTATTTTTCCGGAGGTTATTAATTTATTTTACTCTTAAAATAATGAGAATTTATTACTTAGCACAAAATCTCTTTTAGCGAGTTCTGGAAACACTGTTCACATCTTACGTAGATGAATATAGAGCAGAATCTGTTTTAGCGCGTTCTGGAATCATTGTTCATACCCTACATTGATAAAAATAGTGTAAGGATGAAAAGAATGTATACTTTTTGATATAATAGAAAAGTATGGTTAAACAACCATACGTTTTCAGTAAAGTATGGAAGAAGAACCTTACGTTAGGAAGGAACCCTACGTTTTGGTTATCAACAAATTATGGAAGGAGTACCGTACGTAAATTCTAATGGTTACGTTTATTTCTCAAAAGTATGGTTCATCAACCTTACTTTTGTAAACAACCATACGTTCTTGGAAAAATATGGATCAAGTAAAAGTATGGATCTCTTACCGTATGTTTGAATGTTGAAGTAAAAGTATAGATGATAAAACCTACGTTTTTTATCAACCATACGTTTTTAACCCTACGTTTGAAGACTATTTTATTAACCCTATGTTTGGAGGCCACATCATCAACCATACATTTGGCGTCGGAATTTTCAGCAGACGGTTTTTATTTACAACGATCAGTAAGATGATTTCTGGGCGGATTTCAAGCCGGATTTAAAGTCGTTTTTAAATTACAACATTGACTGATTCAAAGACGTTTTATTAATGGATTTAAGATTTAATTAAAATGAACTTTTTATGCCGAGTCTTTAGGGAAGTTACGACTTCTATGTAAATTCAAATTTTTGAATATTGCGAATCAGAAGGCGAATTTTATGGATCTAAATGTGCAAGAGATATGCTTTATTATATATGCTCTCTATGAAACACTTAAAAAGATGATGGTGTGATTGATCTATTATTGAAAAAGGTGGAAAACAAGGATTACAACTATTCGAGATTGATCTGCTGATTCAACAAGAGCGTAAAATCTCTGTTTGTTCAAGAAGAAGGAACTCGATAGAAGATTCACCTGTTCTACATCTAATATCTATTGTGGATCTACTTCTTCTGAGGTTGTGAACTATATCCCTATATCTACTACAACTGGATCAACTCAGAATTTCATTGTCTTGAAGATTAATATTTCTAGAGACTTCGATGCATCTGCTGTCAATTGCATTCTGTTGCAATTGTGAAGATCAACCAGAAATTTCTGTCTGAAATTATTTTTATTCTTGAGTAAACAGCTTCTCGTTCAAAGCTGTGTACGTTCATGTTTGAACTAGAAGGCTTTGTTTTTCCTTGGATTGTAAAGGTGTCAACTGCCTATACTCAGTTGTGAATCGGTCTGTGGAAAAGAGGACCATATCGTGAAAATCACCAAGCTCATAGAGAAGAGCGTTGGTGGAGTGGACCAGGGGATTTTGGTTCCCCGAACCACTATACATCTTTGTGTTCTTGTTTTTTACTTTTTCCGCTGCACGATCAAATCTGATAATGTATAATGGACAGAACTCGTTCAAAAGTAGAGTTATTGAAAAAATTACAAAAGACACAATTCACCCCCCTCTTGTGTATAATATGTAGATTCAGATCCATCAATTTTAACATAATTTTTGTTCAAAATAAATAATGAAAATAACAAATAATATTTAACATAGCTAAGGTAAAAATGGATTCAATTGGGGTTATCTAAAATTATAATAGTTAAAATGACCAAAAAACATGTCTAAATTATATATTATGGTCATATTTTTACCCTATCATGTATAAGTATCTATAATACACATTTTGTGACCCATTTTGCATGTGAAAAATGAGGGTACATCCTTTTCCTTCCAAAAATTGCAAGTGTTTCACTCAGGCCACGTATAAAAGGAAACACCAAATCCTCTCTTATACACACCTTCACACCATTTTGTTTTAAAAAATACCTATCCAAATCACTTTACAAAATTCCTAAACTCATCTAATAAGCCTTATTATTTTTATAAATTCATCGTATCTTGGATTTTGGTGCAAACCGAAGGTGGTTACCAGAATATGAGGAAACATTTTTCAATGAGAATTTTTCTTTTATTTCATCCTCCTCCACTTTAAATTATTTTTAAAAAATAATGATATAATAACCTCAGTATCTTACATATACTGCGATGTTGTTATATTATGGGAATCTCTTACAACTATTTCAATTTCCATCAAATTGGTTAAAAAATAATCACTCATATGTACAACAAACAACTGCCTCGCAAACCGATGTCATTTTTTTTACCTTACTTCCTCCCATGTTTGGGTATAATTATAGAAATAAAGTTTAAATATAATGAAAATAACATAATTATACCAATTTAATAATTATATGATATATATACCTTTATAAATATTCATTTTGTAGGGGATACAATAATGTATCTTGTGTGTACGGTGGATCATCGTCTTGCGAAGCAATGTGATTAATAATTACCTAACGCTCCACATAGAATTTAATAAGGTTAAATATAATGAATATATGTTATATAAATGAAATAATTATGATATTAATTAAAATTTTATTATTATTAAAAGATAATATATCATTTAATTTTTTTATAATGAAAATTATAACATCGTTCATGTACGAGTGGACTACCACCCACATGAATTGATGGAACTCCCTTTTCACCATCACACCACACAGAAAATATATATAATAATTTGAGGACATAATATTGTATATATGATATTATGATAATTATTTAATGGTAAAATACTAATTACCACATTCTTATAATAAACATTAGAAAGGGAAATGTTATTCTTGCTTACATACGACTTTTCATCTCCCTGATTGTAACATAATTCATTTTTCATATCCATTATTCATGATTTGTTATCAAATTACAATTGATAAAAAAATTAATAATTATTTGATGATTAATGTTATTAAGAATATAGCACTATATAATATTTTCTATACCAGGATCTTCCATGATGAAACACGGATGAGAAAACACGGTAATTAATACTCAAAAAAATGAAAATAAATAATGATTATTTGTAAAAGTGTGATAAGATGTTATAAAATGACCTTAAATGATATTATAAATATTAATATGGTTGTATTATAGGTTAATATAAAGATTAAAACAACCACATAAGATATTAAATCATGTTAAACCAAAATTATGTGGGAGTTAAGGGATTTCATAACTTAATTTCTATTCATTGGGTTAAACATCTGCATAATTATTTATGTCATTGTAATAATATGTGTGTAATGAAATTTGATTCTTTTATGTTGTATTTTCACATTTTCATTTCTTATTTACATTTGATACACATAATTGATTCGTTGATTAATACCCACATCAATGATATGATATCTATTAGGTAGTTAATCTCAATTTCACTTCATTGAGGCATATGGGAATGCTATTCATATAATTTATTTTAAATGGTGTATATACTACCCCTTTGACATGTAGTATCATGAATTCATCATTATTAATATAATTTTTATTTTTCCTTTTTTTGGTTACCCAAAAACTCATTTTTTATACATGTCTAAACCATATATTTTTATTCATCCCTAATAAAATTGATACACATGATTCCATAGTCTACGAGATAACTATGAAATTAAATAATAATATTTTAATATTATTTATTGTTTTATTAAAAATAATATTATTTTATAATAATATAACAAAAAATTAAATATATTTTAAAAAAATTCATAAAATCATAGGGTGCTACACCTTTTAAAACTTCCCAAGATGACACCGATACTGACACTATTCTTAGACAAGGCTCACTTTACTATAAAGTTCATAAAAAGTGGGTTCCTAAAAACAAAGACACACCTAGTGGAAATGAGTAATAATATTTTTTATTTTATGTCTTACTTTTAAAGAGGTTTCATATGCTACCCACCCCCTTGAAGGAACAACTCCAACACCGTGGACTATGCATCTGACACTGAGGTAGTACCTCTACACTTCAAGGTAGGAATTGGCTTTCATTCCAGTTGTCAAGACCCAATCTCCCCCATAATGAACATGGTCATATAACCCCATGGGTCTCTTAACATAAAATTAAATCCTTTTTATCACAGCATAGGTTATTACCCACTAGGGATACTTTTCATAGTAATTACAATCCCCATAGGCTAACACATGTTATTTCAGTGTAATTTGTCCTCAATAACACACACACCCTAGAAAGGTACATGGGAGGTCGACCATATTGACACTTATACTATCTAAGGATAACATAAATATGGATTTCTAATCATTTTTCCTCTTAAAAATAAATTCACACCTTATTTAGAAGGGTATAAACATTTATCCTTTTATGTCATAATTTGACAAACATGTTATACATGTTATGGGTGTATAGCCTAATTGTGGTGAGAGGTATTCACCAGAGATTGTGGTGATTGGGATTTCATAATAATTTTGATTTGGTTCCTATTATATATGACGGTGATGGGTAGTAACTAATAATACAATGGGAGATGTTAGAGAGCTATGTGACTTAAATGTTCTCACACTGGTTGATCAGCATGGTGTTCAAGGATACTAGAATAGAATCCAAATCAACTACGAATAATCTCTCATCTAACATGTCAAGGTAGTTGTCATATCCATTATATGGTATATAATTTTATTTTGTATAGTGGAAAACTATAAATATATTGAAACAATTTTTTGTATATATTGCTTTGTGAGGATCTAAGGAGTTTATATTAGAGGCCACTATAGGCCAGAACCAGACTAGTAACATTTCATTGGAGGGATCTTTCTACATAATGATGGATTCTTCCTCATCCATTTAAAATGGTTCTTAAATACCTTCCAAAGACAGGCGTGCATAGAAAATATTAGTTTAGTTTTAATAAATCATAAAAATCAACACATTTAATGCAGGTTTAGTTAAAATTATAATATTTATAAGCCATTAATTTTCTGATCTTGTTTTTCTCAGTGCCTATTTTTAATTACAACAACCTATCTATAGATTTTTGATATTTTATATTGATTATTTCATAATTTAAATTTAATATATACAAAATAATATACATGGGGACATGATATTATACTCGAGAAACTATAAAAAACATTTTTTCATTACTGTTGACTAAAAATAAAATCTGAAAGAGGGTTAGGGTTCAAGAATGGATCCATGTGTAGGGAAAATAGAAAACTAAGGAATTATATTTTTTATAGTTTTGATTAATTTTAGTAGGTTATGATTACATTGTTTCTATTATTGAATCACAAATCATATCGATCTACTAAATTAAATCAATAAATTAAACCATAAGAAAAAACACTATTTAGTTTCGGTTTTTGGTTCCCTTGAGTTCAGGAGGTTTTTTCCCACCAAATGTTCTGACAATAATTATCAATTTTTTCTTCTTATTTCTGTAATGTGAAATTATTATAAATATTTTGAACCACACCTAGTCTTCAAAAATTTAAAAGGGGATATAATAGTATCATTGAGTGAAATCACTCATTTATTGGGATACGATAGTATAACTTTATGGTGGAGTTCCCAATGTAACTGAATTTAGTTTCAAAACACTTCTTCAATAGGTGGAAAACTTTGATATGGTTATGACATGAATATGTCCTTCAGGTTGAGGAGATGCACTATCCTGAGGAGAATTATCACATTATATACCATAGAGATAACCTCTATGATTTTTAGTTACATTTTCTGTTAGTATGAAGATTACATTCATGTTGACTACATATTTCATCTACGGGAACACCTCTATGCTAGTTTTTATGATGTGGGACATTATATTTATCTTTTTAATTGTCAATGGGATGGATTTCAAAAAAGTAATCTTTAGGGGAGGACTTACACTTTACATATCATTCAAGTTTTTATTAGGAAGATATAAACTTAGGCTATCCTAAAAATATTCAATAGGAAGAGCTCTATAATTAGATTTATGAGGAGTGTTGTGGTTTGCATAATTTTTTCATTTATTTAAAATTATATTTTTTTTATTTATTCTCTATAGTTTTTTTGGTTTTATTGAATAAACCTGCTATATTTTTGAGTTTTTAATACTTTTAAATAACTATTATTTTTTATATTTTAATCCTTTAAATCATTTTAATGAAATCGTTTACAAAAATATATTTTTTGTGTAATTAATTGATGCACTGATGTTTCATTTTTTAAAATGAATTCAATAGGAAAAATTGTGGCTTTATCGGAATAAAATCTATAGAGTGATGGATAAATGATATTAATTAAAAATGATTGGTGTGTCTAATTAACTAGAGAATAGGGAAACTGTGTAAGAGTATACAAATCACTCAACTAGATCATATGAATGAATCTAGTATTTTCTCCTATGAGAAAATATAAGGGTGCTCCCATTAGAAGAAATCATCATTTGGAAAATATATGAGAATATGGATCTATGTATAAGAGTAAACCCTGCGACCTAGAAACCTATAGTGTACCTTTAAAGAATGATAATTCTTTGTCCAAAACTATATTAGACTTGAACAATACACTCAGGAGTGATAATAACTACTAAAATAATCATTTTTAACAATATTCTTGGACCATGTCTATAGGTTTTTTAACCTTTGATATCGGTTATAATTATGGTCTGAGTGACTATGGAGGCCATTTTCATTAAAATAGCCACCACGTACGACTATGTCAACAGTCCTTGACCATGGATATAGACACATTGAGGTGATTTTTATCCACATCTCACTTATGGACACAATCCACAACTGTGGCTATATGTTTATTTTTAAATATACACTGCTAATGGTTTACAAACATGTCTCTCATGTTTGTAAATAATGATACTCTAAAACTCACCAAACATGTTTTTTATATATAATCAAACATATGTATCAAATATTTATAAATCATTATAACATATTTATTTATTAATATTATAAAATAACATATATGTGGATGATAATTGATATAGGGTAGGGATGGAGGCTTATAGCTATAGTTTCCATTGACCATAGATATAGGGTCTATATTCAAATGATTATAGACAAAACCATATAATAAAATGTATATAAATCTATCCCCGCCACCCTCATTCAATGCACCATCCTACCCATTGTCATAGGTCCCTCTATTTACACAGTCAATCCCCTAGCTATGGCTGTAAGGACCTCCCACAACCTTCCCTTGGGAAACACTTTCCCACAATGGTATGGGATATAGCAACCCAAGCCTTAAACACATTTTAATTCCTACTTGTTTACATACATTTATAAGAAATAAGAACCATGGAATGAAAAGTCTAGTTTCATTTTATATTTATACACACAAATAGATCACTTTACAAATAAAAAATTTATATTTATTTAAAACTCCACTGAGAGATTCAAACTCTCATATATCCAATAAAATAATATAGGACACACTAAGGAAAATACATATAGGAAAGGGAAAATAATATATATTTGTTCCACATTAATATTATAAATCCTAAAGATTTAGCATTCAGTTATTCAATATATCATAATTATGAAACTCACTTCCATTTCATGGGAATGACCATGATTATTACTTATTTATGGTTTATTATATTCATGTGGAACACATATATATTATTTTCATTATTTGATGGGTAGTTTTGGAATTATATATCCCCCTAATGCATTGGGTAATGCAATATATATCATGACATACTTTGTAAGGAATTTGGCAGTGAATCAAAAAACAAGTGGATGTTGTCACTTTGTTTGTAGGAATGGGGAGTATAGCCAATCCACCTTGGGTCTTTTTCCACTTTATAATGATGGTATTTGGAGTAAACCATAACTTATATTTATTATATATTATTATATGTTTTCCTTATATTATATGATTCTATGATCCTATAATGTGATTTATTTATGACATGTTTCAATTCATAAGGAAATCCTTTTTATGATATCATGTTATGCCTCTTGACTCTCATGTAATGATTTTTTATCATTTATATTCCCTTATTGGGCTATATAAGTCACCCTTTTCCTTATGTATTTTCATCAGGGTTTCCAAGATTAATTTATATGATAAATGGAACATATAAGATCAATGTAGAGTTTTAAAAAAATGATGTTTTTAATTATATGGCGATGTATTATGTGTCAAATAATACAAAGACACTTGGCATGTCGATCATTAGATTGTGTTTATTAGAAAAATTTGTTACGAATCAAAAATTAATATATTTTAAGGATTGGGTATATATATATCTAATTAAATTATGGGAAAGTGTTTCCTAGGGAAAGGGTGTGGGAAATACCTATAGCCATAGGTGGGATCTTGACCATGTCTATTGTTGGACATATTGATGTGGGTATTATAACAACATGATATTTGAAAAGAGGAACATCATGTTAAATTTCATATATGACACAAAAAACCAATCATATAAGATAATGTATCCCCATTATATTTTGAAATATTTTTCTTTTTAAAAATTTAAATATTTTAGATTTCATGTGATGCACACAAAAATAGCTTTAAATGATACATGATACTACAAAAAAATATTATTATTTAAACCTGACCATTATAACCTAGCCTTTATGTTGGTGGGTATGAGTATAACTATATAAATTATGAAAGTTATATGATTTAAACACGTATAAAACGAATTCAATGGATATAAATTGAATATAAATAAAATAAGAATGATTTGAATGAAAAAGAAATGTTTTTTTGGAAAAACTATATTTTTCTAAATGGTTGTATAGTCTCGCTTTGCACACATAATCAAAAATTTATTTTTACCACTTTTAGAAAATTTATTTTAAGTAATAAAATTATTTCTCTGAATAATTATGTAAAAATTATATTATTTTCAGTTGTTGATAATTTTATGACAAGATTAACTTATTAAGAAATGGTAAAAAAATACTAGTTGTTATTAAAAAATGAAATTTCATTTAAATAATTTGTACGGTTAATTTTTTTAAATAGTTAAATTAACATCAATTATTTATATATTTTAATCCAATTTATGCTATTTAAATCCTATTAATAATGAATTTATATTCAAACTTTCTATATATATGAGAATTTTCACTTTGGAAACCCTCTTTTTCATTGCATCCACAAGTTAAATTTTAAATTCAATTTTGATAATTCTGTGTTTCAAAGTTGGATAAATGAGTTTCATATTTTTTATAATTATAAATAATATCATATAATATGGTTATCATTATATTTGGCTACAATGAACAATGACCATAGTAAATTTTTTATTGTAGTCAAGGTAAAAACAGGTTTACCAGAGGATAATGTAAAAAGATAAGGGTTAAAAATGATAAAAAAATGTATAATACCTATTTTATGGTAATATTTAGATGTTATATATCCCATGGTTCATGAAATATCCATGTTATATTATTTTAGGATGATAAAATTGTAGATATCTCTTTTTTATTTTCAAATATTCGATGTTGTGTATAACACAACTTTTTCTTAGTGTAGAGTACAACATAAGACAAAAAAAGAAAGAAAATCAATCTCATAAAAATATCGGGTTGTTACAATGCTTGGGGTCTTCATAGGTACACTGGTGTGTGAATATGGGGTATTGGGGATAAGATTTTCGAAATGGTCTTATAATACCATAGATAATTTTTTTTCAATATACACCCTATAGTTATGCTCAATGATACCGTAGCTAGTGGAACCAAGCCCTACCCTATAACCATGATCAACTGTGGTTATATTATTTAATATGACAAAATAATATTTTTATAATGTATGGTACATAGAAAATACATATGTATTCTTATATACATAAATATATGTTTGGTGGGTTCTTGAGTATCCTCAGTTACATGCGTGAGAGACGAGTTTGAAACCCAATAGTAGTGCATTTTAAAAAATAAACAAATAACCAATGTTGGGGACCAATTCCATAAGTGATATTTTTACTAGAACCACCTAAATGTGTCTCTATACATGACCCATAGTTGAGAATATATTTTTAGATGATACATTATTGAAAATTTACCACTACAACCACTCTGACTATGGTTATAAGCTATATCCAAGGCAAGGAAACCTATAGCCATGGTCCTAGATCATGAATCTAAGTGATTATTCAAGTTAATATTATCACTTAAGTGCCTCTTGTAAAATCCTTACATAGTATTAGAGAAATATTGGGGAAGCATTGAAAGTACTTAATAAGGAACTAGGTCGCAAGGTTGACTTTTATGAACATAACCTTATTCTCATGTATTTTTCTCAATAATGATTTCTTCACAAGTGATCCCCATTATATTTATTCACAGGAGATGATCCATGGCTTATTTATATAAATTAGTTTTGTTATAGGTCTAATATTACATATATTTTTCATTATATAAGTAATTAACCACAACACCCCTTTTTAAATTAATCTCGAAAATCCTTTATTCCATATAATTTTTTTTATCCAACAACCATTTCCACTATTGAAATCAATTTTGTAAAAACAATATAACTTCAGTGAATCAAATTAAAACCCCAATATATATTTAAAAAAATACCAATTTCAAATAATTGAATTTTTCAGATATAAAAAATTGAATTCATCTTTCAAAGGAATAAAATCTATAAAATAAAAAAATTCAATAAAAAAATATAGAGAATATTCAAATAATATTATTAAAAATAATTGAAAAACATTAAGAAAAACATGGCCCTCATTAAATTACTCATTATAGAGCCCTTCACAATGATAATTTCAATCCCATCATGTGTGTAGGTAAAATGCACTATAGAATCCAAATAAATCATTACCAAAAAGGTCCTACCCATGTCAATAAATAACTAATTAGAAAAATTGAAGAACCCAATTTCCAAAGTATTATTTTTGTCAAGGTCAAATTAAAATTAATAAAAATGTTAAATATGGTGTTTCACCTCATAGAACCCATCGCATAGTTCCTCCCCAAGATGAAATATTTGGTCAACAAGAAATTACATCACATTCTGAAAATAAATAATCCAAAAATTGAGGTCCTATCTATGGTATCTGTTGTGAAGATTCCCTCTATGATAGCTAATATACTCAGAATGAATGTCATATTCATGTCACAATAATCATAAAGTTGTCCTACTTTCAAGGGATTCATTAAAAACTATTTTGATCTATATTTTGTACACCACGATCAACTAAAAATGTCTTATCCTAATAAATTTGTGAGTTGATTCATTTATAACTTTTTGTTCCTCTTCTATAACATTAAATACTATGTGTTGATGAAAATTTTTAGAATAATTCTACATTAGACAAATAAGAAGAAAAATTGACATTTATGGTTAGAACTATGGGGGGGAACCACCTGAACTGAACTAAACCAAAAATCAAACCTTGATAGAGTTTTTTTTTCTTAGGATTAACTTGTGAAAAGAAATTACTAGATCTTTATGATTTCTAATATAGTTCTAGGAACAATGTAAACAACAAATAAAAACTAAACAATATTTTTTTAGTTTTTTATTATCCCATTAAATGCATTGATTCTCTAACCCTACCCCACATTAATATTTTATCTTTAGTCAACATTAAATAATAAAATTTGTATATTTGTTGTTGGTCAACGATAGTACCAAGTCACAATGTTTATGATTATGTATATATTTAATTTAAATTATGAACTAATCATTATAAAATGTTAGGGATCTATATCTAGGATGTTAGTAGTAAAAATAGGATAATCTATTATCTAAGATGAACCAAATAAGAAATCATTGGCTTATAAATTTTATAAAATGAACTAAACTAGTTATAAATAGATTAATTTTTTTAAACAAAACCAGTCTAATATATGTCTACCCATAAAAAGAATAGGTTGAATAACAATTTTATTATGATGAAGATGTTTCAATCATTATGTGGACAGATCTAGACAAAGAAAAATAATAGTCATGTAATTGCTGATAGTAATCTCTAAAATATACTATCGAAATCATGAATGAGGAATATATACACCATTTTTGTTTCAATTTATGTAAATAAATACATTATATCAAATGTAAATATATTCCCTATAATTGATATGCCAACTACCTTGTGGAATTATATGAGAAATTTCTTATAGTTTATTTGGCTACCCATCGAACACCCTTAAACCCTAATTAGACCAGCTAATGTGATATCCTTTATAGAACATCACTCTAACATATCTCATTATATTACTAGTGATTTCACATCACCATGATATATAATAAGAACTCAATCACATGTTCGATGACATCCCAATCACCATAATTTATGGTGAATACCTCTCACTGTAGTCAGGGTATACACCCACAACATGTATATCACCCGAGAAATGTAATACTTAAAAAGACTAAATGTTACTGCACTTGTCAATAATGCGCACAATTATTTTATGAAGCCTACTTAATTAGAAACCCAAAGCTAAATGGGCCTTATAATGGGGTAGTTTTAGTATGGGTGGCCCACTGGGAAGTTTCTTAGGGTGTGTGTGTGTTATTAAGGAAAAATAACACTTAAATAACATGTGTTGACCTATAGGGATAGTCCATAGTTTGATAAGTCAATACAATGGGTAATGTAATGTGTTGTATTGGGAAGGTAGATAAGATTTTATAGTAGACCTATGGGGTTATATGACAAGGCTTGTGGACATGGGAGGTTGGGTCGTGACAAGTCGAATCAGATCCAACACTCAACCTGAACTGCTGACACACATACTAGGAGTGAGATGTGTGGTCCAAAACATGGAAATTGAGATTTAAATGGGTGTTAATATAACACAAGTATATTATAAATACATAAACGAATAATTATTACTACCCATGTCAAAAAGGTGTGTCTTTATTATGAGAAACCTACCTGATTTTAACTCTATAAATAGGAAATCCTTAGCCTGGAGTAGTGTCTGCATGGGTGAATTCAGGGAATGTTTCACATGGTGTGTGTGAGTAAGGAAAAAGAGCACTAAAAGAACATGTAATGAACTATATGGGATATTATTATTCTTATATGTAACCCTAGTTGGTATTAGTTTATGGTGTACTGGGATGGTATCCAAGGTATTATGGGAGAACCATGGGGTTAGATGACTCTGTTAATAGCCGGAGGAGGTAGGGTCATGAAAACATGTTCCTGACAACAATGTCTCCAGAAATTGGGTATCACCCCATCCACCTAACTAGATTAAGGGCCCCCCATGTCACCATGTTTCAAAACACCACCTCAAATTGTAGATAACATTTATGAAGTATCCATCTATATATCCAATACTCAATATCATCATCCTATGCTGAAATATCTCCAAATCACCTGACCAATAATCTCGTGACCTGGTCACCCTCCCATGCACATGTATCCCCATCACCTCATTCATAATGGTATGTGAAGACACCAACATCCTATAAACATGTACCTAGAGAACCATGACCACTACTGCCATCATTCAGTATGATCACACCAAGTATCTTTGAAAAATAAAAATCCACTTCTAACAGGTGAATTCATCACCCCGTAAATAACAAAATCCTAATATATAGTCATGTTGATATCTAATCACCCCAATTACCATCCAATCAAAATTTAATAACCATGTAATGAAAAATCCATTCGACATTAAACACAACACTCAAATGATTTTCCACATAGGACACACACAAGCCCTTCCACCATGATTATACCAATCCCTCTAGTGACAATTCGTCACAATTTAGATTTATTTTTAGATGAATATCCAAGACTTAATACCTAACAATTTACCATATTCTCATGTACCAATAAAAATACCCTTTATACCTCTATCTAGAGTGATTAACCATGAAATATTCCATTTACCATTCACAATGAAATTCCAGTTTAAGATTTCATGCTTCCTATAGTGGGAACATCAAAATGGTGTTTACTACTAGCTCACAATACACCTAATAAAGTACATATGTGGATAAATATAATTTATCCCTTGACCATGAAACTCTAAAACCCATTTCTCCCCTTGAACGACCACATTTCACATATTTCATTACCATAGATGATAGCCAATACCTTGCATCAAATTTTTGTGGTCCTTAGGCTTGCACCATTGAACAAATGAGAGCACACCCTCTCCTAATAGTGGTTCTTCTCAGCCACCAAAAGTTCCATCAATTTCATCACCTTTTGAACATTTCATTCATCCCACAGTTTAAATAAGGTAACTAACTATGTATAAAGACCATAATTTGATAATTTGATATTTAATTAATGACTATATTCCATACCAATTCTCTAACATTCATATGTATACTTAGAAAAACATATCATTTATCTTACAGAATACACAATATTATTTAAATCGTCCTCTACTTAGATATTAATATTTCAAAACTATTCATATTAATATAGACAAGAAAACAACGAAACTAATCCTATGTATGATTAGTTTAATATTATATATCACTATCATGATAATCAATTGAATTCTGAAATCCTCTACTTCCTCAAGAACTTTTCTTCTGTATCCATAAAAGAATGTATTTCACATAACCTAGGAAAAAAATTTATTATCAATTCTACAATCCTATATTTAGAAATTCTTTAGTGAAGGTGAACTATTCCATCCTTGTTCTGTAACTATCCTTCTATAATGAATCATTTTGAATGTTTCAAAAAAGTAATATAAACTAGTTCCCAAAACAAAACCCAATATTCTAATACATGAATTTGTTTTGAAAGATATGTCTTACAATATATGACTCAAAAACCACTCTCAAAGGCATTCACCAAAGTCTATATATTGATTTTGAATAGAACATTATTGTATGTTCCCCTTTGTTGTGTGTACATATCCCTCCACCATTTTGTGATCATAAAATACCTACTAGGATAAAACCATCCTATATGATCTGGCTCTGATAAATCATTCCAAAATATTGAATCATTATAACTGAATTTAAGTAATTTACCCCATGAAAATAGACTTAGTCGCCATTTAAAATTATTAATGACCCATAAATATGTCATTTCTATATTCCATTTCCAAGGACACACTCCTATAATCATGCATTCCTAAAAATATATCAACATGTTTCCCATAATCATTAGAATATGGTACATCTAATTCCAGTGATACCATGAAAATATACCATTATCTAAAACTACATCTAGGATGTCATATTCCATTGGAATATTTTTATCCTGTTGAAATAACATAGAAAAATCCCCATTACTCTGCAAAATGATAGAAATCACAAATCCCTTTTCCCCAATACATCTTAGCCTCATTTTGATCCATTCAAGGCACACTCCAATTATAGATAATATTTCAGGACACTAAAAACATTCCAAAACAATCTATTATAGATATTGAACCACCAACTTCATAACTACCACTCCTTATAAAGAAACATGCTTAGGACATGGGGCTTCACATCCTCTAGCATCAATGTGGTCCTGTATTAATTCTCTAAGAATTTTTTGATGTGAGAACAAACAAGCCATTTCTTTGGTACATAGAGTGTATCTAAAATATCATGACATAAACCAAAATGGAACAAACATGATCCGTAATATAATAAAAATGATTAATCAAGAAAAAATGTCTTGATTCTCCATTTCTGGAACACTCCACTACACAACTCAACATATAGAATTTCAGCACAGTACATTCTTCATGGAAACTTCACATACTAATAAACATTTTATTCAAAGTAAAAAAATCATCTACATGACTTAAATTTCTTGTTTTCTATATATTATCTTCTAAAAATTATTTAAATTCTTCCACAATACCTTTAAAATATTAAATTTATTCTAAAATCCTCACCTCACTGATTTATAATTCTAGCCTATATACTATATTTTTTAATTTACATGCATGGTTTTTCTTTGTAGATGGTTCCAAAAAACCTCAAACTTATGATTGAGGAAAAGACATATACTACCATTCTAAATTATCAATGAGAGTACAAAGTACAATGGACCAATGAGAATAGTCATTACTAAGAAAGGTTTTTTCTCCAAAACCTCCTCTTATGAAATAATAACAATAAAAATCATCTCAAATTCATGTAAATCGAAAACACATTCCATATCCTCCTAAACATAGAATTATATTTTTTCGAGAATGAATTCTTATTTCAAAATTTCATTTGGGAAAAAATATTTTTTACACAATTTTCTCTAACCATTTACCCCTTTATGTGATTGCAACACTACCATTAAATCTTTATCCATTTTTCCAAATGATCATTGGAAAACTTCCTTCTAAAATATTAGAACCATTCCATTCTGTTTACTTATTTGTGACTCATTATTCTTAACCAAGACAAAACCACTTCATTTTTTAATGATAACAAGGACTTCCAAACAAATTCTTCTAGGAATAAAAAAGTAATACTCTTCTCATATGTTGAGTGAAAAACACCTGATCTTGAAACCATCACCCAATTAGTATAAAAACACATAGTGGTAGTAAAAAAACCCCCTATCAACCATATGATTTAAAAAACCTATATAAATTACATTTCATAATAGAACACTCGGTCATAGTGGTTTCCTACAAAACCATTTCCATCTAAAATAATGGATGTAAAACTGATCACCATATGAATTTTATTGACGCATTATTCCAACTCCTTAAAAAAATATTAAAATGTTTTAAATCATTTATTGGCTAACGTTCCATTAATCTAGGATACACCTCTTAAAACAATTCCTTGTGTTCTTTCCTATCATAGTTTCTTGTTTTTATAAACAAATCACTTCTATCTAACTCTCCATCAACTACACTACTGAATTACTTAAGAGTATCAAAACCATCCTTCTCCAAAATCCTAATCGTTCACAGTCTAATATCAATATATACCTTACCCATCTATAACTCCATGAAATATAAATAATGAGATATCACTAAATTTAAAAATTATAATGGATCAAGAATATATTTTAGAACTCTTTAGTGTTCTCCCAACCATGTTTTGAATAACACCCCAATAATAGAACATTTTATTTGATAGAAGGTCATGGAAGGATTTTGTATCTCTTAAACTCGATGGTATCGCCACTATCCATCTGATAAAACTCTTCCAAAAATGTTAAAAACATGAATAGAAGTATCAAATAAACTTACAATTCAATGAAACATAATAAATATATGGTTCATTCAAACCTTGATGAATAAATCCCTAAATTCTCTACAACCAAGCTGTAATACAACTATTAATATATAGAAATAACATAAATACCATTAGTTCTCCAATATATGTTACTTGGAAAATTTCATACCATTTTCATTTGAGTCTCATGGATCCCATTCCACATCTAAGGAATTTATAACTATTAAATTAGAAATAACCAATCTCATATAATCAAATGTTTCTTCAAGGCCACAACCTAGGGAACAAGGCATATAGAAGTTTTAAATATTCCATGAAAAACCCTTAAGAATTCAATTAATCAAACTAGTAAGACCAGGAACCCTAGATACCATTTTGATCCTCCATTCACTTTGATTTTTAAAACATTATGTTCTTACACAAGATCTTTAATAAATAACAATAAAGAAAAGAAAACACATGACATAAATAGAAGAGGCACAACATATATGAATAACATGATTTTGATGAAATCATAATCCATGTGAAAAGACACTATATATATCATAAATAAGATAAATACAATTACAAGGGAAATACCCTTCCAGAAACCCTAGCCAACAAAAGTTTCAAGGTTCCATGTCTCAAAACCTACTTCAAAATGGAATAAAAATCTAAGAGACGAACACTATAAGATAAAAACCCACCAAAATCATTCTATATGGAAGGTACCCAACAGAAAAATACACCAATTATCCCTATTTTGGATCATCTAACGATGAACCATAAATATTTACCATCCAAAAAATAGACTAGAACTCTTTCTTTCTTCAGGTTCATCACAGCTTCTAGTAAGTTCCTCTCGATGCAGACCTTCTAATAATTATGAACATACCTATATTTTAATAAGTATACCGAATAATAATCATTTCTTAAAATAAAATAAACATTGAATAGTAATTCTCTCTATTTTTTATTGATTATCCCCCATTTATATTCCTATCCTTTTTAATCCTCTTATGATGACATGATCAGAAAAAAAACACAACAACTATGAGATTATTCATGTATCAAGGAGTACATTAGAAAAGAATCAATGTATGAAGGTTCATATTATAGGTGTCTCTCTAACCATAAATATATTGTGACACCAATATGAGAAATGAAATCCTATTATACCAGAGACTTAATTTCCAACACTCTATGTGGTATACATGGGAGTTAATTTATCACACAAAACACTTATTTGGCCCCATTACCATTTTTTATCTCTATATAAAATCCTATAAATGATAGAAATTGTATTATTTATAATATATAATACTCTTTGATAAAAACCAGATAGTTATAACATAACGTCTCACACTGAGATGTCAGTTATTATTTGATTTCCCACAATATATGAAATCAAAAGAAAAATAATAAAGTTAATGATTCAATTTTTTTTTAAAATGATGTATTTTTTATCACTAAATTATATTGAGAATACTAAAATACCATTAATATGTTCTCATCTAATAATATATCATATGATGGCATATTAAAAATACATTATGATTTATTTTATTTTAGGATTTTTTTTAAAATATCATTACATTTATATGTAATTGATTCCACATATCTATGTGAACATCAGATAAAGCCTTTTCACTAACCTGCTAATTGGGTAACATATATGAATTAATCCAGTTTGAATAATACTAAGAATTATAAATTAATTTCTCAATGATAAAATAATTATATATAGTATTCAAACTCTTCAACATTACAATATCAAATGTTATAATGATAAAAAAACTCAACATATAACTCTTTCTATGTTCATCATCATCATCATTCTTGGAACATTTCCATAAAAGTTTTTCCTAGTGATCATTTTGGTAAAAATATGAAACTCCATTCATTATTCGTTATGAATTAATCCTAAATTTCCTTTTCATAAAATGTGATATTAAATTTATTAAGGTAACTAAATTTAACTCTTTACTTTTCTTTATATTGACAAACCCTAAACCTTTTAGGATAATAAGTGATGTCAAAATCTAATTTTAATTATCTTATTCATTTATTTTTCATTATTGAGATTCTATAATCGTGATATATTCATAGTTTCTATATAGAATATATATTATCCTTAGAAAATAATCATAAAAAAAAATATTTCTGTTTAAGAAATAAAACACATTTCCTTTAGTGGGATTATTTTACCAATAAACTAATATATCCATATCGTATCAGGTATCCTATGTGCTTAGAAAAAATTCAAAAAAATTGTTATGCAATTAAATATACCACTAATGGGTGATGGGATCATGTCCCTCATATTTTAATGAATATCTGGATAAACACATTTATCCTAGATAAAAAAGTTTTATCCTTATCGTCATTTCAAGTATGTTATATAATTTAATGATTCATAATACATGTGCATTAAAACATTATCCCATATTTTTCAGAACAAATTTTTTTGAAGAAATTATCCTATAAAATAACAAAAATAAAATAAAAACAAATATATTTTATTTATTCGATATATGATTGATTTATATTCCTTTTCATTAAACCATGTGATTTGAAAACCCATTACATCATCATTAAAATTAAAAATTCATTTTTATCAAATATTTCATTTATTTTTAACTGATAAATATTTTATAAACCAATATAGTACACATTTTATATCATAAAACCTTAAAAATAGAATAATTAATATCAATAATACCTAACATTGAATATTCATAATTTTTTTAGAACCCTTTTAGGTATTCTTCATAATTTTGTAACATATAAGATCATTTATCTTCCTTCCTAACACATATATTAGGTTTCAATGACCAAGAAAAACAATTTGAGAAGTCCAATATTATTTATGTTATCTAATATTATACTATCCTATAGTTTAAACATAGTATTAGGTCTTACACATCAAATTCCATGCCCACCTATCATCAATGCTTTGAGGATATACCGTAATTTTTTTTTGAAATCATTAACAGTGTCAGAACATTTCCAATGATGATTCCATGTTGCATTTCATAATAATATTATGACTTAAACCAAACCCATGGCCTCTATAATTCATTAGAACACTGAATCACATTTATTATATTGAAGGAGAATAAATTTTCTCTGGTCATCTTTAATGGATATATACCACAAATAATTAACACATATAATCTATTTTTTACAATATAATAGTGCATGATATAAACATGTTTTATGATAAAACATTTGGAAACTAAGGTTTTGTGATATTACACGATTATGGGAATATTATCTAATATGATATAAGGATATCATATAGACATCATTGGTCATACGTATTATATAGAATAAAATATTCATAGTTCCATGAGTCATAAGGGATAATTCATTTGGATCTATTATGATTTAACAAAGGCATTGGAGTTTTAAAGTGTTAATTCCTATAACTAATATAAATGTTTGTTAGTCACCTGGAAAGATAAAATGTATGGTAGAGTTGACATATATAAAGGTTAAAACTGATTTATTAATTTACTCATAATGTACAAGTTAACACATTCTAATTCATGGAGCATTCATAAGGTCTTTATAAAGGGGAATTTACCGTGAGAGGGTTTTAGTGAATGATTTCATATGACATTTCTGAAGCTATACTTCCCTTATCTCTCTTCTTATTTCACATTTACACTATGAGGCACTATCATGTTGTGCAGGCTGAAGAATTCTACTCGTATAATGGGTGTTTTAGCTTAATCCATTGATACCTATGGAGGAGGGAAATAATTTTTCTACCACTCATGTGTTCTTCATAAAAAAACATGAGATTAATACAATTATATTATCACTATGTTGTAAGGTACACATTAATAGGTTTATTAATTTATAGTATACATGATTTAATTTCTTTGAGAATGGTTGATATTTTATTTTAGTTTCCATTTTTCTTATTCTATATTTAATTTTTTTAATTATATCCTTTGATAACCAATAATGGTATTAGATCCCTGATACAATTTTTTATTAATGAAATCATGAAAAAATTAAATTAATTTGAGTTACAATGTTTATCATATAATCTATCATCAAATATGATTATGAATTTTGTTATTCTTAATTAATTCAAAGCCCCAAATATAAGATATCATTGATAGAATATCTATACAAACCCCACCATTTATTATTATTCATATAATATTTCATTAGGATATTATATTAAAAAATTACTCTATACTGTGGATTAAAAATAGGTCATTGTATCACCTTAGTGATATTGATTTTTATAATAAAATATGATTGACATGTATGGGTGATTCGAATACTCTTATATATGGGTAACCCGATATATAAGGATTTGGAATTTTTTTGATATATGATTTTATGCATAGATTGAGATATACATAAGGGATACCCCCTTTTCAAAAAAAGTTCAAAAACCTTACACATGTCCCTTATCATTCCAGACGATAAAATCAACAGTCATCAAATACAATTGATAGTGCTTAAGTTTTTTATGTGTCACATCCTATCAATCTCATATTAGTATTTCCTTTATATCACTGAATATGATATTTATCAAAACAATTTCTTCTAAATATTCAATTATGAATTCAATAATTTAATTGAATAATTAATAAATTTTTTATAAACTAAGATAATGTATATTGGTATATTTATTAATTTATAAATAGGTTTTTAAATTAATATTTTTTTAAGAGTTCTTAATAATTTAATTATTTATTTATGAAAGATTAGTTAATAAATATTCCATACAATTATTATTTTTAATAATAAAACTATTAAATTATATTTTAGTACCTATAATCTTGAATTAAAATGATTATATGATAATTAAAATCACAATTTTGAAAAAAAGTATAAATTAAAACAAATAAGGATAAAATGTAAATGATTTTATATTTAATTATGAATTACGATAATTTATTAATTTGAATTGTTCAAATTAAAGTACTTTTTTCAAAAATTATTTAAACCACATCAAAATGAGTTCTGATGATTCATTTAATCAATGATTTAAAAGTGATTAATATATGTTATTCTGATTGTATAAAATGATAAAAATTATAATTAAATTAAAAAATGTTTATAATTCCCTAATATCATACATTTTTGTTGGAATTTTATTAGCAAATAATATGGATGAGTTCATATTATGAAATTAATAAAATGTGTTTATATTCAAAATTATGGAATATCGATAATAAATTGAAAAATTATAAAGTGTTTATAATATGATTTTATTTTTGAATTGTCTATAAATGTTTATATAATTTTTAATTATGTGAATTGTAAATTAATTTTAATTCAATTAAATATTTTTATCCATGAATATAATAGTTATAATAGGATTTCATATTCTTATTCTATAGTTTAAAATTGTTTAATTCCTTTTAGATATTATCATACACGAATATAAGGAGTTATATAAAAGGTATGATAATGGTTTTAGTTTTATTCTACCTAGAATTAATCTTGAATTGAGTTATGATCAAGAACTAAGTATTTAATTATAATATATATATATATTGTTTTTTTAATTATATTGAATTTGAGATATCTCTCAATTAAAGTATATATGGGTAGAGGAACATTAGTTCGGACTTCCCACAGGTCTGTAAGTTTTTTCTTGGTTTTAAAAGAGTACGGGTTGAATATATAAGGATCCAGGGTTACTCATGTGGATATTATTGATTTCATGTAATTCTAAAACAATAAATTAAATATTTCCTACAAATTTTGAGTATGAAAAATTTATATATTTATTGATATAGTAGGATTTTTATTTTAGTTACCACCAAAAGCTAGGAGTTGTGTAACGAGTTACACATCAATATGGTTTGAAATTATTTATTTGGTTGAATGAATGAGATTCAAAAATAATATCATTATAAGAATGAATATATTTAATGGTATTGACATGATATTTTATGGTGAGATTAAATACCCTTGAAAATAAAAAGTTTTATATTTTTTGAAAATATACAATTGGCATGTCCTTCATCATCTTACCAGGTAAATATATATTAAAATTAGGTGCCACTGGATTATATTGTGAAAGGAAAGTATGTAATGGGTGACCTCAAAAGGATTTTTTGTTTGTTTATTGGATTATATTTGGGTCGCACTTATCTATGAATCCCTATGATTAAGTATACTAGATAAATGGAGTTTTTTCAAACTATATAATGGATTGGGAAATGGATTTTACACTTAACAATAGAGGAGTCATATATTATATGATTGACATGATAGCCTCCCTTAATAGATATTTGGCGATATGAACACTAAATGAGACTATTTTCTTAGTGATTTATAGATCATTTAAAACTAATGGATATGATGAATTTAAAAGGAACCATATTTTTAGTGGGAGCAGTATAATTAAATGTTCTTGATGAAATTATATAAAACATGATAATCCTCTAATAAAATATTAAAAAAATAGATAAATAAAATTATTATCATCAAACATAACATTCAGATAAATCCTTGAAATAGAAAAGCATAATATAAGGACACAATATCTATAGTATCATTGCATAAAATTTAAAACTAGATGAAGAAAATTTTGTTTTAAAGTTAAAAATTTATTCGGGAATATATAATGTTTCCGTAAAAACTAACTATGTTATTAGGATGGAGTAATAGTAAATCCATAGGATGTAATTTTCCAGAGTACCTAAAGGTATTCTATAAAATCCATATAAATTCCAAGTCAACTATCTATGTTATCAAAATTAATTCATTTATTTTTATGGGTATGTGATTCCAAATGTATAATTTAGAAATGTTTTTAGTATAAAAGAGTTAAAAATAAAAGGGAATGAATAATATACTTTATATTTTTTATTTAAATGATGAAGGAAAATGGTTATAAATTAAATTTTTTAATATAATAGACTATATCAAGCTTAGTTGAATTTAAATAAAATATATGTTTAGTTATCTCATATACCAAATATGATAAGAGATGTTTTTTAGGAATGTGTTTTTACAAATAATATTAGATAATTAATCAAAATCATAATTTTTATGATTCATTAGATTCAATAACATGTTTTGATAATAATAAAAGGATAAAAGTATTTTATCAATGATAATTTTTTATTTATATTTTTATTTAAATAGGATAGAATATGTTCCTTCCACCCATTAGTGGTATATTTTAAATAATAAAAGATTCTTCTTTTAAAACAATAAAATACTATAGAATGCCATATATGATATGGAATCAATTTTTTATTTTTTAAATATTCCTACTAAGTGATAATAATTTTTATTTATTAACATAAAGGTTTTTAAGTATCTTATTGTAACATTATAAACAGAATAAATTGACTAATAGTCTAGTTAAAGTATATTTTATACATTGATAAGTTTAAATTTAAAAAATTAATGATTATTCGAGTATAAACTAAAAGAAAAATTCTCTTAATACTATAAATTATATTAGGGTATGGTAGAAAAGTCAATTCTAAATCTTTTCATTTAGTTGCTATAAAAATAAGAATGCCACTTTATCCTTAATGAGTTTATGATTTGTTTCTAAGTAAGAATTCAAATAGTCAGGTTAGTAAGAAAATTATTTCAAGAAAAAAATATTGATTGAATTAGTTCCAATGAATTATGATTATTTACTTATAAATAGTTATAGGTATATAATAAAACTTCACATTGTATCAATTGATGATTTGGTGTTAAGGTGATTGAATGTTTTCATGGAGTTAAAAATTAGAAAATATGATTTTTTAATCACTCCATTATTCAAACATGGTTTATTTATGAATGCAACTCACTAAATAGTTTAGTGGAAGGGTTTTATAGGTGGTCACATATATATGTGGGGGGAATTACATATAGAGGTATTAAGTTAAAAACCCCTAAAATTGATAGAAATATAATGATGATATGCTTTCATATCATATATAACATATTAGATAGGGGATTATGTATGGGTTTGTTAGGTATTTTTAAAGGAGTTTATGAATATAAAATTTTCCATGTTATAAAATATCCAATCTCTACTTTATTACTCTTTCATGATATTTTCATATATGTATAAAAAAATATACAATTCATTATGTGTAAAGATAAGTGGAATATCAAATTACTAATTTGGGTTATCCATAATTGATGTTCATAATAGAATTTTATATTTTATGATTGAATTTTATGGGTATCATTAGAACAATTCTTATTTCTAAATTCTGAATATTATCATTAGGGAAAAATATATTCTATGTGTTTGATGGACCACTAAGTATACCACATAGGGTGAAATAAACAATTAATTGGGAATGATATTGTTTCACGAAGAATATCATTAGTCCTCACTACCATGGTTTAGTTTGATTCCAAGCTTTATAGACATAATAATTTGATACCTTTCTTACAAAATATGAGAGGCTTATAAATTCTGGGGATGGTTGGATATGTTGTTGTTCATGTCATCAATTAGATCTCAATTCAGATGATTTTTTTCCTCTCATATGATGATTATGATATTATGTCTCTGAATTAATATATACTTAGGATGTGTGTGCCAAAAACTATATAGTACTTATGATGTACATATCTATTCCGGTGAGGGCCATGTGATATGCACATCCATAATGGTTAAGGTTATATGATGTATTCATCGGTCTGGCCAATTTATACCTAGAGATTCTATAACATATAAACACTCAAGATGGGATTTAAATAATCCATGTATCATGGTCAGTTGATGTATCATTCAAAGTAATAATATTAGAAAGAATGATTTTATATGATATTGTTAGTGAAAACAATTATAGAGATGTATACAAATTATAGAAATCCCGATAGATCCCTTTATAGAATCAGTATCAATAATTACTTTATTGAGACCAATATTATATTAAATATATGGATTTCGTTATTTATTTTTATTTTTATGTTAAAAAATTTCCTTAGGATGACACTTTTTGGTTGATTAAATTGGGATTGAGTTTGAATCATAGTGCTGCACTAAAAGTGATATAGAGTTCTGTAAAAGCATTTTTATATATTTTTAATACATATATCATATGATGTGATACATTGTGATATTGATGACAGTTTTCTAGAATTTTTTTATAATATTTAAAGGGAGTTTTGAATATGATTTCACAAGATAATCTATATGATTTCATATAGAAGAAAATTGTATAAATTCTATGAGGCTTTAATGAAAGTGGGGGGATTGAAGGATATTCCCTAAATCCATTATGCATACAATGTAATTTAGAGTATATTATAGTGTATGATATAAACATGTAATATTTTATTTCATATATAAACCAAGGGTATGTGATATTGCCTAGTTTTGGATATATATTATAATAAGGCACAATGTTATCGTATAGGCTACTTTGTCATGTTGTATTATTTGTCATAAAAAAATCATAGTTTAATGAATCATATGGTATGAATCATCAATAATTTTTATGATTAAGTAAAGGTAGTGGAATGTTAAAAAGTTTACATTCACTTATCGTACATAAAATATATCAATTATCTAACATTTCATAACATGAAATGAAGTGAGAGTTTTAATTGCAATGGGTTACAAATGATTCATCCATTAACTTGTAACAAATGATTTAAATCATTGTTTTCACAATGAGAATCTTTAGGCGATATATAAAGGAGGATTTACTATGATATAATGATTACAAAACCATACCCAATTCATAGTTGAATCTCTCCGTCCTATTGCTCAATTATCATACCTCCTTTAAACTGTGAGGAACTAGCATGTCTTAGAAGGTTGATATTCTCACTAGTATTATGAGTGATTAAACATGACCCATGGATAACATTGAAGGATGCATATTATTGGAATTCCACTAATGTGATCTTCATCATGAAATTGGGAAGATGAAAAATGTAATTGAACTACAACATATGGTACATATTAATTTGTTTCTTAATTTATAATTTGATTGGTTACTTTTATCTAGCCTGGAAAATATGAGACTTTGGTTTCTATTATGTTACTAATGTTTTTAAGAAGGGTTGTTAAATCCATTAAAATGAAAAAATATTTCATTTAATATATTTGAAACCTTAAGTGAGTTTTCCTCTTTTTCCTATAAGAATCTAGATCCACTTAATAAAAAACATCTATAGGTAGTAACTCGAGATGTTATTTTGTCAAACACAAAGAACTTTATTTTATAACATGTGATTAATTACCATGTTTATATTCCGGATTAAGAATTTTCTTATATTAATAATTTATTTCTCAAGGATAGATCACAAATTCATGTTATTAGATAATGATGATACAATTATATATATAATAAAATATATTTATTGGTTGTGTATTATCATATATATTCATTAAATAATGACATAAATTAAATGTATCCCACCAAATTGATGACCCCTTTTTAAAAAAATTAAATCATATACATTAGATTACCAATATCTATATTTCACTAATAAAATACCTTGCTTTACCATAAAACTGTAGAAAATATTTATCACATGTGTCCTTGAAATTGTTAAGAGTACAACTCATTTCCCAATCCATGATATGGATAAACTCAACATTATTCTTCTAGTATCTTAACTAATAGGGTTTCACAATTACATTTGACCCAAAAAATGACAAAAATGTGGCACTTAACTCTTATAGCCACCTCATTACATGATTTCATTATACAATATAATTCATGACCAACCTTATTTGGAATGATCCTACCCTATTAATTGATAAAGGTGTTGAAAAGTGTTCCCTTGCGAAGGAATCTAATAACTCATATTTTAAATGTTATTTAATACCCCCATATTTTCTCATGTATACCCTTTACAGGTATACAAAATTCTAATTATATTTTGGAATCTTATTAGTTCTTAAAAATCAATATGTTCAATCCATATTGATGTGTATCCATTTACAAAACTCCTATTTTCTGTTACCAACATAAATTGTCCAAAAATTTAGTATATTTGTTTATATTAAATTGATTTTATTCCCTCATATTTATTTATTCAATGAGTTCTAATGAGTTTTGGAATTAATGTTTTAAATAATTTGATAGTATGAATGTAGTCTGAAATTTTTAAATTGGGAAGTTAATGAACATAGTATATTTTATTGTGTAATATGAATGTTCTACTATTGATTACTCTTTATCTTAGTAATGTTATTTCTTGGAGAATGGAATGTAACCTTGGATTACATGCTTTGTAAAGTAGATATTAAAGAGATTGATGATCTGTAAAGAGATAGAAAAGGAATTAGAAGCATAATGATGAATCCAATGCATTATAATTTGGAAATTAGGTTTTTTAATTATTATTTGGCCTCCTTAATAATGATTTTCTGTAATGTGTAAACATATTATTCACCTATATAGGAATCATCCAACATACATGTACATGACTTTTAGTTCTATGTAACCATGAATCTAGCCTACATAATGATTATTTATGCACAACATAAGAATGATTCCTAGTCTCTAAGATTCATCCAACTTATCTAAACATCATGATTTTTAAGGAACAACTAGAAGAAGGGTGTACCAAAATAATATTGTATGCATCAAAAGTGCTTCATACCAAATAGTAGTGGCACCAAATCAATATTCATGAAATAATTTAGTTTCAGAAAGATGGATTATCATGTAAATAATATGTTAATCAAGGAAAAATAAAGGAAGCTATATATATTTAGGGAATACATGCTCTTAGCTGGGAAAGAAATTTTAGTAAGGCGGAAAATTTCTACAAGGGACTAAAAAATTAAGATATATCCATTATCAAAAAATGTGGCTATATATGTATAAAAAATTCCTATTTTCTATTGACATGGTCTATCCAGTAGTGACTCTTATTTCCAAGACTATTGGGTCAAACCTATATCCATAGTTTCATTCCATGGTTATATCCCAATTTCAATTTTTTAAAACCATGAATATACATCTATAACCATGGTTAAAGTAATGGATGTAGAACTATTTCCACTTTTTGAAATAAAATCATTGTTTTAGGGCCCAAATAAAAACATAAAATTCATATTTTAACTCTAAAAATACAATTTTGACACCAAACACTAAACAACAAAAATAAATAATATAAGTCACCGACCCCAGAAGCCCACAGTCGGTGCATTATTAAATTAAATTTGAATTATTACAAGGGTAAAAATACCAAAGGAACATTAAATTTATTAGTCTTGGAAATCCAAATTACATTCATAATACCCATAATACATTGGGAAATTTGAATAAAACATGCTACAAAATAAGCGGCAATAAAATACATCCATGAAATCTTATTCATGATTCTCTTCATCATAACCTTGGGAATGTAACATAATAATGGTGAGATCAAATGCTCAATAAGGGTAATTACAAAAGAAGAAAAAATGAAACTATATATATGTAAAGGTAAATATATGAGTATGCTTTCAATAAAAATGACTATATAAGGCATAAATAATGTGGCATGTTGGAAACTAAAACACATGCAATATTAATAAACAATGAATAAACTACATATATAGATATATCGATGAAAAATCTCACAGAATAACAATAACTTATAATGAATTAAGGAAATTTATTTCCCACCAGACTTCATGTATCAGGTACATTAATACCTATTACCATCAAGACCTTTCACAAGATGATTTAAAATATGGATAGAAACTCATTTAACATGGCAAAGTTATTTGTCTCATGAGAACCCATCGATTCATCGAGGAGCTATATAATGTCCATTCTCTACACGTCATTGTCATTCCAAATGATTCCTCCAATTTAATAATCATAATAAATAATATTCTTTATCAAATAACCTTTTTTATTGAGAAATACAAAATTATCCATAATTCCGCAAAAAATCAAATAATTGTCCATGTAACCACCGTATGAAAAATGATATAATGTTTCAGAAATACTAACATACATTTTATGAGAATATGTTTATTGAATTAAAATTCCAATGAAACATTATTACAATAAATTTATTTTTTCAAGGGAAGTTAACTATCAAAAAATGAAGTGAGATTAAGAACATTTAAGGAGAATAATATTAAAACATGCCAAAGTGTCTCATACCACTTTGAAACATTTAAATCATTATCACCATAAAGGTATCACATTAAATGAATATTATAATTTAATGAGAATAATAGTATTCATGATATAATATATAAATATGGGAATTAGGTATGGCACAAAAAATAAGTTAGTAGTGAATATAATATTAATCTCACAAATATAAAAGTGAGATGAAAATCCAATACCTTATCCTTCCTTTTATGTGTATGCTCTTTAGACTCCGTTATAGTGGTTTAAAATATGTTAGTAAGTAATACCAGAACCAAATTCTTTTTTATAATATCATATATTAACATATTATAATATTTTTTTATATGATTGTTAAAAAACATTCATTATTTTAAATGTTTTGTGTGTTAATTGCCTAGTTTTCTACAGTACATTTTGACATTTTATTTGTTATTATTATTAAATATATCATGGTTTTATCAGATAAATAATGTAAAAAATGACTAAATTATAATATATATTCAGTAAAAATATATTTATAATAGTGCATAATAGATTGATATTAGAAATAAAGTGCATCATCCATGAAGACTATAGGCTATACGTACGCATGAGCGCTACATCCATTTCATTATTGAATTAAATGAATTAAAACTAAATGATACATATGTATTTTATAATTTAAAGTATAATATTTATGATATATATGTTTAATAGGTTTATTATAAAATATCTTTAAATGTTCCATGTATGGCATGAACAATTCATATCACTTTGAGGTGGTGGTAGTCCACACTTACTCAACAAAAAATATCATATTTACAAAGAAATAAGAGTATTGGTATGCTGTAAATAAAAATTATAGAATCATAAAGAAATTATTAATTAAATTTATATTTTATATAAATAGAGTTTCCTTCATAATGTCCACCACCATAGGTGGTAGGGAATGATGAAAGATCCTTGGTTCATGAGGCTATAGTTTGTTGTACACAGAAACAGTGTGTTCGTTACCATTTAGATAGAGGTGTGTGTAAGTGTAGGTAAAAATAATAACATAACAGAATACTATTATATTTATAATACTAGTGTTTCTATGAAATAATATAATAATAAGGTTATAGGTAGTGGACAAGGTAAATTAAACAAGAGAGATTGAGAGAAGGTGATTCCTCTTAATCGAGTAACTTATTTTGTTGTATACCCAAAGATTCCTTGGATTTATTTCTGACCAAAGCAAGGATTCCAGGTCATGTAGAGGGATGTTGGGAGATAATTTCAGTGCGTATTGGCCAAACTTAAAAGGATTGAGAGCTATGAGGAAATTTTATAGGTGGTGGCAGTTTATAGGGAAGGAAAATTAATCACTTGGTATTCTTGAAATGAAGTTAGGTGTTCACATGATCTTACAAAAAAAGTCATAAAAAACAACCCAAACAAATTAATGGAAGTTTCATGGCTGAGATATGGCCATCTAATGGGTTTTGAAGAAGTGTCTAGGTTATTTTGGCCCATAAACTGAGGGTTTTACTTGATTGTAAGCCCAATTAAACATTAATCATTTTGAATAATTTTAATCAATTTCACCAATCATTATTGTCAAAAATGGAGTTGCTGTTATTAGACTGAAAATATAATCTTGATTAAAATGAATTATGTCCTATTTTTAAAATTAAAATCAAATATGTGAAAAAATTAAGATTAATTCTAATCTCGTAGATAGATGGATTTACTAGTTTAAATATAAAAATGTTCACAAGATTGTTATATTTTTATATTCAATTTAAAAATTAAATTGATTATAATTAACTAAATTGTATTAATAAATGTATAATTGATCCAATTTGACTTTAAAAAATTTATAATATTATTTATCATAAAAAAAAATTTAAATGAAATGGCAGTTTTTATTAAAACGCCATATTTTTCACTATTCACTAAAAAATGACGTTCCTTGGAAAAATACAAAAAATTAACCATAATATAATTTGGATATTATGAATTAAAAAAGTAATTTTATATTATCAAATTAAATTCATATGTTTGTTAATGTTATATTTTAAAATAGGTTCACCATTAAAATGTTGTAAAAATTGCCTTAAAAATATTGTATTTTATGTGTATTATTTGGTTTATTCTTATCGTACGACAATTAGATGAGTGTAAAATTATTTTCTGGATTTATAATATTTATAAATAAACACTATAAGAGTTATATAATTTTATTTCATATGAAAATTATGACTAAATAATTTTTCTTTTAAATCGGAAGATTTGTGTATTGCAAAGATATCTAAAGGTAAATATGGTAATGTGTTGGGGTTCTAAATTCTTCCCCCCTACAAAACTTTTGTCCATGAAAATTTAGAGTTATTAAAATTAAAAAGACATGGATAATTCTCTATAATAGGAGCCTCTGGTTCCACTGTTTCTTCCTCTATTTATTGATTTTTCTAGAGTACCTTTACAAGATGAGTCATATGATTTATTAATACTTGAACTCTGGTGTCAATAATCTAGATAGGTTTTTAGAAATTATAATGGTAAGGTTCAAAAACTATTTCATCTATAACGCCCCGCTCCTATTTACCCAGAGTCAGTGCATTATTACGTATCATTGGCATGATCATAAAATATCAAGTCTCGAAAGACCGATTAGTTTAGTAGCCTTAGAATCACTTGATATATTCATAAAGTTCACATTAAAACATAAATTGAAAAACAACAAAAACATATTGTCTCCATAGACCACACTAATATCCCCTCATACTATCCCTGCAGATCATTCATAAAATACTTCTTCACATCCTAGTAAAAATAATACATAGAAAGGGGTGAGATCAGATGCCTAGTAAGGATAACAATATAGCAGAAACTTTCCTAAATAAACATAAACATTTAAGGAAATGTATAACTAAAACAAAATCCTTTTATACTTTAACATCTGCATAACATGTTAGAAATAAAATGAAATAATTTCATTTACTTATTCATAGGGATATTCTACTAGTCGAATTATCACATGCAATATCAATAACAACTTTCATTATGATGGAATGTATAATGCTAGACTATCATAACCACATAGTCAAGGCCTTGTGCCAAGACTAAAAATATAATTTTGTCAAGGCCTTGTGACAAGACACTATTTTGTCTCATTAGACCTAACGATGCATCGAGGAGCTATAGTGGGCTCCACCTTTCACTTATTAAGTCAAATACATTCCTCATATGAACAGGTTTAAACATAACATAAACATTCGTATTAAAACTAGCATACGAAATGTCAATACTTTCTCCATAAACCATGAATGGTAGAAAAATAACACATCCATAGTCAAACATATCAAAAAACCATCAATACAATATGGAAGTTTTTATCATATTAAATCAATTTAAAATAAACTTAAAATCAATCAAAGGATGTTGACATAGATGAAATCAAAACTATTTGAGAGAAATAACTCTTTTTTAAATCATTTAAAAGTCACATATTTATAAAATGAAACATATACTTTGAAAATATTTTTATAAGCTTCTATGGGAAGCTTCAATGATTTTATAATGGCGTAAAATAGCCGCACATGCCGTATAAGTTAAAAAAAGTCATTCTTAGCATAATTTTGTCGAAAAGGTTAAAAAGGACCTTGTTTGGAAAATAACATAAATATTCCCCTATAAAAATCTTATAAAAAGTCAAAAAAGGGTAAAAATGAATTTAAAATATAGTTTATAAAATAGTAATAATGTTTTGAAATACATTTTTAAGAAACATGGATGTGGATGATAAAGAGGTCCTAGTAGATAATTTTGTATAAACAACCATGGATAATAAAGAGATTGTGAAATAAACCCTTACCTTGTACATTTACTTGGTTGAGGGTTGTTTAACCTCCTGTATAATGGTTAAATAGTTGTTATTAACTTATACAAGAATCATATAAATTAATATGATATCATATATGATCTTTTAATATTGCTTTGTTAATAATATCTTATTATTATCGTCGTTTCGGGTGTTAACTTACTCGTTTTCTTTTATATGTTTCATTACATAAGACATGTTTGTTGTGGATAGGATGTATATTATTCATATAAAGATTGATATAATGTCATTAAACATTATTTTTAATCGTCAAATTATAATTATACTTGAATGGATACGATGGGTAATGAATCTCATCGCGTTCGTGGAGACGGTAGTCCGTACGTACGCATGAGAAATAATATCATTCTTTGATATTAAAATATTATACAATTAGATTGTATATAATATATATAGAATCATTATAAAGATATATTTATTATTTACATCTATTAAACATCATTATCATACCCATCTAAAAAATAATGTTTTGAATAACAATTACACCATGACGTGGAGACGGTAGGTCGTAAATACGCATGTATGGTGACATGTCATTCAAAGGATGGATAGAATAATGAATATGGTTGTACCATGTTTATAAAAAAATCACAGTATATATAAGATATAGAATTTATTATTTTATATTGGAAATAACAAAGAAATTTGAATTTGAAGAAGAGAAGAACTTGAAAGAGGGTAGTGAAAACATTGCCTCTTCTTCAGGTTCTTCCTTTTGATTTGATCAAAAGGGCTCATTAGGTTGGCTTTATGATCAAAATAAGGCCTCTAGGTTGAAGTGAGGGAAGTGGGGAGGATATTGTGGTAGAGTTTGGCCAAGTCAAAATGTTTTTAAGGAGTTAATTAGTGAGAAGGGGGGTACCCTTTTATAAGAGGGGTGAGAGGCACCTTAGGAAGAGCTATAAATATTATTTTATAAAAAAATAATATTCGTTTTATAATGGCTAAAAAGTGATTTATTTAGAAAATAAGGTGGGTATGGGTGGAAAAAATCTCAACCAATAGGTTTTGGATAGGTTTGTGTCACTTTATTAAACTTGTCATTTAGTTTTAACCCTTAGTTAATCAGTTGGACATTTACCATGTCTCTTTGTATTTTTATATTATATAGTTAATAAACATACTATAAACTTCCAAGAGACCCCCAAGTGGTACATTAATGATACAAATATCATTAAATAAGTCCTTTGGACGAACCTTATATTTTTATGAATACAATATTAATTAATAATATAATATTTCTTCTAAAAACACTTTTATGTCAATTTTGACATTATTGGGTTTTTTGTTTTATATTAATTCTTAATATCATTATTAATCCAAAAAAAATCATATAACAAATCATAATATGTGATATTAAACTACAAAAGTAATGTAATTCATCAAAATTTTCAAATTACATTTATTTGGATATTTATAATATCAACTATTTTAATATTTCATTAATTTGGTAATTACTGCATCACCATTGTGTCATATATAAATTAAATTATATAATGTCTAAAAATTATAAATAAAAAACCATTATTTTGCAAGTATTTTTATATTTCTAATGAATATTTAAAATAGAATTTATCTCATGTATAACCCAATATTAAAAATGTTTTAGTAATTAAACATTGATTTTAACTCTTTTAACCCCTCTTTGAATTAAATAATAATAAATGTCCTAATCTAATCCAAGTGGACCTAAATGATAATATTTTATTCCTAATGTTGTTTTTGGTGTATGTAGAATTTTCCAATAGAATTAGGATAGGTTTTAGGGTAATATTAATATCATTTTTACCCTTAATTACCCTATTTACTTTTAACCGTGGTAAATAAAAGTAAAAAGTTACTATTCATAAAATATTATTTTCATGTCATTGAAAAAAAAATTTCATACTTATATCAACCGTGTCTCTTGGATTTTTGAAATTCCACTCACATAAGGGAAAACAATAAGTTTTATGTGAATTAGCAAATTCACCTATGAGATGGGTAAAAGACGGTGAAAAGTTCTATGAAATTTTTATATATCTAAATTTTTTATAAACTGACTCCAATGAATTAAATTGAACACTATATATGTATTATATATATTTTTTGACCTAAACGAAATTTAAATAAAATAAAATATTTATTTAAAAAAAATTCGGTATTAAACTATAACTCAGTGTTTTTTCACTATTCATCAAAAATTGAATGTTTTCAAAAAAATACCAAAAATTCACCCTATGAAAATTTCAATATTCCGAATCCAAAAAAGAAGTCCATTTTGAAAGATTAAATTTATAAAATTTAAAAAATTTGGCATTAATATTCATAACGGCTAGTTTGATTGGTTGTGGTGTGTGTTAGAACTCGAAGTTGCGTATAGCACACACTACTATATTATTCAAAGAGAAGCGTAAACTGGAAGTTTGGGGTGTTACATTCTCCCCTCCTTCAATTAATTTTGTCTTAGAAATTTCTATAATAATACCGCATGAAAAGACTTGGGTGATTATTTATCATATTTTCCTCTGGTTCCCACATTGCCTCTTCCATTTTTTGGTTTCTCCACATATCATTTACCAGATGAGTCATCCGGTTTCTCAGCACTTGTTCTATCATATCAAGAATATTGATAGGATCTTCGCAATAAGATATATCAGGTTCCAGTTCTAATTCCTCATAGGTGAGTACATGCGTTGGGTCTGGCATGTATTTTCACTATAGTGATACGTGGAACACATAGTGAACATTGGAGAGACTTAGCGGCATTTCCAAACGGTAAGCTACAACACCAATTCGTTCTAGAATTTCGAAAGGTCTGATATACCTGTGACTCAATTTACCCTTATTACCGAAATTTATAACTCCCTTCCATAGAGATTCCTTCAAGAAAACATGGCCTCCCACCAAAAATTCCAAATCCTTCCTTCGGTTATCGGCATAGCTCTTCTTCCTACATTGAGATGCTTTAATGTGGTTTTGGATTACCTTCACATTTTCCATTGTTTCCTCCACCAGTTCTGGGGTTGTAAGTTTTCTTAGACCAACGTCATCCCAAAAGGTTGGTGTGCAACATCTCTTTCCGTATAAAACTTCATATGGTGCCATCTGAATACTTGAATGGAAGCTATTGTTATAGGAAAATGTTACCAAAGGTAAATATTGATCTCACATACACTAAAAATCAAGTGAGAAAGATCTAAAAATGTCTTCTATGGTTTGAATAGTTCATTCTGATTGTCCATCTATTTGAGGGTGGTAAGCAGTGCTCAAATGAATTTCAGTATCTAAGGATATCTGAATACTTTTCCATAATCTAGATGTAAAATGTAGATCACAATCAGAAACAATCGATATGGGAACTCCATGAAGTCTCACAACTTCATTAATATATAGTCTTGCTAGACGTTCAAGTGGTAGATCTTCTCTTATAGCAAGAAAATGTGCTGACTTGGAAAGATGATCTACAATGACCCATATTGGATCGTTCCTTCTAGGAGTCATTGGTAGTCCCATGACAAAGTCTATCGTAATATTATCCCTTTTCCACTCTAGTATGGGAAGATTGTGCATGAATCTTCCAGGTTGTTGCCATCCAGCTTTCACTTGTTGACAAACCATACATCTTGACATAAAATCATAAATCTCCCTCTTCATATTGTCCCACCAAAAACATTCCTTCAAATCTATATTCATTTTTTTTCTCCCATGGTGTCTAGAGAAATTGGAACTATGAGCATCATCCAATAATTCTCTTTTTAGATCAGGTATATTGGGAACACAAAGTATCTTCCCAATCTTCAAAATTCCATCATCATACACAAAGTCACTCAATCTCCCATCATTCACAGCTTTAATATTCTTTTGAAATTCTTCATCACCAATCTGAGAACTCTTTATCCTTTCTAGTAAATATGTTTTGTAAACCATTTGAAAAATCATTTATGTTTCACCATCCATGGTTATTCCCATATCCGACTTTACTAGATCCATGTATATAAGATCCTTTTAAACTCTCATCTTGGTCAAAACTCCATGATCATTTCTACTCAAAGAATCTTCCATCTTATTTTCCTTCCATGGGTGGTAGTGTATCGTGCAATTAAAATCCTTGAATATTAATGCCATCTCCTTTGCATCGTGTTGAGTTCATTATGTTATAAAATATACTTCAAACTCCTGTGATATGTATAAATCTCACATTTTTTCACCATAGATGTAGTTTCTCCAAATCTAAAATTAAAATAATTATAGATTCTTACTCAAGATCATGAGTAGGATAGTTTTTCTCCTGAATTTTCAGCTGTCGGGAATCCTAGGCGATAACCGTATCATTCTTCATAAGGACACAACCAAGTCCTTTCTTCGATGCATCTCTATAAATAACAAATATTTCATTCCCTGATAGTAGATTAAGAATAAGAGAATTGATTAATCTTCTCTTCAGTTCTTCAAAAGATTCTTCACACTCTTTTTTCCAAACAAATTTAACCCCTTTACGTGTGATCTTTGTTAATGGGTTTGTCAATCAGGCAAAATTCTGGACGAAACGTTGATAATAACATGCTAAACCAACAAAACTGTGTACCTCGGTTATACTCGTTGGTGCTGTCCATTATTGGATTGATCTTGTCATAGAAGTATGAATAGGGATTCCATCTTTAGATACAGTATGGCCAAGAAAAGAAAGATCAGAAGCCATAATTTACATTTACTAAACTTCCCATATTATCCATGTATTCTTAGATTCTTCAGGATAATGCAAAAGAGATTTTCATGATCTTAGTAGATTTTGGAGTATACCAAGATATCATCAATAAATACCACTACAAAATCATCAAGATATTCCTTGAAAACTTTGTTCATTGGATCCATGAAAACAGAGGGTGCATTAGTCATCCCAAAAGGCATTGCTATAAACTCATAATGCACGTACCTGGTTCAAAATGCTGTCTTCAGAAAGTCTTCCTTCTTCACACAAAACTTATGGTATCCATATCGAAGATCAATCTTTGAAAAGTATTGAGCTCCATGAAGTTGGTCAAATAAATCATCAATGTGAGGTAGGGGATACTTTTTCTTTATTGTTATTGCATTGATTTCCCCGTAGTCGATACACAGCCTCATAGATCCAACTTTTTTCTTAACAAAAAGGACAGGGGATCCCCATGGAGAAACACTAGGGTGAATAAATCCCTTATTACTGAAATCATCTAGTTGTTTCATTAGTTCAACTAATTCAACAATGGCCATTCTATAAGGGGACTTCGATATGGGCCTTGAACCAGGAATTAAATCAATGGAAAACTCAATTTCTCATTATGGAGGATGTCCTGGTAAATCTTTTGGAAACACATCTACATATTATTTCCAAATAGGTACATAATCTATTTGGACATTCCTTTCATCTCCCACAGTTATTTCATTCTCTCTCCCCCCCCCCGATAATTGAGTTTAGTTGCGCTACTAGGGGAGGATCTAGATAAGAATCAGGTGGTGACGATTCTTCTCTAAAGATAAGGTCTTCATTATTATCATCATCAAAAATAGTATCCTCCTTATTCCTATAATAAATATTCGCATCATGGTCTGAAATACAATCCATACCAAGGATTATATTAAATTAAATCATGGGTATGAAGATGAGACCAGTGGATAAAGAACATTTATTCTCTCTAATGGGGACTAATTCACAAAACATTGATTCAATGATACTTCCCTTAGAAGTTTTAACTAACAACTCCCCTAATAAATAAAATTTGAAATATCTAATTTTCTTATCCAACTGGGAAGATATGAAAAAATGTGATGATCCAGAATCAAATAATGCATTTTTTAAACTTGAGGAAACCATCAAAATTACCTGCCACCATGTGTTTTGGAGGTTCAACCTTAGTAGTAGTGATAACATAAGCTTGACCTTGATCCCTTGGCCTTTTCTGAGGTAATTTCCCCTGAAGATTAGGACATTCATTTTCATAATTCCCCATTTCTCTATAATTATAGCATTTCACATTGACAACAACTTTTTTCCCCTTGCAATCATGAGTTTGGTTGCCTTTTTCACCACACTTGTAACAGACTACCATTCCCTTCAAGAAAGTGTTGGGGTGTTTCTTCCCACATTTATTGTAGGATGGATAATCAACTATTCTCTTCTTCCCTTTATTTCCATTTCTAGAGTGATCAAAATTTCTCTTCTTCTCTTTCTTTTGATTAAAGTCGTAAGACTTAGAGAATTATTTTTCTGTCTTGATAGCACATGAGACAATATCTTTGTACGATGAGAAGGATTGTGACACTAATGCTTGACGAAGAAATGGTTTTAACCCCTCAATGAAACGATAAATCTTACTTCTTGGGTTACGTATATAATCATTAGCATACCGTTTTATCCTTGTAAAGTTAGCCTCATACTTTGCAACATTCTCAACCTCTTTTTGTCTCAGACTCAGAAATTGTCTTTCCATATCTGCTCGATGTTCATGAGGAAAGTACTTTTATAAGAAAAGCTCTTTGAACTCCCTCCATTCAATATTTGATACTTTATCATCTTTCTTTTTGTTTTGAATCAATGACCACCATTGGTCATCATCTCCAGTGAGGCGGTAAACTGCCATGATAACTTTTTTCCCTATCACTACTCCACAAGGCATGGGATATTTTCTCTAGGGAATTTATCCATTGCTCAGCTACTGAGGGATTTGTACTCTAATTGAATGTTGGTGGTTTTTTCCTCATGATAAGATCTAACATTGATCCTCCACACTACAGATCAGGGTGCTCCATACGGGTAAAGTTATTATTCATAACCTGAGTGAGTTGTCCCAGTATGGTGATTAGCTGATCAACACCAGTTTCATAACTATCTCCACTATAATCATCTTGACCAGAAGGGAAATCCCTTCATAGATTGTGTGCATTGATACAGTTTCCATTTCTTCCACTAGGCTCCATTTCTACATAATGGAATACATTAGATTTGTTTATGAATCGCAATACATAAATCCAAACATGTAAAACACTTAACATGAATTGAACAGTTTATGGATATAATCCCTAATCATAAAAATGTTTTCATTGAGGAAGTATATACTCATAAGACCTTTATAATGGTTTGTAATGAAAATGAGAATTATACTAAGCATATCACCCAGGAGTGTCATAACCAATAGTATAGCAAGGCCCGTTGTCGTGCACCAATTCCCGTTTCAGTCTAGCTCAAAGCGGTGTTTTTGGGTTTTACCCCTAGGTACATCTGTTCCATATCTGCCTCAACCTGCTCATATCAAGATAGGTTTGTATTGCTCAGAAAACTCTTGAAATATCTAAAATACCAAAATTATTGGACTTTATTCTATAATAATCCTAAAATTCCATCTTAGATATATGTGCTCTAATCAGATTTTATCTAAATCTAGCTTCCAAGGATTGTACTGAACTTCCTTTGTTACCAACTTTAACGCCCCGACCCAAGTTACCCAGAGTCGGTGCATTATTTCGTATCATTATCATAATAATAAATGATCATGTCTTGAAAGACCGATTAGTTTAGTATCCTTGGAATCACTAGATACATTCATAAAGTTTACATTACAACATAAAGTGAAAAACTACAACATCATCTTGTCTCCGTATACCACACTCATATCCCATCATACTATCCATGCAGGTCATTCATAAAATACTTCTTCACATCCTGGGAAAAATAAAACATAGAAAGGGGTGAGCTCAGATGCCCAGTAAGGATAACAATATAGCAGAAACATTCATAAATAAGCATAAACATTTAAGGCAATGTATAACTAAAACAAAACACTTTTAAACATGACCTTCAGCATAATATGGAAAAAGTAAAATGAAATAATGCCATTTACTTATTCACATGGATATTCTACTAGTCTAATAATCACATGAAATATCAATAACCACTATTATAATGATTGAATGAATAATGCCAGACTATCATTTTAACAAATTCAAAGCCTTGTGCCAAGAATTCAAATAAGATTTTGTCAAGGCATTGTTCCAAGACACTAGTGTGTCTCATGAGACCTACCGATGGATCGAGGAGCTATAGTGAGCTCCACCCATCATTTATTAAGTCCAATTCATTCCTCATATGAACATGTTTAAACATAACATAAACATTCGTATTAAAACTAGCATACGAAATGTAAATAATTTCTCCATAATCCATGAATGGTATAAAAATAAAACATTCATAGGCAAACATATCACAAAACCTTCAATACAATTTGGATGTTTTGTATCATAATAAATCAAGTTCAAATGAGCTTAAAATCCATCAAAGGAAGTTGACATAGATGAAATCAAAACTATTTCAGAGAAATAACTCGTTTTTTTAAATCATTTGAAAGTCACATAATTATAAAATAGAACACCTACTTTGAATATATTTTTTATGCTTGTGAGGAAAGATTTGACGATTTTATAATGGCGTAAAATACCCACAGCCGTCGTATAAGTTAAAAAAAGACAATCTTACCTAAATTTTGTCGAAAAGGTTAAAAAAGAACTTCTTTGGAAATTGATGGAAAGATTCCATTATAAACATCTTATAAAATGTCAAAAGGGTAAAAATTACTTTAACCCATTGTCTATAAAATAGTAATAATGTTTTCAACTACATTTTTAAGAAACATGGATGTGGATGATAAATAGTTCTCAGTAGATAATTACGTATAAACAACCTTAGATAATAAAGAGATTGTGAAATAAACCATTACCTTTTACTTTTCCTTGGTTGAGGGTAGTTTAACCTCATGTATAATATTGAAATAGTTGTTATTAAATTATACAAGAATCATATACATTAATATGATATTGTATATGATCTTTTAATATTTCATTGTTAATAATATCTTATTATTATCTTTGTTTCGGGTGTTAACTTACTCGTTTTCTTTTATATGTTTCGTTACATAAGACATGTTTCTTATGGATAGGTTGTATCTTATTAATATCTAGAATTATATCAAGTCCTTAAACATTATTTTTAATCATCAAATGAGAATTGGACTTGAATGGATACGATGGATAATGAATCTCATCACGTTCGTGGAGACGGTAGTCCCTACGTACGCACGAGTGATAATATCATTATTTTGATATTAAAATATTATATAATTGGATGGTATATCATATATATACCGAATCATTATCATATTATATGTATTATTTACATCAATTACACATCATTATAATATCCATCCAAATAATAATGTTTTGAATAACAATTACACCACGACATGGAGACGGTAGGCCGTACGTACACACGTATGGTGACATGTCCTTAAAAGGATAGATAGAATACTGAATATGGTTTTACAATATTTATAATAAAATCCTAGTATATATAATATACTGGAGTTATTATTTTAGAATGAAAATAACAAATAATGAAGAAGTTGAAGAAGAAAGGAACTTGAAAGAGGGTGGTGAAAACATTACCTCTTCTTCAGGTTCTTCCTTTGGATTTGATCAAAAGGGATCCTTAGGTTGGATTTATGATCAAAATAAGGCCTCTAGGTTGAATTGAGTGAAGTTGGGAGGATATTTGGGTAGAGTTTGTTTGAGGAAAAAGGTATTGAAGGTGTAAATTATTGAGAAGGGGGAGTTCCCTTTTATAAGAGGGGTGATGGGAACCTTAGGAAAAGCTAGAAATATAATTATATAATAAATTCATATTCGGTTTCTAATGGTTCCAAACTGATTTATATTGAGTCTAAGGTGGGGATGGGTCGAAAACACCTCAACCAATAGGTTTTAGACATGTTTGTGTCACTTTATTAACCTTATCATTTAGTTTTAACCCTTAGTTAATTAGTTTGACATTTACCATGACTCTTTATAATTTTATATTATATGGTTAATAAACTTACAATAAACATCCAAGAGACCCCCAAGTGTTCCATTAAAGATACAAATATAATTATATAAGTCTTTTTCCTAGCCTTAGATTATAGGAATATAATAGAAATTAATAATATAATATTTGTTTTAAAAACTATTTTATGTCAATTTTGACACTATTGAGTATTTTGTTTTTGATAAATTCGTAACACAATTATTACATCAAAAACAATTTATATAACTAATCCTAATATGTCATATTATCATATAAAATTAGTGGAATTTATAAAATCTTTCAAATTATATTTATGTGTATATTTATAATATCAATTATTTTAATATTTGATTAATTAGGTAATTTCTGCATCACCATTGTGTCATTAATAAATTAAATTATTTAATTTATAAAACTTATAAATAAAATATTATTATGTAGGAAATATTCTTATCTTTATAATTAATATTTAAAATCGAATTTATCTTATGTATATCCCTATATTAATAATGTTTTAGTAATTAAACATCGATTTTAACTCTTTTAACTCTTCTTTGAATTAAATAAGAATAAATGTCCTAATCTAATACAAGTGGACCTAAATGATAATATTTTATTCCTAAGGTTGTTCTTGGTCGATATTCACTTGTCCAATAGAATTAGGACATGTTTTAGGGTAATATTAATATCATTTTCACCCTTGATTACAATATTTACTTTTAACCATGGAAAATAAAAGTAAAAAGTTACTATTCACCAAAAATTATTTTCATCTCATTGAACCAAATTTTTCATAATAATATCAACCGCGTCTCTCATATTTTTGAAATTCCACTCACAGATGTGGTAATATTAAGTTTTATGTGAATTTTCAAATTCTCCTAGGAGATGGGTAAACGACGGTGAAAAGTTCTAAGAAATTTTTATATATCTAAATTTATTATAAACTAACTCCAATGAATTAGATTGAACTTATATAGATATTAAGTATCTCTTTTGACCTAAAATTAATTTAAAAAAAATAATTATTTAAATAAAAATTCGGTTTTAAACTATAACTCATTGTTTTTTAACAATTCATAAAAATTGAATGTTTTCAGAAAAATACCAAAAATTCACCCTAAGCTAATTTCGATATTATGAATCCAAAAATGAAGTCCATTTTGAAAGGTAAAATTTATAAAATTTTAAAAAGTTGGTATTACTATTCATAACGGCTCGTTTGATTGGTTGTGGTGTGTGTTAGAACTCGAAGTTGCATTCAACACACGCTACTATATTATTCAAAGAGAAGTGTACCGTTGAAGCTTGGGGTGTTACATCATCATATGTTAGAACATGTGTTGGGGGTATAGAATTTAATTCCTCTATAGGGATATATTGAACACATCTTGACCCTTTGAGAGATTTATTGGCTATGTTAATCGATAAGAAATATCTCTAACACATTCAAGAATCTTGAAATGTTCGATGTACCTGAGACTCATATTCCTCTTATTAATGAACCTAATAACACCCTTTCGTGGAGATAACTTTAGGAAAACCTGATCTGTAACTTGGAATTCCAAATCATTTCCCTGATTATAGACATAACAATATTTCCTACATTGAGCTACTTTTATACATTCCAGAATAGCCTTCACGTTTATCTCATCTATTCAACAAGTTCTGGACCTATGGGTTTCCTTTCACCAACTTCATCCCAACATGTTGTAGTATGACACCTGCTTCAACATAATTCTTTATACCGTTCCATTTGAATACATTAATGGAAACATTTATTATAAGAAAACTCCACCAAAGATATGTATTGATCCCACATACCTTGAAAATTGAGTGAACATGATGTCATAGTGTCTTCCATTGTTTCAATTGTTCTTTCAGATTAACCATCAGTTTGTGGATGGTAGGCATTTCTCAAATTATGTTTAGTGTTAAGAGCCTTTTGAAGACTCTTAAAAACATTGATATAAAGTGGGGGTCACGATTAGAGTAAATTGATAGAGGTGCTCCACAAAGTATTAAAACTTCATTAATGTATACCCTTGCACGATGATCGAGAGGTTGGTCTTCTCTTATGTCATGGAAATGTGATTATTTAGTTAAGTGATCAAAAATAACCCATATTACATCATTCTTTCTAGGAGTTTTCGGTTTTCCTGTAATAATTTCCATATTAATGTCATCCCATTTCCAAATAGGGATAAGATGATGTTTAAGAACTCTATTAGAAAGTTGTCTTACAACATTCACTTGTTGAAAAACCAAACAACACGACACATAATCCGAAATTTCATGCATCATGTTGTCCCACCAAAAGTGTTCCCTCTTGTACCTATACATATTTTTCCTCCAAGGGTGGATATAGAAATTTGATCTATGAGATTCATCCAACTATTATTTTTTTAGATCAGGTAAAGATGGAACACATAGCCTCTATCCAAATTTTATAAGACAATCTTCAAAAACAATGTGTCCTAATTTTTGATCATTCACGCCATTAATTTTCTCCTGAATGTCCTCATCATTAGATTGAGTATTTTTTTCCTCTCTATTAGAGATGGATTTTCAATCATTTGAAAAATTATTGATGTATCCCCTCCATTAGAAATCCCATATCCCTCTTTACTAGGTCCATGAACATAGGATCCTTCTAAATATTCATCTAGGCTAGAACTCCATGATCTGTCCTACTCAATCCATCCTCTACCTTAATTACCATCGCTTGGTGGTAGTGTATTGAGAAATCACAATCCTGGATTAGTTTGAGCCATCAAATTTGTCTTATGTTGAGATATTTTTATGACAAAATGCATTTCAAGATTTTTTGATTTATGTATATCTCACATCTTTCTCCATATAAGCAATTTCTCCATATTTTCAAATAAAAGATTACAACTACTAACTCTAGATCATTGGTTAGGAAGTTCTTTTCATGAGTCTTCAATTTCCTTGATGCATATGCTATAAATTTTTCATTTTTCATGAAGACACAACCAAGTCCCTTCTTTTAATCATCAATAAATATGTAAAACTTTTCACTACCAGATGGTAGAGACAAAATTGGAGAATTAACCAATCTTATCTTTTTCTCATCAATTCATTCTTCACATTTCTTCGTCCATACAAACATAACATCGTTACCTTTAAACTTTTTTAGGGGTTAGATAATTAGGAAATATTTTGGACAAATTTTTGATAATAACCTAACAAATCAATGAAACTATGTACCTTGGTCATGATTGTCGCTATAGGACATTCTATGATGACCTTTTCTTTTTTAGATCAGCTGATATTCCATATTTGGAGACAATATGGCCATGAAAAGAGACTTCATGAATCCATAAATCACATTTACTAAATTTACCAAATAAATATTCCCTTCTATGATTCATAAGGGTTATCTGAAATTGATCCTCATAGGATTGAAAATAAAACAGAATATCTTCAATTAATACAAAACAATTTCAATATATTCCTTGAATACATTGTTTATTAAGACCATAAAACCGAGGGTTCATTAGTCATCCAAAAAGGAATTACTTTTAACATGAAATATCCATACAATATATGAAATGTTATCTTTGTAATTTATTCCTCCTTCACTTCTAATTGGTGATACCCAGAATAAAGTACAATATTTGAAAACATATTTCTCTTTGTGATGTAGATAAAAAAATTCGTCAATTCTAGGAAGAGGATGATTTTTCTTTATTGTAAAGAAATATATTTACCTATAAGAAACTCACAACCTCATTGATCTATCATTTTTTAATAAAGAGGATAGGGGCTCCCTAAGGTGAGACACTAGGGAGCATGAATCCTTTGTTACCCAAATCCGCTAGTTGTTTTTTAAATTCTTCCAATTCCAAAATGGTCATTATATATGGAGTCTTTGATATTGGCCTTTCATTTGGGATTAAAACAATGTAGAATTCAACATCACATTATGGTGGATGTTCAAGTAAATCCTCAATAAATACATCTACATATTCCTACACACTTGGAACATCTTAAATTTTGAGATTACATAATTCATCACTATAAAACTGTTTATCTTCCTCTCCATGAATTTCATTCGTTAGAGATACTATGGGTAGCTCTAAATATGATTCAGGTTTGGATGATTCTACTCTAAGTATTAAGGATTCTATATTATCCTATTCAAAGCAATTTCTTTCCTCTTGTAATAAATTGTTTCATCATATATCGATATCTAGTCCATACCGAGGATAATATCTAAATCATCCATAGGTATGTTATCATGGTATACACATAATGTATGTTTATGTTTCATAATTGGGATTGACTAACACATATTTTTTGCAATGATAATACTCATAGGAGTTTTGACCAGAAACTCTCTTATTAAATCAAAATTGAATTATCAAATTTTCTTGGAAAACTGGGTATATATAAAAGAGTTTGATGATCTTGAATAAAATAATACAGTATCTAAATTTGAAGATAAATTTAGTTTACCTATCACCATGTCATTTTGCACTTCTACCTCTACTGTAGTTTTCACATAGGATTTATTATTTCCCCTTTCCCTCTTATGTGATAGATTCCCCTAACACCTGGGATGCTAATTTTCATAATTTCCCATATACTATCAATTATAGCATTGGACATCACTGATCAGATTCTCCCTCTTGGATTCATAATACCGGATACCCTTATCTTAACATTTATAAAAAACACAGAGTCCCTTCAAAAATTTCCTAGGGTTTTTCCCCATAGATTTCACAAGGTGGAAATCTATCAAAATTATTCATATTCTTTAAAATACATTTTCTTGTGATGCTTAGATGACCTCTTCTTATCTAGGATTCCATTGAAAATATTGACTATAGAAAATTCCTTCTCTGTCTTAATGGCACATAAAACTATTTCTTTATATGATGAAAAATTATGAGAAACTAGTGCCCTTCAAAGATTTTGTTTATGACCTTAAATTAAGTGATTAATCATGCACTTAGTGCTGTGTATATAATCTGAAGCATACCTAGATAGCCTTGTGAAGGTAGATTCATGATCAGATACACTATCTTCTTCTTTTTTCATTAAGTTAAGGATCTTTCTCATCATGTCAATTTTTTGATCATGAGGGAATTATTTATTAAATAATGACTCCTTAAACTGCCTTCATTCCATGAGTTCAATTTCTTCTTCCTCTATTGTATTCTGTTTTAAATACCACCACTAATCAGAATCACCTTGATGAAAATAGACAGAAAGTATAAACTATTCCCTTTCACTACATTCCCAAGTTATAAATATCTTCTCCGTAGGATTAATCCATTGATCAGCTAAAATTGGATTTGTAGATCCACTAAAATATAGGGGATTCTATCACATAAAATGGTCCATCATGGGAGATTCCCTTCATGAAATAGGTTTCTCCATTTGGGAAGGTTATTTTTCATAACCTGATTACGTTTTCCTAATATTATAATGATTTTCTCGGTTCCAAAACCGGCTAGATTGGTTTCCTCAGATGATAAATCTCTGCATTTTCCATGAATGGTGACACAATTCTTCCTTATATGATTCATTTCTATACAATGACATACACTATAATTTCTCAAAAAATTATGGACTCTCTATACCCTTAAATATGGAATAAACCATAATATTAATTTATGCATTGTAATCATAAGCTTTTCTAACTTTAGGGGTAACTTTAATCTAAAATCCTTCATAATGATAGTTAAAGAGAATGTGAACTATCCTATATTTATCCCCTTGTATTTTCAATTATAGTGTATAGTAAGATGTGTTTTTGTGCACCAGGTTACCCTAAGTTAGGCCCAAAACACCTTTCCAGAGTTGTTACTCATAGGCACTTCTTTTTCAGAACCACGTCCACTTGTTATATCCATATAGAGATGTATTTATATGAATAACCACATAACCCCTACCTTACCAGAATTCTACGATGTTCTTGTTTACTAATCAGAAATGTCTATATTAGGGTTGTTCTCTCTAATATATCTTTTCTGAATCTAGTTCCATTGTTGTTTCTAAACATTAATTGATACAAACTATAATACCCTGACCCCAGATGCCCAGAGAATGTGCATATTACATAAAATTGGCATTATTAAATGAAATAAAATCCAGAATTCATGTTCAGTTTAGTCGTCTTGGAATTCCATATTACATTCATAATACCCACAATACATTGGGAAATTAGAATAAAACATGCTACAAAATAAACTAATATAAAATCCATCTTTTAAATATTATTCAATGTTCTATTATTTGTAACCTGGGGATTGAAACATATTAACAGTGAGTTCAAATTATCAGTATAGGTAAGTAAAACAGTTGAAAAAAATAATCAAACTATATGTAAATATAAATAACTAAGTACACAATCCATTATAATAACAAGGTATGTCATAAATAATGTGTCAAGTAGAAATCCAAAAGACATTCCATAAATAAATAAACTATAAATAAACTACATCCATAGATATTTCGACAAAAAATCTCATGTAAAAACAATAACTGATACTAAACAAGGGAAATTTCTTTCTTTTTTAAAAGTCATGTCTCAGGAAGATGAAAACCTATTATCATTATGTCCATTCACTAGATGGTTTAAAAAACAGATAGAACCACATTTAATTTGGAAAACTTCTTTGTCTTATATGAACCTATCGATTCCTCGAGGAGATATATAAATTCCAGGCTCCACCCCTCATTTCCAATCCAAATAATTCAATATATTTAATAGTCGAAATATATAATCTTCTATATAAAATAATTGTATTGAATGAGTAATATATATTTAATAATAATTCCCAAAATAATTAAATAATTGTCAAAGTAACCACCGTGTGAAAAATGCTATATTGTTCTGGAAATAAAAATATCCATTGTATGAAAATATGGATATTAAATTAAATTTACAATGAAAAATCATTACAATAGAGTGATTATTTCACATTAGTTTTGTATAACATAAAATTAAGTTATATTAAGAACATTTTAGTAGAATAATGTTTAAACATTCCAAAGTGTCAAATACAACTTTGAAACATAAAAATCATAATAACTAGAAAGGTATGACATTAAATTAATATTTTAATATCATGAGAATAAGATTATTCATGATATAATATATCAAAATGGTATGTAGTTATGTAACACAAAATATTTAAGTAGTGAATATGACATTAATCTCACTGATTTAAAATGTGATATGGAAATCCCTTATCTTATCCTTCCTTTTTATTGTGTGGTCTTTATCCCCATGTATAGTTGTTTAAAATATGTTAATAACTAACTCCAAAACCAAAATCATGTTTATAATAACATATATTAGCTTATTTCTATATTATATTACCTGTTTGTTAACACACATTCATTATTTTCACTGTTTTGGGTGTTAATTTCCTTGTTTTCTCAAGTACGTTTAGATTTGTTATTCGTTGTTCTTATTAATTATATATTGGTTTCATAATCTCCAGAATTTAAATCATGACTAAATTATCGCATATATATATATATATCCAGTACATGTTTATTTTAATATATCCTAACATTCGTATATTAAAAATGAAGTGCATCGTCCATGGAGATGGTAGGTCGTACGTACGCACGAACGCTACTTCAATTTATTTAATAAAATAAAATAATTAAAACTAAATGATTAATTTTTATTTTATAATTTCTAGTATCATATGTATGTTATATATGTTTCTTATGTTTATTATGACCAACCTTTAAACATTCCATGTGTGGAATGAACAAGTCATAGTGCTTTGAGGGAGCGGTAGTCCACACTTCCTCCAACTAAATTATCGTATTTACAAATTGATAAAATTATAAAGGTATGAAATAAATAAAAATTAAAGAATAATAAATAAATTATAAATTATATATATAATATATATCAATATAGTGTCCATCATAATGTCCACCATGAGAGGATGTAGGGAAATTAGAATAATCATCATTTCGTGAGGCAGTAGTTTTCCATTCATAGAAATAGTATATTTGTAACCCATTATATAGAGGGGTGTGTAAGTGTAGGTCTAAATTAAAACATAAGAAATCATATTATATTGATTATACTATATTTTCTATGAAATCATAGATTAATAAGAGTATAGGGTGTAGATATGGGAAATGAAACTAGACAGATTGAGAGAAGGCATTACCTCTTTATCAGGTGACTTCTTTTGGAGTATACCAAAAGCTTACTTGGATTGCTCTTTGACCTTAGGTATTCTTCCTGGTCGTGGGGAGGGATGTTACAAAATAATTTGGGTAGGTATTTTCCGAACATAAGTATAACACCCCATGGTTTTAAAAATAATTTAAAATTAATGAAGCTTTGTTTTATGTAGATATTTATAACTAGCCTTTAAACATAATTTTTCTGCTTCTATGTTTTGAATTTAAAAAAACGCTCATCTACAATTATGTTCAGTATGTTATTTGGAGTTTGATTGAACCAAATTGTTAATTTGGTGAATAGTAACATATCTTTATGAATACTAATCTAAATAGTATTATTTACCTAATGAATAGTAAATTATATTATTATTTTATTTTCTTAAGGCTTTAAGATAATGACATCTTGGTTAATTTTTAAATGTGATATAAAAGCATTTATAGTTTTAAAATTGTTAATTTTTTAATTTAATATGATTTTATTTAAAAAAAATTAATAATATTTAGAAAATTATTTTCAACAAATGGAGTTCATTTTTGAATTCTACACATCAAGAAATAGTTAGGGTAAAGTGTTTTTATTTTTCTGAAACAATTGGATTTTTAGTGAATAGTAAAAATACAGTTTTGAGTTTCAATGTGTTTAATGACATAATTAATGATGTAATAACGATGAAATATTTCTGGTCTAATTATGTACAGTAATATACGTTATTAAATGTCTTAAGTGTCTAATACCATGAGAAAATACCATGGTCAAGCCCTTGGTTTTTCAAATATCACTAATGATGTATCTCTATGAAATTATTAAAACATTCCCTCACTTTTTCTATAAATACCAACCCATTCCTTCATTCCCTACATTCCAAATTCCTCATCAACGATTCTATGGGCTCCTTACCTCCCTAGTTGTCCTCCTACGATTTCCGGAATCCCCCTAAGGTCCCAACTATCATGTTTTAGGAGTTACTCTACAAGGTAAAAGGAATCTCAAATTAATTCTTTTTTTCCATTCAAGTTCACTTTTATGTGGTTTAACATTCATGTATCCATACCATGCTCTTATTTACTTCTTATTCATGGTCTATTATGTTTTATGATTCGTTTCTGGATGGGTGACCCTTGTCACCTCTCTTTTTAATTTTTTCTAAAACCATGTTGCATAGTTGTTAGGCTGACGAATTTTTGTAAGGGATTTTTAAATTATTATTTTATTTTGAGTTCCTTTATTTTCTTATTCTTTCCTCATATCCTCTTACCCAAGAGTCATGAAATCTCCATAAATCATGTACATTATGTATTTTCTTATGTTCATGGAAAATTATTCATCATTCTTCTTCTACTCTCCCACTTATTCAAGGATGAAAAACATTTTCCGTGATGTGTCGAATTACCGACATTGTGGACGATGTGATTTCAATTTGTATTAATTATTTTAAATATTTTCAGGGAACCATTTTTATGGTTTAACTAGGTTATAATATATGTATTATTTATAATACATGGTTCTGTAATTCTTTTGTACACATTGTTTTAATTTATAAGAAAAAATGAGGTTCTTATTATCAAAGAACCACTGAAATGATCTAAACGAACATCATTTATGTTTTAACATATGAATAATCCTCATTTAATAATTAAAAATGATAAAGGGTATAATTTATGATTACGTAAATATGTAACTACCATTCCATTCCAACTCTTTATTTTCACTTCCAATTGTCAATAGCATCCATCGTGAACCGATCATGGAAAACATTCTAGGAAAGCACCCAAAACAATGCAAGGAACAAAATACTAACAATTAAAGGGTGAAATAATGTAATGAAATGATCATATAAGATATTATAAATATTAATATTTTTCTGTAAGATATTAATTTCACTCTTTTAACCATTATGCATGAGGTTTATAAATTTTTGAAGAAAGAAAACCCCGAGGTAAGGGAATTCTTAACCCAAATTGCAATCTTTGGGTTAACCTTCTACTTTATCCATTTTGTTGTATTTAGATTATTGGTGTGATGAATTTTTCTTTATATTATGTATTATTATGTTTATTTATAGTGTATACACTTACCCATTCCATTAAATAAATTATCACTCTGATTATATTTTTAAGGGAATTTTCTTTTAAAATCCTTTTAAAATCCTCTTCAATAAATTTCAAAAGGATTGTTTTTTTACATGTATATGGAATGAGTGGTTTCTTCTAATTTTCAAGACACTTTATGTCCATGATAAGTTTGTTGGACATTATTTATGTTGGTTTGAGACCATTAAAGCTCATGATATGTTGGTTTGAGCACATTATAGCTCAAGATATTTTGGGATGATCCCATTATAGCTCAAGATATGTGGGATGGAGCTCATTATAGGTCAAGATATGAAGGATGAGACCATTTATAGCTCTCTAATGCATTGGGTACTCCAGAGATGGATGTTGACCAAAGGATTATTCCATGTGTATGGTTTAATGTAAGAGAGATATGGTAAATATATCCCAAGGAAACTTCTTGATGTTTTTAAGCATATGAGTTTTTATGATTATGGGTTTTATTGGTTTTTATGTTATCACTTGACTAAATATTTCTTTATTTATATCCCTTACTAATTTTTATACTCACCCCATTTTTTTAAAAAAAATCACATGATATAAGGATGGGTAAGATAAATAAGGTTGTCACAATAAATGATGTAGAGGGTTGTCAAAGAAATCATGTTTTAATCTTTAATGTTTTATATTATGAAAAAATGGAACTAATTTTTATCAGTTTCTTCTTGTATGAATGTGGTATGTTATGTATGGTAGGTATCCAAATTATATAATACTCTAAACTCAAAAATATACTCAATGTATAATAATGTATGTTATTTTCTAAAATTCGAGATTGAGTAACATTTTAAGGTCGGGTCCTTGTAGTTTGTATCAGAGGATGGATTAGATAACATTAGGTTTTGTGATGATATTTAAAGAATACCATATCATATTTTTACACTATTTTAACTTGAAATGTTATTGAATTTAAGGATTTCCATGTTTCTTCATCTATGTTATGTTTTTACAAAATAGTTTTCTGCAGAAGAAATATGGAAGCTGAAGTAGGAAGGCACCAAGAAGCTATTGTCTGTCTGAATCTGCAGCCTGAAATGGTGGGAATCTGAACCAAGTAGTTTGTGAAAACAATGGCTCAGTTGACTCCAGAAATAAATGGGGTGGTATCCATGCTAGATAGGAAGATGATCAACCATGAAGAAACATGTCTTTGTGGATCATTTTTTGAGGCAACATTCTCTAGCATTCAGTGGAACCACAGATCTAGTGATAGCTGAAGGATGGATTAATTCTTTAGAAAAGATATTTGAAATTATGGGATGTCGAAAAAATCAACAGGTAATACTATCCATTTAACTTTTTAAAGGTTAAACCGATCAATGGTGGTATCTGGATAAGTATACGAGAGAAACAACTGATCTTGACTATCTAGAATGGGATGATTTTAAGTGTCTTTTTCTTGAAAAATATATTCCCAAAACTGTTCGACTCAGAAAGGAGAAACAATTCTTGGAACTGAAGCAGAGAGATGATGATTCAGTGGGAGCATATAACGCCAATTTTTCAATACTGGCTAGGAATGTAATGGATTTTACTCGGGGTTTTGAATGTAAAATTAATAGATTTTACTCAGGATTGAAACCATTTTTGCGAAGAGATTTAGCATCATGAAAATTTGAAATCTATGAGAAGCCTGTCCGTTGGGCTGAAAAAGTTTATATGGAGTTTGCTGACACATATGTTTCTCGGGATGATAAGAATAAGAAGCAGTCAGTTTGGCATGGAGTGGGGAAGAACTTGTCAAATAAGTGTGAAGGTATGAAAATAAATTTCACTTCTTGTGAAAAGTGTGGTAAAAGGCATCCTGGTGAATTTCATCTAAATTTTGGGAATTGATACTGGTGTGGGAGGTTTGGGCATGTGTCTCTTGAGTGCAAGAAAAATATTCCGAAAAATAAAGATAAGCTGATGGTGAGATGCTTTAACTTTAATAAATTGGATCAATTTTATAATGTTTGTGCAAAGCTAGTTACTTAATAAAGGAATCAGCAAGATAGAAAGTAGAAGGGTTTATAATTTTCAACCAATTCAGTAGATATTGATCTGTCAAATGGGGTGGTATCAGGTACATTGCTTATTATTTTGGATTTCGCAAATGTGTTGTTTGATTCATGGTATAAACATTCCTTCATGAAGTGAAACAATATCTCACGGTAAAAACACATTAATGAAATATTGTGGAAAAATGAAATTATAAGAATATACCTATCCCTGTCTATAGAAAGTGTTTACCTGCAAACCTTATGGTTTTTACTCTAAAAGAGTTGGATGTTATTATGATTATGGAATGACTTTCTTTTTATAATGCTAAGACATATTTCGGAGTAAAAGAAGTTTTTTTCAGAATGAATTTATGTTTTTGTACAAGAATGAACCAACACCATTAATAACATAACAGGAAGCTAAGAAACTGATAATCTATGGGAATGAAAGTTATCTTCCTCATTTTTTTTGAAGATTAGGGAATTATTAAGATTAATGATGTACTAGTGGTAAATGAATAATTGTATTTTTTTCCTGATGATTTCCCCAGTGTCATTCCTAATCGATAGGTTGAGTTTGCTATTGAATTAGTTTATAATGCTATGACAATTTATAAACCTCCTTATCAAATGGTCTAAATGAAACTTCAGGAATTAAAAATCATTTGAAAGAATAATTAGATGAATGCTTCAGCTGATCTAGCACTTCACCATGGGGTGCTCCTGTCTTGTTTTTCAAGAACAAAGATGGGTCAATGATACTTTACATTGATTATAGAGCCTCGAATAACAATACTATTAAAAAATAATTTACCACATCTCGATGATTAGTTTGATCATCTATAGGGAGAACAATATTTTTTGAAGGTTGACCTGAGGTTGGGGTACAATCAGTTGAATTTGAAGGATGAAGTCATCTTGAAGACTGCATTCCGTACTAGATATGGACATTATGAAATTGTAGTTATGCCTTTTGGGATAACTAATGCACCTTCTGTATTCATGGATCTTATGAATAGTATATTTCATGAGTTCTTGTATGTGTTTGTGGTTGTGTTTATTGATGACATTATGGTATATTCTAGAAGTAAAGAGGAGAATAAAACACATCTAAGGGTTATTTTGCAAACCTTAAAAGAAAATCAATTATATGGAAAATTCAGTAAGTGGGATTTTTGGTCTCAATATTTTTCATTTAAGGGGAAAATGATAAATAAGTTTGGAATAACAATTTATCCTACCAAAAAAAGAGGTTAATGAATAGAAAAGACCTAAAAATGTTACAAATATTTGTAGTTTTCTTGGATTATCAGGTCATTACCGATGGCTTTTTAAAAACATCGCACGGTTATCTAGCACACTTAATAAGTTAATGTGAAAAGGGGATAAATTTTTTTTGGATAGAATAATGTGATGTCTTTTTTCAGGAACTGAAGAAATGATTATTGAATGCTCTAGTTTTGGCCTTGCCTTTCCAAAAGGGTGATTTTATCATCTATAGTGATGCTTGATTGAAGGGAGTGAGTATTTTTATGATTCAGAATGATCAGGTAATTGATTATTCATCATGAAAAAATAAAACCTCATGAGTTAAATTATCCCACACATGATTAGGAATAAGAATCTATGGTTTTTGAATTGAAAATTTTGAGGCACCATTTATACGGATACAAATGTCAAGTATATACTAACCATAAAAGTCTGAAGTATATATTCACACCAAAGGAATTAAACATGAGGTAGAGAATATGGATTGAACTGATAATGGATTATGATTACATTATCAATTACCATCATAGAAAATAAAACAAAGTGGTGGATGCCTTGAGTTGAAAACATCATGCATCATTAACCATGTTACGTTTGGAACATCATCCCTTGATTAATGACTTGATGAATTTTGGCCTAGAAGTTGTCAGTGCAGGGAATACATATGTCTTTTTTCAAGTTTCAATGTAGTCATCATTATCAAAGAGAATTAAGAAAGAACTGAAGAAAAACTGTGAGCTACTAAAAAAGGTAGAATTGGTGAAAATGGGTAAGATTACAGAATTTAACCTTGATAATGATTTTGTTTGAAGATTTTGTCAAAGGATGAGTGTGCCTTGTGGTTTCTAGTTGAAGAAAGAATTGTTGTGTGACGCTCATAGTTCTAATATTTCAGTTCATCCTAGAAGTACTGAGATGTATAGAGACCTTAGGGATTATTACTAGTGGGATGGAATGAAAAGGGATATTTTAGAATTTACTATGAAATGTTTGACATGTCAATAGGTTAAAGAAGAGCGACAATTACCAAATGGGGTGATTCAGCCTTTGCCAATATCAAAGTGGAAATGGGGGGAATATATCCATGTACTTCATGGTGGGACTACCTAATACATATTGAGGTAACAATGCGATTTGAGTTATTGTTGATCGGCTAAACAAATCTGCACATTTCATTTCAATTAGAGATACATTGTCTTTGGACCAGCTTTCTTGACTATACCTCAAAGATATTGTCAAGTTACATGGAGTTCCTCTTTCCATTGTATCTAACAAGAATCCCAAAATCACTTCTATCTTTTGCAAGGGCCTTTAGAAGTCATTGGGAAGAAAATTAAATTTCAGTACAGCTTTTCATCCTCAATCAGATGGATAGTCAGAACGAACAATTCAGACCTTGGAGGATATGCTTCGAGTTTGTTCAATGGACTGCCAGGGAAGTTGAGATCACTATATTTATTTAGTTGAGTTTTATTATAATTAATGTTTTCATTCCAGTATATAGATGGTACCTTTTGAGGAATTGTATGGGAAGCGATATTGAACTCTAGTTTTTTGGGATGATGTCGGGGAAATAATGTTGACCGGACCAGAATTAGAAGAGGAGGTGGCTGATAATGTGAATATGAAAGCAGCACATGAGGACAGATCAGAGGAGGCATAAAAGTTATGCAGATAAAAGAAGGAAAGACTTATCTTTCAAGGTAGGTGACTATGTTTTCCTTAAAATATCTCCTTGGAAAAGTGTGATGCATTTTGGTAAGCAAGTAAAGTTATTTCTGCGATTTATTGGTCCTTTAAAAACTCTATAGAATGTTTAACCAGTTGAATACCAAGTAGAATTGCCTCTGAGATTCTCTTAGGTACATAATTTTTTTCATGTTTCGATGTTTAGAACGTATGTTTCATATTCATCACGTGTCTTGAACCCAAAATCAGTTCAACATGAAGAGAACCATTCTTATGAAGAGAAACCATATCAGATTCTTGATTAAAGGGAATAGGTATTGTGGAATATGTTAATCTACTAGGTAAAGTTTTTGTGGATAAATCACATGGTTGAATAACCAATATGAGAATCTGAAAATACTATTGGGGAAAGTTACCCTCACTTGATTAATGAGTAAATAAAATTTGAAGGATGCAATTTCAAGAAGGTGGAGACAATGTAACACCCCAAGGATTTAAAAATAACTTGAAATTAATGAAACTTTGTTTTAAGTAGATATTTATAACTAGCCTTTAAACATAATTTTTCAAATTCTATGTTTTGAATTTCTAATAACTGTAATCTAAAATTGTGTTAGGTATGTTATTTGGTGTATGATGGAACCAACTTTTTTTCTGAATTGTAACATACCTTTATGAACAGTAATATGAAACGTATTTTGACCATAATGAATTGAAAATTATATTATTATTTTATTTTCTTAAGGCTTTTATATAATGACATCTTGATTGATTTTTCATTGTGATATAAAAGTAGTTGTAGTTTTAATATTGTTAATTTTTGAATGAAGTATGATTTTTTTAAATTAAATTAATAATATAAAGAAACATGTTTTGAAAATTTGAGATCATTTTTAAATTCTACACTTAGAATAATGGTTAGGGTGAATTTTTGTGATTTTTCTGAAATAATTGAATTTTTGATGAATAGTAAAAATACTGTTTTGCGATTTGCTGTGTTTAATTACATCATTAATGATATAATAATGATGTCATATTTCTAGTAAACTTGGGAACAGTAATATAAGATATTAAATGTACCATGTGTCCAATAACATGGTAAAATACCATGGTCAAGCCCATGATTCTTCAAATAAAACTAATGAGGTGTCCCATGGAAATTATTAAAATATTCCCTCACTTTTTCATTAAATACCAACCCATTTTTAACTCCATTCATTAAAAATTACTCCTCAACAAATATATGGCATACATACCTCCCTATTAGTCCTACCAAGGTGTCCTCAAGCCCCTAATGTCCCAACCTTCATGTTCTTTGAGTTAATCTATAAGGTAGGAGAATTCTCACCTTCTTTCATTTTTTTCATTCAAGTTCTCTTTTATGTGGTATAAATTTCAAGTTTATATACCATGTTATTATTTAATTTTTATTCATGATATATTATCTATTATGATTCAATTATATATGGGTGACCCTTGTCCCCACTCTTTTTAATTTTTTCTAAAACCATGTTTCATAGCCGTTAGGATGCCAAAGTTTTGTAAGGGATTTCTCAATTATTCTTTTAGTTTGAGTTCCATTCATTTCTTATTATTTCGACATATACTCTTGCCCAAGAGGAATGGAAGATCTATAAATCATTTATATTCTGGATGTTTTCATCTTCTTATAAAATTCACCATCATTCTTATTCTCCTCTCCCGCTTTTTGAAGGAATAAAAACATTGTCCGTGATGTGTCGAATTACCGACATCGTGGATCCTGTGATTTCAATTTGCATTAATTATTTCAAATATACTCATGAAAAAAAAATTATGATTGAAACAGGTTATAATATATGTATTATGTCTCAACCATGGTTCTATAATTTTTTTTGTACTCATGGTTTTAATTTATAATAAAAAATGAGCTTGTTATTATCAAAGAACCACTAAAATGATCTAAACGAACATCATTAATGTTTTAACTTATGAATCGTCCTCATTTCACAATTAATTATGATAAATTTTATAATTTATGGTTATATAAATATGTACCTTCCATTCCATTCTAATTTTTCTTTTTCACTTCCAATTGGCAATAGCATTCATCATGAACCGATCAAGGAAAACATGTAAACAAAGCAACCAAAACAATGCAAGGAACAAAATACTAACAATTAAAGGATGAAATGTTGTAATGAAATGATCATATAAGATATTATAATGTAGAATATGATTCTTTAAGATATTAATAACACACTTTTAACCATTATAAATTAGGTTTAAACATGTTTTAAGTAAGACAAACCTGAGGTAAGGGATTTCTTAACCCAAATTACAATCTTTTGGTTAACCTTCTACTTTAACCATTATGTTGTGTTTAGATTATTGGGGTGATGAATTTTGGTTTATATTATGTATAATTATGTTTATTTATAGTGTATATGCACTCCCATTCCATTATATTACTTGTCACTCTGATTATATTTTTAAGGGACTTTCCTTTTAAAATCCATTTAAAAGTCTCATTAATAAATTTCAAAAGGATTGTTTTTTATATGTATATGGCATTAGCGGTTTCTTATGATTTTCAAGATACTTTATTTCTGTGATATGTTCCTTGTAAATTATTTATGTTGGGTTGATCCCATTATTTCTCAAGATATGGTAGGTTGAGCCCGTTATAGCTCAATATATGTTGGTTTGAGCCCCTTATATCTCAAGATATGACGGGTGAGCCCCATTATAGCTCTTCAATGTATTGGGTAATCCTATCATGGAAGATTACCAAGGGGTTATTACATGTGTAAGATTGAATGTAAGTGTGATATGGTAAATATGTCCCAAGTCAACTTCATGATGTTTCTAAGAATATGAGTTTTTAGGATTATGGGTTTTATTGGTTTTTATATTATCACATGACTAACGCTTTCTATCATCAAATCCCTTACTGAGTTTTATACTCATACCATGTTTTTAAAATCATTTTCATAGGATATAAGGATGGATAAGAAAAATAATATACTTGTGATTAATGATTTAGAGTGTTGTCAAAGATATACTGTTTTAAGATTTAATGTTTTATATTTTGAAAAAAATGGAAAATGTTTTTACTAGTTTCCTCTTGTATGAATGTTGTATGTTATGTATGTAAGGTATCCCAAATCTCTAAAAATTTAAACTAAAAAAGATAATCATTGTCTAATAATGTATGTTCTTTTCCAAAATTTACGATTTTGTAACATTTTAAGGCTGGGTCCTTATAATAAGGGCTTGATAGGTGTTTGGAATGGGTAGAGGTGATGACCTTTTATAGGGAAGGAAAAGGACACACTTGGAATTCTTGAAAATAAGTTAGGTCTCCACATGTTAATTCCTAAAAAAAGTCATTCCTAACCACCATACATAATAATGGAAGTTTTATTACCAATATAAGACCATAAAATAGGTTTTGGACAAGTGTCTTGGTTATTTTTTCCCTCAAACTGCGTGTGTTTTCCGATTTTTAACATAATTACGCTATAATCAATGACATTTATTTTAATCAATTCACTAATATTTTTAGTCAAAAATTAAGTTGATCTTATTATATCATAAAAATAATCTTGATTAAAATGGTGTTTGTCATATTTTCAAAATTTTAAATCATAAAAGCTAAAAAATTTGGATTAATGTTAATGTCACAGATAGACAGATTAACCAGTATTAGAAGAAAAATGTTTACAAGATTGTTAAGTTTTTATATGTAATTTTAAAGTAAAATTTATTATAATGAAATAAATTTTATTAATATATGAATAATTTATCCATTTTTACTTTAAAATAATTTTATAATATAATATTACATTAATAATTATTTAAATTAAAAATCAGTTTTTAACTAAAACGCATTATTTTTCACTATTCACTAAAAAAAGATGTTTCTTAGAAAAATCCCAAAAATTCACCCTAACATAATTTAGAAATTATGAATTCACAAATTAATATTATATTATCAAATTAAATTTATAATTGTTTCAAAAATTAATATTTAATGTATGTTCACTATTAGAAGGTGGTAAAATTACATTAAAAATATTGTATTTTATTTGTAATGTTGGGTTTGTTCTATAAGGAACCAATCATTTATGAATAAAATTCCATTTATTTTAATGTATTATATAAATAAAAATCACATGAATTTTTTTATTGGGATTAAATATTTTTTAAGTATCATTACCATTGATAATATAGCTGTTGAATAGTGATCACATGACTAGTATAAATATTGGGTTTTATCAAAACCATTTGAAACAGACAAAGAATGTGAAGGCTTCGACCTGTATGATCGTTCAATTTGAAGCCCATTTATCGAATCTTTAGAGGGAGATAGAATTTTTGGGATTTTACCTAGACCAAGCCCACACAGAGATCCAACAACTTAATCTTGAGCTAAACCCTTTACCAGATAAGTTCAAGTTCATCGTCATCACAGATCAAACCATATTCACCGAACGACCCTAAGAAATACCCACCATCAAAAACCATACTCCTAGGAAATATTAGGGTTTGATAAAGGTATATGTAACAAGACCATAGAATTATGGTTATGGACATTATTTTTTGTATAGAATAAATAATATACATTCATGTTATTATTGTTACATTGTAAATGGGTTTTAAAGCACAAATAATATATCATTTAATATTCTAATTCAATTATAAAATATATTTTGATGAATTAATAGATTTTTGAATTATATAATATTTTAAATAATATTATTAATAAATTACTTTTTATTAAATATATATGATCGTATAATTTATATGAATATAATCATAATTTTTATTAAGGTTTGAAAACTATTTTTATCAAAACCGTGAATTTTCAATAAAATGTATTTTTTCATTTCAAAAGTTAAAATTAAAAAATTTATAACATTATTTAGATAAAATTAATATTATTTTTGGATTATGGATGTTCAAATTATCTAATGGTGAATTTTCTATAATTTTTTGAGACAGTCAAATTTTTGGGAAAAAATTAAATACCATATAAATATATAATTTGTTTAATGACAACATAATGAATTAATAGTGATTTAATAAAATACAATAAAAATTGTATTCATAAAAAATAATATTTACCATTAAGTTAATTTGATTTTATATATTTTTTGATTAATTTTATAATTCCATTGTGGACCCTCCAATACTTATAAAATATTTTATCATTATAAAATGATTTCCTTGAGAGTGTGACTCTCCTCCACATAAGAAAGCCTAATAATTTAAGTTGCTCGGCCCTAGTCCTTATAAAATAATTTTTTCCACTCCAATATGGGAAAAAATATGGGATGATATTTGTTTTGTAAAATTTAATTATATAGATTCCAAAACATACGTTTCTGAAATATTAAAGATTTCCCCACTCATTCCCTATATAACCCCACCCAATCTCCCAAATATCGTCACTCAATATCCTTTTATCATGTCTCTAATCTTCCCTAATCTCTATATAATATTCTTAAGGTGTACCAAGAACATAATATTCCTCTCTCAAGCCTATCCCATGTGTTTGGGATCACACATCCAAGTAAGAGATTCCCCCCCCTTGGAAGTCAAGCGATTTATTTTCGAGTAGTTCTTTTAATTTCAATTAATTGTATTAAAATTACTTTTTAATCAATACCTTAATTTATAATTGATTTTATTTCAATGATGGATTATTTATCCTACCCCATTTTGACCCTTACCCAAGATGTTACTATGTCAGAAATCCGTAAGGGATTCATTCGATTCCAATTTTTATCCATGTTTCTTTATGTTGTTATACACTTTCATTTTCTATTAAAAATGTTTCTGTATGATTTGGAACCTCTCCAATACTATACTACTTATGTTTTAATTTTTATATATCACTTTCCCTCTCATTAATTCCTTCCATGTACACAAGCTACTATGCCGAAATTCGGTAAGGTATTTCTCTCTTCTTATTTCCATTATAGCATTTCTTCAATATTATAAATCTAAATTCCATTTCATATATTGGGATATTATTTTCTACAATCCCCATTATTTATATTAAATTTTTAAATTATGAGAAACCCCTTTCTATCCCATTATCCCACCTTATAAATTTCCATATGATGTCGTTATTTGGCTGAAATTGCACTACGATTTTCTAAGACAAAATTATCATATAGTGAATACCATAACAATTTATCTATCAGGGGTATTCCCTTTTATTCACATATACTTATTTAATTTTAATTAAATGTATATATTCCACATTACTCTATTTTTGAATAACTTATTAAATTTATTGATTCCAGGTTATATGATCCATGTGGCTCACTTAGGCATAAAATGAAATGTTTATGAAGGATGCACCCTGATAGCGCTCCAATCTATTGGGTAATGTTTAGTATCATGATATTCCATGTAAAATTAGGTTTTACTCTTGCTAATTACTATGAAATGAGGGTTTAATCATTCTAATCCATTTTCAATGATCCTTGGCTCTTGCTATTATCATATTGTATGTGGTTGCCACATTTCCAGGTTATTATAATCATTCTATATCAGGATTGTGTGTTCATGTATCTATTATGCTCCATTAATATTCATATTTCCTAACATGTATTGTATTCTTCATGAAATTCCTTTTTTACTTCCTTACAGGGCATTAAATCTCACCATATCCTTATATATTTCCTCAGGTTGTCCCATGAAATTCTAAGATCGAATGAATGTTTTGTTCATGTAAATGAAGTTTTCAATAAAGTGTTTGTATTTTATGTCGAAAGTTCCCATGTAATGTTCCTAATACCCAAAGAAAAAAGACCTCTTGATTATATTGGTTGTATTAAGTACATTTTATGTAATGAAACATGTTTAAGTGTATAATAAAGAGAATAGTTTTTATACGTTCTTATCCAATTACCATTTGGTGTGTGTAAAATTATTTATTTGGATATATAATATATATAAATAATCTCTCTAAAAGTGATATAATATAATTGACTAAGAAAAACATGACTAAATAATGATTCTTTTAAATTAGGTTTTATTTGTACTACAAGGATTCTAAAGGTAAATATGGGAAAGTCACAGGGTGCTAAAAATAAAATTTTCTATATTAATGTCTATATATTCTATATATATATATATACCATGTAAATAATTATAAAATCATGGCTATATTTATTCCTTCACATTTTTCATGGGAAAATATTTTTCTCACAGTTGTGCATGAAACCTATTTGCAAAGGGTTCTTAAACCATGGTTATATCAACGAAACTATATCCATGGTTTTCTAAAAAAAATGGATATAGCATGGATCCAAAAACCTATAGCCACAGTTTTAATAAGATATGTCTATATACTATACCTATATTCATAGAATTATCTAAATTGTGGCTATATCCGAGGTCTAAAAACATATAGTCGTAGTTTTGGAAAATCTTGGCTATATGTTATTGGCTATAGACATGTTTTTTAGTATTGAAAATTTAAAAAATAAGGGATCTCATTATGATTTATCCAGATAAATTATAATGAAACCAATGCTCTAAAAATGTTTCTAATGTTAATGGTTGGAGGGGTTCAGGAGTTCACTGGACATTTATCTATTTCTGCAATAGTTTTTACTTTTCACATTTCATTAATTCTATAATGAATTATTCTTTGATATTTATTTATATTACCCTTATAATTGAAGGTCAATCCTCTTAGTGATTATTGAAGTTAATGATATCCTTTTTTAATGGATGGTTCTTTTAACATCAATGAATAAAAGAACAATATTTTTTTAAATTGCTTATAGTATTTATTAGTACCCCATAATATCAGATGGAATTTTGTTTGTTTTAATCATTTTTATTTTTTATTTCCTTAGTCAATGACATATAATATATCTACACTATGTTTTTATTAATATTATATGTATTAGGTAAGATTCGAGTGGTGAAAATATTTGAGACTTCTCTATAATTTGGAAGGGATACTGGATACTCATAGTATAATTATGAAGAACATAATATGATTGGGTACTTCCTAATATATCTTGGAGTTATTTAATATTTTAATTTTTCATATTGGAAATTGTGAAAGGAATAATCCGGATTTGGGTGATAATTTTGAGGGGGAGTGGGTCAATCAATGATCTTTTCATTTTTATATTTTCATACTTTTGGTAAATCCTTTAAGTAATCCTACAATTTTTTCACATAAATTCCCATTACATTGTACAAAATATAGGTCCTTTTTAAGATTAGTTTCTCCTAAAAAGGCATATAACACTTGAAAACAAAAAAATTACTCTAAATACAGTTGAAAATATATTCATGGGTTCAACCTAAGTTATCATTTTTTCATCTCATAACATGGGGACATGCATCCAAGGAAAGGGGTAAGAATGAAGCCTAGTAAGGGAATAAACGAGAGAGATATATAGCTTGTGATCGTGAGACATAACAATAATAAGATAAGGTATAACAATAATGCATGTGAAAGAGGAATATAACAAATATAATAAAATCCATCACAACAAGAAAATGTGGCTAAAAACTTTAAATGAGACATTCATAATCATATCACCAATGATTATCAACAATGTTTCGCAAATGAAAATTATGAAGGTTATTCACCAAGGTATCATAAAATATGTCCTCTCGAAAGATTAAATTCTTTGACCAATTAATTGGAGAACTATATGGGTGAATGCTTAATAAGTTTTTATTTCTTGTCAACCACATAGATAATAAAAAATCATTTCATGAATAACCCATGGAGAATGAATAACGGGTTTATTTTAAAAAAATATTGACCCAAAAAAGAGCTTTAAACCCATGACCCTTACATAATTTTAAACCCATGAAAGGAAATTTGAGTTTCATATATGTAAATCTTCGAATTAAAATCCATTTTTAAATTTACATGAATACCATGTAAAATAGAAAGTGGTTTTTGTATTCAATTAAAAAAGGAAATATAATTTCTTATTTAAAAGTGGAAAATTTGAGAAGAATATTTGGCATTACGATTTTTATAAAGAATGGTTTTAGAAGAACAAAAAATGGGAGGGGTAAAGGGTATCCCATACGTAAAAGGATATTATGACCGTATTGGGATAAAATAATATAGAAAAAAGAACATAATATTTAAATTGGAAGACACACCACATATAAATGAAACATTAATGGAAAATAGAGGTCACATATTCACTTAACATAAAGAGTTTCTCCTATGAAATGAGGATGGATACTTATGGAATTGAGTAAACATTGTAAGGTTGGCTGACTCAAGAGTGATCGACTGCACCATCCTATACATTATCTATTCTTGTTCTGCCTAGGTTTCCTCTTTCACTGGACAAAGAAAACCCCATTCCAATGTTGTCGATACACTAAATCCTTTTTTCCTAATACAACCAATCTGAGTATGAACTGTGGATGTCCAGTCCATACCCAAACTAACGTTGTAAGGCCTCGATGCTTCCACCAAGAGGCTCCAACCCAAAATCTCACCTCAAGGGTCAGATCACATCGTCGACATATGTGTGATTATCGAGTCTCCTCTCAATGGTATTTCCAGACGTGAGGGTCAAGTCAACGGCTTAATTGAAAACTCTAGGTCTCGAACAAGATTCATGAAAAGAAGGAATTATAGGTACCTATGTCTATTAATATGGCAGCTAGTAGTAGATAGAAACCGTACCTCAAATCAATAATGGAGCCCTTGGGTTACACTTTGTGACTATATGTAGCTACTCCCTTTACCTATCCTCCAGCTCTCAGAGGCTGGAAGGGACCACATTGAAGTGGTGGTTGTAACATTTCGAAAAGTATACCACCCCATACTGCTCTCTAAGCTCAAATTCCATGTCTAATGGCCTATACATTCATATGTCCCACTTCCTCTACCTGAAACATTTTACTTGCCCAAGTCTATGAGACCGGCGTCGGTTTTCTGCTTTCATACTGCTAACATTCACTGACTGTATTCGTTCATCCAAAGAACATTCAAACACAATGTTTCTCTCTAGCACCCTATCATAACTAAGAATGCATAGAAGAAAATTTATGTCTTGGATGGCCTTAAACAGACCTCGCTCAAGGGTCCGAGCCCTGAAGCACTGATCATACTATATTCATCGAGTATCTAGGATGGATGGTATGCCTCAATGAATACTCAGCTACCAACATGTCATTCTAGATAAGCTGTAGAAACTCTAGGGAACTCTCATCCCTTAGCTCTTTATGGAAAGGGACCCCATTCGTTGAGGAAGGTTCTCAAACTTTTCCACAGAGAAGTCACCACTTTCCACGATCAGGGTAACCTAAACACTATCATCATCCTGCATATCCACATAAAAGGATCTCTACCTGGACCTCCATTTGATCGAATGGTGCCCTCACTAGATGGAAACTCCCCCACCTCGTCATGCCAGTCCTTAGCTGCCTGTGAGTCAGGTAGGCCTCAGAACCTAGGGTTATCTGTTTCTAAAACATGTTTAAGGAACTAAGCCTACATGGGTCCTCTACCATTACTGCTAGATGTAACTGTTGACCAAAGAGCATTGATATAGGTGGAACACTACCTGAAGGTACCATCTCAGGAAAAAGTCCATGTACCGAAGCTTCTTCAACCTGAAAACCATCCTCACAGTCAAAAATTTGAAATGACTAATAGCTAAGATAACCATATTCTGAACTGGTGCCTCAAATAGGCGGAAAACACTTGCCATAGCCTCCTTCTAATCCTCACCTGCCTGGGAATATGTCTTGCCTCAAAAACATAGAGGGCTCTACCACTGGATCTCATGGAACACACTCCTTCGACCTGCATCGTCTGCTAGTGAGGCTAGTGGAAACTGCTACCCAATGAGTGGTGGTGCTGCTGGTACACAACCCAAAGGTGCCAACACAGTAAGAGGGCCCTGAACCAGAGCCTCGTCTCTCAGTGGGCCGTCATCGTGTACTCTCTCCGGAATCCTAGCTGGCTATCTATGCGAGGGAATCCTGATATGGAATAGGTGCACCATGGTCATTATGTTATACCATATGAGAATACTCCAAAGAAACCAAGGAAAAACATATCCAAAACACACTTAATCAATGTTTTCATGCTCGATGTCAAAAATGAAAATTCAGGGTCCTAGTGTATGGATACGTCGGTCGCCACACCAATACCGGACACCATGAACTGAAAATCACACTCAAATCACTTAACAATATTTCCACTTTAAAAAGATCAGAGTTATAGTTATTTGGTAGAACCATCTCCTTTAATACAACTTTGTCACAATGCATCCCCCGGGGCTCATGCTATGACTACCCCAAGCCCGCCTTCCATAGGCCAGGGGCTAACGACTAGCATCGAAAGGTGTATTTATAAAACATGAAGGCATTTCCTTTAAACCTGTATAAACACACAGTCTGAGAAAACAAAAAGAAGTAATTGTGAAGTAAACTACTATACTAAAAAGGATTATTGAAATTATAGGGGCCAGAATACAAACCCAATTGGAAATGTACAAGTACATCTAAAAAGTAAAAAACAGCTGAAATGTTAAAGTAACTCTTGGGTAGTCCACTGGGAATCCTACCAGATGGGTAGGTATAGATTGCCTCCTCATCACTCCACATCCACCCGTCTCCTCCGTATACCACCTAGTCACAGCTTTGTGAAATCTCAACCCAGCTGCTCATTGTATGCAGATGACACAATAGGGTGGGGGTAAAACTCGTGCTTGGGTGAGTATAAAAATAACCAATAGGGACCTCAGGACCCCTAAAGGTCTCTCAGAATTCTACAAAAAACCCCCAAAGCATGATCTCAATCACAAATCACAAAGAAATAGACACATATCAGTTAGAGTCCCAACATAAACCTGGTTTTCAGTGAAGTATAGGAGTAAAAATGATTATTTGTGAAGCTCGGCCATCTTATTATTTAAAGAGGCACATCTACTAACCATACAGAGTATGCCCCACACAGGCTCGAGAGGTAACTAACCCCCACAATGACCCATATAGGATTTGTTTCACCAAGGATCAATAGGTCACTAACCCCTGCAATGACTCACACAGGATCTAATATGCCCAGTATCGATAGGTAACTAACCCCCAAAATGTCCCACATAGGATATGACCCACACAATATCACTATGAAATGACCCACATAGGATCACTGAGCGCTGACCCACATAGGATCATACCCAAACAAGAGCGGTATGCACTAACCCACAGAGGATCATTGAGCGCTGACCCACACAGGATCTAACCCACACAGTATCGGTATACGCTGACCCACAAAGGATCGCTGGGCACTGACCCACATAGGATCTAACCCACACAAGATTGGAGATGACCCATATAGGATCGCTTGGTACTAACCTCTGTATGATCTGTCTCCAGCCTTCGCCGCACTGCGAGCCCATTTGATTCCTCACACCTAGTGTGCTCAAGATCTATAGTATCTTCCCTCGAGATATCGATCATACCTCGACCTCCACTAAGCTCCACAAAGGAGTAACCCAAAAAACTTCTATGTCGTAAGGGTTCCAATGTGATAGACAGGCCTGTCAATAGGATGCTCGACCTGTGAGTTACAACCATTTTAGCTCTGGGGGCCCAGTTGGATTCGGGTTCGATCCAACCCGGCCATACTCAAACTGTATCCAAAACTCAAGTGGAGTATAGAAAAAGGACCGTATCAATCCAAGGATCCAAAATATATATACGGTTAGCCAAATAGATGTTCGGTTTTCAAGATATGACCATTTATGTGTTTTTGGGCTCGGTTGGTCCTGTGTCCAGTCTGACCTGGTTGGACTTAACCGGCCCGACCCAGTCTGGGCTGGGTCGTGGCGGGATCAGTCTGTTGAGCTGAGGTCTAGCTCGACACACAAGGGGGAAGCCTGACCTGCAAAGGTTGGCCGGAATCACAAAGGGGTGACCCGAAATGGGGCAGCCTGGCCCGTTGGTCCAGCCTGCAAGGGGGCACTGCCCGGCCATGTGAAGAGTGGCCCGCTGGGTGTCGGCCCTCTAGGCAGGCGGGCCAGACGTGTGAGGCACGACCCGAAAGGGGGTACGCCCAAGCCGCCATCAATGTAGCAGTCCCAAATTCTCTAGAATGGACAAAGGCCATTTGGTCTTCTTCGCAGTAGCACACCACATGGCACCGCTAGGTGGCATGCGGGACCTGCTAGAGAGGGTCCTGCCAACTTCGTCGCGTTTGGCTGACATGCTGGCCAATTTCTCCAGCAACGCGTGACAACGCACTGCTCCACCACCCGTGGACGTCCGGTGTGCCGGCCGCCTTCCCCCGATCTGTCGCGACGCCCTTTTCCCACCAGTGGTGCACGACGGCGTGCTGCGCCTCCTCTGCGGCCGACCGGTGTCAGCTGCTCCAATGACTTCCTTGTCTATGTGTTGCAGCCTCCTCTTTCGGCATGAATCAATGTGCTATCCCCAACATAGCATTTTGGGGTCGCCATGATAGCGGTCTTCCTGGGAGACGCAAGGATAGCAAGATAGCAGAGTGTTCAAGCTGGGTTTGTTAGGTCAGCGTCCTCCGTGTTTCCTCATAAACATGAGGGGGGTTAAGGGTTTAATAATAAATTTAATTAAAAAACAATAAAAAACCTACATTGAAACCACGCAACAACCTCAAAAAATGATGAATGTATCGCGGATCAACCAGTTAGTCTCTTGGTCTGACTTCCTTGTATTTTTCAAGAAACAGGGAAGTGGAAAGATCATTTAAAATGGGTAAACAAATAAACTCCCTACCTCGAACCGTTGGTGAGGACTCGCGAGTGAGGAAGTCTTGTTTTTCATCATTCCCACAAAAGGATCCCCACAACACTGTTCATACGTCATCCTTCAGTCCATGGTTCGGTTCCACCCATCACCTCCCACTGGGATCAGTTTCATCCTCTATGGGCTCGGTGTCACAACACCCCTTCATCACTTCGTTTCTTGGCAAAGTTGTGCCAATACCCATCCCTAAGCACTATATATATAAGTGAGACGGGGGTAATTAAAAGCCTGTGTATTTAATGGGGGCACATAAATTAGGAACCTTTCAAATTCCCTAACGACATCATTAATTTGGATTGGCAGGTCAAACCATTTATTCACATGACACATCGCTATCCCCACAGTCCTCTAGTCCGTTGGAGGATATGAATGAAAATAAAATAATAAAATTATTTTATTAAATTTCATTTAGAAAGTCAAAAAACCTACCTTTTTCTCCAGGCCTACTTAGGTCAAAGTAAAGTCTCTCTTATGCGAATCTCAGGGTTGCGGATTCAACGGTGCCCTCGTATTTTTAATCCGAGCACTGGTTTAAGAGTTAAGAAACACCACTCACACGTTTACAGAATGTAAATTAAAAAACTTCAATAAATTAATAACATTCACCCTCGACCTGCGCTGGTTGAGGATAGGCTCAGCATAAGGAGAAAACTCCCCAATGACCTCAACAGTACTCTAGGAGTTTCAATCTGAGTTACCATTTAGATGTTATGGATTTTACAATAAAATAATTGTCACTTAATTGTTTTATTTATGTCCAAAATCTAACTCTCACTATTGGCCCGCGTCGGCCAATTTTAGTATCTTCCTAAAGAAAGCATAACCTCGCGAGTTCAAAGGTGGTATTAGATTTTTAATCTGAGTCACAATTCGTGAGTTATAACCATTTAAAAAATAAAATAACATTATTTAATTATTTTCTTTACAGTTATTCCATTTTCGGGATTTCTCAAAAGAGGAATCTACCGATTAAAATTATGTTGCGCCTAGGGTAAAACCACCATCCAGAACACAACTATGCCCTCAGATTTCTGATTTGGTTAACTATTTATGATTTATTCCACTTTTCCAGGAAAACTGCTTGTGGGTATTATTTAATGTTTAACAAAAAATTCGACGGAACATTTTGGGCACTCCGGGCCTCAGAATCACGCGCCGTCAGATTTTTCAGTCTCGAAATAATTCCATATAAATAAAAATAGATTAATATGGAAATTTTGGGACATTACATATTATTACATGGGTATGGATTTCTTATTGGATAATAATGGTGTTGATCAAGAGATCATTAAGATTTTGTCAATAATTTGTAATTTATGGGGTGACATATTCACCTGTTACAGTTTGATTTTCATTCTTCATAAATACATATAGAGATGATGATAACTTATGGTGGTATAGATTTTGGTTCACTAGGTACATGGTCATAGGATATTGGTGTCATCATACACCATTATGGATATGGAAATGGGGTTTCATACACATAAGAGGCTGAATAGTTCTCCATATTTTTGGTTGGATCCTTTTAGATATTTCACTATATGATGATGATAGTGAATATTGGATGTATGGAGGCACACATCGTTGCTACTATCTACAATTTGATCTTTTATTTGGACACCATGTGACTTGGGGCCATTACTATAGTTATGTGGTGGGGATGATACACCATTGGCGGAGACATGGTTGTAGGGAACATGTTGTCACAACCGGACCTCACCACGGTTTGAATATGGTCATATAACCCCATGGGTCTCCTAAAATACATTAGCATCCATCCAAGTACAAAATAGAATCTTACCCCCCAAAGTCACTTATCAATCTAATGATTGTCCTAATAGGCTAGAATGTCATGAAATAGACTTAATCAACCAGAAAATACACCCTAAATGTCCTATGACAAGGTGATATATAAAAAAAGAACCACAATCCTGATCTGACACTGCAAAAATATCAATGTATAGCGATAAAGGAAGAGAAACATATCCATGGACATAAAAGTCATTAGAATCATGAAAAACCAGAAAAATAATGTTTTCCAGACTAAACGAGTCTCCATGTGGCCATCCATCACAACCAAACCATCCCACTACGATGGAAATGAATGGCAGGAGAAGCCAAAATTCTACAAGATATCCTTTATTATACTCGATTCCTTCAAAACAAGGTGTATAACCACCCAAAGACAAAATTAGGGTGCCAAAATACAGCCTAGTAATATACCAATAAATAATGTATACATGTTATAATATCAATAATAACCATGTTCTATCATTAAAAAATAAACATTACAATGTATTATAATGAATAAAACCATTTTTTAAATAATCTGTTGTTTCCCATAAATTAATATTTGACCAAATCCATAAATATGTTAAATAAATAAAACTAGGTAACCATAGGAAATCTAACCATGGATACACCATAAGATAAAACACGTTATCAAATATATATGAAATAATTCATCATTTTATTAACCATTTATAAATGAAAATCCACACCATTTGGGCTATACCCTATAGAAATATGTACATGACATAAAATAATCGTAAATCAGGTATATGTTGGTTCCAACCAACATATAGTCCCACCATAGTCCATCGATATCAAAAAAACCATTAGTGTAGTTACACACAATAATGTGACTTGTTTATTTCCTAATTCAACCACAGTTCCTAATTTTCTATGTTTTTCAAAACAATTACAAAATCCATGATCAAATTTACTTAAAACTTTTCATACCAAAGTAATTTATTTTTAATCCAAATCCCTTAAAACATGATTTCATCCCAAAATTCATTTTTAAATTACAATACATGCATTTTAATTCAATATACCAAATTAATTTACATGAACAAATAGAAATTAAATAATTATAACCATTTGAAAAGATACACCCACCTTAAGACAATTGTAAAACTAGCTGAAATTAGAAATGGAGATTATAAACTAATAAATTATATTTTAATGAATATTCCATGATTTAAATTTATAAAGGATATATAAAAATCACCAATTGGTCATGAACTTAATCACAAACATAGAAAATGTCACATCCTCAACCAACAGTAATAAATAAATAGGAAAGCTGCATTCAAGGGGTTTGTGATGAAACCACCATGGAAATCAAATACTGAACCGAGCAATCAATATAGAGGGAGATCACCCAAAATCGTCAAAAAAGATTTATATTTAGGAATTAACATTATATTAAAAAAGGTTTATGTGTATAGTATGTATAAAACCGTAAATCCTACATAATTCATATTATGAACCCCTTTCACAATGTGAAATCCATGATTTTCAAGTATGCTAAAAATGGATTTTCCTTGGGATAAATTAAACCATGATTTTCTGATTCAAGATGTGTAATAGTTTTAAAGATTGTAAATTTACATGATATTAATAAGACTCATGACATTTTCCCAACAATAGGTTCATGTCATGTAACCCATTAATGATGTGAATATGTCCTACATGTAGTGTGCAGTCTAGTTTCCTATATAAAATCCCATAGAAAATCCAGGAGGCTCATTTACCAAATGTATGACCCTTTTAATACATTTATCCATTTATTCCTATAATAGATTAATTTAATAAAACATACATTCCCATACATTATATTATTTTCCCGAGTAATGTTTCTACATCCCTATGAAGCCAGTAATGTAGCCAAAATAGAAGGGAAACCAAAAAGAAGTCAAAAAATACCTAATAGAAGCTAATGAGGTGTTAAAATCTACCCACTATAAAAACAATCATTCTCAAAAAAGTCCTCGTGATCCTGGACTCACAAAATTTAACGCCAGTATGACCTCATCGATAATTCTCACACCCACCTCTCATGTCTATCCCATCCACACGTCTACAGTACACAAACTAAAGGAAAAAAATTAACATGTAGAATCTTCTCCTAAAAATCCATAATCAGAATTGGTTTCCCAACCATAGTTGTATCAAGCATAAGATAAAAATCATCTTCTTCAATCACATGGATAGGATCTAGTAGATACATCCTTAGTTCGGAAACATGAAGCACATCTTGGATAGAAATCAAATGATTCCATAAGTTTGAGAAATATTCGACCTTTCCAAGTCATCCAAAAATCAAAAAGGGTTCCAAAAACCTTTTTTCCAACTTAACGTACTTACACAACTGAAAATGTACCAAGTGAGGTGAAACATTATGAATGACCTAAACACCAACCTCAAAATCCAACGACTGATGATGATAGTCTTCATAAGTTTTCTAACGACTCCTCTTGAAGATCTACTTCACCCTTTCCATCATCTCATGAAAAATATTTTTCCAAACCAACGTACATTCTCCTAACTCTATCCTAAAAAAGGGATATTTACAAGGTCACCCATACATGTCCATAAAGACATCCATTTTTTTGACGAATGATAACTATTTATATCTTCATACTCAACTAAAATGAAATTATTTTCCCAAAATCCACCAAAATACAACACATCAGCCCAAATTGTATCCTCAATAACTCAGAAAACACTCTCTATAATCCCATCCATCTTTCGATGATATTTCATACTCAATTTCAACTGGGAACCCATCACATACTATAATCCTTTTTAAGACATAGATGAAATCTTTAGCTCATTATCAGAAGGAACCTTAAATGTGACCCATGATGTCTCATAATCATTAAGATATACAATTCCTCAATCTATTCCACATTAATCTTATCCTTGAATGGTGGAAAATGCACTGATTTCAAGAGTTGATAAATGATATCTGAAATCTCATCCTTCCTACAAGGATTTTTTGGTAAAATAATGATGAAATCCATGTAAATATCATCCAATTTCTATGCTACAATGAATTTTGGAAATAAAAAACCATCAATTATATGGTTATCTTCTTTAATTATCAAACATCTAAGACATCATGATACAAAATTCACAATTTATTATCTCATCCCTGACTAATAATAACATTTCCTCAAATCATGACATATTTGGGTAGTACTTGGGTGTACAAAAAAAGAATGGTGTCCATAATCCATCAACTCGTTTGTAGAATAAAAGGATACAACTAAACTATTTTGAAAACATATACTACCAAGGGGATACCGATACAAGTCATCCAATGACTCAAAATACTAAAGTATTTTACTAATTATCTTACACATGGGGTCATATATTTTCCCAATATTAGCCTTCTCATAAAGTGATGAGTTAGGCTTCATTAAATCAAAAGACATCATCCCATTATCTTCTACAATTTTCATGCCCGTATAAAAAATCATCAGATACCACTCATCCACTAATCCCTTCACTACTTTTGTGAGTAATTTCCTACTCATTTCATCGGTGACCATGTCTCGTTTTCCAAGAGTGTAAGAAATATTAATGTATAATGTTTGGAGATATACCACCTAGCATCCCGGTTGAAATTTGAAATCCCATTATGTGAAAATATACCTCAGGGTATTATGATCAAAATATTCAATAAAGCTCTCCCCAAAGAGGTAGTGATGCCACTTTTTTAGTGTATGAAAAACAATTTCCTATTAAAGAGCAATGGTGTGGTAGTTTTGATCATGAGGGAGTAACATGAGAGAGTTATAGGATACTACTTATCTCCCCTTCATAAAGACACACCCAAAACCTGTGCCAAAATTATCAAAAAAAAAATCATAACTCCAACATAGTTTTGAAAGAATAAAAACTAGAATTGAAGTCAATATAAATATATATTCCTTAAAAGATATCTAAAATTTGTCATTATAGTCAAATATTAGACACTTATGAGTTAAATGTTTAATAAAATATGAAACCATGGGGAATTATTAAAAAACCACCAATAATAACCAGTCAACCCCAAGAATCATTGGATCTCAAACACAATTCTGGGCTACTCATAGTACATAATTTCTTGTTCCATTTTAGGATCCACTATGATTCCACTATCATATATAACATTCTCCATAAACATTACTAATTGAATAAAAAAATCACAATTAGAATGATAACATTTAATGTGATATTCCCTCATGTTTCTAATAATTATATAGAAATGGTCCATGTGTTCCTCCTATGACATAGAGTAAACCAAAATGTCATCCGTGAACAAAAAAAGGGCAAATAACTGATGAAATATCTAGTTCATCGAAGACATAAATTCTGCAGGAGCATTAGTAAGACTGAATGGTATAACTAGAAACATGAAACTCCCATACTAACTCATGAACCCTATCAATTGTATATCTTTTTCTTGGACTCACAATCAGTGTTACCTGACCAAAGTTCAATATTTGAAAACCAGTTAGCCACTCTAAGATAATCAATGAGATCATAAATATTTTATAAGTGTTATTTTTTATTGAAGGTTAACTAATTTAACATTTGATAATCAATAAAAAATTCAATATCCCATTTTCCTTTTTAGAAAATTGGTCAGGTGAAGCGTATAGTGACATAGTTGGATGAATAAATACCAAAGCCTCATGTTCTTCAATGTGGGACTTCTATTATACCAACTCAACTATAACCACATGATATGATGGAATATAAATGGGCATCATAACAAGTATTGGGTTTAGTGGAAACTCTACCTCTCTATATAGAGGTAATATAAAAAATCATCTCGAAAGACCACAAGGTAAAAAAACACCAACATAGGATGTGTAATGCTCAAATAAGGATCAATGACCACTAGGAATGGTTCTGAAAACATACATTATATCACCATGTTGTGAGTAAAAACAAGCCCCACTCTTATATACAAGTAATTCCACTAACCCAGAAAGGAACAATTGATTTAATTTAGAGATAAAAAAAATCATCCATGGTAAAAAAACATGATGCTTAAAATTGATCATCCAATTAATGGAAATACTCAGGTCAAAGATATCGAGATCACACACTATGAATTCCTACTCCACCTTGTGGTTTACTATTTTCACTCGAAATGTTGGACACTTCAAAAAATTTCAGACCACATTCCAAAGGTCTGGAAATATCCAACATGAATATAATAAGATCTCACTAAAATCCCAATATGTTTACATACTTTCAGAAAATAATAGAGTGAGTAGAATCGTTATTAAACAAAGCTATCACCAAAGAATATAAAATAAACATTATACCTATAAATGTAACTGACCCTACTTTATATTCTTTTGGTTCATACTCATCCACATAAATCAATATAATCTCAACTCCTGCCTATGATTATTAGCCACATAAGAATCCCCCTTATCATGATGATAAGACTCACCTCCCTTAGAATCATCATATAAACATATGAACCCTTGCTGAGAGTATATCCAGCCTTAGTGCATTGGGAATCCTTTCAAAAAATTATTCAAATTTCGAAATTTTCCATGAAGATGTAAAGTCATGGGATCCGCTATAAAATTAATCTTGGTATGACTAGGACTTCTAAAAAAATAGAAAACAACATGTTGATATCTAGAAGAATCCCCTAAAACAACTACTGATGAAAACAAGCTACCTTTAGGATTCCTTTTATAAATAGAAGATACACCATAGCTAAAAATAATACAAACTCAAACTCCTATCAAACCTATATTTCCAACAATATAATCCTCAATCGAATTTTATTAATTATTTACCTCTCTATTGATTGGAAGGATCATAAGAATCTGCATCAATTGAATATCATCCCTCAACCCCAAATAAAACATTATGTAATTCAGTTAATAATTGGTGGCTAGCAGTAGTGCCAAGTGCACCAACATATCCAAATGATTATAATACTCTAGAATTATATTATCTCCCTGGTCTAAGGTCAGAAACTCTTGGGTATTTTCCCCTCATTAAGTATTAGGATAAAACTGATTGTTAAATAATTTATTGAATGATATCCAAGTGATATCTATGTGAAACAAAGCTTGAATAATAGTGTCCCACCATCTCCACCCCAGCATCTCAAGTATATAGGTGAAAAAATGACCATATAGTCCTTAAAAGTCATTAAAACGATAAATAATATCTCAATTAACTCTTTCCATTCATCGAATTCTTGGTTTCCATTATCAAAATGGTATATTGGTAGATTCTACATAGTTAATTTTGAGATGTGATCCACTTCTCATCTGAGTCTCCCCACACCTACTTGACCCAAAATATAAATAGTGCAGATTACAACCTCTACCAAAGAAGGTTCCATTAAATGATTCACCTATGGAACCTATACCACATCTAACTCACTATGATTTGGAATATGTCATTTAAGAGGAATTGTCTTTTAATCACAAAATAAAACCCATTCAGTCACAAGAAGTTTTGAAAATAATATGACAAAATGATGTATCCATATCAATACTTTCAAAAAACATGAATTTAAAGTAAATATGAATAATTTATAATGAAAATGCTAAATAAAAATAAGGAACATGTCTATTTAATTAAAACGCTAATTCAGTATATTCATATAACCTCAAACACCATGTATCAATATTGAAAAATTACCCAAACACCCATGGTAACTCATATTTAGACACAAAATTTAGTTAGACAAGCCCTTTTTGGAACTACTACAAAAATTCTTATGGTCCTAACTACATTATACCAAATCACTAAACCACAACCATGTAGTTTCAATTAAATTTTAGGATGGGTATTCCCCCTACTACAAATTTTTAATGAACTAAAATTGGCCAACCAGATAGGCCACCCTGAATGGTATGGCACATGGTGAGATATAGAATAGAACCACAAGTTTCATGTATAACTGAAGATACATAAAATTACTGAAATGAAGATTGACAAAACATATCATTTGGATATATAATTCAAGAAAAATAGGCAAAACTAGAATGTTATATAGTCCAAAAAAATGATTCATCATGTGACCATTCATCACCACCAAACCACCCTACTATAAAGGATTAGTAGGATAATAGAACATGGAATTCTAAATGATTCCCTTGCCTTTACCTAATTCCTACAAAACAAGATCTACATGTGGGTCTATAATCAGCCAAAGGAAGAATGAACGGTATGAGAATAGATAACCATAGGATACCACATGGGAATATATTCATGTTCTATTATCAAGAATTCCCCATTTTATGATTAAAAAATCCATTTTATAAAACATTTTCATAAATAAATCCAATTTGAAAAAAATATTTATTTACCATAAATGCATACTGTATTCAAAGAATCTATCAGTATGTTAAATAATGGAAGGAGGGTAATAATAGAAAAAACCAACCATGGATACACTTTAGGTTAAAACGTGTGAAAAAATATCCATGAAATAATTCATCATGATATTAGCCAGGTAAAAATTACAAACCCCACCATTATGGATCTAGCCTATGGTAATAGGTTCTAGAGATAAAATAATCCAAAACTTAGATTATGTTGGTTCCAACTAATATCGTGTCCTGAAAAAGTTTTTCAACATAAAAAACATATAGTCGTGTTAAAAACTAAACTGACATGTCCATTTCCTAATGCCCCTAAGGATTCTAATGTGAAATGTTTTTAAAAACCTTTTCAAGATCCCTATTGAAATTTAATAAAACCATTTCATGTCAAAGAAAATATTTTTTAAAACAAAATCCATTTAATAATTTCCATCCTTTTCAAAAATCCATTAAAATGTCAGAAAATGAATTTTCATTCAATAACATTAAAAAATGAAAAGAACATATATAAATTCAATAATTATAAATACATTAATAGATACACCTACATAAAGATTGATGGAAACCAAGCCACCTTCGTCAATGGAGATTGGGAAAAAATAGATCAACCTTCGAAATACAAGGCACAAAAAAAATATAAAAGTTTTATAGAAAAGACCAACTGGTCACAATTTAAATAAATAATCATTTCAATTATACTTCTATGAAAAATGAAAATGAATAAAAAGAAATATTTATTACTAGGGATATGTAATGACACTTCCATGAGAGTCAAATACCGAATAGTGAAATCCAGAAGGAGGGAGGTCATAAAATATTTGAATAAACCACCATAATATTTAAGAGGTCAGTATGTACACTTAATAAAAAAGGATTATGCATGAAGTATGGTTAAAAACACTGATTCCAAATAATTCAATTCATTAACACCTTTCAAGGTGTAAATTCCACCAATTTCATGTACATCAAAAAAGGTGTCTGATCAAGTTAAATTTAATCCAAATCAAGCCATTCATAGGGTGTAATGGTTTTATGGCTTGTAAATTTTTAATTGTCGAAGAACACTCATAACATTTCTTAAGCAATAGGATCACATCATGTGACCAATTCATGATGTGAATATGTTTAGTAGGCAGTGCATAGACCAATTTCATTTAAAAAATCCCTGAAAAAATTATTTTATTTCTATGAACCCAAGGATCATCTTTTAAATCCATTTAAATATTTATACCAAAACTAAATTAATTAAAAAAATATAAATTCACAAAAATTGTCATATTTTTCTCTAGAAGGTGCTCCATTCTCATGAATACCAATATACAACAAAAAAAGGAAACCAAAAAAAGAGAAAAATAATACCTAAAGGAAGATAACATGGTGTTACAAAACAAATTTTATTTGAGTGAACTTTTTCATCACTCAAAAAAACACTCTAAAAACAACCCATGAGGTCATCCATCCCGACACTACTCTAGGATAATGACTTCTTACCTACTGAGTTCAAATGAGGTATGAATATCAAAAACAAATACCTGATTTGTAATTATGGGTAGTAATATTTTTTTAGCTTTTAAATTTCTTAGCGTGTTATAATATCCACCATGAAAGGATAATATTGACGTTTTGGACCATATATCTCATAGTTAGGATGTTACTCTGCACATTTGGGTGGGTTCTGTCTCCATTTTCACTTTTCATGACCCAACCACCTCAAGAAATGACCCTAGACCACTTACTCTATGGGTCTCCTGTAAGAAATTTTCTAACCTCCCAATACACCAGAGGCTATTACCCACTAAGGTAACTTATCAGACTAATGACTATCCCCATAGTCCCACACATATTCATTATATTCAATTTTTCCCCACTAACACACAAACACCACGTGAAACATCCCAACAGACCACCTGTATTGACACTACTCTAGTCAAATGTCCACATAATTATGTAGTTATAATCAGGTAGGCTCACAAAATTAAAGAAGTTCCTTATTTACATGGGTAGCAACATTTATTTAGTTATTTATTAAATTTCAATGGTTTTTATACATGTTATGGTTGTAAAACATAACAATTGTTAGTTGTACTCACCATGGATTGTGGTGATTGGGATTTCATCAAACTTGTGACTGGGTTAAAAATATACACTGTGGTAATGTAAATTCACTAGTAATATAATAGTGTATATTAGAGTGGTTTTTGAGTTAAAGGTGCTAACATTGGATAATCAACTTGGGGTTCAAGGATGATAGAATTGCCACTAAATCAACATGGAAACATTTCTCATCTAGTTACACTAGATAGTTTGAATTTTCATTATAGGGTAGATATTTTTATTTATTTGATGGATTTTTTTTCGATATATATAAAAAATATTGGTGTATATATTCCTTATTTTAAGATATTGGGAGTGTATATTAGAGGTTAAAATGGGCCAAAACATGACTAGTATAACCTCATTGGCTGGAAATTTCCATGTAATGATGGAACCATCCTAATCATCATCGAATGGATCTTCAACAAGATTTTATTATTGGTGGGTTCATATTGTTTTTGTTTAGTTTCAACATAAAAAAAATCAATCCATTTAATATTGGTTTAGTTTATATTATGAAATTTACAAACCATTAATTTCTATTTTGGTTGATCATTGATTATGGATTAGCATTTTTTTAATGACAACATCTTAGATATAGATCCATGATATTATATAGTACGTTTTCATATGTTAAATAAAATATTTACATAATTACAAACATTTTTACATGATAATATATTTTAAATACTATAAAAATAAAACATTTGTTAATTAATGGAAACTAAAAATAAAATTTGAAATACAGTTAGGGTTAGGGAATCGATACATGGGAAGGGGTAATAGGGAACTAGAAAATTATATTTTTAGAATAAAATAGGTGTGGTTCTGATTAATAGGTGATGTTTACATTGTTTCTATAATTTAATCATTAATCGTATGGGTATACTAAATTCATTCCATAAATAAATCCATAAGAAAAAAATTATATATTGGATTTTTTTGTTTAGTTCAATTAAAGTGGTTTTTTCCAACCCATAATTCAAACCATAAACCTCATTTTTCAACAAACTTTCTTATTCTATAATTATAATAAATATTTTAAACCAAATATAGAATTTCACATTATAAAATGGGAATAAACTATCAACAGTGAATCAACTCACCCATTTATTATTACAAGATAATTTCAGTTGATGGTGTAGTTCCTGATATAATTGCCAATAGATATCAAGGATCCCATTGATAATAGAAAAACTTAAGGATGGTTTTGATAAGAATAGGACCTTTTTTTGAGTAGATGCAGTATCATGATAATAATGTTCACAATAAATACCTTGTATAGTACATATATGGTTCTTGTTTTTTCATTATTGGTATGAGGAGGACTTTCATTTCGATTCGAAATTTCATCTTAGAGGGGACTTCTACAATGGGTTCTATAAATAAGAATATAATTGTAGTATTTTTATTTTTTCTAGGAGGAGATTCACAAAAATAATTCTAGGGTGAGGGGGTCATCAAGATTTATAAGAAATTAATTTTTGATATGGGGAGGACATTCACGGTTGTGATTTATATAGATTCAATGGTTTATAAGACCTATAATCTTTTAAACACTGATATTTTCATTACAAATAGCTCCAAAATGAGTTTTCTGAGGAAGAAAATGGATTGCATAAATTCATTCATTTATTTTCAAGCATATTTTTTATATATTTTTTATAGTTATTGTGTTTTATAGAATAATTTTTTTATTATTTATTATATTGAAATAAGAATTCATTGTTTTTATATATTTTACACATTTAATTCATTGAAATTTGATCATTTATAAAAATATAATTTTTTGTTATTATTTTATGCCATGAAGTAGAATTTTCATTGAAAAATACATTTAACGGGATAAAGGGTGGTTGCATCAGAATAAAATCAATGGAATGTAGGTTTTGTGTGATAATTAAAAATGTTGTGTTGTGTGTGATTTAATAGTGAATGAGGAAAATGTGTAATATTATACTTATCACCCAAATTCTATTTATAAATAAAATGAGGATCATCTCCTACGAAATAATATAATGGGGCTTGCATGTGAATAAATCATCATTTGGAAAAATACATGATAAATAATGCATGATTCATAAGAGTAATCCTTTACACCTAGAACCCTCTCAGGTACCTTGAACGATCCCATATGTTGGTACTAATTCATTGTTTGGATTCTCAAAAACACTTTTTATTAATAATAATTACTATAATAATTACTTATATCTATGGTCCAAGACCCTGGATAGATGTTTCCTGACCATGTATATTGGTTAGGACCATGGTCAGTGTGACCGTTGGGGACCATTTTCATTGCAACAACCTTGATGTCTATATCCACATTCATGTAACATGGATATATACACCTTGAAGTGGGTCTAGTCTACGTCTCTCCATTTTCCATGGTCCCAAATTGTGGCAATATGTTGATTTTTAAAAATACAATGTTACTGGTTATCAAACTCATATCTTAGTTATGTAACAGTGGATACTCTACAACTCAACAAACATTCTTTACTGTATATAAAGAAACATGGTCATTATATATATATACACTTTATAATCATATTTTATTATAAATAATGACTAATATATCCATGTTTGATCATGTCTATAGGGTTTTCTAGATGCCTATTTCTACAGTTATCATTGACCAAGGATATAGAGTCTATATTAAAAGGATTATAGGCACAGTTACAGAAGACCATGTCTATAATCATATCCATGCAACTCTCTTTCCCTAAAATATCCTAACCATGGTTGTAGGACCATTTATATCAATCACCAATCCCCTGACATGGATGTAGGGATTATTACACCCTCCCCTTCATGAAAACTTTCACACATTAGGGCGGGTTATAACAACACATTCCTTAAAAAATACTAGTTAATTATTTTTTTAAAACAATTCCAAAAAATAAGTGGAATATATTGATCCCTCTAGTTTATTTAAATGATTAGACACATATATACATAATATTAAAAATAAAGAACATCGTCATTATTTTAAATTCTAGATATTCCTCATAACTCCCATATAACATCAAAAAAAAATTAGATACACTGACAAAAATACGTAAGGAAAATAGATATTTATAACAACTGTAATGGGAATAAACATAATAATAAATAATAACACGAGAGTCAAGAGGCATAACATAATATCGTAATTATAATGGTCATAATCCTGGAAACATGTCATACATAAATTCAATTATAGGATCATGAAATTATAGAATATGTGAAAAGACATAATACATTACATAATTAACAAATGTCATGGGTCACTCCCTTGACCATCTTCATAAAGTGGAAAAAGTCCCAAGGTGGATTTCATTCACTCCCCATCCCCATAAAAATAATGGATAGCGTCCAATTGTTGATTAGGTTCACTCCCTAATCCCTTACATAGTATCTTGTGAGACATATATATTTACCCAATGCATGAATGGATATATAATTTCGAAATAACCAATAACATAATGAAATAAATATTTGTGTTCCATATAATTAAAATAAATCATTAACATGTCATAAACATTATAATTCAAATGGGAAGGATGTGGGTTTCATAATTTTGATTTATGACATAACCATAACTAGTGGCTAAATCAAAAGTATTTACCAGAGTAGAGGGAATTAAATCATTTTAACCTTTCATAACTGAAAATGGGATCTAGGTATTGAATATAGAGTCCCATTTTAGAATATTCCAGAGGATTATGAGAAGAAATAATAAAAATGAACCACTTAGGTTATAATTTTAGAAATGAATATATTTGAAAAGAAATAATGACAATATTATTTTGCATAAAACCAAAATTGAAACCAAAGGTTTCAATTTAAATTTTTTTAGAAGTTATAAATGGTTTAGAAACATTTGGTTGGGGTAGGGATTTACATGAGACGAGAAGTAATAAAGTTCTCTTATATTGGGTTAACATAGAAATGTAAATTTCAAAGGGAAATAAAAAAATGTATATCCACAACAACAACAAAAGAATTTTTAACTAGTTATATATGTAAGGTCGATATATAAAAATATATAAGAAGTTCATGGGAAGATTATTTCATAAAAAATAGATAAAAATAAATAAAATATTCCACTTATAGGTAATGAAGGTTGTATGGTTGATCCATTACCTCATGTCCGAAACTGATATTCACATACACATAACATCAAAATAATTATGTTAACATAATTAAATATATAAAAAATATTATTTTTCTTTTATATTATATTTTTAAGGAATTTTTATATTATTTTGTTATTTATTTTTAATATAGTTTATGCTTATAATAGATTCTTCGAAATATTTGGTTAATTTCATTATGACACATTAAATTTATTGACTGTGTTCATATTTATTGTAAAATAACATCATGATATTTAGAATAATAATATATGATGGAATTTATTATTCTAGTATGAAAATACATATATAATTTCAATGGATATACCAAAAATATCCAAATTAAGAAAGGTTCCTTAATAAGTCTATTATGGTGGTTAAATTTACTATAAAAATTTATTATTTTTATTAAATATAAATTACAAGTTATTATCATTATAAAATTTTATTAGTTTAAAAATTTTAATTTCTATATAATAAATACAATTTTTATTTCATCCATTTTAGGTGGCCAAGAAAAAATCGTGCCTTTCACAGAGGCAGTAGTGTGCACAGACACAAGATGACATTTTTGTTTCTCTCAATTATTTTAGAGGAAAGTATAAAATAGATATTCCATTAATATAATAACATGTAATAAAATTAATAATTTTTTTCATCATAAATTCTTGGATATAGGATATTTTTTGGATACGATATATGAAAATAGATATAGAGGTTAGGTTGAGATTATTAACTCTCCCTTAGAAGTTCTCCCTTAGGCATGCCCTTCAGACAATTACAATTAGTCTTTTGGTCAACCCATGAGTTTTAAATAATTAGTAGGGTGTTGAGAATAAAATAGGATAGTGTTGTTTTAATTCCGAGGCATTTGAATATATTGAAAATAGGGGAGTACGTGGTCTCATTTTATATGTGAATAAAAGTACAATTTAGTAAAAACTCATTGTTTCTTAATAATATCACTCGACTATTCAAGGATGAATTATAGATAAATAGAAAATGATGGTGTGGGAATTGAGCTAAGTCAAATATTTCATCTACTATCCAATATCACACTTTTTTCATATTTTTTAACCACATACACGTTTTTAAACAACTTTACCCAAATTTACCCAAACCGCGGTAACTCTACATTCACCCTTTGTAACTTTTTTAGTGGAAAAAATTAAATTTGAAATTATTCAATAATTTTAACATTATGATTTTTAATATTTGAATAAAATTTTAAAATAGTATATATAAGATTTATGTAAACTATTTTTTTCATTATCACACCTAATGCATAAAAACTACTTCATAGATAAAGATTATTTTAAGCATAAGATTTCAGTGTGGGAAAAGATTATCAACATTTTTTATTTTAAATTCATTAATTAGATTATTATAAAACAATTAAATTGTATTTTAATTTCAAATTCATCCAAAACCAAATTAACAAATAAATTTTTTAATTAAACAAAAACACCAGAAAATATATTTTTAGATTTAATATAATACTTTTTTAAAATGATAAGCATTAGTTTTATAAATTTTAAAAAATATATTTATAATTTGATAAATTATTCCATAAATAATTATTTTCTCAATAAGATTCTATGGCCCTCTTATATATTCATAAAGTAATAAAATTCACTATTTTTGTAAAAATCAGTATTTTTTCACTATTCATCTAATTTTTTTTAAAAACCCAATAATAATCGAAAAATAATTTTCAAATGTTGAATCCAAAAATAGACTTAATTTTTTTATATTCAACTTATATAAGTGATAAAAATTATTTTTAGATATAATTTCTTACAAAAAAAATAAATTTGGGAGAATTCATTTTAATGCATGAAATATATATATTACTATTATAACATGTTTTTGATTTTTATCCCAAGATAATATCATAAATATTATTTTTTTCTGAAATAATTAATATTCTATGTCAGTTCTGGTCATATATATTACCATCTATGAAAAAAATATATATTTAGAAGTGAAATTTCAATATATAATTTCTAGGTCACTATATTATTCCCCCTTAAGAAATTTCACCATTGAAATTTAATTCGATTCACGTTGTTGAAAAAATGGGGTAACATTATTTAATTATCTCTTATGGTTACCAAATATTCACTTTATACTTATGAATTAACCTAATTAACTTTACTAAGGGAATTTCCTTCTTTTGAAAAACGTTGTCTCTACAGTTCAAGATCTTCACTGGATGTTCCACATATGAGAGATAATCCACTTATCGTAGAATATATTCATTTATTTTATATTAGGTATGTGGTACGTACTTTAGTAAGGTGGATATGTGGAAAAAATAATGTAATTTTGATTGGTTTGGCTGGAGAACTAGTTAGTATTCAACGATTCTGAAATGATCAAGAATCTCATAGGAGATGATAGACCTAAGCCATCTCATCCCATTATTTCCAAATATAATGAATATATTCCAAATAGAAATACTAAGTAACAATTTATCACTAAAATAAAACTCCATGTCTTTTAGATGTTTATTAGAATAAATCTTATATTGACTCCACGCAGCAATGATGTTTTATTGAATTGTTTTTACCTTTCTACCATTTCTTCAACTATCTCATGTCCTAAAAAATTTATCAACATATTTAATACCATAATGTATTTTATAGACATTAATTTTAATAGAGGTATTCTAAGGGTTCTTTTTCATTTATTGAGAGGAGACTACTATTTTATGTTAACCCAACCAATGAAAAATGATGGCCCCAACCTCCCTTGAAGTAAATATATAAATATATCAAAATAACCAAAAGTTGTAGGAAAGCTCAGTCACGTTGGCCTTTAGTATTCTGAAGATAGGTTATACTAGATTTTAACTTTGTGTTTACAGCATGTCAAAGACTCTTCTATAAGTTCTAGGTGAACCTATGATATCAATCATGTACAATCCATAGTGGTGTTCTATATAGCCTCAATACTTCTCTAATAAATATATTTATAGGTTATCTACTGAGATGTGATCTTAAATGGGAATGAAGTGAGTAGTATTTATAAGACGGTCCACCATGACCTATATATCATTATTCAAATTTGATGTATTTGGAAGACATGTAACAAAATATATAGTGATTATTTCTAATTTCAATGTTGGTATAGTAAATGGTTTCATCATCCCAATAAAGTTTTCCCTCTCATCCTTTCCCTACGGACACCAAAATAAAATTGGTGTGTATTTTATAATATCCTTCATCATATTCTCCCACCAATAATTTTCTTTGATATCTCTATATATCTTAATGTTTCTTGGGTGGATTGATAATATCAATCAACGATAATCACATAGTTGAAACTTATTTATCTATCGATCTAATGAAACACAAATGTTTTTCCCAAAGACCACAATACTACATCATAAATATTTAACTCATCAGATTTTTTTTTCTTCATAACATCCACTTTATTCTATATCTCCATATCACTCCTCTGGTATTTCATAATTTTATCAGGATGGGATGGGGAATTTTATTTGATAAAGGCAGTGTGGAAATTATTTCTTTATAACTATCATGTATATCTTTTCAATCTCTAAAAATATTTGATGTTGACAAATTCGCGTCATTGATGAGGTTATGGGATCTGTTATACCCAGTGTATTTTCCTCTTCTGTCACTTTCCCAAGATGTTTGTATCTTGAAAAGTTGTAATACTTGATTATATCTAACCATATTAATTGGGAAATAATAATATCCTTCTACATGAATATTTATTTTAGGATTTTCATGGTCTGTATATATACCAAACATCACTCTATTAAGATATTACCTCTATATTTTCAATGAAAATATTTCCACATCCAACGTCAAATCTTGGATCAGATAAATTTTTTCATGAAACTTCAACTTTATTGTGGTTTATTTTATCAATTTATCATTTTTCAAGAGTACACACCCTAACCCCCACTTTTAGTCAATACATTAAATCAAAAATTATTCCCCACTTATTATTATAGTGAGTAAACTTGTAGTGGTTTTCCCATTCCATAAATCCATGATTCTCTATTCTTATGCATCAATCCAGGCATACATCATCCCCTTTAGAGTACACTAGTTTAGTGGGTTTTAAAATCATGAAAATTGCACACAAATCAATGATAATACCCATATAATATGAGGAAACTACATATCTCTTTTAAAGATAATGGTCTAGTATATTCCTTAATCATTTTAGTCTTTGAAGGCTATACTAATATAACAATAAAAGTTATAAAATTCCACATGAAATATATTTCTTCTATACAAAATCAAAATTTACAATAATTTTTATCTAACTTATCCATTCTCAATGTCTTCATCATAGTGCTCAAATTCTCTTCATGTCCCCCTTGTTTTGGGAGTATATATGAACATCATCTATAATGACTACATTAAATATATAAAGGTAATCTATAAATACTATAATCATTATGTATTTGGTGACCTCAAGAGAAATCTTGAGTCCAAATTTCATGACTATGAACTCATATTGTCCATACCTTATTCAAAAAGTGGTTTTGGGAATATCCTCATTCTTCACCTTCAATTGATAATATCTGGATTGAAGGTCTACAGTGAAGAAGTATTGAGCTTCATGTAATAGATCAAACAAATAATCAATCCATGGTAGGGGATACTTTTTCTTTATTATGGTCATGTTGAGTTTATGATAATTGATATATAGACACATATAACCATCTTTAATCTTGACAATGAGAATGGGTACACCCCATAGTGAATCCCTCAGGCATATGAAACCCATATGTATATGTTATTGTAATTTATTATTTAGTAAACCCAATTAATTGGGTTCTATTATATTAGGATTTTTGTATATTGTCAAAGATCTAGGTATAAATAAATTGAAAACTAAACCTCTCTAATAAGAGGAATACCAAACAATTCCTTAGGGAATACACATGTATAATACCATATAATAAGAATTTTATCAAGAGTGGTCCTATCCTTTAATCTAATTATTTTAGCAAGATATTCATTCTAATAAGGAAAAAAGTAACCATTCATTTGAATAATATTATAAATGAGATTCATCCTCCTCTGTACACTTTTATAGAATCAAAGGGTAATTAATGATATATAATGTGATTTCCTTCTCTTAGTGGTTTATGTGAGATCAATTTGGAGACATCAAATTTATTCCTTGTATAGAATTTAATTCCAATAAATGTATGATCGTATGTTTTTTTAGAGGAGATTAATCCAACAATTATTAACTGGGGAATATTTATGTACTTGAGATTCAAAAATTGCTCAATTATAAATTTTCATTGATAAATTATCATCCATGTATTCTAGTGGTATTGGAATTCTAACAATGAACGTTAATGATACTAAGGATCAGATAGAACTAGAATCAAATTATATATTCAGTATTATTAAATGACTAAATACAATTTGTATCACTACATAATTATCTTAATCCACCTATTAAGTAGATATAGAATAATATCTCCCCTTCTCTCATGGACATTTTGATTGTTATCATTATTTATCTTCAACAAGCCTTAGATTAGTGAATTGGTTTTCGTAGTATCCACATTCCATGAAGTTGAAACAATATACAAATGTCTTGTGATTGATATAGAAATTATTTTCTTTAATAACATAATTTGGTTTCTTTATCGCAATTTTACATGTGTTAGATTGATTTCCCTCTTTTCCACAGTTGAGATATTTCCAAGTCCCCTTGATATTGTTTCCAATATTCTTCTCTCCAACCTTTTGACATGTGGGGTGTTGGATTTTCTTACCACCTTCACTTTTATATGGTAACCTCAATATCTAAATTCGATTCCTTTTTATTATATATAGTTTAATGAGTCCATTGATAACAACACATTCCATATCAAAATTTAGGGAACAAAAAAACTTCTTCATACCTATCAAAGTACAAATATTATAAATTACTTCATCAACTCAGCTTTATCTCATTTAAGAAGCTATTTAATTTACTTTTAAAATAAATGGAAAAAAACGGAGATGTATGATGAAATCCTTGTGAGGGTCACCTCATAATATCTAATAGATTCATCTTCTATTTTCTTGATTTCAAGGAACTACCTCTAAAATTTATGTAAAATAGTGAAAGAGAAATTTATATTCAGAAATAACATCAGTAATTCCTCCCACTCTATATATTTAATGTAATTTATGGGATATTTATTTTTGATCAATGAACACCCCTAATATTCATCTCCCTCTTCGGGATAAAAAACCATAATCACCTATAACATATAAAATTAAAGGAAAAAATAATATCTTCTTCAATATGGTTAATTCATTATTCATAAATTTTTGCATCAAAATATCCAATAAAATGTGATGGTGTCTGATGCTTAAAATATTACACTAAAAAATTCGATCTTATTGGATGTTCAATGTGATTCATGTTATTATTCATAACATGAGTCTATTTTTCTAGTGCTTCCATGAGTTTCGTAGCTCATGCTCCCATCATGTTAGTAATTTCTTTAATATTGTCATCACATTAATCATTTAACATATCTTCAATATGATTCCACCTACATCCAAAATTTTTATAAAATTAAGTATAGTTGGGGATGTGAATAGTTTGATTAATAAATGTATAAAAGGTAAACTAGATACATAAAAGAATAAAATATTTCATGATGTGATGAACCTCACTTATAAATCTATAAGTTTAAATTTATGTTATCCATGGTGAAATTTATAATCGGGTATCTAACTTAATTATGTTACATAAAAAATCTGTATTAAAATAAATCATAATTATTTATAAAGACTATTTGAATTATCAAATGAAAATCCACTAGGAGTGTCAATGTAGGTGTGATGTTAGTCCTCTTTATCATATACCATGTGATGTTCGATTTAATAAGAAATTATCACTTTTTTGTGTTATTACCCCAAGGTACATCTATTCTAGAGATTCATCCACATGTAGTATTCAGGGGTAAAATTCATAGGAAATCCACATTCTCAAAACATTAGTAATGATTCAGAATATTTTACAATTCATAGGTTTATCCGCTAGGGTTTTCACTAAGGTTATTTCATCATAATATCTATAATTTACTATTTCTTTCATTGATAACAACTATAGTGACCCAAGCCTTTAAAAAATTAAATCATGAATATTAATATAATTTTCTAAAAAAATTCAATCTAAGGATCAATAGGTCCAGTGTATTTGGGTAATCAATCACATAAATACATCATCTTAAAAATATAAAAATCATATTTATTTTAAATTCCACTTAGTGGTCCTAAATCCCACAGATCTTCTATAGTATTGAAAGATAAATTGAGAAAAATAAATAAGAAAATGGTTATCTATAAATCTTAGCATGGGAATAAAAAAGAAAATTGAGCATAAAAATAGTTTCAAGAGGCATAACATGATATCATATATAGGGTGATCTTAATAATGGAAATAATGTATAAAAATCACATTATACGTTTATAAAATCATATATTACGTGAAAAAAAATACATGAAATGATAAACATAAGTCAAGGGTCACTCCCAAGGGAATCATCATAAAGTTGAAAAATTCTTATAGTAAATCGTGTTCAGACACCATTCCCATAAACAAAGTGAAACAAGTATCATGGTGGGTTAGGTTCACTCCCTAATACATTACATTTAATATTATGAGATATAAAGATTTACCCAATGAATTAGAGAGATATAAAATTTGCACCCACCCATAAAATTATGAAAATCATACATATCTATTAAACATAAAGAAATAAAACTACACATAAATCGTAAACATGGCCATACCCCTGAGAAGGAAGTGGGTTTCATAAATCCAATTTATGGTATATTATAATGATAAATCATAATAATTCCTAATATAATAAGTAATAAAATCATTTTAATCATTAGAAATTAAAATACGAATATAGGTCTTTAATATGTAGCTCCATTATAGAAAATTCATGATAAGGATTTACTGTAAGAATGAATAAAAATGAACCACATTGGTTATGATTTATAAAATAAGTAAGGAAAGTTTTAAAGAAAGACGGATCATCCTATTTTTCATTATGCCATAATTTACCCCATTAGGATGAATATAAAATAATGATAGTTTTTAGAAGATAAAACTGATTTAAAAACATTTTATTTCAGTTATTCTTGACATGAGACATGAAATATTAAAGTCCCCCTCAATTAGGTTTACTTAAAATTAAGAAAATTGAAGTGAACTAAAAATATGTATAACCCTAAATTAGAATATTTTATTTAAAATATAATATATTTATATTATGAATGAATAAATATATTATATTTTCAAGGAATAATATTTCATAAAAATGGAGAAAATAGATATTTCTTGTAACTCATATGTAACGAGGGTGGTACAGAAGATCCCTTACATCGTGATATAATTTTTTCTAAAATTACACTTAACTTCTTAAATGATTAAGTTTAAATTATTGAAGATATAACTTGTAAAATTATTAGTATATATTTATTTATATATAACCAATTTAACATATTATTATATTTATTTTTAATATTTTTATTATTATATTGGATACTCAGTGTTCTTTGGTTAATTTATTCATAACACTTTCAGTTTGTTGATATTGGCCAAATGTTACTTGAAAAAAAATCATTATATAAAAAAAAAATATTTCCTTCATTATTCAATTTTGGAAATTCTTAAAAAATTTCAAAGGTTTCTTCAAAAAATATTAAAATTAAGAAAGGTATCATGAAAATTCAATTTAAGGTAGATAATGTTACTATAAATATTTATTATTTATATTACTTATAGATTTCTAAATACTTTCATTAATAAATATTTATAATTTGAAACATATCAATTTTTATGTACAAAATAATTATTTAAATTCATACATGTTAGGGGTTTGAGGAAAACAAAAAAACTCATTCCTAGAGGCAGTAGTGCGTACGCACGCAAGACAACATTTTCATTTTTCTTAATGATTTTGTATGAAAGTATAAAAATAATATTCCATTGCTATAATTATAGTTAATATTATTAAAAAAAAATTTATCATAAATTCATGTATATATGGGATTTTAGTGGTGTATAAGAAGAAAAGAGCCAGTGATGTTGGCTTGATAGTATTACATCTCTTTTTAGAGTTATCCCTTAGTTAAGTACTCAATAGTCGTTAACATGATATTTTCGTGAGAACAAGGCTTAAAAGGAATGGTTGTGGTGTTAAGGATAGAAAAGGTGATATTTTTTGTTCTGTTGAGGCTTTTTAATGGGTGTGAAAAGCGGAGGAGGTGGTGTCTATTTTTAAGTAAATATAAAGTATCTTTAATAAAAACATAGTATTTATTAATAAATAACTCCATTATTCAAGGATAAAGGCTCCAAAAAATAAAATATAATTGTTTGTGGAAATAGATAAGGCTTCTCTTCCCAACAAAATATAAAATATCCCACGTGTTTTCACATTTTTTAACAAAGTTTTCAATTTTTAACCACTTTTACCATAATTTACCCTTACTGCGATAATTCCACTTTCAACATTGGAAAGTAATTTTGACTATAAAAATTAAAATTGAGTTTATTTAATAATTTAATATTTAGGTTTTCAAAATTTAAAACCATTATAGAAAATAAAATTTATATTATTTCGAAAAAGTAATTATAGTAGCAACACACATAAAGAGTAAAACTTGTTTCATTCAAAAAAATAATTTTATGCATAAAATTTTAGTGTGGGATAATATTTTCAATCCATTTTATTTTCAATATTTAAATTGGATTATTAAGAAACCATTAATTTTATGTGGATTTAAAATCAATCCATAATTGAATTTACTAAAGTATTTTTTTTCATTCAATGAAAAGTCCAGAAATAGTTTTTTATTAGAATAAAAATATTTGTTTTTTATGAGGTTAAATATGGGGTTTTAAAATTTAAAACAATATATTTAAAATTAATAACATTTTCTCTGAAGATAAATTGATCAATCTATAATATATAACATTAATGTAATGAAATTCTTCCTTTTTTGTAAAAAAATAATTTTTCATTATTCCTCTAAAAAGTCAATCTTTTTAGAAAACCCAAAAAAAATAAATCTTGATATAATTTTAAAAAGGAAAATAAAAAAAGTTAAGTCATTTTATTATATTCAAATTAGATAAGTGATAAAAATTATTATTTTTTATATGTTCATAAAACATAATAAATAAAATTTGAAAAATAATTTTTAAATCATTAGATATATCTATATTATTACAATACAATAACATTTATTTTTATCCAAAAGGAATTATAATAAATATATTACATTATAAAGTAATGATAAAATGAAATTAGTTATTATCATCTATATTGGCTTATATCACACAATTATTTGTTCATAAGGTAAATATCTAAATTTAAATTCAATATCTTTACATGGGAAACCCTATAGCCACATTTGGGCCTCACTATAGTTATAAAGGGACATATATACATTGTAATTGGACTGAAAATAGTTATAGATACATTATAGATATGTTCATCCACAATCAAGGCTATAATTTTTTGGTTGTAGTAAAAATATGTAGGGTTGAATGAGACCTCAACCCTCTCCATTTCTATCTTGATCTCCAATATATCCTTAAGATTTTCCTATAACATCCCACCCCTAATAAATCTATAAAGAATTGTAGGGATAGTTTTCCCTAAGACCTCAAGTTTGCCTCCTTATATAACAGAGGCTACTGACTATTACCATGGTTCTAAGGTGATACTATAAAGAGACTATACCCCCACATTAGAGTGTGAAATCATGAATAAATAACCCAAACTTAATCATAAAAAATTGAAATAGAGGTGAATAAATATGAACATGTGATAATGAATGAAATGTTTCAAGGCCCAAAAATCCATGTTGTACATATATTAGACCACCCACTGGGCCAGTTACATATTCTTATCAAACGTAAAATAAAATAATGACACTAGGCCGTCATTAATTTTATAAACCCAAAATCCATCAACCTAGATCTATTAGTTATTTTATTACATCAATACTTAGTTTAAAATACTTTGGATCCACCAGTTTAGTATTCTACTAAAACCATATATAAAAATGAGTTTTACATTACATTGAATCTAAAATTTTTACACCGTTATATTTTAAAAGAATAAAGTTATATTCTATAGTATAAAGGAAATGGAACACTACATTTATCTTATGATACAAACACAACCCATTTTATCTTTTTTTACATGCAACCGCGGTTTTTTTTGTTTTTAATAGCATATTTAACATGCAACACCAAACATAAATGAACCATGATATATATTAACATTAGAAACTTGTTATAGGAATAGATGGTATGATAAGGATTAACTGAATTATGAAAAACACCGAAATGATTATATAATGAAATATTTTATGAAAAATAAATTATAAATGAAAATAAAACCCTTTTATAAACAAAATAAAATCTTTTTTTGAAAACTATTTTAATGCACACAAGTCTGTTTCATACCACTAAATTAAAAAATTATATTTTTGGATAATAGAAATGAAATTTATATGTAATTTTTTAAATATAATTTTTAAAATTCAACCTATGTGTTTTATAGATAATAAAAAAGAATAAATCCAATTTTACTCTTGAAAATTTATATTTTAAAAAAAGTTGTTTTTTGACCTTTTGTTGGTGCACTCAATTTAAAAATGAATTTCGAAACTTTTGGAAAATTAATTTTTAAATTTAAAATTAATTTTTGAAATAATAATATTAAAATGAATTTAATATGATTTTTTGGATTTTTAAGAAAAGTTTTATTTTTTGACGAATAGTAAAAAAACTAAATTTTATATGAAAACTGCATTTTTGCAACATTTATTTATAAAGATCAAATAAATTTTAAATCGATGTTAATGTATAATTATTTTATTTTAAAATTAATTAATCAAATTTAGGGGATTGGAATAAATTTCACACTATAATTGGATATAAAATCATTTCAAACGTTCAATCGTTTTTCATTAAAAACCCATTATCTCGTCATGTATGTGGGATTATTTGTAAATTAAAATTTTCCATTTCATTGAATTTTATTTGAATATATGGATTCCATATTTGGAATAAAGAAAATTTATGGAGTAAAATAGGTTCAAAATAATTTTTTACTGAATATATTGGTGAAATAAATTAAAAGTAATTACAAAGATTAAGGGAAAAAGGATTTTACTTTGTGATTAAGCTTTTATCTTAAGGGGAAAAAATTCCTAAATACTTATCCAACAACCATTATATGGATATATACCAACCATATTTATTATATTATCAATTTTAGAGCATTAAGGGATCCTTTAGGTAGGTAAAAATGTGGGTTCACCTGAATTTCCATTGAAGAATACAATGTGTGTCATCTCCCACACTTATAAAAGTCCTCCCCCAGTCCTCCTATCTTCACACCATAAAAAAAATTGGATCAAAAAATAACATCTAAAATAACATTTATAGTTCCATCCCCAAATTATATAATCCTAACAATAGTAATAAATCTAAACAAGGAATTCCTTTGGTGAAAATAAAATACTCTAACCTGAAGAAGAGAAAGGTTCATCAATGTGCATTTTTTGTTTTATTTATTTTTCAACACCCTTAAATTATTATTATACCATGTTTATATGATGAAATTTTAATCATAAATATGTTTTAATGTTTTTATTTTAAGTTAAATACCTTCAAATACAAACAATTATATCAAATGTGTTACAAATTTATCATTCGTGTGTGTAAGGGACTAACCTATCGTGGAATGATGTCGTTCATTTTCCCCTTACCGCCTCTCATGGTTTGGAATAATGATCCAAATACTATTTATATATGATATTTATTATAAATATAACATAATAAAAAATATGGAGGAATTATATAATATAAAACCTTTTTACATTTCATATCATAGGTGATACAATAACATGGCTCGTATGTACGACAAACTACCACCTCTAGAAGCGTTGTGATTCATTCTTCACCAACGTGTTATATATAAGGTAATACATGTAAATAAATTAATATATATGATATAAATGAAATAACTATGATAGTAAGGAAATAATTATCATTCGTTAAATATAATTCATTGGTTTATTCTTACCATTTCACTCACTGAAATAGTGATAATGTCATTCCTGGATGTCTGGAATACCACCCCCTTGAAGCGATGTTTCTTATTTATTCATCAATTTATAATAAGAATCATATATTTAAGAATTTATAATTAAATATAATGGTATTTATGATATAATTTTCATTATTTAAATATAAAATGTTTCATACTTTCTTCTAATAATGATCATTGAAAAATGGAAATGTTACTCATTGGTATGTATGACCTACCATCTCTATGATCGTAATGTTAGTTCATTTTTTATAACCATATTCCATGAATGGTTTTAGATGAATAATTTTTATATTAATAAAATTATTATTTCATTATTATCATTCTTTATATTGTTAAACTATATAATATTAATAAGAAATTCATCTTTCATGATGAAAAACATATAAGAAAACATGGCAATTAACACTCAAAATAATAAAAAAGATGAATAATTATTAACTAATGGGTGGTAATTTCTTATAAAAGGATAAAATATGCCACTAAAAATATTAATATGTTTATCTAATAAGTTAATAACATGTTTAAAACCAATTTACATGACTTCAAAGGACATTCACCCTAAAGGAAGTGCAGGGTATTGGTTTGTCTTCATTATCATTTTTTGAGTTGTATTCCTTATTCACAACATTTTTTATGTGGTTTATATAGTAATCAAAAATATATTTTATTAATTCTATCCATATATTTATTGGTATTTTCATATCCATTGTAGGATCTCTCTTTTATGGGGTTTACAGTTTCAATGTTTCCAAAGAGTTAAGGGATTTCTGTCTCACTTTCCCTTCTTTGTGACGTAAGTAATGTTATACACCTACCATCATTTATGAGGTTAATATTATACCAATTTTCATATTTTATCATAAATATCTCTATTTTTAAGATATTATAAATGATATTATTCCCTAGGTATTGTGATTCAATTTTAACAAATTGGTAATAAACTTTTGGTATAGTCATATTGTTTATCGAGATTGTGTATGATTAAGTATTCAATATTGGAATATTATATTCATATGAAATATGTTATTCTGTAGTTATTCATGATATATTAAAGAAATTATATAATTTCTACACTAATTAACAGTTAAAATGTTTGAGAATGTGTTTTTAATAAATTCTATCTTCATTTCTCTTTTCGGTTAGAAATATGTGCTATTTCAAAATAATGTTTTCAAAACATGTTTTCAAAATGTTTCTAAATAATTTATTAATATTATTTTCAAGGGAAAGGGATTTAAAAATGTTTTATTTTTCAAAACGTTTTCTTAATTATTTTCATTCATTTCTTTATAATCTTTCACTATTATTCTCAAATAATGATATTTTCATAAAAAATATGTAGTGAAAAATGTTTTCCAAAATAAAAAAGATATTTTCCTTAAAAATGTTTTTAATGATATTTTAATTTTATTTACATTCATAAACATAAAAAAACCTTACTGTTAGTTGTATTTCACTAGGTAAATTGTGTATGTATAACATCCTCATTATTTTTTTGATGGATTAAGATTGTTTTAGATAGATTATTATAGAACCTATATCTTTTCAAAAGGATAAATGATTTTAAAATAGATTCTTATGGAAATAATTTCTTTCCCACGAGTTATTCATATCTCAATTAGATTGAAATATAATAAATTTCTTTTCCATGGGTTGATTAGACTATAAAATAGTAATGATTGTTTATATTAATATTATTATGAAATCTCTAAGTATTTTTTCATGTTGTGGCTCGTGGACATTATAGATGAAACAAGGGATGGAATATGTATGGAAGACAAGGCCAATTAAAGCTTAACATGAAGTGGCCCAGATAGAATTAGGTAAACCCCTTGCATCTTAACATGGGGTGACCTATAAAGCATAGGGTAAGCCCATTACAACTTATCCATGGGGTGTCCCAGGTAGCAATAGGTTTGACCCTTATATCTTATTTGACGGGTTCACTAAGACAGCACTCTAATAGATTGGGTGATGATTATATTATAAGTCAGGCTTATGGTTATTCAAATTAAAATGGTTTTGATTGGGTTTTACAGAAATGATGCTCCATGTTTCAAAAAATGGTTTAAATTTCATATTGTGGGTTTATAATGTTTTTATTGATTGATATTGATATCCCATGGCTCATGAATAGTGATTCTAATGATTCATTATTTTTTTATATGTTTTCATATTTTATGATATAGGTATTTTTTGATGGATTTTTATTATTATTCACTCATACACTCTGATTATTTCATAAAACCCTTATTCACTCTTATGATAATTGAGGACATTCAATTGTCAATGCTTATGTTTATAGTTACTAAGTATTTATGATCTCCCTTATTATGTTTCATTTTACCCAGGTTAAAAAGAATGAGGTTGAATGAATTATATATATAAAGGATTTCACATTGATTATGTTTATTTTTTAATTTGAAATATGATAATTTTGACATAATAAGAGATGATGTCCATCTTTCTAAACTAGTTGTTTACGGGTCCAATGACTTATGAGTTGGACCTAAATATATAAAATGACAGACTAGAAATTTCTTTGAGAATGTAAGTGATAAAATCTTTCATTTTTTTGTTATATGTTTGGGATGTAAAAAATAGTACACAATTATCTTCATCAAAACCATAAATATAAAGACCACAATTTCAACACCAGATCTAGGAGAATGGGTTATGGTCTTTAAATGTTGTTATAAAATGATATGTTTAGATAAAAATTGAGATTATAGGGATTTAATATAAGGTTATCATAATATTTAGGGTTTAAATAGTAGTTTTATCATGGGTTCAAAGTCGTATACACCCAATTTGAAAGTTTTATATTGTAAATATTTTGATGTTATTAATGATATTTTTTTGAGAACTTTTTTAGTTGAGGTATTTGTAAACCCTATGAGAAACATCAACTATTTTATAGTGAGGAATTTGTTTTCATGTTATAAATATGAAAACTAATTTTCTTGGTGACATCCCATCACATCAAAAAATGTGGTGGGACTTGATCCCATGACCAAAGTAAGATAAGAGTTTCCTGCCTACCGCTAGACTACATGATGTCGATGTTTGTATAATATTTTTATCTTAAAATATTTCATTATAGAAACATACGGTGATTTATTTTAAGAGTAATGTTTTGTTTTCCTGGGAGAAAATAGGATAAAATCCTTCTAATATTTTTCTTTCGAACATATTCAATAAATTTTTGAGTAATTCATAAGAAAATTATTTATCGAAGGTTTATGTTTTTAAATTTGGGAATTAATTTTGATGATTAATGTATCATATGAAGTTTCTCTTATTTTGGGATTTATATTACAATTTTCTAACCATTTTTATTTTTATTAATGTCTAAGGATAGGTGCAATAGCTTGACTATCACATTTATTATTATGTGTTATTTAAAAGCTGATTTTAGTGCATCATGCATTAAAATTTCATATTTGATACTCATCATTTTGAGAAAAAGTTAGTAATGTGGTGTAAATTTATTAATTTATGAAATTATACTCTTCAATTAAGTATATTCCCATATTCTCTTAGCTGAAAATGTAAGATAATTCATCAAATATAAGAAAAATATCATGAAACAAAAATATTTTCCATGTAAATTTAATCCTAATGTAATATTGGTATTTTTGAACATCACATATTTATGTTTTTTTATTCCCTTAAATTTCAATTAATCATTCACTTTCTTATGGTCAGTGTCCTCTATCGCTCCCTATAATTATTTACTCTTTCCTTCTATTCTCACCTATGTTCTCTTATTTTTATTCCTAGTTATGTGTTATTCTACATTACCTTCATACATGCATTTAAATATTATTAAAAGGATGTTTTATTAACTGATTTTATGATGTGGGTTTTCAAAAAAATTATTTCTAATTTCTAATCATTAATTACATAGAAAATGTTCAAATTGAGATGAAACAATATTTTAGGGTGCATGTAACACCCCCAGATTTTAAAAGAAGAAAATTATATTTGGTAGCGTAAATGAAATGAATCACTATATTCATATTGTGTTTCAAGCATCCCTAAATTTTTCTTACACTACACTAAATCCTATTATTTTGATGTTTGATAGCATAATCAACCAGAAACACCAAACTTAAACATCCCATGATATATTTTACCATTTTTACCTTGCCACAGGAATTGTAGGTATAAATATGATTAACTAAATAATAAAAATATTTTTTACACACACACATAGATATATATATATATATATAATAAATTATTCGATGACTAATTTATTATAAATGAAAATAATACCCTATTTAAAATAAAAGAAAATATTTTTCTAAAGGACTATTTTAATGAGCACAAGTGTGTTATTACCAATTGAACACAAAAGTCAATATTTTTTGTAATATTAATAATATTAATATTTAATTTATTAAATAGAATGTTCTATATTAAACCAGTTTTTTTGTATAATATATAATAAATAATCCAATTTTACACTCAAAAACAATATTTTTATAAAAAGAGGTTTTTCAACTTATGTTGTCCATCTAATTTTAAAACAAAAAATTGAAAAATTTTGAAATTTAATTCTGTAAAATAAAATTTATTTTCAAAATCTAAATTTAAAATTTATCATAGGATTATTTTTTGATATTTATAGGTAAATTTTCATTTTGTTATGAATAGTAAAAAATACAAAATTATTATTGAAAACCGCATTTTCGTTTAATTTATTTAAAAAGATAAAATATATTTCAAATCCTTTTAAAGGTATAAATAGATATTTTATACATATATTTATCCATTTTTGGAATTGAAATAAATTTTCAAGTGAAATTGTATATAAAAGCATTTAAATCTTTTGAACATTCTCTCTTTAAAACCCCATTTTATTGTCATGTATCTAAGATAAATTTTAAATTAAATTTATCCATATATATGAATTTAATTTAAAAAATGGACTTCATATTTTAAATAATAAATATATATAGTTTTTATTACGTACATGAACATTTTCTACCAAACAAATTAGTGAAATAAATTAAAATTAATTATATGGATAATGTAAAAAATTAGTTTACATCATGGTTGAACATTATACTTAATGGTAGAATGACCATGAAACATGTAAAACACCCATTTTATGGCCATATATTGACTCTATCCATTATAGGTTCTATTTTGATTATTTAATGGAGCCATTAGTTAGTAAAAACGTGGGTTCACCTAACATTATTTTAAAACATACCAAGTGTGTCCTCTCCCTCACATATAAAAGGCATCCATCTATCCTACTCTCTTCCGACCATAATAAAAAATTGGTTAATAAAATAAATGAAAAAAACGTCTAAAATTACCTCAACTCATTCAAGAAGCTTTACTTTGGTCATAAATTCAACCACAGAAATTAGATAAAATTTGATTGAAAATGTTATTCCTTAATCCTTTTATGCCATTTGGAAGTCTTTTACTCTAGAATATCCATATTATATTTTAATATTTTATAAAATTCCAAAATTGCCGGTAACCTCAATTAAAAATGGAACCATTTCTTGCATTTAATTTCACCATATTAATATTTATTTATTAATTATCCAATGTTAAATTGTCTTTTATACATCCCTATTCACATTCTAGTATTTATGGCCTCACAAAATACCAATTCCAAGTTCCTTAAAGATGTTCTCAAGGAGAAAATATCAAAGAGGTAACTTCCCCCCCCTTGTCATTTCAACTAATTCTCACTTCTCCTTTACCCTCACCACAATCCAAAGATGCCTGAAAAATAAATTCTCATATATATATTGTATTTTTATTTCGTGGGTTTTATATCTATCATAAAATATCATAATTTCTCACTTTATTATTAAAAAAAATTTTGTCCATTGTGTGTTCATTCTCCACCTTCAGGCAGAGTGAGTTTTCTTTTTCCCATTACCACATTCATGGAATGTCTAAATTTATTTATAATTTAAGTCAATGGACTAAGTATAAATATATTATATATGGTCTCACATTATGGTATTAATATATGGCCATAATATTAAACAATAAAACTAGTCCATGAAGGTAAAAAAAACATCTAAAATAATCACAACTTTTATCATTAACATTTCAACAAATGAATAATCATCATGTTGGAGAGAAAAATATATTTATGGGTCCAGATAAACTTTTAATTTTGTATTAATATCATTTTTTCTACTCCTATAATATTATATCTATTTGAAAATAAAATCCTTAATGATACGACCATGAAACCATGAAACGAACGCACAAAAAACCATGAAAATAACAAAATATTAGAAATTAATGGGTAGAAATATTTTATTATAACATCATATAGGGTATAATAAATATGAATAAATTTGATTAATAAATTAATAAAACTCTTTAAACTATAATACAATATTTTTGAACAAATTTTATGGAAGTTTAACCGAAGGTAATGGTCTTTCAATTTAAATTCATCATTAATGTCTCATTTTTACAAAATTAAAAAATAATATTTCGTTCTGACTTATATGGCATGGTCATATTTAAACATTTTCATGAATACTTATTTTATTTAATCCTCATTTACAATATTACATTGTTATTTTCAATGAAATTTTATTCCTTTATATGTGTGTTGTATTCCTTTAAATAAGTAATTTTTTTGAAGGAATGATTCTATGATGCAAGTATTCTTGTTTTTTCATTGAGTTATTATTTATTGGAATTGTTTAGGATGATGGTTGGATACATTATTAAACAAATAAGGTTCAGTCTATGATATCCCTAAAATGCATTGGGTAGGTTGGAAGTTGATCCTAAAGGTTATTCAATGTGTAACTATGATAGTTACATCACAAGGTCTCCACCAAGGATACATTGAACTGTAGCTATGAGAGTTAAAAATCATACTAGAGTGATGACGGTTTCAATCATAATTAAATATGGCAATAAAATGATGCCCCATGTTATATAAATGGGTTTTTATTCTTATCATGTTTTATGGAAACCTCATGTTGTTATAGAGTAAGTATATTTTACCTTTAAGTGGGAGATTTATATCTTTAATGTGTTTATAACTATTCATGGACTAATGATTTATTTTCATGTTTTTTACATACCTTAATATGAATTTTTTTTCTAATTACATGTTTTGAAAAAATTCCACAGGGATTAATGTTGGGTAAGAGAAATGAAGAATCCTAGATGAATGTTGTGAAGGTTTTTCATAAAAGGAAATCAGGTTTTTTATATTATTATGTATTATGGAGAATTTTGATAATGTTTTAGTTATATAAATTTTTTATTCTTATGGGTTGTTACGTATAAATTATGAACTAATTCTCTAAAATAATAAAACTAAATTATCATTTAGAAATAATGAAAATGAATTCTAGACTGATGTCTCTATAAAATTTAATGGTTAAAGGTGGTTCCTTATATTTGGTTCAAATTATCTAAAACTCTGAACCAACAATAACCTCAATAATGTATGTGATACAATTTTTCCTTCTTTTTATGTTTTGGATGGAAAAATGGGCCACAATTATTCACATCAAATATATTAATGTAATGTTTATAATTTTAGAATCAGATCTGGGAGTAGTGTTTTTTCTGTTATAAAAATTAAATATTCTAAAACATGGAAAAATTGTTATTATACTGTCAAACCATTATTAACATTTATTAATATCCTTGGTTTCATTTGGAAGAGGAAACAAATTGATAGGGGTGAAATTAGACACTTAGTAAGGGGGATTCATATAATATAAAATATTATAAATAAAAAATCATGGTATAAATAAATATAATGAGTTATGCCATATCAAATGAAACTAGGAACATAAATAAATCCATGGAAAACATAACAGTAAATTGGTGTAATGAAAATAATAATTGAACACATAGTGAATGAATACATGAATAAATAAAATGAGTTTTCTCTATAAAACGAAACATATGAAATTATAAAATCCATGGACAACATAATAGGGAATCAATTCTAGGATATCAATAATTGAACATATAGGGATGAGAATGAATAAATTTGAACATATAAATATAGAATCATTAAATATTTCAAAAATCTATTACATAAATGTTAATGATGTTCCTATTAACCAATCGTTGTTGTCTCATGTGACCAACTAGTGCATTGATTGCCTATATAATTTCAGGCCCCACTAATCACATTAAATTCCAATGATATCCATCACAAACTTTATAATTTCATAGAATAATGTTAATGGTTTGAAAAACATAAATACCTAGAAAAATGTTCTGATTGAGTCATATCATACAATATTTTACCATATAAAAGAATGAATTATATGGTGTGAAATTATTTTTCCCAGTCAATTATCAATAATGATATCTATGTGAAATTCTATAAGTAATAGCTTTAGGTTCCATAATCGTACAATAATGAAACTTAAAAGTTAAGGATATAATATTATAATCATTGGGTGTAAACAAGTAATTAGGTTTCAAGGTTTTTATGTTGTTAGACACCTAAATTTAAAAATTTATGATACTAATTCAATGATTGATATATCATTTATAATGGTTTATAAGGAGAATATAAATTATCTAATGAATATCATTTAGGAGTGTTAATCCAGGTGTGTAAAATTCGTATTTTCATGCAACATGTGATGATTGATTTAAATAACAATATTAATTTCTAGGGTAATTACCGCTAGGTATTAATTTTCCAGATTCACATAAACATTCAGTATCTAGCATGTAAATTAATTTCTTTGAAAACCACAACCTGTTTAGTTTTCCAAGTCTTTATGATGGTTTTATGTCTACGAGATAGTCCATGTTTTATAACATCTTGAAAAAGGCCATAGAATGCAATATCCCATAAAGAAAAATTCAAATAGTTGATAATAAAATTGAATTAAAATATTTTATCTTCATGAAATGTAAATTTAAAATAAACTATTACAAATGAATTGTAATTGAAAATGAAAGAGGATGATTGGGGAACCTTACATAATATTAGTATATGTTTAAGAAAATTATACAATGAGAAGGAATAAATAAACTATAATTTACAACATATCAAATGGAATACAATACAATTAAATAAAAATTATTGTATTATAATAAAAATAAATTTATTAATAAAATGTAACAAATGTAATGGACATGAAAATGAAATTTGATGATTGAGGACATTGACCTCTCTTGAGCTTCTTAGCATAGATATGTCCCTTAAAACCAATAAAACTCTTCAATATTGAAGATGTAGAAATGGATGACACTCATTGATAGGTATTTTATGAGATAAATTTTAACTTCATTGTTAGAGAAAAAAATATGGAGTGGATATTAATACTTGAGGAGATGTGGCTTTAAGGAATTAAATATTGGATATTTTATTATATAAGACAACCAATTATGGGTGTAATAAATGAAAAGAAATTTTATTTTTTATTAATGAGATAGTGAATATGTTTTACTATTCAAGGCATTCCCAATTCAAATATCATATTCAAACCAACCCATTTAATAATCAGAATCAAAAAAAAATATCTTCAAACCCAATATTTTGTTTCAAAATGTAATGTATAGATTTCTAAATTAAAATTAATATTTTTTAATTAATTTTATAAATTACTGAATTAATTTTTTTAAAAAAATTGTTCAAATACATAATCATTATCATATAATAATGAAGTCATAAAATCGTAGTTCTCGTAAGATGTCAATTCACCAAAAAACAACTTTATTAAAAAATTCATAAAAATTAAATGTAAGACAATTCTGATGTGACGATTAAAGAGATAAAATTTATTTTATAAAATATATTCTATAAATATTTTAATTTTAATTTTTAAATAAAAAACCATTTTCATTAAAAATTAAAAATCATTATAGCATAATAAGAATTCAGAGTGTTATAAAAATTACTTCAGATTCAATAAACTATATTATCATTTAAAAACTGTTTTATAATATTTTTTATTTCTTTTAAAATCCTAATTTAATGATAAAAAAATTATTAGTGTTATATATTTATGTTCTCTAATAGTACAATTTTTGTAATACCATAAAATAAACCAAACGGTCAGTTAATTGCATCTACATAACAAATAGTAATGAAGACCAACTGTATTATTGACTAATGGTTATAATGTGCATCGTTCATATTGAAAATAGTTATAATGGAAGGATACTATATTTTCATATAAATAATAATTAATTATCACTTCATAATTCACTTCATTTCTTTTAAAGGTTTATACACATTCATTGACAATCACTATTATTTTTCAATCTCTTCTATTTATTTTTATGAACTTTATACACCGGATATCATTATGGGGGAATTCAACCCTATAGACTTTTTTAGTGAATATAATTTTTTTATGTGTATATGCTTTTATAATTCACAATTTTACTATTTTATATTTATTCATGATGTGAAATGTTCTTATGAAATGTAATCATATTTTTTTCATCTATATGTTTTATTAGTTGGTATTTTATTGGTTATTATTGTAACACTCTAAAATAAAGTGTTTTTATTTATAATAATTTGTCGATTAGTAGGATAAATTTATAATAATTAGAAAAGGAAGAGTATATTTAGAAGAATTAAATTTCTATTTCATTACATTCCTCCCCCATTTAATAAAATTGTGTCCACAGAATATAATCTTATTGATTGATAACATGAAATTCATAAATTTATTTTAAAAAAACTGTGGTCTTAATTAATAATTGTTTAAATTCTTTCGTACATTTTTATGAATTACAAAATTCGAATATAAAAATGTTCAAATCATTGGTGGTGTTTCCATTTTCTAATGAGATGATATAATTGATATTTTGAAATCAAATAAGAAAAACAACAATATCCATAGAAATTTTTGATAAATCTAAGGTGTTGGATATATTAAAAATATTCTTATAGGATATTTTCATATTTAAAAAACTTTTAAAATCATTTAAAATATGTTTTTTAATAGTATTTATGTCTATGTAATCTTGAATGGATAAAAATATTATACAATATTTATTTCCTTCTATCTGATAAATGATCATTGATCTACCAGAGTAAAAATTTGACAATATTAAATTAGCTATCTATAAATATATTATAACATGTTTAATTTTATCTAGTTTCATTCCATTTTTTAAAAACCCTTAATAAAAATGATACATTAATAATAAATAATATAATAAATTACAATTTATAGTTAAATTCTCATGTTACTTTTTTACGTAGTAATTTTCATATCATATACTTAATTTTTTTTCCATTAAAAATCCCCCATTATATATATCATTTTATATTGGGTTTTAAAAATATTTGATAACCAAATCATATCCCCCTTAATGAAAACTAATCTTTGGAAAGATTATTACTTAATAATAATGCCTACAGGTATCTAAATGGTTATCATATCCCTAAATATATCTTCTAAAGAGATAAAACCATTTATTAAGGTGTATATTTCTCATACACTTAACCTAAGTCCTCAAATAATTGTCCTATAATTATAATGAACTTTCCACAAAATCATTAAAATATATTATCTAAAAGTTTTACGTATTATTTATCTAGATAAGGGAATATAATATATTCCTCAAACTTGGAATCATTATGTATGAATCTTAGTTATCTATATTCAATTTTATACTAGGTTCTATGTATTATTTTCTAAAGATAGTTCCTAAGGTTTTTACTAAACTGTCCTTTGATACCAACTATAAAGACATCAACTCTAGTACTGTGGAGATGATTATTATTTTATTACCGTAGAACAAATATCAAAATTTAAAGGACCCAACAGTTTAGTAATCTTTTGAAGCAAGATATAAAATTAGTTTTATATTACATAAAACTAAAACAACATCATTTAAAAACATTAAAAACATTATTATTATCTTTGAAAATAATTTGTCTCATGTAGTACAGACCTTGGTTTCATAGGGAAATAGGAAATAATATAAAGGGTTAATCTCATATGTTTCATAAGAGGATTATTTATAATAGAGGAAAATATAAATAAAACACTACGTCATGAATAAATTTAATTACTTATACAATTTCAACTGTTACTGAGAACCTAAATAAATCCATGGATAAAAAACAAAGAATAGGTTCCAGGATAATAATAAATGTACAGAAAGTGAATGGGGGTATGAATAAATAAACTTATTTCTACCATATCAAATGAACATGAGTAGGTAAATTTATCTATTTCCAATATAATAATGAATCGATGATCAGATACTGATAACTATACATATATTGATGGGAATTCATAATAATGGACATATTAATATACCGTCATAGAATCGTGCTAATAAATTTTAAATAAAAGTTAATGAAACATGAATTACCATATCTTAGTTCCCTCGTGAGACCTATCAGAGATATGAGTCAATATATAATTCTAGGCCCCACTTGTCACATAAAATTCCAATACAATTCATTAAAAATTGAATAATTATATGACATAATGATCAGGAAATGAACAAAAAAACACCTATAATAATTTTATCAATGTGGTCTATCATAAAATATTCCACCATATAAAAGAAATAATTATTTTTTAGGAATTTATTTCCCCCGATCCAGGATCTATAAGGATATCTGGTTGAAATCTCATAAGTAATAACTAAATATTTCAAAATTTTAAAAATGAACACCCATAACTAGTGAAGAATATATGAATGTAATCATTGTTTGTTCACAAGGAACAAGGTTTCAAGGATTATTTAAAGAAAAATACATTAATTTGAAAAGTCATTTGACCTATGAAATGAAAAATAAATCATTTATAATTTTTTTAATGATCGTGTAAAATATCCAAAGAATATCTTCCAACATTGAGAAACTACATGTATATCAGGGTAGGTTGTCAAAAAACCAGTGATGATCGATTCTGATACCAATGTTCCTTTTTCAATTCTATTTTCCCTATGAAAAATGATTCATAATCCATGACCACATATATTATCTAGAAAGTGATTTTATTTCAAAGAAAACCACACACATTTTATTTTACGGAAATGCTAGGATGTTTTTATCACTACGGGATAGTCCAAAAATCATAGAGTCATTAAAAATGATATAAGAAGTAATATAATATTTATAACACAGAAAATGGATGATATTAATATTTAATTAATAGAATTATTATATATTAAAATGGAATTTATAAGATAATATATCAAAGGAATTGCAATTGAAAATGAAAGAGGAATATTAGGGACCATTACATTAGCATAGTAAACGCTTAGGAAAATTATTAAACGAAAGGGAATAATTAAAATTTCATTTTAGAAATATCAAATAGAAGATAATATAATGTAATAACATGTATTGAAGTATAATAAAAATAAATTTAATAAGAAAATATAACAAAGGTAATGAACTTGAAAAGGAAATAAGGGATTGAGGACCCTTACCTCTAATAAGCTTCCTAGCATAGGCTGGACCATTCAAACCAAAAATAATAATCAATATTGAAGAGATATTAATGGAAGAGTCTCATAGGTAGATATATAATAAGGAAAATTTATATTTTGGTGTCAGAGAAAGGGAGAATGTGGTGGGTATTTAGACTTAAGGAGGGGATTAAATATTGGTTATTTTATAGTATAATAAAAATAGTTGTGGATATAATTAATTACAACCAATTTTATAGATTACTAATGACTTTTTGAGGGTGGTTGGACATTTATGAATTCTTAAATCGAAACTCACCTTCTAACCAACCCTTTAAATTTTTAAATTACCAATAAACTATCTTCATTACAAATTTTTTCCCATATTTTAAAATATAAATTTCTAAATTCCGATTAATATTTTTTAATTAAATTTTATATTTATTAAATATTATTTTCATTTATTAAATTTTCTTAAAACATTTATTAATCATGATCCCCGAATAATGATATCATAAAATCAGTGTCTTTATAAGACAATAATTCTTTCACTTTGTCAACAAAAATAAACTTTTTAAAAAATAACAACAATTCCTCACAATTTTTTTTATTTGACGGCTCTAAAAATTAGATTTTTAAGTAATTATATAAATATGATAATTTTATCTTATAAATTAAAATACTTATTCATTAAAATATTATAATATAATAATTAATTTGGCCATTATAATAATAAATCAGGACTTCATTAAAATATTTTATCATTGAAAAACATTTATAGGATTATAATTTTTTTAAAACAATCTCATTTATAATAAAACATATTTTTAATTGATTATATTTATAGTCTATAATTATAAAATTTTATTTATATCATAAAATAATCCCAATTTTAACTTTTTATGAAACTATATGAAACATGAGTTAGTCACCCAACCCATACATCTGGAAATTTATTAACGGAAACAACTGTTAGAGTGCATACATGATGTGTAAAAATATTACACCATCTCGAAATTGAATCTGGTTACACATATACAGACAAATATATAAAACTATGTTAATGAAAAAAAAGACAATCTCATCTCAAAAAGTATCCATCCATCATCATCTGGACACACATGAACTATTTGGTCATCCATCAACCAACAAATAGTCATTAAACCAAGTTCATAATTTTATAATTCTTTATAATTCCGTAGTTTCCAACTCTTTAATTTATCCAATTGAGTTTTACTTGTTTCTAAAAGCTTTAACGTCAATGTAATTATTTAATCGATTATATTTTATCCAATAATTCAATATGAATATGTTCCCTCTCTTGAGATGGATCGAGGATGCCAATATCGTTTAGATTTATTTTTTATATTCCATGAATATAATCTATTCACATATATTTCCAAATAAAACAACCTATAATATCATCTATAAATGTGATATTTGTTCCACTCATTTGATAATGTTGTCCACCAGTCCATAAAAACTCATGTTCTAGGGACACCACATCCCAACAGCTCTATAACTGAACAAATCAGCAAACATGTCTTCAGCCTAGTATCATGTGAATATAAATCAAGGAAAATCATATACAATTCTTTTATTCAGGTTGTAATATAATATAACATAATAAAAACATTCAATAAACCTCAAATAAATTGAAATCATCCAATCCAAGAGGCCTTCAGACTCTATAAGAGTATGAATTGAAATGCATTGAAGATGTAAAGCAATCAAAAAAATAACACTGATTTCCAGCATGTCACATAATCTATATGAAAATATTATATCATTATAAAATTGTCTTGAAAACTACCACAAAAAGAGTATACCCCCAATTATCAATGCTTCCATAGTGAGAAAAACACCATCAACATTCATAACAAATCAAACATAAAAATACAAGATTGTAGTTTGAAACATAAAACTATATTAAAAAAATCCTAGAAACCTATGTGAAATTATTTCAATTGTTTTTCATTTGAAATAAAATCAAGATTGAATTTGGACTCATTTTCCATCCTATAGAATATATGTATCCAGTTTTTTAGAGAAACCTCTATTGTGAGTTATCCATCGTGATACTTATTGAACATTGTGCTATTATATTCCTCCATCCAATTAACCAAGTCCTCCAATACATCATCCTTAAAATGATAATGATTTTCTATCCTGTGATCAATATTTTCATCATAACCATTATTGGAAACATTAGAGGGATCCAGATCCACTACTATAGCTATGTTGGGGATATAAATATTGAATATGATATTAAAGCCACTAATATCATCCTTTTTATCACCCTTGTTTTAGAGTTAATATAGTAATACATCATGCATAACCCATATGATCGAGTGACAATGGTTAATTCCAATTTCGGGTAATCACTACACTATTGGTCCTTTCTTGGGTCTGTTGTGTAAATTATTTATGTGACAAAAAATGTATTTTTTCCTTTTTTAGAAATTAAATTTAGAAAGTCATTATAAATATTATTTTACCGATCATTGGTATATTACTTAATATTAGATTTGATAGAATCAACATATATTCTATATTCATTAACATCATCACCCTTAGGGTACGGTATAGAGACATGTATCTCTTCATATCTTTCATCTGCAGAAGCTGAGACACTCAATAAAAGCTATAATTATGGAGTGACCTTAACTCCTTTGATCTGGGAAACCATACATGGATTGTTGGGGGGGCATCAACATGGTCGCTGACCCGGAGGAGAGGAAAAGATGATGCCCTTTTCAGAGGAATGAAAGCATGGACTTCATTCAATTTATGGATGATAATGTGCTCTCTGGTCTCGATTTACCCGGAGACAAGTTCACATGTTGAAATAACTAGAGAGAGAGCAACCACTCGTGGAGTCATTTGGATCTCTACATGGCCAACATGAAATCCATCTCTATGTTCTTCAACACTAATGTAAGTCACCTAGACCAAGTATTATCTGATCACTCCCATACCCTAGTTTTCCTTTCCTTTGGGAAGAATCAGTTCACAAGATTTTTCTACTATCATCACTGGGATAGTCTTCTGAGATTCCATGACTTGGTTTATGACACCTGGGCTGAGTCCAACCAGGGAAATTCATGGATGGTTGTCCACAACAAGCATTGAAGGCTCAAGTCAAGTACCTAATTATGGAAGAATGATACTTCTCCCACTGACAGTTATATTACGACTACCATGCATGATGTGGATCTCTTGGAGAATATCTTGGAAGATGTTTAGGATGATAGGGTGTTTTAAGATATCTACAAAGAGAAGTGTATCTTAGAGGACATGCTCCTTGGGCCAGAATGATTGTCGAGGGAAAATTCATGAATCACGTGTCTCAGGTAGGGAGACATAAACACTACAATATTCCATTCTTGTACCAAGGAAAGGAAACATATGTTAAATCTATACAGTTTTGTTGATTACGGTACGTAAATTGATAATAGGGGTATTTTGGGGGTTATGTCCATGTCCTCCTTGAAAGACCTACTCACTAATCCTAATCATCACCTACCCAATGGATACCTGGGGGATAATGGGGGATTCTTTGTTGTGATTCACAACTATATTTTAGTCCCGGATAATGTCAAGCTGAGTTCCATCCCTGATCATAAGGAAATACATGAGGAAATGCAGTGTCTCAACCACGAAATCACCCTTGGCCCTAATGGATTCCCTGGATCGTCTTATAGAGCCTCTTGGATGTTGTGAAAATGGATGTCCCATATTTTATTTGAGACTTATCCAGGGGTGCCATCTCCCAAGGGTTTTTGGTTCCACAACCATCATCTTCCTCCCCAAGATCATGAATCCTTACTCCATAAATCATTACAGGATGGTGATTTTGTGTAAATTTTCGTACAATATTTTGGCCTCCCTTATCAATGTGACGGTGTCTCCCCACATCCCCAAGTGGGTGTCCTTGAAATAGAATGGGTTAGTGAAGGGATGTTTAACTAATGGGGTCATTTTTCTAGACAAAGAAATGATTAGAGATATAAACATAAAGTCTCGTGGTTCCAATTTGGCCATCAAGCTTGATTTGAATAAGGCATATGACTAGGTGGAGAGGGGTTTCATTAACAAGGTGCTGGTAAGTATGGGGTTCTCCTCATGGAATGTTGACATCATATTAGGTGATTCAACTCTTCCTGGTTGGCTATCAATTTTATGAGGAAAGATTATGGCTTTTTCATGGACAATCGCAGACTGAGGTAGGGAGATCCTTTATCTAAGAGCATCTTCATTCTCTCACAGGACGTCCTCAGTCGACTTCTGCACAAGGGTATCAGCTGATGTGAGGTAATGGATTATTGTATAAGAATTATAGCCCCATTTGTTTCTCACCCTATGTTCACGGATGACACATTCATCTTCATGAATTCTAGCATGTGCTCTATTAGAGGCCTCAATAGTGTATTTAAGGATTAATGCCTCTAGAGGAGGAATTTTGTCAATAAGGCCAAAATAAATTTATATATCTCCAACAAATGCACTGCGACCCAGATCCATGCTATTCATTTTAGCCAAGAAATGAATAGGGTGACTTTCCCTATGTAGTATCTGGGTTCCCCCATATCCCCAAGAAGGCTCCATGTATGTGACTTCTATGCCATCATAAACCCAGTTATAGACCGTATTCTTAGTTGGAAGAAAATATATCCCTCATTCGGGGGTCGGATAACTCTATTTAACAATGTGCTCCTTGCCACCACCTTCCATTCACTCCTTTCCATTAATAATTTGATGAGTATTATTAACAAGATTGATACGATTGTATTAGGATTTATTTGGGTCCCACGTTTGGAATTAAGGTGTTGTTGGGATTCCTGGAACAAGGTGGAAAGACCAGCTAGGGAGGGAAGCATCACTGTATTCCTGTTTGAAGACACTCTTCTTTTCATTCAAGAAAATATTGTCTGGAATGTTCTGTAACAATGTACGAAATGGGGGATCACAATGTATAACTCTCATTCTGGGTTTGAGCCTCTTGCCTCCTGCTATGTTTCTCCATTATGGTCTAATATATTTCCTATTATTACTTCCATGAAACCCCACTACTGATAGATATTTGGGAGGGGGAAATATCATTCTAGCATCAGAACTAGGCTAGGTCTATCCTTGGATTCCTTGAGTTCCTGGTCACTTCAATTACCTTCAAGGAGGCCAGTTCCCATCTAACTTTTATTGATGTGATCATGGACAGGGACTAGAAGGACATCGTCAACCTCTTCGAGATCAAAACTGAATCAAAAAGATAAACCTTGTCTCCTTCTTCCTCAGGTTCCTTCTCATCAAGAGACTTCTGGCACACTCTGGCCACCCATGAACAAATCAATACATGGAATGAGGTCCTTTGGTCCAAATGTACCCCCCTTAAACTCAAATTTCTTACATATAGGCTACATCACAAGGATATTTCCACTGATGAGAACATCAAGCACTGTGGAATTTCATTGGATTCAAGGTTCCATGTAATGCCCCGCCCCAGTTACCCAGAGTCGGTGCATTATTACATAACATTGGCATGATCACGAGAAAGATCAAATCTCGAAAGACCGATTGGTTTAGTAGCCTTGGAAACACTAGATATATTCATAATGTTTTACATTACATCATAAAGTGAAAAACTACTACAAAAACATATTGTATCCATATTCCACATTCATATCCCCACATAATATCCCTACTGGTCATTCATAATTTACTTCTTCACTTCCTGGGAAAAATAAAACACAGAAAAGGGGTGAGCTCAAATGCCCAGTAAGGATAACAATATAGCGAAAACTTTCATAAATAAGAATAAACATTTAAGGCAATGTATAACTAAAAAAAATACTTTTAAACTTTAACTTCAACATAGTATGGAAAAAGTAAAATTAAATAATTCCATTTACTTATTCACATGGATATTCTACTAATCGAATAATCACATGCAATATCAATAACCACTTTAATAATGATGGAATGCATAATGCCAGACTATCATAACCACATAGCCAAGGCCTTGTGCCAAGACTACAAATAAGATTTTGCCAAGGCCTTGTGCCAAGACACTATTTTGTCTCATGAGACCTACCGATGCATCGAGGAGCTATAGCGGGCTCCACCCATCACATATTAAGTCCAATGCATTCCCATATGAAAAGGTTTAAACATAACATAAACATTCGTATTAAAAATAGCATACGAAATGTAAATACTACATCCATAAACCATGAATGGTAAAAAAATAACAGGTCCACAGTCTTACATATCACAAGAACTTCAATACAATATAGATGTTTTTTATCATAATAAATCAACTTCAAATAAGCGTAAAATCCATCAAAGGACGTTGACATAGATGAAATCAAAACTCTTTTTAGAGAAATATCTCTTTCTATTTTGAAATCATTTAAGAGTCATATATTTATCAAATAAGACATTTTATTTGAAGATATTCTTATACACTTGTAAGGGAAGCTTCGACAATTTTATAACGACGGAAAATAGCCGCACCCACCGTATAAGTTAAAAAAACATTCTTACCTTAATTTTGTCGAAAATGTTAAAAACCACCTTGTTTGGAAATAGACGGAAAGATTCCTTTATAAAACTCTTATAAAAATTCATACAAGGGTATTAATTACTTTAACCCATATTCTTGTAAATAGTAAAAATGTTTTGAAATACATTTTTAAGAAACATGGATGTGGATGATAAAGAGATCCCCGTAGATTATTACGTATAAACAACCTCAGATAATGAAGAGATTGTGAAATAACCCTTACCTTGTACTTTTCCTTGGTTGGGGTTGGTTAACCTCCTGTATAATGGTTAAATAATTGTTATTAAATTATACAAGAATCATATACATGCATATGATATCGTATATGATCTTTTAACATTGCTTTGTTAATAATATCTTAGTATTATCGTTGTTTCAGGTGTTAACTTACTCGTTTTCTTTTATATGTTTTGTTATGTAAGCCATGTTTGTAATGGATAGTTGAATATTATTCATATCCAGAATGATATCAAGTCCTTAAACATCATTTTTAAATCATCAAATGATAATTATACTTGAATGGATACGATGGAGAATGAATCTCATCGTGTTCGTGGAGACGGTAGTCCGTACGTACGCACGAGGGACAATATCATTATTTTGATATTAAAATAATATATAAATGGATGGTATATCATATATACAGAATCATTAACATGTTATATTTATTATTTACATGAGTTACACATCATTATTATACCCATCCAAATAATAATATATTGAATAACAATTACACCACGACGTGGAGACGGTAAGCCGTACGTACGCACGTATGGTGACATGTTATTCAAAGGGTGGATAGAATGATGAATATGGTTGTTCCATATTTATAATAACATCACAGTAAATATAATATACTGGAGTTATTATTTTAGAATGGTAATAACAAAGATAGAAGAAGTGGAAGAAGAAAGGAACTTGAAAAAGGGTGGTGAAATCATTACCTCTTCTTCGGGTTCTTCCTTTTGATTTGATCAAAATGGCTCCTTGGGTTTAATTTATGATCGAACTAAGGCCTATAGGTTGTAGGGAGGGATGTTGGGAGAGTATTTGGGCTGAGTTTGGCCGAACCAAAATGCTTTGAAGGTGTGAAGAAATGAGAAGGAGGAGTGCCCTTTTATAAGAGGGGTGAGGGGTACCTTTGGAAAAGATAGAAATATTAATTTATAACAAATTCATATTCAGTTTCTAATAGCTCCAAAGTAGATTATTTAACTGTTAAGGTGGGGATAGTTAGAAAACCACTCAACAAATAGAATTTAGATAGGTTTGGGTCATTATATTATCCTTATCTTTAAGTATTAACTCTAAGTTAATTAGTTTCATTTTTACAAAGTCTCTTTGTATTTTTATATTATATGGTTAATAAACTTACCATATACATCCAAGAGACCCAAAAGTGGTCCATTATGATGAAAATATCATGATATAAGTCTCTTTTCCGAACCGTAGGTTTTTAAGAATTTAATATCAATTAATAATATAATATTTTTTTAAAAAGACTTTTATGTCAATTTTGACACTATTCAAGAATTGATTTTTGTAAAATTCATAACAGAACGATTACTTCAAACAAAGTTAATTGAAGCAATACTCACATGTCATATTAACCTATAAAATTAGTCTAATTTATAAAAATTCTCAAATTATATTTATTTGGGTAATTATAATATCAATTATTCTAATTTTTCATTAATTAGGTAATTACTACATCGTAATTGTATCGTAAATAAATTAAGTTATTTAATGTATAAAAATTATAAATAAAATATAATTATGTAGGAAATCTTTTTATCTTTATAATGAATATTTACAATCGAATTTATCTTATGTATTACCCTATATTAAAAATGTTTTAGTAAATAAACTTTGATTTTAACTCTTTTAACTCTTCTTTGAATTAAATAATAATAAATGTCCTAATCTAATCCAAGTGGACCTAAATGATAATATTTTATTCCTAAGGTTGTTTTTGGTCGAGATACACATGTCCAATAGAATTAGGAAATGTGTTAGGGTAATATTAATATCATTTTTACCCTTAATTACCCTATTTTACTTTTAACTGTGGTAAATAAAAGTAAAAAGTTATTATTCACCAAAAATTATTTTCATCTCATTGAACCACATTTTACTTCTTGATTTTAACCGTGTCTCTCAGATTTCCAAAATTCCATTCACAGAAGTGGTAAAATTACGTTTTATGAAAAATTCATTTTTTTTAACTACCACGTAGTAGTTTCACTATTCATCAAAAATTGAGGTTTTTCAGAACAATGCCAAAATTTCACCCTAATATATAATTGATATTCCGAATTCAAAAATGATTTCTATTTTACAAAATTACAAACATATAAGTTTCATTAATTAATTTTATAATTAATTCCCACTGTCACAACAAATAGTGTGTTTTTAAGAAACAATATATATCAAAAGATTGATAGTTGATTATGTCCAATTTCAAAGTGAAATTAATTCTAATGAACACCGTTGGATAAAATGGTAAAAATATATTGTAATTATAATTTAAAACCACTCAATAATATAATCTATCACTATAAATTATTTTGATTAAAAAAGTTGTTTTTAAGTATTTTTCACTGTTCATAAAATTGGAAGTTCTCATAAAAATACCAAAAAATCAACTTAGGATAATTTCGTCCTCGAAATTTCTAGAAAAATTATCACATGAAAAGACTTGGGTGGTTCTTCATCATAAGTTCCTCGGGTTCCCACGTTGCCTCTTCCATCTTATGGTTTCTCCAAAAAACATTTACCAGACGCGTCGTCCGGTTTCTCAGAACTTGTTCTCTCGTATCAAGAATCCTAACGGGCTCTTCACAATAGGACAGATCGGGTTCCAGTTCTAATTATTCATAGGTGAGTACATGCATTGAGTCAGGCATGTATTTCCTCAACAAAGATACATGGAACACATCATGAACTTTGGAGAGACTTGGCGGCATTGCCAATCGGTAAGCTACAGCCCCAATTCATTTTAGAATTTCGAATGGTCCGATGTACCTGGGACTCAATTTATCTTTCTTACCAGAACGTATGACTCCCTTACATGGAGATACCTTCAGGAAAACATGATCACCGACTTGAAATTCCAAATCCTTCTTTCGATTATCGGCATAGCTCTTCTGCCTACTTTGAGCTGCTTTGATGTGATTTTGGATTACCTTCACCCTTTCCGTCGTTTCCTCCACCAATTCTGGGCCTACAAGTTTTCTTTCACCAACGTCATCCCAACAGGTTAGTGTACGACATCTCTTTCCATATAATGCATCATATGGTGCAATCTGAATACTCAAATGGAAACTATTGTTATAGGAAAATTCTACCAAAGTTAAATACTGATCCCACATACCCTAAAAGTCAAGTGAGCAGGATCTCAACATATCTTCTATTGTTTGAATAGTCTGTTCTGATTGTCCGTCTGTCTGGGGGTGGTAAGGAGTGCTCCAATGAAGTTCAGTATCCAGGGATTTCTGAAGACTCTTCCAGAATCTTGAAATAAAACGGGGATCACGATCAGAAACAATCGATAGGGGTACTCCATGAAGTCTCACAACTTCATTAATATATAGTCTTTCTAGACGTTCCAGTGGTAGATCTTCTCATATAGCATGAAAATGTGCTGACTTGGTAAGACGATCAACAATAACCCATATTGCATCGTTCCTTCAAGGATTATTTGGTAGTCCCATGACAAAGTCCATCGTAATATTGTCCCATTTCCACTCCGGTATGGGAAGAGGTTGCATGACTCCTCCAGGCTGTGTCCTTCCAGCTTTCACTTGTTGAAAAACCATACATCTTGACACAAAATCAGAAATCTCCCTCTTCATATTGTCCCACCAAAAATGTTTCTTCAAATCTCTATACATTTTAGTACTCCCAGGGTGTATAGAGAAATTGGAACTATGAGCATCATCCAGCAATTCCCTTTTTAGATCAGGTATATCGGGAACACAAAGTCTCTTCCCGAATTTCAAAATTCCATCTTCATATACAAAGTCTCTCAGTCTCCCATCATTCACAACTTTAATCTTCTTTTGAAATTCTTCATCATCAGTCTGAGAAATCTTAATCCTTTCTAGTAAAGATGGATTGGAAACCATTTGAAAAAGCATTGATGTTTCTCCTTCCCTGGTTATTCCTCTGTCCATCTTCACTAGATCCAAGAAAACTGGATCCCTTTCAATTCTCATATTGTTCAAAACTCCATGATCTTTTCTTCTCAAAGCATCTGCCTCCTTATTTGCCTTCCTCGGGTGGTAGTGTATCATGCAATCATAATCCTTGAGTAATTCAAGCCATCTCCTTTGCCTCATGTTGAGTTCTTTTTATGAGAAAATATACTTCAAACACTTGTGATCAGTATAAATATCACAGTTTTAACCATAGAGGTAGTGCCTCCATATCTTCAAAGCAAAGATCACAACTGCTAACTCGAGATCATGATTAGGATAGTTTTGTTCATGAATTTTCAACTATCGTGATGCATAGGCAATAACCCTATCATTCTCCATAAGGAAACAACCAAATCCTTTCTTCGATGCATCACTGTAAATAACAAACCCATCATTCCCCGATGGTAGAGTCAATATAAAAGCATTGACTAATATTCTCCTCAGTTCTTCGAAACATTCTTCACACTCTTTTTTCCAAACAAATTTAACCCCTTTACGTGTGAGCTTCGTTAATGGGTTAGACAATCGGGCAAAATTCTGGACGAATCGTCGATAATAACCTGCTAAACCAATAAAACTACGTACCTTAGTTATACTCGTAGGAGATGACCATTCTTGGATTGCCCTGGTCTTCGAAAGATCAACAGAGATTCCATCTTTAGAGACAATATGGCCAAGAAAAGAAATCTCCTGAAGCCAGAATTCACATATGCTAAACTTCCCATATAATTCATGCCTTCTCAGAGTCTTCAAGATAATGCGCAAGTGATTTTCATGATCTTCGTAGCTTTTGGAGTATACCAAGATATCATCAATAAATACCACCAAAAATTCATCGAGATATTCCTTGAAAACTCAATTCATCAGATCCATGAATATAGAGGGTGCATTAGTCAATCCAAACGGCATTACAATAAACTCATAATGCCCGTACCTGGTTCGAAATGCTGTCTTCGGAATGTCTTCCTTCTTCACACACAACTAATGGTATCCAGATCGAAGTTCAATCTTTGAAAAGTATTGAGCTCCATGTAGTTGGTCAAATAAATCATCAATGCATGGTAGGGGATACTTGTTCTTTATTTTTATAGCATTGATCTCCCTGTAGTCGATACATAGCCTCATAGATCCATCTTTCTTTTTAACAAAAAGAACAGGGGCTCCCCATGGAGAAACACTAGTGTGAAAAAATCCCTTATTACTCAATTCCTCTAGTTGTTTCTTTAGATCAAATAATTCTAAAGTGGCCATTCTATAAGGGGTCATTGATATAGGCCTTGATCCAGGAATTAAATTAATGGAAAATTCAACTTCTCGTTCTGGAGGATGTCCAGGTAGATCTTCCGGAAATTCATCTACAAATTCTTTCACAACAGGTACATCCTCTATTTGAACATTCCATTCCTCACCCAAAGTTATTTAATTATCTTTCTCCCTAATAATTTAATTTAGATGAGCTACTGGGGGTGGTTCTAAATAAGAATTAGGTGGTGACGATTCTGCTCTAAAGATAAGGAGTTCCTTATCATTAACATCAAGAAGCGTAACCTCTTTCTTCTTACAATAAATCTTCGCATCATAGTCCAAAATCCAGTTCATTCCGAGGATTATATCAAAATCAATCATAGGTATGACGATGAGATCAGCAGATAAAGAACATATATGTGCTCTAATGGGGACTGATTCACAAAACATTGATACAATGATACTTCCCTTAGGAGTTTTAACTGACAACTCCCTTATTAAATCAAATTGGAAATATCTAATTTTCTTAGCAAACTGGGAAGATATGAAACAATGCGATGATCCAGAATCAAATAATGCATTTGCTAAACTTGAGGAAACCATTAAATTACCTGCCACCACGTCTTTCGGAGCTTCTACCTCAGCAGTAGTGATAGCATAATCCTGGCCTTGATCCCTTGGCCTTTTCTGAGGTAAGTTCTCCTGAAGCTTAGGACATTAATTTGTATAATGTCCCATCTCCCTGCAATTGTAGCACTGAACATTGGTAGCTTCCTTCTTCCCCTTGCAATCACGAGCATGGTGGCCTTTTCACCACACTTGTAACAGACTCCCATTCCCTTAAAACAAGTACCGGGGTGTTTCTTCCCACATTTACCACAAGATGGATATTCAACCTTTCCCTTCTTCCCCTTATTTCCATTCCCAGATTGATCAACAGGTCTCTTCTTCTCTTTTTTTTCTTTAAAGTCATAAGACTTAGAGAATTCCTTTTTGGTCTTAATATCACATGAGACAATGTCTTCGTACGACGAGATTGATTGTGAGACTAATGCTCGACAGATAAATGGTTTTAACACATCAAAGAAATGATCAATCTTACTTCTTGGGTTATGTATATAATCACCAACATACCTTGCTAACCTTGTAAAGTTAGCCTCATACATTGTGACATTCTCGTCCTCCTTCTGTCTCAGACTCAGAAATTGCCTTTCCATATCTGGTCAATGGTCGTGAGGAAAGTATTTTTCTAAAAACAAATCTTTGAACTCCCTCCATTCCATATTTGATACTTCATCATCTTCCTTCGTGTTTTGAATCAAAGACCACCATTGATCAGCATCTCCAGTGAGGCGGTAAACTGCCATGATAACTTTTTCGCTTTCACTACTCCCCAAAGCCTGAAATATTTTCTCTTGGGAATTTATCCATTGCTCAGCTACTAAGGGATTTTTACTCCCATTGAACGTTGGTGGTTGTTGCCCCATGAATCTATCTAACATTGATCCTCCAGGTTGTGGATCAGGGTTCTCCATACGGGTAAGGTTATTATTCATAACCTGAGTAAGTTGTCCCAGTATGGTGATTAGCTGATCGGCACCAGTTGCATCACCATCTCCACTATAATTATCTTGAGCAGGAGGGCAATCCCTACATGGAGTGTGTGCATTGATACAATTTCCATTTCTTCCACTAGGCACTATTTTTAAACAATGGCATTAACTAGATCAGTTTATGAATCAAAATACATAATCCCATACTTACAAAACACTTAACATAAATTGAACTATTTATGGATATAATCCATAATCATAAAAATGTTTTCTTTAAGGAAGTATATACTCATAAACCCTTCATAATGATTTGTAATGAAAATGAGAGTTATCCTAAGCATATCCCCTGGGAGTGTCGTAACCAAGAGTGTTGCAAGGCCCGTTGTCGTGCACCAGTTCTCGTTCGAGTCTAGCTCAAAGCAGTGTTTTCGGGTTTTACCCCTAGGTACATCTGTGCCAGAGCCGCCTCTACCTACTCGTATATAGACAGGAATGTATTGCTCGGAAAACTCACAAAATCTCTACAATACCAAAATTCTAGGAAGTTCTTCTATACTAATCCTCAAATTTCATCTTAGGTCTACGTGCTCTAATCAGAGTTTATCTAAATCTAGCTTCCAAGGTTTGTACTAAACTTCCTCTGATACCAACTGTATTTCCCCGACCCCAGTTACCCAGAGTCGGTGCATTATTACATAACATTGGCATGATCATGAGAAAGATAAAATCTCGAAAGACCGATTGGTTTAGTAGCGTTGGAAACCCTTGATATATTCATAAAGTTTTACATTACATCATAAAGTGAAAAACTACTACAACAACATATTTTCTCCATATTCCACATTCATATCCCCACATAGTATCCCTGCAGGTCATTCATAATTTACTTCTTCACTTCCTGAGAAAAATAAAACATAGAAAAGGGGTGAGCTCAAATTCCCATTAAGGATAACAATATAGAGGAAACTTTCATAAATAAGAATAAACATTTAAGGCAATGTATAACTAAAACAAAAGCCTTTTAAACTTGATCTTCAACATAGTATGGCAAAAGTAAAATGAAATAATTCCATTTACTTATTCACATGGATATTCTACTAATCGAATAATCACATGCAATATCAATAACCACTTTCATAATGATGGAATGCATAATTCCAGACTATCATAACCACATAGACAAGGCCTCGTGCCAAGACTACAAATAAGATTTTTCCAAGGCCTTGTGCCAAGACACTAGTTTTTCTCATGAGACCTACCGATGCATCGAGGAGTTATAGCGGGCTCCACCTGTCACATATTAAGTCCAATGCATTCCCATATGAAATGGTTTAAACATAACATAAACATTCGTATTAAAACTAGCATACGAAATGTAAATACTTCATCCATAAACCATGAATGGTAAAAAAATAACACATCCAAAGTCTTACATATCACAAGAACTTCAATACAATATAGAAGTTTTGTATCATAATAAATCAACTTCAAATAAGCGTAAAATCCATCAAAGGATGTTGACGTAGATGAAATCAAAACTCTTTTTAGAGAAATATCTCTTTCCATATTGAAATCATTTAAGAGTCGTATATTTATAAAATAAAACATTTTCTTGGAAAATATTCTTATAAGCTTGTAAGAGAAGCTTAGACGATTTTATAATGGCGGAAAATAGCTTCACCCGCCGTATAAGATAAAAAAACATTCTTACATTAATTTTGTTGAAAAGGTTAAAAAGAACATTGTTTGGAAAATGATAGAAAGATTCCTTTATAAACCTCTTATAAAAAGTCAAACAAGGGTATAAATGACATTAACCCATATTCTTGTAAATAGTAAAAATGTTTTTGAAATACATTTTTATGAAACATGGATGTGGATGATAAAGAGACCCTAGTAGATTATTACGTATAAACAACCTCGGATAATGAAGATATTGTGAAATAACCCTTACCTTGTACTTTTCCTTGGTTGGGGTAGGTTAAAATCCTGTATAATGGTGAAATAATTGTTATTAAAGTGTAAAAGAATCATATACATTCATATGATATCATATATGATCTTTTAACATTGCTTTGTTAATAATATCTTAGTATTATCGTTGTTTCGGGTGTTAACTTACTCATTTTCTTTTATATGTTTTGTTATGTAAGCCATGTTTGTAATGGATAGTTCTATATTATTCATATACATAATGATATCAAGTCCATAAAAATCATTTTTAAATCATCAAATGATAATTATACTTGAATGGATACGATGGAGAGTGAATCTCATCGTGTTCGTGGAGACGGTAGTCCGTACGTACGCATGAGTGACAATATCATTCTTTTGATATTAAAATAATATATAAATGGAAGGTAAATCATATATACAGAATCATTAACATGTTATATTTATTATTTTAATGAGTTACACATCATTATTATTCCCATCCAAATAATAATATATTGAATTACAATTACACCACGACGTGGAGACGGTAAGCCATACGTACGCACGTATGGTGACATGTTATTCAAAGGGTGGATATAATACTGAATATGGTTGTTCCATATTTATAATAACATCACAGTATATATAAGATACTGGAGTAATTATTTTATAATGGTAATAACAAAGAAAGAAGAAGTGGAAGAAGAAAGGAACTTGAAAAAGGGTGGTGAAATCATTGCCTCTTCTTCGGGTTCTTCATTTTGATTTGATCAAAAGGGCTCCTTAGGTTGGCTTTATTATCAAACTAAGGCCTCTAGGTTGTAGTGAGGGATGTTGGGAGATTATTTGGGCAGATTTTGGCCGAATCAAAAGGCTTTTAAGGTGTGAAGAAATGAGAAGGAGTAGTTCCCTTTTATAAGAGGGCTGAGGGGTACCTTTGGAAAATCTAGAAATATTAATTTATAATAAATTTATATTCGGTTTATAATAGCTCCAAAGTTGATTATTTAAATGTCAAGGTGGGGATAGGTCTAAAACCACTCAACCAATAGAATTTAGACAGGTTTGGGTCATTATATTAACCTTATCTTCAAGTATTAACTCTAAGTTAATTAGTTTCACTTTTACAATGTCTCTTTGTATTTTTATATTATATGGTTAATAAACTTACCATATACATCCACGAGACCCAATAGTGTTCCATTAATGATGAAACTATTATGATATAAGTCTCTTGCCCGAACCTTAGATTTTTAGGAATTTAATATCAATTAATAATATAATATTTGTTTTAAAAACTCTTTTATGTCAATTTTGACACTATTCAAGAATTGATTTTTGTGAAAATCATAACAGAATGATTACTTCGAAAAACGTTAATTTAAGCAATTATAACATGTCATATTAACCTATAAAAGTAGTGTAATTTATAAAAAGTCTCAAATTATGTTTATTTGGGTATTTATAATATCAATTATTCTAATTTTTCATTAATTAGGTAATTACTGCATCATAATTGTGTCATAAATAAATTAAATTATTTAATGTCTAAAAATTATAAATAAATTATCATTATGTAGGAAATATTTTTATCATTCTAATGAATATTTACAATCGAATTTATCTTATGTATAACACTATATTAAAAAAAAATTAGTAAATAAACTTTGATTTTAACTCTTTTAACTCTTCTTTGAATTAAATAATAATAAATGTCCTAATCTAATCTAAGTGGACCTAAATGATAATATTTTATTCCTAATGTTGTTTTTGTTCGATATACACTTGTCCAATAGAATTAGGACATGTGTTAGGGTAATATTAATATCATTTTTACCCTAAATTACCCTATTTTACTTTTAACCGTGGTAAATAAAAGTAAAAAGTTGCTATTCACCAAAAATTATTTTAATCTCATTGAACCAAATTTTACTTCTGGATATTAACCGTGTCTCTCGGATTTTCGAAATTCCATTCACAGAAGCGGTAGAATTAAGTTTTATGAAAAATTCAGTTTTTTTAACTACCACTTAGTAGTTTCACTATTCATAAAAAATTGAGGTTTTTCAGAACAATGCCAAAATTTCACCCTAAGCTATAATTGATATTCTAAATTCAAAAATGATGTCTATTTTACAAAATTCCAAACATATAAGTTGCATTAATTAATTTTATAATTAATTCCCACTGTCACAACAAATAGCGTGTTTTTAAGAAACAATATATATCAATAGATTGATAATTGTTTATGTCCAATTTCAAAGTGAAATTAATTCTAATTAACACCATTGGATAAAATGGTAAAAATATACTGTAATTATACTTTAAAACCACTCAATAATATAATTTATCACTATAAATTATTTTGATTAAAAAAGTTGTTTTTAAGTATTTTTCACTATTCATAAAAATTGGAAGTTCTCAGAAAAAGACCAGAAATTCAACTTAGGATAATTTCGATATTATGAATCCAAAAATGAAGTCCATTTTGAAATATAAAATATATTTAATTTCAAAAAGTGGGTATTACTATTCATAATGGCTAGTTTGATTGGTTGTGGTGTGTTAGAACTCGATGTTGCGTACAACACACGCTATCACATTATTCAAAGAGAAGCGTACCGTAGAAGCTTGGGGTGTTACATTCCATTACTTCTCGGACCACCAAGAGGAGAGTGAGGGGAATTTTCTCTTTGAAGGAGACTAGGAAAAGGAGGTGTGGAAGTAATTTTTGGAGTTTATAGGTATTCATGATATCCTCATGGATGATATGCCTTTTCTTGATCAATGGTTCAATGATGCGGGGGAGAGGGGTCTGGAGAAGATGTCACGCACGATGGTTATTCACACTAGTTACTAGTTGATCTGGGAGGTGAGGAATAATTCCAAACACGAAGGGACTAATGCCTCCATCCAGGGCATCATCCATCGAACTAAGTTTCTCCTTCTTGATTTGGTTAGATACTTTGTCAACTGGAATGAGTTACCTACCCTTCAAAGGCTCTATGCTCAAAATAATATCACTTCACTAGGTATTAGGAATATTAGAGGAAACTGGGTCTATTTGTCACCACCCAGTAGAGGGCTCAAACTCAACACCGATGGGTTATGCATCATGGGGCTTATTCGTGGATGTGTTGTGGTGTGCAACCCCTCATGGTTATATATAATGGATTTCTCCACTCTCTTTGTTCATGGATCATCCCTCTAAGAAAAGGCCATGTTTATTATTTATGGTATCCTCTTATGTCATCAAAAGGGGAACATATTATCGGCGTTTGAAACTAATTCCCAAATCCTCCCCAACGCCATGAAAGGCACTAGCTCTATTCCATGGTCTATTCATTAAATCATTAGGAAGTGAAGTGGAATGATCATAATCAACATTATCATGGTCCATACATGGAACGAGGGGAACAAAGTCATGGACCATCAAGCCTCTCTTTATTTACCTACTCCAGATCATATTTATTTTCATACTATTATCTCCCTGAAGCTTGAGGGATTCAACCTGGTTAGAGGGTATATCATTGGAATCCACTACATTCAGCCACCTTAGACCTCTTTCCCTGGGTGATTTGGTCTTTTCTTTCTTGTTTCTATTTTTTCCTTGAATAAAAATATACATGATGATGATGATGATAGTAATCAAATTATTCCTTATTCAATAGAAAATCAGTGTCATGAACTTTATCCTTAAACTCATAAATAGAAGAGCGACCTAAAATATCTTTCTATTTCCCATTTTTCCCATATCATATTGCTTCAATGTGTAGGATTAATAATGTGGAAATAATTATTCTGAATATGATTGTCACATTTACTAGAAGGGTGGACATATTTTAAACAATGAACAAAATATTTAGGGAGGTTTTCATAAAAAAGTATTTTTCCAAAAAACTAAATCATCTTTCCATGTACAAATAGTAAAAGGAAATTTTTTTTCAAATCAACATCCATGATAAATATTACCATAAAATGGAGGGATAGTTTAGTAGTATCCACATCAATTTTAATTAGGATTCCTATTTGGCTTTCAATTTAATTAATGGGAACACGTTTTTGACGATGCATTGGGAGGCAATCAGTGCATAACCAAACATGGGAAGATTGTGGTTCTTAAATGATTTCACATTCTGGAAACCATTTCAGCCCCTTAATTGAGAGATGTGAAAAATACCATAAACCCCTAATCCAACATTTATTGTGATAATGAACTGAAGATAAGTGAATCAAGGCATGAGAGGAATCATGGAGCCCCATATAAAATGTGGTGAATAAAATGATTTCAAAATATCATCAAAGGAACTTTTGTGAGGGGTGTCGTTTTAGGAACATACATATATGGGAATATCATAGTTTAAAAGAGTGCAATTTTAAATCATTCTTAAAAACTCATCTTTTGGCCAACCTTTATGTGTGGACATCGTTGCACAACCACTATATCAGTAAAGTATCATATTTTATCAGTGATTAGAGAAAAAATTGATCATCTTCTAGTGGATATTCTCAAGAAAGGGGAGACATAATGAGGGCATGAGGTATCAATTTGGGTTCAATTAGTATTATCCTGATGGTGTCTCCACATAACAAACAATAATAAAGACCAACAGGTTTGATGACAAAAAGTAATAATGTCCATCAGTGGCATTGGCCAATAGTCATAATGTAAATCAACCATATTTTCCATAAAATACACCATAATTATCACTTCATAATTTACTAAATTTATTACATAGGTTCTTATATTTTCATTGGTAATGTCTATCATTTTTCTAACCCTTCTCTTTAATTTTATTAATGTTATATATGGAGTGATCTTAATGGGAGAATTCAAACCTATATATTTTCCATTAGTGAATGAACTTTTATTCCTTGTGAATATAACTTACTATTATTAGTTTTACCCATCTATATTTATGCAATATGTGTAATGTTATAATGATGTTTAATAGTATTCTTTTGTATATACATTTTGTATTAGTGGTAATTTTTTATCTATTATTTTGATGTTATGAAATAAATATTCATTCATTCCTATAATTTCCCTTATATTAAAATTAAATACAAATAATTTCACAAGAATATTTATATATATACATAGAAGAGGTAAATTTTATGTTCATCACAAAAAACTATGGGGGATTCCTCATAAAATTAAGCATGTACAAATCTTTTCTATCCCACTAGATCATGATACCCTATTCCAAAGATCAAGAGATACCTACTACCAATTGAATGTATAATCAACTAACCATGTGGAATAGCCATCTAAGTAATTTATGACTACGGAACTCCGAAGGGATCCAAAAACATAGTCCTATACATAACTAGTAATAGTGGGTCATATGCATGTGAAAATCTCAATTGGATAATAATAATAATACATGAATATTGAAAATTATTTTAATAACGAATTCTATACATCATGCCTGATGGATTCATAGGTCTATCCACACCTGCTTTGGTGACCACTATAGATATCTCTAAGAAAGCTATGCCACCATAGAGGGATACAAGTCCTCTCCTTGGGATCTTCCTTACTCACCACTAATAATTATATGGTTGAATTATATATACCATTTTTAATGCTTATAATTAATGAATTTAGTATAATCCTAGTATCCCTAAGCATACAACAAAATACATGAGTAATTATTTAATCCAAAATTACTTCTCGGTGTTCCCTATTCTTGTATAATGTCAAATTCCTAGGTCTCGGTAAATATAAAACAAATACATTGGAAACTGGAAAGAATTCCTAACTGGATTAACCTTATCTATTATAAATAGGGAATACTCTCTATATTTGAAATGATAATATTGAATACATCTATAATTATCTCTTTGACTTATTCTTAGAGAGATCTGGGAAATGTAATCATTGAGCATCCACCTGATCCAAGGGAGTTTCCTTGCCATCAGTCGAGGATATCATCATCAACATTGTGAATTTCATAGTCATACTTTTAATTGGAGAATATTGTCACTAGGTAACTTATGGAATCATTTATATCCTAAACATGCTAGGCATTCTAGGTTATATGCTAAATAAGAGGGATTTTTATGATTAACTTGACAACCTCCTTTGTTTCTAGTTATATGGAGGACTTCTTGATATAATAGAAATTATGGTAATGATAACATCAAATATTGTATCATAAACACCCCAGACACCCAAGTCATCATAATAATTAATTACCATTAATTTTAATGTTAAATTATTATTAACTACCATCTTCATTAATTAGTTGGGGGATCCAAATCTATTGGGAATTGAACATGAAATATACTTTTTTTAACACACTCAGATACACAAGTATATCAATATATATAATTATAATCATATAAAACATACTAATTGATCACATTCATGATTTTGGTGGAACCATATTCTAATGGAATAGATAGGTAGGGTTGGGTTATTTGGGTCTTTGACACCCAACTAGAAAATAAATTGAGGCTGGAAAATTCTTCAAACACTAAAAGTTCATTTATGATTATCTACGTTCAATAAATTATAATTGAAATCATAAATGAATTTATAATTAACCAAATGTTTGAGTGTCAGATGAATTCTAGAACACATCTTACAATGCCACTAGACTTAGTGGTCATGATGATTAAATAATACATCAGGGACCCTTAGTTACACTAGTGAAAAAAACATTTAACATGTCGGTGTTTCTCATGTTAGTTATATATAACTGATGTACAAAGATGGGAAAATTGGTTTATCACATTGGTTATAAAATAACCAGTGTAAAAATTACCCAGATTAGATTTATCACGTTGGTTATATAATAACCTACATGAAATATCGAATATGGGTGCTTTATTAGGTCGGTTATTTTATAACTGACGTGAAAAATAAAATCTTGACGTTTTATCCCATCGGTTATAAAATAACCGATGTGATAACGGATTTTATATGTCTATTATTAAATAACCGACATGATAAATCTTATAATTGATTTATAGTGCCCCATAATTTTTCCTTCTGTTTTCTTCGATCGGGTGACCTATGACTCGTCTCTGTCATGTGGAAAGCCAACAAAGGATTCTTCAATTTCGTTCCCTCCAACCTCATTTTTCCAAAATAATTTATCATCATTATTATCACCAGATCTATCAGGTTGACTCACAACACTCCAGTAATCCTCCCATGCCTCAGTTTCATTTTTTTTTTGTGATGCTCTAAAGTTATGTTTTGATGTGTTATTTTTCAATTTTTTTTTTCTATCAGGGTAAGTGTCATAGTGTTTTTTTATACCATGTCAAATTATTTTCTGATAAAATAAACCAAGTGCATGATATCATGCATGTTCTATAATTTTTGTTTCTACCATGTGTGTTCTATCTTGTTTCTGTGCGTGTACTTTCATGTGTGTGTGGGTGGTGTCCAAGGGGGATGGGGGCTATCCAGGGGTGGGGGCTGTCCAAGGGTGTGGTGGTGTCCATGGTGTGTCCAAGACGGTGGTGGTGTCCAGGGGAGAGGGGGAAGTCTAAGGGGGTAGGGGTGTCCATGGGGGTGGTGGTTTATGGGGGGGGGGGTTGTCTATGGGGGTGGGGGTCTAGGGGGTGGGGTGGTATCTATGGGCGGGGGTTGTCTAGGGTGTGGGGGTTGTCCAAGGGGTATGGGGTGTCTAAGCGCACATCGAATGGGTAATTTTAATATTTTTTATAATTAATAATAATATGAAGTAAGAATATGGCACATCAAATGAGTAATGAATATGAGGAAGGTGTTGATGCCTTTTTGGAATTTTCTAAAAAAAATGTTTCGGGAAGGGAAATTTTTTATGTCCATGCCAGAAATGTTTCAATATGAAGATGTTGAAAAGTAAATAGATAATAGATCATATGATTTTTCAAGGTTTTAATCCAAGTTATAGCCCTCGGATTTGGTATAGTGAAACTGGGCAGAATTTCAGATCTACTGATGATGATGATTTTCAAGATGGTAACTCTGATGGAATTGAAGAAATGATTCGTGATATTGTAGTAGAACAAATTAAGATTGAACCGAAAGATTCATGTCTATATAGTGATGCTTAAAAACCATTTTATCTTTGTTGTATGGATTTTAGGGTTTTTTTCAGTGGTGTTAGGATTGATTAACATGAAGGTGAACCATAGATGGGGAGAAAAAAGTTTTACAGAGCTACTAAAATTATTGAAAGATATTCTTCCAAAAGACATTGATCTTCCAAACTCACATTATAATGCCAAGAAAATATTATGACTGATGGGATCGAGAAACAAGAAAATGCATGCCTCTCCAAATGACTATATAATATACTGGAAGGAATATTAATTTCTGTTAGAGTGTCCAAAAAATGGGACATCACGGTATAAAATGAATGAAAAATCACAGGCTGATGTAGAGATTACAGAGATCCCAACCAAGGTATTTTGGTATCTTACTATTATAAATCATTTTAATCGTTTATTTTCTAATTCACATGATGAAAAAGGGGATAAGATGGCATGATGATTAGTGGATAGGTGATGGAAAAATATGTCATCCAGCTGATATTCCACAATGGAAGAAAATTGATGAGCAGTATCATACATTTGGAAATGAATTTAGAAATATCAGACTTGGGTTTTGCATAGATGGAATGAATCCATAACGAACCCTTAGTAGAACACATAGTTCATGTCTTATTTTATTAGTAATTTACAACCTCTCTCTTGAAGTTTGTATGATGCACAAATATTTCAGGTTGAGTATTATGATTTCTACTCTGAAGCAACCCAGAAATGATATTGATCTATTCTTGTCATCATTGATTGATGATTTGAAACATTTATGGGAGGATGGTATTAGGGTGCATGATTATTATAAAATGGAATATTTTAAACTACTTGTAATGATTTTAATAACTATAAATGGCTTCCCAGCATATGTAAATTTATCTGGATACAGTGTTATGTAGCATAAATCCTTTCCTATTTGGGAATAAAAGAAATCATATTTTCAATTGCATCGTGGGAGAAAAACAATATACATGGGTCATCAATAGTTTTTGCATGTGGATCACTCTTATAGAAGACTAAAAAAGGAATTCAATGGCTCACAAATTTTTGATATTATTCCAAAACCTTTATCCCCTAATGTGTATTTTGAGAGGGTGAATGTCCTTTATGTAACATTAGGAAGGACATATAAATCTGGTAATTATAAGAATATTTTGTAAAAAAGTCTATATTTTTTGAGCTACCATACTGGATATATCATGAAGTGAAAGATAATATTGGTGACATGAATGTGTAGAAGAATATCAGCGACAGTTTGATTGGAACATTGTTAGATATTAAAGGAAATAGTAGATATGGGTTTAATTCAATATTACACTTACGATCAATGGGAATATGTTTAGAGTTATCTCCCACTACTAATGGAAGACTAACATGTATTCCTGCAGATTGACATACCTTATCCACAAGGGAGAAAATTTGATTTTGTATGTGTCTTCATGATATCAAAGTTCTTCAAGGTAATTCTTCAAATGTAAAAAATTTTCTCTCTTTGAAGGATTTGAAATTAATAGGTATGAAATATCTTGATTGTATTGTCATGATGCAAAAAATTTTATCAGAAGTATTGTGTGGAATATTTTCCATCCGTGTCAGAAAGACTATAATGAAGTTTTGTTATTTTTTCAATTAAATATATAATATGGTGATTGTTGTGAATGCATTGAACATTTTGGAAAAGGATTCAATTTCAATAATTTTCGAATTAGAAATTTATTTTGCTCCATATTTTTTTGATATAATGGTGCATTTAATGGTTCATTTAGTTTGATAAATAATGCTTTGGGGACCTATATATCTTTTTTTGATTTATCCTTTTGAAAGGTATATAACAATATTGAAGGGGTATGTTAAAACTCTATATTGACATGATGCCTTCATTATTGAAAAGTATATTTCTGAGGTGGTTGCAGAGTTTTGTTTGAGCTATATGGCTATGATGAAGCACATTGGATTGCCTCCATCTTTCCATGAATGAGTTAAAAATTAGGGAATGAGGATATGTGGCTTGAAAGTCAAATCGTTTTCAGTTCAATAGATGAAGAAGGTATAATTATACATCGTGAATAAAATAGATGATTCTCAACTATATTTCACATTGCATAATAATGAGTTGAAACAATGTCATCCAAAGAAGAAGGAAATGTGGATTTTTAATGAACACTACAAAAAAAATTCCCATGGGTTAAAAATACCTTTCTTGGTAGATCAGATGTATCAGAGGTATTAAGTTGGTTATTGAGTGGTCCATGTTTAAATGTGATAACAAGGTACGAGTATGACAATAATAGCTATATATTTCATACGATATCTCCGGACAATAGAAGTGCAGTGTAGAATAATGTTGTATTGGTGTTTGTAGAAGCAATGCATTTTTTGAGTTCTAAAGACAAAAACCCAATTTCTACATCAAGTGGATATTATGAAGTCTTTGAAGAAATATGAGAGGTTGATTAATTTTAAATTAAAGTCCTTTTTTTAACTGCAAATGGTTTATCGGCAACAACAGTTTCATACATGATTAATTTGGAATGATAGTTGTTAATATGAATATATATGAAGACACAACAGATTCTTTCGTAATGTCAACACATGAAAAAAAAATCTATGTAGTTTATCAATCAGATATGAAGTGGAATATTGTTTTACAAGGGAAAAAACAACATGTTGGTGAGGATCAACTTGTCGAAGATTCTGATTTATGTGACATACCTACTTACATGGAACGATTAGAAGAAAATAATGATGATCATGTTGAAGAAATGGTTTGTTCTATAAAAAATGATCATGATGAAGGAATTTGGGAAAACTATCCATATGTACATTCCTAATATTACAGTTATCATCTGTTTATTTCTTATTTACATTTATTATTTTCATAAAATGTTAGATATTATAATTTTTTTCATTATTAAAATGCATATTAAAATAAATAAGTATAATTTTTTGTTTATTTTAATTTTTTAGTTGATTTTATCATGTTTACCATTACGTAACTTATATATCTATGGATTTTGTTTAATGACAATTACATTACCATGTTTACCATGTTTACATTGTTTAAAATGTTTACCAATGTTTTCCATAGTTTACCTTTACATAACATATATATTTATTGTTATTTTTGAATGAAAATTACACTACCTTGTTTAGAATGATTACCATCTCTACGATTATTTAACATGATTACCATATTTACTATGTTTAATATTACGTAACTTAGTTTAGTGTTCCCTTTTTTTACATTAGTATTGTAATATATGAATTTTTATATTTGTGAAATGATTTTTTATTTAATGGATGTTGACAAATAAATCTGTTGATCAACCACATAACTCTAGATATGAGCCTCATGATCATACCTTTGGGGAGGAAAATTCACATGCCCCTCTTGATGTTCCCCAATCTTCCACATGTGCTCCCATAATGACAAAGAGGAGTTCATGAGTTGGTAAACATGGATACACATTTTTACCAAAATTATCACTTACCTATAGCCAGGACCAGAGGATAATCATTGAGTTTAATGAGAATGATATTCCTAGAGGTCTAAATGTAAAAGATTTTAAAAGTTCTATATCAACCTAGGGTAAACACAAAGTAATCATTTTTTATGATGATTGGAGAAGTGTGAAAACGTGATAATATCTCATTATTGAGAGACGATTTTGGAATTACCTTTTGCCACTATTTGAATAATCATTAAATGTTTTAAGTATAATATGTTTGACCTCTTCTTTATCAGATTAAATTTGATATTCTTGACACTATAGTTGTTTGGAGTAAATGTTTATCGATGGCATCTAGGAGATAGAGGCATATCAAATCAACCCTCAAATCAAATTTCATTTTTGGTCATAGGAATCATGATAATCCATTTCATATATATCCTTTCATGGATGAAGAAACATGGAGACAATTTGTTGAAATTAAAAGAAAAGATTCATTTTTTATAAGGGTAATGTAATATTTTATAATGATTCTTATATAAATGATGTTTTTAATGTTTTTTTAATGATTTCTTATTATTAATTTACAGTAAATAATGAAATCTCATCATGAGATCCAATCTAAAAATGTATACCCTCATAGTTTATCTCGAGTAGGGTATACATTATTGGAAGAACAAATGATGGTGGAAAAATTAAAAAAATAAGAGCTGAGTCTTCAAGCTCTAAAGAGGTTTCCCTTCCATCCTCTCCCTCTAGACATGAAAAATGGAAGAAATCTAAGATGGGGAAAAGGGTCAATATCTTTCATAAGAATCGTGAATCTTAGCTGAGAGGTTTGTAAGATATTTATTTTATTTATATAAGTTTTTCATATTTTTTATATAATTTTAATCATTTCAGAAATGTTTAATTAATTAATACATGATTCTCTTTAGGAGTAGAGCTCACAAGGGGAATTTACAGCAATTATAAGCAATCATATTTTATCTGGAGAATTTAGAAATCCAAAACACCCCGATCGTGTATGAGGATATCTAACGGGTCTATCAGTAAGAGAAGTGTCTCCACGTTCTTCAACTTCTTCCATTGAGGGTGTTTATCAAAAAAATAAAATCCTTGATAGATGAACTTCAGAATATTAATGCATGATGAAAGAAAAGATTAGAGCATTGCTATAGTCTATGTTTGCACACATGCAAAGACAATTTCAGACTGCAGCTCCTACTCCTCAACCTCCCCCTAAAGACCCAATTATTTATCCTCCACCTATTCCTGTAGCTCCCACTCCCCCACCTTAGCATGCAGACCCCATTTTTTCATAATCCTCCACCATAACTTCTTAATTATTGTGAGTTTTATGTTAATGATCCTCAGCATCATATAGTTACATATGGTCTATCATATTGTATAAGAGATGCAGTTCATAATAAATAGTTATAGGTAGAGTAACATAGGGTCACTATATAAGATATTATAGATAGATCATCTTGAGTACCATTACCTAAACATGAGGTGATGATAGTTGCACATAGTACTTTACACTTTTTTGTATGGCCATACATACTTCTGTGAGTCATTCACATAGTGTTATGTATATTATATCTTTTATTTTATTTTTTTAACGTTTTTTTAACATTTGAAAACTAATATATATTTCTATTTTTTTTACAAAAATAAATCAAAGGTAAAAAAATACAATATATAAAAAAAAGACAAATGGCTATGACATCAGATTCAAATTCTAGTAGTCTTGACAGATTGTCAAGATATTCAAATTCGTTGGTGTATCATTTTGAGTTTCCAATGGAAGATCATGTTTTTAAACGTTCAATAAATGTGGGGATTTTGAAAAATGATATCATGGAGCTTGTTACTAGAGATAAGTTGGGCATCAACGTGATACATAGATTTCTATGTACGTCATAACACCTTTCCCATCGTTGTATTTTTTTTTAAATGTATAATTTTGTATATCTTGTATTAGGTATGTTTATAAAATGTGTGAGAAGAATGAGCAGATAGATCTATATGAATTAGTGGACCCACAAATGATTTCCCCTATATCACATGCATTGGATGAGGAACATAGTATACTTTATATTGCTGAACGATCTGAACAGAATATAATCATGCAGTGTTGGATGATGCCTTTTTTTGAGAGGTATGAAACATATATGTAGAAAAGTGTTCTTTATCTTTTATCATAAAAAACCACTAAACATAAATATTCTTTTATATTAGTTATCATTGTATGTTAGGGGTTTCATTCCAAGGGTGAAAACCCATTATTGGATATACTCTATCCATGGCGATGTGCAGGGAAGCTTTAAGAATATTTTGGAAATATAAGTTTCAATTTCTTAATAGTTTTTTTACATTATAATGAATTTTTAATTTATCCCATTCATATTATTTTCTAAAAAGGGATGGGAATACTTTCAAAAAAGTAAAATAAAAAGGAGTTCCAAGATCAAATATGAAAAAGTAATGATAATTATACATTTATAATTTTTACATTTCGATGTATTACATAAAAATAATATTTTTAATTGACACTCATTTAAACAGAATTTTCATCAACAATAAGTAATCATTGATTACAGATATTATATGTTAAGATTTATGTATGAAATAATTACAACTAGAATAAAAATGATCTTTGATCTTGTTCGATTTCATTATAAACTTTTTCATAATATTTCATTTGATTTATTCATTATACATGTTAACTAATTTCCTTTTAATTTGAATCTATTTTATGACCCTCAACCCTATAGTGATCAAGAGGTCAAACACTTAATAGTGGAATGGTAAAATTATTTTACAGGTTTTATTGAATTTTAGTATTTTTGTAGTGTAAAATGTAATTTTGAATATTGTAATGGTAATTGGGTATTTGGTAGTTCTTTTGGTTGGATTTAGGTTTTTAGTTGAAATTGTATGTTATGAATGTTATATATGTGAATGTTTAATTTTTCGTGGGTTCTTATTATTTTGGTCTAGTTCTGATGTTTTTCTGGTATGGATTTTATTCTAGTTTTGGTCTGGTTTTGGTCTGGTTTTTGTCTGGTTTTTACTTGCTTTATGTCTAGTTTAGCATAGAATAGTAATGCTATTGAAGTTTTATTAAAAAAAATTGTGTTTTTAGGTCATTTATTTTATAATTTATGTAATTAGTGAATGGGTATCCTTTTCCATGTCGGTTATTTAGGAACCGACATGAAAAAAAACCCTACGGAGGCTCAATTTATCACATCAATTATTTAATAACCAAAGTGGCATATATTTTTTCACATTTTTTATTAAATAACTTGTGTGATAAATCAATATTCCGAATGGTTTTTAACAGCAGTTATTTTAAATCTGAAGTGCAAAAACCCTTCGGAGGCTCGATTTATCACAGCGGTTATTTAAAAACCGACTTGATAAACTATATACCATGTTAGTTTCTAAATAACCTACATGAAAAATCATATATCACATCGGTTATTAAATAACCAACATGATAAATAGATCATTTGAAGGGTTTTCCCTGTCAGGTATTTAGGAACTGATGTGAAAAACTGTTTTGATTTATGCTTTTTACGTCAATGTTAAAATACCCGACGTAAAAAAAATATTTATAACGTCTCCTTTAATAGAGTCGGCTAAAAACCGACGTAAAAATAAAAAATAGCCGACATAAAAATGTTTTCCTCACTACTGTCACCACTATATATTCCCAATACACTCTTATCTAGGATTAAATGTGATTAGGGAACCATACTCAGGGTCCCCTTCATGTCCCAACTCATGTTCTAAGACGATATCTAATAGGAAGATAACTGGTAATATAAACCCTCTATCACATCGATATCTTTGAGGCCATAATAGAATTAATAAGATGGTATTTTCATAATTAACAGACCTTGTGTCCAATGATGCCTTCTTATATTAGGGCATGTAAAAAGAAAACTATTTTCCTAATGTAGAAGAGTTGCTGATTAGGGTATTCTCACAAGAGGAGCTTCTCAGTTGGTTCACCTACATATTCTTATTAACATATGTTAATTGTTTTTTCTGAGTAATTTATGAAATCAATGGACAGTTCTTAAAGGTTTTTTATTTATATTAAATGAAATATAGAAAAATGAAAATCTAAAATGACTGATTTAATAAATAAATGAATTCATCTTATGTTCAATTTTGGATTTATTTAGTATTTTCTTTTTTATGTTAGATTTTAGTTAGATAATACAAACATTAAATTGTATGTTTGAACAACTATTATTCTTTTATAATTTTTTTAAATTATAAAATTACTATGAAATATCAGTTCCACCTCCTCCTTCAATCTAGGTTGATGACACACTTGGGTTAAAGATATTCCATCATCCAGTACCCATCTCTATCGATGTCATTTCATCCATTGATTAGTTCACATCCACCATGTGATGAACTAACTAATGGGTATTGGTAATATGACTATAAAAATAATAGAATAGATGGAGTTTCATGTCTTTGGGGGGTAGTCACCACATTGGGTACATTCCACTCACCCTTGAATGCTACTCAAATCTATTAGAAACATAAAATAAACATTAAGGAAATTTCAAGAACACCTTGACCTCCACATTAGAAAATCCTTGGGGTCAACCCCATATTTTTTAGGAAAATATATAACATGGTGGAATGAGATATAAGAGAATGAGAAACAAAATATAATAGAATGAATGAAAAAAATAAACAAAATAACAATGGGTGATGAAAAATATAAGGGAATGAAATAAAAAAAATTGGATGAGAGAGGGAGAATAAAATTAAATAGAAGAATAAAAATAAAATATATTAAGAAGTGGGATATGAAAAAATAAGAAAATAAATAAATAAAATAATAATGTTATAACAATAATAATAATAAGAGAATAAGAATTAGAAGAAGAAGATACGATGGACATGGATGGTGGAAAAAATAAAAACTTGTATCAATTAATTTCTTTATTTAAATGATGAATTAAAATCACAATTTATAATAAATATTACAACAAAAATAGAATGAAAATAAATAAAAATGAAAATAGGGACATGAAACAGCTCATCCTCCTTGTTGTAGGGTTCCCTACTTCAGAAATTAAGATAGGGGACTCAACATTGTCAAAATTCTACATGTATATGCCAAGGGGGTCCCATCATTCATTATTAAAAATGGTAATCTTTTAGATCTCCCATTATAATATCCTTTATATTTATTCCATCGATTTTTTTTCATGTTTGACCACATTAATTATTGAATTCTATAAAGGACTGTTTTTTAATGTTTCAAAAAATTATGTTTCCAATTGAATCTCTAATTGTAATATTATTTGGATGCGTATAGAAGAAGTTATTAAATAACTAATGAGTCATACTATTTCTAGATTAATGTTTCTTAAATCTTTTTCAAATTTAGATAATCAAATGTATGAATTAATGATGTAATATCTCTAGGATAATTATTTTTGGAATGAAACATTTAATATTCTTTCAAATCTATCAATAATTACATTAATTCTAGGTGTTTATCCCATGTTATGACTCTATTAATAATGTAGTGTCCACTCTGACATCCAGAAAAATTTCTCAATTTGATATATTTATTAGGGACAGTGGATGTTAGAATAAGCTTTGGGACAAGAATAATAATTTGAAGCACAAAAATCAAGTAATACTATAAAAAATAATCAATCCAATTGGATCAATATTTTAATATTTATACATGAAATACCAACGTAATAAATAGCTATTAAAATTATACAACCAATAATTTTTTTTATTTTTTACCAAAATACACTAAACACATAATTATGATGAAAATAAACTCAAATTGATAAATTGTGAGGGATTACTAATTTAAATAGATATTAAAAATTAGTAAAATATTATTTCTGTCAATTCATCTACAATTAAAAAATTCTTGAACTCAAGCATATAATCTCAATAAGGAATTCTGAGGGCACCAATGTTACCATTATTCAAATTCCAATTCAAAAAAATTAAATATTTAGAAATGTTAAATCATACATTAAAATTAAACATAAAATCTCAGTTCAATTTCTCAATTTTCAAATAAATAATCCACTCATATATTTTACTTTTCCCCATAGAAACAATTATGGAATTTCTCTTCTTATTCACTCATTTTCCTCAATTAATTATTATTAATCTTTCAAAATCACGATCTACCTCACAATGGATTATTTTCTCTCATCACTCATGATACAATATAAGTATATTTATGCTCATGTAATTAATACATGATCCAAATACATAGTATTTTAAGAGAACTATTTTTTATAATTTTTAATGACAAAAATTATATAAAATCAAGAGGACTTGCAATAATGGTTCAAATGATAGTGAGGCATAATTTTGGTAGAATTTGATGCTTTAAAAATTTATGATAAATATGGAAGTTTATTTCTTAAGTACAATGTATGATATTAAAAGTAAAATTCCCATGAAATTATCCCCTTGAATTTATAACAACTCTGAACTTCCCCAAAACTGAAAGTAAATATCAAGATCTGTTTAAGAATAATTAATGATTTGTGCACCATTTTGGAATTTTCTATATTTTAATTATCTTTTTTTTGTCATCAAAATTCATTTTCAGTTTTTTCAAGTTATAAATTTCTTACATTTAATAAGCCTCACATCCACAACCTAACTAGATATGATATAAATCGTAGGTCTATTAATGGTTAATTTGGGTTTTCCAAAATCACAAACATTTTTCACATTATTTTTTGATCTTTTTTCATTTTTTATTTATTTTATTCAAGAAGAAAAAAGAAATGATTTTTCATGAATGAATAACAACCTTACGTTATTACTACAATAATAAAACCCAAAATTCTTCCTTACAAAAAAATTCATCGCTTCCACCATGATTCCCTTCACCCCCAAAGATATATTTTAAAATATCATTCAATTACTAATAGGTGGTTAGGAATGGAAAAAAGGATTAAATGTGTCTCATTCCTAAAATGTCCATTCATGGTTTCTAATGGATAGAGAATGATTGATTTAAAGGTTGTATTTTAAGGATATGTGGTTTTTCAATAGATTCCTCATTCATTTTAAATGAGTTTTTGTAGTTTCATAACTTTAAAAAGTTCAAATGAATGTTCTAGTTGGTGACATGTATGATGATCACTTAATAAATATTCTCAAGATAATATAGGATATACTTGGTCTAGAAATCATCACTGAAATTGGAATATATTATTTCAAAAAAAACACTTAGGGAATCATTTACAATAACCAATCAATTCACATAAATTAGGGATAGTCGATGACAGAAAAATGGTTATGAAATTTCATCTACATGAATCAGATAATTAATTCAAATCTTGAGTCCTCATTTTTATATACATGGTTAACATTAATAATTGAAATGTTTATTTTACACATTCAATCTTATTACCATTTGAATCTAAAATATGGAATCATAGGATTCCAAATAAACTCATGTCTCCTTGAAAAGTTCAGTAAAGAATTTATTTATGTGTGGTCCTACAATTTAATCATTAAATCTCAGAACATGTTGTTGGAAAAAATAGAGAGTTTAAGAGATAATCATTAAAATATTACTTCCTTTACCATGTTGGATCAGTACTCTTCATTAATCATTTGTGTCTAGCCTATTCCATTATGAACATACAAAATGTAATTCTTTAATAAAGTAGAAGTATCGTGTCATTAAATATTAAAAAATAAGAAGGGTTGGGCCGCATACTAGAATACATCCTAATAAATGAAATTGAAATATTTATTACATGAATGAAAATATAAGGGATAATTATGTGAATGATCCCACAAGTGGGCCCTAAATTTTTACTACATCCAGAGGGAAGTACCAACTATTATCCATATCTAGTTTATCTAAAAAAATCATTGATTTGAACCTAAATATGTTGAATTTCACTTCATGTTTTTCATCCTTAATTTCAGATAGTGATACATGGATAATGTACAACTAATCCCCCCTTAACAATTAGGTATATCTTGTATGGTGGGGGTAGGATGATGTATGGATCATCCTCTTATTTGGTTATATATTGTCATCCTATTCTCGCACTTCCAGTGATGGATTCACATTGGCTACAAGAATGGAATGCTTAAATAAGAAGTAAACCTATATTTTTACATGAATAAAATTTTAATTTAAATATTTAATAAGTTATTTCATCCCTTAAAAATGACAAAACTTTATTCTAATTTCTTAAGGATCAGCAACATATATTTTCTCATGGGATTCCCCACATGAATGTTCATTGAAACAAACTAGCTATATGTGTTCCTAAGAAGGTGCATGTATAACTCCTTCATCTTCCTCTATGAACTAAAAAGAATTTAATGAATCTAAAAATTCAAGGAAATAAGGCATGATAATCAATTCTTATTGAATAAAATTTCAAAATAAATAGTGTAGAGAAAAATTATCTCCCTGGGTTGGTTCTAGATTAATTAAAACCTCTATGTTTAGTGTCTCTTTGAGTTGTATGTTGGAAAGTGGAGTTCGATAGTCAGGATCCTCTATCAATTCATGAAATTCAATCATTGGGTTATATTCCTACTTTTCCATAGATAGAGTGACATGAAATGGCCTTGGAACATATACTTGGTAAGGATTATGGATATCAAGTTATACCTTATACTCATTCTAGAATTCAACCAAATCATATTGATATCCCACATTTAGCTCAGTAGGTAAGTGTTCATCAACATAAATCCACTCTATCCCATCATGTTCTATTGGATTTGTCTCTTTAGTTTTTTGGGATATGGATACTCCTCAATATGGGACATTAACACTTTGAGGTATTTAGTAAAATTGTGTAGCTCTAGTGGAACTTCCTTCTTTTTATTCAATCTTCTATAATCCATTTTGACTTTATGAATCATATTTACCAATTACTAAAACGAAATTCGAATATTATACCGATTTATCATAATATTTTCCAAGTCAGTGAGTTCATCGATATTTTTTTAGGATAACCACCTTTTCATCAATTTAATTTACTCATTCTTGCACCTGAGATTGATTTTTCCATGAATTAATAAAATTGACATTTGAAACATCTTATATTTTTGTTGTTTCTATTTTTAAAAAAGAAAAATATTCCAAAATGTTATATTATAAAAAATTATCAAATAACGGATTGGAACCCTATAAAACGTTCTAGTTTTGATGAATGCCTATCGTAGGGCATTAAAGAACAAAAATTAGTTCCCTAGTACATCGGAGTGGCTTACCAGGGTTCTCTCACTTGATGAGTTTTATAGTTTTTTCAATTAAATATTCTAAATAATCTAAAATAATTTCTTTTATTGTAATTATTTAAATAAATAAAATGAGTATATATTTTGGATTTTTTATTTTAATGACATGTTGAAGGGAACTTCTAATGTAAAATACCATGAAATTTAAAAAAAATTGTTCTTGGATAAGGGACATATATTTGGGTTCTATTTTGTTTTCAATCATTATTTTACTTTATATTTTATCTTTCAATTTGATATTATAATGATGAAATCTCATGTTGTAACTAATATTATATATATTAAAATTGTGGAAATCATTGAAGTTCTAAAAAATATCAATTCCAAATGTCATTTAATCAAGGTTGATGACTCACCATGGTCTAGGATTTTCTATTTTCTATGACCTCACTCTATTTATTTCAATTAAACTATTCATTTGATCAACTCCATCATGTAAATAACATACCAATGGAGATAGGTAAAATAGATTAAACAATGTAAGAGAGATGTATTAAGTTGTATGACATTGGAGAAATTCCACATTAGGGAGATTTTCATCACCATTGCATGAAACACAAATATACCTACAAACATGAAATAAATATTAACAAAAATCCAATAAGATGTTGACCTCCCCCCAGGCCAAGCCTAGAGTTTAGCCTCTCATTTTTAGGGTAATAGATCACTTGGTGAAATGGGAGTGAAGAAAGGGAGAAATAAAATAAAATATTACGAAGAAGAAGTAGATGAATACAAATACATATAATAATGGGTGATTGTATAAATAAAGGAATAAAAATTGGTTTCATAGGGATATATAGAGAATAAAATAAAATAAAATAAAATAAATAAATTAAAAGAGGAAGAGGAATAAGAAGTAGTTATAAAATAAATTAATAAAATTAGAATTATATAATAATAACAATAATAATAGTAATAGTAATAATTAAATAAGTAGAATTAGAATAAGATGATGTGATGGAGAAGGATGGTTGAAATAATTAAAAACATGAGTGAATTAATTTATTTGACTAAATCGAGAATTTGAATAAAAATTTTATATAAAATAAATAAAAAAATAAATAAAAATGAAAACAGCGACATACAGCAGCTTGGCCTATTCCATGGTGGTTTTACTCATTGGGGAATTTAAAAATGGGCATTATAAGGGGTGAAATTCTCCTTATATAGGCTATGGGGTATTATCCTTCAGTATTGAAAATGATGATCTTCGAAATATCTCTTAATTTTCTCCTCTATATTATGTTCACTAAAAGTTTTCTCCTACATATCCATTTTATTGAAAAAATATGGGAGGTTTATTTGGAAAATTTTCACAAAATTTTCTTTTCTATCCACTCTTCAACTATTAATGTAATTGGAAATATATAGCAGATCTTATGAAACAATTAGTGAGTCAAAATCTTTCATTCCTAATGTTCCCTAAATCATACCTCAATTTTCAGCATCTAATGAATGCATTAATGATGGATTATCACTATGAACATTTTTGGTAGAGTGAACCATTGAATTATACTTCCATGCTAGCTATAATCTAATTAATTAGAGGTTTGTATCATGATATGTGAATCAGTTATGGTTGTGGTTTCCAATATATCATCTGGAAAAACATTTCCATTTGATTTATGTTTTAGGGCCTATGAAATTATGAATAAGATATAGGTATAAAAGAAGAATTTAATCCCACAAGTCAAGTAATCTTAAAATAAGACTAACTCTAATTGGGTCAATATTTTAAATGTTATACTCAAATTTCCAATGTAATAAATATCCATTAAAATTTTAAAATCTATATTTTTCACATTCTAGCCTCAAACACACCAGAAACCTTAATATTATAGAAATCAACTCAATTTGATAAATTTTGACAGTATAAATCATTTATATATGTATTAAAATTTATGAAAATATTACATATATTATCCAACCATATTGTATCAAAAGAAGAACTATATTAAGGAAGGTCATAGAGTCACCTTGGTCAATGTACAATAGGTATCTCCGACCTATTCCAAGATTTGAGAACTCTTTCTATTTCCATTTCAATCTAATTTAATTGTTAATTATAAGGACATGAAATATGATGTTAAATTAATTGAGTTGATTCCCAATGGAAGGAAGTGGCACTGATAACTTTTCTCTTTATATATGTCAAGGAAAAAAATTTATTTTAAACAACCTAATTTAGTTGTTTAGGTCAGTTAGTTGACATAAAAACAACACACTTTATTAAATGATCCACGTCATCTGTGGTAATACCCAAGAACATCACATAACACATAAATATGGTGGTTTAAAAATGGAAAATATGAAATAACACCTACCTTATAACAAGCATTCCAAATTATTTCAAAGGGTTTGATGTAGCTATATAGGATTTCCAACGATCGACCACCCTTATCCTCAATCAATCATGGTCTTATAAATTTCCAAATCCCCTAAATCAATAAAATATAAATAAATTACTAATTACTGTAATTATAATTACTTAACTATTTAAATTAGAATAATAAATAACATTGAATAACTCATTTTACTTCTTTTAATAAGCGTTTCTTTGAGTAGTCAGGGGTCAGATACCCCCAACACACCTCTGAACCAAGATAAACAAATGCTCAGACCTACGCCACCAATTACATCTTTAGAAAATATAAATTTTTAATGATAAACCAATTATAAATTCATAATTCAGTAGAAAATTGTCCAATTGATGAGATACCCCATGAAGATAGGGTCTTGGATAACCTTCTTCCTTGGTAGAGAAAAGGTCCCATTATTCCTAGATGATTCCACAAATAAATGGTAGAATCAGTATAAAATCCATAACCTATAAAAATAAAAAATAATGATAAGGAATTTAGCAGATGAAGGAGGTCACAATAGGAGTATATTACATGACAATTTTACATAAATTCTCCAAGAACTCCCCCATGAAGGGACCAGAAGAGGATAAGGAAGTGTGATGAGATCTTACTCACGCAAGGGATGAAAATTGGAGAAAGATTGAGATTCCCTTTTAAAATATTGGGTTGTAAAATGTATAATGTTCCCTCGTTAAATGATTCACATGATTTGGCCACATGGTTATCCTGGATATTTTTCAATTTTTCACCCCCAATATATGAGTAATCAATCATCAAATTGTTTTGCAACATATTTTTCCAAATTGTACACTAGCCATGAAACCCCATATATATCCTCTAAAACCATCACAAAATTTATTCTAAATGGTCTCATGAATTTTCCTTACTCGTGTTCAAACATAGTAATCAAATCATGATCCTTACAAAGTTGAATATATATTTATTGATCAATAGTGTTATGTATGGTTTCCCCAAAACTGTGTGCCCAAAATTATCTCCCTATCCATAATTCTCTAAACCTTCCAAAACATCACCTGAAACCCTTGAGGAAAACCCAAAAACTCTAGGAACCTCTAAATAATCATTCCATTTCTTAAAAATCACTTTTCGGTATTCAAACTACAAAAAATATGTTCTGAATTTTTAATTAAAATTTATCACATCATGTAATAAGAAATTTAAATTCCTTCTAAAATTTTCAACTCAAATAGACACATGATCTTAAAATTTCTACACCTAAATACTTATCATACCTAATAATCCTTAGTTTATATAAAAAAACATTCGAACCTATATGAGTCCTAAATTCTTACTCAAATGATCATGTCCCATACGTTGATTCCCAAGGAACTTATAAAATTACAGTATACACTAGGGCACTTAATCCACCTAATGAGGAGCCATAGACCATAACCACCACTGATCCATCGAGATAATACCTACTCAAGTCTGACAATCCCATGAAATGATCATTTTTTTCCTCTCATTAGTCAACTAGACTATGAAACTCCCACTATAAAACCATGTTTGAGAATTAAAAATCCAATCCATGACATTAACCACCATGAGAACGGCCTATAAAAACACACCTCAAGAATCTTAATGATTCCATCAAAATAGATTCTAACTACTGAACCCATAAAAACATGAGAAATACTATAAAAAATTACCTAACCAATCTTGTTTCCATATTCTATGTTCGAAGAGATGCACCTCCATCAACCATTCAGAACCCTAGCATGTCAACCTTTCCTTGAAAGGCCCTAGATAATTCATGAACACTCGCATAATATTCCATACAAAATATCTGATATTTCATCCATCTCTCATCATCCAATTACATGAAATAATGATTTCTAGATCTCTGCATACCTGCCCATCCCATGAATTCTCAACACCCGATCATTGATGTTTCATCCATAGGTGATTCTGGTTCCCCTGCTCTTGGAAGCACCCCATAATTATTAAAACACTATCAATGATTTCAATGTATCACTTATATTGAAATTACTTATATGAATTACCCAATTTTCTAGTTTTCTACCCAAGGAACAACATGAGCATCGATGCACCACTACTCTGGTCATGCTCATGTCACCTAAAATCCATCCCATGCCTGATGCTCATGCTCGGACTCCACCTGATAACATATGGGAATATATAACCTGAATTAATTGAGGAGTATAGTTATAATTTTTTGTATTTATTCATTAGAATAAAATTACAAAATGATATCCCAATTACTAGTAAAACCTTCATGACCCATCACATTAGAGGGTCACACACTTGTGATTGAAATCTTTCTCCCCTACTTAGGATCATCCTTATCATCACACTACATCATCAGATCCCAATCAACATTGTCTATTCCCTTTCTAAAACATAACATAGAAATTGTTAAGTAAAAACCTACCCATGATTGATCACCAACCTAAACCCCTAAAACATTACCCAACTATACTTCCAGAGAACATATATAACTAAAACCATGAATGGTGTCATTATCACCATATGATTTATTTTATACCACCCATCAAGTGTATTCTTACTATGTTTATTACCAAATACACATGTCTCTCCTCCCAATCCATGCTCATTTGGTTGTTGGGATACTTGGACCACACACAAACTAATAATGATCCTGTAGTCCTCAGACCGCTCACAATAATCACCAATTACAACACATGAAACATGATTCAATGATTCACACTAAACAAATTAAAATCTATTCTCTCTTTCTGAAACATTATCCTATAAAAACTAGGACTTCCCTAGTAAATCGTCTCCAAAATTGGTCCCCTAATTTTTTTAAATAACCTAACAAACACTTCCCACCTCACGACGTCTTCCTAGCACCACATGTGGTCATCCTTAATCATAAATATTTCAACCTTATCCGCATTATTTCTCATTACTAGATACCATTATAGTCTTGATCACTCTCCCATGTTCTAACCACTCAAATAAAAGTGTATCGATAGGTAAATCGGGATTGTCACACAAATAGTCTCCCCCTTTGGGACCGGTCCTCATACCCATGTACCATATGTTCTTCCTCAAAAACCAAATGAACAACCTTTCCTGGGAACTTACACAACAACACCTTACATGTATTGATCTCATCGTGAGCGTACATCCACACCCATATATGTTAAATGCAGCACAAAACCAAGGGAAACCCCACTCACATGTTTCCCTTGATCAAAAAAAAATTCCACCCACTATAGACCAAGTCATAACTAAGGAACTCTAGATCCCCCTATCCCTACTAGTCAGGTCCAACATTAGGTACAATTATTTGGAGAATCTAACCCCTAGGTATTCCACATATAGGTTATTTAATATTTTTATTTATAATGCAAAGAAACATTTATTTTCCTTCCATTACTATTAAATAGAAACTAATGTGCCTGAAAAACACTCTAAAGTAGGTTATTTAGAGGGAATTTAATGATAACATTGACCTAAAAGGGTCAAATCATGCGTACATGGGTTTAGTTATATGGATTATGAAATCCATGTTTTAGATGAAAAACCCGTAAGTTCTAATTAGCACCCAAATTAATTCAAAACCATTGATAATATAATAATTTAAAGGAATATTATAATTCCTTAACAATTTAAGGAATCTCCTTCCTAGCATCAACCTACCAGAAATTAATCATTTTTGAGAACCCTCATACGGGGCCTCTCTCTAGAGGTTCAGGATTTCAACTGTACCAACACAACATCATCAAAAACTATCAATTTAAAACTATACACACGTTTTGGTTAAGTAAAATTTAATTCCAATATTGTAAGAAAAAAATAACATATTGGTTATTATTGGTACTTGAAATAACTAGACATAAGTATCAACACCACATCAAGGGTCCAACACATGGGGGTTGGGTAGATTACTATCCCACTAGGGTCGCCAAACCTTCGAAGCATGAGGAATGAGTCATTTACATAACTATCAAACATTTCACCATAGATCCTCAGGACCTACCATTGGGAGGAAATATATACACAAGTAAGCCCATTAGAGTAGAAAACCACTGATAAATTATACAAGTTAATTATGTAAGAACATTTTTTGACACCTTAATGAATTTATCCTTTACAATCAATAAAATAAAAATGTAAAATGAATACAACATTTGGATATTATGTGTCTGATATGATGCGTTAGATGCCTCTTGCCTCTATAGGAAAAGAGTAAAATTTAATCAATGGCCACTTATAAATAAAGAAACACAAAAATAGATCACAAATAATAAAATCAAAAACACATTGGAAATGGTAAATGAAGAGAACAATATACACCTATAACAATAAAAACCAAAATAGAAATATCATGCCCTCTAAACACAAACATCATATCGTAAAACATTATCTCGATGTGGTAGTCTGATATCCATAATAGAATCCCACACATTCCTAATAATATTATCTACCATTTCCAAAATACTAAAACAATATGATAGTAACTTCTCAGATACCACTTTTTAAAGTCCCTCCCCAACTCGCTCTGTGAACAGTATCCAGGCCAGTTCACCACAAAACCTTAGGTAAACCTCCTCATACCCCAAAGTCTATTGAATAGAAGTGCATATTTAGTGTGGTTATATAAGGATATTATACCCGAAAATTATAGTATGTAATTACAAATAAATTTACAAACATAATCCACCATAGATAAACTAAATGAGTAGCATATAAATATTGTAAAACCCCAACCCGGGAGCCCCGAAATGATTTCTAGAGTAGGTGGGTCACATGGTATCCAGAGTTCCTCTCTATACATCATAAGTTGACTTATAGTAAAGATTTCATATGGTGTGTCTATGAGGATACTATGTCCTCATTTAAGAGTGTAACATGTAATGTAAACACGTCTTACATAGCAGAAGACTAATATAAATTGATACAGAAGATAACATCCAGAAGACTGAATAATAATAAATCCAAAAGTAGTTTCATGCAAAATATGATGATCGAGTATGCCTCTATAGAAATTGGAATAAAATACCTAGAAATGTGAAGCTAGTACATTACATGTATGAATGGTATAAAAGTATAATAAGGGACTATCCCCAGATATCATCATGGGAAAAGCTCATACATGTGTTCCCCTAATCCTAGTCATAAAACAATCAAGTACCATACAACAGGTGTTTTCTCTATTCCCTAACTACATCCATGAAGTCTGTCTCAGTACCAAATAGTAGACCAAATAAGATGTGGGATAACACTTTATAGGGAACCACCAATGGGGTTTATTTAAATAGAAACAATATTGAGTATCTCACAGGTATAATAGTAAATATAATAATTTTTCAAGTATAATGGATCTTTTCTAGCCGAAAATGGATCCCTATGAATAATAATCTGGATCCCATAAATAAGGGAATCTATAATTTATAAATTAGAAGGTATAAACCTATATAGTATAACAACTATAAGAAATTACACATACATGGTCTTTCTTTGTATTAAGATACTACATCCACAAGGGCCATGTTGTGTAATCAAGTTCCATACCATGAAGGGCATAATTCATGTAATATAAGACCAAGGTATCCTCCTCGAGTCCATAGATCATCTCAATGGAAACTCATTAATGAATTGGGTGGAATATTTGGAGAATGTTTGCAGAGCATATCCAAATCATGTCTAAGGAATCCATCTCTAATGGGTAGAAATTCCCATTGAATCCTATGGAATAAATATCCTTAGAGTAGAAATTTACGATCAATCCACTAAAATAATCAAGATCCATGGAGTGGAAATTTTCATGTAATCCTATATAATTGGGATCCTATGACAAGAAATTTCTCTGACATCTACTACCATAATAAATTAATCATCTCATTTCATAACCCATTTTATAATCATTCTATTTAGATAATTAAACCATTAATACTTCTTGTAATTACAGTTTAGGGGAGTCATAATCCAACTCTTAATTATTATTTTAATTATAATTAAATTCAATAAGTATTCCATAGAAAGTGGCAAGCTCACACTCATCCATCAAGGTAGTATGACAAAGGTAAAATAAACAAATACATTTCGTAGGTGGAATAGATTGAGGTGAATGAGTTACAGCTTTAGGAAAAAACATGGAGAAAACTGAATAGGTCCTTGATATTTTAAAAAGGGCATTCATTTAATTTTGGGGACAATGAAAGAATGTTTTTCATGCATCAAAATGATAACTAGGAATATAAATCACCAAACCTTCAGGGAACGGTATAGACCACATACCATATACCCATGGTAGAACACTCATCCATTATTGGCCTCAGATTTTGTCGTATAGAAAGAAAAACAATGAATAATTCAATACACTAGAAATATGGAAAATTAGCCTAAACCAAAATTGATACATTGATATTATGTCATTAAAATTTTCTAGATTAATGAATAACATATCAATGTGGATCTAATGTGACTGACGATTCTTGATTCCCAGTCAAGAATGAGAAACCATGCCAAATCCCACTTTTATGTCTTAAAAATAGTTCTCTACCATCATGGGGGATGTCTGATGAGTGATAGGGAAATAGGTTTATTTTTTAAGAAAATTTGAGGAAAATTTTTTTATTTCAAACATTCTAACTAGGTTACACAGTTTGACCACATGGTGGGCCAAACCGTGCACCAAACATGTGCCCCTTACTACCTCAACAGGGACCTCGAATGGTACATTCATATGGTTTAGAAAACCATGCCATATTCCATTTTCCCTTTTCACCCCTCTCATTGTCATGGTGAATGGTTAGACAAACCATTTTCCAAACTTTCATTTTCTATGTACTAAAATTGTAGGTGTCCATGAACGAGCGTGAAACCCAAGGCATATGGTTAGGTCAAACCGTTCACCTTTTTCTACTATCCTTCTAACCCAAATGAGCATGAAACCCTATTTTAATGGTTTCATTGAACCATGAGGCCCTAGATTGAGTCATAGATCAACCCATAAGGTTTTCTCATTGTATGTGGCATGGCTCTCTTGATTTTGACTAACTATAGGACCGACCAACTTTTCCAAAATCTAAAGCTCTTGGATCTGAACAAGCCCTAAGCACCGTTAATATTACAATAACCTCATTGGTAATTTACATTAACTCAAAAACAATAATTTTAAATTAATTTAAATTATATTTACCTCATAAGAAAACCTGGGATCTTACAATCTTCCCCTTAAAAGAAATTAAACCCCATATTTCTGTTCTATGAGTGGCGAATAATTACTTGAGAAAAAATCTAGCCACTAGACATGTAAATCGACCTATTTCTCCCAAGTCTAATCATGTAAATGACCATTCTTTCATTGCACCCATACGAGAGAAACTGACAATCCTTAGAAAAACTTTTTTCTCCTATCAACAACATGTATTAGATTCTCAAAAAAAGGACACTTCTACCAGTCAATAAACCACATCCAGATGTAGATTGTGTGACCTGTCTGAGTGATAATAGTAAAACTGATATATATGGATGATTTCATACATGGAATGACTCCTCAAAATTAACTACAACCAATAGGATAATGGCCCATCTCTCTCAAGAATCTCAAACAGCCTGAAAAGTTATGATGAAAAATTACCCTCTATCCTAACTTCTTAGTGGCCCAGTATTAGTGAAATATGTAAAAATACTTGATCCTCTACCTTGAACTCTATAGGGTATCAATGGTAATTGACATAATATTTCATTCTAGAATGAGTAGTTGAAATATGCTTCTTTCTCAACTAGAACTACACTAAATTCTCCTACACGAGATGAGGTCCATGAAATGATACCTCCCCTACCTTTATCTATCTAGTGATGATTAAACTATCATACCATATAAAGCCTCATAAGTAATCTTCTATATAGTTTTATAATATATATTTTTGTAGGAAAACTCAACTAGGGGTATATGCATCCACCAAGATCCATCGAAAGAAAGGATGCATACTTGAAGCTTGTCTTATAAAATGTGCATTGTCTGTTAAAACTATCCATCAGATTGTGGGTGAAAAGTTGTGATCTGAATAACCTATGTGCCAAATGATTTCGTTAACCCCTTCTTGTACCTTGATGTTAAAACAACATCATCATCTGAAATGAGAGTTTGAGGTGCCCTATGAAGGCGCACAATATCACAAATATAATGTCACCCAATATCATTTAGTGATAAGGAATATCTAATTATAAAACAATTGGTGTCCTTTTGGATCCATTACACAACAACCCATACCAAATCACTACCTCGAGGTGACTTTAGAAACAAGGTCTAAAATTCTATCAAAACATCTTTTCTTTTCCACTCAAAAATGGGTAACTACTGTAAATCCAAATAGGTTGTCGGTGTTCTACCTTCGCCTCATGATAGGTGGAGGACCTTGTGACTAAACATGATACCCCACATTTCATCCCCAATCACTTGTACTAGAAATAATAGTCATGATACATGTTTTTAATGTCAGGATGCACTATGCAAGATGACGTATGAAACTACCTCATAAGTTCCTCAAATATGTCTTCTAAAACCAAACACAGCTATGAATGCATAGAATTTCATCATTATCCATAGTCGAACTAGGAGGTGGTTTTATACCAACCACACTCTCCCATAATACTAATCCCCCACCATCAAGTAATTTTCATAGCCACACTTCATCCAGAAGATTAGATGTCATTGATAAGGAAGAGAGAATTATTTTCTCATGACCATCTAGTACCTCCATGTGAATCTCTAGAAATGAGGCCATAAGCTTCCACTCAATACTGAAAAAATAAACCACTTGTATCTAATTCCACCTAGTAAGTGAATCAAATATTTAATTTCCCTTACTAGGCATATAGACAAGTTTTATGTCAAAGTAGTCTGGTTACACAACCCTCCTTCACTACCTAATGTTCAATTCACACTGTTTAAAACATATACCTAAGTATCCTGTGGTTTGTGAACACAAAAAATTTATATCCATGTATGTAATACATCCAACAGTGCATGGAATGTACAAAAGTGGATAACATTAGATCTTTCATTGGGTAGTTCCTATCTTGTGTCCTCTACTGATACATGATACATTAGAAAACATTTTGTATATTTTTCTTATCTATGGAAGAATCATGATTTACACTAAAGTAAATCTCTCTTTCAACACCTAAAAGGATTTTTGGAATGTATCTAACCATAAAAATGTGTCAACCTTCCTATTCATGCCAATAAGAGGTACTACTAAGAATGAGAAGTATTCTATGCAATGCATGTAATATCCATCTATCCTCAATAAACACTTTATATCAAATATGTTCTTGGGACCCTCCATGAAAACAATATCTTTCACCTTCTCTAGGTAACTAATCCTCTTGTCTTTGTGATAAAATGTCCCAATAATTGACAATAATCTCTCTATAAGTTTCACTTTGTGATATTTTCATATAATTTATTCCCAATATGTGTATCCAAAAAGATCTCAAGATGTTTGGCATGGTTGTGTCAATTATGAGAATACAAAAATATTTCATCCATAAATACGAATGAAAAAGAATATATATAAGGATGAAAAACTAATTTCAATAGTACCAAGAAATTTTCTAGCATTTTTGTGAGATCGAATGGCATAACCAGATACTCATATAGACTATACCCACTATGAAATGTTGTAAGAAAAATGTATCTAGGGATAACAGATTCTTGGTGATAACGTTACATCAAATAAATCATAAAAAATCGTTATATAATTAGATATGTATGAATATATCATCTATCCATGGAAAAGTATACCAATTCATAACCAATAACTAGTTCAATTTTCATGTATCCTCACATTTTCTGAGGGTTCCATTTTCCGTTTTCACAAAAAGTACCATAAAAACCCATAGAGAAGTAATAGGTCATATAGACCCCTTTTACCCATGTCCTCTAGATAAATATAATTATCCTTCAGGTTTTTAGTATCCATCCTATTAAGATGAATGGATATTGATGAAAATATTCTCACTAGATCAATGGGAATCTCTACCACTATCCTTAAATGTAGTATATAAAATTATCCCTATAAAATGTACCTGAAACGATCAACCCCTATAAGGAAGTCTTCCTGGAATGATCCCTAGTAATCTGCATAAAAAATATAAATCTAGGTTGTCATACCACATAACTCATGATGATCAGATCCAGCTCTACTTGCCGGAAATCCCATTCAACCTTGTGAATAAAAACTCCTCCGTCTGGTGATGTGAAGGTCACCCTTCAGCGATAATAGTCGACATGGTCTCAATAAGAAACAATCTTGTACAACCAAAGTATAAAATCAAACCATGTCATCTGAATGAAAAAAATTTAACATATGAAGAAACACCCACCCATGTCAGGGGGAACCTCCCTACACTAGAATACACCCTCTAATCTAATCCATAATTATGTATCCAAAGTTGTAATTCCATTAGAAAAAAACAATGAGTCCATGAATCTCCATAATAGGTACATATATGAGACTATGTAAATATCATATATATATATATATATAATATGATACAATTTTAGAGGCTATTAATGTCATACCTCTCATTCTAGAGGGCCAAATGTTCTGCTCCTCATGTGTAGGATGTAAAAAATATGTCTGGCCTGAACCATGACCCTATGAAACAAACTCACAACCCAAAGTATCCCAACTCTGCCATCACGGTCCAACTAGTGTCTAGCTTCCATTGTGATGACTACCACATTAACATGATTGAATGTAACTACCAAATCACCCAACTATATGTAGATCTATGAATCCTGCTCCTGAACATGGAGTTGGAGTCTATCACCTTCCACTAATTGCTGGAGGGAAGGTCCTACCAAATCATTGTAAATAGACTATACCACGCCATGTTTGGTACTCAATGTGGTCTCTATCACATTAGTTCCTACTGTTTCCCCACCTTCTATACTAATGAAAGAAGATATAACTGCTATCACTCAATCTATGGCTGATGTTCCCCTCATGAGAAAACCCAAATCAACACTTCTTACCACCTGATACTGAACCATTGGGTCAAGAGTCTCAACTAACCTTATTTGTGCCCAAATATTCTTTCATGCTCTATTCAATTATAATTTCCCAATTCAATTTCTTGGTAATGTTATTTTACTAAAAAAAATTAAATTTGATCAAATGTAATGCATATGATATTCCTCAATGCTTCTCGACCATGATGGATCATTAGCAAGCTATATCGGAGTAAAATGCTGAATCTATATAAATCATGTTGAATTATATATAATTATCATCAATCCCTAATCCAGATGCATAAACTCATTGTCCCTTTTATCTCTTGGGGTCTCAAAATATAACTAATAATATAACTTGGATTTAAATTCCCTCTAAAATATATCCTGATGTGTGTCAGAATGGATTAAACCATCCCACAATCACTTATCTTCTCCCGAAATAACGTGTAACATAAGATTCACTCTTCTATCATGAGGTGTATATAGAGGCTTGTAAATAAATAAATTATTCTTCAGATAAAACTCAATGTCTTATGGAGAACTGTGCCTCAAAAAAATGGGAGGATGTTATTGATGGAAAACATATGTCATCTCTAATATAGACAAGTCAAGATATGGGGCTCCCAAAACGGCCTTCATAATGTAGAATAAACTATCTAATAACTGGTGATCTAAAACCACATTAGGTATAACTATTATATTTTATATATTATGTATTGAAGGATCTACTAGTTACCCATGGCTCACCACCTCTGAAGCATGGTCATAACCACCCTACTAAGGTTGGAATGGATGTCGTCATGGTAGAATGTATCTATAATTACATGAACATGCCTTTGAAAAGAATCAAATTGAAACCAATTAATAGATAAAAAATAATAATATAGGTCAAATCCTTTTTATAAAAAAGCCACACCCCTCCTCATGCTCCAAAATCCATGAGTGGTTAATAGAATATTCCGAAAAAGGAACTAGAGACACAACCAAATCCCCACTATAAAAATGGTCAAGGTCAAGGTATCTATTTTACAATTATGATTTCATTTAAATTCATATTTATTTTTATATTAAAATTAAATGGTTGAACCAAAAGGATCATCACTTCTAATCAATAAGGGCCCATACACCTTATAAACCACCAGGTGGTGTTCATTTAATCTAAGAAATAATATATTCCAGTGCATGGGACCAATGGTCCAAGAATCAACATTCCATAATTGAATTTTTAAGGTATCTAGGGTAGCCTACATAGGAAAACACTGATTAGGTTACAAAAGGATCACTAAGTATCAGTTGTGGTTCTCAAATCCAACTAAAATCATTAATTGAATAAAAAATTTATCACTCAAGGAACATAATAATTTCATGCAGTCCTGAAATGATTCCTATATGGCGTGTCATATGTATGTCCAGTAAATCATGTGAGGATCCTTAAACGATTCATGAAATGGAATACCCTCATCTCATTGGGCTATGTATAAAAATATGTAATCCTAATAAACATAAAAATACAAACGTTTCATCTGACAATGGAATCAAATCAACTGTAACAGGAAAAATATAGAACAATAATTCCTAATTCACCAAAATTTGGATTTTTTATATACGTGGGTTAGATAGTCCCATGAAAATCTCATTAAAAATTACAATTCATTATTAATATCCAATCTATTATATGAAAATTATTAATATAGAGAATGAAGTCCTTTAATACCACATTGTAGTGTCCTGACCAGGGATCCACTAAATAGTTCCCTGATCTGGTGTGTCACATTACCTCACGCCCCCCCATATGCCATAGGCTACTTACTATCTGCAAGGACATGGGGTGTGTCTTTGGGGGAGACTATTCCTTCTTGTCAGATTATAACATAGTAGTGTAAAAACATCTAACAAAACTAAAATCATAACAAAAATCAAGACAGAAGATAAAATTTATAAGACTATAATAATAATAAAGCCAAAAGAAGAGTCATGTACAATCTAATGATCAAGATATGTCTCTATAAAAAATTACTAGATATAAATGAAAAAAAACATGTACAGTACATTTATCAAAGTTTAATGAGATTAAAAAGGAACTATCGACATATAGCATCACAAGAATATATCATTCTTGTGCTCCCCTACTCATAAGAATAAAACAATCACGCATCGTCTAGAGGGTGCTTGCCTTGGTCCCTACCTACATCCATGAACTCTGTATGAGTACCAAACGACAACCCAAACATTGTATGTGTGAACACTTAATATGCCACCACCTATGGTGTCTTTATGAAATCTAGTCTATGTAATATAAATAGAAGCAGTGTGTAGTATATCATAATTATAAATTTAAATAAGGTAAGGCTTCTAGAAAATGTGATGATGTCTAGCCAAACATGGATCCTTGTGAATAGTACTAAAGCTCCAATAGATTACGATATCTCTAATTCATAAATAAGTATATTTCAATCTTTCATTTCTATCAACTGTAATCAAATACCCATACTAGGTCTATCTATATATATCAACATAAAGCATCCACAGTAGACACACCTTGTAATCAAGTATCAAAATTTGAAGGGGTCAATCCAAGGTATAAAAGAATAAGGAATCCTCTTCATGCCCCTGGAGAATCTCGATTGAAACTCAGTAATGGATTTGGTTGAGTCTAAGGAGCATGTACGCAATGTATTTCCTAAGAGAGACCACAAATATCAAAACCAAGGGGTATGAATTACCTATGCATATTATGGAGTCAAGATATGTGGAGTAAAAATGTAGCAAACATCTACTACCATAATCAAGATCCATGGAGTATAAATGTATATTGAATCTTATGGAATCAATATCCAATGAGTTGAAATGTAATTTCCATCCACTAGAATAATCAATTCCTCATAAAATTTCAAAATTGACTTCATAATCATTCCATTTAAATAATTAAACCATTAATGCATTATGTAATAAAATTTTAGAGGAGGCATAATCCATCTCCTAATCATTCATTTAATTCCCATTCAATTAATCAAGTATTTCAAAACAAAGTGTGAGATTACACACAAAATCTAATGGTATTATAAGGTGAAAATAAATAAATACACCTCATAGGAGCCACAGGATGAGGTGAATGACCTCTAACCATATAACTGTATTATTGGAAAACCTAACAAGTCCCAAGCCATTTAAAAAGAAAATTCATTTAATTTTTGGGTAATATTAGAAATTCTAGTATGTGTTAAAATTGATAATAAGAATATAAAACACCAAATCTTGAGGGAAATGTATACACCACCTACAATACACCCTTTGTGGAACACTCATCCAGTATCGACGTCTGATTCGGTCTATATTACAATAAAAATGAAGAACATATGAATACCCTAGAATTGGGAAAACTATATTGAATAAAAATAACTCCATAAATATGAATTAAAATGGGTAATGGTTCAATAATAATGAATAGCACGCTTTCATTGATCCAACGAGACCAGCAGTGCTTCAATCCAACTATGAATGGATTAACCACACCAAATTCTACCATCATTGCTTTATTGAGATCCCATGAATCAATGGAGTTTTCTACTATGTGAAATGGAAACAGGTTTAGGTTTTATGGAAATTTAATGTAAAATTTTTCATTTCCCACATTTTAACTTGGTCTCATAGTTTGAAAACATGGTTTGATAAACCATGCACCAACAGTGTTCCACTTAGTACAACAACTAGAAAATCACATGGTTCAAGTACATTGGTTGGAAAACCATGCGAAAAAAATTTCATATACAACTATACAAAGTCAACACTTTCATGGTCATGATTTAAAGATTGAAAAACCATGTTTTAGTTATGGGTATGGACTCTAATGAAAATTTTAGATGGTTATGAAAGGGTTGTGGTCCTGGGATCATGGTTAGGTCGAACCGTGCACCATTTTCATCTCTTTATTCAACCACACATGGGTGTGTGCCCCTATTTTAATGGATTTATAAAACTGTGAGCCCCTAGAAAAAGTCTTGGAGAACTCTACATGATTTACTCAAAATGTGAAACCTGGGTTGCACGGATTCTACTAACCCAGTATCCCAAATTCCTTAAACAAAAAATGAGTCTTCGGGCCCCGAACAAGACCCAGAAAACCCAAAAAACTATCATGACCTCATTAGGAACTAAAATTAATTCAAAACAATGAATTTAAATCGAAATTCAAAATACATGTACCTCATAGGGAAAATCCATATCGTGGAAAGATTAATAGGTAATAATGAATGAAATGCAGTAAGGAATGAACAATGGTGTTATATATATATATCAGACCGCCCACTAGGCCAGTTACATTTACATACCAAATGTAAAACAAAAATAGAGTCATTAATTGTTCAACAACCACAATCGATACCTTATCCAATGATTCATTTATACGTATGATCTATTCCACTCAATAATTCTATGATGGGATAACTCTATATTTTTTCTATAAAGAAGTGAACATCCTATTAGGTACCCAAATGTAATGGAGGTTTGAGCATGGTGTGAGTACAGAACTCAGTAGGGAACCACCAACGTGGTCCTGTATGTAACCAATAATTGAGTTTTAGGTGAATGTGAACAACATAACTCAATAATAATAACATAAATACTTATATAATGAAATTTAATTAAATTAAAAATGTCATACCTTGATCATGACACATAGAAGCGTCTGAATGCTGTTTTTATGTCCATTTTTTGAGATATCTCTGAGAATGTTATGCCACCACAGGGGGATACAAGTCGTATCCTTGAGATCATCAATACTCACATGGATTAGATAATTTATAACTATATGCACCAACTATACTTGTCATAAGTTAGACATTGAGTAGAATTCTAGCTTCCTTTAGTATACCACCCAATCTCTGAGAAATCAACAGAGCCTAGATGTTGTCATAGTGTTCCATAGTCTCATTCAATATCATATTCATATGTCCCAATATATTGGAAATAAGACATTGGAAATAAGAATAAATCCCTATGGGGATGAACCTTGAGAAATATATATATATATATATGGAATACTCTCCTCATCTGAGACAATAACTCGACATCCATCAAACATAAACTCTATAATCTATTCCCAAGAAACATTAATAATGTAATCCTTGTATTCCAACCCAATCGTAGTTATTATCCTAGGAATCAATCAAGGTGATCATAATAACCCCTGGGGAAGTCAAAAACATCAAGTTCCCAGGGTAAATGCAGCCGGTTAGAATTCTATGGCATCAATGGATCCTAAGAATCCTAGGAATCATTTGTGATATGCTAACTAGGTGGGGGTTTCAAGATGCACGTGTAAACCAACTCTCTTTTCCAATACATTGAGGAATATATGAGACATAAGGAATTATGAAAATGACATAATTTATTATTGGATCCTTAACTCACCAAAAATCCAAGGATTCAGAAGCATGAATTACCTTTAATAAACATCTTTGTTAATTAATTGGTGTATCCCAATCTATCAAGATTACAACTTGATATATTATTTAATTCATACATCAAAATACACAGTTATAAATATACATATGACTACTACCATATACAAATTTATTATTATTCACATTTCAGATCAGGGTTGAGTCAAAAATATTGTGTAATCAATATATAGGGATATGTTCAAGGTGTCTTTAGAACCTAGCTATAAATATAGTTATGGTAGGAATTCACCTCAAGAACTACTAATTCATTTATAATTATATAAGTCTAATAAATTAATATTTATATAATATATGAATCAATACATAACATGATGTTGTGGTGTCAGTATAACCTGAGTACATATCTTATAATGTTGCTGGTTATAGTGGTTATAATGATTAAATCATACTTTAGTGTCAAATTTTCATCACTATATGATTCAAATTCTCTCTTTCTATTGAATAAACATGATTGGTGTCCCCTCGATGTCCTAGTTCAAAGTATAATACCATATGTTAGAAGAAGAACTCCCCTAAGACATATAATCTATCAAATTCAATCCTTTACAACCTTAATGGAAATATATAGGTGGTGTTCTGGTCCAGAATGACCCAAAGGCCAACCATATGATTTCAAATGGATCACCTTCTTAAGTATTGTTGTGGAGTTACTTTGGTCTTAGTTCAGTAGGTCTATTTGACTCATTCTAAATTTAGGGATATCTATCAAGATCCATATAAATCTAATGTATTATTTCTAGTTAAGGTTACAGCTTATGATAGATGAATAATTGATCCAATTCCCAAAGGAATGTAGTATCCATTTCCACTTTTCCCTTAATATATTTCAAGGAACCAAATTTATTTTAAAAAAATAATATTTATTTATTTAGGATTTATAATTAAATTTCAGAAACAAGAAAATTAATTATGGTTACCTCGTTGTCAGTAGTTGTTCCCGAGCACATCATATTACAAATACACATAGAAAACTATGTACGGTGAAATTATGATAGATCACAAACCAAATATTGAGATTTAATAATTATTACCAAGGGACAATAACTGGTGCCAAGGCCTATATAAGTTCAACCAACTCTTTCATGATCAACATGTCTCATCTCAATGACATAATCCCCAAAATCAAGAAAATATCAAAAATTAACTAATTATTTAATTTATTAATAATATAATAATTTAATTTAATCTTGATGTATAGTTGGATAACTCATCATATTCCATACGATCATCATATTTTCAAGAAATGGGGTGACAGCTACCCTCGACACACCCCTAAACCCATGCTGAAATAAGAATCAACCTATTCTACCAATTTCATCATTAAAAAAATTCATTTTTTAATGGGAAACCAAAAAAATATGTGGTTCAACATACCTTGGCCAAAATGAGGAGCCACTGCATGAATTCTGCATCTTGATTCACCCTCTTCATAGGCAGAGAAAAATCACCATTATAATCGAATGACTCAACCATGATTTAATGGAATTAGAACCAAATACCTACTTTGGAAAACCAAAAAATAGATATAATGAAGGGGAGTAAGGACCATAATTAGAGGAATTTCATCTCAAAAATCCACATAAATCCACTAAGAACACCCCCATTATGTACATTGAAGTGTAGAAGTATTGGGGATGATAGATGTATAATGTGGTGGAGGAATAGGGGATAAATAAAGGGGTTCCTTCATAAAATATCAGGAGGGATAATTATTGACTTTAACTCCATAATTTAGTCATATGGTATTTCACAGCGCTTATCCAAATAGTGTTCCATGCATGAACCCCCACTCTCCATGAAATCTCACCTCACATGGTTCCCAAACTATGTTCGGACAACGAAACAACCTTGGAAGCCTCTAAAAACTTCACAAAATTTCCTATACAATGTTATATGGCTTTCACATAATTGGGATCAAACCATGGAAGATAACCATGTCCCGTAGAAAAAAAATCATATTTCATTTAGAAATAGTGTGCCACATAGTTTCCCCTAAACCATGATGTCTAGCCAATATTCTCCAAAACAACCAAAAAAACACACGAAACCATTGAGGTTGACATAAACTCATGAGACACTTACCAATCATCAGTCCATGTATTCAAAAATCACTTTTAGGGATTTCATTTATCATTATTTTTTTCTAAAACATCAATCAACATTTTACATGGCCATTAATTAAAAATTAAATTCCCTTATTAATTTTTCAACTATTATGGACACTTAATCTTACATTAAAAATTCCATCTAGAGATATAATTTATTCATAGGATCCCTAAACAAATACTCAATCCAAAATTTATGCTTGTAAAATCTCTAGCGAACTTTCATAACATATGGTTGAGGAAGTTTTTTGGGGGAACTCAAGCAAAATTTAATCCATTAATATTATCTTAAATGCACATGGGATGTCGTCCCAAAGAAGGAAGATTTAAAAGGGGAGGATGAATTTAATCATAATAAAACATAACAAAATCCACCCATGAATGTAAATAATTCGGAAGTTATGGTTTTCATAATAATGAATGTAGTAATAAATAATAAATATAGAATAAATTAAACAACATGAATGTTCAGTATCTGAGGTAAACCGAATAGATGCACTAAGAAAAGTACAAATTAAAAAATGTAATAAATTTATGAATGGTAAAAAAATAAACTAAATTATAACATATTATTAAAGGATATGTATAGTTCCAATCATAGGAATTGTTTGCCATTGATCCTATGAGATGGTATGATTGGTAACTAGATCCACGGGATAAATGTTGGATACCGAAGAAAATATAAATAATTAGAAGATATGAGTCATATTCTTAGAAAACATCAACATACATAGATAGTATTATTCCCTACACTTAATTCCCTCTTTGATTGTGGGTTCAATAAAATTTCAGTTCATTGGACATTGTTAAACTATTTTTGGAATTAAGATTTTTCTCATCCTAGGAATAAATTTGATTACACAAGATCAAAAGAAATTAATTATAAAAAAAATCATAGATATTTTACAATAAATACTTCACAAATTTAATTTTTTAGAAAACTATGAATATAAAATATAAATGTAATCACTCAATGAAATGATATATTCCAAATCATTCAAATTTATTTTGATCAATGTGTCATTATCTCTTATTTATTTAAGCCCTATATTTTCTTTAAAAAATTATTAAAAAAACTATTCATTGGTGAAATCCAATATCTATGGGAACATATAAAATACATGAAATCTTCAACTATATCTTATGTTCAATGATATTTATGTAAATTGAAAATTATTTTGTAGGTACATAGTTTGGAATCAGTATACTAGAACAAGATGATTTAGGTGTCAATTCTACACACACATCATGAAAAAACATCAAGTTAACTCAAATATAAAATGTAATGTATTATTATTTCAAAAACAAAGGAAAAAGGGGAATCCTTTTAGAAAATTTCTCAATATGTGAATCATCCAAAATGTTAAGAGTCTATATACACTCTTGTATACCAAAATCAATAATTCTATAGAGAAAATTATAGTTGGAGGCTATTCCAAGGGAGTGAGAAGATACAATAAATTACAATTTATTATATTTTAAGTCAATGAATTATAAGCTACTTAACACACTTGGAAGATAATAATACCTTGTCATGAAATTGCATCTCAATTTATAAAGGTAATTTTGATGGAAAATAGAACTCTTTCCTGATTTTAGGGAAAACAAAATTATTTGGTAGAATATGTTAATTCACAACTACCATACATTGGATAGACACACATATGTATAGTTAAATTATCTGTTATCTTTATTAACCCATTCATCTATATAACATTCAAATTTCCATCCCACTATATATTCATATTGTACCTTCATCAATCCATCTAGGTAATGGAGGGAAACTATAATAATATAATAGAGGAGGCCAAACACATAGATGAGGGGGACTATCTTCCATATTATCCATATATTTGAATTTTTTATCCTTGTATATAAATCCATGTGGGGGTGAAAGGTATGAAATCTATTATTACGATGCATGAATTCTAAATCCTAGATCTATAAATTATCATTCTTTAAACATAATTTTTTGAAAGTTTTCCCAATTTTTAATTCTTATGTGGGTGTAATGATAGTTTAAATTTTAACTTATAGATAAGTAATGAACATAGAATTTTCATAAAAGAGAGTTATAAGAATATATTGGATGAAAAATTGTATAAATAACAACAAAATTATGTCTATATTGGTAAAAGTGAAATATCAAGGGACCGTTGACTCATGCAGTGAGTCTTAGGTTACCTCAAGTGGGATTGCATTAAATTTGGTCATGTTACCAATTAACATCCCCTAAAAATTCACTTTTCATGCTTCATGCGGTTTATCACTAGCATAATTTCATAAAAATTCACATATTTAATGAAGTTTCCCTATTTATTGCATTATTTTTCAGTTACTTATACCACTATATGTTCACACACACACACATAAACATAAAACTCTTAATGTATATATGTTACTTCATGTTTTACACGTTGCACCTGAAACCATTTTTTTAGTTTTCCATTATTTACTCAAAAATATATTAGTGAATTATCCAATAACTATCCCTGTAGACATTACTCCATAATAAACCATGTATTTTATTACACATTCTAAAACCATGAATTGGAACCACTTTTCGGAATAATTTTGGTAAATTTCTTATGATTATTTCATTTTATAGATAAAAAATAAAAAAAACTAAAAGAAAAAATATCATAAATATGAAATTATTTTAATTTTTAAAATATTGGAATAATTCTGAAATTTTTCCAAGAATAGTGATTTTAGTTGTAGTTTGATTGTCATTGAAGAAAAAACTCATCCATTTTCAGACACAAATTTTTGTAATTGAGGAATATCTTATAGTAAACAAGAATAAAAAAATTATTTTAATGGAAGGAGAGAAAGAAAAACCTACTATGTTCTTTAAGAAAATGGATTGTAGTTTATTAATATGAAATTGAATATTTGGAAATGGGGCCTTACAAAATTAAAGGACCATCAAATATGCTAGGATCTTTGGAATTGAACATGAATCATATTGACACCAATGTGTAGATAATTTGTGCCCAAGAAACTCCAATAGGAGTCCATTTTATTTTTCAAGGGATCACTCCAAGAAGATGCAAGCATGTTTATCAAGGAAATAATTAAAATAGTGTTTATATTATCTCTTAAGGCATTGATAGAGGATGATATGAATTTGAGATGATTCACCTAATTATTCGACGAGTTAAAGTTCTTATTAATATATCACTAAGTTGATTCTTTTTATTCAAGTGGTTATTTATTGAATGAATCTCTATGAATATGCTTCCCAATTGTGGAAACTAGTAATGTGGGGATAAAATAATGAACTAAAATCAAGGAAAATTGTATAATTTTAATGATTCAAAAGATTAGAACCAAATATACTGTCAATAATTACCAGCACACCAAACCCCTCTCTCATTGCTCATATAAATTATTGACTAATAGTTTCACATAAATGGTAAAATATCTTAGTGATAATGAAACATTTGGAATCAATAGAAATAGGTTGGAAATAGAGCGTATAAAAATTTCAAATATGATATCCTTAAATTTCATGGAAAATGAAAAGTGAGGAAAGAAAAATTTGGGGCTTAAAGTAACATCCAATAGAGAATTACAACTTTAGATTTCTCAAATTCAAGAAAAATTTCATATCCTAGTCACAAAAGAATTAATGAAATAATGAAGATAAATGATTTAAAAATGGAGGCTTTGGGAACAATTAATTTCATATTTTGAGTTATAAAATTCTACCAATATATAATTCCCTCTAAAATAGTGTAAACTTATATGGAAATCATGGGAATTGATCTTATAAGGAATGGGGAATACTCAAACTAACAAGATCAGTATTGGTGAAATCAAAATAAATCATTATTATGGGATAAAATCTAATTCCATCATGCTAGAATTTTTAGAAATCATATGATAAATGAAGATATATTTTAAAAATAATGTCATCGAAACTTAGTATACATCATAAATAATTATTTAGAAGAATAGTAAATAATAATAGATGATGAAAATATAGTTCTAAAGAAAAAAATTTAGTGATATTTTCCATGGATTTGTCATTTTTAACCTCAAAACTTACCTGATAAGGATTATATAATGGGAATCAACATAGAGAATATTAATTGAATTAAGTCATAGATATTATATAGTGACGATAGATTATCAATATTCATCAAAGGTATTGAATGTATCATTTAAAATACTCAAGAAAACTTATTTAGGATGGATGTGAGAATTGAAAACCCCTCTAAGAACACCCAAGAATGCATCAATAGTGTTGATTGTCAATTAAAGAGGATATCTAAGAAAATTAGTTAAAAGAACCACCCATTTATTCATACCCATATTGATTTTAAGATCATTGAATGATACAGGAAATCACCATAAGGTAATTGAAACAAATTGAAGATGGTAAACCAATTGAAGGAGTATATTATCTTTATTTTTTATAGTAATATAAATTTACTAAAGGGGGAAAACTCTTAATGAAGAAAATGATGACAAATGAACTAAAAAGAACGATTTTATGCACTTTATTAAATATAAAATTAATTGGGATAAACAACCTAAAAATATGAGAAAGATAATCTTGAAAAATTAGGAATATTTATGTAATAGAAAAAAAATTGGATGTAACATCTGAAACTGAATAACCACTAATATGGTAGCCAGACATATGGGTCACATGGCCTCAATCGCATTGCGTAGTATGCCAGAGGCTACTGAATATAAGATAAAGTCTCAAGAGGTGTTATTGGGAATACTATACCCTTTTATCAGAGTTTCATAATAGTTTTATAGAAATAAATTGCAGATAAGAGTGGAAAAAATAAATAATAAATCAAATACAGATATCAACAGATGAATTATAATAATAAATGGAATATAAAATTGGATAATTCTAATTTACAATAATGTAGTAATGAAAAATTATTCTAGAAGAATAATAAGTAAAAGTTATAGTCTAAAATAAAATTTAATAAAGGAAAAACTATCCAATGACAAGCTCTAAGAGTATCTCGATCACCATATCGATCCTATACTCCTAACTCTAAGTACAAGTATACAACAATAAGAAAAGTCCAATGTCATGTGAACAAGAAGTTCAAATCAGGTACCCTAGTAAAATTGCGTCTAGAGCATGGTGTGAGATATAAATATCTATTGGATGGCACCCATGGTGTCTATCACAATACCATTCTTGCAATATAGATTAAGGCAGTGTGCTTGTTAAAATAAATAGTAAATAGAGTTGAATAAATAAACAACCACCCATGTAGGATCCTAAGGGATACCTAACGGTTATACCTATAGTGGCTCATACCCAGAATAAGAGTCTAAATAGGAACTATATATATTAATAATATATGTATATAGTATAGTTATATATATAATCCACCTATATTAACCTAGTGTGTACCAACACCAAATGGTCTTATACTAGGGATACTAGTATTGGTCAGACCTGGAAAAAACTAACAGACAACCATCCCAAGGGGGAGTTCTAATGGTCTATCCCCTATCCCAACTCCATGATCTCTCACCATCTCTTTCCAATCAACATGGAGATCTCATTGTCTTTCTACTCAAATTCTCTCATGGTCATTTGGATATTAGTATGGAATATCACATGGTATTCCTACTCAAAGGCTCTCTTGGTCCTTTGGAAATCAATATGGAATGTCACATGGTATTCCTACCCAAGGTTTCTCATGGTCTATTGGTTACACAACCTATGTAAGGAATAATCATTTGTAATATATAAGGCATGAGGCATAAAATCTCCTACATAACTTAATATCCCATTTCATTTATACATTTAATTCATTCCAGACACGCTTTCACCATGAAGCATGCTAGTTAAACATTAAATAAAGGAAACAAATTTGTTATATCCAATTCATCTCATTTTAAACATATAATTGAAGGATTTCCTCCATGAAAATCCATTCAATCCAAAATGTACCATTTACTTTGTTAAAATAATGAAATTGGATTTAAATAGACAAGGATGAACATATAAGGTTCCACTATCATGAGGGTAATTAACTAATTGGTTAATCCCATTTACGTAACATTAAATCCCTTGGGAGGAGCATGTTCCACCAAACAATTAGATTAGAGTGGAGAAGCAATGAACTTATAATGTTCATTGGTTCCCTCATCATTTATAATGAAAAAGTGGTAACTCATTTTATAACATCAATGAAGTCCAGGTCTCAACATTACATTTAATGAACAATAACATCAATTCATAATGGAAGAAAAAAGGAAATCAGTCAAATGATGTTTCAAAACAGAAATCATTACATTATTTTATAATACATCACAACTCCATCAAGGGGTTTTATTATAAAATAATTACATTGTTCCTTTAAAAAATTCATTTAAGCATATTAAAATTTCATTCTAGATTTATAATTCATCTCTATTTAAATAAAATGATGGTGTGAAGTGTGATCAATAAATTCATTATTAATTTAATGTGCAAAGGAAAGGGATCCTGCACCAAGAGATGATCAAGCTAAGCTGGAGACTTTCACACTTAATGTTTTAAGCTATGAACACTTGATGTTTTTCCTACCTACCTCTGATCTTTTTTGCCTACTCATTTACAGAAAAACATCAAACCCCTATGTACATATTTTATAGACATTAATATTTACAAGGTTATCCTTACATATATACATTTATGAATACACTTTTTCCTAATTACACTCATATGCATTTCTCATATACATACATTTTGATACATAAACTCATATATATATATATATATATATATATATATATTCAATTTCATAGGTGAATATAGATGTAATATGGGAAAATACATATACATATACATATGTATGAAAACATGATAAGTAGAATTTAACTCAGGTGAATCAGACCCACATCAAGGATGACCAAATGCGCTTAAAATAAATTCTAGATCCTAAAAACCACTGAAAGACACCAAATAGATTTAAGAAAAAAAGAATGATGGAAAACCAACATGAATTTGATGGTGGGAGGACCAAAATTATCTGAGCCATTTCACCTTTGGAAGTGGATGCTGGAATATGAACAAATGAGTCTCGAGAGAGCGTTCACATGCCCTAACATCAAAGAATAAACCAAAAAATCCAGATTATCTATAACCCTTGTGTTCTTCTTAACTATATCAGTGATTGGGAGAGGAGAAACTGTCAACCATGGGAGGAGAAGGGAGGACATGGGATTACCTCAATGAATATATTAGAAACTTGATGAAGTCCTAGTGGATCGATGATCAAAGAGGATGATATAGATGGGGGCATCATGCATGGTCATGGGGAGCCCCATGGGGGTGATTCGTGATATGGAGGGGGATGGGAGATAGGTTCTAACTCCCTTATCCAAGAAACCTAAAGCCAATAAGGAAACAGATCCCAAAGGACCAATCATTATATTTGTTTTGGAAAGACATATTAATGACATGAAATTTACAATACAATTGAAAATATAAAATAAAATATAGACAATACTTTGATATTATCAATATTATTCTAGATTAACCTCACATATCAGTCATAATACACATCTAGGAGTCCTGGGAAAAATAAAACCCAAGAATGGGGTGAGATTAGATGCTCCATATATGTAAGCATACAACAAAAGATATTATGAATAATAAGAATAAAATTTAAGGCAAGTTTTATACTAATATAACATGAACATAATATGGCCAGAATAAATAATACCATATAAATAACCACATGAGTTGAAAACTTAACCATTGATATTTTACTAGTTGAATAATCACATGAAATATCAATAATGACAGAACGCATAATGTTTGATGTCTTCACAATCAAGATATATCACCAAGATATTTATTATAAAGATCTATCATCATGAAAGTTTGAGTTTTCGGGTTGAAATCCATCTGATTTGTGTCAAGATATATCCTCCTAACAATTTAAAACTAATTAGAAACAAATATGAAGGTTTTTTCACCAACTCATTTCAACTCAAGAAACTTTTCGATTAATTTTGGGGCTATAACAGGACATTACCATCCCTTAATAAGTCTAATGAATTCCTCATGTAAAAACATTGACAACATAAACATTCATATTGTTACTAGCATACGTAGTGTTAATACTTTAACCATGAACCATAAATCATTTCCAAATAGTACATCCATAGTCAAACTGATCTTAAAAGCTTGAATAAAAGAATTTATATTGTATCATAAGTGATAAACATTAATCAAACCTAGTATTAATCAAAGGATGTTCACATAGATGAACATACTCTAATAAAATCGTTAGAAACATCTTGAGAAAAACAACATTTTACATTGAAATCATTTATTTAAAAGACACACATTCTAAAAGGAATACATTAAAAAAATTGATTCAAAGTGTCGCATTTGACTTTTGAATATTTTTATAGAAATTATGTAATTAAAATTTCAAAATATTCATTTTTTATAATTAAATCCATAAAACCCATTTTTAAAACCTATACATGAATCAAAAATATTTATCAGAATACATTTTAGAAAAATATAAAATTATGTTTTAGTTAAAGTTTCCTTTACATAAAACCTTAAAAAAATACATTCGATTTTTTTAAGAAACATGGACATGCATGATAAATATTCTGAATTAAATACTTACGTATAAAAAATCTCATATAATAATGAGATTGTGAAATAAACCCTTACCTCACAGTTTTCTTTTTTTGAGGTTGCGTTAACCTCATAGATAATGGTTAAATCAATTTATTATATTATATAAGAACCATTTAAATTATTAAGTATACCATATATGATTCTTTTAGGAACTTATATTACCCATTTATTAATAATTCTATGTTAAATCAATGTTTCTGGTAAAAACTACTTTGTCTTTCGTACGTGTTTTGACTCGTTATTCTTGATACTATTACAGATATCATGATTTACTTGATTAAAAAAATGTAAAACATGATTTAAATATCATATATATTCAGTATATAAATATATATAAGATATATATATTAAATTTAATACACCATTCACGGATACAGTAGGCCATATGTAAGCATGAATGTTTTTTCTGATTTCTTGTCTTATTGAATAGAAGAAATTAAATGAAATATAAGTGTATATATATACACTATTACTGTAGCATTATTATGTCATACATTTTATATTTATTCATTTTATGTATTTATATAATAATTCATTAATAGTTATCATGGAAGATGAATCTCATTGTGTTGTCGACTTATTAGGTCGTACGTATGCAAGAGTGATAGTATCCTATATTTATTGATAAAAGAGTGAGAAATTAGATGGTATATTAATATAAAAAATCAATATCATCTATTATTTATTATTTAACTAAATTATATCCATCATTATACCCATACAAATAATGTGCCAATGATAAAAAATTAAACCACAACATGGAGATGGAAAGTTGTAAGCACACAAACATGCTGATTTTTTTTCTTTTGATGGAAAAAAGGAGGAATATGGTTTTCCAACAATCATAATAACATCTTAGTATAAAAATTATTTTTTGATTTATTACTTTATTATGACAATAACTTAGGAAGATATTGTAGAATAATAAAGGAACATAAATGAATGGGGAAATAATTTAACTATTCTTCGGCGGACTTCCTTCGGATCTCCTATTAGAGACCCTTGGGTGCCTTTTTCGAATACCATGACCTACTGAAATTAATTATGAATTTTGTTATGAGAAATTATTATGTTTTGGTTGATCTAGTTGGATCACTATGGTGTGAGGAAGTGATGGAGGAGGTGCAAATTTATATTTGAGGTGAGGGGAACCTTTTGAAATCTTCAAAATATTAAAATAAGTAGATTTTTTTTTGAAAATATATTATTACATAGAAATTATTTAACATTTTTTTTATATAATTTAATAATAAATGAATTAAATATGATATCATTATTGTAAAATTTAATACTATTCATTTAATTAGCATTAATTACATCAAGAAAAAGATGGAATTCGAATATAATGGTTTCAAACATATCTAATATATTTTATAGAAAAATAAATTTTTTTAGAATCCTTAATTCATCGAAAATATATCAAAATTAATAATATTAAAAAACTGATTTTATTTTTTTGCTAATTAAATAAATAATGTTATAACATTGAAGAAGAATATAAGGTAATTATATAATTTATAAAATTAAAAATAAAATTCTGTAATGAAATTAATTTTATTTTGATAAAAAAAGACATTTTTATCCATTCATATAATTATTTTTCCCCACGTGGACACATAAAAGCTATTAAAAACAAAGCGAGTGATATTTTGTAACTATCATTGATTTAAATTATATATAATTTATATTAATGTAAAATATCAATTAAAAACTCAAAATTGATCATAGTGTGATAATATTTGAATCGTAGTCATCCAAATATTTTTTTACAAGTTTATATTATTTTTTAATCCATATCATTTTTTAAACCCTTATTTAACCCGTTTAACTGTTATCATGATATCATATAATTTATACATCATGGGTTCAAATAATTAATATAAAATGAAAAAATACTCTTAAATGAGTTAGTGATGAAATTTTAAAACTTATTCCAATTAAATTGAATAATTTAGGTTCTCTATATATTTTATATTATTTATTAGAATATTATTTATTTTAACATATCTTAAATTTCATGTTTGACACTATTAATTATTTTGTATTATAAAAAAATAAAAACAATAACATAAATTCTATCAATGACTCATAAAACAATAACAACATGTTCAATTCATTATTAAAAATCTTTTACGACATTAAATCACTCCAATTATATTTACATTAAAATTTTTATTATCCTCTATTTGATCCTTCCATTATGTTAACAATTATTACATCACCATTATGTCACCATTTATGTTAATTATTTTAACATTAAGAATTATAAATAAATAATAATGATGTATAGCGAAAATTTTATATTTAAAATGAATATTTATAGTAAATTGTATATTTTTTATATCCATGTAATATAAATTATATAGTTATCAAAAATGTGAGTTTCTAATTTTAACATATCTATAAATAAAATCTTATAAATGTCATATTCATACCCAAGGGGAAAAAGGTTATTATTTTTTCCTAAGGATTCTTTTTTTCTAATTCCACTCATCTAATGAAATTAGTATATGTTTTTTGGTAACATTATAATAATATTTTTTCCTTTAATTACCCGATTTACCCTTAATCGTTCTAAATAAATACTAATGTTAGTATAAAAAAAACTAATTTGATCATATTATAAAAAAATTTAACAATAAAATCAAATATTTAATTCTATTTATCTAGATTCAATTGACAGAAGTTGAAAAATTAAACTTAATGTTAATCATGTAGACGTATTGAGAAAGGGAGTTAAAATAGAAATGTTAAAAAGTTAAATATGTTTTTATATCTAATTTCAATATAAAAATATTATAATAACATAAATTTGATTAATAGATGTTTAAATAATCTATAGTGACTTTAAAAACAAATTTAAAATTTTATTTAGCACTTATTATTATTTAAACCAAAAGGCAATTTTTAACAAAAATGCAAATCATTTCACTATATTCAAAATATAAAACTTTTCGGATAAATAAAAAATCACTCTAAGATAATTTAGATATTAATAATTGAATGAATAAGATTATTTTCTAAAATAACATATATTAAAGATTATAACATTGGATTTAAAATAGGTTCTCCATTAAAATGTGGAAAAACATGATCTTTCGTGTAACATAAGCTTACTCAGTGTTATGTGTCACATAAGATTATCTTTGTTTATAAATCATGATTCAAAAATATAAATTTATTATAAATGGAAAATATTAAACATTCATAATGTTCTAAATTCTACCCTCCTTAAATAAATTACGTCCTCATAATTTTTTAATTCAGGTTCAGTAACTGATGTTTGACTATTCAAAAATTATTTTATTGAAACCCCACATAGAAATAAGTATTCAAAATATTTCAACATTAAATTAATAAATAGAAATATCATTTTAACCATAGGTAACACATATTAAGGTTCCATGTTGGAAAACATGTACATGGAAGAGAAATATAACCTTCATGTTATGATGTAGAGTGATAGATAACATGACCGAGAGAAAGCTAAAAATCACAAATCTATAAATCTATGATGATCTAAGGGTCCATTTGATTCTTCAGAAAAAAGGTACTGAGATAACTGTTTTTAAAAAATCATTTTCCTAACATTGAAAGATTATTTTAATATTTATATATGAACTTTAGAAAATGGACTTAATTGATTTTTTCCATTTCATAAGCATAATCTTATCTTTGGTTGTGTTTCAATATATTTCCACTTCATTTCTTACACCTGAATATAGATATTGAAGAATAATTTTTATGCCTGAATAACTTTTAATGAATCAAAAATTCCACATGTAATTCCTTCATTGTTTTATTAAAATAATTAGATAACCCAAAGTATAAAATAAATAATACATTAACGTCAAACAATAATAACCAATGTTCAAATTAATCCATTAAAAATTTATAACTTATCCAAAATACATTTATCCAAATTCACAGTCAAAAAAGGTCACAAAATTTCAAAAATACATTATATTCTCCAAACAATGTTATGTAGATATAATTATCACATAACTTTATAACCATAAAAATATTAATTAAATAATTCATGCTTCCAAATACCTAATAAAGATACACTACATTACAATACTAATTTATATTAAGATTCTTATAACCAGAGCACCATTGTTGAAAAAATTTCTGAATCTAAATACACATGAACATTAATCATTAAACTTCATTTTTAAACCATTAACAATGCTTGATCATGTAATTCTATAATAACTCTTTAACTTCATTTTCCTTTTGTAGTATCTTCATCATCCGTATTGTAATCCTTTATTTTATAGCCTTTCTGATTCTAAACATTGAAAAAAACTCAAAGAACACAGTGAGAAACACTAATCATAGTGATATAATCATGAATAATCATTTATTGGATATCTAAATGATGTTATCTTATTATTAATCCAAAAGTGCATAGGATTATACTAGGTTATCCATTACCAAATCTAGAATGTGATATCCTAATCCAAGATATATCCTCAAAGTTATTATTTGGATTTTATTTTCTAATCATTTATTTCTAAATACAGTTATCATGGTTGGTGATAAATTTCATTTCATGCCAATTATAACTCCCCAACCCAAAAAATTTAATATTTATGATATATTTCATTTTAGATTACACTGAATATAGATTTTGGTTATTATATAAAAGAAATTTTTTTGATTATGTTATATTCCACATCATGTTGTTCTTGTACTACATGCCACACTAACTTGTGTTGTGTTACACACAACATAATGTTTCTACAAAATAACACAATATTATTATAATTATTTAAACGATATAGTCATAAAATTGTCATTAAACATAATAATATGAATAATAATAACGTATTTTTAGATAATATTTATAATTTTCTTTGAAATATATAAATTATTTGTAATGAAATGTATAATTTTTCCTAAAGTCTTTATATGTTTTGAAATGTTATTTTCTTAAAAGAACTACATTTTATGTTCTTCCGTGAACAAAAAAATTATAATTTTAGATACTCTTAGAAATATAATTTGATAAATTAAACATCATATTTTAATTTTAATTTCAATATCAACTAATGGTGATTTTTTATTATTTTTTAATATGTTTTATTTTTTGATGAATAGTGAACAATACTACATTGCAGTTAAAAACTGCCTTTTTCATTCATATAATTAATATAAATTAAATTGATTTCAAATGTTACAATAGATCAATTATACATATATTAATCTATTTTATTTCATTTAATTAATTTATATATTAAAATTATACATAAAAATGTATTGAACTTTTGAAAGTTCTTTTTACTAGTCTTCTCGCGATGTTTTTAGGATTAGCATTAAAAAAAATTATTTTTCTATCATTTAATTTTAAAAAAGGTACATAAATGGTTTTAATAATTATATTATTTATATTCTAATAGGAACAACTTAATATTTTTTATCTTATGAATAGTATCATAAGTATATTTTTATTTACAATGGTTATGGGAAAATTGGATAGTTAAAGGTACAAATAATATTATGATATTATAAAATTTCCCAAACACTTGTACCAATTTTATTTAATGAGTGAGTTTAGAAAAAAAATCATCCTTAATCCTAAATTATACCCATTTTATGACACTGCTTTAGGAATATAACATTTATTATGTTTTTTAAAAGATTGGTTAAAAAAGTCCTAGTCATATTTTTAATAAGTAAATAATTTTTAATATTGTGTTATATATATATAAATTAAAATATAAATATCTATTTTAAGGAAAATAAATATATCTTCATCATAATAAATTAGTTTTAATTTTTATATATGATTTAATTTAAATAAATGCTTATATAATGATGATGTAGTAATTGATTAATTAATTGAATTATCAAATAAACGATATTAAAAATACTAAAATAAATTAATTTAACATAATTAATGACATAAAATCATTTCATAGGAAATTTTGATATGTTATTGATATATTAGATTTTTTCGATGTTATCAAGTTTTTAGAAAATTTTTCAAAATACGAATAATTAATAGTTTCCAAATAGAGATAAATGATGCTTTGAAATAAATAATATTTTATTAATTGATATAAAATTAATAAAAATATAAAATTATAAATAATTAGTATAATATGGTTATAAAGGTAATTAATTATCCACTTGGGGTTAGATTGTCATTTTATAGTAAATATGTTAACCCAAAAGACTAAAAATTCAAGTTGTCTTGTTAAATGTTTAAGGGTTTAACTAAGTGTTACATCCAAATGATAAGGCTAATACTATGAACTAAAAAATTATAAAAAACATTGGAAGATATTATTTAGACGCATAATAATATTATCATATAAATAACTCACTTTGGATATATTTTAAAACGATAAAAAAATTATATTAATTTAATATTTTAAGAGTTTCCTGTAGTGCCCCTCACCTCAATTATAAAAGGTCACCTCCACCCTCACATAATCACATCAATTTTAGCCTTCAAGATCAAAAATACCTTAACAATTTACCTTATCAACTTCCCAATTAACAATAAATATGTGTTTTTATTCTAAAAATACAACCTCTAGTGTCCCTAATAGGAGATCTAGAGGGAGATCATAGAAGAAAAGTCAATCTCTTTTCTGAATCTTTCAAAATTGTTTCTTATTCTACTTCCTCTTAATGTGTTGATTAAATTAAAAATTAATAACTAAAGTATAAAATATATTATTAGGTTTTATTATTATTATTTAACAACTATATTACATCATTTATTCATCTTATGAGAAATGAAAATACCATGTGTGGGTACGTATGGCTTACCATCTCCACGTTGTAGTGTAATATGTTTTTAATCAATACATTATTTCGATGGGTTTAATGATGGATATAATGGATAAATAAAATAAATATGAAATTATATTGATTCTTTTTCATTAATATATCATCTAATTTCCCACCCTTTTACCATTAAGAGGACAATATTATCGCTCATGCATACATATCTCCTACTGTCTCCATAACCGATGAGATTCATCTTCCATGTTAACCATTTAAAAATGATTTTTTTTAAAATAATATAATGATTAAATATTAAATATATGACATAAAAATTATAATTTAATAATATATATATATATATATATCATTTACATTCTCCCATTCAGTACGATAAGAAAATACAAACAACATTCATGCGTATGTACAACTTACCGTCTCTATTAATGGGGTATTCCATTTCATATATCTATATTATATATATATATAAGTATAAAAAATATACATGATATTTAAATCATGTTTTCAATTTTTTATGTAATTAAATCATGATATAATTAATAGGTTCAACAATAACAAGTCAAAACATGTTCGATAAACAACGTAATTTTTACCTGAATGGGTGTTTTAACTTGGAATTGTTAACAAATGGGTAATATAAAGTCATAAATGAATCATATAAGATATGATTAATATTATTATGATTATGGAATAAGATATTTATATTTTTAAACTTATTATACAGGAGTATCCAACATGTATGGAGGGAATCAGGTGTAAGGTAAGTTATTTTTGTTTCACCTTTAATTATGTGAGATAAATGCCTCACACACTACTTGTTTCTTCTATATAGGGTATATACATTCCATTAATTACTATTTTTATTAATAAAAAATATTACATTATTTTCATATTCATATAATTTATTTTCATTCATGGGTCATACGATATTACTAATAATAATTTTATAATGGTTAATTTCACAATCTCATTATTTTCGGGATTGTTTATATGTAAGTATCTGCTAGAAACTATTTTTCATCCTTATACATGTTTCATTAAAATTTAATCAAAAATAAATTTAAAATTATTTTACAATTTTTTAAATTCTTTTTTACTTGTTTATTAATTTCTATTAAACTTATTGAAATGAATCTTTTTTCATTTTCCTAATGAGGTACTTTTTGACTTTTTCAAAAAATATATAATAAAAACGTTTTTAAGATATTTGACATGAATATATTTTTACGCTTTCATGAAACCTTAGTAATATGAATTGTACCTTATGATCTTACAAGTTTATATTCAAATAAAGGGATTTTTTTTAATATTGGGTATCATTTTTTGAAATTAAAATGTTTTAAATGAACAATGGATATTTTCTTCAAGAAATGTTTTAAATTGATTTTCACAATTCCTTTATATGTTTTCAATGTGGTTTCAAGGAAAAGATTTTTCAATGAATTTTATGATTTCGATATTTATTTTTAAGGAAATTTCATGTTCCATGTGATCTCCTGAAATCCTTCCCCATCTAATATGAAAAAAACATTATAGTTCAAGAAAAACATTTATATTATTTCTATGAATGGTTAATGTTTTTATGGAATGTTTTTTAAGAAACCACTACTTGTCTCAATTTATTATTTTGATAAAATTATTGTGAAACACATATATTTTCCACAAGTTATCATATGATTACATGTTTATTACACCAATTCAATACATTAATTATGATATGATTGGTTATTAGCTTGTGGAACATGTATGAATGATTTCATTACGAGATTGGTGGGACCTACATCTCCCTCCAATGCATCAAGTAAATATTTAAATCTCATGAGATATAAATAAAGGATCTTTTATACCAATATGGTTATGTGGGTGAACCATGACTACCATGATGGCTAAGGTAGTGAACCATGACTACCAAGATGGTATGGGAAGTTAACTCTTCCTACTAAGATGTCATTGGAAGTGAAGACCTGACTACTATATAAATCATTTTATATGCTTATGTGTCTTCTATAGTTCCATGTTTTATTCCTTTTATATTCTTTCAAGGATCGTGTTCATAATTTCCTTATGATTCATTTCTTATGGAATGTCAATATTTATGGAATGATTCATGTTTATGATATTTGATATGAAAGGTATGATCTTATATTTCCACTATTAGGTTCTCATACCATTATTATCCTGATTATGTTTACATATATACCATGTATACACATAATAAGAATCTATTATCACCCATTTTTATGTTTCCATTCACTTAGGTTGTGAAGATATATATTATGTTTGATGTATCTAAGAAGGGTGTTCGTCAATAAGAACCTAGTGGCAGATAATGTAGCTCAAATATGTACTTGTTTTTATGTTTCTGTTTCTTCAAACGAACTAGAATAATACGGTCTTTGGAAAACTCAGCCCTTTCATACCTGGATATTATATCTTTTTTAGGAATACTTAATACATTAAAAAAACACACTCCCAAAGACCATATTGTATTTGTTCTTTTAGAATCATGGGACACAAATGTCTATTCTGGAGGAGTGTGTTCAATTTTTCCCACCAAAGATCATTCCATTTAGAAATAATACTTAAAATCATTCCTTAAAATTTGGGGAAAATAAACGTAAGAAAAGGGTGATCTCAAATTGTCAATAAGGGTAAAAATAGAATGAATTTAAGAATAAAAATATCATAATGATATAAAAACATGATAATAATATTTGAAGATCATACCACGCATATGAAAATTAATATGCATGAGTGATGGCATAAATATTTGAAATTCGTAAGACATGAATCATATGTAAATATAAAAATCCATGAAATCATTGAATATGAATATTACATGGAATTTGTGGAAGACAAATAAGAATATAATAATGATTTACATAGTAGTCAAGGCATCACTTATATGTCCATCTTAGTTGTATAGGTTCACTTCCCATACCATCATGGTAGTCAGGGTTCACTTCTATTACTATATTGGTAGTCGTGGTTAACTTTCATTACCTTATTGGTAGTCATGGTTCACTCCCTTGTCCAACTTAGTATTCAAGTATCACTCCCAATTCTATATTAGTATATCTCAGGAAATAAATTTGTTTACCCAATTCATTAGAAGGATGTATAGGTCTCACTCATTTCATAATGAAATCAGACATACATGTGCCACAAAATCATAAATAATCATATCTAAACAAATGAAATTAAATGGATATCATAAACATGCAACCATACCATATCTTGTGGAAAAGAAATAGGATTTACAATCATTTTCACAATAGAATAATCCATTAAAACAATAGGGTTTCTTAAACATTATTCCATAAAAATATAAACCTTTTGGAAAAATAATATGTATAGTATTCTTGAACTATAAGAATGTAAGTCATATTACATGGGGAAGGATTTTGAATGATCACTTGGAAGATGAATTTTCCTTAAAATCACGTTTTAAAACATAAAGACTTTTAAAAAACCTTTTATTTGATACCACATTGATGAATATAAAAGAATCATGAAAAAATAATATAAAATATTTCCTGAGGAAAATATCCTTACATTGTTGAATTCATTTTCGTTTATTAAAATTTTAGGAAAACTTTTAAAAAATATTTTATTTGAAAATAACCTTTCAGGCTTATAATGTATGATTCATGGTATGAAGTCTTCATTACTATTGAAAAAAAATTCATTCTATGCAAGTTAAAAAAACATTCCTCTCGAACTTTTTCTGAAAAATACAAAATGTACCTTTTATAGGAAATTGAGAAAAATATTCCTTTTAACAAATATAATAAAAAGTAATACATGGTTAAAAATTACTTCAAATAATTTTATAATAATATTAAAAAAATGGAAAAATAAATTTAAGAAACATGGATATGGAAGATAAATATTACCCAGTAAATACGTACATATGTACAATCTCATATAGTAATGAGATTGTGAAATTAACCCTCACAACATTATAAAAAGTAGAATCATATTCCCTATTATTGAAATAAAATTACATGGATATAAAAATTCATTAATATTATGGTTAAATATCATAAAATACATTCATGTGAAGTATATAAACCGTGTATAAGAAACATGTAGTGTTTCTGTCATGTTTCTCATAGATGTAATGGTGGGACATAAATCTCTTACCTTTGGTATGATTCCCTGTGTAAGTATCCAAAACTCTGGTATAATGATTTTAAACAAATTATTAACTTATAATATTATCATAATAATTTTTATTATATCATATATGATTAATTTATGAATTTAAATTACCCTTTTATTAACAATTCCAAGTTAAATAAAAGTTTCGGTTAATAATATCATTGTTTATTGTACATGTTTTGAATTTTTATTCATGCTACTATCACTTATATAATGAACTAATTTCATCCAGAATGTAAAACATGATTTTTATATCATATATATATTTTGTATAAGTTTATATATTATATAGATATATATAATGGAACACACTGTTCATGGAGAATGTAAGTTGAACATACGCATGCATGTTGTTTCCGTTTTTTATCATTATGAATGGAAAAGGTAAATGAAATATATGTATATATATATTATTAAATTAATATTATTATTTCATATGTTTCATGTTTATTTATTATACATATGTTTTATAATCAATCGTTAAATGGATTGCGTGGAAGATGAATCTCATCAGGTTGTGGAGATGGTAGGTCATATGTAAGCACGAGCGACGATATCTGTCTCTTAATATTATTAGGGTGAGGAATTATATTTTATATTAATTATAAATAATAAATATCATGTAATATTTATTATTTATATCCAATGTATCCTTCATTATACACATCCAAATAAATTAGTGATGAAAAATAGATTACACCATGGCGTGGAGATGGTATGGCATATGTACAAACACGTGGTACATTCATTTTTCATAGGATAAATAGAATATGTAATATATTTTTTCAATAATAATAATAACATATCATAATATAGGTGATACTAAATTTATTTCTTCATAATATAATCAACATATGAAGATGAAGTATATGGAGAAACAATTTTGAATGAGTAGGTAATATGATTATATCTTCTTCATCGATATCCCTATAGATATCCTCTTATGGAAAATAGATCTAGTATTTTGATAATACCAAAACCAATATATTGTTAATAATGAAGTTGATAAGGGAAATGGGAGGGGTTTTTTCAAGCATGAAGGCTTAAAGTGGAGCAAGGAAGTGAGGTAGGAGTTTTCCTTTTATAATTGAGGTGATAGGTACTTTAGGACTCGTAAATTATTAAATTATTAGGAATTTATTTTAGTATTCAAATATAACCAAAGTGAGATATTTAGAATTTAAAATGATTATTGGTCTAAATTATATCAAAAAATTATTTTTAGACATGTTTAGGTCAAAATAATATCCTTCTCTTTTGGATTTAACCCTATGTTAAACAATTTAACTTTCTCCATGACAACATGGATTTTTAATCATTAGGTTTAATATAGAGACTATAAAATGACAAAATAACCCTAAGTGGATAATTTATGACATTTGAGCCTTATTTTTGTTACTTTATAGAAATTTAAATATAGGAATTTTATATCGTTTACTAAAATATTATTTTTTTAAAGTAAAATTTATGTAAAATTTCAAACACTTCGTTATTTTTCATTTCAAAATACACTAATAACATGATAACTTATAAAAACACATCTAATATTTCACTAAAATATAATTTTTATAAATAAAATTATTTTATGTCATCAATTATGTTAAATTATATTTATTTTAGTCTTTATAATATCATTTATTTGATATTTCCATTGATTAATAAATTACTACATCATCATTAGGTAAGACTTTAAATAATTAATTTCTTATCTAAAATTTATAAATAAATTATCATGATAAAGTTAAAATTATTAAATTTTAAATTCATATTTATAAAATAATTTATCTTCTGTATAACCCAAATTAAAAAGTATTTATTTATTAAAAATATTAGTATGACATTTTTAACTTATCTTTTAATATAATATAATAAAGGTCATATTTAAAAAAAATTGTCTTAAAAAGGTTATAATTTCATCCTAAGGTTAATTATGGTCGAAATAAACTTATAAAATGTAATTTTTACAAGTATTATAACAATTTTATAATGCTTATAATATTATTTCTTCCCTTAGTTACCTAATTTACCCTTAACAGTGGTAAGAAAATACTAATGTTAATATTAAAAAAAACATAAGTTGATCCTATTAGACTATAAATATCATAGTTATTAAAACCATTTTTTTAATTTTTTATATATTAAATTAATAGATTTGAAAAAATTATGTTTAACACTAATCTTGTAATCGTGGTGAGAAGGCGGGTAAAAAGATTGTTCAAATGGTCAATAAGTTTTTATATCTAGTTTCAATATAAATATGTTTCCAATGAAATAAATTGGATTAATATATATAATTGAACTATTTTGGCTTTAAATTCATTTAAAATATAATAATTATTTAAATGAAAAATGTAAATATTAACTATAATGCAGTATTTGTCACTATTCATAAAAAAATAAAACTTCTCAGAAAAATACTAAAAATTAACCATATGTTAATTTTTACATTACAAACTAAAAATATTTATTGATTTTACCATATTAAATTTCTATGATTGTTTAAAATTAATTTTATTTTTTTCCATAAAAGGACGTAAAAAGTAGTTCCTTTATAAAAATAGTATTTCTAAACAAATAAATATTTTACCACAAATTATTCTTTTCATTTTGATTACGTTTTATTTATTTAAAAACATTTAAAAATTAGATATTATTATTAATATTAGTTATTTATGGTTATGTTATAACTATCTTATTTGAATAATTATAATAGTAAAATGTTGTTTGGCAGAAACTTAGTGTTGCGTGTAACACATTACAATTAGGTGTTGTGGTACTGGAAGCCTAAAATGTTGTTGTGTATAACATAATCCAAAAAATAGTGATTTTATATAACAATAAATATATATATTCTATGTTATGTAAATCAAAAAATATGAAAATTATTAAATTGAAAAAAAAATCACAAAATCTCGGGTTGTTTCATTCTACCCCCCTTAAAATGAATTTCAGCCTTAAAATTTTCCTTGGTTTTCAAATGATTTATACTTGAATGTTCCTTAAATATAATCACACATCATAAAAAATACAAAAACATTATCTTATAAATGTAAAGATAAAAAATTAATGGTTACCCAGAGTAAATAAGAACTAGGTATCTACATAGGTGAAGACTTGGGCATGGAGGAAAACCATAAATAATCATAGAGATTAATAAAGATAACTCATCACAAAAAAGTGGTTGATCTAAATAAAGAAAAAATCACAAAACAATAAATTAAATAAATGTAAAATGTCTATTGATATCATCAAAAGGATGATAACTTGAGTATAATATGTCAATAATAATTAATACTACATAAATAAATACATGATATAGAAAATATAACCATGGATATTCTACTAGTCGAATAATAAAATGAAATATCATTTATAATTGAATGATTAATTTTGTACAAATTCACTATCAATATCTATCATTACCATCAAGGTCCATCCTCTAGAGAGTTTATGTCTGTGGGTAGAAACCTGTCTTATTTTTGTTATGATCTATCCTCCGGACAATTTAAAACTACATGGAATCAAATTTGAAGGTATTTTTTCAACTATTTTCATCTCATGACACCCAATGATTCATAGAGGGTTTATAACAGGCCCCTACATTCACTTTCTAAGTCCAATTCATTCCTCATGTGAAAAAATAATCAACAAACACATTCATATTGAAAAAATTGCATATGAATTATGACTACATTAACACAAAACCAAAAATGTATATAAATAGAACATCCACAATTTAACTGATCATAAAACCATCAAATAATTTAATTTAGATTGTTTTTTAAGAGATAAAACTTAATAAAAAAAATTCAACAAAGAATGTTGACATAGATTAAACTACATTAATGTACTCCTTCAAAATATCTTGAGAAAATTACACTTTTATTTGAAATAATTTATTCAAAAGGTGTACATTTAAAAAAATAGATAGAAAAAAATATATTATGGAATCAAATTTTCCTATAACACATTTAAAATTTTTAGAAAAATTATAAAATTAACATTTTAAAATATTCATGACCTTAAAAATAAATCCATAAAACCTATTTTGAAAACATTGACTTGAATGATAATGATTTAGATGAATAAAGCTTTGAAAAAAAATGATTTTTTAGTTAAATATTCCCTTACATGAAAACATAAAAAGATCCTTTTGAACTGCTTTTTAAGAAACAAGTAAATGGATGATAAATATTCTCTAGTAAATACAGACTTATAAACAATCTTGAAAAATAATGAGACTGTGAAATAAACCCATACCTAGTATATTCCTTTTTTTATGGTGCATTATGCTCTGGTAATGTGGTTATATAATGATATTAAATTATACCAGAACAATATCCTTTACTTATGATAACATATATGATTCTTTTATGATTTTATATTACTCGTTTATTACCGTTTCTGAGTTAATGCAACATTTTAGGTGACAACTGCTTTTGTTATCTTACGTGTTTTGACTCATACTATTGATCGCATTACATAGATCATGATTTAATTACTTCCATAATGTAAAAATATATTTCAATATAAAATATATTCATTATATAAATATATAATAAAGACAGATATATAAAATGGAATAAACCATTCAAGGAGATGGTAGGTTGTGTGTACACATTAACATTGATTCTATTTTTCATATCATACTTAATTGATTAAAGTAAATGAAATATATTAATATATATATTTTTAAAGTTGAAATACTATATCATATTTTTCATCTAGGGGGAATAGGTGCCTCTGATCGGTGGTGATTCAGTCTTCCCACGGGCTACGGTTTTCGACATCCAATTTGCTCCCTCCCCTGTTCTGGTGTAGCATGGTGCGGGTCAGCATACTCTGCATGATGTCAGCATGCCTTGGTGAAGGAGTCTTCTAATTATCATCCATGTAATGTCAGCTTGGAGATGGTTTAGGTGAGTCTCGAGCTTCGTCATCTTGGAGCTTTTTCCCTTTGAAGGTGTAGATCCAGCTTCATCTGCTCTTACAAATGATCTGGTGTGGTTTTAGCTAGAGCATCATCTCGGCGAAGGGGAAGATCTGGCTTCGATAACCCTTGTGAAGGCTATGGTGTGGTTTCAGCTTTTACAGGGATCTACTAGGATCGGCAAGTTCCAGGCGATCATCTCTTCGGTAGTGGCTCGGCGATGACCTCGATGTTGCGAATAGGGGGGTGGATTCATGGTTCTGGCTTCCAGCATCATTGGGTTTTCCTTAATGGTTCTATTTCGTTGTGTTTATCCTATGGTGTTGATTATGGTGAAGTGGTGGAGCTTTGGTTCACTGATTGATTTGATGCCTGGTGTAAAATTGGCATTGAGTTCTTGTGTATATTCGGGGTGTAGTTTGGACTGAGGTGATAGAACTTTGGTTCATTGTTTGGGTATTATTCTCTTTTTTGGTGGTCCATTGGCCCTTTGGTTTGAGGTTTGAGTGTCAGTTCAACTATTCTCTTACATAGATTTGCTTAAGGTGGGTTCGAAGCCATGTTTTTATCCCGGTCCTTGCTTTCGGATTTGGATTTTTGAGAGGGTATGGATATTCCATCGATACCGGGCTCATGCAGTCGGGCACATGACAAATAGATTTGAAGCGATGAGTAGGAGGAAACTGATCATTATGTTTATGATGGTTGGTTGGGGCCCTTCTATGCAGGCTGTTAGTTTTTAGTACTTAAACTTTTTATCATTGTGGTTTGATTGTTTTTAAGTCATTGAAGTCTTGTATGGTTTCTCCCTTTTCCCTCAAAAGTGGTTGGATAATAATAATAATAATATTCAGTCTATATCATATATTTTATGTTTATTCATTTTATATATTTTGATAATTATTCATGAATGGTTAACGTGGATGATGAATCTCATCATGTTGTGGAGATGAAAGGCTATACATACGCACGAACGATGATATCATTAACCTATTGAAAAATGGGTGAAGAATTAAATGGTATGATAATAATAAATAATAAGTATCATGTCACATTTATTATTTATATGCATTATATCCATCATTATATTCTCCCAAATAAAATGGTGATAAAAATAAATCACACCACAGTGATGAGATGGTAAGTCATACGTACGTACACATGGTGATATTTTTTCATATGTTGGATAAATGGAGGAATATAATTATACCATAATAATAATAATAAAATATTAGAATATAATTTATACATTATTTATTACTTTAGTATGGAAATAACATAGGAATATGATGTATAAGAAAAAAATAACTTAACTGAATGTGTAAATCAATTATTGCTTCTTCGATGAATTTCCTATAGATCCCCTCTTATGGACACAAGGGTTGGAGTTTTTAGAAGTCAAGGACCACCATAAAATAACTAATAATATTGGTACGAGAAATGAGAATGTTTTGGTCGATCTAAAAGTCTCAACGTGGTGTGAGGAAATGAGGGAGGAGGTTTCCTTTTATAGTTTAGCTGAGTGGAACTTTTGGAAATCCTCAAAATATTAAAATATAATAAGATAATTCTAAATACAAATACATAAAAATGGCCTACAAATTAATAGAATAATATATTTTCTACCATATCCTATCTCCTTGTTATTATTTAACATTTTTAATTTTTTTAAACAATTTAATAATAAATAAATTCTATAAGATATCATTATTGTAAAATTTAATAATTTTCTTTAAATTTTGATTTAAATGATTCAATAAAAAGTGGGAATTAGAATCTAATATTTTCAAAAATCTATAATATATCTTATAGATCTATCAAATTAGTTATATACTATAATTCATAAATAATATATCAAAATTAATTTTAATAAGTCAATTATATTTATTTTTTGTTAATTAAATAAATATTGTTTTAACATTGAAGAAGCATATAAGGTAATTATATAATTTATAAAAATCTAAAATAAAATTCTATAATGAAATTAATTTAATTATATTGAAAATAGACATCAATATTCTTTTATATCTTCATTTTCCCCCATTTTACATAAAAATGTTCTTACAGACAAAGAGAGTGATATATTGTAACTATCTTTGATTTAAATAATTTATAAATCGTTTTCATGGAAAAGTGTCCACTAAAAAACTCAAAATCATTCTTTATGTGATAAGTGTCTATACATATTTATCCAATAATTTTTTTACAAGTTTATATTATTTTTTCAATACGTATATTTTGGTTTTAAACCTTATATCTATTACTGTGATTCAATATAATGTATACATTATTGGTTAATATAATTACTATAATATTATAAAAGACATATTAATGAGTCATTTATGTAATTATAATACTTATTAAAATTAGTTGGACAAGTTTTTTGTAATGTCCCAAAGATTCATTAATGCATATCCCTCTTGATATAATTAAATGTCTCTTTATGTTTATATAAAATGTCAACTTCTTTGGTTTTATGTTAAGAATTTTGACCGTTGCTAATATAGTCATTGAACAGTGATCACATGATTAGTATAAATATAGGACTTTAACAAATCGAATTTACTCAGAAAAAGGAAGTGATGACCCCATCTAGTGGAATTTCCCCATACGAAGCCCATTTGTCAAAGCTCGGAAAAGAGGTGGCGTCTTTGGGCTTCACCCTTGACAAATCCCAAGCTGAGATTCATCATGTCAAGCTCGACAGTGACCGTCTACGGGAGAAGTGAAAGTTGATTGAAATTACCACTCGAGCGATGTTATCCGAGCCACCCTAAGAGTTGTTCACCATCACACACCATACCCTTAGGTATTATGCGGCAATTTTAAGGGGTTATGTAACAAATAAGTAGTACTATGTTCATGTACATTATTTTTTTATATAATAATGAATATAATTTCTAGTCATTTTTGATAAATTGTAAATAGTTTTAAAGTATAAATGGTGTTTTTAGTTATTATTTAATTAAGAAAACTATTTTATTAAATTAAGGGATTTTTGAATTAAATAATATTTTAATAAAATAATAATAATATTATTAAATTAATATTTATTAAATATAAATGATCTTATAATTTTATGAATGCAATTAAAAATTTTATTAAGGTTTGAAAGCCATTTCTGTCAAAACCCGTGAATTTTCGATAAATGTCGGTTTTTATTTTAAAAGTGAAATTTAACATATTTAAAAAATTAGTTAGATAAAATAAATATTATTTCTGGATTCAGGACGTCGAAATTATCCAACGGTGAATTTTTCATAATTTTCTGAGAAAATCAGATTTTTGGGTAAAAATTAAATACCGTTTAAATATATAATGTGTTTTATGACATCTTAATGACCCAATAGTGATGTAATAAAATACTATAATCTCTATGATCGGACAATATATGTTTTACCATTAAAATAATGTGATTTTGGGTTTGTTTGACTTACTTTTCAAAGCATTAATGGACCCCTAAAGACTTATTCAACACCTTGCCTTTTTGAAATAATTTCCTTGGGAGTGTGACTCACCTCCACAAAAGCAACCCTAATATTTTGAGAAGTTCGGACTTTGGACATATAAAATATTTTTTTCCCCTTCATTTTGTCAGAAACCATGGGCAAAACCCATGGGATGGTTTGTGGTCTGGATTAATTTAATGTAAGGGGACCCAAACCTAAATAATAAAGAATTCCCTCACCTTTCCTACATAAACCCACCCAAGCTCCCACTTCCTCCTCACTCAAGGCCCTTGAAGTTCTTCCAACCTCTGACCTACTCTCTCTATAATCCTCCCAAGGTGCCCCAACCTCCCACTAAGCCTCTCACAAGCCTCTCTCTAGCCTTTGGAAGCACACTTCCAAGTAAGGGTTTTTTCTTCCTTTCACTTTTTTGTTCAATTTTCTTTAAGTTGTTTTGCCATTTTAATATCAATTATGAATGTTGGGATATGGTTTCTTTCCTCCCTCATACTTCCCTCTTTATGTTTTAATGATGGGATACCCCTTTCTCTCTCATTAAATTCCCCCCATTTAGACCCGTTACTATGCCGAAATTCCGAAAGGAACTTCTCTCTCCTCTTTTACATTCAAGCAATATTTTTGTATCATGAATCTAAATTCCATTACAATTTTTGGGACATGTATCTATATGAACTCATTACATTAAATTACACATAAATGTGATGAGGAACCTCTTTCTCTCTCATTCTTCATTTTTATGAATTCTTATGTCACGTCGTAACGCTGCCCAAATCGCACCGATTTTCTAAGCCAATGCCATTGTGTAGTGAATACCATTCCCATTTCACCATCAAGGGTATTCACCATTATGCACATTTAATTATTTATTATAATGTTTCATGTATTAATTCCAAATTCCTTTATCATGGAATAAATTATTATGTTTTATGAATCCATGTTTTATGATCCATGTGGCACACTTATGCATGAAATGAAATGTTTAAGAAGGGTGCACCCTTATAGCGCTCCAATGCATTGGGTAAAGTATAGTATCACGATACATCATGTGAAATGAGTGTTGACTCATGCTAATTCAAGTGCAACGAGGGTTTACTCGTTCTTTATGTGCAATGAGGATTTACTCATGATCCATGTGCAATGAGCCTTGGCTCCTGCTAATTCCATGTTTAGTTTTGTTGCCACATTTCCAAGTTATGATTATCATGCTTTATCATACCTTTATGTTCATTTTTCTCTTATGATCTACCGATATGCCTATTTTCTAACATGTATTGTACTCCTCGTGTTATTCCATGTGTACTCCCCTATTGGGCTTTATAGCTCACCCTTTTTTTATGCATGTCATTAGGTTATCCAATGAAATGCTAAGTACGAGGGAATGTAGTGGTCATGTAAAAGAAGTTTTCAATAAAGATGTTGTATTTCATGTTTTATATTTCTATGTAATGATCCTATTCCCCAAAGAAACTAAACCTCTCAATCTTATTTGTTGTATCGAGTGATGTTTTATGTAATAAATCATTTTTATGTTTTTAATAAAAGTAGGGTTGTCAAAGTTGGTATCAGAGGATAGGTTTAGTTATTTTTGGGATTAGGATTAGAAAACTGTAGTAAAACCTTAGAGACAAGACTAAGTATAATAAAAATATCCCTAGGTTTTGGTTAGTATTGAGTAAGTGGTTTATCAAGAAAATACATCCCTGTCTGGATATGAGCAGGTAGAGGTGGCTCTGGCGTAGATGTATCATAGGGGTAAAACCAGAAAACACCTCTTTGAGCTATACTCAAACGAGAACTAGTGCACGAAAATGGGCCATGCTGCACTCTTGGTTACAACACTCCTGGGGATATGCTTTGGTAAATTCACAAGCTTATTATTAACCCTTATTAAGGGAATTAAAAAAATGCCCCTAAGAATATATGTTAGAAAGTAGATCATGAAAAGCTTAGATTGAAGCCTATAGACTCAAGAGTTAAGGAAATAAAAGTATATTTATAAGTCATCAACTTTTGTCTTTGGATTAACCTTTATGTGATACCTCTAAATTTCCTATTATTCCATCCAATGACCGGTAATTGGGGACTCAGGCTAACAACCGTTGTGAAGATTAGTGTGATGACTATTCTAATGAGATGACCAATCCAATGGGAGTGGGAATTGCGAACTTTGTCATTCTTCTCTCTCAGCTAACGCAAGTTTTGAATAGAAACATGAGTCAAGTGGAACGTTCAACCCCCCCCCCCAAAGAAATAACTAGTCGCTATCCAGAGCTTCATGAGACAAAGGCCTCCTACTTTTAGTGGATCATCTGATCCCACGATTTTTGAACAATGGGTCAAATCCATTGAAAAGATCCTCTTTATCCTTCAATGTTCTGAACAAAAGAAGGTTCTTCTGGCTGCTTATCGTATGGAGGGTGAAGCTGATAAATGGTGGAGGTTGATCAAAAATACAAAGCCTGAGGAGGAGATCGAGGAGTTAGAATGGAATGATTTCCAGAAGATGTTTTTTGATAAATATTTTCCCCACACCCTCCGACTTAAGATGGAAAGGGACTTCCTTTACCTAATGCAAAAAGACGAAGAATCAGTTGGAGCATACGAGTAAAACTTCACAAGGCTTGCATGATATGCATTCAGATTTGTTGTTACCCCAAAATTTAAGGTTGACCACTTCTTTGGTGGGCTGAAGCCTATCCTGCGGAAAGCATTAGCAGTCCGTGACTTCGAAAGCTATGAGGAAATTGTCTGATGTGCCCTCAAGGTTGAAATGGAGATCGGGGAATCACAGGGGTATCAAGGGGATATGAAGCATAAGGTGTACTTCAATGCTGGTGGTCCGATGGATAAATCCAACGGTGCTAAGAAGATCCAGCACCCCTCTTTCCAAAAGTGTGGAAAGAAGCACCGTGGAAATTTCCTTAAGGGGATAAGAAAATGCTTCAGGTGTGGAAGATAAGGGAACCTAGCTATTAACTATCGGAAAGAAAGACCTGAAGCTGTGATAGAGGAGAGGAAGGCTTCGTTCAAACCTCAATGCATTTTTCAATGTTACAAATTCAAAGAACCGGGGAATTTTGCAACTGAGTGCCCTAATCCAAGAGTTTTCGAAGGCAACCAACAACCTCCAAGGAAGCAGGGAAGATATTTTTCCATCACTTCTTCCGAAGTGAACCCCTAAAACGAAGTGGTGACACTTACGCTAGTTATTCATTCATGAATAGCGAATGTACTTTTTGATTCAGGTTCTACGCGTTATTTTATATCTCGAAATCTTAGTAGAACAATCCCAGCACTACCACAAATAATGGAAGTGAAGATGTCGGTGAGTACGGAAAATGGGGAAATCATTGCATTCCATGACTATAAGTCCTCCCCTGTTATAATCTGTGGATAGAATTTCCCGAAAAACCTTGTCATACTCCCTCTGTTAGAATTTGATGCAATTCTTGGCATGGATTGGCTTTCCTTATATAGAGCCAACATAAATTTTTGGGAGAGGGAAATCACACTCCATATAGAGAATCAACCCCCGATTCTTTACAAGTGTAAGGTGGAAGATGAATCTCCTTTAGCTCCATCATCTCAAGCATGGATATTACTGCCCTATGAGCACCCGTATCTGGCTCAGATGATTGATTCCAAGGAAGAAACTATCTTTTATGAAATGCCTATTGTGAGGGAATTCGCAGAATTGTTTCCCAAGGAACTGTCTGGCCTTCCTCCTATAAGAGATGTTGAATTCTCAGTTGAACTTATACCCGAGGCTTTAATAATATCCAGGACTCCATATAGAATGGTTTTTTTAGAGCTTGAAGATCTGAAGAAACAACTATAGGAGAATTTGGATAAAGAGTTTATACACCCAAGTGCTTCACCATGGGGTGCACCAGTCCTCTTCGTCAAGAAGAAGGATGGGTCAATGCGGCTTTGCATCGATTTTCATGAACTTAACAAAATCACGATAAAGAACTAGTATCATCTCCCAGGAATTTTTGACTTGTTCGATCAGTTGCGTGGAGCACAATACTTCTCTAAGGTGGACTTGCGGTCAGGATATTATCTAGTAAGGGTGAAGAAGCAAGATATCCCCAAGACTACTTTTCGCACAAGATACGGGCACTATGAATTCATAGTAATGCCTTTTGGACTCACCAATGCTCTGGAAATCTTCATGGACTTGATGAATAGAGTCTTTTGAGATTACCTCGACAAATTTTTGGTAGTCTTTATAGATGAAATTCTAAAATACTCCAAAACCAATGAGGATCATGAGGAAAATTTAAGAACTGTACTAGAGACTTTGCGCAAGGAGAAACTCTATGAAAAGTACAGAAAGTGTGGGTTCTTGTTGAAGGAGGTCACATTCTTGGGTCATATCATCACAAGAAATGGGATATCTGTGGACACCTCTAAAATAGATGCAATTGAGGGATGTCTGAGGCCAACATCGGTAACGTATATCCATAGATTTTGGGGTTAGCTGGATATTATCGATGATTTTTGAGAAATTTATCACGATTGTCCAACCCTCTTACCAAGCTATCTCTAAAGGGAGTAAAGTATGTTTGGAGTGATGAATGTGAAGAAAGCTTCAAGGATTTGAAATGGAGGCTTATCACTGCGCTCGTTCTCACTTTACCCACAAGTGGGGAACTTTTTGTGGTATTCAGTGATTCTTCAAAGAAGGGCTTAGTCTGTGTGCTGATGAAAAATGATAAAGTGATATCCTATGCCTGAAGGAAGTTGAAAATCTCTGAGATAAACTATCCAACACATGATCTGGAGTTGGAGGCTGTGATCTTTTCCTTGAAAATCTGGCAGCATTATCTCTATGGAGAGAAATGTGAGATATATACTGACCACAAGAGTCTTAAATATATATTCACACACAGAGATATTAGTATGTGCCAGAGAATATGGATATAGATCATCAAGGATTATGACTATTCCATACATTACCACCCTGGGAAAGCGAACAAGGTGGCAGATGCCCTAAGTAAAAAGGATCCAGTGATTCAATCAATGATGAGAATTGAGAAGGATAAAATCTTCTTAGACTTGATGAAGATGGACATGGGAATCATAGAGAAGGGAACATAATCAATCCTTTCACAATTGATTGCTCAACCATCTCTTTTGGAAAGGTTAAAGGATGCTCAAAAGGATGATGTGGGAATTCAAGAAAAAGTGGAAGCTATCAAAAAAGGGAAATCCTCGGAGTTTAATGTTAATGAAGAAGGAATTGTGCGGTTTGGGAAAAGACTATGTGTTACATAAAGTCCGGAGCTGAAGACGGAACTTTTGGTTGACGCACATAGTTTGAATTCTTCTATTCACCCAGTCAGCACAAAGATGTATCGAGATCTCTGAGAAAACGTTTTGTGGGATAATATGAAGAAGAAGATCGCTGAATATATATCAAAGTTCCTGGTGTGTCAGCAAGTGAAGGAAGAGAGGCAGAAGTCTAAGGGGATGATGCAAACATTTCCCATACCAGAATAGAAATGGGAGTACATCACCGTGGACTTTGTCACCAGACATCTGAGGACATCCAAAGGCAACAATGCAATCTGGGTTATTGTGGATCATCTTACAAAGACTTCATAATTCATTGTTATTTGGGAGGATTTTTCTTAGGATCAATTAGCACGGATATATATCAGGGAAGTGGTATGGTTTCATGGAGAACCACTATCTATTGTGTCTGATCGAGATCCAAGATTCACCTCTATGTTTTGGAAGAGTCTTCAACATGCTCTGAATACTGAACTGAAATTTAGTATGACCTATCATCCTCAAACTGATGGCCAATCCGAGCGGACTATCCAAACACTTGAGTACATGTTGAGAGCATTCTCAATAGAGTTTAAAGGAGGACGTGATCAACATATTCCTTTGGTTGAGTTCTCTTATAATAACAGTTTCCACTCGAGCATCCAAATGGCACCATATGAAGCCCTATATGGGAAAAGGTGCAGAACACTGGCATGTTGGGATGAGGTTGGTGAACATAAGCTTCTTGGACCAGAAATGGTCGAAGAAATGGTGGAGAAGGTGAAAACCATTCAGCATCATATCAAGGCAGTCCAGAGTCGACAGAAGAGTTATGCAGATAATAGTCGACGAGACCTTGAGTTTAAAGTTGGAGAAATTGTGTTTCTACGCATATCTCCATGGAAGAAGGTCATGAGGTTTGGAAGGAAATGGAAGTTACCTCCAAGGTACATCGGCCACTTCGAGATTCTTGATCATGTCAGGGTTGTGGCCTATCAAATAACACTTCCACCTGCCATGGCCAAAGTACATGATGTCTTTCATGTATCCCTCTTAAGGATGTACATACCAGACCCTTCACATGTACTCTCTTCTGAGGTGGTACAATTGGAAGATGATGTTTATTATGAGGAGAAACCAGTGAAGATATTAGATAATAGAGAAAATGTTCTATGAAATAAGACAATTCCTCTCGTCATGGTGTTGTGGAGAAACCAAAAGTTTGAAGAAGCTACTTGGTAATCAGAGGATATGATGAAGCTGAGTTACCCACATTTTTTTAGTGTAGTAAATGGAAAATTTCGAGGGAAAAATGTCTTAAGGGGGGAATATTGTAATGAACCAAAGTTTTATTAATGGAAATCCCTCTTGACCTAATTAAATGTCTCTTTATGTTTATATAAAATGTCAACTTCTTTGGTTTTATGTTAATAATTTTGATCATTTCTAATATAGCCGTTGAACAGTGATCAATTGATTAGTATAAATATATAACTTTAACAAATCCAATTTTCTCAGACAAAGGAAGTGATGGCCTCATCTAGTAGAATTGACCCATACGAAACCCATTTGTCGGAGCTCAGAAAATAGGTGGCGTCTTTGGGCTTTTCCCTTGACCAATCCCAAGTTGAGCATCATCATGTCAAGTTCAAACGTGACCATCTATGGGAAAAGTGGAAGTTGATCGAAATGACCACTCAAGCGATGTTATCCGAGGCACCCCAAGAGTCTGTCAACATTACAGACCATACCCTTAGGTCTTATGCTGTTGTTTTATGGGGTTATGTAACAAATATTTAGTACTAAGTTCATGTGCATTATTTTTTTATATAATAATGAATATAATTTCTTGACATTTTTGATAAATTTTAAATAGTTTTTAAAGTACAAATGGTGTTTTAGTTATTATTTAATTAAGAAATATATTTTATTAAATTAATGGATTTTTGAATTAAATAATATTTTAATAAAATAATAATAATATTATTAAATTAATTTTTATTAAATATAAATGATCTTATAATTATATGAATTCAATTAAAAATTTTATTAAGGTTTGAATGTCATTTCTGTCAAAACCCGTGAATTTTTAATAAATGTCGGTTTTTATTTTAAAAGTTAAAATCAACATATTTAGAAAATTATTTAGATAAAATAAATGTTATTTTTGGAATCAGGACATCGAAATTATCCAATGGTTAATTTTTCATAATTTTCTGAGACAGAAAAATGTTTGGGTAAAAATTAAATACCGTTTAATTATATAATGTGTTTTATGACATCATAATGACTCAATAGTGATGTAATATAATACTATAATCTTTATGTTCGGACAATATATGTTTTACCATTAAAATAATGTGACTTTGGGTTTGTTTTACTTACTTTTAAAAGCATTGATGGACCCCTCAAAACTTATTCAACACCTTGCCTTTTTAAATTAATTTCCATGGGAGTGTGACTCACCTCCACAAATGCAACCCTAATATTTTAAGAAGTTCGGACTTTGGACTAATAAAATATTTTTTTCCTCTTCCCTTTTCCAAAAACCATGGGCAAAAACCATGGGATGGCTTGTGTTTTGGATTAATTTAATTTAAGGGGACCCAAACCTAAATAATAATGAATTCACTCACCTTTCCTATATAAACCCACCCAAGCTCCCACTTCCTCCTCACTCAAACACCTTGGAGTTAGTACATCCTCTGCCTACTCTCTCTAGAATCCTTTCAAGGTTCCCCATGCTCCCATGAAGCCTCTCATAAATCTCTCTATAGCCTTTGGAAGCACACTTTCAAGTTAGGGTTTTTTCTTCCTTCCTCTTTTTTGTTCAATTCCCTTTAAGTTGTTTTTCCCTTTTAATTTCAATTATGAAGGTTGGGGTATGGTTTCTCACTACCCTCATACATCCCTATTATGTTTTAATGATGGGAGACCCATTTATCTCCCATTAAATTCCTCCCATGTACACCCGTTACTAGGTCGAAATTCTGAAAGAACTTCTCTCACCTCTTTTACATTCAAGCAATACTTTTGTATCATGAATCTAAATTCCATTAAAATTGTTGGAAAATGTATCTATATGAAATACTTACTGTTAAATACATGAGAATATTATGAATAACCCCATTCTCTCTCATCAACCATTTTTATGAATTCTTATGTCACGTCGTTACGCTTCCGAAATCGCACCGATTTTCTAAGCCAATGCCATTGTGTGGTGAATACCATGCCCATTTCTCCATCAAGGGTATTCACCTTTATTTACATTTACTTATTTATTATAATGTTTCATGTATGAATTCCACATTCCTTTATCGTGGAATAAGTGATTATGTTTTATGAATCCATGTTTTATGATCCATGTGGCACACTTATGCATGAAATGAAATGTTTAAGAAGGGTGTGCCCTTATAGCACTCCAATGCATTGGGTAATGTATAGTATCATGATACGTCATGTGCAATGAGTGTTGACTCATGATAATTCAAGTGCAATGTGGGTTTACTCATGCTTTATATGCAATGAGGATTTCCTCATGCTCCATGTGCAATGAGCCTTGGCTCATGCTAATTCCATGTTAAGTGTTGTTGCCACATTTCCATGTTATGATTATCATCTTTTATCATACCTTTATGTTCATGTTTCTCCTATGATCTATTGATATGCCTATTTTCTAACAGGTATTGTACTCCTCATGTTATTCCATTTGTACTCCCTTACTGGGCTTTATAGCTCACCCTTTTTTTATGCATGTCCTCAGGTTATCCCATGCAATGCAAAGTACGGGAGAATTTATTGGTCATGTAAAGGACGTTTTCAATAAAGATGATGTATTTCATGTTTTATGTTTCCATGTAATGATCCTAAGCCCCAAAGAAACTAAACCTCTCGATGTTTGTTATTGTATCGAGTGAAGTTTTATGTAATAAATCATGTTTAAGATTTTAATAAAAGCAGGGTTGTCATATTTTTTTTTGATATTTTATAAGATTTCATAAATATTTTTTATTTTAAAATTATTCTAAATGTAAATTTTGACAATATTTATTATTTTATCTTAGAAAATATTAAAAAAATAGATAAATTGGATACAAGACTTCTAAAATATTAATAACATGTCCAATTCATTAATAAAAATCATGTATAGAATTAACTCACTCCAATTCTATTTATATTAACAAAAATATGTTCATTTATTTGATTCTTCTTTTATTTATGAAATTACTTCATCGTAATTGTGTCACCGTTTAAGTTAATTATTTTAACATTAATAAATATAAATAAATTATAATGATGTAGATAAGAATTTTATCTTTCAGATGAATATTTATAGTCTTGTTTATCTTCTTCATTAAACTATAATAAAAATCTGAGTATGACATTTTTAACTTATCATTAAATAAAATATTATAAATTTGATATACTTTCCCAAGGAGAATAAAAGGTTATAATTTCTAGTTTTTTCTTAATTTGGTCAAAACCCACTCATCAAATGAATTTAGGACAATTTTTTTGGTAATATTATAATATAATAATATTATTATTTTTACCATTAATTTCACAACATACCTTAAACCGTGGTAAATATACTACAAATGTTACTATTCAAAAAAAATTAGTTTATCATATATGTCCACAAATTTTATACTAATTAAAACCATGAACTTCCATTTTTATAAATTCAATTCACATAAGAAGAAAAATTTATATTAAGGCTAATCCCGTAGATGTTGTGAGAAAGGGGTTAGAAAATAAACGGGTTCAAAAGTTCAATAATATTTGACATCCAATTTCAATATTAGAAGACTCAAATAACAAAAATTAGATTAATATATGTTTAATTGTAATATTATGACTTCAATACCCAATTTAATGTTTAATCTAACATTAGTAATTTTTTAAACAAAGAGGTGGGTTTTAACTACAACACGATATTTTTTACTATTCATCGAAAAATTCTATTTCTTAGAAAAATACCAAAAATTCACCATAACATTATTTAGATTTTTATAATTTGAAAAAGAAGTTTATTTTTCATATAATAGATATAAATGTGTCAAAAATTGGATTTAAAATAGGTTTTTTATTCACTGGGGGTAAAACATGATCTTTCATGTGACACAACCTAACATGGTGTTGTGTGTACTGTAACCTTAACATTGTATATAAAAGATGCTAAAAATATTGGATTAAATTTCTTCAAAGATAAAAATATATTAATGTTATAGGCTTCTAGATAGGATTTATTTTTTAATTTTTTGTTTAATTTGTTTAATTTAATTTTTTAATTCCGAAGATACTATGAACTATTTATCCCACACCGTTTTCTAAACCGTGCACGCTTTACTGGGAATATGGAGCACCCCACATGGACTGGCCCACATTTTGAAAAAATGTGCGCCAACATTGCAGTGAATAGTGTGAGGGTATTTCATAAGTTTCACTACCCATGTAGGATGGGAACACTGTTTGGGTAAACTATTGGAAGACTATGTGCTTCATAACTAGACATCTAAAACAGGCCACACAGTTATTACTGTGGCTTACCGGATTTCAGACAAACTGTGCAGCCTCTGCAGACCATCCAAAAATGGGATTTTGTCCCTGGTTGTCCTGAAACTCACTGAGATAGACAAGGGTCCCCTAGAACATTTACCCAAGTCTGAAAGCAACATATTGATGTGTTCCAACCCTCGTAATTTTCTTCTAAAGATAAATTTTAAAAATATCTCATCCAGTAAAAGCCAAAGTTTAGATTCCCCTAGACGTTTTCCTTTATTCCGAACATGGCTAGTTACAACCTCCCACCATAGAACTTCTCTATAGTGACCAAGACATTTCTTACATTACTATTAGATAATTTTAAAGATAAAAAAAAGACAAGTATTACATAAAGAGGATCCAATTGTTTAGTGTCTTGGGAAACCTAGGACCATACATAACTTTTACAGCATAAAACATAAACAATCATTTAATTCCTTCTTCACTGGATTCTTATGGGAACTTGAACTCTCGTTAGTACATGTTTTCACCTGAGGATAAACATCAAAAAGGGGTTATCTAAAAGCCTATTAAGAGTATATATAAGGAAAATATTGTGTGGGGTGAGAATAATCATAACATGGGAGAATGATCATGAACATGAGAGGAATCATTAATAAAAGACTTGAAATGTGGCAATGCATAAAAAAATGAAACATCATGTCTTAGTGGTTAACTACCACACATAATTTTGAACAATGATTTCATATGGTTCACGCATCATTTCAATTAACTCAAGAGATTCATTACATTACCCAATGCATTGGACCACTATATAATTTCAGGCATACCCGTCACATTGAAACATTCACATTGCGCTAAATAATTCCGGGCGCACTCGTCACATCATAACATTATCATTTATCATTAATGCCAAAATGAACATATATGAAAAATTAACATAACTAACCCTTGAAATGTAATGGGATTCATCTCATAATAACACATTCATTAACATAGGTTTCCCAAAAGAAATATGGAATACCATACATGATACAGGAATCGTCAACCTTGAATTAGAAGTAAAAGGTGTGTTCTTAAAAGAAGAGTTATTTGGGAAAACATTTTGGTTGACATAAAATCCAGTGGAAAACATGTATATCCCATAAGTGTAAAGACAATGATGAGAAAATTATTTTTTTTAAGAGTGGCCATACCAAATATGGGGTGAAATAGGGGGAACCCAAAGAAAGAGTATTGGGTTCGAGAATTTCCCCTTACCTTGTATCTGAAGGCTTCCTTCACTTTAATGTCCTCTATAATGACATTATATTCATTAATTAGAAATACAGAACCTTGTGTAAATTAATATTGTTCATTATGGTTTCATTAAGTGATTTAATGTCCCTTTGGATGAGTTATAGAGTATAAAAACATTGTTTGGGAATGTTCATTTCTATGGCTTTCTTGAGTTGTTCACTTGTATTATTAAATTAATGTTCGTGTAGAGCATGGATAAACATCCAGAAATGATATTACATGTTATTAATTATATTAAATAATTTTAAATGATCATATATTTAATTATATTAGATACCATGTGGATGAATTAATAGATACGAATTAAAAGATGATTGTTTAGGTTAATTTGGGTGGTTTTTCGATCACAATGAACTTGTTTTATTTTATCACTTAGTAATATGTACATAAGTTCGTTCCAAAAAATTAAATAGGAAATAATGAATGTAAAATATTCTAGTTCAACCATAAAAATGTTTTCATGACCAGATTTGAAGGTAGAAATGGAAAAATGAAAACATGACGTTCTAGAAGGTGACAGATGAACACCTCACAAACAACATTTTCATTTAAAACATAAAGGAAGAGGAGAAGGTGGTTGGATGATATAATATAACATTAGTGTCATAATATTAATTTATATTTATAATACTATATTTACAATAAAATTTTTATGATGATAGGTGGGGAGACATTAAGAAATTGACTTGAAATTAAAAGAAAATTAAAGGAAAGAGAGAGGGCGGGAATTACCTCTTAAATCCTCCTCTGGAGATCCTCCTTAAAGAAGCTATGGTTGTTTATATGATGAGAAAAAACGCTATTGCACATGGAAGAGGGGATAGGGAAGATGTTTGGTTAGAGTTTGGACAAGTCTTGAAGTTTGAGAGGTGTGATAAAATGAGGGTGTGAAGGGTGGTATTTATAGTGGAGGGGAGAGGGGTTTTCTCAATATAAAATTCATTAGTTTATTATTTCCCCACAAGACAATAAATAGTGAGTCTTCCATGACCAAGAGTAGTAATTTTATCATGTGATACCGAACCATTTGGTCTTACATCAGCATAACATCACACATGACTCTATAATTAGCTCATTTAGCTTATTTTGTAATTTCTGGTATTTCACTATTCATAAAAAATTCATGTATTTCAAAAAAATCCCAAGAATTCACCCCTACCATTTTTCGACGTGTAGAATCTAAAAATAAAGTCCATTTTCCAAAAATAATTTTCTTAAATATTTTTAATTTAATATTTAATTAAAATCATAATTTACTTGAAAAATACAGTTTTTAAAATTAAATCTGATTTTATAATTCATTCAAAAATTACGTAGGGTATTTTAAATTTATCTAAAACTAAAAGAAATAGATTATTTAACTTATGAACACATTTTAATAAAATAAATTTTATTTTAAATTAATTAATTAATTATAATTATTTATTTATGATTTAAAAAAATACCAAAATGTTTTCTAAGGTAAAATTTTTACTTTCTAAGATGTATAGATTTTATTTAATTATTCATGGGTAAGGATAATCTTATTTTAGATGATTTACAATTCATAAGGGTCATACTAATATTCATATGGGTATGTTACTATTCATAAGGGAACTATACTGTTCACCAAAATTTTTTATTGGACTCCAGAAGTCATCTTAAACACAACCATGTGTGTCAGATTTACAAAATTCAAAACACAGAAGTGAAAAAATTAGGTTTAAAGGTCACTTAGAACATAGTAGTTCATTACATTGTGTTTTAATTTTATTTTATGACCTGTTTATAATAAAGGAAATTTCCATTGAAAAACTTTCGGTTGTTACATTCTTCGCCCCTTATGAAATTTCTCCCACAAAATTTCATTTTACACAAACAGGTGAGGGTACTTCTCCTTCATCACCTCTTCCGGTTTCCAAGTAGCTTCTTCAGACTTATGGTTCCTCCACAACACTATGAAAAGATGGGTTGTCTTGTTGTGTATAACCTTATCTCTCTGATCAAGAATTTTACTGGCAGCTCCTTATAGGAGAGATCATCTTCTAGTTGCACCACCTCTGACTTCAGTACATATGAGGGATCAAGTATGTACATCCTCAGGAGTGACATGTGAAACACATCTTGAACTTGAGCCATATTCAGTGGAAATGAAAGCCGATAGGCCACGGCTCCTATGCGATAAAGGATCTCAAAGGGGCCAATGTACCGTGGGTTTAGCTTCCCTTTCTTTCCAAATCGCATGATTTTCTTCCATGGTGATATTCGAAGAAATACCATATCTCCAACATCAAACACAAAATCCCTTTGATGGTTGTCATCATATCTCTTTTGTCGACTTTGAGCATCTTTGATGTATTTCTGTATGACTTGAACCTTATCCATCATTTCATACACATGATCAGGTCCATGTAGCTTTCTTTCTCCAACTTCATCCCAATAGGTTGGAGTTATACATCGCTTTCCAAACAAAGATTCATATGGATCCATCTGAATACTTGAGTGGAAGATATTGTTGTATAGAGAACTCAACCAATGGGAGATGTTGATCCAAACCACCGTTGAGTTCTAGAGAGTATCCTCTAAGCATATCTTCAAGCGTCTGAATAGTCCTTTCAGATTGGCAATCAATTTGGGGTTCATAGGCCATGCTGAAATTTAATTCAGTACTCAAAGAATGTTTAAGGCTCCTCCAAGAAATAAATGTGATCCTTAGATCACGATCAGAGACAATCTAGAGTGGAACACCATGTGGTCTCACCACATCCTTCACATATATATTTTCATGTTGTTCAAGAGAGAGGTCTTCCCGAATAGAGATAAAATGGGCAGTCTAGGTGAGTCATTCAACCACAACCCATATCGCATTATTTCCCTTCGACGTCTCCAGGAGACCCGTGACAAAGTCCATTATAACATTTTCCGATTTCCACATTGGTATATGAAATGGTTGCTTCATCCATTTGGACTTTTTTTTCTATGCTTTAACTTGTTGACATACCAAGAACCTTGATATATATTCCATGATCTCCATTTTCATTTTATCCCACCAGAAGTGTTCTCGGAGATCACAGTACATCTTGGTACTCCGATGATGGATAATGAATTTTGAGCTATGTGCATTGTCCAATATCTCCTTCTTTATCCCAGGTGATGAAGGAATACAAAGACGCGTTCCAAACAGAATCACACCATCATCATCGATATGGAACTCCTACATCTTCCCTTCCTTTACTGCATTCACCCTCTTTTGTATCTCCACACCATCCCTCTGTTCTTCCTAAATCTTTTATTGGATGTATGGTAGCACAATAATTTCGACAAGGTAAGATGTATCCCCTACCCTTATGATTTCTAAATACATCCTTTGCATATCCATGAAGATATGGTCTTTATCAATCCACAACATCGATAGTGTACCAGGTTCTTTTCTTCTTAAAGCATCATCTACCTTATTCTCCTTTCCAGGATGATAGTGAATATAGTAATCGTAATCCTTGATTATCTCTAACTATATCCTTTGACACATGTTGAGGTCCCTTGGTGTGAAAATATACTTTAGGATCTTGTGGTTGGTGTATATGTCACAGTTCTCTCCATAAAGGTAGTGCCGCCAGATTTTCAAGGAAAAATCACAGCTGCCTGCTCTAGATCTTGTGTCAGGTCGTTCTTCTCAGGGATCTTCTGTTGTCGTGAGGCGTAGGATATCACATTATCATTTTTCATGAGTACACAACCCAAGCCATTTTTTTTAATCATCCCTGTATATCACAAAAGATTCTCCACTTTTCGGTAGTTTGAGTATAGCTGCAGTGATCATCCTTCTCTTTAGCTCCGTGAACATTCCCTCACATTCTTCCCTCTAGACATACTTTACCCCTTTCCTTGTCAACTTAGTGAGTGGGCTTGAAAATTGTGAGAATTTTCTCACAAAAGATCAGTAGTACCTAGGAAATCCAAGAAAACTATGGATTTCTATGACACTAGAGGCCCTGGTTCATACCCCAATCATATTTGTTTTTGAAGGATCTATAGAAATTACCTCACTTTTGATCACATTTCCCAAGAACGTGACTTTCTTCATCCAAAAGTCACACTTGCTGAACTTGGCATACAACTGCTCCTTTCTTAATATCACCAACACAAGTCTTCGATGTTCTTCATGTTCCTCCTTTATCTTGATGTATAGGATAATATCATCAATAAAAACTGCAAAATTTTGTTAAGGTAATGTAAAGAGACTATATTCATCAAATACATGAAGATTTCAAGGGAATTAGTAAGTCTGAACGGCATCACTAGAAACTCATAGTGACCATACCTTGTATGGAAGGCAATTTTATGAATATCTTCTATCTTCACCATTATCTTATGATATCCATAACAAATATCCACCATTCACAAGTATTGAGATCCTCTTAACTGATCGAATAATTCATCTATCCTTGGAAGAAGATACATGTTCTTTATAGTGATCTTGTTGAGTTCTCGATAGTCGATACATAGCGGCATTGTTCCATCCTTTTTCTTCACAATGTTCACTAGCACACCACAAGGTGATGCACTAGGGCATATAAACCCTTTGTACAGATTCTCATGCTGCTGCTTCTTTAAATCCTCCAAATCGATAGGATCCATCCTATAGGGACACTTTGAGATAGGAGTAGATCCACATATGAGTTATATTGAGAACTATGCCTCACGATCCGGGGGAATTTCGGGTAACTCTTCGAGAAATACATCACCATATTCCCTCACAAAAGGAATTTCTGCATGGTTGGGACTTTCCTTCGACTGAGCCATTTGGGTGAGGTATGCTTCTTCATAGGTAATTGAGACCCACACATATGCAGGATTTTCATAGGAGATTCATGATATTTCATGCATTTGTAGAGGAGAAAGGGATGGTTTTGAATATAACAAGATATTTCCTTTTCTCGACAGTTGATATGTTCTCTATAATGATATCCAATCCATTCCCATTATAGCATCTAATTCCACAAAGGGAAGTATTACAAGATTAACTAGAATAATCTTCTCATATAAACCAATAAGAAAAGAGTCAAGTACTTGGACTTCAATGATTTCACCACCTTTTGTTTTTACAGATTCCTCTACTTCAATGTTTCGGGGATTTGATTCTATAGTTCTAGAAAACATAAAAGATATAAAGGAATGCATAGAACCAGAATCAAATAAGACTTTTTCCATTCTATAGTGAATAGAAAGTGTACTTTTTACTACTTCCTTATCATGCTCCACTTATATATAAGTGATGGTATAATCCTTCCCTTGTTCCTTTGGCTTTTGCGGCTACTGACATTGATTACCCTCGAGATCTTGAGATTTAGTGAACAGGGTTGCATAGTTCCCCAGCTCCCTACAGTTTTAGTATTGAACCATGGGTGGTTCACTATTTTATTCAGTTACATTCTCCTTTCATCTAATGTATTTTCAACACTCTTGAGCATTTTTTCCTTCTTTCCTAGACTTGAAGCACATTCCCGTCCCCTTGAGGCAGTTCCCATGGTGCAACTTTTCACATTTTTGGCATGTGGGTCATTGAGTTTTCCTCCCACAATTGTCCTTAGATCCACTGGCTTACAACTCCATATTTCGTTTCATATCACCATAGCCATGGGAACATTCACCAATATCTATCTCCACTTTGAGAGCACATCGAACAACTTCTTCCTGACTCCCAAAGTGTCGAATTTCAAGGGCCTTTTGAAGGTGTGGTTTTAATCCACTAGTGAATCTATCAATTTTTCTATCATTTTTTATAAAAAACCGTAAATCGTACCCTACAAGCCTTGTAAAATTCTCTTTGTAGGTTGTGACATATTCTCATTCTTTTCACTTTATGTCTATTAATTCTCTATATATCTTTGTGCAAATATTTCTTCGGAAATACTTGTTAAGAAACATTATCATAAAGTCTTCCCATTCCCTCTATTAAATTTCCTCCCTTTGCTTGGTGTTATTAATCATATCTCACCATTTATTGGACACAGCATCTAGATGATAAAAAGATAGTTTCACTTTATCTGTCTTAGAACAATGAAGCACATAAAAGATATTCTCCATGGAGTTGACCCACTGTTCTGCAACTAGTGTATCGGTAGATTGAAAAAACGTCGGTGGTCGTTGCCGCATAAAAAATTTGATAGACAGTTTCTACCTATTTGGAGAAGTAGTATGTTCCCCGTTATTATGTTTATTGTTAATAACCTGATATAATTGGGTAATCATAGCCTTGAAGTTCTGGACTCCACCTCCCAAATCCTTGTAGATGTCATTCGGGCAATCGTTGCATCGGTCGTCACATGAGTTGTTGGGATGGTTTCTCCTGGTTCCCACTATTTCCTAAAATAGAAAATGTTTGAACAAAACATAAGTCATCAATTCATGAATAAAGTATTCATTTTTATGATTTATACTAAAATCCTAACATATGGGATCCCTATGTAAATCTCCTTGTGCAGATATGTGTACTTAGTCTCATGATTGAGTTTTTTTATAGAGTTTACTAATCCAAATTCCAAAATTAATTAAACCTTGCCTCTAATACCAACTATAGCGACCCAACCTTTTCATACATTACTATTACATCATTTTAAAGATAAAAAACATAATAGTATTACACATAGAGGATCCAATGGTTTAGTGTCTTGGGAAAACTAGGACCATACATAATTATTACAACATAAAACGTAAACAATCATATAATTCCTTCTTCACTAGAATCTTATTTGCACTTGAGATCTCCTTAGTACATGTAGTCACCTGAGGATATACAAATAAAAGGGGTGATATAAAAGCCCAGTAAGAGGATAGATAATAAAAATAGAGCATGGGGTGAGAATAATCCTAACATGGGAAGAATATCATTAACATGAGAGGAATCATTAATAAAAGACTTGAAATGTGGCAATGCATAAAAAAATAAAACATCATGTCTTAGTGGTTAACTAATACACATAATTTTGAACAAATCTATCATCTTGTTCACACATCATTTCACTTAACTTGTGAGATTCATCACATTACCCAATGCATTGGAACGCTGTATAATTCTGGGCACACCCATTACATTGAGACATTCATATTGCGCTATATAATCTCGGGCGCACCGATCACATCATAAAATTATCATTTATCATGCATGCCATAATTAACATATATCAAAAATAAACATAACTAACCCATGAAAAGGAATGGGTTTCATCTCATAAGAACACATCCATTAAAATTGGGTTCCCAAAATAAAGAGGGAATAACATACATGTTACAAGAACTGTTTACCTTGAATGAGAAGTAAAAGGTGTGTTCTTAAAAGATGCGTTATTTTGAAAAACATTTTGTTTGATATAAACTCTTGTGTAAAACATGTATATCCCATAAGAGTAAAGACAATGATGAAAAAATTATTTTTTTAAGAGTGACCATACCAAATATGGGGCGAAAGAGGGAGAACCCGAAGAAAGAAAATTGGGTTCGAGAATTTCCCCTTACCTTGTATCGAAACACTTCCTTCTATTTAAGGTTTTGTATAATGAAATTGTATTAATTAATTAGAAATACAGAACCTTGTGTAAATTAATATGGTAAATTATGGTTCCATTAAGTTATTTTATGTTCCTTTGGATGAGTTATTGAGTTTAAAAACATTGTTCGGGAATGTTCATTTTTATGGTTTTCTTGAGTGGTTGACTTGTATTCTTAAATGAAAGTTCGTGTAGAGCATGGATAAACATCCAAAAAATGATATTGAATGTTATTAATTATATTAAATATGTTTAAATGATCTTATAATTAATTATATTACATACCATGTGGATGAATCAGTAGATAAGAATGCAATGATGATTGTTTGGGTTAATTTGGGCGGTTTTTCGATCACAATGAACATGTTTTATTTTATCACGTAGTAATATATATATAAATTAGTTCTAGAACATTAAATAGGACATAATACATATATAATATTCTGGGTCAACCAAAAAAATGGTTTCATGACCAAATCTGAAGGTAAAAATGGAAAAAAGAAAATATGTCGTTCTTGAGGGAGATAGATTAACACCTCACAAACAAAATTTTCTTTTATAACATATTGGAAGATGAGAAGGGGGTTGGGTGATATAATATCCCATTATTATCATAACATTAAAGTATATTTATAATACTAGAGTTAAAATAAAATTTTTATGAATATAGGTGGGGAGATATTAAGAAATGAACATGAAATTAAAAGCAATTTAAAGGAAAGAGAGAGGGGGGGGGGGAATCACCTCTTAAATCCGCCTCTTGAGATCCACCTTAAAAAAGATAGGATTGGTATTTTAATGAGACCAGAAGCTCTTTAACGTGGGATAGGGGCTAGGGAATATGTTTGGGCAGATTTTAGACAAGTTTTTATGCTTGGGAGGTGTGAATAAATGAGGGTGTGAAGCGTGGTATTTATAGTGGAGGGGAGAGGGGTTTTCTCAATATAAAATTCATTAGTTTATTATTTCTCCCCAAGACAATTAATAGTGAGTCTTCCATGACCAAGAATAGTAATTTTATCATATGATCCCAAACCAAGTGGGCTTACATTAGAAAAACATCATACATGACTCTATAGTTATCTTATTTAGCTTATTTTGTAAATTATGGTATTTAACTATTCATAAAAAATTCAAGAATTTCAAAAAACACCAAAATATTCCCCCCAGCCATTTTTTGATGTGCAGAATCCAAAAATGAAGTAAATTTTTCAAAATTGAATTTCTAAATATTATTAATTTATTAATTAATTAAAATCATAATTTTCTTGAAGAATACAATTTTTAAAATTAAAACTGATTTTATAATGCTTTCAAAAATTCCGTAGGGTTTTATAAAATTATCCAAAAACTAGATGTCAAAGATTTGTTAATTTAGGAAAAAATTTAAAGAAAAATCATTTTCTTTTAAATTAATCAATTAATTATAATTAATTATTTATGACTTACAAAAATACCAAAACATTTACTAAGGTCAACTTTTCACTTTCTAAGATATACAAATATGATTTAATTATTCATGGGTAAGGTTAGTCTTATTTTTTATGATTTAATATTCATAAGGGTCATACTACTATTCATAAGGGTGGGTTACTATTCATAAGGGTGGGTTACTATTCATAAGTGTACGTTACTATTCAGAAAAAATTATTTTTGTTTTATTAGACTCCAAAAATCATCTTGAACACAACCATATAGGTCGGATTTTTGGAATTAAAAACACAGAAGTGACAAACTTATATTTAAAGGTCACTTAAAACATAGTAGTTCGTTATGTTGTGTTTTCATGTTATTTTTGGACATATTTAGAAGAAAGGAAATTTCCATTGAAAAACTTTGGGTTGTTACATTCTCATCCCAAATAAGCTACTGGTAACAATGAAAACAACACCTGACCAAAAAGTTTTTTGAAGTCCAACTCAAATGGTCATGTTCTGTTTCCAAATGCCCTACATAACTTTAGGAATTTACTTAAGCATACAGCACTTAATCCATAAAAAGATACAACCAAGACCTATTTATAACTAAAACACTAAATTGGATGTTACATGATCCCATATAACTAGATACACGATCATGACAACTTCTCTTCAAAAATTTGGTCGGGGGTGATTCCCACCATAGACATTAACATTTAAAAGTGTCCAATTACAATCCATGGTAGCTCCAACCCTTAGAATTTCTTGCAAGAGATGCCCCTGAGTGTTCTAACGATTACTCTCCTAATACTTCTTTAACTGGGAAAACATTATTATGTGTAAGGACATCTTAGGGACCTAATTTAAAGGAAACAGTCGAGTCCTGATCTACCCAAACTAAAAATGGTCATGCATGCTTCCCCCAAAGGATAGTTACAACCTTTAGACTACACATGTTGGAAACTATCTTTTTGATTAAAACTGTTCCCCATTGACCAAATACATTATAAATAAGGATATTAGTCGAGTTACTCTGGATGACTATTTTTGGATGCCTGACTTAGATAACTGGCATATTATGAAAGAACTGCAACACATTCATTAAAGGAATCATGAGTTTTGAATAGAAACATCCATTGAAGCTCATATATGACTTATAATGACATTCCTTGGTCATAAAAGCAGCTAAACATTTAAATAATTTGTGTCAACGTACAAAAAAGTGTTAAATCTTGTCCATCCCATAGGAATAGTCAACCTTTTTAGACATTACCTTAGAGCCCGATATAAAATCTCATATAACCTCAAATTCATAGAAACTGGATTCTATGGAACCATCTAAAGTAGTATATAATCCATGATTACATTAAATAAGTCAGTTTAAGGCCAGGATTCCCATATCTAATAATTGACTGGGTCTAGAGTGGCATTCGCCTAGTGCTCAGGTCAATGGAAAGAATGGAACCTATCTGAGAGTCTTCCCAACGTGCTCCTACTTGGGAACCCATGGTTCTCTCAAGACTAAAAAAATGTCTATAAGATCTATGTGTCTTCATGAAACGTGGAGAAAACCATCCAAACAAGCCAACCAAATTTTAAAGATTTATCACTGTGTAAGACTGAAACTCTTTTTGTGCATCACAATGATGTCAAGATAGGGGACATGATCACATCTTCCAGAATATTACACTAATAGGAAACCAACAAATCCAAAGAAGAAAGAATGATCAAACCAACTCAGGTTGACTTCCATTGAATTTAACTCGTCTTCATAAGATAATTCATCTTCATTAATAGGTCGCAATCCTATACCACCTAAGGAATTCCATGAAATTTCACTTTTAACCACTAAAGTCACCCATGACCAATTGTGTTTCTCAATGGTCACGTAACCATCCAACCACATAAAATTTTTTCTTCCAAGAACATGCCGACATTTATAAATCTCACCATCCCCATTAGTATTCAATAAAACTATAAATTTCCAAATTGTCCTTAGCGGTCATGTTTCTTATACCTGGAATGAAATTATAACCAAAACCAACACAATTCTCCCAACCATTGGAGTTTCCTAGTAATTAAAAATAAATATAGATGAGCATCTCATAAGAATTCTAGAAAAAAAATTTAATTTAAAATTTATGTGTGTCACTCCTCCTAAGAAAAATCCCCATGTAAGAACATTTTTCATAAAAACCATACCAAACTAACCAGCATGTCAAAACACCCAAGTTTCTTGGAAGGTAATCATGAGAATTGGGACGAATGGACTCATTAATGCATATGTCACTCTATATGGAGATGAAAGAGACTACCCATAACATCACATGGCTCAATGATTACATATAAATCAAACAGGTTATTATATCATTTATGAATTCGATCGGTATCGTGTATATCAATGCATAATAACCAAGATTAAAAGAGAAACCATCAATTTCTTAATACTAACCATAGGTTTTCTACCCTATGAATTTGAGTATGAGGTAGTCTATATAAAATATTTAACCCAAATTTTTATTTCTTGATATTACCATTTACCTCAGATGGCAATGTATCAAGTCATTCATCATTGATGAAAAGAAATGCCCAAGTGACATATGAAGTGGCTGACTATTCTCGTGTTAATAAAATAAGATAAAACCAAAAATTTCTTGATTCTCATGCCCATAACCAGGCCAAGGAAAGCATGTCCACTCATTCAAAAAAGGGTCTCACTTTAAAAAAAAGCTTCCAACCCGGGAAAACGACACCAAAATGGTACCAAGCCTCAAAAAACTAACAGGATTAAACAAGACATTTTAGCATTAAAGGTTCTACCTACCATGGGATATCCCATTACAAATGAAAAACCCTTAACCCTAACACTTGGTGAATCAAAAGAGATTTCTTAGGTCCATTGCCTATCATTGAAGTCATTTCTAAAAAATGAAACGGCCTATGGAAAATGTATACAGTTCCTTTCCAAGGAAACTCAATAATAAAAGAAAAATATACCATTACATGAGGGTTTGAGATATAGAAACCACATTAGGTTTCATTTTTAAGACATTACATTAATCCACATTTAGTATTTATAAACTGAATGATTTAATTCAAAATTAAAAGTATGAATTATAAATGTAAATAACCTGATAAAAGACACATAATAATAGGAAAGTCTCTAAAAAACAACATTATCTTAACATTAAACACTTTTTGACATCCCAGCTTAATTATTGAAATTATCATATAAATTATTTTTATCAGATAACGTGACCAATGAGTTTCCCATTACGACAACATGGGTTATTTGGAAAACAACCCAATAGCAGTTTCTTGATTATTAATATTTAAAAGAACCAAAAGGGCCAACTCATACGAAACATTCCCTAACTAAACAACATGGGTCAATTTGTGCATTTAGTCATTTAACAAATAAAATTTAAATTAAAACAAAAAATCTTTTAAATTTATATTCATTTCAAAAAACATTTTTATACATAAACAATAGTTTGATTACATGGGTCACCACCACCCCAATATATAATGTTCACATACACATTATTGATCGAATCATAGCCCCCATTTATTCAAAACCAATTTCATTTGAGAATTTAAAACAGTCATATATAATGGTCTATTCAAATGGGTGGCCATCTACAAACCTATAAAGTTCCCATACACTTTATAGTTTTTCATTTGGCTCCCATTCACTTTGAAATCATACCATTGAGAAATTTTACCTTTAGTGGAATTTATATTTTAACAAAAATTCTAATAATATATAAAACCCAAAATATGGTTCAAATACTTAAGAAATATTTTCACATTTGGAAGGCTCCTATACACCGTAAAAAAGAAAAAAATATTCTTGTTTAATCGCAAGCAATAATGTTTTTCCCATGCATCCAATTAAAAGTTAAAAATAATACTAGGCATGTTATAACAAGTAATAAACACAAAGAAACATTCTATATAAATATCTAAGCATGGAATATAATCATCTAATCATGTAATACAGTCATCCATGCTATATAATTACGTAAGAGGGTAAAACAATAAGCATGTTACTAAACACATTGCTTGACATAGGATATATTAGGCATGATAAAGAATAAAGTTCACAGCATGAACTCAAGGAACATAATTCAAATCAATAGTTAAGATAAAAATGTAACTACATGGCATGAAATACGAATGACTTGTTAATTTCTATGTGCCTAATATGATGCATGAAATGTATTATCCTTTCTCAACTAGGAAAAGTGTTAAAATAACATAATATTTATAAATCAATAAGCAGTGGAGAAAAAAACACTAATCACTCTGGGTGAAATAATAATCAACTATAACAGAAAATTTCATGAACATCAATTCCTATCCCTAGACACTTTGGAATTTCCCCATGGGTGGGGTGATCAATCATAGACAAGACTATTATACAAGAACTGTCCCATTCCTTGTCTCTTGTTTACAGACGAAAAATATCGAGAAAATTAAAAATAAAGGATATGTTACCATTTTGTAATGTGCTGGATGAAATGACCACTAACACGGTAGTCAGACCTATGGGCAACATTTCCTCAAGCATGTATCTAAAAACTCTAGATGCTTCTGACTTGCAGAAATATTCTTGAGAGGTGTTTATGGGGAGAATATACCCTATTATGATAGTTCTAAAATGGTATTATAGAAATATATAATAGACGATAGAAGAAGTAGTATATATTAAATGAAAGAAAAATAGAAGTGGAAGAATTTTAAAAATCAACTAAATATAAAAGGGGACAACACCAATTTACCATAATGCATGTATGGAAGATGATGCGACAACTATAAGTAAGAAACAGTACAATGAGAAATACAAAGTAATATAGGAATAAATTTCCCATGATTAGATTCAATATAATCTTGAGTACTAGCTTGATATACTTCCCCTAACTCTAAGTACTAAAATAAAACAAAAACCAAAGTCCAAATTCCTATGAACAATAAGGTCTACTCGTGTACCCTAGAGCATTAGCATCCTAAGAAGGGTGTGACATATAAATATCAGCAGGATAGAACACATGTTTTCTAGAACAATAACCTTCATGAAATATAAATTAATAAAGTTTCTAGGTATAAGGAAATAATAAACATGGCTGAATAAATAAAAAACCACCTATCCAAGTTCCCAAGAGACATTTGACAGCTATATCTTCTTCATCTCATAGCCAGATTTTGAGTTTGAAAATAAACTACATATATATATATATATATATGTATTAATAATATTTGTATATATATATATATATATAGTATCGTTATATATAGCATCCACCTAAATGAACCACATTCATACCGACACCAAATGATCATATACATGGGATACTAGTGCAAGCAAGACCTGGACATAACTGACAAAAATCCATCACTAGGGGAAGCACTCTTGGTCTATCCTCTAGCCCCACTCCAATATCACTCAAGATCTCTTTTAAATAAACATTATACTCCCATAGTCTTCCTATTTAAAGGATCTCAGGGTCCTTTAGAAATCAGTATGTAAGTTCACATGGTCTTTCTACTCAAAGGCTCTCAATATCATTTTGAAATAAATATAGACAATCACAAAGTCATCATCCTCATGGGATCTCACATTCTCTTTGTTTCAAAACCTATTTAATTTGTAATCATATATAATATCTAATGCATGAGGCAAAAACCTCCCATGCGACTTAATATCCCATTTCATTTATAAATTTAATTTATTCAAGACATGCAATCGCCATGAAACGTTTCATTTAATCATTTAATAAAGGAAGTATGTTTTTTATATCCAGTTCATATCATTTTAATCATTCTAGGAAATACATTTCATCATTATAAGCCATTCAATAAAAAACATGCCATTTAATTTGTCAAAATAAGGCAATTTTATTTAAAGAGATAATGTGGAACATAAAGGGTACCATGGTCAAGAAAGAAATTATCTATATGGGTAATCCCATATAAAAAACATGCTATGACCTTGGGAGGATATTGGTCCATTAATCAATTATATTGGAGTGTCCATGCTATGAACATAGAAGGTGCAATGGTTCCATGAACATTTATAAGAAAAAATGGGTAAATAATTTTATAACTTTAATAAAGGCCATGTATCAACATTACATATACCAAACTATAACATCAAGTCATAAAAGAACTATGTAAATTAGGCCAATAATATTTCAAAACAAAATGTATCACATTATGTTAAGAAATCAACGAACCGTCATTGAGGGGTTTTAATATAAAATCATGACATTGTTCCATTAAATAATTCATTTAATAATATTAAACACTTCATTCAAAAATAACAATCCAAGACTAGTTAAATTAATGGATGGTAGAAAAATCAAACAATAAATAAATTCTATTATTTAAAGTCTAATGAAATGGGATCCTACTGTAAGAGAAAATATAGCTATGCCGAACACTTTAACACTATATATTTTAAGTGGTGGCCATTAGAAGCAAATACGACACACCTCCAAGAATATGCACCTTCACATATACATAGGGACTCCTATCCCATATGTACATATTCACATGTCCATGAATATGTACAAGGGGATCCATACTTTTATGAATATATGCATACACTCGTTTCTGCATACACTCATATGAATTTTTCATATTTATACATCATCACACCTACCCATATATATATATATATATTATTCACTACCATGGGTGAATATACATATAACTAGGTAGAATAAACACACACACACACACATAAACACAAATACACACACACTCACACACACACACACACACACATATATATATATATACCTACCTATGCATGTGTGGTAAGTCACATTTGACTCCGGAAACATGATCATGCCTTAAGGATGACCAAACGAAGTAAAGATAAAAAATAAAACACCAAAATCATGGAAATGCCCCAAATATAATTGATAAATAAAGGATAATGGAGGAAAACTAAATGAAAATTGATGATGTGAGGACTAAAAAGATTCGATCCACTTCACCTTTGGTGGAAGATGACAAAATATGAAAAAAGGAGTCCCAAAAGATCCTTCTCATGTCATTGCAATGGATATGAAACCAAAAATTAAGGCTTTCCTTAACCATAGTGTTCAGAAAAACTGTATCAGTGACATGGAGAAGAAAATCTGTCAACAAATGGAGGATAAGTGAGTATAAATTCATACCATGATGAATCGGGTGAGATACAAGATGAAATCTAGGTGGATCGATGAGTGGAGAGAAGTCCACAGAGGAGGGTGTACTATGCAGCCTTGGGGAGCCTTATGGTGGTTGCATCTCAATTTGGAGGGGGTATGGGAGATAGGTTATATTTTTTAAATTTTAACTTAATTTATTTTGTTTTTAACAAAATAAATTATGTAGAGTTTAGGCTACATGGTTTGGAAAACTGTACACCAGCCATATTCCCTTCACAAGGCACCAAGAGCACCCTGCATTGACTAGTCATATGGTTTGGAAAACTGTGCGCCAACTCTATAGTGAATAGTGAAGGGGTACATCTAAGTTATACTACCCATGTCAGATAGGTGCACTATTTGGGTAAACCATCCATAATATATGCAATTCACATTTGAACCTTGGAAACATCCTTCACAGTTACAACTAGGGGCCATGTTGTTTTAGATAAACTATGTTCCCTATAAAGACCCTCCAAAATTTGAATTTTTGGACCTTATGCTCCAAAAACACGTCAATACCTATTAGGGTCCTCTCAAGCCGTCATCCGAGTCAAAAAAACAAATTTAAGTGATCCAACTCTCATAATTCCATTCCAAATACATGATTTAAAAATATTCTATCGAGTAAATGAAATAGTTCAATTTCCCTTGGAATTTTTCCTAGACTCAATACATGGGTCGTTATAGTGGAACCATTTTTTAACTATAAAAAGAAAGTTGGGAGTTGATCTATAATTGTAAATTCATTTTATAATCACATTTAATAATTTAATAAAAAATCTTTTATAGTTTTTTATAACTGAAAAACAAAAGAAGTAGAAAACAAGGGGGATACTTGTATCCTTAAAGTTTTCAAAAATACAATGCTCATGTAGACATATTATTAAATTGGAAATAAATAGTAGAATAATAAATCAATTGAAAAATTATTTGAATGAATGCTATCCAAGGAAGAGGGTGAAATTATTAGTGGGAAAATTGAGGAGCATAGCTCTATAAATGATATAAATGATAAATAAGAAAATTTCTAAATATTAAAATATATTTGGAAACACAAATAATCAAGGCTAAATTAATAGTGGAAGAACCACCTTGGTTCCCCTTAAAGATGAAAATCATTCCTTGAGATTATTTATGATCAAGAGAAATATGAAGTCCTGTTGATACAATAAAACAAGTGTTTCTTGAGAGGAAACCTAATTCATTGGATTTTTCTATCATTCATTTATTTTATTTTATTTTATTTTATTTTGATTAATTATATAACCACTTCATTAATTGTATGCTTAATTTGTTAAATACTCCATTGAAATCTATGTGAAGCGGATATTTAGAGTAATATTGACATACATACTATTAAGGAAAAGAATATTTAATTAAATAAGTAGTGTTCTAATTTAACATATTTCATTTCAAATATTCCATAATTTATTTTTAAAATTAATATATGTGCCTTCAAACTTGTGATTTGGTGATTAATGAATTCAAAAAAACTGTGGGTGTGTGAACTGATTAGTGAGTTGTGATTTGCATTAAACATAATTAGGGTAAATTTATCCATTAATTATTATTCATACAAAGTTTCTTGGAAAATATTCTGTATTTTTTAAATCACTTGATAATTTAAGGGTAATAGGTTAAGACTTATATGCATCAAAATTTAGTATTCTAGTACTGGATTGATGTCCTTTTAATTGATTGATTTTTTTTAAATGAGTAAATCATTAATGGTTTACATTTCTAAAAAAACAATATAAATCATTATATTTATACTAGATAAAAAAACTGGGATTCAATATAGTTTTTCTTTAAATCTATTGGCACATGGGTGTGTGAGTGAAAAATAAAAAACAATAAAAGGGGTAAATGATTACATGAGACATGATTTTCATTACCATTATTTATGGCATGTATATTACAATTTCTGTATAGTGATTCCTACTATATTGGATGGTTTAGATCTTTATGGGTCATAATCAGTTATTAAATGAGTTAATTTTTCATATCCTACACAGAAAAATTGGTAAAATGTGCAATGTTTTTTAGGGTTATGAAGGGGAAGGAGAATTTTGAACTCATGTGAATAAGAGGAAAATGAACTTAAATGATTGGTTCATCGTGACGAGTAAATAATTTAGTGAAATTTTAAAATAATGTAATGTAATTTTGGGAGGAGTGTAGAAATGGTTCTCTATTCTCACATATCGATCTTAAGAAGTACATTATAATTAAAACTCTATAAATCTGGGCATTAACATTAGGGGATAAGGATTCTTGGTCAAGTCATATTGATAGAACTTACATAAGGGGGAGTTAAACTAATGTTTGATTTAATGTGGATACATTAATATTTATATTCTTTTTACACCAAATTCCACACAAATTTTATTTAGTTTTTGAGTAATAATATGTAAATATATTTTATTAGTAGTTTTTATTAATTTGAAATAATTTTTCTATTTTAATATATTTAACCCCATTAATTAATTTATCATCATTGATGAAGGTTCACTAGAACATAGCTAAGAATGTACTTGGGTTTGGGGATCCATTTATGTGTTGTTATTTGTGTTAGGGGATTATAAATGGTTTTAGTGAACCTTTATTATTAACGATAAATGAACATTTTATGGGGACCACAAGATGAATATGATCCATGGATATAATAATTAGTACTTATGGGAATTATTAAAAAGTTCACAACCCATTGTATATTCATGTTTTCCCAAATTAAGTAATCTATTAAGTAAATTCTAGATAAAGGATAATCTGGAGGAGTGAAAAGCTACAATAAATTCTATTTTTGTTATATAAAAATCCATGTAAATAGAAGGTCATGGAACTATGTAGAATCTATAGAGATATTTTCATGCTGTAATATCTCAATTCATGATATGATTTTTGTGGGAAAATGGGAATCTTCCAAGATTTCACAAAAGGTATGGGGAAAATGAAAATATTCATTCATAACCACACTATTAAAAGGATACACCCCTAGTATTATTACATTCCATATTCTTCATTATATTCATTCACCCATTTGGACATGTCATTCACAAATTACCATTATTCTATCCATAAACTACATAACTATATCCACACATGAGGAATGTGGATTGAAAAAATAACAAAAATAAAAAATAGGAATCCAAGAACATCATTAAGTCCTTTAAATATAAGGCCCAGTATCCTAATTCAACGCCTATAATGTATTCTATGTAAAATTCTAATCTCCAATAAATATTTCAATAATATATCTCCTTATTTCTCCAATATAATCTATTATATTAAAAATCCTTTTTGAATATTCAGTCATTATAATAAATCCATGGGGGACAACCCTAACAATTCCTATAATAAACATCACATTTAAACACCATAGTTATGTTAAATTATAAATTAGAAAACTAATTCTCATAAAGACTATATTTCATTCTCTTATAAAAATACATACCATAACATCCAAAATAAAGTCTCAAATCAGTTATTAAAATTCCATATAATTCTATAAAAATAACCCACTATATTCCCCCAATCATTATTTACTCAAAATTGATTATAATTAATTTCAAAAAAACTATAAAATCTCATTTATTTAACATAATTTCCACATGACATGATTGATATATTTATCCCTAATCAGTTTCCCTAAAATAACTATCTAAACCACTAAATAATATTATTGTTATCATGTTAAGAATTAAACTTATAGAATTAATTAACAAAATTAAATATCCATTTATTTTAATCATCTAACCAAAATAATAACATGATTTCATCAAAAAATTGTAATTAAAAAAAATTAATCACAACTCAATGTCAACATAACCCAATAAACAGACTAAAATTAAACTCTAATTCATTAAATATCTCAAATACATAGGTGTTATAACTATGGTGTTTGAAACATAATTTTTATCACAAATTTACAATCATTTTTTTGAATATTAATAAATTGATGAAATGATAGAATAACATTGTATTATTCTTACAAATTAACAAATTTATTTAACATCAATAAATGTGTGATCACTATTATAAGATTTTCTATAAATCTATGCTTAAGGTAAAAAATAATATATAAAATGAATGGATTGAGTTTTATAAATAAAAAACCAGAACTCATCAATAAACTATTTAACTTCAAATTTCATAATACATTTTTTCAAACCGACACCAATGTTGGAATCTGAGTCAGCAATGAAATTTTTCCCTCAATTTAATTGAGACAATACAAATTCAATTTGATTAAAATAGATAAGAATGTTCTACCATGACATTAAAAGACTCCCAAATTGAGAGGTAATACCAATTTTGATATCATTCAAAATAAAAAAGAGACATGTTTATAAAAGAACCTTCTTTAGTTATTGAATCAACCTATCCAAATTATAATAATAAACTGAACCATCTCCACTTTATATGTGATTTGAATTGCATAGTCCTTGAACAATCATGAAATTAATCCTCATTGGGATTCCCTAAGGATAATCGACATTATACATGTCTTATTTTGTGTTTATAGGTATATTTTGGTTTGATCTTGATCCATTCTATTAAAGGTAGTTTATGATCAATAGGAATAAATCCATTATAAGTCATGAAATTACCATGAATTCCAAATTTTTTATATGTTTATAATTCCTTAATATACATCCCAACTATATGAATATTCATAGTGGAAACCATTTTGGTACATGTGAGGATGTTTCTCATAACCATATTTGTTCCAACAACATTCCCATAGTACCTTTTAAAGTTCCCATTACATCAAATAGAATACCATTATTCAATAAAAACAGTCTATAGGTTGTTTTTATACTATACGGATCCTTTATAGGACTTACCGTGAACCGGTAGTAAACAATTTTCAGCTACTTCAATGCACTCAATTTCAAAAAGGTATAAAAAATTATTCAAAATGTCTTAGAAAAGATAAATACAAGAAAATATTGGTGGTGTATCCCTCTATATCTTTAAAAACACAGCACCTAAAGTAGTTGATCATTCGAGTAATTATAAAGAAAATTTCATTGGGGTAGCTAGGAAAATATGTCATCCATATAATAGTGTAACTAAAATGTTCAATCCATGGATTCAAGTAAGGATTAATAAAAGTGAAAAAAATATAGAGACCTATCCTTTCAAAAACCATAGTTTTGTATATAGGTAATGGTTGCATGCCTATCCTACATCCAAACCTCAACGAAGTTGATGGAAAAGAAGATGAATGTACCAATATACTTATTAGTTTTTATATAAAGGTTATCTATAGGTATTCTTATTTTATTATTAAAGGATATATTCTTGTCCTATGTCTATTCATGAAACTCATCAATCTGTGGGGGGTAAATCCACATATCTATCTAAAACTTGAAATAAAATTATTGTTCATATTCCCATCTAAAATAGATCATTATCAAAACCTAGGTATTCATAATTCATGAAAAAATAGATGAGTATTGATATTGAAATTTCATTGAGGTAATCATGTTGCAAAATATGATCTTCAATAAATGATTATTGTTAGAGTCGAATAGAAGCCTACATATGAACTGAGTTTGGAGAGACTCAATAAATAATGAAATATTATTAATGATCATCCCTCTATACTTTTGGGGTTCTAAACACATGTTTCATAGGACAATAATATCTTCCCTCTTATATATGCCACTAATAATAATAAAATTTCTTAAATATTTCTTAAATATTTTAATTAGAGAAGTAATACATTTAGAGACCATAAATGTGTTGTGATGTTTATAAATGGGAAGAATATTTACAAGGGATATTCTTCTAGTGAGGTAGATATATGTCCCTTTAGAAAAACTAAGTTATTATGTAATGATGTAAAAATTGAATATAAAATAATAATACCATAGACTTACCCAATATAAATATATGTAGATATGTAAAAATTAGTGATCCATATTTAATATTTTGTTACCTTCTAATTACTAACATCCTGTTGAAGTTGGAACTATAAATCTATTAAACTTTAAATATGTTCTAGATTATATGATGATTATATTCAACACTATAATTCTCAAGAACTTTTTTTATTGATTTAATTTAATTCATTACCCTTGGAGAAAAAAATGATATCATCAGTATAAAAAAGATGAATTGGTTCCTTTACCCCCTCCTAGATTGTATGGTATTGAGGATTCCATTATCTATATTGTAAAAAATAAATCTACTTATATAATCACAAGAAATTATAAATAGGATATTAGATAAGGGGTATCCCTACATAATATCATTAGATCATGTGAAATATCCTTCAAAATTTCCATTAATTGGAGTAGTGATTCTTGTATTTTTAAAAATAAAGAGGATCATATCTATATACAAATAAATAAAACCAAACATTTATAATATTAAAATAACACCAACACATTTGTAGGTAAAAATTTACTTCCTAACATCTAATATATGATAAATACTCCAATTTCCCTTTGGTTTCCTCATCATGTAGATAAATTCAGAGGACGTTAATAGGTACTAATGAATTTTTATTCCACATAAGAAACCAAATTGGTTAACAGATACCACTTTACCCAATATTTTGGACATCATAATAAATACAATCTTGTTCAAAAATTTATAAGTTGTGTTATCAAGAGAAATCGATCTATATGAACTCATAGTGTCAACAGTATCATTCTTGGGAATGAGGACTAGATCCTGGGAATTTAAACCATTGGGAAAGATACAATTAATAAAAAAATATATGAATCATATTCCATAAATCTTCATATAATATCATATTAATCATATAATAATATATTTTTTAATACATAAAAACATATGAACATCCTATGTTAAGATAAAAATTACCATCATTGATCTCATCCGTGTATATTAGCCTAGTGACCATCACATTATTCATATCTTAAATGAACTATTTATCAAATATAACAACACCAAACATAGTTGATCACACATTAAATGGGTTATTAAGTATATTTAGTTTTTTGACCTAATTTACCTTAATATCAAGCATATCATTTTTTATTATATTTATAATCCCATTGGTCTTGGTTTAAAATTTATTTACATCATAATATTCATTTAATGGGGTTTCCCTTTCCATATTCACTGAAGTAAACAACAGTGGGATTATTTCCAAAAGGTTGATGTATATAAGTAAACAAAGAGAATTTATAACTTACAAGAAGACCTTATCAAATGTTCTATGAAATCAAATAAAATTTATAAAACTGCAAAAATGAATATAGAGAGATGATTAGGACCCTATCCCTATGAGGGTCAATGATGTACACTATTGTCTATCATCATTTACTGATTTTTTAAAATGAATTCTAAATAAAAAAAAAATAAGTATCTAGAAATAAAATATAAATGATAATGAAAAAATACAGATAATGAAAAAAACTAAAATATAGGCATATAAATGGGAACTTCATTGAGGGAAAATTGATCACACCTTCAATATTATTCTATGAGGACTAACTGTAATTTTTAATGAAATACGATATATTTTTTCCAAGATATTATATAAAATAAAAATCGTAAATATTATGGTATTAAATAAGATAATGGATAGTGTAGTCACCTAGTACTATTTTCATGATATAAGACATGATACACATCCTAGATCTATTTTCTAATGGAAATAACCACCTCTTTATTTGTAATGCTATTTTCTTTTTGATTTTGAGAATTTTTTGTTATGAAATATACTTAGAGATCCCACCACAAGTTTCTTTTCGCTCATTCCCATGCCTTTGTGGGATAACAAATTTCTCAATGGTTGATCATTTATTCACCCTTAACATATGCTCGGGTCTATGTAGACTCTCCTTTATTGAGGTGTTTATGGGATTGGGTTGTCCATTGAAGGATGAAACCAATTTATTTTTAAGAGAAACATAAGAGTTAGTTGCCTCTTCAAAAAACAAAAAACTAGAAAAAATATAGTTTATCCTTTTAAATAAATTGTTTCACCAATTAATAAAATTATTAAAATCCAAAATTTAAAACATGTAATTTTAAATATTTGTATTTACATAAAAACTAAACAAAATTCACTAATGTCTATAAATTTTTCAATTAAGAGATAATTTACAAATTTTATTTCAATGAAAATTTTATCCAAATATTACGTACATCACTCCCCCAAACTTACATTTTTCACATTTCGAAAAAACCATATATGAAAGTCATATTAAAATTTCATAAAGAAAAATTAGAAATATGTATCAATTCTCCTATCCTGGGTAATATCATGCTTCAAATATAAATTTTATCATCACAATTATTTTTTATTTATATGATAAATCATTAAAATGAAAATATACTTATATATTTTGAAACTACCTCCATAGAATTATATCTCTCTTCTCCAAATGTTTTTTACCATGATTTTTTCTTCCAAATTCTATGAATGATTTTCATAATCATAGTGAAATACAGATTTCTCCTATGATAGTCTCTCCATAGAGTATCCACAATAAGTAATTTTAAAACTATTATTTTAAATGTATAGTTAGGTTGGTAATCATTTAAAAACAAAAGGTTAAAAGGGGAGGTTTCTCTTTCTGTATAATACAATATATAAAATTCAATATTAGTTATGATTTTACAACTCTCTACACATTAAAATGAAACCCCACATCATTTAAATTACCTTCATTATATGGGTTCACATGTAAAAATATTGTAAAATAGATAATTTTCATCCACTTATCTCTATGTATTATTTCATTTTATTAATTTTTATTTTTATTATTATAATTGTTGTTGTTATTTTTAGATTCTAAGATTGATAAAAATATTTTAATGACATTTTTGACAAATATAATCTCACCACTTCAAAACAAATGATCAAAACATTCACAGTTTCATGAAAAATGAACTTCTTCATAACATATTTAATAAAAAGACTCACCCACACATAGATTGAACAAATTTATGAATATAACCTAAGATTGGGTGGAAAATGAACTATATGGATTATAATCATGGATTAACCTATAAGATAACTAATTTCAAAGGGATTTTAGAAGTTTTTTTTGAAATGGTGGTCTCAAATGATAAAAGTGTCTTCTAAATAATTCCACATTAATTTTGATACAAATCATTATTTCTAACAATATTTAATGATAATTTCAACAAGTTATAATATCAAAACAAAGCACAAGTATCTCAAGAAAAAATAGATATATATGTTGATGCCGAAAACATTTAGATACCTCTGAGGATAGTATGTTTGAAATTAGATATTAGAGGTCCATATGAGCTTCCACATTTGATCAAACATAATTAAAGGATGAAATTATAAATTAGGGATTATTAATACATATCATCAATCTCTTAAGTCAGACGGTCAAATAAATCAATTTTTCCAAAAAACAATCCTCAATGATTCAATGTAATAAATGAATTGAATTAAATAACAAAGACTCTCTAAAAACAAAATTTAAATGGAGAGAAACTATATAATCTTACCAATTTATGGTATAATACCCCCCCACACACACATACACACTTATCCATTCACAACTATCTTTTCTATTCATACTTGATTATGGTTTTATGCACATAGAATAATGATTTTGAAATAAATATATTTATTGGAAAGATGATATAACCTTGTCGTTAATCCATGGAATGTGTAGCTACTCAATTAATTCCTAAGTAAGATGTGTTTACCACTTACACTCCTTAAAACATATAAAAAATAAAAATTATAAAAAAATTCAAAATAAATGAAACATAAAATAATAATCATGAGTCAACTCTCCTATGTAAGAGTGTGGTTTCCTCAAAAGGGGTTACCATACCTCTCTCATTCCAATTTCTAATAATATAATGATTCATAGTTTTACTTTTTTCACCATACCCTTACATTCTTAGAGATTCTCTATAACCATATACCATATGTATTATACCTCAATTGTATTCTTCAAAAAATACAAGAGTGGTGGGGACATCAATGTGAGTTCCTTGATCATCAAACCTTATTTTTCTACCATACAAAGTTCATCAATTATTTTTGGGAGTTTTAAATAATTTTTAATAGGTAATTTATCATCAGATTCTATATCCACTAGGGGAAACCAATTACTTGATAAATGAGAAAAGAATAAAAAGGGAACAATTATTTCTCAATTTATCTTCCAAAAAATAGAAAAGAAAAAAATTAATAGTGGAACTCTCTCCTTCTATATGTTAGACTAGTATCTTCAGTTGACTAATCACCTGTCAATAAAATGTCCATCTATATGAATGGATATCATTTAAAGATATCATGATCTAATTTGTATTATTATTATTATATGTATATTAGTAATATAAATGTAAAAATCCTCAAAAATTCCCCATAATTTGATGAAAATTCCTTAAAGAATTGTTTATGAAATCAAATGACTAATGTATATGTCCTAGAATGCAGTTAGCTATATAATAATGGTTAAATAAAAATGACTTTCACTAGTAAACATTTCTCATTATTATTGAATATTTAATAAATTATATTGATTTCTAATATTATAAATATATTTAATAGAGAAATGAAAGATGAATGAGAATGGAAAAAATATAGACGATGATAACTAATACAAAATAGATCTATTGAAGAAATAAAAGACTGCTAGATCTAACCTAATAATTATTCATTGTATTTTTCAAATCATGCATAATCTTACTCTATGATCATGTCTGTATGATACACACAATAATACATTATGGAAATATTATGTGCAAGTCTAAAACACATCGGGGACCCAAGTGAACTACATATCCTTGTCCCCTTAGTTTTGGAGAGGGAAACACCTTACTCATGTTTTAATACTTCACTTAAACTTCACTAGCTAGAAAATGTATCATAGTTCATCACTAAATCTCTAATTATACCATATATTAATAATTTAGTTATAAGAGAAAAAATTAATAGTATTGATTTGAAAAAAAAAGACTAATGTTAGAGGAAATTCACCAAATTCCACCTCAAAATACCTTATCATCCAAAAAATTTATTAATGGGAAGAGAACACAGATAGGGAATGATACTCAAAGAAACAGTTTAGATTCCAATCAAGAATAACCCATCATGTTATTATTCTATGGAAATGATAGTTGGAAATCATAAGAAAGTAAATAAACAAAATTTCAATGAAAAATAAAATAAATACAAAGTTAATAAATAAATATAAACTATGAGAAATCCCTCCCAAGTGAACCTATATCACAGTGGATTCCATTAATATTAACAAACCATAGTGGTAATCCTCATACTTCTATTCTTGACTAGTATCCTCAATATAAAAAATCTATGTTCCTCATGATCCGTAAAACATGTAACATTTCCATATTATACTCTTATCTTCAAGGATGATTTATGATTCATTTTTTTCTTGGTTATGAGAAACATGAATTGTTTTATTCTTTTATTTATCAATTAATAATGAAATGTGAATAAGAATATGATTTAGTTTTCTTGGGTTCCAAGAATTTTGGCCAAATGTAATGTGATTTTCATGCACTTCCTCTATTAATCATTTCATTTCATTTTTGTGTGTCCACAATTCCATATGGCTTTAGGAGTGATTATTATTTTTATGCAAGTTTCAATGGATCATATTTTTTAGAAAAAATTTTCAATCTAGTTGTTTGATATCAATTTTTATTGTTTTATAAGATAATGGATAGTTTTTCATGATAGATTTCAATAGTTAAGTCCAAGACTACCATATTATATGGTTAACTTCAAAAATATGCCTCAACCCACTGATAGTGTGTATTACCCTACCTATAGTTATGAAATCATTTCTCCATGGTTTTTTATGTAGTAATTGTTGTGTAATCTTAATGATATTAAATTTTGGGAAATAACATGACTCATTTCTTCAAAAAATGACATTGATGTTACCATATTTTGAAATATGATTTACTTTATGGCCACTATTCACTATACATTAAAATATTGTGTCACAATCTGCTCTCATTATTTGGATATCATAGGTTTTTATTCTTTCTAGGAAGAAAAATGTGTTTTTTGAAATATAATATATACCTACCCCAAATTTGAACACAATACATGGCTAACTATTTGAAGGTATCAGATAAGATGATGTGTATTTTTTCCACCCAACTCTATTTTAATAACACTATGAATTATTTAAATACTACATTTGTTTTATAGTTAGATAGATTATATATTTGTGTTTTATTTTTTGTAATAAATCATAGACCACGACATGGGAAAGGTCCCCACATTGTGTTCTGTGTAAACTAGTTGATTTATGTGCCCTGTTTTTTTATTGATGAATGATATGTGATATCATTCAAATCAACTCATGGGGTGATTATCATATTCATTTATCTATTAAATCATCATGAAATAATTTTTTAGTATAAAACTAATTGTTAAAAGAGTTTATAAATTATATTTGTAAATTATGTTAATACTGTAAAAATTTAAAAAATTGATTATCCATTTAAAAATGATTTAAAAAATTAAAATTCTAATTGAAATAATCAATTAATGATGGATATCTATTTTAAGGGGAATTAAGGACCTCAATTTTGATTCAATATATTATTCATCACTAGTTAAAACTATTTCTTGATTTCTCTTATCATTATTTAACATTGATGAGGATTTTCTAGCACACCATCATGGATAATGGATCATAATAAAGCATTCAAGGATTCTAGAGGTAGGTGTATACAATATGAGGAAGAATAACATTATTTTTTTAGGAGTCATATTGATCAAACTCACTATCAATTAAGATCAAAATCATAGGAAGTGAGGTGTGTTATTTATATTCTTTCTTATCTCATCACATCAATCTATCTCTTATTGTATCTTAGAATGTTTTTTTGTTATTTTAATTATTATACTGATGTTAGATATGAAATAAAATCCATTAGCGGTTTCAAATAAAGAGTTAATGATCAATCCATATGATGAATTTTAGTTTCAAAAACATGAAATAACATTATGCTACAAATTATGTCATGGAATATCTAATATGTCATGGTATAAAAAAACTTCAAAGAAAACAACATGGTAAAAATGAAAATTACCATTTTCATTCATTAAAAGGTGTTGTTTAAATTGAAACACACATTTTTTTGTAATTGTAAAACATTTATTTGAATTAAATTTCACCATAATGTAGTATTCCAATTTATATATAATGTTCATAGCTACCACAATGACCAACAATATCATGGTGGCAATCAACAATCCCTTTCAATTCATAGTAATACAAATGAACATTAAGGGATTTTTGAAAAAAATTGTAATTATTTTCCATTTTCCAAAATTGAATCCAAAGATATTTGAATTTTTATGGTCCCTAATGAGGCTGAGGGACTCAAAAACATTATATTATTTCATTAAGAAGTTGACCAAGAAGATTAATTTTATGTTCAAAAAATTTTTATAAAATTTCACCATTATTTATGTATGTTACTATAGATCATATAAAAATACTTTTTACTCTTATAATTTTAAAAATGATGTAATATCTCATGTAAAATATATGAATTGTATATTTGTTTATATTGTTCCAACTAAAATATTCAAGTATAAACATTTTTATATGTTGTTTATTTTTTATGATTTAGATAAATTTTTTCTATTACTTATTAAAAAAATAATTTACCATGAATTAAATTATAGGTATGAAAATATAATATTTAATTTTCTTCTACATTGAAATTTTGTATTTTTTTAGTTTTGAGTTTAAATTTAGAGGTTATATATACCTTATATATATATATTAGAATTATTATGAAATTTGGGACACTACTACTTGAATAACCATGGGTAGTGGGTGATTGGTTTTAACTATGAACTATCCTAGATGCATATTCCATACCTAGGAAAGTGGGGTTTGGCTACTTATTTGTCCATTCTTACACTTACGGGGATTGTTAATTTCATGTAACTCAAAATCATTACATGAAATGTCTTTTATATACCCTTCCATGTGATCCATTTGTATATGTGTGAATATATATTACTTCTATTTTTAATTAGAAACAAAACTATGATTTTTTTATAGAGATACACATTAATACAGTTTTAACATATTAATTTTTTATAAGGAATAATGATTCCAAAACTAAATCACTTAAAGTATGGATAAATATATAAGTACATAATTATGTAATAAAAATTTCATTAGAGGTAATAGAAATGTAATAATATGTAGAGGATATATATGGAAATGGTGAGACAAAGAAAACCATTAAAATTCAATGCGTCAGATTCATTCCAAATTAAACACATTTCAAGATATCTATCATTAAACATGATATTTCATGCTACATTTTAGTGTACATGGATTCACTTATAATATGGATGTTGAGTGTTGGTGAACCTAAAAGTACTAGGTTCTCAAATTCAAATGTGTTTATTGGGTAACACTTTTCTAGGAAAACACAATAATATTAGGATTCCAAAAGAAAAGAGTTGAGTTTTTATACCTGATAGACTTGGGAAATGGGTTTTCCACTCAATTTTTCATGATTAATATTTTAATTAATTAATATTACGACCTACCTAAATAACTAAGTGATTGAAGAAATTATAGAAACCCCAAAATATAGTTAATTATGGATCTTGGACCAACAATGTTAATGATATGTGGGTTCAACATTTTAATGGGATTACATTATTAAAATATTATTGGTGAAGAGATATGAACATTGTACCCACTCCTATATTTGAATTTTTATTGATTATGAAATTACTCATGATTATCATATGGATGTTTATTATTAGTATGTCCTATAAAATAATTATATATTTTTATATAAGGTTTTTAATTTTTATCAAAGAGTACCATTCCAAGCATATAGATATGAATGTTATAGAATTCAATCTCACTAATTTTAACTCATTAGTGTTGGATACTAGTTGTGTATCAGACATTTGTAGTAAAAAAATTAAAAATATAAATATTAGAGAATTAAAGAAAGATGAAGTTTATTTTTATGTAGATTAGGTATGATTTGTAACATTAGAGGTCATCACTTTTGATCCATTTCAACCTAGTGGATTACTCATGACTAATTAAATAGTTACAATGATATGGAAATAAATTTAAATTATATTTCTAAATATTTATTTGACAATATGTTATTTTCATTCATTGTTTATAAAACTATTTCTTCTATATATATGAATGGAATGTTTTATGGCATACATAATGTGTTTAATTTTTCATAAATACCAGTCATGAATATTTTTATCTATAATATTAAAAATAATAAGGTTAAAATTAATTATAATGCCACTTATCTTTGGCATTTTCATATTGGAAATAAAAATTTGGCATAAATTAAAATACTTCATGGATATAAAATTCAAGACCCATTTGATTATAAATAATTTGTTACATAAAAATCTTTCTTATTAAGAAAACTGACCACGTTAATTTTTAATGGAACAGGTGACTAGGATTTTTTATTAGTAGATATAACATATAGTGATGTATGTGAACTAACGATTACTCTAGATCCTAGTGTTTATAAATAAATTATTATATTTTTAATGAAATTAGTCGACATGATTATGTGTTTTTAATGATATTTATGTTTGAAAAAATTAGAATTTTTATCATTTTAAAAAGTGATTAAAATAATCAAGAGAGAAAAAATTATTAAAATTCTCTGATCAAATTGAGGTTGTGAATACATCATCCAAGAGTTTACTGATCATTTATGATATTGTATTATTGTATTTTAAATCACTCCTCACAGAACAAAACAGTGTATTAGGGTATCGAAGAGGATGATCAAACCCCATTATATGTAGTTTTATCAATGACAGTTGAGACGTATATTAATATATCATCCTATGGATATATTCTAGAAACTATTACATTCCAACTTAACTGAATTCCTTTAAAATTATCCACTAAGATACCTTATGATATTTGGAATGATAAACATTCAAAATTTTCTTTTATTATTATTCGATGTTGTGAAGCACAAGTAAAATGTTTTCATTCATTAAAAAATAACTCTAAATCTGAAAAATAATTATTTTTTGTTATCCTAAGTTGACTACAAAATAAAATTCATTTAATTATGTTTATAAAAATGTTTTTATGATCCAAAATGGTATATTTCTTTAAAAGGTATATTTAAATTGAGTAATCAGTGAGAGAAAATCTGTACATGAAGAAGTTCAATTCCTATAAATATGAACTGTTCTTATGGTGGAATTGGAAACATGTCCTTTAAGGGTTTTAGAAGGTGATCTATCTTTGGTTAAACAATAACCTCAAAGAATGGTAGGATTAATTATGAGACCAAGAGACTAGTTATGTGACCCATACATTTAGTATATTAATATTTCATCTTATTATATTAATATAAATTAACTAACATAATGATCCACCGTAGAACCATAAAGATTTATTTTATTCTGAAACATGTATACAAAACAATAGGTAAATAAAATATATAAAACTTTTCAAATTATGTTCTTAATATTTATCACCCTTATTATGAATAACAAACATAAACCCATTATTCATAACCGTTTGAAAATATCATAATAAAGGGTGAGTTTAAATGGTCAGTAATTGTAATCATCAGAGAAATCGATCAATATTAATAATCATTATAAAAAAATAATAAGGGTATTATAACATGATCAGATTATACAAAATTCATAAGCAAACATTTAAGGATTTTAAATCATAAATAATTTAATTAGTATATTCTATAATAAAAAAGCTAAAATTCATATGTTTATGGAATCAACAATAATTAATCTTGAGAAATCATATCCTATAATAAACATACGTATAAGAAAAAAATAACATTATAAAATTCTGAACATGTATAAATAGAAAAATTTTCATTCATCAATTAATGGTCATGAAATAAGGTCCTTTTATAAATCTTCAGACATGAAACCATGTCCATGCATAAACATGTGGACATGAAAAAACACCCATCCATAAAGAAAGGGACAATAAAACATGTCATTGCATCATTTTTTGAACCTGAAATTCTGGTCATGTATAAGATAATTATCTCATGAATTTTCCATCATTACCCAATGAATTTTTTGAATATAAGAAAACCTACTCATCAGGTCAATTTAAACTATAAATGTTCCACAATATCACAAAATCATTCATCATTTAATCATCATATATCCCATTGAATTGAAATAGATTTCATAAAAATCTCATCATCATAATCAAAAACCAACTAGGGAAATACTAATTATGTAATCATTGGAATATATAACAATTAAACTATATGTAAAATAAAAGGATGTTATCGTAGATGAAACAATACAGTAAAAGATCACATGAATATATCTTAAGGAAAATATTCTTGTTACATGGAAATAATATATCTATAATCCAAATATTTACAAATCAATTTGGAAAGAAATTTCTTTTAAATGAACCATTTAAAATTATAAATGATGTTTTAAAACATTTACTAGTTATAATGGTTATAAATTATATTGATGTTGTAATAGTTAAAATGAGTAATTTGATCAAGTCTTTGGAAATAATTATCGAATACAAAAAAAAAATACAATATTTTTATTTTAACATTTTTCAAAAAAGATCAACATGGTTAAGAATAAATTTAAAAAATAATTTAACAATATCCAAGAACATTCATGAAAACACATAGAATACAAGGATATGAAAAAAAGGATTTCCAACTAAAAGAAGATAAATAAGGTCACTATTTAATAAAAACATTTTATAAACCCTTTTTTCAAGTAATAAATATGTAAAATACAAGGATGTTATCATAGATGAGAAAATAAATTAAGTGATTATTGGAATATATCTTAAGGATAATACTCTTTTAACATGGAAATAACATATTTATAATCCAAATATTTTCAAATCATTAAGGGAAAAAATTATTTTAAATAAACAATGTTAAATTTTAAATTATGCTTCAAGAAATTGAGTGGTTATGATGTAGGAAAAATAATGTTCTAGCTGTAATAGTTAAAATGAATACATTGATCACAATATTGAAATATAATACCTTATATAAAAAACAAAAATAAGATTTTAATTTACGACTTTTTGTATAAAAATATAAATGGTTATGAATAAATTTAAAAAATCATTTAATAATATTTAAAAATATTCTTGAAAAAATTTTATAAAACAAAGATATGAACAAATGGGTTAAAAATGGAAAGTGGAGAAAAAAGGTCACCTTTTCTTAAAAACATTTCTAAACCATTTTGAGCACCAAAGAGATAAAAATGGTATTATGATTTCAAAATTTCATAAATAACCATAGTATAATTAAATTAAATGTGTTTCATCAAAAATTTAAATTATAATTTCCCTAAATTAAAATTCTAGTATAATCAACCATGATTAAAATGAGACTAAAACACTAATCCCTTACAAGTTTGATTACATTGGAATCGTAAGACCCATTAATATATAACATAAAATGAAAATTTACATTTAATTATTATCTATAAATTCATTATATAAAATATCAAATGTTATGTATACAAATCACCTTGAGGAAAAATCTGGTGAATATGGCATTGTTCTCATAGAAATGAAAGTCAGATGAGAAAAATTTACCTCACGGTTGTCTTGTATCATAAGTTCTATAATATCGTGTATAATAAATGTAAATTTATTTTAATTATATTATATAACCTTATTCATATTTATAATACAACATATTCATTAATTATAAAATATAATCACTCATTCATTAATAATATTTTATTATCATAATCATTTTTTGTGTTAATTACATTGTTCTTCATGTATGTATTTGTTCTTCAGTTATGGTACATACACATTGATCATGGCTAAATCATATATATAATGTTAATAATTATATTAATATATTTATATTCATTATAAATATATTTATATGCATTAATATAGAGAGAAAATGAAAAATGAATTACATTTCTACTTGGATAAGTTAGTTCATACCTGAGCATAAGTGATGTTGCATTTTTCCACGGATAGTACCAAATAATGATTAATTTTAATTCATAATTATATAATTATTATTATATTGTAAATATAATATATATTTACCCAATATATCGTTTTTACCATCCAAATAAAATGTAAATGAATAATAAATAACATCACATCATAGAAATGGTAGTCCACACCTACACACGATCAACGTTTCCATTTTATAATTGATCATAATGTAAAAAGGTAGATAAAATATTATAATTATAGTGTAATTATTATTCCATTAATATAATATATATAAATTAAATCTATCATAATAATAATCACTTAAATATTGTTATGGAAAGTGAATAATATCGCTGTGCGGAGGCAGTAGTCAACACGCACACACAAGGGAAACTTTCATTTATCATTTGTTGTGAAAGAGGGATGCTAATGGTGGTTACATAATCATAATTATATTTCATAATATTTAGGATACTAAATTTATTACATTATGCTGAAAATAATATATTTAAATAATGTATAAGAAGAAATAAATTGAATGAGGTCGGGTAAGAATATTACCTCTTATTTGGAAGACCTTTTTAAGATCCCTTCTTAAGGAACATAGAGTGGTATTTTATGAAGATAAGAACCTCCAAATAATTCATAGGGAGGTTTATAACATAAATTTTTTGTTTTTTTGTTCAAGGTGTCTGAAAATTGTATAAGGGAGAGGATGGTTTTTTTAGTGGATGGAATGGGAACTCTTGTAATTTTTCAAATCAATAAAATATTTTAAAATAAAATTCCTGGATAAGTGGATAAAAATTACAGTAATTTATTATTAATTATGTGATATTATTTATATAAACTCATCCAATAGTATTTAGATAATATTTAGGTTATTTTAAAACTTGTCACTTTAGTTTAACACAAGTTAACCCCCTCTCTACTTAATTAAGGTAATGAATTTTTGAATCATTAAGGTTTAACAAATTTCTTATAAGGTAGAAAATGTCAAAAAAATTACGGTACGAAAATTTAGACTATAACCCGTCCTTAATATCAAATTTCAGGTTACTTTTATGATATTTAAATCATTTAATAAAATATTATAGAACATAAAATTGCATTAATGTCTTTTTTGGGAATATTCATTTAATTTGACAATAATATTAGGAAAATGTCAATTTATATTGAATATGCACACTTTCACCATTCAATATACATTATAATTACCAATAAAATGCATTGATGACCAAAATTCAAAAATGAATTTTTTATTTTAAGGTTATCAACGTTATTTTATAAATTTTTTTACTTCTCTCAAAAAAATTGTGTTAGAGCCTAATAATAATTTATGTAATTATAAAATCATTGAAAATTAAAAATAAATTTACATAATAGAATTAATTTGTTAATATTACAAATAATAATTTTTAACTGAACATAACCTCTTTTTGACCAAAATAAAATATTAATTTTTAAAAGAAAAGATTGTGACATTTTTTATTTTTCTTTAAATAAAATAATATATATGTCATTTTCCAAGAAAAATGACCCAAAATACACATAACAATGAATCATATATGATAATAGTCTAACCCCACTCATAAAATAGATTAAATTCATTATTTATTTATTTTGTAATTATTTATCCCAAATTTTTAACCACGATTTAACTGTTTTACCTATACCGAGGTGACAAATATTTACATGCTTATTATACCTAATCACCAAAAATAAAAGGGACATATTGATCAATTTTATCATAATTATTCTTAATATGGAGAGCATTTATCAAAATAAAATTTCTATAATTGGTATAGGTAATTTTAAATAGATTCATAAAATGCACCATAATGAATAATTATTAAAAAAAAATTTAAGCCAAGAAAATAAATTATATTAAAATCATTAATATTAATAATTCAAATGAAATTAATTTAGATATTATAAATAAAAACTATCATATATCAAATTTAAAAAATTTAAATGAGTTTTTAAATAACGCTGTATTTAGATAAGAAATGAATGTATTTGAAAAATTAATATATTCACTATTCATTAAAAATTCAATTACTTTAGAAAAATTCCATATTTCACTCTAAGATAAATTTTATATTATGTTTTCAAAATTTTTATTAATTTAATAAAATAAAATTATTATATTTTTCGAAATTTATTAAATTATTTATTCACAAAAATTAATAAAACCCATTTTGTGTTGAAAATTTATTTTGGACTCATAAACATACATTACTAAAAATTGATTGCATATATCAGAGGAATTAATCAATATTTTTTGTAAATATCAATGTTGAATGTCTTGAAATAAATATAATTTTTTAATTATTTTAAACTAAATTTCATTGATATTTCATTCACCTCCACCTCCTTAAATAATTCATATTCTCGCAATTTTATCTCAGTAATCACTAGTAAAATTTTTAAAAATACCTTTGTTGAGAAAATAGATCTTAGAAAGGGATAATGAAATTTTATTTGAAAAATTGGAGTCAAAAACAATACTTTTTCATGAAATTACATAAAATATGGTTTCCTCATAACAAGATCATTGGATGGATGCTAAAATATAGACATAGAGGAGAAAAATAACATCAAAGTACAAATAGGGAGTAATAAAGAACACAGTTAGGAGAAAGCTAATCACCAAAAAATCCCAAATAATTAGGGGGTTAACGAACCATCAATTCATTATAGATGAATCTAAAAGATTAATATATTTTTTTAGGATTATATTACTATAAATATAGATAATGATATAAAATACACATAATATATTTATATTTCATAAAAAATGCCATCATTTACGTGGGCTTTTATCAATTTCAACATAATATCTTACTCCCTAAAATGATTAGTCAAGATTAATTTTTTCATTTCTAAATTACTAAAATTATATTTTAATGGATCATAAGATCCTTATAATAATGAAAATTTATTCCTTCCATCACTAAATACTTACTCAATCCAAAATAGTCCGAACAAGTTATCAAATATTGATAAATATAATAAATTAATCTAAAAAACTCAAAAAAAATCCAAAATTTAAACGTAATACTGTCATGACCTGTCCCCCAGGGCATGTGCCGTTAATACCCCAAACCCACCTCTTGAAGGCTAAGGGCTGGAGACTGGCATCAATGGCATAAACTTTCAAGTGTGAGGCATTCTCCTGGATACCTGTACGCACACACAAACTCAACCAAGTACCAACTCACACAAAAAAGAGACAGTATACCACGGAGAGGAAAATGAATACGGTCACATCTAAATGTAAGTGGGCCAGAATACAAACCCCAAAAGAAATTACTGAAAGTGGTAATGTACAATAGTGCTATAATGGTCATCTGTAGAAAACCCCACATGATCGTAGGAGTAGTGTAGCTACTGGAAGCCAAGGGAGTACGTCACATTTGACAGATCACACTATGGCCCGCCAGGTCCCATGCCACCAAGTCCATCGTTGAAGTGTCGATCGTCTGCATGGGACACGGCACACACCTGGGCAAGGCCCGTGTAGGGGGTAAGTAACACTAAACTCAGTAGGGACCCCCAAAACAACAAGGAAATACTACATAGTAATCTGGATCTATAGCATGAAGAAAAAGTACAAAACACAAGTCATCTCACACCAGGTATCACTTTTGGTCAAGTATAGAAGGATCATCACTCATATCGTCGAAATCCTCGGCTATTAGATAACTCCTCCTCTAACGAGCATCATGGGCCTACCGGGTCACATAGAGTCACTTCCCACTAACCTTGGACTGCGTTGGTAATCATCCTTAATGTTACCATGGGTATACCGGGTCTCATAGAGCTGCTTCCCACCATGGGCATGCTGGGTCACACAGAACCGCTTCCCACTAACTTTGGGCTACTGTGGTACTCATCCCTGATGGGTACCATGGGCATACTAGGTCACACAGAGTTGCTTCCCATTGTGGGCCTTCTGTGTCACATAGAGAAACTTCCCACCTTGGATGGACTCAGTTACGCTTCCATGATAGGCACCATGGTCATGATGGTTCACACAGATCTTCTTCCCACTAGGCCAATCGTCGAGTTATAAGAGGTCCAAGGTCAACAGTCTCCAGGTCTCAGTCTTCCACAGGGTTTCGTACAGATTCTAATTGATAGAACCACTCCTCAAGACACTCTACACATCTTGGTATCCATGTAATTCTCCAAAAAAATGTATTCCAAAAGATCTCTCTCCTCAAGAGAGTCACGATGCCACAAATAGCTCGTCAATCAGATGCATGGTTTGCAAGATATGGATGTTTTAGTGCCAAGGGCCCGGTTGGATTTGTGTTTGATCCAACTCGGCCATACCCCAACTTTATCCAAAACTCAATTGGAGTATCTCAAAAGTACCGCCTTGTCCTAAGGATCCCGACACCATAGACAGTTCGTCAAACAGACATCTAGTTTAGAAGTTAGGGCATGTTTTGGGTAACAGGTTAGTATTGGGTCCAGGTCTGGTCCACCATGGTCAGACTGGTCCAACCCGTTTCAGTATGGGGTTGACCTGGATCGATCGAGGTCGACCTAGCTCGACTCGGGTCTGACCCAAACTGGGTCAACCTGGCCCTCTGGGTGGCAGGTCGGTCCGCTGGGCCAGCCAAGTGGTTCCACCTGCCTGGCAACACGGGCCGCCAGGGACACTCGGACAAGGTGCATATGGTTAGGGCTGACATAGCATGGAGTTGCATCAGCGGGTCAACCCGTAGGGGTTTTAGCCAGTGTGATACCATGTGGCACCATAGTTCTCTCCGTACCGCGGCACACAGGCCGCAACTTCACTGTCGGGCGCGCCGCTGGTGCGCACCCTGTCCTCCGGTCAAACCGGCAAACGCTACCTCTACCGCGGCCAACGCTGTCCATGGAGCTATTGCAACATGGGCAAGACACCGGGGGCGTACCCCACCCCTAATCCACCACTACCCTGTGCAGAGGCCGGATCTTCCATCGGGCATGCTGCTGGTGTCGCTGTGGACCGTCGGCGGCAGGGTGTTCGTCAGGCCATCAGTCGCGCACCGTGGGCCTGTTTCCAATATATTTTGTGCCTATATCCTCCTGCCATCGCATTCTCCACTATGGTAGGACCTAGTTTGTCTTGACTTATACTTCAAATTGGGCGATCACAATCAATGAACAAGCGGAGGGGCTCGGGCCTTGTTCGTGTTGGCCCTCACCCTCCTCGTTAGAGATGAATTTGGGGGTTTTGAGGAAATTTTTTTTCAACCGGATTTCATGCCTTAATTTCAACCCCAATCCCAACAAAAAAACACACCCAACCACATATATATCAAATAATGGATAAACTTGTTCATTGGTTGATATGTTCTTCTCATTTTAGAAAATATTTACAGGGAAAACAAAATATTCAACACCAACCCTACCTTGTAAAACTGATGGATATCGTCCACACTTGAAGAAGTCTCAATTTTTTTCATTCCCGCAACACACTTCCAATGAATTCGCTTGTACATTGTTATTCGTTTTGGGGGTTTAGTGTCAATGTTCACCACTCAACGAAACTGTCTCCATCCTCCAAGGGATTTGCATCTTGGCCCTCCTTCAGCACTACTTTGCTTGGCGAAGATGTGTCGATACCTTCCCCCATGCTCCATATAAATAATAGTGGGGGGAGGTTAAATAATGACACGGGGATTTAATGGGAGGTCATAAATTAAAAACCTTCCAAATTCCCCAATGACGTCGTTACATAGGATTTGTAGTTCAAGGCATTTATTGGCATTACACGTCACTAGCCCCACAATCTGCTTGTCCATTGAAGGATATAAAAGAAAATAAAATATTAAAATTATTTCTTTTCTTTTCTTTTAAAAAATCAAAAAACATAGCATTTTCTCCAGACATACTGTGGTCAATGTAATGTCTCCTTTAAGTGAATATCATCACTGTAGATTCAATGATGCCCCCATATTTCAACTCTAAGAACGAGTTTAAATGTTAGAAAACACCACTCACGTGTTTACTGACGTACCTTAAAAACGTTCAGAAATTCATTCCAGGAACACCGGGCCTCGGAATTAGTTGCCATCAATTTTTTCAAACTCGTAATAATTCCATATAATTAAAACATTTAAATGGAAAATTTTGGTCTTCATATTCTCCCCACCTTAGAGCTTTTTGTCCCCGAAAACCAAAACATGGACTAAGGAAAAAAAATTGGGGTACTGGGCATGAATTTGAGCCTCCCACTCCCAAGTGCTCTCCTGGAGGTTCATGTGCTGCTAGAGAACGTGCACCAGAGGTATCGATCGCCCATGAAGGACTTTCTAATGTCGATCCTCAATCTCTAATGGAAGCTCCATAAACATCTCCCCATCATCTAAGGCTAGCATTCCATGGTTGATGATGTGAGATGGTTCGTGCATGTATCTCCTCAGCTAGGATATGTGGAAGATGTAGGGCATCCTATCCAACTATGGTGGAAGTTACAAGTTGTATTCCACCTCACCAATCAACTGATGTATCATAAATGGTCTGATAAACCTCGGATATAACTTGTCGCCTCGGCCAAACCACCATAGCCCATGTTGAGGGGAGACTAGAAAGAATATGTAGTCCCCTTCCTGGAACTCCAAAGGTCTCTATCTCTTGTCAGAATAAGACTTCTGTCTACTATATGCAGTCTCCATCTACTCCTGGATGATCCGCACCTTCTTAGTGGTATCCCGTACCAACTCTGGACCCATAAGTGCTGACTCCCCTGTGTCTTTCTAGCATAGAGGTGATCATCAAGGTCGACCGTATAGGGCCTCAAATGATTCCATACCGATGGTGGAGGGATAACTATTGTTGTATGGGAACACCACCAAGGTAAAGTGATCCTACCAACAGTAGAAAAAATCTAGGACGCAAGCATGAAGCATGTTCTCCACTATCTTTATAGTCTGCTCTGTCTGACCATCCGTCTGAGGATGATAGGTGGTGGTAAAACGTAGCTGAGTCCCAAACTCCTCCAACAATCCCTTCCCAAACTGGGATGTAAAACATGAATCATGGTCAGAGAAGATTGTCGATTGCACCCCATGGAGTCTAAAAATCTCATGTACGTAGATGTGTCCGAATCCATCTACGGAACCATGCTCTCAGTTAGGTAGGAAGTGAGACGACTTAGGGAGTTTGTCAACAATCACCCAGATAGAATCATATCCTCTAGATGTATGTTGTATCCCTATCACAGAGTCTATGAAGATCCCATCACACTTCCACTCTGGCACCTTTTGTTGTTGTGATAAGCCTGTTGGAACCTGATGCTCGGTCTTCACTTGCAGATTAGTGAGGCATCTTGAATCAAACTCTGCCACTTACTTCTTCATCCCTGGTCATCAGTGCTAACGTCGGAGGTCTTGGTACATCCTCGCCATACCAGGATGTACCGCTAGAGGGGATGTATGTAACTCCCTCAAAACCTCTTCTTGTAGCTCCACTGGTACCATGGTACGTCCTCTGAAGAGGATGACATGCTTCCCAAATTTAGAAAACCCATCATGTGCCTATCCTGAGGATATCTGAGCACTTCGAGCCTTGCAGTCAATGTCCCTAAGATGCGCCTCCCTGACTCACTGAAAGAGTGGGGGAGTGACTATCATAGACTAGAGGTATGCTACCCCATATCTATCCAGAAAGGATATCTACAATGTGGCTAACTGCTCTATCGCATCACTCAACAACTGTAGACCAGACCTCCTGCTGAGTGCATCTACCACCATGTTCCCCTCCCTATGAGTATATACTATCTCAAATTAATAGTCATGGAGGAACTCTAGCCATCGCCACTATATTAGGTTCAGTTCCTTCTGATATAAGATATACCTGAGACTCGTGTGATCATATTAAACTGTAAAACATTCTTCCATAAATTAATGTCACTACACCTTCAAGGAGAAGACCACTGCTGCTAACACTAGGTCATGGGAAGTGTAGTTCTTCTCATACTACCTCAGCTGTCGTGAGCCATAGGCAATCACTGATCGCTCTTACATTAGGACACACCCAAGTCCAGTTCCCAATGCGTCGTAGTAGACTACATACCCAATGCCCTCTTCTGGTAGCCTCAAGATGATGGCACTCGTCGGTCTCTACCTCAACTCCTGGAATCTCTGCTGGAATCTCTCTGTCTATACGAAGGGTGTCCCTTCATCTTTAATGATAAAAACTGTGTTGCAACTCCGGAAAATCCAGGAACGAATATTTGATAGTATCCATCTAACCCCATGAATCTCTGTAACTCAGTCACACTCCTGGGTGGCTCCCAACAAAGAACGGCCTCTATCTTCACTTGATCCACTGCAACTCCAGCCTCTGAGATAACATATCCCAGAAAGGGGAACTCTCGTATCCCGAATGGGAACTTCGAGAGCTTACCATAAATCTGATGCTCTTGGAGTGTATCCAGAACTGTCTATAGATAATAGCCATGCACTTCCTCCATCTCCAAGTACACCAATATTTTGTCTATGAAGACCCCCACAATGAGATCGAGGTATGGCTGGAAGATCCTTTTCATGAGTCCCATGATCACTGCAAGGGAGTTGATCCCGCCGAAAATAATATCCATGAACTTCTAGTGGCCATAACAACATCTGAAGGTCTTCTTCTGTACATCCTCATTGCGTACCCTGAGCTGATGATATCCTGATATGAGGTCTATCTTCAAAAACCATCCATCTCCCTTCAACTAATCGAAGAGATCATCATTCCTCAAAAGTGGATACTTTTTCTTAACGATCACCTATTTCAGGCACTAATAGTCCAAAAAAAGTCTCAAACTCCCATTTACCTTCTTGGCGAACAAACGCACGGCTGCCCATGGAGAAACATTGGCCCTTATGAACCCCTTTCCTTATAAGTCCTCCAAATGTATCCATAATTCACGAAGTTCCACGGGAGCCATCTAATATGCTGGTGTGGATATCTGTGTCATCTCGGGGTACAGGTCAATGTGAAACTCTACATATCTGTATGGAGGTAGTCCTCGAACATCATTAGGAAATACATTGGCATACTGGTCCGCCACAATAGGATAGTTCATATTTTCAACATCTACAACGCGAAGGGTAAGGCTAGCCAACTGATGTGTAATAGGCTTCACCCTCCTTTGGGTAAGTCTATCATGTACTGCAAAGGATCCCTTGTCATTGGTGAAGGAAAAACTTCTCCCGTATGTGCAGACACACCGCACTTTGCACCTAATACAGTCAGTCTGATCATGGACTGTAGATATCCAGCCCATACCTAAGATGATGTCACAAGGCCTTGACACCACAACTATGAGATCCCAATGTAAGCTCTCTCCTCCTAGAGTAAGATCACACTACGAGAACCAATGTGTAATCGTAGAATCTACTCATGTAGAAGTATCTAGATGTAAGGATCGAGGCAACGACTCCCCTATAATCTATGAGCTCTGAACGAGTGTCGTTGAAATAAAAATGTAACTAGAACCTGTGTCTATAAGTACTACAACTATGGTGGAGTTAATATAGATCGTAACTTTAATCATCTCCAGGGCGATGTGGTTGTAGGCCTCAACTACCTAGAGCTGAGCTCATCCCAGTCCACCTGCTCCCTGTGGTTAGGGTGGACCTCCTGGAGGTGGTGGTGGTAGAACCTCGAATTTCCACCCACCACCTACTACATGACCAGCTCTTCTGGAACATCCTCCTACTGCCTGTGGACCTCCCCGATCAAATATCTGCCTCTTCCTCAGCGGTCCATCGACCACCTGTTGATCATCAGTATGGCTGGTTGGGCAGTATTATGCCACATAGACCTCCCCCCCCCCACACGAGTAGAACTATCAATATCCCTACTGACTCCCTCTAGACTGGGAGCCTCGTACTGCTAACCCAGAGTTCTAGGGTCGCCCTCTGAAAGACCTATCCCACTAGGGCACATTTTCCTCCTGCCTGCTACCTACCAAAGACTCTGCTTCATGGGTTCTATTGGCAGCTCAAGCTATCATCACCTACTCTTTCAAGAAGTTCCCGCTATAGCACCCCAGCCATGGTGGGGAATGCTGAGGGCCACCAAAAAAGCCTTGATCTCCCACATGATCATCTACTCGAAGGCTCAATCCTTGAAGAAAGGGCCTCACACCATATTCGTGAAGTAGCATGAAATTTCTGTAAACCATGCTGAGTACTAGGACACTGTCCTATTTCCCGGATGAAGGTGAAGCATCTCCTGAATGCACACAGAGCGCAACGTAGAGGGGAAAAATCCTCCTGAAAAAGCCTCTCGATGTCAACCAAAGTGAGGGTATCCTCATCGCGAGCCTTGATAGTCAAACTCTATAATCTCACAGCTGATCCCTATAGATGGATCACCTCCAAGATCTCCATCTAGTCGAGTAGTGTCCTCCCTAAGTGAAAGACCCATGTTACAGCCTCTAGACAGTCCTTAGTGACTCATGGATCTATCTCTCCCCTGAACATGTGTGGTCCTTGCATCTGAAACTCATGTAGGATGTTGAGTCTACGAACATCCTACACCAGAACCACCAGTAGTAAGGGATGACCATCTGGTAGTGGAAGCACATGGACACTACTCGGTAGTGCCATCTCAAACAATGGACCCTGGAGGGATGCCTTGTCGCTGGGAGGTCTTTCCTCACACATCTAGATCATGGCGGGTCATCCTAGTGGAGGAATCATGAGATCAATCAAGATGTGCCATAGTAAGAACTTTATACCTGGTGATCTGACTTTCATTTGAAATCACAAAAAAAATGCAACCAGTATATTCGTGCATTGGGCGAAAAAGCAGGAGTCAAGGTTCTAGTGTATGGATACCTCAGCTGCCGCACCAACCCGAGACTCCACGAACTTGATGGTCGTACTTTCAACACTTAACACTCTTGCTTTAAAAAAAATAGAGACTCTTGGTATCTGAGGTAGAACCAACCACCTTTGATAGCACTTAGTCACGACCCGTCACCCAGGACCCATGTCATGACTACCCCAAGCCTGCCTCCGGAAGGCTAGGGGCTCGTGACTAGCACCGAAGGCGTAAACCTACAAGTGGGAGGCATTCACCCGGATACCTATACGCACATACAAACCCAACCAAGTACCAACTCTCAAAAATAGGATAGTATGCCACTGAGAGTAAACTGAGTATGGTCATAGATGAAAGTAAGTGAGCCATAATACAAACCCCAAAAGAAAGTACTGGAAGAAGTAAAATACCAAAGTGCTTTAATAGCCATCCACAAAGAAAAAACCCCACCTGATTGTAGAAGTAATGTCGCTATTGGATGTTGAGGGAGTATGTATTATGTGTCGGATATCACTGTGGCCCTCCTGGTCCAACGCCACCAAGTTCATCATTGAAGCTTCGATCTTCTGCACAGGACACAACACACTCCTGGGAAAGGCCGGTGCAGGGGGTGTGTAACACTAAATTCAGTATGGACCCCAAAACAACAAGGAAATACCACATAGAAATCTGGAAGTATAGCATGAGGCAAAAAAACAAAACACAAGTCATCTCACACCAGGTATCACTATCGGTCAAGGATAGAAGGATCATCAATCATATCGTCTAAATCCTCATCTACTGGAGAACTCATCCTTTGACGAGCATCGTGGGCCTATCGAGTCACACAAGGCTGCCTCCCAATAACCTTGGACTATTGTGGTACTCATAGCTGATGTTACCTTGGTAATTTAGGGTCACATAGAGCTGCTTCCCACCATGGGCCTGCTGGATCACACATAGCCGCATCCCACTAACCTTGGAATGTTGCAGTACAAATCCCTGATGGGTACCGTGGGCATGTTAGGTAACAAAGAGCCGCTTCCAACCGTGGGCATGTTAGGTCACACATAGACGCTTCCCACCTTAGCCATATTGATGTACTTATCCCAGATGGGTACTATGGGCATGGTGGGTCACACAGAGCCACTTCCCATTGGGCCATTCGTTGAGTCGTAAGGGGTCCAAGGTCAACAGTCTTCAGGTCTCACTCAGCTGGAGGATTTCGTACATAGTTTTCATGGGAGAACCGCTCCTCAAGAAACTCACCACATCTTGTTATCCATGGAAGTCACCATAACATATACCAAAATATCTTTCTCCTCAAGATTGTCCCAATGCATCAATCAGATTTTCAATCAGATCAACAATTTTCAAGATATGGGTGTTTTAGTACTGAGGGCCTGGTTGGATTCATGTTTGATCCAACTCATCCATACCCGGACATTCTCCAAAACTCAAGTGGAGTATCTCAAAATTACTTCCTTGTTCTAAGGATCCAGATGTCGTTGATGGATCATCAAACAGACATCTGGTTTTGAAGTTAGGGCCCCTTTAGTGTAACTGGTCGGTACTAGGTTCGGGTCTTGTCTACCCCGGTAGGACTTGCCCAGCCTGGTTCTGCATGGTTCGACCCAGAGTGATCTAGGGCAACCTGGCCTGAATCAGGTCTGATCCGACCTGGGTAAACCTAGCCCACTGGGCGGCGGGTTTGTCTGTTGCGTTGCCCGGTGGTTCCACCCGCCTGGTGGCGCGGGTCACGAGGGAAACCTGGACGTGGTACGTCCGATTAGGGTTGAAGTGGCATGGAGCCACATAATTGGGTCAACCCATGGGGGTTTGAACAAATGTGATGCCACATGGTTCTATGAGTTCCTGTGTGCCGCGGACGACGGGCGCACTGTTGGGGTGGGCCCCGTCCTCCGATCGTCAATCGAACCAGTGGCCCCTGCCTTCGCCTCGACCGATGTTGGCCTCGGCCAAGCTGCCATGTCAGCGTGCCAACAGGGGTGCACCCCACCGAAGTTCCTCCGTCGCCCCGGGCGGTGGCTGGATCTTCCACCAGTCATGTGGTCGGCGCCGCCGCGTGCCGCCGCCATGCACCGCCGCCTGCGGTGGGTTATTCGTCGGGCTGCAGGTTGCACACCGGTGGCCCATTTCCTACACCGTCTGTGCCTACAACCTCCAGGGATTGAATTATCCAATGCAGTAGGCCTCAATCTAGAATGAAATATACTTCAAATTGGGTGATCACAATCAATTCACAAGAGTAGGGGCTCAAGACTTGTTCGTGTCGGTCTGCACCCTCCATGTTAGATATAAATCCAGGGGTTTCGAGGAAATGTTGTTTAACCGAATTTCATGCCTTAATTTCAATCCTGAACCTAATAAAAAACCACACACACCCGCATATATATCAAATAACATATCAACTTATTCATGAGTTGATCCAATATTACAATTTTAGAGAAGAATTGTGGGGAAAACAAAATAATCAACATCACTCATACCTTGTAAAAACGATGAAGATCGTCCGCACTTGAAGAAGTCTTGATGTTCGTCATTCCCACAATAGGCTTCCAACGACACTGATCGTACGTTGTTCTTCAGTTCAGGGATTCAGTTTCACTTGTCACCACTCAACGGAACTGTCTCCATCCTCCAAGTTATTGGCGTCTTGGCCCTCCTTTAACACTTTGTTGCTTGGCGAAGCTGTGTTGATACCTTTCCCCAAGCTCCAAATAAATAGGAGACGGTGAGCATAAGTAACGATATGGGGAATTAATGGGGGATCATAAATTAGGAACCTTCCTAATTCCCCAATTATTTCATTACGTAGGATTGGCAGGTTACGCCATTTATTGGCTTGACAGATCGCTGGCCTCACACTCCAATTGTTTGTTGGAAGATATGAAAGAAAATAAAATAATAAAATTATTTTGCTTCATTTCTTTTGAAAAGTCATAAAAAACATTACTTTTTCTCTAGACCTACTTCCATTAAAGTAAAGTCTCCCTTAAGTGAATCACAACACTATGGATTCAATGGTGCACTCATATTTTTAATCCGAGCACCGGTTCAATAGTTAGAAAAATGCAGCTCATGCATTTAATGAATGTACCTTAAAAAAAGTACAGAAATTTATTCCAGGCACATCGGGTCTTGGAATCAGGAACCTTCAATTTTCACAGACTCATAATAATTCCATATAATTAAAGAACAAAATAGATGGAAAATGTAGAAATTTTCAAATACATTCCATAAAAGGTTAGTCTTAGTACCCTTACAAAATATATATGACCAAATTCAAAACCCAAAAATATGAATTATTTGGTCACATATTTTTTTAAATGATCTACTTTAACGTTTATCCATAGAAAAAATGAAGTTGTTGATAATTTCATGCACACCCAAATGAATACCATGATAATACATTCTCTTAAAACATGTCAAACCTTCCCTAAAATAACCTGAATCACCCTAAAACCTGAATGAGAAAATAAATAATTAAAAATTAACTCTATTATTATCCTTTAAATAAAATCAAATACAGTCAAATATATTGGATATATTAAAAATGTAAAAAACATTATAAAAGATAATAAAGAACACAATTTCAGAAAATCACTAATCAATTACAAGGTCATTAATACTATCAATTTTACATTATCAACATCAATCATCTCATTATCCAAAGTAAAAATTATTATATCAATATTAGGAATATATTAAGGGATATATATCTCGCAATAATGTTTTTTGAAAATATAACCTTAACTATAAATCACTATTCTCAACTATCAGTACCATTCAACAAACAATTATAAATTCATAATGAAAATATTTTTCAAAAAAAATACTTATATGTTCCATGATTCTTATAACTTGAATATCAGTGATAAAACCCTTTTACAACATAATTCTTGAACCCCAATACCTAAACACTTTAATCATTCTACTTCAATGTTATTTATAATATACATCATCCCTTCATGTAAGAGTTAGCCCTGGAATTATGACATTGACTTAGATAATTCACATGTCTTCCACGCATAATACATTGAACTATAAACAATACCTTTGTATGAATTTACTTTTCCTCTATCAAACTGTTCATTTTTCATCAATAAATAATTTTTTTAAGCCCATATTATCAAAGCATAAAACAACTTAGTAACAGATTTTGATATTCACTTTAGTGAGTAATTGAACATTATAAATTTTTAGGAAGTTGAACCATATTATCTCCCTGGTACCATCTATTAAACTCCCATGAAAGACCATTTTTCTCTGGCTTGGGGTGTTAGGAAACTCACCAAACATGGGATTTTTAATCATATAATGGGATAATTGATTATGAATAATTACAATGTTTCACATTCCATCTCATGTTTCATTTAGTTTCTCATAAGAAAAATCATTTAATTATCCTCTTCATTCAATGAAAACAAATTTCTTGAGGTTCCATCCATGGACTAAGACAAAAATACATTGTGCGATATAAAATAATCATACTGTGAAACCATATAATCATGAAAAATATTTCATAGGATGTTTATATAATGAAATTTTATTTTGATTCATTGAAACCTTAGGTTTAATATAGGCCATCCATGATCATCACCTATTCATATAATTCACAATGGTTCATAATGAAAATATGAATTATCTTAATAATATCTGTAGAGAGTGTACAACCAAAAACATATTATAGTTAGTTTCACTGTGCACTATAATTATGGATATGATATACTCAACCACCACCTTTCATGGTTATTTCCTGTTGATGCATCTGTTTCAAAATGAATCCACATATCATATCCAGATATAGATTTGTTACTAGGAAAAACCACATAATCACTACCTTAAAAAACTAGGATGTTATACTATACATAGGAATATACCTATTGTTTTCACCAATTTTTTTTAACCCTAATATCCAAATATACTTTAGGCCTTACATTGATACTGACTATATAGACCCATACTTTTCGTACATAAATATTACATCTCATTAGAGGAATATTATGTTCATTTCAAAAAACATGACTGGGGGCCATAAATTTTATGAGTAGTTGGTACTAGATACATAGTAATCCAATTATATGAAATATATTAAACATATCTCACAAATATCTTCCCACATTGTACTCTTTATAGACATACCCATCATAAAATATTTCTTCATAACCTACGGGATGAAAAGATAAAAAAATGGTGATCTTAGATGCTCAGTAAAGGTAAACATACATGATTTTAATAGATGATCATAATGAGTATCAAATATCTATATGGGTATGATTACAGGATCATATTATACAAAATTAATACCCAAACAGTAAAGGATATTTAATAATGAAACATGGCATAAGGATTTTTCATAAAAAAGAAAAAATTAATATGGGTGTGGAATCATAAATTTCAAATAATGATCCATGAGAACATTTCATATACATAGAAATATGGAACAATAATAATATTATAACATTGTGAACATGTCTAAATAAAAAATTGTTCATTCATTAAGTTAAGTATATAAAATGAGGTCCTCAAATAAGGTTATCAATATGAAACTTGGTTTATTCATAATCTTATGGGTAAGAAAATATAACCATGCATAAACTTATTTACATGAAACTAGTTCTATGTATCATGTTTTGAGCATTAAATCTATTTCATGAATAATATAATTATCTCATAAGTTATGTATCTTTAACCAATGTATCAGATTGCTATAAGAGACCCAACCATTATAAAACTTAAAACCATAAATGTTCTATGAGATCGTAAAATCATTCTTCATTACATAATCATATAATCAATGAAAAATTAACAAGTTTCATTAAAATATCATAATCAAAGATATAAACCATCTAGAGAAAAAAATATCGATAGTATCATTTTATAATATCAAGAAAAATTCAGAAGTAACATTAAAGGATGATATTATAGATAAAACATGAATTTAAATGATAAATAGAATATTTCCTGACGAAAACATCATTTTAATTTTTAAATCAAATATTTTAAATCAAAATTGTTCTAAAATATTATGGAAATAATTTTCATTGAAAATATCCTTGTAATTTTGTAATGGAACATTCAAAACATTGATCGATCATGATGATTGGAAATTCAATTCATGTTGTAATTGTTAAAACATTTATTTTATTAAGACATTCCGTAAAAAATAAGTTATATACAAAAAGAAAAGAAAATTACTTTTTCAATTTCTTATAAAAAGTTAATATTAGAAAAAAATTAATAATATTAAAAAAATTCTTCCTGATATTTTATAAAACATGGATTTATTGGAAAAAATAATTCTGGTTGGATGAGGAGAAATAAGGTCAACTTTTCTTAAAAATATTTTATGAACCATTTTTTGTGTCAAAGAGGAAAAAATGGTACTAAGGCTTAAAATATTTATATTTAAAAATATGACAAGAAAATTAAAGAGGAATCATCATATAATGATTATATAATTTCCCATAATGAATATTCAGTCATAAAAAAAACTTATTATAATGATATTGATACATAATTCCTTTATAGCATTGATTATTTTTTAATCATAAGCCTCAAGAAAGAAATAATTCAAATAAAACTTTAAATAGCATTAATAAAAATAAAATTATTTTATAACATATCAAAGGGAAAATTTATACATCACATTAAGGAAACATGTTGTAAATAAAGAAAATTTCTCAAAAAAATAAAATAAAAGACGCGAAACCCTTGCTTCATGTTCATCTTTCGTTTTAAGTATAAAAAACTCATGTATAATAAATATAAATTTATTATAATTATGTTAAAAACTCATATTAATACCTATAATAAAATACATATAATATCTTGTCTGTCATTCATTAACAAATATTTATTAACATCATTTTTTTGGGTGTTAACTTCTAAATTTTTCATCTATGTTTTGGTTCGATAGTTATGATCCTTGCAATTAGATCATGGTTAAATCATATAGATAATTTAAATAATGATATAACAAAATACATATTCTTTATAAAAATATTTATAACCATTCATATAAATTGGTGATGAATAATGAATTGTATAACTATATAAAGATGGTAGTCTCTACCTCTCTATGAGTGATGTATCCATTTTTAATGGGCAGAACAAAAGAAAGATAAAAAATGATTCACCTTTACAGAATACTTATTTTATAATAAATATCATATATATTCATTAAATATAACATTAATAAAATCAATGTAAAATATAAATGAAAAACAGATCACATCGCTTCGTGGATGTGGTAGTCCACACATATGCCCAAGGGACGTAGTCATTTTCTAATGGATCAGAAGGTAATAATATTAATAAGATTTTATAATTCCAAAATCATTATTATTAAAAAAAATAACATATATAATATTTAAATGTATCATATTAACTAACTATGAATTATGGGGATCGAAAATGAATCTTATCACTACGTGGAGGCGGATGTCAATGTGTACACAAGTGCGATACATTCATTACCAATTTGAGAGAAAAGATAATGGAGAATGATGGTTAAATAGTCATAATAAAATTTATAAATATTTGTGGTATTTAATTTATTATTTTATTATGAATAAAATAGATTTAAATAAGTTAGAATAAAAAATAAATTGAAAGATGTAAGGTAATATGATTACCAATTCTTCGATATACCATCATTATATCTATTATTAAGGACACTTGTAATTATATTTTAAGAATACTATAACCTCTAAATCATGTATAGTAAAGATTATAAGATAATTTTTTAGTTTCTTGTTGATATAGACAGCTCAAAGTGGTGTAATCAAAATAAAGGGTGGGTGTCCTCATATAAGGGAGGGAAGACAAACTCTTGAAATGTTTCAAACCTATAAAATATTATAAAGTCACATTTAATGGAAAAGTAGTTACAAATGGGATTAATTTAAAAATAATTATGAGATAAAATCTAAATAAACTCATAAAATTTTCTTTATACATATTTTTTATCATTTTAACCCCTATCTATTTAGCTTATCACCTCGTTTATTATTTTTATCCTTAGTTGGGATGATACATTTTTAAATGACTACAGGTTATAAATTTAATTCTAAGGTAAAAATTAGAAAAAATATGGAAATGATATTGAATTTTAGAACATATAAAATCCCCATTGTCCTATTTTAGTATTTTATTTAATACATTTAATTAAATATTACATAGCATAAAATATCAATACTGTATTTTTATGGAATATTCATTCAATTTTACTTTAAATCATGGAAAACAATAATTTATTGCAAATATAGGAAAATTATAAATGACTTATACATTATATTAATACATAAAATTTATTTAAAACTTCATTTTAATGAAAACGTACTAGTTTTTTTTATTTTTTAAATTACTTAATAACTTTATCTACTGCTTGAACTTGCACAAGGTTAGAATTGTATATTAATTTAAAGTAATTATACCATAATTAATGATTTAAAAAAATACGACCATAAAATTATTTCATTAAAATTAAATATAATCATTTATAACTAATTATAACCCTTTTATCCCCATGATAAAATATTATATTTTTAAAAATAAAATAGAGTGACATTTTGTGTTTTTCATTACTAAAAATAATATATAAGTCTTTACTAAAGGAAATTTCCACAAAATTGTGATATCATATAATCATAGATGAGTATTTCTGAACACCACACATCCTTTAGATTAATATTATGTTTTAAATTAATTTTTAATTTATGTCCCTTATTTTTATCCACGTTTTATCTATTTTATATTTATTGAGGTAATAAATTTATAACATGGTTATTATTCATAATGATAAAAAAATAAAAGGGTCATATTTATTAAATTTTAACATCATGTTTATAAATCTGCATTCCATTTTTTTATTGTATTTATATAATGTTAATAAAAAAATTAATAGAAAATATAAAAATTAATTGAAATTTTAATTTTTAGAGAAATATTTTTTAAGGAATAAAAATTAATATATAAAAACATCATGAATATTTCTGATTCAATTGGAATTAATTTAATTATTATAAATAAAATTTATAAGATGTCACTTTAATACCAAGTCAAAAATATAATTTTACTTTTAAATTGCAAATTTAATAAAAATAAATGATAGTATTTGAAAAATTTATATTTACACTATTCAATGAAAACCCTATCATTTCAGAAAAAACTCAAAAATTCCCCCTAAGTTAATTTTTAAATAATGATTTCATGAATTATGTAAATTTTATAAAATTCAATTTCTAAAATTTTAATAATTTAATTAAAACATTTTCTCACAAAAAACAAATATTTTTGATACATAATCAAACATTACAAAAAAAAATTTGTTTATTTCTTAAGAATTAATAAAAACATTTTTATTGAGCATGAAAATTATATAAATGTTTCAAAATGTTGTTTCATATATTATTACAATAATATTCAGTGATTATGTTATAAAAATCACATTTAAATAACAATATTTTTATAGTATATCAAAATTCTTTTAAATCTCAATATTTTGTGTTAAGAAATCTATATGATTATTATTATTTTAAACTAAATTTTTAGTATTTTATACTTTGTAGTTGTCATAGAAAATTATGAGGAATTATTGTTCAATAATGATGAAAATAATACCTACTAATCGTCCATTGATAATTGTGATTTGGACAAATGGATAAATGTCATGAAATCAACGATGGGATCCGTGTACACTAACCGTATTTGGAAAATGATTTATTCACCTAAAGGGGAGAGACCCCTAGGGTTTTAGTGGGTATTTCATGAGAAATCTGTAATGGATGATAGAGTATCAACCTATAAATATCACATACTAGTAAAAGGGTATAAATAAATTCATTGTATTTATTCTAATGATACCTTTTTACCAACTGGGATGATAAATTTCATTGAAATATTGTTTGTTAAAATAGAACATTATGATGCTGAGTTATGTAAAATGGATATTAAAACAATTTTCATTTATTTAATTTTTTTGGGAATCATTACATGATATGGACTAGTAATTTGGAGTTCTACATGATTATGTTAAGATGTACCCGCTAAAATGGTATATTTATACATTGAAGTATGTTTCTTGGAGTTAGAATATCTAGTTTGTTAATTCAACTAAAGAGTTTCGATTTATAAAGAACATGGATTATTCTTTTGTATACATGAATTATATGTGTAATGTTATGGTATTTCTAATATTTTTTTTGGATGTTATACTACTTACTAGAAATTATATCTTGACATTACATTATATAATTATGTGGTGTATAAATTTCTTTTATATGAAAATCATGGGTGAAATAACATATATATTCACAATGAGAATCTATGGATATAAATAAAAAATGTTTCTTATACCATGTAAAAACATTTATATTGGTTAATTGTTAAATTAGTTCATCACAGACAACCCAAATAAGGGGTATTTACCAGGGTTTCATGTAATGAATGTTAATAAAATTCAAGATAATTATAATGACATATAAAGTATGGATAAAATTATTTATTCACCCCTTATATGATTTATCCTGAATATCATGTTATGTAATTGATCCATTGTCTCTTGCAATTTAAGAATAAAAAATGCATAAGAATCCAATATATTTGAGAGTTATTAAATTATTATCATATTGTATCCTTAAATATATTTAAAGATTTAAGGATATGTTTATAGAAATTAGATGTGGGGATGAGCTAATTACGAGGGGATATAATGATTATATTTTCCAAAACAATAATGATGATATTAGATCTCAACATAGATTCATTTTTTTCTCAATATTGAAGATATCATTGAAAATATTTTCAAACAAGACACCATATTCATCATTAAAAAGTGAGGTAAAGTACATTGTTGTATTATATGGATCCAATGTAGTTGTTTGGATTATGAATTTCATCACTAAACATGGAATTTTTTCTAGTATTGTGTGAGAAATAGAGATTTTTTCTTACATTAATGGAATTATTGTTCAATCTACGTAAATATGATCTCACTAAAAAGGACATACACATTCTTTTAAAACATTATCTTATTCAAAAAGATAATAGTACTAAGGGTACCCCAGTTGGTATGTGTGCATTTCTTATATGTGTATCTCTTGAAACATGGTTCATCCGTTAAAAAGAGATAAAAATTATGTTGCATTATAACTAGTGGGGTTGGTATAAGTGTAAATTAAGGGGTATTGTTTTTTCTATGTGAGGAATAACATAAATGTTGTGCATGTGGTGGCATATTGTTGTTGTAAAATAGTTATGGAATTTGATTGCATTCCAAGTTGGGAATTCTAGGGATTACTAATATTGAGGCTTTTAATTCGATGATTATGGATGATTAATTCATTAGCTATAGAGTGAGATTAATTTATCATGGACACTTGGGGTAACGAGGGTCACTGAAGGTGGTGGAAAATATAGTTCACCATGTATATGTTTTTAATATGATTGTTTCTCCACATGCTATTGTAGTCATCGGTATGGGTTCATGTGCAAACAAAAGGGTGACATGGTCCCCAGATTGTTGGAGGGATCCTCTGTAGATGATGTAGATTAGTATGGTGATGTTAATCATCCAATGTTTGGATGGATTCATTATAGATGTTATCTAGGGGTTGAGGTGTTGTTTTTACACGAAATGACATGGGGTAATTGGGAATGTTATTTGAAGTGGGTGATACATTGTTAGTGGTGACAAGGTTATCAAGCATAAGCTATAGATGTATACACTGATGGAATAAAACATTATTCTCTAAATATTATAGTAATTTTTATTTCATTAAACTTTTATTTCAATTAATGAAATATTTGGTGGTAATAAGAGGTCACTTGTAACGTGATAATATATAGTGGAGGTTCTGGATCGCCCTTTTGTATATTTATACTCTTGATACATTGTTACACTCAACCACTAGCCAAAGAAGGTAGACCAATTCATGAGGGTGATGGTATATTACCCTATGTATCTATGGATTGGTATTGAGTATTTTTTGTTTAAAAACCATCCATGGGGATTGAAAAAAGTAATATTTATATTCCTTATAGTAAAACACATTGTCTTATAAGGGTCACATATCAATGAGAATGTCTTGGATCATTCTTTATCCCATTTTATTTATTATATTTTTTGTCTTTCAATATATTTTGTATTAAGGGAAAAGGTAGGGTATTATAGTGTGAATGTGAGGATGATTTTAATATAAAATGAAGAAAATTTAATATAAGTGTTAGTATGAAAAGGAAATGATCATAGAGTTTCAATAGATTCCATCAATGTACTTTTTAAAAATTTTAATTCCTTGCAACAGTCATATGAAAATCATTTTCAAATCAACCTATTTTAACAAGTAGTTTGGTACCAAAGACACATAAGATATCTCACATGCTTATCAATTCCCACCTCCTATATAATAAAAGCCAAAAAGCAATATAAATGAAATATTTCAAAGCTTCGATTGACCTATTATTTTAAAATAATATAAATAGGTTATCTAAATCATGAATATTTAATGATGATGGAAATAAAATTCCCCATAATCACATTATTCCCAACCAATTCATTCCCCTCATGAAATCAACCTACCCTAGCCTTTTCAAATTTGATCTACAATGCTTCTTATTTTCACATTATCTACCAAATCAATGCATTGGAAATTTTTATTTCCTTATGTTTTCCCTCTTATAGTAACCTACCAACCACTCCTCTCCCACGTTTCATGTTTCTCCGCAGATCCCTTCATGGTGAAATCAACTAAACCAACACCTCAACCAATTGAATTTCCCAACACACTATAAATATTCACTCACGACTCCTCCACGTTCTATAAAGGCTCTTTATAAATAAAAATAAGTTATTTATTCACCTTAACTAGTAGTTAATTTAAATTATTTCACTACAATCCCAACTTTTAATTGATCTAGCTAAAAATAAAATTATTGAATAATATATTATTTTTTGGATATAAAATCAAAGTTTTCATATTTTATTCAATAATGATAGTTATTTGAATTATTTTTGGGTGTCATTTTTGGAAAAGTTTAAAATTATATTGAAATTAATATTTATGTTTAGTTCATCAAAATTCATATTTTTTATAGGTACATTGTTTATAATAATTTTTATTATTTTTGAAAGAATTTTTTGTTCCATTTTAATAGAAATATGGTCTTTATTCCACCATAAGTGGTAGAGGAAAAATGGTACCACAGCCTCCAATAGTTCCAAAAAATCAAAAAGGGAGAAGTTTTAAATATAATTTATGATAGGAATAACTCTATTATGTTGAATACTTAAATAATTTAATTCTTTTAATCAATGTATTAGTTTCAGTTTAAACATACAATAATTATTTTTTTAAATGGTTTAAGTTAAAAACATTCCATAATAATGAATGTGTTTTCTTAAAATGACACTTCAATAAAACACAATATAAATATCAAAAACCTATTTATAGATAATAATTAATTGTATCATTGTGTTCTATGTATTATTTTTTCCTCATATTAGTCTCTATTTTTTACCATAATTATTATTTCCTTATGACTAATACCATAAATAATCATTACCCACATCACTTTAGTGAACACTAGTTATTATCCATGTTATTTTTAAATACTTTTTTAATAGATATTACTAAATCAAATATTTCTATCTACTAAATGACCAATATGAAAACCCATAGCATTAAAACACCTTATATAATTATTTATTAAGTATTTATACACATAATAAAATCCCAGAAGATCAGAAGGTCTATTTTCTTTGGAAAATTAGTTACATAGCATAACAACATGAAACAAAAATAAAAAGTTATAAACTATAACAATATAACATACCATTATATTTCATTTATCTTCTAAATCTACATGGGATAACCTAGGGATGTATGTAATAAAGGGTTGTTCTATAAATCCTTTTAAGGTAATAATAAATGAATAACATAATGAAAATAATACCTCAATTATAAAAATTTATTTTCAAAGCGCTTTTGTGGAAAAAGTGAAAAAATATATGATTAAAAAATAACATTACACATAGAAAGAATTGAAAATTTTATTAATTAAAAGGCTAATATTATTATAATTAGAAACCCTATGTAGATCCTAGTGAAGTTAACTTAACTACATATCTAGATCATCAAGGATAAGATCTTCAAACATGGAATTGTAGAAGTAATAAAAAACCATACATGATAAGCATAATTCAAGGCTATCCATTGAGAAATCATAACATAATGTACTTAGTATAAACTCTTATGAAATATATATGGAATATAATAAGATTAAAAAAATTCCCAATGCATTATAGGGATATATAATTTCGTTCCCACCGATCACATTCATATCGTGTACATGCATTAGTGTTCCATAGAGATCATACCTGATAAAGTTTTGATTCATCACTTTTAATCCCATGATTATGGATTGTGGGTTATATACATGATATTCCCCAATCATTGAATAATATTTACATCTAGGTGAATACCTTAGGGGGAATGGGGAAGGGTATTCACTATAAATATTATTGGCGTGGAAAATTGCAGGATAATTTCAGCAACAAGATGGGGATACATGATGATTCATGGAATAGTTAAATGGGAGTGAAATGGGTATCTATTAAATTTGAAATCATTATTAAAATACGATTTATTTGTGAAAACATATCCAAAAATGAGAAATTAGAAATCAAAAGGCATTATATAAAGAAAGAGATTCAATTAAGAGGAGAATGAAAGGATCCCTTACTTTTCCATAGTAACGTCTTAGGTAAAGGTTATAATGAGAGGGGATAAATATTATCCCATTCATATAATATCCATTAAAAAGTAAATAGATATTTATAATTACATGGAACTTAATAACATGATATTTAAAATAAAAGTAAAAATATGGTTCATGAATGTTAAATAAGATAGAAATATCCCTTACACTGGCATAATAACAACTTAATAAATGGTTATAAAGAGAGGGGATACATGATATATAATTTATATAAAATACCTTGGAATGTAAAGGGAAATTTATAAAAAACAGGAAAACATAATAAACTAAAATATGAAAGGATAAATACAAAGAAGGTGCATGAATGTAAAATAAGAGAGAAAGATCATTTACCTTGATATGGTGATTCCAAAAGTTTCATAGAAGCTTATTAAGAGCATATCTCGCCTAGGGAGGGATCTATAGAAGGGAAGGGTATAGTGAATTAATTATACAAGGGTTTTAGTGAGTATTAATGGGTGTTTGGGTGGGTTTTTATTTCAAAAGGGAGTAGAATTATTTATTCATTTAGAAACATAGGGTTTGGACTCTATGTTTTAAATTAATCCAAACCACAAACCATCCCGTAGTTTTTGTCGTCGTTTCTACAAAAGAGGATTGGATTTAATTATTTCATAATTCTCTATACTGAAATCCTTAATATAATACCCATGTATGTGTTGATGTGAGTCATGTTTATAAAAATTGATTTTAACACCATAAAATATTATATCGATTTTTACAGGATTCATTAAGGGTTAATAAAATTAATAAAATAATATAAAAACACAATATTTTAAAGTGAAAAAATAATTTGTGTCCTTTATATTACTTATATTATTTATTACATCACATTTGGGAATCATGGAATTATATATACCTAATATTTATACCATATTTAATTTTTTCCCAAAAATTAGACTATCATAGAAAATTATAAAAAAATAACCATTGGAAAATTTTGATTTTTTTATTTGAATAATAATATTTATATTTTTATAATAATTATATAAATTTCATAATTTAAAAATTTTAAATAAAATCCACAATTTTATAGAAAAATAATGGGTTTTTTAACAATAACAGTTTTCTGGCCCTTATAAAAATTACATTTGAGTTTTAAAAATTATATTAATATTTTTATTTCAATAAATTTTATTTATTAAGAATAATTTATTAAAATTTATTTTCTTTTTTGATATTCATCAAAAAGTGTGTCTTCCTTAAAGCAATATTTTTATCGAAAATATTGTTTGAGTTTAATCATATCAAAATCAAATTTTTAGAAAACTCATTGTTTACTAATTTATAATTCATTAATAAAATTAAATGAATATAATAATTATTTTATTTATAATAAAATATAAAAATTTATATTACTATGATTTACATATATATCACCATGTTACATGAACATACCCCATAAGGGAGAGGTGTGCAGTGATGGGTCTTTTTTATGGTGGTACAACAAAAAATGTTTAGGTCTTGATTGTAATAAACATGAACTTATATTATAAATGGTCTCTACCATTATTTAGATGTTTAATCTTCACTTGGTCCTAGTAATTGGAAAATCCTAGTACTTCCATCTCACATGGAAGATCTAATAAATGAGCTTCATAGGGTATGATCATATAGGATGATTCCATCGTTACATCATTATTCGTTGATTGAAAATTATAATAATCCTTATTATACTAATATTAATGGATACCATACACCCCACATATTATAAAAAATATATTTATTGGTATTTAAATTAGACATACTATCTAACAATACAATGTAATTGAACTAGTGCATATTCTTTCTATAACTGCATTAATTAATAATAAATTTAGTCATTAAACAATATTTTCTCATTTATAATAGTTTTTGTCATTCCATTATTCGCCATTCAATAGTTTCATCCTATAAATTTTCATTTCATACACTAAAAAACGAGGTTACATTTTTTTCATCACTACATTTGGTTACCAAGTTACTTCTTCAATGTTGTGGTCATGCCACGACACTTTGACCCCATGGGCTGTATTGTTTCATAAAAACTTATCTCTATAATAAATATATTCAACGGAAACACTTTATGTAAGACAATACTCTCTAATGGTACCACCTCTATATTCATTAAAAGTGCAGGGTATGGTATGTACTTTATCAAGAGGGATACATAGAATACATCATATACTTGATATATCTTAGGTGGGATATCTAGTCGATAAGCCACCTATCTGATGCAATAAAATATCTAAAATGGGATAATGTATCTTGTACTTTGATTTATCTTCTTCCAAAACTTCATGACTTTATTCCATGAAAATATAAGAAGGAACACATTATCTCCGACCACAAACTCCAAGTATCATCGAGGATTGTATGCATAGTTTTGCTCTAAAATATTCATTGATTTAATATGATGATAAATGGTTTGAACCTTATATGTCATTTCTTGGATAAGACCCGATCCTTTCATCTTACTCTCTACAAAATCATGCTAATATGTTTGAGTTCGACACCTTTTCCCATACATAGACTCATAAGGTGACATTTGAATGATAGAATGCAAACTTTTTTTATATGGGAACTCCATTAGGGATAATATGATCATCCAAGAATACCTGAAAATCCATTAAACATGATCTCAACACATCAATAGAGTTTGAATGGTTCTCTCATACTGACTATAAATCTAAGGGTGATATAATGTACTGAAGCCCATCTCTATATCCTTCACTTGTAATAGACTTTTACGGAACATTGAGGTAGGACTGAGATCTCAATTTAAACAATGGATAACGGCACTCCATGAATTTCGACCACTTACATTATGTATATATTAGTGACATTATCATGCGAGAAATATTACATGATAGTAATGAAAATCATTTACTTTGTATAGAGACTGAATACCACCTAGATGGAATTATTATGTTTAGGTTTCCTAGGGAGTCTTACAATGAAATACATGGTTATATATTCGCATTTACATTCTAGTTGGTGAAATGGTTTCACAATACCCTTATACTTATGTCGTTCATCTTGGTCTTGTTGGAATACCAAGTATCATGATACAAATTATGAAATATACCTCTTCATTTAATACCACCTGAAGATTTACATCAAATCTCTATACATCAATGTGATTCTTTGATGAACATGGATGGATTATCTATAAACATAAACAAGAAGTTCCCTCTTCAATTTTGGATTTTATGGGATGCATATATGGGTTCCAAATCGTATAAATCCATCTTTTACAATTTTGAACATGGGGATATTTTGTACCATTTTCTTAGAAACTCATTATCCTTACAAGCCTCTTTGATTCCCTAAATAATAGATTGTTGAGAATTAATTTTGGAAAGGTATTATAAATATACTTTTATTATTCACATTTACATCCGTTGTATGTCTAACTAGATTTAATCCCTTACAATTATGATCATGGATTGGGTTGTATGATCGTTTAAACTCAAAGAAGTTACCACATTATTTACCTTACCAAATGATAATGGATTAAACAATTTTAGTCCTTTATAATCTCTATCCACATTCATTAGAACATATTTATATCTTTTTTTGAATATATACGTTGGGATTTTATGATATTTATATATGTCACACTTCCCCCCATAGAAAAAATGTCACCAAATTTTTAGCATGAAGATAACTCTAACCAATTATAGATTATTTGTTGAGTAGAACTTCTCATGGATATTTAATTGGTAGGAGAAATAGTCTATAACCTTTTTATATTTAATTAGTAGAAAACCTAAGAATTTTTTGGAGGTATCAATATAGATCAAAAATCCATCCCCATTAGTGGGTAATGTTAGCACATGTGCAGTGATTAGCCTCTTATTTGGATCTTTAAAACATTCCATACATACATCATTATTGAATTTATTCACCCCCCAATAAGTTATCTTGGTTACTATGATTGATAATCATGATAATGTCTTCACAAATCAAAGATATTGCTCAAATATTCCTAGGAAACTATTTATTTCCATTAAAGAGGTTTTTATGGGCCATCCTTCAATTATCTTTATTTTTAAAGGATCTAAATACACCCCTTCATTGGTTATAAAATTCCCTAGTAATTTTACTTGATCTATCTAAATATTTCATTTAATGTAATATTCATAAAAAAAATCCTTCGCAGTGTCTTTAGTACCACATTAAAAGGCTCATCATATTCCATCTTTCATTCAATTTAGATAATAATATATTCTATAAATAAAGACCAATATTTTTCAAGTTAATCCATAAATAATACATTAATCATGTACAATAAGAAATATGTATAATTAGTGAGTCCAAATGTCATCAATATGAACTCATAGTTCCTATATCTTGAATGAAATGTAGTCTTGTGGATATCATTCTCCTTCATATATACTAGATAATATCCTAATCGAATATCCCCAAAAGAGAAGTACAAGGTTCCAGGTAAACTGTGGAACAAGCCATCAATATATGGTAGGAGATACTTTTTCTTTATTAGGATATTTTGGAGCTCGTGATAATCAATGGATAGGCACACTGATCCATCATTCTTCTTGAAAAAATGGACCGGTGCACCCTATGGTGAAGCACATGGGTGTATAAACCATATATCCATATTCTTTTGTAGATTCTAAAATAACTACTAATGTTCAACAGTGTCCATTCTATATAAAGTCTTGGTTATTTCAAAATATCTAGTTATAAGATCGATTTAGAACTCTACCTCTTAAAATTTAGGAATTCAACCAAATTATTTAGGAAACACATCAATGAATTCCCTTAGAGTAAAAATTTCATCAAGGATGATCTATTCATTAGTCGTAATCATTTATTCTAGATACACTTTCTCACAATGCAATAATATCAATACATGAGATGATTATATCAAGTGAGATCCATCCTCTTCCTTTCACATTAATATAATTGGAGGAAAATATTGGATAAGGAGGTAACTTCCTTCCCTTGTAAATTTATGTTGTACCAATAAAAGGAAATCATATACAATCCCATAATGGAACCAAATTCCACTAATGTTAGTATCACAATGTTTACAGGGAAATTCATCCCACAAATTTTGACATGGAAGGATTTATATTCTTGAAATGGAAATATTTCCCTTTTTTACTAACAAATCAACTTCCATATTTTTAGATGGTGTTTGAATAGTTATACATAACTTGTGTGATGTGAAATAATGTTTAAAATCATAGTCACATTGGATATTTGAAGATTGGTAATGGATGATAATATCACCTTTCAGTATTTTATTCTGGTTATAAAAATTAAATTTACCCAAAATGACGTATAGAATACAATTTTAAAACTATTAAACACATAAAAACATAAATATAAATTTTATAAATTATAAATGACATATATTACTTAACCTATGAATTTCTAGGTTTCAATTTATGTTATAAATGGTTAATTTTCAAATGTAGAACTTTATGTCCCTTATTCTTCCATTAATAATGGATCATAAAAAGATTTTGAATTTAGAAAATCATAGCCTTCAGGAGTGTAAAAATAGGTGTGCAACAAGGCCTCTTTTTATTACACCAAGTTCTGGTAGGTTCCAACCCATTTCTTTATTTTCCTGTCTGTTTCCCCTATGTACAACTATGCATGATCCATACCCATGTGTAGTATCCAAAAATGGATGTATTTTTGGGAAAACCATTTATCCTATAATTTTCTGAAATTTTTACAAGTTTTCCTATGTTTATTCTTATCCTTATGGATTTCATAATATTTTTCTAATCATAATCCCATAAAATCACTAGTCTTTCATCAAATAAGAACTATGAAAACCCATATCAATCATACAATTTATTTCATGATTTATTTCCTATTGATACTTTTAATTCAAACCCATTATATCATCAGGACTAGTGTATTTGGGTAATTTGGTACATAACATAACAACTTGAAACAAAAATAAAAATATATAAACTAACAAATCATTGAATTCCCTTAAATATCCTTGACATTTTCAAACAATACTGTAAAACCAGGGATGTAAAAAATAAACGGTGAGATATATAGACTAGTAAAGGAATAACAAAGAAAAACAAGATGATATTAATACATGTGATTCAATAGGAATATTAAGGAAATATAATAGGGGTGATAAACCTAAAATTAAACATTAAAACAAGATATAGTGTGATAACATAAATGGAAATATGGGAATGTGGAAACAACATAAAACATGACATCATATGCATAAGAAAAGGATAAATGTGAAGAAATCATAACATAGTATGATTAGGATAACCTATATAGAATCATACAGGGAATCTCATGCAATAAAAACATTACATAATGAATTGGAGGGATATATAATTCAGGTCCCACATGTCACATTCATATCATGTACATGCATAAGTGTTCCACATAGATCATTTAAAATAATTATGTATTTAATCAATTTAAATCCCACTATTAATGAGTGTGGTATAAATACATAGATGTACTACATAAATGAATGACTAATACATCTATGTAAATACCATTGACAATAAATGGAGATGGTTATTCATGACCCAATTACTTGTCATGGAAAATCATAGGATAATTTCAGTGGAATAACAAGTGTACATAAAGATTCATGAAAGGGTTAAATGAGAGTGAAATGGGTTTATCGTACCTTATATATCATAAGGATAGTAAGATGGATTTTAAAAAAAATATCCCAATTTGACGAGTTGTAAATAAAAAAGGTAAAATAAATTAACTCATTAAAATAATACCATGGTTATGTGGAAGCGACTAGTATTTATAATGAATTTATTTTGATACCTTAAAATAAAATATTGGTTTGGGAAAATTCATTAAGGGTTTATAATGTTTATAAAATAACTTAAAACACAAGAGTAAACAAAATATTTTTCATGTATAATCTATATATTATTTATTACATCACTTTTTGGGTTTTTATAGTAATTATTCTAATATTTTATAGAATTAAATGTTTTCTAAAATACTAAATTAGGAAATGAAAATAATTATATCAATTCTATAATATATTTTTCATTCTTCTGAATTCATTAATAATTAGGATAATAAATTAATGAGTTTGTATAATACATTTATTAAGCATGAATAAGTTTAAATATTGTTATTGACAGTCAAAAAAATTATTCAAAATTTGTATATTCATATTTGAATGGATAGAAGTAGGATATAAGATGTTGATCGAATCATCGATGAGTTTTGTAATGATTTGGGATTTTTTTGGATTTTTCATTGAATAATTATGACAACCCATATATTTTATTCACTTTATTTCATAATTTATTACATAAAAATACACAAAATTCAATCCTAGATGATCATGTTGCCAACTACCTTTGAGAAATTAGATACGGATCATAAATAATTAAAATAGGGATACACCAACATTATTTCAAAACACTATTAAATTTCATAAAATTCCATTGACATTTTAATACTTCACGGAATAAACAGGGGACGTACATAAGAAATGGGTGAGCTATACATCCTTGTAAGGGAATTATTAAAATATATCATAAAATAAAGTGGTTCATTTGAGTCAAGGGGAATAACATGGTAGTATAAAATGGGGATAATGATAATCAAAAATATCAAAGCACGACATAAGATTATAACATAAAGGAATAATATCATTGTGGAAACAACATAAAACATGGAATGGTAAGAATATTTCAAGGTTAACCACCATAAAATCATATCATATTGGTATTAAGATAACTTCCATTTCCCTAAATATGGTATAACATGACATATAAACATTAACCAATGCATTGGAGGGATATATTATTTAGGAACCACATGTCACATTCATACCATATACATGGATTTGTGTACTACATACGGTTTACAATATAAAAATTTTGTTACTAAATTTTATTCCCATGATTATGGTAATTTATATAAATACACATATGTCCCTAATAAGTTAAAGATATGTAACACTAGGGGAATACCCTAGAGTGAAGATGGGGATGGTTATTCAGAACACAAAAAAAATAGTATGGAAAATCAGCAGATAATTTCATAAGCATAATGAAATTTCATAATGGTTTATAAAAGGTATTAATTAGACTGATAGGTAGTATTTCATTACATGGTAATCATAATGAATGTAAAGCGATGTGTAAAAAAAATTCACAAATAAAAATAAGGAATCAAATGTTTTATTAAAAAAGTTCTTGAGTTGAAAAATAAGGGAGATAGGTCACTTACTCTAATGTAGTCACTGCTTAAATAAATGTTCTAATGAGAGGGTATAAATAATATCTCAGTATTAGAACATAAATTTTATATTAAATTTATATTTATAACACAATAAAACATTGTTAATAGATTTTTAAAAGGATAAATAAAATGTACTTGAATGAAAAGGAAAAGAAATAGAATCCCATACATGAGATTTTACTTATAAATGACAGTGAGAAGTTTCTTAAGAGATATTGGAAATTCCTTAGAAGATATTTAGAGAGGAATAAAGAGATTAAATTAATTCTCAAGTATTTTATGTAAATATGAATAGAAGGTTAAGTTTGTATTTATAAAAAAGGAGAGGGTAATTCATTATTAATCATGAAACATTGGTTTTCGACTCTATGTAATGAAATAATCAAAAAAAAACATTCATATGGTTTTCCCTTGTTTTATACCAAATAGGAGTCATTTGGAATATTTTATATGGTTATGAACCAAAATAATTAATGTAATACCATCCATGAAGTAAAAGTGAGTCATGTTCATAAATACTTATTTTTAAAACCATAAAATGTAATAAAAGTTTTTGGGGATTCATTATAGGTCTGAAAATTAATAAAATTACATTTAACCACATTATTTTATAGGTAAACCATATTTTCAATCTTTTATTCATTTTATAGTATTTATTACATTAGTTATGGGCTATTATGATGTCATAATACATATCATATATTTGTACTGTATTAAATTTTCAACTAAAATTTGGAAATTTAATAAAATTAAGAAAAATCCACCATTAGATAATTTCGATGTGTTGATTTAAAAAATGAGATTTATTTTCCAAAAATAATTTTTTAATATAAAAATTTCCATTTTAAAATAATAAGAATAATTTTTTCAAAAACTCTGGTTTTTTGGGGACAAATAAATTCTTGACACATAAGAAAATTACAAGGGACTTCATTAAATTATATTACCATTTATACATAAGTAAATAATTTTAAAATTTATATTAAAAAAATCTATTTTAAATATATTGGATTTATAAAAAATAGTGTTTTAACTAAAACTATATATTTCCAAAAAAATCTAAATTTTTGTTTCTTAATATCAAAATAATTTTTTTATAAAACCTTTTTATCATGGTTATATATAAAATATTAATAAAAACGAATCAATATATTCACTATTTTTTAAAATTTAAAAATTAAAAATTAATACTACTAGGGTATAGATATATAACACCTTATTGCATCATCATACGCCCAAAGGGTAACGTATGCAATGAAAATATTTTCTTGGGGTGGTTCTACAAATATGGTGTGGGTGGTGATCTATATAAGCATGAAATTGTCCCATAAAAACATTTCATGATTTTTAGTTACTAAATATCCGCTTAGGATTAGTCAGGAGAAAATAAAAGTGATTCCATTTCCCACAAAATCTCTGAAGAATGGACTTTATAGGGTATTATTTTACTGGTCAAGGCCATCGCTTATTCATTCTATTTCAGTTAGATTTTATTATAACCCTTTATATATACTATTCAGAATGGATACTATAGAATGGATTTTTTAACCATGGTTATAATTATTAATGATCTATTAATCAAGAATTACCAATTATAGATATATTTTATAATTGTCCCAAAATAACAAATGAAATGTACTCTATGTGTTTTCTATGACTAAATTACTTAATAAATAATTTATTAATTAAAAATTAAATTTCATTTTGAAAATTCTAGTATATTACATTATCTCCCATCTAAACATTTCACCCTCAAATTTTCAATTCAAACAGTACATAGATTACGGTAATCAAATTTCGTTGCATCTTCTAGTTCCCTTGTTACCTCCTCAAACATGTCGTTCTACCATAGTAGTTTAACATGGTGAGTTATCTTGTTTCTTATAACTTCTTCCCCGTGATCTATGATATTCACTAAATACTTTTCATCTGAAATATCATTCCCCACTGGTACCACCACTGGATTCATTGTATGTTATGGATTCAATATTTACATCCTTAATTGGGATACGTAGAACACAACGTGAACTGAGATAGGTTACATGGGAATGTTTGTTGATAGGACAAAACTCTCATGTGATGAAGGCTCTCAAATGAGATGATATATCTTGGACTTAGATTTCCATTCATCAAAATCCTCAGGAATTTCAACCATGATGTTATATGAATGAACCACTTGTCACCATCCTCAAAATCTATGTCTAATCAATGATTAGATATGTATATTTTTCATTGATGTTTCAAGGATTTCATATGATTCTGAATGGTCTGAAATTTATATTTCATCTCTTAGAAATGATTTGGTCCTATCATATTTATTTACCCAACCTCATCCTTACATGTTGGAGTCTGAAAAATCTTCCCATATAGGGCCTCATAAGTTGTCAATTAAATTATAGAATAGAAACTATTGTTTTATGAGAACTCCACTAGGGGAAGGTGTTGATCCCAACATCCTTGTAAATCCATTGAACAATATATCAACATAACCACAAGAGTTTGGATGGTTCTTTCAGATTACCCATCTATTTAAGGGTTATAATTAGTGTAGAAACGCAACTCTATATCCAATTATTGATGAATCCTTCTCTATAACCTTGAGGTAATCCCCAGATCATGATCAAATAAATGAAAAGTTTTACTCCATGTATTATTATCACTACTCTAATGTATATCTTATTAATATATTTAATAGGGAAATATTCCTTGATGTTAATGAAATAAGATAATTTTTAAGGTGATAAACTACCAACAAAATGGTTTTATGGCCATTAAATTTCCTAGGGAGTATTATAACAAAATTCATGGTTCGGTTTTATCATTTAAAAAAATGCTATGGGAAACGGGAAAATCAAAACCCTGAAATTCTATTGTTTACAATTGACTTGTTGGTATACAAAGAATTGAGATGCCAATTTTACAGTCTTCATCTTTATGTTATCCAAATAGATTTTTTTCTTTAGATCTATATACATCTTAGTGATTCCTAGATGAATAGAGGATGATGAGTTGTGTGCATCATCTAGAAGTTCCCTCTTTAGTTTATTATTTGAGGGGTTATATATCTGGGTTCCAAAACATTTAAATCTATCAATTTTCATATTTGAACTGTAGGAAGTTCAATACCCCAAACTATTTCTCCTCATCATCTTTTAATCCTATTTAACACTCTTAAGAATGGATGGTTGATCATTTATTTTATAAAGGTATAATAACAATAGTTGTATGATTTTAATATTTATTTTTTCATTTTCAATAAGATTGTATCCCTTTTTATCCCCATCATGTATAGGTTTTTAAGATCCTTTATACTCACAGCATCTTCCACTATATCCAACTTCTAATGATAGAAATGGAATGAATAGTCATAATCCTTGATCAAATCTAACCACCATCATTGGTGCATAATGAAATACTCTTACATTAATATATACTTGAAAATTTTATGATCTGTATATATGTGAAACATTTACCTGTATGTATAATGTCATTAAATATTCAATGCGAATATCATAACAGCTAGTTCTAGATCATGTGTCAGGTAATTTTTTTCATGTATTATTAATTTATGGGAGGTACAAGCTATTAGTTTATAATTTTTCATGATCACAGAACCTAATAAGCTTTTGATTCACAATATATATCAAAAAATATTCCTAATAGCTTCTAGTTTGAGAATAGGTACATTGATAAGCCTCTTCTTTAACTCTTCAAATCTCTCATAACATTCATCAATCTAGTCAAACATCAATCCCTTTTGAGTTAACTTGGTTAGTGGGTATAAATATTCTAATAATTATTTCCGAAATCATCGATAGTACACAACTATTCCCTAGAAACTATAAACCTCCATCAAAGATATTATTCTTTTCCTTCATTTAATTGCCCCATTCTTTGAAGGATACACATATTTCCCTTTAATGGGGGTATCATTCCTCTGGAATGTTACTTGCTCTATCAAAGACTCCCATTTAATCTAATTTTCATATCAATTTTCATTTTTCAAGGTCTTCAATACAATATAAAAATGATCATTGTGCTTCATCTTACATTTATAGTCGATAATAATATCTTCTAAAAAGTCTACCACAAATATTTTGAGTTAATCATTACAGACACAATTCATTAATTCCATACAAATAGTTAGAGCATTGGTGAGTCCAAATGGAATCAATATGAACTTAGAGATGCATAACCAAATATTTGGGTAAATTTATTTCATTAATTGGTTCATATGGATTCCATGTTTGATGTGTTCAAATGAATGGTTTTATCTCGCTCATTAGAGGTATTAAAGAAAATGTTAAAGATTAAACAGATTCATTGAAACTCTCATACATGAACATTTATGAAATGTGTTTCTCCACTAAAGAGCTCCATTTTTTATGAAAAGATATTAATGCACCATTGTATGAAGAAAATAAAATTCTTTGACAATTTCATTGGAATTTCATGTTACAAGTGTTCCAATGAGAGATTTCATCTCACCTTAATTATGGAATTTTATTCAATCTCTCAATGTCTATTTTTTATTTGAATGGATGGAGAATTATTAGAGTATAATATTTTTAGTTACGATGACATGGTTGATTCCAAAATGGAAATTTAAATTCTTGAAATACAAATACCACAACATAACCCATATCGAAACACCCATTTCAATTCTTCATTTATAAGGACCATGAAATAAGTGATATTGAATTAGGTGTTGCTAGATTATTATATTCCTCATGAAAATAGGATATCATAGGGAAATTCAATATATTTTGGTTATCCAAACACTATGGTGTATTCATGATCCTTTATAGGGACTTACATTGTATAATGGAAGTTTCTAATAAGTTTTGAACATTATTTGACCTGCCCAAAATAGATTTTTCTCAAAAAATGACATCCCAAAATACCTATACTGATGGAATTTCCCTTGACCAAAAATAACCTCAAAATAATTTTTGGATCGTAGAACACTAATTTGTAGAATAAAAACCATCCAAACATATGGAAAAGTAAAAAAGATCAATAACATATCTAATGATAATATCCCCTCCAGAATTAATGTACCAAAACATAGAAAGTATTTACACACAAAATCCATGTACCAAGCTTAATGACTCCCACATAGTAGATAAAAACATTAAAACATTCAATAAAATGAAAAATTAAGGTAAAATGGACATACATGGAATATACGGTTCAAACATTATGTCTTATAACCTTTACAGAACACTAATATATTTTCTTTAAAATTATAACTTAAAAATATTTCACTCAAAATTTTCATGTTAGAAAATATCATATCTTATGACAATGATCAAACAACATGTGTGCATGTTCTCCCATTCAACTTTTATAGTGGGTCGCAAATGGTCATCTACTTTCAGAAACTTGTTATTTTTTGGGAGTCCATCCATTGTACATGTAACCATTTTTTCGCCAATATGAATCTACCTTCAGCCACTAACATACATTGAATAATGAAATCTATAATTATATTCTATTTTATGACTCTTATGTTGCACCCTTTTTTGGAAAAATCATGACAGATGAATCATATGTATCACCATATCGAGATTTAACATATGAATTTTTATAAATTCTTTATGAATTGTCCAAAAAAAAATAACCATTGCATAAAATATCGTAAACATTATCGTTTGGAAACCAGATTTTGGAGTGTTTCACATGGAACTCTTACCTATTTTTGAAGTTAACTGTTATAACTTTTCACACATCAGGATAGTTTGTTTATTTTGTAACTTATCCTTTTGATCATATAATTAAAACATGAAATATATGTCACCCTTCATAATAATCTCCTAAATTAACACTACTTCAAATAAACCATGCAATCTTCCAACAATTATGAAAAAAAATTAATTCCATTGAAAACAATAGTTTATTCCTCATTCATTCATTAATCCACGTCCCATCGAGGCACAATGATTAATAATAATTTCCAAGACTAGAACCTTGGTGAAAATGTCAACCATTTTATATCTTCCATTATTTTTTCATAGAACTAGTTCTCTATCATCAATTTTTTAATAGATAAATAATATTTCAGTTCAATATGTTTTTCGGGTAATAATGCATCATATTCCACAAAAAATGAATAAAAATATAACTATCATAGAATGAAACTCCACTTTCATGACTCATTATGATCTCCTCTATCAAGAACCTCAACCAAATATGTTTTCCCTAAATTTTTTCATTATATATTCTACCAAAATTTGTGATAGAGCTACCACCTTTGGTGTCGTTGACATCCAAATAACATTCATTCACCTGAATGTGAAAAAATTGCCAATTATTCTCTTATGAGTATCAAAATATCACATAGTGTTTGAAAATATATACCCCAACAATGGATCATTCATCCTGAAGTATATCACTGAATAATCCAATCTTTTGAGATAACAAATGACCCGTTTCATTGAATCGAAATGTTTTTTCCCAAGATTTCCCATGAATTGGATATCATCTGCTACTACAAATTAAATTTATGGGTATGTATATATCATGGTATATATTTGGATTCCTATCACGGATGAAAAAAAATCATTCATCATATACTTTACCTCATATTATATTTTTAAAAAATTCTCTTGGGATAGATTATAGTGTCTATCCAATAGACCTTAGAATGAATTATTTAAGGATGTCTGAAATTCTTTATTTATCATAGATATATATTTTTTAATAAATAATTATTCTTCAATCCTTCCAATAACTCTCAATCCTAATCCCTAATAATTTATTAGTCTCTTTAGAAAGATTCTTCTCTAATATTCCTATCTAGTATTTATTTTTTTCTTGAATATTTCTAAATTTTGAACCCTCTAGAAGCATCTCATCCACATTGAATATAAATATAATGAAAATTTCACCCTTAAATGATTTTGAGTTGCAATAGTGTCACATGATTCCATACAGAAAAACATTATCAACCATGAATATTTTGAACATTTCGTTCCATTTTTTTTTGAACATTCTGTAAGACATAGATAATTCTATTTACCTGACACAGCATCTCCTTATGTTGATTATCCATAAATATAAACCTCCAAGACAATATGATTGTATATAAGTTTTATATCCATCTAATCTGAGTTATAAATTTTGATAGGAAAAATACTAAGAATCATCACAATGGTATTGTGTTAAATTACTAGTGAAAATATTTCAAAGAAGTCATTTCCTTCCTTTTGTTAAAATCCATTGATAATAAGACTTTCTGTATACCTTTTTCTAATATAATTTAGATATTTTATCTGAAATGCACTTTTCTTATCAATAACATTCTTTCCATACGGAGGATTTTTAATCTCCATAGTTTTATTTTCATGTAATGAATCTATCTCATAATTCATATCGAAATCAGCATTTAAGAATCTCTAGGATTTTATGATTATTCCATAATCTCAAGATCTCCTCCATCCATTAAAATAAAGTAGTGAATGTCGTGTACAAACTTCATTATATGCTATCTAACTCTACTATACCATCACAATTCATTCTATGGTTCTAAAATTTCTAGAACTAAAACATTTAGATCTTATCCTTTTGGTACTCTAACTTGATCCTTTACAATCCTAAAGCATTCAAGTACATAATCCATTGGTCAGTATTCTGAACTCTACATCCCTCCTAACTTTTCTAGGAATTTTATCTATATTTTTTATTCTTTTCTCTCAACAAACATCTCAAATGCATTCCAATAATTATATAATACATTATCATTGAAGATATTTTTCTAGATCCGGACTATGATTGGATTGTTATATTCCAATAGCTGAGATAAAAAAAATTTATAACCATACCCACAAAGAAAATTTTATTGGACTTTATTTTGAGTTTAACATATTCTTTTTCAACAACATAGACATATGATCATCATTGAAAAACATTCAGGTGGTAAAATTCTGCTGGATTTCTAGAATATTTATACTTTGAAATCACGGTCCCCATCAGTGTTAAAGGACTACAATTAACTATGTACATTCAAAATTGAACACTTCAACATAAATTTCCTTGTACATTTTGGAATATAGCCTCATGATCCATGATTTTTTAAAAGAATAATTCTTTAACTAACACACAATATTCTTCACTACTTTCCATAGTGAAATCATTTCAGTCTTGATTAATTTATTTTGATTGTAGTTTTAGAAATAACTTCTGATGTATTCACCACCATTTTCATACCTTAATCATTTAATTTTGCGTCTAGTTTTCCTCTACACCTTGGAATTCTATTAAATAGAAACTTCAAAAACCTTGAATTTGTTTTTTATTAGGTAAACCAATACATTCCTAGTAACATAATTGTGACACCCCGAGATTTTATGAAAAATATTCTTTTTATTTTCATTAATGTCTTCTGTTGTACGCTACACCAAAAGGAGCTTTCACAACACACATCCTAGACTTGCCTTGCATTACACGCAGTCGTGACCTTCCTCGATAGCGTGTGTAGTACGCAATAATGAGTTTCACTAAACAACAATACGCTATTAAAATATTATTAAAACTAGTCGTTATGAATAGTAATAACCACTTTTTAAAATTTTGTAAATTTTATTTTTCAAAATGGACTTCATTTTTGGACTCAGAATAATGAAATTGGCTTAGGGTGAAATTTTGGTACTTTTTGAATAACATTCATTTTCTGATGAATAGTGAAAATTACTAAATTTTAATTAAAAACAACCTTTTAAATCGAAATAATTAATAGTGATAAATTATTAATTTGAGTGGTTTTAAAGTATATTTAGAATATATTTTTACAATTTAATACAATGTTTGTCATTGGATGTAATTTCATATTTAAACCAGACATAAACAAGTGTCAATCTTTTGATAGTTATTATCTCTTAAGAACACACTATTTGTTTTGACGATGAGAATTAATTTTTTAATTAAGCAGTGCAACTGATATTTTTTGAATTTACTAAAATAGACATCATTTTTTAGTTCATAATATCAAATATAGCTTAGGCCTAATTTTTGGTATTTTTCTGGAAACTTTCATTTTTTGATAAATAGTGAAACCACTAAGTGGTAGTTAAAAACATGAATTTTTCATAAAACATAAATTTACCGCTTCTGTGAGTGGAATTTCAAAAATCTGAGAGACACGGTTGATGTCAGTAAGTAAAATGAGGTTCAATGAGATGAAAATAATTTTTGGTGAATAGTACCTTTTTACTTTTTTTTACCACGATTAAAAGTAAATAGGGTAATTAAGGGTAACAATGATATTATTATTACCCTAACACATGTCCTAATTCTATTGGATAAGTGTAATTCGACCAAAAACAACCTTAGGAATAAAATACGACCATTTAGGCCCACTTGGATTAGATTAGGACATTTATTATTAATTTATTTAACGAAGGGTTAAAATAGTTAAAATCAAAGTTTAATAAGTATATCATTTTTAATATAGGGTTATACATAAGATAAATTCTAATATAAACATTCATTAGAAATCTAAAAAGATTTCCTACATAATTATATTTTGTTTGTAATTTTTAGACTTTAAATAAGTTAATTTAGTTATGACACAAAGATGATGCAGTAATTATCTTATTAATGATATACTGACATAATTGATGTTATAAATACCCAAATAAATGTAATTTGAGACTTTTAATGACTTAAAATAATTTTATAGGTTAATATGACATGTTATTATTGATTTAAATAACGTTTTTCAAAGTAATAATTTTGTTATGATTTTCACAAAAATCAATTACTAAATAGTGTTAAAATTGACATAAAATAGTTTTAAAAACAAATATTATATTATTAATTGTTATTTTATTCTTAAAATCTAAGGTTTGGAAAAATTAATTAGATAAGGTTATATATATTAATAATAAACAACTTGGGGTTCGTTTGGCTTGTTATAGTATGTTTATTAACCTTATAGTGTAAGAACACAAAAAGACACGGTAAAAGTAAAATTATCTAACTTAAAGTTAAAACTAAATGATAAGGTTAAAATAATAAACAAAACTTATCCAAATTCTATTGTATGAAAGGATTTCCACCCATCCCCACCTTAGCTTCGAAATAAATAAATTTGGAGCTATTTAAAACCGAATTTGGATTTATAATAAAATAATAGTTTTAGTTATTCCAAAGGTGCCCCTCTCCTCCCTTATAAAAGGGTACCTCTTCCCTCTCTTCCTCACACCACTTTGAGCATTCAAGCTCGGCCAACCCATGAAAAATTCTCTTCTCCACATCCCTAACAACATCCTAGAGGTCCTGGTCTTCTTCAAAGACCAATTTTAGTACCCTAAGAGGAGGACTCAAAGAGGCGCTTCAAAGAAGAGGTAATGTCAGTTACCGATTCTTTCAACTTTATTTCTACTTCCACTTCTTCTTCTTAAGTTGTTTCATTATGAAGTAATAACATCAGTATCAATCATATATTGATATGTTATTATAAGTATAAAACAACCCTATTTCACCATCTATCCATCCTACGGAAAACGAAATCACCGCGCGTGTGTAAGTACGGAATACCGTCTCCACGTCGTGGTGTAATCTATTTTCCACCACCACCTTACTTGTATGGGTATAATGATGTACATAATAACTATATATGATTATTGTAAAATGATATTTATTCTGAAATAGTATACATACACTCCAATACAATTACATGATCATGAGAACGATATCATCGCTCGTGCGTACGTACGGACTACCGTCTCCACGACGCGATGAGATTCATTCTCCACGTTAACCATTCATGAATGATTATCAAGTATATATAATAAGTAATCATGAAATATATGACATATTAATGATACTATATTTATGTGTGTTTCATCTACTTAATTCCATTCAACTCAATACGGAAACGAAAACAGCGTTCATGCGTATGTACGGCCTACCGTCTCCATGAATGGTGTATTTCATTCCATTTACTGATCTATTATATATATGTATATTCTAAATATATATTATATATAAATCATGTTTTATACTCTGAAATTAAGTAATCATGATCTAAGTAATCATATGAATAATTACAAGTCAAAACACGGACGACAAATGAAACGATTTTACCCAAAACGCTCTTTAACATTGAATTTACAAAAGAACGGTTAAAATAAAGTCATAAGTGAACCATATATGATATCATAACAATGAGTATGATTCTGGAATAAGTAAATGACATTATTTAAATCATTTTACAGGAGGTTCGGACACTTACGAAGCAAATCTGACCTAAGGTAAGGGCAAATATCACAATCTCATTTTTATCTGAGATTGTTTATACTTTGAAATTTTCTGGGGTGTATTTTATCATCCACATCCATATGTAATATTATTTCCATCCACCGAGAATTTTTTAAATCCAATTTTACCCTTCGGTGTGTTTTTTAGTAAAAGATATGAAAGGAATCTTTTGTCATTTTTCCTATGAGGTACTTTTTGACTTTTCCGACAAAAGTACGAGAAGAATGTTTTTTTAACTTATACGGCATGAATGGATTTTTAAAACATTTTTTCCAAGAAGCTTCCTTTACAAGTTTTCAATTTTATTTTTAATCAACTTTTTTTAGGTTAGAATTGAATGACATGTTAAGAATGGAAAAGAGTTTTTGAAGTAGAAATGATATTTTCCTCAAGAATGGAGTTCAAGTGTTTTATCAAAATTATTTTCCATCTAAGATAATAAAGGGTTCTATTTCTATCCCTATTATTACATTGATTTTATTATGTTTTGATGGAATTATTTTTATGAATTCCTTTATCTTATATGAATTGTTTTATGATGTCACGATGTTTAAGAATCCCATTTTTATTACATGGGTTATGCTATGATGTATGGTTTATGATTTTGTGGAACACATAAGAATGGTATCATTATGAGATGTGTGGGACCTATATCTCCCTAAAATTCATTGGGAAATTATTTTATATCTCATGAGATAGACATGGCTGGAACGGTAGGTTGAACCAGTTCAATGAAACAGGACTGAAACGAGGAGTGAACTCGGTTCAGAAATGGACTCTGTCCACTAAGATAGTCTTGGAAATGAGTCTTGACTAATAAGAAATGATTCTCTATGATTATGTGTGTATTCTACAAAGTTTCATGTTTTATGTTATGATTATTGGGATTACATTTCACTACTATGATATATCCCATGTTATGAAATTATGATTTCTTTTTCAGGTTAAGATTTCCAAAAGTTATGTTCTTATGTATATGATGTGATTGATATTTCTTTTGTTTACCCTTACTGATCATTTTAGCTCACCCTTTTATGTTTTATTTTCCCAAGGATATAATGATAGGTTTTAGGTAAAAAAAAGAAGATCTTTATGGGAGATGTTGAAGATCTTTCACCACGATTAGAATATTATATTCCGGGTTTCCAAAGACACTAAACTATTACGGTCCTTGTGTGTGTGTTTTTGTTATGTACTAAGTATTCCGCAAAAGTAATTTAATGTCCATGTACGACATGCTTCGGGTCTCTAAATTTGGTATTAGAGGAAAGGTTTAGTCAACCGTTGGAAACTAGGATGTGAAAAAATTAGTGAGATCCCTAGAGATATTTCTAAGGTATGTCTAGGGATGTCCCTAAGGATAAGTATACGTATAGGATATAGTCCTAGAACTACGGTAACGATCTTAGAATTTAACATAAAATGTTAGATATTGAGGGTACTCCCCCTTTACTATGTTCTTTTCCCTAGCATGATTTTTGCCTCTCACACTATTCTTTTTGGGTTTTAGAAAATTGCTGGAAACAGGAAGATTCATGATAATGGAGGATATGACGGACAATGGAATGATATTCTTCATGAGAAACCAAATGAAATGGGATTTGGAAGTCCAAACATCGTTATTATGCCTAATCAGAAATCTCATAATATGATCAATAATCTCAATTTTGGTACGTTTCCAGACTCAGATAATAAAAGAAAAATGGAGTTTCATGATGATCATAGAGGAAAGAAAGTTCAATTTCCCTCATGTAAATCATGTGGGAAGAGGCATCGGGGAGATTGTTTCAAAGGAACTGGAAGATGGTTTGGGTGTGGAAAAGAATGACACAAAGCCAGTAAGTGAAAAGGAAAAGGTTCAGTTAACACCATGGCCAAGGATAATGGTATTGCTACGACATCAACAATGGTTAAATGTTTTAAATGTGGAATGTACGGGCATTATGCAAACCAATTCCCTAAGGTAAAGTCTCATGAAGAGAATCAGTACGGTTGTATGGGTAGTATTTATGTTGATGATGATGAAGAGACTACAAATGATATGTGAGATGAATGAATTGTTGAAGCTCGGTCAATGGTTTAAGAAGGTAGTGGAATGATTGCATGTTTATCAACTATAATGTTGTATAAGTGTTCTCATGGTAATATGGAATAAAGAGACATCTAAGGAATGTTACACTGTTGTCTTTCCTAAGTTCTGAAAGTGTATGATTAATGGTATTAGTAACCATGAAAGTTTATTAAGATATTTTTGGAAAGTATATGATATGCTCATAATGAATGGATAAGAAGATAATGAGATATTTGATTGTATTCCTGAGCTCATGACTGATATAAGGACTAAGTGATATTATGGTTTGATTATATAGAAATTTTGGGATGTTAGTATATGGAAAGAGTTAACTTTTGACAACATTCATGTTTTCACTAAGTTTAAATGGGTATTCATTTTTTCAATACATGATTAAGGCCTTAGAATGTTTGGAATGTGGCCAAAAAGACATATCTCATGATATGTGATGATCAACAATGGTATTAACATGCTAGTTGTATGAACTCTTTGGTAATCATTTTCACTATCATATGAGATTAGACAACATTATTTTGGATAATCCTAAAGATTGGAATGGATTATGTTGGACATAAGTTAGTATAATTTAAGGATAGATGTTTTTTTCGATATTATGTATGGGATGTTATAGTAATATAGTTTTAGAAAAAGGACAACCTGCAGGATGGGCGACAGCCCATCGTGTCGGAAAAGGTTTTGGGAATCGAACCCACAACCGAAGTGCGACTGGCCTTTATCGCCTACCACTGGCCTACAGGATGTCCCTGTTTAGAAGAAACTAGTTTTATTATATTAAGCAGTATGATATATGAAGTATAAGTCCATTTTAGGAACCATATATGATTAATCTCACTATAGATGGACTTATGTATTTTTTGATAACTTTTCTAACATTTTGTTTGAGACAGGTGGAATGACCCATCATTCTATCACATGATCGGCTAACACATCTCGAATGAAAAATTCAACTTCATTTCATTAAGGGATGAAGTGTAAATTATTCATTTCACGAACAATAGTGAGATTGTACCAAAATCATGTAAGTATTTCTTTTAATTCATCAACTTTAGGGAAATGATCTTGAAAACCAAAAATGTTGTCTTAGTGACCATATATCCGATGAATCAGATGGTACCTTAGATCATCACAAATCTATGGCTTTGTGATTGTTGGATTTTTCATATCCATGTTCTCTACCACTCTCTATCAGAACATGATGGTTAAATTTCTCTTCCATATCCATATTTTCACCTATATGGAAACCCAGTGATTAGTTTATTTGGGTAACTGTTACATTTCATACTTTTGTTTTTAAAGATTGGTTTTGGTATTCCTTTTTACGATGTGGGTTTCTATTAAAGAAACATTCGAGTAGTAAACCATTTATAACCCCGATGAATTTCGAGGGTGAAATTCATTTTAAGGAGGGTAGAATGTAACACCCCGAGATTTTATGAAAAATATTCTTTTTAATTTCATTAATGTTTTGTGTTGTACGCTACACCAAAAGGAGCTCGCACAATACGCATCCTTGACTTGCGTTGCATTACACGAAATCACGACCTTCCTTGATAGCGTGTGTAGTACGCAATAACGACTTTCACTAAACAACAATATGCTATTAAAATATTATTAAAACTAGCTGTTATGAATAGTAATAACCACTTTTTGAAATTTTGTAAATTTTATCTTTCAAAATGGACTTCATTTTTGGATTCGGAATATCGAAATTATCATAGGGTGAAATTTTGGTACTTTTCAGATAACTTTCATTTTCTGATGAATAGTGAAAATTACTAAATTTTAATTAAAAACAACCTTTTTAATTGAAATAATTAATAGTGATAAATTATTAATTTGAGTAGTTTTAAAGTATATTTAGAATTTTTTCATTACAATTTAATACAATGTTGGTCATTGGATGTAATTTCACATTTAAACCAGACATAAACAAGTGTCAATCTTTTGATAGTTATTATCTCTTAAGAACACGCTATTTGTTTTGATGACGGGAATTAATTTTTAAATTAAGTAATGAAACTGATATGTTTTGAATTTGGTAAAATAGACATCATTTTTCGGTTTATAATATCAAATATATCATAGGCCTAATTTTTGGTATTTTTCTGGAAACTTTCATTTTTTGAAGAATAGTGAAACCACTAAGTGGTAGTTAAAAAAAATGATTTTTTCATAAAACTAAATTTTACCGCTTCTGTGAGTGAAATTTCAAAAATCCGAGAGACATGGTTGATGTCAGTAGGTAAAATGTGGTTCAATGATATGAGAATAATTTTGGGTGAATAGTAACTTTTTACTTTTTTTACCACGGTTAAAAGTAAATATGGTAATTAAGGGTAAAAATGATATTATTATTACCCTAAAACATGTCCTAAATCTATTGGATAAGTTTAATTCGACCAAAAACAACCTTAGGAATAAATTATAACCATTTAGGCCCACTTGAATTAGATTAGGACATTTATTAATAATTTATTTAAAGAAGGGTTATAATAGTTAGAAGAAAATTTTAATAAGTATATCATTTTTAATATAGGGTTATACATAAGATAAACTCGACTATAAATATTCATTAGAAATATAAAAAGATTTCCTACATAATGATATTTTATTTCTAATTTTTAGACTTTAAATAAGTTAATTTATTTATGACACAAATATGATGCAGTAATTATCTTATTAATGAAATATTGACATAATTGATGTTATAAATATCCAAATAAATGTAATTTGAGACTTTTTATGAATTCCACTAATTTTCTAGGTTAATATGACATGTTAGTATTGATTTAATTAACTTTTTTCGAACTAATAATTCTGTTATGATTTTCACAAAAATCAATTACTAAATAGTGTTAAAATTGACATAAAATAGTTATTAAAACAAATATTATATTATTAATTGTTATTTTATTTCTAATATCTAAGGTTTGGACAAATGACTTAGATAAGGTTATATATATATCAATAATAATCAACTTGGGATTCTTTTGTCTTGTTATAGTAAGTTTATTAACCTTATAGTGTAAGAACACAAAAAGACACGGTAAAAGTAAAATTATCTAACTTAAAGTTAAAACTAAATGATAAGGTTAAAATAGTAAACTAAACTTGTCCAAATTATATTTGATGATATGATTTCTACCTATCCCCACCTTAGCTTCCAAATAAATCAATTTGGAGCTATTTAAAACCTAATTTTACTTTATAATAAAACAATGTTTTTAGTTATTCCAAAGGTGACCCTCTCCTCCCTTATAAAAGGGCACCTCCTCCCTCTCTTCCTCACTCCACTTTGAGTCTTCAAGCTCGACCAACCGCTGAAAAATTTTCTTCTCCACTTCCCTAAACAAATTCTAGAGGTCCTTGTCTTCTTCAAAGACCAATTTTAGTACCCTAAGAGGAGGACTCAAAGAGGCACTTCAAAGAAGAGGTAATGTATGTTACCGATTCTTTCAACTTTATTTCTTCTTCCACTTCTTCTTAGGTTGTTTCATTATGAAGTAATAACATCAGTATAACTCATATACTGATATGTTATTATAAGTATGAAAAAACCCTATTTGACCTTCTATCCATCCTACGGAAAATGAAATCACCGCGCGTGCGTACGTACGGACTACCGTCTCCACACCGTGGTGTAATCTATTTTCCACCACCACCATACATGGATGGGTATAATGATGTACATAATAACTATATATGATTATTGTAAAGTGATATTAATTATGAAATAGTATACATACACTCCAATACAATTCCACGATCTTGAGAACGATATCATCACTCATGCGTACGTACGGACTACCGTCTCCACGACGCGATGAGATTCATTCTCCACGTTAACCATTCATGAATGATTATAAAGTATATATAATAAGTAATCATGAAATATATTAAATAATAATGATACTATATTTATGTGTATGTCATCTACTTAATTCCATTCAACTCAATAAGGAAATGAAAACAGCGTTCATGCATACGTACGGCCTACCGTCTCCATGAACGGTGTATATCATTCCATTTACTGATCTATTATATATATATGTATATTCTGAATATATATTATTTATAAATCATGTTTTATATTATGGAATTAATTAATCATGATCTAAGTATCATATGAATAATTACAATTCAAAACATGGACGACAAATGAAACGATTTTACCCAAAACGCTCTTTAACATGGAATTTAAAAAAGAACGGGTAAAATAAAGTCATAAGTGAACCATATATGATATCATAACAATGAGTATGATTCTTTAATAAGTAAATGACATTATTTAAATCATTATACAAGAGGTTCGGACACTTACGAAGAGAATTGGACCTAAGGTAAGGGAAAATATCAAAATCTCATTTTTACCCGAGATTGTTTATACTTTGAAATTTACTGGGGTGTATTTTATCATCCACATCCATATGTAATATTATTTCCATCCACCAAAAATTGTTTAAATCCAATTTTATCTTTCGGTGAGTTTTTTAGTAAAAGATATGAAAGGAATATTTTGTCGTTTTTTGTACAAGGTACTTTTTGACTTTTCTGACAAAAGTACAAGAAGAATGTTTTTTTAACTTCTACAGCATGAATGGATTTTTAAAACATTATATCCAAGAAGCTTCCTTTTCAAGTTTTAAAGTTTATTTTTAATAAACTTCTTTTAGTTTAGAATTTTATGACATATTAAGAAAGGAAAAGTTTTTTTGAAGTAGAAAGGATATTTTCGTCAAGAATGGAGTTCAAGTGTTTTATCAAAATTATTTTCCATATAAGATAATAAAGGGTTCTGTTTCTATCCCATTTATTACATTGATTTGATTATGTTGTGATGGAATTGTTTTTATGAATTCCTTTATCTTATATGAATTTTTTTATAATGTCACGGTGTTTAAGGATCCCGTTTTTATTACATGGGTTATGCTATGATGTATGGTTTATGATTTTGTGGCACATATAAGAATGGTATCATTATGAGATGGGTGGTACCTATATCTCCCTACAATGAATATGGTAAAGATTTTATATCTCATGAGATAGACGTGGCTGGAACGGCAGGTTAAACCGGTTCAGTGAAACAGGACTGAAACGAGGAGTGAACTCGGTTCAGAAATGGACTTTGTCCACTAAGATTGTCTTGGAAATGAGTCTTGACTAATAGGAAATGATTCTCTATGATTATGTGTGTATTCCAAAAAGATTCATGTTTTAAGTTATGATTATTTGGATTACATTTCACTACTATGATTTATCCCATGTTATGAAATTATGATTTCTTTTGCAGGTTTGGATTTCCAAAATTTATGTTCCTATGTATATGATGTGATTGATATTTCTTTTGTTTACCCTTACTGAGAATTTGAGCTCACCCTTTTATGTTTTCCTTTCCCCTGGATATAAAGAAAGGTTTTAGGTAAAAAAAAGAAGATCTTTATGGGAGATGTTGAAGATCTTTCACCACGATTAGAAGATTATATTCAGAGTTTCCAAAGACACTAAACTATTACGGTCCTTGTGTGTGTGTTTTTGTTATGTACAATGTATTCCGCAAAAGTAATGTAATTTCCCTGTACGTCAAGCTTCGGGTCTCTACAATAATTAATGAATGTGATGAAGTACAATAATCCTTCATGATAATGATCAAGGAAACCCCCAAAACATTCGAGTAAATAAATTATATCTTTTGATATCAATAAATTTTTATGTGATATTTGGATGACACATTTGTTTTTTTTATCACCCAACATTCATAATATTGAATTTGGTTTAATCAAGCATTAGTGTACAATTTTCCACCATAATTTTCATTCTAATTTCGTGGGGGTTCTCTAGACCTAAAATCTATAATTATAAACTTTTATAATTTTATGTTCCATAAATTATATCACCATCTAATTTTCCAATAAAATATAATTTCCCATACATTACTCATCTCACTATAAATATGGAACCCTGAGTTATTTTTCCAACATTATTCATGAACCTAGTTAGAAATCATACCTCATCCAACCAAATAATGTATATTAGAATCTTCCATAGAACTAGTATTTTTTAAACATCTTTAAATCCATGGGATTTTTTTCTTCATAGGGACTCTAACATCACCCATCACCACAATCCCAAGATCTTTATAATCATCCTAGTTAACTATTTTGATATATTTTGATTCATAACTCACATATTATCCTCGTATATCCCCTATAAAGTAACAATGATTTAGAATAAATGTATCCAGATTCCATTAAAACATTGAAACTCAATATAAAAATGTTACTACATTCATATATTGAAATCATGAAACATGAACTTCTAAAAACTATGCTTCCATAGTTCACCTTGTGATCTCTAAAGTCATTTTTTTGATTCCTTATAATCCCATAGTTCCAACATATGGGTTTGGGTCTTTTCAATTTACCTCAACTACAATATATAGACATATATTTTGATTTAATCTTGCTTAACTATTGATAAGGTGGTCATCCTCTACCTTATACATTCAGTAATGTTAAAATAGGTTCTTAGACTTTCCCCCATCTGAGATCAAAATTAGAAATTAGATTAATGATATCCTCAAACGCAAAATTGTTCTTCCTAGAATAATAATTATAAAAATTACCATTTCATTTTATAATTTATGAAATAATGAGAACAATTGAATTGCTCACACATCATTTCAAACTATAATATTAACTGATTTGATCTCACCTTGAATCATGTTAAATTCATTCACATGGTCGATCATAGGTCTAATTTCCAAAAATATAATGTCAAACAATCTTTGGATAAAGATCATTATGTTCAATGTTTTTTCCTTCTCATACATATCTTCCATGGATATCATCAACAGATAAATTGTATTTATTTACTGAATATTACATGATACATTCTAAGATAATTACATTAAAATTAACCCATGTGTCTCCATATATTGACTTTACTACTAAAAATTATCCATAATTTTTGGTTTGATTCTCTTCAATAGAACTTCCAAATTCTTTTTAAATGGATAGTATTTATTATACATCATCTAGAAGCCAAAGTATAACCTATTAGATTTATCTACCCATACATTTCCTTATTGTGAAATCATACCTTATTATATAGTGAATCCCATCAAATTCAAATAACATAAATAAAAGATAATGAATGTTTCATAATTATATTTATAAGTATACATTTTGGTACCCTAAAAAAATACTTGATAACACTTGTCAGGGATCATATTCCACCGATTACTGGAGTAAAAACTATCTGAAGCTTCTAGAAATATATAATTACCTTACGAACTTCCTTAATTAGGAGATCCCCTCCAAAATTGATTTATTTTTAATTAATAAGTATTTCCATCCTAAATCACCACACAGATTTGGTCATCTCTCACACACTCAATTAAAACATAAAAACAAATTGTCAAATGAAAAGAAATATAAAAATAAACATGGAAGGATTATTTGGTTTGTAATTTATAAATAATTAATTTAAAATTAATATTTCAACTAATTTCAAATCATATGTAAATAATTGAAAGATAGACTTGGATGTGGCCTCATCCTAGCTACATAGTGAGTCCTGGTAGATTAAATGATTTCACTAACTTCTAATGTTTTCATGATTTCCCCCATTATATGTAAAAAAAATTAGTCACCTATAGTAATATGGATTCATCCACTAACATTTAGTGAATTGTGAAATCCACTCTAATATTCCAATGTATAGATCTTATTTTTATCCCATTTTTCGTAAAACCATGAGGAATTACTCATACAAGTCATCATGAGAGTTTAAAGCATATAAATCATAGTAAATTCTACTCACATCATCTATATAACTAAGCACAACACACAACATCAAAGACATGATCTTCTAGACACCTAATTCTAAAATGTGTAATCTAGACTTCTAGAACCACTGATGTAATATATTGTCACTTTCTGAAAATAATGATTTGTTCTATCTTCTAGGACTTCTTCTTATGGTCATCCAATAAAAAAATGAAACAAAATTCACCATTCCTAATAAAATAATCAATTTATAGAGCATTTCAAAGGACCAAGATAGATTTTACTATTTCATGGAGAAATCCATATGGGGTTAATAAAATTTAATAATATAATGAGGATTCAAACTATAATCAAAAAACGTTTTTATATATATTATTAAGTTTTAATGTTTATTTACATAGTAAATAATTTATAAAATTTTTATAAATTAAATAATGTAAAAAAATAGAATTGTTTATATTAATTTATGAATAGTTCATAAATGTAAATGTAAAATGTTTATATTAAGGGCTTATTTGGAAAAAAAATATTAAATTCCTTTTAAAAGGGGTTTTGGATGTTGATATGATCAATATTATAAATAAAATTAAATTTTTCATTTTTCATTTTTTTAATTATTTACATAAAATATGAAATTTGTATTATTCTATAAAAAGGTGATCATAAAATATGTTGTATTTGGAATATGAATGAATTCATATTAAATCCATGAAAATTTACATATTGGATAAATTTGTGTCTTTCTAGTTTATTCATTCTTAAATTATAGAGTGTTGGTAAATTATTTATGAACTTATTATCTTACTATTAAATATATAAATTATTTATTTCTTTTTTCTTTATTTTTTATTCATGAGTATAAAATGATTTGTTTTGAATTATGATGCATGATTTAGTTTAAACCGTTAAAATGCATCAAAAATTTCATACATGCATCTATGGAGTTGCATTCTCGGTGCGATAGTTGACTTAGTTTTGTTTTACCATAAATTTTTATTGTATTAGTTCATGTTATTTAATTACGAAATTAATTATGATTTATTCAAATTAAGTATTAAAATTTTTATTGTATTGAACTATGTCTTGAGTAAAGTATCCATGGTTGGTTGAAGATTGGGTTGGACTGCCCACTAGACTAGAAGCTTATAGCTTCTCTAGAAGAGATGGGGGTTTCTATCTATCATTCCAGGAATACATTTATGGGTATTATTAATTACATATCATTTTAAGCATTTACATGAATGTTTCTCATACACCTTATGCATAGGATTCATTAAGATATGTATAAAAATAATTTATCTTTATTTGAATTACTAATAAAAAATTAAATTTTTGAAAAGTGTTACACATCAACATTGTTTGAACATATTTATTCTGTGGAAGGAATATGATACAAAACTAAATCACCAAAATCAAGAAAAACATGAAAGGAATAAATAATATAATATGGTGATATTAAGTCCCATTAAATAACACTAAGTGTTAGACTGATTTCAATTCAAACACATGCCAAGACTTCAATCATCTAATTGGTCATATTTTTTTCAAAAAAATGATCTCATGGATTATCTTGTGTAAGGAATAATACAAATGGATAACCCTAAGAGTTAGGAGACTAGATCCCACTATGATATTTAGCTTAAACTCAGTTGAAATACCCATTAGAAGTATATCATATGAATGTTGTTGAGTTATCTACATGATTAATCATATAAATATTTCACCACTCAATCATCCATGAACTATATATTAGATAATTATCATAATGGACTCCCTAAATAGCTATGTGTTGAGATTATCACCAAATAATATTCATTTCAAAGTGAAATATGGGTCTTGGACTACTAATGAATATGATAAATTTAAAAGGGTTCATAATTTTAGTGAGATAACTTTTAACAAAATAAATTATTAAGTAATATATTTCAATATATAATAACCATATAATAAATTTTTATATTTTCAGTATAAATGGAATCATTTCCTTCTAATATGTCTTTGAGAAGTAATAATTGAAAATAAAATGCTAAATTTTAAAAACATATGAAACTGGCATATAAATCTAAGAATATATATCATATTCGAATACATGTTCTATTTAATAGATAAAAAAATTCAATAGAAAAAATGTCCCTTTGAATAAGTTAAAGAGGTGAAGAATGAATGTAAACACAAGATTGATTCTATTGATTTCCCTATATTGATTCTTATCGCTATGGATCATAAAATCTATACGGAACATGAAACCATGGATTATTATGGGATGATTCATAACATGATATGGTTGTATTAGGTTCAAGAAAAATAATAAAATACAAAGTCTCTAAACAACTTTTTTTATGTAAGATGATAATTGGAACTCTTATCATATATTATATACTCAATATGATTTTCTTTTTAAATGATGAGGTTGTATTTTGGTTACCTCTTGATCATGAATTTTCTTATTATTATATTCTAAAATAATTACCAGATATGTTATTATATTTCATTGTGAATTATAGAATGAATGATAAAAGGAAAAGATTTCCCAATTTAATTAATAAATTGATTATATCTAACCATTATATGACAGGTTAAGGATTGATAACAGTACTAAAAATTAAATGTAATAATTTTTTAAATAAAAATATGAAAATATACATTCTAAATCACAAGATTGAGTCTTCTAAAAGTCAGTAAATTTATTTAAAATCAAATGGAAAATTCAATAAGAAAGGAGAATGTTTTTATTATGAAAAACTTATCCACTAAAGAATGTATTATACAGAGTAATGATTCATCATATGGAATTATCAACTCCTAGGGATCTTGGAGGGAGTTTAAAATTTAACGTATAGAACTCTAATTCCTTAAAATATAAAAACGTTAGTGTAGAAATTTCAAGCCCCAAGCTCAAACCATAGGGAACATAGTGAACCTTAACCAAATAGTCATTTATAATTATTATCTTGAATGAATCAAAATTGATAGACAGATTTAACACAATAGATTGAGGTGAGAAATTAAATAAAATTTTATAGTAAAGTATAGATAAAAATAATATTCATTGAACCTTAGATTATAGGTAGATATTTTGGAGATATTTTGAGGGATAAGTTTTTAAATATGCATGATTAATTATCTTTGTGAACTAGTATGCATGAGCATTCTGAGACTTCAATAGGTTCATTAATCAACTTGGTCAAAGAAAATTATTACAGCTAAAATATATTCATTTCTTTTGGTTGTGGTGATATATAAAGGACTAATCATATTTTTTCTCACAAGTTTAAGGTGGAGTACGGTATGATCTCTCTCTCGAACTCCCCTCCAACACATTGATGTTCATCTCATGGTCAACATCACTCTTAGTATAAAATTATAGAATATGTTTTGAAAAATCATAATGTGGTATTAATATAACCAAGTGATTTATAAATATGATTGTTCATTTAAAATTAAATAATTATCCTATTACAGGAAGTATATTATACCATAAATGACAACTCACTCATAATGAATTTTTTTTCCTTCAAAATAATGTAGTAGACTCAAGGGATATATAATAAATAAACATGGAAAAGAAAAAACTGGTAGCACAGACATAAATAGTTTAATCATTAATATAATTCAAACTCGAGTCTCATCTGATAAGCCTGAATCAATAATAAAATTCTTATAAGAGTATTTAAATCATAATTTAAAATGAATCTTTTAAAAATTTTATTTTCCTCTAGTCACTCTCCATTATAAAGTTTCAAAATCCCTAAAATCCTCTAAAAATATTGATTTATAGATTAAATTGTATTTACATCACTATAGAATATCTAGGAGGGTTAAGGTGTAGTGTATTTAAATTTTGGGTATCCAATTAATTTTTTTACTGGATATATAAAACAAAGGTGTTGAGGATGCATGGTGGAAAAATATCTATCTTCAAATTTCTATCCTTCAGATATCAAAATGCATTATTATGGGAATTATAACCATTTTTTGACAACATTTAAAAAGATCTCGGAAAATTCACCACACATAGAATTTTTGTTTCATGGATGTTAGAAAGATTGATATCAAAGGCACAACATTTTTTCTATTCATTATGTTGTGGTCGAAGTGTCGTGGTATATCCATCTTACCCCTTTTCATATATCAAACCTCTAGTCAAAAATCATCATTTTGATATATCTAGTAACTACCTCGATTTTTCACCCCTTAGAACTTCCCTATGACTAATATAATGTGGTATACTGAATCCCAATATGATACCTCTCATCTAGTGATTCTTTATGATGGTTATTTCTATTTATTTTCTACAAATCCATTAATTGAGGTTAAGATTTCCATCTTCCTAAATATCAGCTAAACTCCTATGGTTTTAGGTGGGTTTGGCCTTATTTTTATAAATTTTTATTTGTTGATTATTGAATATAGGTTAATCTATGACATAGCTTATTACACAATATTTCCTTTTTTCTTCTGAGAGAAGAGTACTGCAGCGTGGATCAGAGATTTGTGTCATTGTTACTTCTTCAGATCTTCCCATTATGTTTCCCATCATTCAACATGTCATGGTTTGTAGTGTTGTGATATAGTTTTAGTCATATATTAATAAATTATTTCAAAACACTAAAATTCCATTCAATAATATAATTTCTAAAAAAATAAATAAATAACTCATATGTTTGTCATTATTTACTCCATAAATTATGCTCAAATTATGGAAAAATGATGTGCATAAATTACACTTTTCAAACTCCCCCACAAAATAAAATTTTTTCCCCTAACAAAAATATCATCATTGAATCAAAATGAATTCACACCCATGAAAGGGAAGAATTCAAATTTTCATTCTCATAAGAATAATATCATACATTAGAATTAAAAGAGCGTAATACTCATTAAAAAATAATGTGTTTTAATCATGACTCATATATAATTTTTTTAATGCATAATTTTTATGTCAGTCTCATTATTCAATAATTCATTAATATATATGAAAATTATATTATACATATTCAGAAATTCATTTCACCAATTAGTTTGGGTTAAAAAAAATAACGGAGGTATGCACATACCTTAAGTACATGCATCTAAACAACAATCATGTAATGAATCTCAAATATCCACACCAAAAAAATATCATAATTAATCATGATGACTTCAAAAAATGGTTATAATGATTTTATGGCAGAATTTTGGTTTGCAATTAATGTGAAAATATATAAGGGTAAAAAATGATCTATAATTTCAATCACATTACATGATAAAAAATGAAATGATCAATGAAATATCCATCAACCAGAAATGACATACCACATACTTACATACACAAAGTATGGTTCAAAATTTTCATGCATAACGATAATGAAATGAACCCAAATTTAAAAAATAATTTTCTTCATTCCTCCTTTTTTGTAAGAGGGTAAACAGTGAAGTAAAATAAAAAAATTAGTTCATGAACTTTTAACAATATAAAATGAATAGTCCCTATGTCATCACTAAAAACAAAACCTCCCCTTTTACCATAAAAAACATCTTCCCCCACACTTATTGAATTGGAAATCATTAAGAAGTACTAAGAGTATAGTGGGAAGGATAAAATAGGATGTTAATGCATCATTCACTATCATGGTAATTCATAGATTATAAGGTTTTAAGAGAAGATCTCAATGTAATTTTAGTTCATAAATGATAAAGTGGACATAATTAGATTTATCTCATTTTGTTTATTCATAACATCAATGATATATTAATTCATGTTTTGGAATGTATAAATACCCTAGGTTTCTATAAATAAAAATGTATAATAAATAATATATAATATTTTCCTTAGAATCCACGTGTTTATGGGAATATATGAATTGGGATAATAACATAATTCATTAAAACTATAAAACAATTTAATAAATGAAAATTTAGAAGAATCAAAATATCTCATTAAAATCAACTCAGTAATAATTGTAGAATATATTTCAAACATTAATCAGAATATAAAATAAAAAATTTACACCGAAGTATTTATTATTTATGATCATTATTAACCAAATTATTTGATGTGTCTGAATGTTTCTTTTAATTAACATCATCTCTTCGATCAATCTAGGATAAAAAGTCATATGGGTCCAAGGCTCCTTCCTAAAAAATTGAAATTCCCATTTTCCCCAATGTGTTACATATATTATATGATATTAATGGAAATAATCAATGAAAATATAATAGGTATGGATGGAATAAAATATTCCTTAAAATAAGAAGCCATTATTCCTTCATCCATGGATGGATATTATGAATGAAATATTTGAGAAATGTAGTTAATTAGAAAATGGGTTCATGATTATTCACTCCAGAAAAATTAATATAAATAATGATATACGAAAATGGTGTATACTAACCAAAGTTATACTAAAAAAATATGATGTTATATCAGTCGGTGGAGTATAACATATATACACGATATGGTCAAACAATACATCATCAAAAAGATACATAATTCAATTGTATAAAATTGATCACCTATAATGATATAATACATTGAATGAAAAGGAATAAATTAAAAGACACTTACATGATATCCATAGTCTCTCCATTCGGTTACCCCTAGGTCTAGACTGAGGGTGTAAAAATATAATTTTTCTCTCTGGGGATGTACCCATAATCTATTTTGTGCTAGGTATTATGACAATGGATTCATTAAGGGTTTCACCATGATCATGAACAGTATCATTCAATAAGGTAATTTACATAATCAAGATGAAGATGATGTGGAGGGAACCCAATATAGTAAATGGGACCTTCAAGAGGTTCCTTATGTACTGACCACATTCCATTCAACTATGTATCCAAGTCAAACTAGCAATGACCAGTTGCATCAATAGGAATCTCTAGGGGTTCAGAAAGGGAGTCCTTATAATTATTGAACTAAAAATAATACCTAAAGAAAGTATTTATGGGGAACCACTAGGAATCATGGGCATAGGGTAGTTCTAGATCATGTCCATGAGTTGGAATAAAAGTGTCTGAAAGTTTCTATGTGTTTAGTACTGCTGAAGAAACTATGGAAAAGGGATTGAAATGATCATGTGAATCCACAAAGTCAATCCCTATACTTCCATAAATAAATCCCATAATATTGAAGATAAAAAAGAAATTCTATACAAATTATTATGATCAACTCCTCTATCAAAATGTTTGGGGTATATGGTGTAACCAGATATAGAACATAATGTGGATAAGCTTCTTTTAGTTGAGATATATCCCTGGAAAAACCAGACATTTCCTCCTTATAAACATAATCCAATACATACTCGTATATTCTCATATACTAATTCCCATCCTTTATTGTAGTAATATCTTAGATAAAATATGTAAATTAATTAATTTCATATTACTAAGGGAAATCAGGGGCTCCATAACACTCTAAACATTTATATTTTTGGTTAAATGTTTTATAAAATCCTCACCCATAAGATTTCAATCTATCATTTCCATTAGAACACAAATTACAAGGAAAACATCATGTCCATATTCAAATTAATTGGTCTATTTATAGAGAAAAAAATAAATATTTCTAACTAAATAATGTAACCTTAGGAGTCACCCTTACCCAATCATGTATGGGCAATGGCTCAAAGAATCATTCAAATAAGTTTTATCTTTAATTGAATACTTCATGTTTTGGATGAATCATAGTGCACAGTGGGATCAACTTCCATGTCCTAAAACATTTATAGGAAATGAGATTTTCTAGGTTATAATTATAAAGATTCATAAAATAAGGATCTGATAAATTCTCTACTATGAATTCCAAGGCTGATTCCAAACTCATATAACATTATCTTCCACTCTTTACAACCCAAAAGGATGGTGATGAATTCTAAATCCATCTCCATCATAACAATAAATTCCTATAGAAATTTTTGAAAATTAAAATAGTTGATGTAAAAATTTTATGATGTTGTATATCTTTTAATTCCTCCATAGTGTTAACTTTCATTAAAATAACTCACATCAATTTTATATCCAATTTTTTATTGGGTGGATATATTTTTTATGTAGCTACTTCAACACACACAAAAATCACCATCACTGAGTTATAATAATGGAATTTTGTGGTATTGGTAAAATTAATCAATGTGAAATAGGTTGTTCGAGTTTGGGTTGTTTCCTAGGGTCTAGATGGGCCTGATCTAGGTGTGTTTTCAATGGTAGGGTTAGGGGTAAGGGTAGGGTCCTTATTTTAGTGGGAAGTGGGTCGTTTGGGTAGTGGGGTGTTATATTTCAATTATACTTGGGGATTTTCAGGGGTATCTCATTTGGATTTTTGTGGGCTCAGTATTGGTTTTAGATTTTGGAGAAATAGGGGTTTAGAGACTAGAGGATACAAAATAAGTGGTTTTGAGATCAACAGTTGAAGGGTTAGTGGTGGTAGAAGATGGGATGTTGGCATTCTTTTCGTGAAAAACAGAAAAGGATGATAATGTCATGAAGAAGGGAGGTAATAGCTTCTAAAATGCATTCAAGGGGATGGTTTTTTAAATGGTTAAAATACATTGGAAAGCAGGGGATGAGTTATGATTCATTTGAATAATAAGGGGAAATGTTGTGATAGTCATGAAAATAGAGACACATACCAACAGGGAAGATGAAAGTTCACCTTGCCGAGTTCAGATCATGTTAAAGTTAAAAAATTATCCTTTGATAATATAGTGGATATATCTTAGAAGAATTGGAAGAGGAGGATACTACATGAAATTGTTCTTCATTTGAATTTTTATAGGTTTATGTATTATTTTACTGTGGCTCTATATACCGCAACATGCTTTTTGGTAATGGGTTTTTAGAATTCAAATGATAGCTTTCCATACATCATGAGTCTAATTTTTTTTTCATTGATTTGAAAAAAAATATATATTTACAAAAAATATTCTCTCTGAGGTCATCGATTAGTTGTAGAAAGACAAAGAGCTATGCAACATGGGGTGTGAATATGCCAATATTGCATTTTCTATGGATCAGTAAACCAAATTTTTGAGCATTGTATATTGTAATGAGGTCTTAAAATTTCTATAATGGATAAAAAATATTTCTTAATTACTAATAAGGCTCAAATACATAATTTTTTGGTTTATGTATAATCACTTTAGATTATCCAAAAAAATTATCCATATCTTATCCGATTATGGTGTGGAATTTCTCACTATGGTGTGGTGAACCTAACACCGTGTAATTTTTTATTCCCCCTTGAAAATTATTTTATTTCACTTTCCCCCATACATAGTGGTTTGATATTATCAATTAACAGTCAAGGGAGATATATTTAAATCCCTAAACGTACTCAATAATAACAAAATTTTTAAAAATTACTCAAAAATTGATAATTATACATGGAAAAAGTATACCTGGGTTTTCTCTAAGACATTGTATTATTTAATGTCAAAGTCATGAAAAAATATTCTCTTCAATGTAAATCAATGAAAAGGATACTCCCTGCTTTATAATTTTCAATGTGATCTTTGAGAAAGTTATGATTAACATTAAAATTTGGTTCTCTATTCTTTTTAATTCTATTACTCCATGAGTGAACACTTGTATGACATAAAATGGACCAAACCATATAGGCCATATATTCTATATAAATATATGAAAATGAGAGTTAGGAAACAATATATTTTCATCTAGGTGAAACTCATTCTGTATAATTTTTTGATAATGCCATCTTCTAGTATTCTCTTTGTAAATTTTTGTGTTGAAATATTCCTCTATATAGATTTCATAAAGCTCATCCAATTCAAAAATATAGTTAATTGAAGTTAGATTTTTACTCTATTTGATAATATTTACTATCCAAAAAGATCAGTGGGTGAGTTCCCATGTAAGGTTACACAGTTTCTCATAAACCATCTAAAATAGAGACATTCCCAATAGTGCATTGCAGGATATTCATTAATCCCACAAATCATAGATTATTTTTCGTGAACAATATTTATGACTTCCACACATATTCTTATCAAGATTCGTCTCCTAATGAAAATAAATTATTTTTTGATTATCATCAATGAGATATTTCTTGGTAGAAAATAATAGAAAACCAATAATGATTACAACTTATGCATCCACTTCCATCTCCCAAATTAGAATGTCAATAGTGAAAAATTTGCCTCACCTTCACCAAGAAATCTTAAAGGATTATATTGGAATATTTTATGGATAATTCTACCAATTATAATGACATATGAGTAGGTTTTGAATTTCTTAATTCTATATTCTTGAAAAAATAATTAGCATCATATTAAAACATACTCCTTGATCAGAAAGGTATATTTTTAATGTGAAACATCTGATCATATAGAGAATGGAAAAACTTCATAGATCACAATGTTTAGGTGGAAAATTACATTGCGCTACTAATGAAAATTATTAACTAAGTAAGATGATTAATAAATCCTCAAACCTCATCTTATAAAATATTATATCCTTGAGTAACTTGGAATGTGTAGGTATTTGTGTGATTGCTTCATCAAAGGGTATATTAATATTGTAACATCCCAGGTAAATAATTAATATGAAATTTGAATATTTATTAATATTTTTGAATTAAATATTAGTTTTACATTAATGGGGATTCTATTTTAGATGGCGTATCTGACACGCAACATTGGGTTTCTCTGAAGTCTTATGTCGCACACAATGTTGAGTCATACTAAAAATAATAATAATATAATAATATTATTTTAAATGGTAATTAAGGGCTAGAAGTTTTATTGGATTTAATGAACATAACTAACCATATTATGATTAAACATATTTGTTAAAAGTTTTTACATTTATCTAGTAAATTTTAGAGGCTTTAAATAATATTGAATTCAATTTTAAGCATAAATACTCAAATATTTTTAATATGTAGTCTTACCACCTTTTGATGGATAACCCTTTTTAAATCTAGTTTTTGTCATATTTATATGTTATATTTTACAAAATAAAATTCTTATTTATAATAGGGAAATTAAAATTTACTTTGGATGAAATTTTGTTATTTTTCTGATAATGTTCATTTTTATGAATAGTGAATAATACTACATTTTAATTCAAAACATTCTTTTACATTAATTTATTTATATTATTATATTGTCCTTTTTATTGGTTTTAATGTGCAATTATATTATATTTTTATCATTTAATCCAATTTTTGTCATTTTATGTAATTTCACTTTGAAATTGGACATAAAAAAATGTCAGTCTTTTGATAGTTATTATTTCCTAAAAACATGCTCTTTGGATTTGACAATAGGAATTAATTTTTAAATTAATTTCTACAAATTATGTGTTCTGAATTTGGAAAAATTGATTTCATGTTTTGAATCAGGAGGTTAAGATTTTGTAAATAGGTGACTTTTATTTTTAAACATTATGAATAATAACTTCAGTAAATATTTTGTTTACCATGGTTAATGGGTAAATCTGATAAATAAGGGTAAAAATAATATTATAATAATACTAAATTACCCTAACACATGTCCTAACCATATTGTATGATTAATGTCCATCCACGGGAATAATTCTGTCTATTTGGGGACCCTATAAAGCCACTTGTAAGTGAAGATGCAACTTTATTAAAATTAATTTAATGTTAAGGAAAAGGTAAAATAAACACATATATTTTAGTTAAACAGTGTTTATATTGGGTTATATAAGAGATATTTTTTTACTATAAATATTAATTAGAAATATAAAATGATTTCCTACATCATGGTATTTTATTTATAATTTTTAGACATCAAATAAATAAAATTATTTATGACACAATTATGATGTAGTGATTACCTTATTAATGAATGATTTAAATAAATGAGATTATAAATATTAAAAAAAATTATTTTGAAACTTTTTATGACATACATGATTTTTATGGACGAGTATAACTTGATATATTTGAATTAACTTAGGTTTTTAGAAATAATGAAGTTGTTATAGATTTTGTAAATGTCTTGATATGAATAGTTTATAAATTGACATAAATGTGTTTTTAAAATGAATACTATTTTTTAAAAATGATAAAATAGTCCTAAGTATATAATATTCATCCAATGGACATATTTGACATTAATATTTTCATTAATGATCAATTTTTTGGTCTCTTTTTATTTTATAGTTAGTATATTAACCATATATTATGAATATACAGGAAGACATGGTAAAAGTTAAATAAGTTAACAAAGGGTTAAATAAAAAAGATAAGGTTAAATAAATATCTAAAACCAGTCCAATTATTGTTGGATGAATTTTTTTGTACTTTTATTTGTATTATATTATAATTTAATGACTTTAAGATATTTTGAAACTGAAAATAATTTTATAATAAAATAATACTTTCAATCTTTCCTAAAAATATCATCCTCCCTCTTATAAAAGGAAACCACTTCGAACCCATTACTCACACCTCTCAAGCCCAATGGATAATATAAAATCTACCCAAATATTATCCCAAAATCCTTCTATTAATACTATAATCCTTACCTTAGTAAGAAGTCACTTCAAGAAATCCTTTTGGTTAAAACCAAAGGCAGTTTCCCAATTTAAAGGTAGCCTCCTCTCTCAAGTTCTACTCTTTTATTTTTCTTCTACACCCCCCTAAAATCTATTTATTACATTATTTTATAACAAAACCAGTAAAAAAAATATAATAGGATGTTTTTATGAGAATTATTATAACTAAACTTACACACACATCCATCTAATGAATTAAAAACATACTGTTTCTGTGGGCGGTGAACATATGCCTCACGAAACAATGATTGATCAATTATTTCTACCGCCTCTCATGGTGGAAATTATGAAGGAAATTTATTTATATGTGATATATATTATATTTATATTGTATATATTCTTATTTAGTTTTCATTTATTACATACCTTTATGGTTTCCATAATGTGTAAATACGATATTTTCATTTGAGGAAGTGCTGTCTACTGCCCCCTCAAAGTGATATGAGTCATTCATACCATACATGGAACGTATAAATGATGATGTTAATAAAATTATTTAATGAATATAAAATATGATATTCTAAAGGAATAATAATATACCTAGGTACCATTTGGTTTTTATTTTTTGAAAATGAAAAAACAATGAAATGAAAGTAGCATTCATGCGTACGTACGACTTAACGTCTCCATGAATGATGCATTTCATTTTTATTTATCCAATTGATATGGAATATGATAAATACATATATACTAGATAAATATGATATATATGATATTTAAATCATGAATATGATTCTATAGATAATTAACTTTTGACCACATGGACAATTTGTAATTATAACAAGTTCTATTTTGACTCAAGTTCTAAACATCGACAAAATGTCCAATATGAACTAAAATAATTAAATATTTGTTATAGAAAGTAAATAATAGATATAAATTTAATAATAAACTTGAAAAATGTTCTTAATCAAGAATAAATTAACTTGTGCTTATTATTCAAGATGAATAAGGAACATACAAGACAAGTCGGACTTGAGGTAAGGGGTTTTTATCTCACTTTTTATTCCCATGAGATTCAAGCTATATTTTCCACTATGTACTTTTCTATGGTGTATTTACTACCCATGATTGTACTATTTTTATAATATACTTTAGTTTATGGGTATTTACATCTTCATTTTATGATCCTTATTTCATGGTGTGTATGTTTCGTATGTTACCAAGTCGACAAGGGAATTTCAACCATCAATTTCCACTAATTGGTTTTTACATATACTTCATTGATTATTTTACACCAAGATGATGTGTGGAATACCTATTTATTTATTTATATAGTAAATTACACTCCCTTTTCTGTGGATATACTTTTTATACACATAATTACTCCATTGATAAATTCTCAAGTCATTGATATAAACATGATAAGGGTAATCTTAACTCAATTTACATTCATTGAGTTAAACATCCAAGCCATTGGTTTTGTTTTAAAAAGATCATGTGTGAATGTCATATTATTTATTCACACTAAATATCCAATCATATTGAGTGCATTTATATTTTTCCAACATAATTATGTAATTTATTTATCCTTAATCTAAGGATACAGTCTTTATAATGGATTTCATCTCAATTTAAATTCCATTGAGACTTCATTGTTGTTATGCACCAGTTCACATTTATATGGTGTATATACTTTCCATTGGCATATTAAATCATTAATCCCTTTATTTTAAAGATATTATATATTTTTTATTAAATTTTATTCCTTAATTATTTGTATTCAATCATATCTCATTTGGTTAAGAACTCCTTAACTAAAATAATTTTTTAATCATTTTATCAGCTAAATAATTCTCATTATTGTCCCTGATTTAAAAATTGTTTTACTAATTTATTTATATGGATATAAATGTTTGAAATTAAATTTCCTTTCAAAAGTATCAATGTTTTATGGGAAACAATGATTAAAAAATCTATTTATTAAATGGTTTTGAAAATTGTTTGATAAAGAATTGATTGTTTCAATATCTTGAAATGATATATTGTGACTACAATGTGGAACTTTTATCTTTCCTTTATTCTTGATTTGTGTGTTATGATTATGTTGCGGTTCTTGGTCATTGTTTATGTACATGGGTGGTTCCGTGATAAACCTATGGTGATTGAGCCTGAGAAATATCTCCAATGCATTAGGTAATGTGACGGAGGTAAATGTTAATGTTTCTCCTAATAGATTTAGGTAATATACTATGATGAGTAATACAAATGTAACTCCCTATATTGTTGTGAAGGAAACAACATAAGTATGTTATGGATTCCACAATTTCCCTTTATGATTTATGATTTTTATATGTATTTATAAATCTTATGATTCTGTGAGGTATGATATAAAAGTATAATTTCTTCGATTTGTATGTATTCATGGACTAATGTTTTATTTCATTATTTTATATCCTTTACTGAGATTTTTATGCCCAGCCCATTTTTTTGAAATGTTTTCCACCAGACATTAAGATGAATAGGATCAAGGATGGGATTAAGGAAAAGTCATTCTGTTTAAAACACTGATCTAAACAAGCTTCTTTAAGAGTTTTTAGTTTATGAAAAAAATGTATTCTTAGTAGAAGTGTCTACTTTGTAATATTTGAGAAGTAATGTAATAGTTATGACCTAATTTTTTAAATCTCTAAACCTCAAAAGATCATCAATGTAAGTTATTAACTTAATTCTAGATTATGTAATGTTTAAGGCTGAGGCCTTATATTTGGTATCAAAGGTCGGTTTAGATAACTTTAGAGGTTAGGGTGTTATTTAATCATAAGTGATATAACCATATGGTTATCATATCAGAAATAATCACAGTTATTTTAGATAATTTTTATTCAATAATGCTTCCTTATGACATTTTCATTTTTTCATGTTTTGAAAATCACAAACACCCTATATTAAAGAAAATTTCATTTTCTCTATGAATTATATTAATAGGGAAAATTTTCCTTCCCCAAGGAAATTTTATCCTTACCAATGTTTTCATTATTCATGTTATATCATCTCTAAATCAAACCCATTTTATTTATAAGTGTAAAATTCAGTTTCATATCAAAAACCTCGGAATCCTATAAATACATAGATATAGACTATTCTGTTTTATGGATCAGAATTCTGACTTTGAATTCCTCATAATTGAGACTCTGAATTCCTCAGAATTCATACTCTGAATTCCTCATAATTGAGACTCTGAATTCCTCCGAATTCAGATTCCAAATTCATTGGAATTCAGACTCTAATGTCTATATAATTCTGATTCCGAATTCCATAAAAAACAGAATGTGAATATCCATGTAATTTAGACTCCCAATGCTTGTTTTCTTAGACTCTAAACTTTAATATTTTTCCTTAGACTTCGAAAAATGGATTTTGTTAAGAAACCATATTTTTTTTAACTTGTTATGAAATAATGTTGTACTTTCTATTATTAACTGAAAATTTTTTGAGTGACATGTGTATAGGTCCCTCTGAGATTCATGGAAAAATATGACCATTGGAGGAGGGAGCCGACCGTTGGAGATGCTCCTATAAATAGAAGCACATTTGAATGAGGTCAAAATAACTGAATGATAGTTCCAGAACTCTAGAGACCACATGTTGTTGAAGTGGTTTCTAGAAAGGTATACTGTCCTGATTTGTGAGTATTAAACACCTTGTTTATATCGCTTTGTGAGACTCTGATTATTGTTGCATACAATTGAGGGCTTCTGGGAATAGGAAGAAAGAGGAGTCGACTACTGTAAAGTTCGAGGACTTATTTTTTAAAGAAGACAGAGGTGCTGACTACCTTGAAGTTCTAGGGCTTTCAGGGATAATGAGAACGATTCTGATATTTCTATTGAGTTCTTACCCTGGTCTGGGTAAGACATACTTTCTTGAAAGTATAAATCAAGGGACCTTTAACCAGGGTTGTTGGATACCGTACCCATTGGTTTGTAAGAATACTTGTTACTTTATTTTTTCCAAGTTTATTTTCCGCAGCATTTTTATTAATAAGGTTATTATAACTTTCTTATACTTTATTGTATTTGTATACCCTGATTAGTAATATTTTATACGCTTTAAGGTAAAATATTTTCTTGTAAACATTTCTTAAGTTTAACTTCCGAAATCATATTTCCAGAACCTGGAATGTTTGTTGAACTAATAGGTATTGTGAATTTACATTGTTTAATTGTGTTAAACATATTTTTCCTTAAGGTTAAAAACAAAAGATTTATACTAACATTGATGGTTCCAAAGGAATTTTTATAGTATACAATTCACCCCCCTCTAGTATATTGATCATCTACATCATATTTTGATCCTATAATTAGTATCAAAGAAGGTATTTGAAATAATTATATTCACATATAATCTATCTTGCTCAAGTTTTCATTATTTTTAATATTTTCCTTTCTTAGTAATTTTTTCCTTGTTTACAAACTTTTACTATTCACAAGTTTTTGTGGAATGATATTTTCTATAAGATGACATGAATGAATGTTGGTTCGATTGAAAAAATAAATCCTACCAGACCACTTGTATTTGATGGGAATGTTTATGAATATTGGATAGATCATATGAAGACTTTTGTTTTTAATACTAGAGAGGAAACAATTTTTATTCTTACTGGAGATTACTAGATTCTTTATAAGGAAGTCAAAACATTTAATAATCAAGAGAAGATAGAATGTCAACTAAACTACAAGGTATGAAATACATTGTTGTCTTCCATGAAAAAGAATATATAAATTGTTATTTCTTCTTGTGAATCTGCAAATTCTATTTGGAGGAAACTATAAGTTACTCATTTTGGTACATACAAAGTTATAGAAACTAGAAGAGATATGCTTAGAGCAAAATATCATGGATTTCTATTTCCTTATGGAGAACTAGTATGCAAGGTACAATAAAGTTTTATGACTATTGTTAACAGATTACAGTCTATGGGTGAAAAAGGCCTTCATGATGAAGCTCTTGTGGGCATGATTATAGATATCATGCCTAATGAGTGGGAATCTAATATAATAGTTATTTATGGGAATAGGAAAGTATCTCAAATTACTCTTGATGAGATTTTTGGAACTCTTCTTCAACCTGAGACTAGAATGAAGAGATATGCTGATAAGAATAAGAAGGAAATTGGAAATGGAAGTTTAACCTTTACTACTACAAAGTCTAAGACTCCTAAAAGGGTTATAAGATCTAAGTCAAAGAATGTCATTGTTTTACCTAAATCTAGTGAATGTGAACATACTAGGAATGAACTAGCTAATCTTGCTTGAAAGATGAACAAGATAGTTTGGAAGAAAGACTTTTAGTATATATTTAAGAATAAATAATGAAAACACAAGAAATACTCTGAAGTTACATTCTATGAATGTAAAAGAGCAGGGCATATAAGGCCAGATTGCCCTATGCTTATGAAAAAGGATAGAAAGGAAAATAATTCTGAGAGAAATAGAAAGAATTACTACAAGGATAAAGCAAAGAATGTTTTTAAATTCAATAACACATGGGGTTTTAGTGGTGTAGACTCTTATGATGAATACTTAGAGTATGAATCTTCTGGTAAGAGGAATCTTGGTTTACTTTCAGATTACACATTGAAAATCATTGTCTAATGGCTAAGGTACAAACTGTTTAATATATCACAACTGTTTCCTTAAATTCTAATGATAGTGATGATAAATATTATGAATCTTCAGATGAAGAATCTTTTCTGATTAAGATAATACATTACCTACTTATGAATAAAATTCTAAGTTTTCTAAACTTCTTGAGAATAAAAATTCTAAAATCAATAAAAATATTGATAAATAAAACTCTATAATTTCTATTCCTACTAATGAAGAATCATGACCTTCTAATGATCTTGATAAGAAAACATTTTATTTTGAAATAATTTCATAAAACCTTGCGAAAGTTAATTCTGAGAAGGATAAACTCTCTAAGGATCTTGGAAACATAATTTCAACAAAAAATATTTTAGAGTCAAGATCTGGTTCTAAAACTAATATTTTTGAGGATAAAAATATGGTTATTAAACTAAAGTAATAAATATTTTCCTTGAGGAATTGTTTGTCAAACTTTACCCTAGGTAAGGAAACCATTGATAAGATATATTCACAAATTTGACCTCTAAGGAATAGTTCTAGTTTTGGTTATACTCATTCTAAACCTATTTTCAGTAATAACTATTTTTTCCCTCAAGGTTCTCTATTCTACACTAAATTTTCAGGGTGGTGGACATTGGGTGAAAAATTTCTCTTTAAAGAGAACTCATCCTTTAGGTTTTCATAAAGATTATTTTTCTAAGTAAATGTGGGTACCTAAAATTTTCCTTTCAAAAATTCCTAGATCCATGAATTTTTGGGTTTTGAAGTAATAACACTCTTATTTTCAGGAAAATAAAGATAATACCAACATAAATACATGAAACATGGATAGTGAATGTTCCTGGCACATGACTGGTAACAAAAACTTCTTTTAAAATATTATCAAGATGAAAGGGGGAAATGTAACATTCAGAGATAATTCTCTGGGGGAACTTTTTTGAATAGGTAACATTGTTCTTCTTGGAAAAACATTGATTTCAATTGTTTTATTTGTTAAGGTTCTTAATCACAACTTCATTAGGATAATTCAATTGTGTGATGATGGTTACCTAGTAAATTTTTTGGAATGACAAGTTCTTAGTACACAATTCCAAGGAAGAGTTTATTCTTTCTGCCCATAGGCAAGAGAATATATATACACTAAACTTAGATGACATTAGGATCCAAGATCTAACTTGCCTTAGTGCAATGTAAGATTAATCTTGGTTATGGAATAAAAGGGTAGGACACTGTAATCTTAAGAATCTATGAAAATTATCAAAGAAAAGTCATTTAAAGATCTACCAGAGCTTAGATTTGATTCTTCAAAAGTTTTTGATCCTTGTCAAAATAGAAAGTAACATAAATCAAGTTTTAAATAATTTCTTGAAGTCTCAACAACTTATGAATTATAGTTGGTGCATATGAATCTTTTCGGTCCAACAAAAACTGGGAGCATTGGTGGAAAATATTATTTATTTGTCTTAGTTGATGATTACAATAGATTCACGTGGGTATATTTTCTAGAAAATAAATATGAAAATTTATCTTATTTAAAAAGTTTTATAGCCCAAGTTATAAATTAGAAAAACAATCTATTGAAATCTATTCATAGTGATCATGGAGGAGAATTTCAAAATTCTGCTTTTGAATCTTTTGGTAGTAGAAAAGGTATTAATCATAACTTCTCATCACCAAGAACCCCTCAACAGAATGGTGTTGTTGATAGGAGAAATCAAATTCTCCAAGAGATAACTAAAAACATGTTGAGTGAATATTATATAGCCAAAAAAATTGGGTTGAAGCACTATGTACTGCTTATTATACTATAGATCGAGTTTTGATTAGACCTTTTCTTAATAAAATACCATAAGAATTATGGAATGGTAAAAAACCTAGACATTCCTACTTCAAGGTATTTGTTTGCAAAGTATTCATTTTTAATGCTAAATATAATCTACATAAATTCATACCCAAATCTTATAAAGGAATATTCTTAGGCTACTCCACAACTTCTAAGGCCTATAGAGTTTTTAATAATAATACGTGTACTATTGAAGAAATAGTACAAGTTAAGTTTGATGAAATTGATCCATTTTTTTAAACAACCTCAACCTATATCCTAAAATGTGTTTTAAAAATCTTATTATCAACCCCTGGTAGTATATACATCTGATAAGGAAAATGTCAAAGAAAATGTTTCTGAAACATTTACCCCAAAATATTTCCTATCACATGTTGCTGAACAGGTTTTACAAAACCCAAATCAGTTGTTTCTTAATAATCATCCCATTGATGTTATCATTGGTGATTTAAATCAACCAGTAAGGTATACATGTTCCTTAATAAATGAAGTAGAACATCTACCTTTCCTTTCCCAATTAGAACCAAAAAAGGACTGATTAAGCTTTGGTTGATAATGATTGGATTAAATCCATGCATGATGAGCTAAAATAATTCGAAAGGAATAAAGTCTGGACCTTGATTAAAAGACCTAATGAAACATCATTAATGGGAGTAAAATGGGTCTTCAAAAATAAATGTGGTGTAAATGGTATCATTGTAATAAATAAGGCAAGATTAGTTACTAAAGTCTATAATCAACAAGAAGGAATAGACTATGATGAAACCTATACTCTAGTAGCTAGACTTGAATCTATTTGCATTTTACTTTCCTTTGAAACATTCTTCAACTTCAAACATTTTCAAATGGATGTTAAATATGATTTTCATAATGGTTATTTTCAAGAGGAATTTTTTGTTGGAAAAACTCCTGGTTTTGAAGAAACAAAACATCCCAAACATGTTTTCAAACTTACCAAATCATTGTATGGAATTAAACAAGCTCTAAGAGCATGGTATGACAGACTTACAAGATTTTTGATACAAAATGATTACATTAAGGGAAATTCAGATCCAACCATTTTTATAAATAATGATAAGAAAAATGTTTTGATGGTTCAAAAATATGTTGATGACATTATATTTGGTTCAACTTTGCAATCATTAACTTATTCCATCACGGATCTAATAAAATCTGACTTTGAAATGAGTGTGATGGGTGAGTTAACATTTTTCCTATGTTTTAAAATTCCTAAAAAAACAGAAGGGACATATATATCTCAACATAAGTATATTAAATATCTTCTTAAAAAAATACGAATATGGAAACACTAGAAGTATAAGTACTCTCACTGGTACCTCAAATTCACTTGATCTTGATAAAGCTGGGAAACTAGTGGAACAAAAATCACTTAGATGTCTGATAGGTAGTCTACTTTACTTAATAGCTTGTCGTCCGGACGTAATTTGTTCAGTATGCTTATGTGCAAGATATCAATCTAATCCTAAGTAATCTCATTTAAAGGCAGTGAAAAGAATTTTTCACTAATTAAAGGGAACCATGGATTTAAGACTTCTTTATACCTATAGAAATTATTTTGTTTTAAAAAGTTTTTCAGATGCTGACTCTGGTGGATGTAGAATGGATAGAAAAAGTACATAAGAAACTTGTCATTTCTTAAGAGATTCATTAGTTTCTTGGTCATACAAAAAGAAACACTCATTATCACTTGCCACTACTGCAGCTGAATATGTAGCAGTTGTAAGTTGTTGTGCTCAAGTGTTGTGGATGCAACACACACTCACAGAGTATGGTAAGAGTTTTACCAAAACACAAAGTTTTTGTGATAATACTAGTTCCATTTGTCTAATTAAAAACCCTACACACCACTCTCATGAAAAAAACATAGATATTAGTCATCACTTTCTTAAGGATCACACACAAAAAAGAGATATCATTCTTCAATTTATCAAAATAGAAGATCAACTTGTGGATATTTTCAAACAATCTTTAACCTCTAATAGATTGTAATACGTTAAACCTAACATAGGAATGATAACTGTAAGGTAATTTTCCTTATTAACTTCTTGTTGAAACCTATCACCTTACAGTAACATACTCTTTTTCATAGGGGGGTACATTTCTTTTTTAGTTAATCAAAATTTTTGTAGTCAAAATGTTCGTAGTAAAAATTTTTGAATTCAAAATTTTCTTCTTCCAAATATTTTAAGTAAAAATTTGTGTACTTAAAATTTTCAGTCAAAATTTTTGTAGTCAAATTTTTCATAGTCTAAATTTTTTTTGTATTCAAAATTTTTGGAATTCAGAGTTCTTTAAGAAGAATTTTCCTCATTACGAATGATATTACTAACAATCTGAAATATATGTTTCCTTTCCTAAATTTTCATAATAGTCTTTTACTTTTTGGTATTTTCATTTTAAAAAATTCAGATTCTTTTTAAAACATAATTTTTATCTTAAAAACCTCAAAAACTCGGAAGCTACGGAATTCTTTCTCCGGCTATCACCTCAACCGAAAAATCTGATCAGAAGGTTTTAAACCATTGGATCAAGTATGGATGCTAAAAAGTCGCCTCAGACACCTATATAAATCCTCTCTGATACTTGTCCCACATAATTTTTCAAATCCTTCACTGCTGAAGCTTTCCCGGTGTATTTAAGTCTATTATAGATCTTCAAATTTTCTTTAGTTCTGAATGTCTTTTGATGCCTCTCCTTAGAAAAAAATGACTACTACTAAGGAAATATCTTAGTGAAAAATATGCAGAGAAAGGTTTATTGATCCGAAGTTTTATGCTAAGAATGATTCTATTATATCTAAGAATATCAATCTAAATAGCTGGGAGAGCCTTCATATTTCAAAGTCGAAGGCACAGGATTTGGTGTATCCAAAATTGCTGGTTGAGTTCTATAAGACAATATTTTTTTCATTGAAGTAGGAAGAGATAATTTCTCTTAAAAGAGATATGGTAAGACCTACTCACTTTCTTACAACATGGCAGTAAATCTGATAGGAATTCCATATACGGGTGCGGCAGAGTTCTTCTCACACAAGCTACCTGATGTAATAGGAACTTTTGACATGGAAAAGGCCATAGTTTGTCTTAGTATTTTAGAGGTGAAGATTCCAAAAATTGTTCATCTAGCTACCAATATCCGGATTCTTGAATTATGGTTTTATGGATTTGTTATACCAAGGAAATGAGATAAGGATACTCTGAAGAGGAGTGACATCTACATTTTGGATTTCCTGGTGAACCAAAGAAAGATAAACATGGTCAAGTATATCCTGGTTACGATTGATAATATCAAGAATGGAAATTTGAAGTCTCATATTATCATGTATCTGACCATTCTATAAATGATTTTAGTTCTTTGCCTTTAGTCATTCAAAATTCCTTGAAATTCAAAACCACAAAATTTTAAAGTGATATTTTTGAGTGATGACACTCTAAAGAGAATGAATGTTAGTTTTTCTAGAGATTTCAGATTATTTTATGATTGTTCATAAGCGTAAGTTGATGTTTTTTTCAAAGAAGCTGAAAGTGGTGGAAAATTCTAAGAAAGGTGAGAGGAAGATTAAGGCCAAGGAACCAGAATAAAAAGGAAAAACTCTAGTGGATAAGGAAACCCAGTCTGTACCTCCGAAACCAAAGAAACAAAAGTCTTATACTGATGAAGTAGTGGCTAAGTGGAGAGAAGATAAGAAGAACAAAAATTAAGGGGAGCCTAAGTTTATCATAGACCCTGTTGAGGCAAAAGTGTTAAAGGAAATGGCTGTTGAAAACCTTTAGAAACAAGAGAAATAGAAGAAGTAGAGGAGGAAGAAGACCAAGGATGAAATTTTTCAATCCCTTCTCAGAGATGCTGAGAAAGGCTCTGAGTAAATTCTAGTACTAGAATCATTTCTGAAAGAATTACTTTTAGAGACTCTGGGAATGATGTTGGTATTTCTTGAACTAGATCAAGAAGAAGAAATAGTGAAAGAAGAAGTTTAAGAAGAAGAAAAAGAAGAAGAAGGAAGTCATGACACTGATGATGTCATGAAGTAAGTTGAATATTACCATGAGAAGGAATGTCCCTCTGAAAAATTATCAATCTGGACTTCTCATGTAGAATCCTCAAAGCTTGATACCCAAGGAAAAGATGAGAAGGATCAAGATGAAATCAATAAACTATCTGAAGAGTAAAGCATCAATCGTGATTCCATTCAGCTAGGTGATGTTGAGGCAAAAGATAAGAAGGAATAAGTAAATGAAGATAAAATCTTTCAGTTATATGATAGTGAGCATGAATCACCCATGGAAGAAATTATCATTCAATAATATGATAAGGGGAAGTAGGTGTTGGTTGCTACACCGAAGAAATATATGGTGAAAAATAAAGTTGTTCAAATTTCATCAAAGAGGAAATCTATTGAGTTAGAAAAAGAATCCTCACCAACCAAAATCTCTGATTCAGAAACTTCCTCTCTTGGCCAAGATTTTATGGTACAATATTTAAAGAAATTGTTTGATACTATTCAAATTTTCCCATGTATTGAATAAAGGTTACAAATGCTTTAGCATTCCTATAATCAGAAATCATATTCTATTTCCATTCATATGGATATGTTTTTAAAGCTTCTAACTAATTTCGGAACCTTATTCATTGAATATAAAGCCTATAAAATATCATGCAAGAAGATTATAAGTTGTTCAAGGAAGAAAATCAAAGATAAGAGAGCTTTTGATGAATTACTTGATAATGTCAGGGATGATTTTGACAATGAAGATGGTAAGATCAAAGACCTTACAAATAGTTTTGAGGAAACGTTCACCCTTGAACAGAAAACTCAGAAGCAAGAAGTTAAGGATTTGAATGGAAAGCTTAATTCAGTGGATATGCGTTCGAAGAGAAAAAGGGACCTTAGAATTGAGTTTGGGGAAAATATTGTTAAGCAAGAAAATTTTCTTAAGGCTCAGGAAGAAAAAATTAAAGCCTTAGAAAAGAAAAATGAAGAGCAGGATCAGCTACTCAAGCATGCAAGAAGTGGATCCCAAGGATCTAAAGAAGCTAAAAACCATAGTGAAGAAACTTATGCCATAGTAGAAAAAAGGATTACCTTTACCAAATCTGATATTTTGTTGTGATTTACTCATTATAAAAATTCATTCAATATTAATGTTGTTTTTTGTTGTTATCCATATATATAGTTTTTTAGTAATAATATTTCAGGTACCAATTTTTTTTATTCCTTATATTCCTTTTTGAAAATCACAATGGTGGTGAAACGAATGATAAAAACAGTTATAAGTAAAGAAGATATTTCCCTATGTAAGGGGGAGTTCATCTAAGGGAAGTTCTTATCAATGAAGATTTTAGTATGCAAGAAAATATAAAATTTCATTCATAAAATCAAGAATATTATCCTTAGGGATTTCAAAGCCTAAGGTGGAGTTTGTCGTATTCACTATGATCCCAAAGTAAAGGGAGATAAGTTATTATTTTCAAGTTCATAAAAAAATTATAAGTCCTTATATTATTTTTAGTAAGGATGTTTGTTCTTTCCAAAAAGGTGGATATTATTGATTCAATAAGATTTACTTATGAATTTTCCATTCCTTCATGTTTTGAAAATGACAAACACCCTATCTGAAGGAAAATTTCATTTTCTCTAAGATTAATATTAATAAGGAAAATTTTCCTTCCCCAAGGAAATTTTCTCGTTACCAATGTTTTTATTATTCATGTTATAGCTTCTCTAAATCTAACCCATTTTATTTCTATGTGTAAAATTTGGTTTCATATCTAAAACCTTGGAATCCTATAAATACTTACATGTAGAGTATTCTATTTTCAGGATCCAATTTCAGACTCCGAATTCCCCAGAATTAAGACTTCGAATTCATCCGCATTCGCATTCCGAATTCCTTAGAATTCAGACTCTAAATTCCTCCAAATTCATTGGAATTCAAACTCTGAAGCCTATATAATTCTGATTCCGAATTACATGAAAAAAAGAATCTCTATATCCTTGTAATGTAGAGTCTGATTTTTTTTTTCTTAGACTCCATCCTTTTATATTTTTCCTTAGACTCTAAAAAATTGATTTGGGTAAGAAACCATATTTTCCTTACCTTGTAATGAAATGATGTCATACTTTCTGTTATTAACTAACAATGTTTTTTGGGACATGTGTATAGGTCCCTCTAAGATTCAAGGACAATATGATCGTTGGAGGAGGGAGCTGGCCGTTGCAGAAGCGCCTATAAATAGAAGCTCATTTGATCAAGCTCAAAATAACTGGATGATAGTTCCAGAACACTAGAGACCACATACTAATGAAGTGATTTCTAGAGAGAGATACTCTCATGCATTGTGTGAACATAACATCTTGTTCATATTGCTTTGTGCGACTTCAATTGTTGCTGCATACAATTGAGGGATTCTAGGAATAGGATGACAGAGGTGCTGACTACCATAAAGTTCGAGGACATCCTTGTTATGGAAGACAGAGCTACCAACTACCATGAAGTTCAAGGGATTTCAGGGATACCAAGACATATTCTGATATTCTTGTCGTGGTCATACCCTAGTGTGGTTAAGACATACTTTCTTAAAAGTATAAATCAAGGTACCTTTGTCCAATGTTGTTGGATACCCTACTCTTCGTGTTAAAATATTCCATACTTGTTACTTGTATTGTTTCATGTTTAGTTTTTTATACATTTTTATGAATAATGAAAGTATAAAAATCTTATACTTTCTTGTATTTTTATACTTTGGTTAGTAAGATTCTATACACTTTAAGGCAGAATATTTTCCTATAACCTTTACTTAAGTTTCACTTCTTGAATCATATTTTTAGAACTTATCAAGCTTGTAGAACTAAGAGTTTTTTTGAATGTACATTTTTTAACTTCGTTATACATAGTTTTCCTTAAGGTGATAAGATAATGTTTTATACAATCTTTAAAGGTTCAAAATGAATTTTTAATGTCTACAATTCACCCCCCCCCCCCCCCTCTTGTATATTGAGAATCTACATCATATTTCGATCCTATAGATAAATCGAATGAGTTTTTGATAACATGAATAATTATATCATAGTGTTTACCCTCCCTATAAGTTATTATATGATGATTTTACTGATATAATCACACTGACCATTTTGGTTTTAGTATTGGGTTGTATCTACTATGCACCCAAGTAACAATGGATGTGAATAAAACTATGACAGTTTTCTCAATAAGAAATTGAATTAAAAGGGTGATACAACGAAAATTCTTGTGGTTATTCTCAACCAATTCTCTGGTGTCATGATTGACCACCTGAACCTTAGTGATTTTCCTAAGACATCATATATGTGACAAACAAATCCCTATAGAAGTTTAGTTAATAATCATAGAGGTAAGTATATTCACAATCCTATGTGTCAAGTATGTGGAATGAAACACCTAGTAAAATGATTCAAAGGGATGGGAATATGTTTCATATGTCGTAATGAAGGTCATAAATCAAGAACCTTCCAGTGAAAAAGGAAGTGTCCAGTTGAATCTTGGAAGAGGAAATGAGTTCTTTCTAAAGGATCAGTTGAATGTTTTAATTGTGGTGTGCATGGTCATTATACAAATAGATGTCCTACAAAGAAGGTTCTGGAATGGGATCAGTAGGATCATACAAATATATGTTTTCCAATTCCTAATTCAATTCCAATTTAATATGACGAAACTAAAAATGACCAATCAAAGGTATGGATTATTTCTAAGATGATATTTTGACATTATTTAATCATAGGATATGATTCATTATTTTGTTTGTAGAAAAAAAGTATTACAGAATAAGTTGGAAAATAATTGTTAATGGATCATGAACAACACTGGGTAAGTAAGAATTCTACATATAAGGGATAAAATATTTATGGTACATTTTAGGAAGATGAAATGCTTAAAATTAGTAAGGATCTTTTAATTATGGGATTACATTGGAAGAATTTTTATAGTATGTGTAAACCTTAAGTTTGATATTTGAAATTTTTATTCAAGGATGAATTATTTAATATTTTGTGGAAATAGTTATAATGAACCATTTGGGTTTACATAATACTTGAGTTTGAGGCAATTGTAGGTTATTGGGATAAAAATGTGAAGTATGAGAGAAAATTTGTGGTTAAAATATGTTATGGTTATTTTTTGGGAATTTATCTCATTTTCGAGAATGGTAAAAAAAAATTATATTTTTAGAAAATGGAAAATACACAGATTGTTTGAAAACCTGTCGCATCGTACAAAGCTACGGAAATCGAAACCATAGCCAAAGTTCGGCTGGGATTTATTTCCTACCACTGGACTACGTGAAGTAACTGGTTAGAATGACTTATTCGTTTTAGTTAAATGATTTTATGGATCAAGAATAAGTTGATTTCTGGAACTCGGGTTTTATAAAATAGATATCCTTATTATAGTAAAGTGATATGGTGATTAGTTGATAATGTTTATTTTGTATTACGTTCTATCTCTTGGGGAACAATATATGCCTATAGAAAATAGAATACTTTTGGATTTCAATTGGGGAGTAATGGTGGAATTTTATTTTGGAAGAATATATGTTTTTATTGTGATCATATAGAAATTTGGGTTATTTATGAAAATGATTAACCTATAATAGTGAATATGTGATTAGGTTTTAAGAGTAGTCAATGTTATTTGGAGATAAATGTTAGGATTTATTGTGGAAGACTATGTGATTAGATCATTTTGAATTTTTGGGTTTCAATCATAGCTTGGATTATAATGAATGACTAAAAGTAAAATTGTTTATTTAATGGTTTTTTTTGAACTTTGGGTATTGTTTGATCAGTTTTGAAGTTAAGATTAGTTTTTCTTTTTGTAAAATATTATCCATTTGGGGATTATATGATCTTGTACAAACCGTTTTGGTTTTGGTTAATTTCTAAAGAAAATGAAAATATATAATTAATATTTTATGGATTATGTGATTCTATATGAGTTGAATCTAGTGCTTCAGGTGTGACCAAGTCATCTTGAAAACTCATTATTTAGATAAAATATTATTTTGTAGTAGAAATTTATTAAAGGATGAAAGTCTACATGACAATTAAATATGTTTCCTTATGTACTTATTCAAGATCATAAAGAAGTTCCTCAACATTATGAAAAAGAACATAAAATAAAAAAATTGTCAATTTAATTTGCCTTCTAGGGAATAAAATACCATTTATCCCATCATAAGTTTATGGTTTTTAGATTGTTAACTTTCTCTTGATCATTTATTCTATCACAATCTAATAGAACGTGACACTTAGTTTCTCCTCCATATTATTGTATTCACATATTCCTAGTATAGGTTATCATAGGTGACCTTTATACTTATATTTATTTCATTTAATGTGACTGTTTTATAAACTCTTTTTCTGATGTGGAGCTTTCAGTGAAGTTTCTGAGACCAATTTTAAAATTATGAGGACGCAATTCCCAAAATGGGGGAAGGATGTAACATCCCATGTAAATAAATAATTTGACATTTTAATATTTATTAATATTTTTAAATAATATATTGATTTTACTTTAAAGGATATGCTATGTTCGATGGCGTACTTGACACACAATAATGGGTTTCTCTAAAGTCTTATGTCCCACATAATGCTGAGTCATACTGAAAAATATATATAATATTATGATATTAAATGGTAGATAATGTCTAGCCATTTATTGGAGGGAATAAACAGAACTAACTATATTATGATTAACAATTTTTGTTAAATGTTTTTATATTTATCCAATAAATTTTATAGGTTTAAAATAAGATTGAATCCAATTTTAAGCATAAATACACTAATATTTTTAAAATGTTGTTTTACCACCTTTTAATGGAGAAACCTTTTTAAATATAGTTTTTTTCACTTTTATATGCTGAGTTTGAAAAATTAAAATTCTTATTTATAATCAGGATATCAAAATTTACTTTGGTTGAATTTTTTTTATTTTTCTGATAAAGTTCATCTTTTATGAATAGTGAAAAATACTGCATTTTATGTCAAAACTATATTTTAGTCTAATTTATTTAAATGAGTATATTTTACTTTTAATTAGTTTTATAGCTTAATTAGATTATATTATTATCATTTAATCCAATGTTGGTTATTGGAAGTAATTTCACTTTGAAATTGGACGTAACCAAGTGTCAATCTTTTGATAGTTATTATTTCTTAAAAACACACTATTTGGTTTTGATAACCGGAATTCATGTTAAATTTATTTCATGAACTTCTTTGATTTTAATTTAATAAAATGTATTTAATATTTGGAATCAGGAGGTCTAACTTGTGTAAATAGGTATCTTTTATTTTTAGACATTTTGAATTGTAACTTTAGTATGTATTTTATTTAGCATGGTTAATGGGTAAATCTGGTAAATAAGTGTAACAAATAATATTATATAATATTAATTTATCGAAAAAAATTTCCTAACACTATTGGATGATACATTTATGACCATGGGCATCCTTGGGTCGATTTTGGGACACCATGGAGCGACTTGTAAGTGAAAATGACACTTTATTAAAATTAATGTAAAAATTAAGGAAAATGTAACATAAACACATATCTTATAGTAAAAAAATATGTAGGGTTATATAAGAGATATTTTTTACTCTAAATAGTCATTATAAATATAAAACAATATCCTACATCCTGGTATTTTATTTATAATTTTTAGACATTATATAAATAAAATTATTTGTGACATAATGGTGATGTAGTGATTACCTTATTAATGAAAGATTTAAATAAATGAGATTATAAATATTAAAATAAATTTAATTTGAAACTTTTTATGCCATAAACATATTTTATGGATGATTATAACTTGTTATATTTGAATTAATGTAGGTTTTTAAAAATAATCATGTTGTTATAGATTTATTAAAAGTCTTTATATGAATAGTTTATGAATTGACATAAATGAGTTTTTAAAATGAATACTATTTTTTTAAATGATAAAATAATCCTAAAATTATAATATTCGTCCATATCACATATATGATATTATAAATGTTATAAATTATCCATTTTTTGGGTCTAGTTGTAACACCCCGAAGTTTTCAAACCATATAAATGACAATTGGGTGTTTTGTGCCATTGAAGTTTTCTCTTTAAATCAATCGGAATGTAAAAGATAAAAACACATAACTTTTTATTTAAGAACTCAACACTGAAGTGTCTTATAACAACCGAGTTACAAGAAAATCTCACTAACCATAAATTCCAAATAAAAACCCTAGATCAATCACCGGAAGACTACTCAGGATAAAAAAAGCCCGACTTCGTAGTGTGGATCACTAGGATCCATCATAAGCATCAGGATGGCCAATGCCACGGCGGTCGTGCTGAGTACCCAGGAAATGTAGAGAACCATCCTTAGCTGACAAACCGACTTCAAAATATGAATACCAAGACATCATATTGATAATTTTTCCACATAGCCGTTGCAATTTTACCATTTTTGTCTTTTCAAAATGACCATTGGGATTTAAATCCGAAGGCCATTAGGGTCTTTCAGAAATACAATCATAATAATTAAGACACTTTTCTTTTAAATAATTTTTAATGAATCTATTTGATTTGTGGCCTAAGTTCTAAAGAAACAACATAAATATATATAAGTACACTTTTTTTCTATATGTTTTCATATTAGCATAATTACATGAAGTTACCATACTTTATAAAATTATGTTTTTCGTCAACATAAAATGAAAATTTATTATTTTGAAATTTTGCGTTAAATAATCAATTTGTTTTCATAACATATAGATATTAACATGAAGATGTAAATTAAGATAGGTGACAATAAATAAAGGATAAGTGATATTAAATTATATAATTTGATAAATAAAATCTATGGAGGAAAATGATAATATAATGTTTTAGGTAGGGGTTAATAGTTTATCATATAGGTTTGTTAATAACCTTTGACTTAATATAATAATAATAGTTTAATAAAAAGGTTATATTAATAATAATAATTATTTTATAATATGTTTAATGAAATAATAAAATAACAATTTTTTTATGACAAAAACTTTGAAAAACAAATCTGGGGCCGCGTGTTTTTTTAAAACATCGCTTACACCGTGGACCATCTGATCCTTCCCCTTCCATTGAGGTCATCCGATCTTATTAATTCCACATCGCATATGAGCCTTCCGATCATGTTCTGTCTAATCCTGACCGTCCCCTCATTTTCCAGTTTTCTTCTTCCCCGTAACCCGCGTCTTCTCCTTCCCCGCGCATGCCACACAAGTCCTACCTCTCCTTTACTCTGCCTAAGCCGACAGTAGACACCCCTCTTTCCACAAAGTTGATGCCGCCTAGTTATTGTTCGGCCTTGGATCCCTCGATTCCTATTCATGCTTGGAATTTTTTTTTTGAAAACCGGGAGTTGCACCGAAGCAGGGGTGGTTCCTTCAGTTTTCTCTCCAAGCACCTCCTCGAAAACCACCGAGACCTCTTTCCCCATCTCCTTTTCCCCAAGCTGGTAAGGGTTGTTTTTCCTTTTTGTTTGCTTTTGTCTCCTCTTCCTTTGCAAACCGTTTATATATATGTAAAAATGTATACGGGTTATGTATATATATATACTACATATGCCGATATTTTCAACCAGGTTATCAAAAAATTTAAAGGCTTTGGTCATTTCCTTTTAAATCTAACTTATAAACCCCCCCCCCTCATATATACATATGTATATAATCTGTATATATATACGGTTTTGTGTACATGTTATTTATATATTCATATAAACACTCTAGTGAGGATATCATGTTATGTTGTTCGTTATAAAACTTTTTTTATATATTGCAACATGTATATACAGTATTGAAAATATAATTACCTAACTATATAATTTGTTAAATGAGTTGTTTTACGTAATTATGTGTTTATATTTCCATTTCCAAATTTGTTTTTGTGTCAGGTTGAATTTATATAGATGTATATGTACATCTATGTGTGAATATAAGGGACAAGCTTGTTTATTTGTTTTAAAATTTATCACAATATAACATGAAGATTTATTAAAATTGTGTTTACCCTTTAAGATTATTACTTAAATAAAAATACCCAAAACATTTTGTATACATTTTTATATAGATGATAAAGTTTTAGGATTAGTTTGACATTAAAATAATTTTTCCAATTAGAAATTTTCATTTATCAACGATCTTGACAATTCATGCTTTTGTTTTGTGGAAATGTGTAGTGTGAATTCCTTAAAAATTTACAAGTGTATACATGTATTTATATATATGTACTCATATTTATGGATTGACCATGTTGTATGCTAGAATGATTTTATGCCAATAAGGGTTTTCTGAAAACTATGTTGACATTGATTTTTTTATGTAAAAGAACTCCATTTGGTTTTACCAAACATTAATTTTGTTTAATGTATAACATGAGAAATATTATTGATTATGGTTTAATATGGTAAACCCATGCACATCATTATACGCACCTAAATTTATATATATATATATATATGTGTGTGTGTGTGTGTGTGTGTGTGTATATATAACCTTGTATCAATATGTTGTCTTCGAATACAAGTTCTTCTTATGATGATTGCAAGATTTTCAAAGGAAAGGTCATGTTATTTAAAGTGAAAATGAGTTTTTACACAACTATATATATGTTCATGCAGTTTTTATACATATATACATGACTTCCCAAGATGGACCTAATTGCACACTTTATATCCCTAACTGTATAAATATATGTATATTCACAGTATTTTAAATAAACATCCACCATATCCATTTATCAGCATGTGTATTAGTTATGAACGACCTTGTTTTTAACTTGGTATTATGATTCATTGGAATGATAAAGTGTTTATTTTCATTTGCTTAAACCCATGTTTTCAATTGTTAAGTTAATTTCTTATGTGTACAGATTTTTAGCACATACATCTTAGTTTTATTAATGATTGAACTGTCTTCCTGAATATGAAAACGCATGTAAAAAGGGGTTTGATTAAGAATTTATGAATGAAACCCTATGAAAGAAAGACCATGTCAAGATATGTGAAGGATGTTTTGGACTTAAGTCTTTATGGATGGGTGCGCCCAGGATTATATAGCGCTCCAATGCATTGGGTGAAGTAAGAGTCTCATAAGACGTTATGTGCGACGGTCTTGGCGGTTAGCTTTGGCTTGGGCTTTTATGTGTGACGGTCTTCGCAGTTAGCCTTGGCTTGTGCTTTTATGTGCGACTATCTTGACAGTTATCCTTGGCTTGTGCTACTATGGGAAACGAGATTGGCGGTTTTCCTTGACCCGTACTAAGTTATGTTTTTAGATCATGACACAAGGTCTTGACAAGTCTGGCATTATACATACCCTCTTCATGTTTTGATAAATGGTCAAACAGGGGTTAGTCCAACTAACAAGACATACCCTAGTTGAAAACTCCCTTGACTATGAGACTGAATTATGAAATAAGAACTGTAACACATGTGGTATGTTGTTGAAAGAACCTTAAGAGCCAATGTATCATTGTATGAATGTCTTCCCTGAATACACTCATTGATTTAGAAATGAAGTTATTTTAGTTGTAAGTTATGCATCATCTATTATTCACATGCTTGCGCTCTCTGATTCATGTCTTCTTTAATTCTTCATTTAAGTATGTAATTTTTCACTGTGCAAGTGGTTTTAAAAAATGTAGGATTTACATGTTTTAAGAAAAGATAATGCTTTGTTTTTAGTGTAGTGTTTTATTATCTTCAAGATGACTGTTTTGAGAAACAGTTTTCGGAAAATATATTTAAAACCCCTTACTGGGCATATTTTCTCACCCTACTCTTTTTTCTTAAATTTTTCAGGCATGGTTTGTACTAATGAAGTTTATCAGAAGCAGCTGGTTTCCCAGAATCCTGAGCCTCGCGATCTTCTGTAGTAATGGGACATGATATATTATTTGTAAATGTTGTAATGAAATGTTAGTATATCAAGTCTCATAAGGCACCCGAGGATCGGGGTCTCTATAGTTGGTATCATAGGATGGGTTCAGGAAACTCTGGAAAACCAGGTGGTATGAAAATATTAGTATGTTTGACTAAGTAAATATGTTATAACTTTCAGATGGCTGATGAAAATGTACCTACCGACCTACTGTCACTTCCCACTGAGGCTCTAGAGAACATTATATCTCTAGCTATCCATGAGAACTTTCTAAATTACGCCCGAATTCGCATGTCATGTAAGCACTTGTATGATGTATCAAACTCGCCTAGGGTGCTTAGTCTTCACCGGGGATTGGGGATGGATTATCTCCTAATGATGATGACCCAATTTCCCTCTTTTGAACATCGGGGAAGGTACCAATAGACAATCTTCCAAGTGTTCACAACTAGCGAAGAATTTGGCATGATGCTTGATAACCCCTTTCAGGATGCTGCTGCTGCCGGAGGCCTCCGAGCGGCTTGCCTATGCCAGATTTTTCACTATGGTTTCTAGGGCTAGTTGATGTACTTTGGGGTATTGGAAGATGAGTCCACCCGATTGTCTCTTAGGCAAGAGGTGTATGGTGATGTTTCCTAACTCCATACCCCTCATGATAAACTCAGGAGGCGTCATAAATGTTCTCATGAGTTCAACCCCGTCTGTTCAGCTTGTGTGTGGTTTGAAGAGTTGGGGATTTTTGCCTCTCTGTGTGGTGTTCGTTTAGTAAATTCAGGCTTTGTTATGTAAACTTTTGTGTAAATGAAAGTTTCCTATTTTCATTCCCGCCTCAACCTTACAGTGTTGTTAAGTGTTTTCTTGTGATTTTTTTTCAGATGGATGGTCAAATGAACATCTCATCACTACCCGATAAGTTAGTAGAGGTTATTATGATCAGGACATGCACGAGGGATTATCCATATTTTCTCCACATGCAAGGGTCTTTCCAACATCTGCTCGATTTAGAGAACTGTCCTGAGATTCTTCATTCGTGTCAGGAGGATGATCGTGTTTTTCATCTCATCGTCATTGCTCAACTCCCCTGCTATAGGCGAAGGGGAAGATACTATGAGGGTCTCTTTCAGTGTTTTACTCTGGCGCAAAAGTTCTATGTCAGAGCGTGCTTCCTCGTAGCTGCCCAGGATGACCACCTTAGTGCAGCCTATATGTTCCAGGTCATAAATTTCAGTCTCCTCAATCGCATAATTCCCCTCGATTATCTCGAGCGTGATGTAGCCCGGATATTTATCAGAGAATTTATCTACTCAGAAGTTTCCGAGCTTTTCACCACACGAGCCTCCCTTTGGAATCCTGTGTGTTGTACGCATGAGCAAGAGTTCAAGACCAACTGCTCAAAGTGTATCTGGGCTAGGGAAATGGAAGAACTATGTACCAATTTTGGTATTCTGTTAACCGAGCTGGATCCCCTGTTTTGGTAGAGTTTTATGAATGAGGTTTCAGTTTTTTCTTTTTATGAATAGAATAGCGAGGACTCAATTCTTTGAAGGTGGAAATAATGTAACACCCCAAAGTTTTCAAACCTTATAAATGAAAATTGGGTGTTTTGTTCCAATGACGTTTTCTCTTTAAATCAATCGGAATGTAAAAGATAAAAACACATAAATTTTTATTTAAGAACTCAACACCGAAGTGTCTTACAACATCCGAGTTACAAGAAAAGATCACTAACCATAAATGCCAAATAAAACCCCTATAACGATCACCGGAAGACTACTCAGGATAAAAACAAGCCCGACTTCGTAGTGTGGATCACTAGGATCCATCATACGCATCGGGATGGACAATGCCACGGAGGCCGTGCGGAGTATGAATGCAATGTAGATAACCATCCTTAGCTGAAAACCCAACTTCAAAATATGAATACCAAGACTTAATATTTATAAAGTTTCCACATAGCCATTGCAATTTTACCTTTGTTGTCTTTTCAAAATGACCGTTGGGATTTAAATCCGAAGGCCTTTAGGTTCTTGCTAAATACAATCATAACAGTTAAGAATCTTTTATTTTAAATAATTCTTAATGAATCTGTTTGATTTTTGGCCTATGTTCTAAAGAAACAACATAAATATATATATATACACTTTTTTTATCTTTGTTTTCATATTAGATTAATTATATGAAGTTACCATACTTTATAAAATTATGTTTTTCTTCAACATAAAATGAAAATTTATTATTTTGAAATTTTGGGTTAAGTAATTAATTTGTTTTAATAACATATAGATTTTAACAAAAAGATTTAAATTAAGATAAGTTGCAATAAATATAGGATAAGTGATATTAAATTATATAATTTTATAAATTAAATAAATCGAGGAAAATGATAATATAATGTTTTAGGTAGGGGTTAATAGTTTAGAATATAGGTGAATTAATAACCTTTGACTTAAGATAATAATAATAGTTTAATAATATGGTTATATTAATAATAATAATGATTTTATAATAAGTTTAATGAAATAATAAAATAACAAATTTTTTATGATAAAAACGTTGAAAAACAAATCGAGGGCCGCGTGTTTTTTTAAAACACCGCTTACACCACAGACCGTCTGATCCTTCCCCTTCCATCGTGGTCGTCCGATCTTATTAATGCCACACCGCATATGAGTCGTCCGATCAAGTTCCGTCTAATCCTGATTGTCCCCTCGTTTTCTGGTTTTCCTCTTCTCTACGTCTCGCGTCTTCTCCTTCCCCGCGCATGACGCACCAGACGTACCTCTCCTTTACTCCGCCTATGCCAACAGTAGACACCCCTCTTTCCACAAAGTCAACACCGCCTAGTTATTGCTCGGCCTTGGATCCCTCGACGCCTCTTCACGCTTGGATGTTTGTTTTTAAATATGGTGTTGCACCGAAGCAGGGGTGGTTCCTTTGGGTTTCTCTCCAAGCACCTCCTTGGAAAACCTCTGAGACCTCTTGCCCCATCTCCTCCTCCCCAAGCTGGTAAGGGCTGTTTTTCATTTTTGTTTGCTTTTATCTCCTCTTACTTTTCAAACCGTTTATATATATGTAAAAATGTATAAAGGTTATGTATATATATATATACAACATATGCGGATATTTTCAACCAGGTTATCAAAACCTTTAAAGGCTTTGGTCTTTTCCTTTTAAATCTAACTTATGAACCCCCCCATATATACGTATGTATATAATCTGTATATATATATATATATGGTTTTGTGTACATGTTATATATATATATGCATATACACACTTTAGTGAGGATATCACATTATGTTGTTCATTATAAAACTTTTTTTTATATATAGAAACATGTATATACAGTATTGCAAATATAAATATCTAACTATATAATTTGTGAAATGAGGTGTTTTATGTAATTGTGGGTTTATATTTCTGTTTCCAAATTCTTTTTAGTCTCGGGTTGAATATATATAGATGTGTATGTACATCTATGTGTGAATATAAGGGACAAGATTGTTTATTTCTTTTAAAATTTATCACAATATAACATGAAGATTTATTAAAATTATGTTTACCCTTTAAGATTATTACTTCTAGAACAATACCCAAAACTTTTTATATACATGTTTATATGTATGGTGAAGTTTAAGGATTAGTTTGACATTTAAATAATTCATCCAATTGGAAATTTTCATTTATCAATGATCTTGACAATTCATGCTTTTGTTTTGTGGAAATGTGTAGTGTGAATTCCTTAAACATTTACACGTGTATATATGTATTTATATATATGTACTCATATTTATGGATTTACCATGTTGTATGAAAGAATGATTTTATGAAAATAAGGGTTTTTTGAAAACTATGTTCACATTCATTTTTTTTATGTAAAAGAATTCCATTCGGTTTTACGAAACATTAATTTTGTTTAATGTATAACATGAGAAATATTATTGAGTATGGTTTAATTTGGTAAACCCATGCACATGTGTATACCCACCTAAATTTATATATATATATAGGTATATATAACCTTGTATCAATATGTTGTCTTCGAATACAAGTTCTTCTCTTGATGATTGCATGCTTTTCAAAGGAAATTCCATGTTATTTAAAGTGAAAATGAGTTTTTACACAACTATATATATGTTAATGCATTTTGTATACATATATACTTGACTTCCGAAGATGGACCTAGTTGCACACTTTATATCCCTAACTGTATAAATATATGTATATTCACAATGTTTTAAATTAACATCCACCATACCCATTTTTCATCATGTGTATTAGTTATGCACGACCTTGATTTTAACTTGGTATTATGATGCTTTGGAATGTTAAAGTGTTTATGTTCATTTCCTTAAAACCTGTGTTTTAAATTGTTAAGTTAATTTCAAATGTGTACGGATTTTTAGCACGTACGTCTTAGTTTTATTAAGGATTGAACTGTCTTCCTGACTATGAAAACGCATGTAAAAAGGGGTTTGATTAAGAATGTATGAATGAAACCCTATGAAAGAAAGACCATGTCAAGATATGTGAGGGATGGTTCAGACTTAAGTTTTGTGGATGGGTGCGCCCAGAATTATATAGTGCTCCAATGAATTGGGTAAAGTAAGAGTCTCATGAGACGTTATGTGCGACAGTCTTGGCGGTTAGCCTTGGCTTGTGCTTTTATGTGCGACAGTCTTGGCAGTTAGCCTTGTCTTGTGCTTTTATGTGCGACGGTCTTGGCAGTTAGCCTTGTCTTGTGCTACTATGGGAAACGGGATTGGCGGTTTTCCTTGACCCGTACAAAGTTATGTTTTAAGATCATGACACAGGGTCTTGACAAGTCTGGCATTATACATACCCTCTTCATGGGTTGATAAATGGTCAGCCAGTGGTTAGTCCAACTAACAGGACATCCCCTAGTTGAAAACTCCCTTGACTATGAGACTGAATTATGAAATAAGAACTGTAACACATGTGGTATGTTGTTGTAAGAACCTTAAGAGCCAATGTATCATGGTATGAATGTCTTCCCTGCTTACACTCAATCTTTTAGAACTGAAGTAATTTTGGTTGTAAGTTATGCAACATCTATTCTTCACATGCTTGCGCTCTCTAATTCATGTCTTCTTTAAAGATTCATTTAAGTATGTACTTTTTCACTGTGCAAGAGGTTTTCAAAAATGTAGGATTTACATGTTTTAGGAAAATATAATGCTTGTTTTCTAGTGAAGTGTTTTATTATCTTCAAGATGACTGCTTTGAGAAAGAGTTTTCTTAAAATGTTTTTAAAACCCCTTACTGGGCATATTTTCTCACCCTACGTTTTTGTTTTAAATTTTTCAGGTATGGTTTGTACTAATGAAGTTTATCAGAAGCAGCTGGTTTCCTATAATCCTGATCCTCGCGATCTTCTGTAGTAATGGGACATGATTTATTATTTGTAAATGTTGTAATGAAATGTTAGTATATCATGTATCATAAGGCACCCGAGGGTAGGGGTCTCTACACTAGTGGCATTTTATAGTAAGTATATTCACTATATATTGTGAATATACAATAAGACATGGTAAAAGTTAAATAAGTTAAAAATGGTTAAATAAAAAAGATAAGGATTAACAAATATCCAAAACCTTTCCAATTATTCTTGGATGAATTTATTTAGATTTATATTCATCTTATATTTTAATTAAATGAGTTTTGGACCTTTTAAAACCGAAAATAATTTTATAATAAAATAATAATTTCAAATGTTCCTAAAAAGCACCTCCACCCTCTTATAAAATGACACCACCAATAACCCATTAATCACAACTATCAATCCCATTATATCATCCAAACTCTTAAAAAAATGCTCCCAAAATCCCTCTATTCATTCTATAATCCTTACCTTATTCATAAGGAACTTCAAGAAAGCCTTTTGGTTCAAACCAAAGGGAGTTACCTGATTTAAATGTAACGTCTTCTCTCAAGTTCTTTTCTTTTTTTTACCATCTCCAACACCCTAAACTATATTTATTACATTATTTTATAAACACAACAGTATCCAAAATATACTAGGATATTTTTATGAGAATTATTCGAATTAAACTTACACAGACCTCTATCTCATGGATTTAGAACATACTGTATTTATATGTGATATATATTATATTTATATTGTCTATTTTTTTGTATTTTTCATTTATGGCATACCTTTATGTTTTCCATAATGGGTAAATACGATAATTTCATTTGAAGAAGTGCGGACTATCGCCCCCTCAAAATGATATGACTCGTTCATACCATACATAAAACGTATAAAAGATGGAGTTAATATACTTATGTAACATATATAAAATATGATATTATAAAGGAATAGTAATATAAATTTCTATAATTTGACTTTTATTCCTTTAATAATGAAAAAAAATGAAATGAAAGTAGCATTCGGGAGTACGTACGGATTACCATCTCCGTGAACGGTGCATTTCATTTTCATATATCCAAATGATATGAACTATTGTAAATATATATATACAAGATACATATGATATATATAATATTTAAATTATGAATATTATTCTATAGGTAATGGAATTTTTACCACATGGAAAATTTGTAATTATAAAATGTTCATTTTTTACTCAAGTTCCAAACATCGAAAAAATGTCTGATATAAACTCAAATAATTAACAAATTTTTATCCCAATGTAATAAGTTATATAAAAAAATAATAAACATGTAAATGATTCTTAAGAAAGTATAAATTAACTTAATTTTATTATTCATTAATGATAAGGAACATACCTGATATGCCAGACTTGAGGTAAGGGGTTTTCATCTCACATTTTATTCCTGTGATATTCATGCTATATTAGGCATTATTTCCTTTTGTGTGGTGTATATGCTTACAATTATTGTATTATTTGTATAATATATTTTAATTTATAGGTATTTACATTTTATTTTTATTATCCTTCTTTAATGTGGTTTATGTTTCATAAGATACCAAATTAGTAAGGGAATTTCAAACAGTAATTTCCACTCATTGGGTTTTACCCATACTTCATTGATTATTTTACTGCTAGATTACATGTGGAATTCATATTTATTTATTTATGTAGTAATTTACACTCCCCTTTGTGTGTATATAGTTTTTATACACATAATCACTCCATTAATAAATTCTCATGTTATTGATATGAACTTGATAAGGGTAATCTTAACTCAATTTCCATTCATTGAGTTAAACATCCAAGTCATTGATTTTGTTTTTAAAAGAACATGTGTGAATGTCCTATGATTGATTTACACTAAATATCCAATAATATTGACTGTATTTATATTTTTCACACATAATTATGAAATTGATTTATCCTTAATCTAAGGATACAGTCTTTATAAGGGATTTCATCTCCATTTACATTCTATTGAGGCATAATTGTTATTATACACCAATTCACATTTTTATTGTGTATATATTTTCCTTTGTAATACTATATCATGAATCCATTTATTTTCATGATATTATAAACTTTTTATTAATTTTTATTCCTCAATTATTTTTATTCAAACATATCTCATATGGTTAAGAACTCATAAACTAAAATATTGTTTTAAAGATTTATTCTTATAAATATATCTCGTTAATTTATATGTATTAAAAATGGTTATAAGGATTTATTTATATGGATATGAATTTGTTAAATTAAAATTCCTTTCAAAAGTTTCAAATTGTTATGAGACACTTTAATTCAAAAAATCTATTTATTAACTGGTTTTGAAAATTGTTTGATAAAGAATTGAATACGTCAATATCTTGAAATGATATATTCTGACTCCAATGTAAAAATGTTATCTTTTCTTTATGCTTTTTTATGTGTTTTGATTATGTTATGGTTCTTGGAAATTTTTTACGTATACGGTTTGTTCCATGATAAACCTTGGGTAGGTGTTCCCAAGAAAGCTCTCTAATTCATTGGTTAACGTGACAGAGGTAACCGTTAATGTCTCTCCTAAGAGATTTGGGGAATATAATATGATAGGTATTCCAAATGTAACTCCCTATATATCTTTGAAGTCTAAAATGCATGTATATTATGGATGCTACAGGTTACCTTTGTGATTTATGATTTCTATGTGTTATAGATAAATCTTATGATTTTGTGAGGTATAATAGAAAAGTATGATTTCTTTGATTTGTATGTATTCATGGAATAATGTTTTATTTACTTATTTTATATCACTTAATGAGATTTTTATACTCATCCCATGTTTTTGAAATGTTTTCCACATGACTTAATGATGAATAGGGTCTAGGATAGGATCATGGAAAATTCATGTTGTTTAAAACACTGATCTAAACATGTTTCTTTAAGAGTATTTATTTTCTGAAAAAATGGATACTGAGTAGAAGTGTCTACTTTTTAATATTGGAGATGTAATGTAATAGTTATGACCTCATTATCTAATGCTCTAAACATAAAAAGATCCTAAATAAGAGTTATTAACATAATTCATGATTATGTAATGTTTAAGGCTGGGGCCTTACAAATATGAATTTATTTAAATATTGATAAAACTTATTTTACTACTCCTCTATATTGCGATGGATGAAACTCTCTCTATAGGTGATATGTGTCCAGTATGGTTTCACATATTTATTATTCATTTTAGGTTCTTCAAATTGTCTATTCTTATTATAAGCTTTTATTTATTTTTTTAGTAGTCCCTTCTCGAAGTTTCTCTACTTCTTAATTTGTATGTTTTTTCTTGTACATCTCCATTTCTTCCATTGTTTCCTCCACATTTTGTAACATATCTCATATAATTCATATGGTGATTTCGTAATCTTATTATTTTCTTATTCCCATGTTTCACAATAGTACACCTAGTAGATACTTGGTCAGTTTCTAGGAATGTTTTCTCAGCCATGTTTAAGTGTTTCGAAGAAACCCTTGGAGATTTGAAAATTATTTTTCATAATTTTATTGGTTACTCTCAACTTGAACCATACATTATCCATTTTTCCTAATATTTATTGTGACAACCTCCTTGATAGAGGACTGATACTCTTTTGTCTGTGATTGGTATTCTTATTGCTGAAATTAGTGCATGGAGGCTATAAATTGGTGTACGTTTGGCCTTGGTACATTTTATCCATGAGGAAGTCTAGGAGGACATAAATTATGAATCAAATTGTACTCTATACCAAATCTTCATATTTGGATTTTTAGACCAACCTCACCCCTTTTCTGTATTGACTTCAGAAATATGATTTTGGTTGGTTGAAATTTATAAAATTCACCTCACTGTGGAAAGTTTCTTTATCTCCTTCTTGACAATATTGGAAGGTATTAAGAATATCACACAACTCATAAGACAATATATGAGGGGACTCAAAGGGTAATCCTTTATTATTGATAGTTGATAATATTTCCATATTCAAATATAACGCCTTGAGATTTGAAACCAGATTTCTCATATCATTGAACATGTGTGCATCACTCTAAGTAGGACCTCTCCCCATTTTTGTTGTTTAATGTTATCTGAAAAGGTATTCAAAATTACAATTATTCATTTGGGGGTATTCAAAATCATCCCTCCTCATAGATATGATTTGAATAATGATTAAAAGTTTTTATAATTCAATAAATAATATATTTATATTTTCATCCATAATAGGTCTCTATAATGAGGTCGCATCACTACTCCAAAATCTTCCTTTAGAAGCACTAAAAATGTCCTTTATTAGTGCTAGAGAAGCACTCACAACTACAGATAGAATAAAAGAATAAAATTTTTATCAGTTCATTTAGAAGATATTATAAACAAAACAATTATTATCAATTAAAAATTCACTGGTAAGGGACTATTTATCAGTACTTTTAGAAGCGCTGATAATGGATCCCTTTATCATCACTTTTATAAATATTGATAAAAGGGAATACTATAGTGTGTTTTTACAAAACACTACAACACATTTGTAGTGTACTATAAAAGTACACCACAACACAAAAAACACCATGAAATCAGAAATATCAAGTATGAATACAAAATTTAATTGATGAGAAAACAATCTAGGCTGCTTTTCTCAGTATTGGCAATGTGATGCGTATTTTACAACTAAAATAATACTTATATATTGAAAAACAAGCTTGGAGACATAATGGTCACACCGTACATCAGATTGAGGATCATATGATTCTTACACATCTCAAATGACTTGTGGATCATATTCCTAATGTATAAAAATAATCCAAATGAGTTTTCTCTGTTTTGAGTATGTCGCTTGTCCTTTTTACTAAAATGTCATTTTAAAATGGAAACAGGAACATTGAATCATACTAGTAACATAGTGTGTCATTTTTATTGGATACCAATTTATAAACATAACAAATGACTTATAAATAATTTTTCTAAATTATAAATCCAATCTGATTGTGTTTGTTTGGTGTTCAGTGAGTGAGACTTTTTGAAATAAAATGTTGATTTTCACTCATAATGGACACATTGAGTCAGACCGGACACATCATTTATTGGATTGACATCTGGTTGATTAATATATGTCCAATATTACATATGGATCATTTTCATAAATTACCAATACAATTCAAATGTACTTTCTTAGTTTTGAGTAGGCGAGTTGTCTTTTTTTCTAAACTTGATGTCAATTTTAAATAAAAGGATGCACTTTGAGTCATATTAGTCACACCGTGCATTGGATTGAGGTGTGGATATTTCATACATGTCCCAAATAGATTATGGATCCTTTTCATAAATAATTGAAACAATATGATTGTGTTTAATCTGTTTTGAGTACATCACCTATCTTTTTTACTAAACTATTATTTTAAACAGGAAACACGCACTTTGAATCCTACTGATCTCATCATGTATCAGTTTTATGTGAGAAAAATTAATACATTTCACAAATGAAATATGATTTATTTTTCTAAATTATGAAGAATATCCAATTTTATTTCATCGGTTTTCAGTATGTGACATTTTTTGAACTAAATAGTTAATTTTAAACTGATAACATACACATTTATTCATACAGGGAACATCGTGTATCATATTGAGGTGTCGATGATTATTATATGTAAAAAATTAATTATGGATTTCATCCCTAAAGTATCAAAATAATATTAATGTTTTTTCTTGGATTTTATTAGGTCAGTGTTCCTATTAATTAAAATTGACTTTATTTTAATATAAAAAGATCATATTGAGTCATACAGGTCACACCATGTGTATAATTGAGGTACGACTGATTCCCACTCATCTCAAATTACTTATTCATAATTCTACTAAATTTTCAAGACAATCCCAATGCATTTTCATTGTTTTTGTCGGTTATTTTTCTTTTTTATTAAAATTGATGTAATTATTAAAATAAAAAGATGCACTTGGAGTTATACTTGTCACATTGTGAATCGAATTGAGGTAAATCTAATTCCTACAAGTCTTTAATTACTAATATATCATTTTCAAAAAGTATAAAAACAGTATAAATGTTTTTCTCAATTTTGAGTAGACCAGTTGTCCTTTTATTAAAATTGATGTAATTTTTATATAAAAAAGATGAACTTAGAGTCATATCGGACACACAATTTGTCAAATTGAGGTACTAATGATTCCGACATGTCTCAACTGACATGTGGATCATTTTCCAAAATTATAAAAATAATTTTAAAGTGTTGTCTTGGTTTTGAATAGGTCGATTTTTCTTTTTATTGAAGTTGATGTCATTTTTAAATAAAAATACACACTTTGATTCGTACTAGTCACACCAAGCACCGGATTGAGGTACGATAAGTTCCGATAAGTTTCAAATGACTTATCGATCCACTTATTAAAGTATGAAAACAATATGAATGTGTTTTCTTGGTTTTTAGTGTTTTCAATTGTTTTTACTAAAAGGTCATTTTAAACTGGAAACATGTACATTGAACTATAATGATCACATCATGAATTGGTTTGACATGAGACCAATTCCTACCTGTAAAAAATGACTTATGAATTGATGTCATAAATTATCAATAAAATCATTACATGTTTGATTTTTTTTCAGTGAGTGAAATTTTTTGAACTAAACTATCAATTTGAAATTGATAATAGACACATTATGACATATCAGCCACATTGTGTGCTGAGTTGAGGTGAAGCTGATTACTAGATGTCTCAAATTACTTATTAATCTTTTTACTAAAGTATCAAAACAATCATAATATGTTTGATCAATTTTGAGTATATCAGTTTTCCATTTTACTAAAATTTATGTCAATTTTAAATAAAAAGAAACACTTGGAGTCATACCGGTCACACTATCTATTGGATTGAGCTATGTCTGAATTCTACATGTCCCAAATTCTCAAAAAATTACATAAAATTTAACCATTCTTCCATTGTATTTCTATTCTAGACTTCCAACACTGCATATTGAATTCATGTTCTGTACAAAAAAACTTTTCCCATTGTTAAAATTTAGAATAGAATTGACTTTAAACAACGAGAAATTACTTTCAGTTGGAAACTTCTCATCAATATAAAGTGTTTGAAGGTTGAAAATTTAAATTAATGAAAATGGATATCATGGTAACACTGGTAGAAAGAATAATTTTATCTCTCTTGTGACTTGTTTTATATAGTGGAAATCAAAATATGACTTCTAAAAATATCTTCGAAATAAATATTTATTACATAAAAATTATATGGAAACTATCCTACAAATAGTAGATACAATGATAAATATTTTAATTAAATAAGTAAAACTAATGCACATTTTCATGTTGGTTGTATACATTCTTGACACATTTCCTTGCTTTCATTATCTCAGTTGTAGGCTCTAAGTTCAATCCCTCATGAGAATTAACAGCATTGAATGAACCACCCCAACTCAAACAAAATAATATATATTTACAAGAAAACAATTATTGACTGATTAATTTTGAAAATAAATAAATTAATCATAAATATGAAACAATATAATAATTCTACTGATAATTATTTTAATCTGAAAACAATATTGACGATATGGATATGCTGATGATAAAGAAATAATGATGATAAAAATTGGGAATAGATCTCGCCAAATAATCAATCAATGGTTGATGAATATGATGAGAAAATATGATACATTAGATTGAATACTTCAATCGTGCGATAGAATGTCAATACATCTTGTTGGTTTTAGAAAAATATTCACTTTCTATAATGAATAAATTAATACAAATAAGGTATTCATTTTAAAATGTGAATGCCTCCTAGTTTTGAAAATTACATGGATGGTAATCAGCTATTAAAAATGGTGGAACCAAAAGGCAATGTTAAATAATGATATGTTTTTATATGTATTAAATTAAAGAATATATAGTGTATATTAGATATGTGATAAAACTAATGAGGTAATTTTTAAGAAATATTAATGAGTGGGTCATCATTTCAATGATGGCTATATTTTTATCAACTCCATGAAATACAAGAAAGGATAAAATCAATGAATAAAATGTCATTAGTGATCAGAATGATTCATCTTAAACACAATGGAGTAAGACTCTTAAAAATCTCATTTTTACCCAAAAATAGCATAAATCATTTGGAGAGGCTGAAAAGGATGATAATTTGATCAAATCTATGCTTGAGGAGCTTGATCCATATAAAAACATTGTGATATGAGGAGCTTCATCAGAATGAAAAAAATAAGGATTCTTATTAATCATGTTGTTGCATATTTTGTTCTAAAAAATGTCCATTAGTTTATAAATAAAATAGTTTTTAGATAATTTATTACCAAATTATGTAAAAATCTTTAGATAAAAGGTCATGGAAATGTATTTTAATTAAACATTTTATATTTCATGTAATTGAGATGGTCACATCTGTGGGGAAAAAATTTACCACTAGAAGGACATATAAAATGGATTTACATTTATGTTAGAAAACTATAAATTTCAATAGAATTAATAATCTATAGTGAACATAGAATTTCAATAATTAATTAAATCCAAACTAATAAAGTTGACATGGAACGGTATTATTAAGGTGTAATGATTTTATCCATGAAAAATAAATTTTATTTCGAAAAAATAGATTATATTAAAACTTATTTATTAAATTTACAGCAATCAATTATAATATTTAATTTCATCAAAATTATTAAAATCTAGTGGTATAAGATTTATTCTTGAATTATTTAGTATATTCTTTAAAATCTAATTAATAGTAAACTTTTCTTGTAAAATAAGTTACTTTTGAAAGAAAATATCAAATTTTGAAAAATATTGATGAATCCTATAGTATTGAGCATAATAAATTCTATCAAAAATGTAATCTTCTCCTACACCATGAAATGAAATAGTATTTTGTTTCACAAAACACCATGATACTGAGGTTATTATTGAGAAAATGACTCATTCCAATTGTTTATTTTCTAACTATATTTCAACAACCAAAATCAAACTATCAATTACATTGTATCTCAAAATCAGTTATTCTGATATAATATATTCTAAGGACTATAGAACATTAAACTTCTTGATATTTCTTTTTAATACATTTAAGTCATATTATTTAAATTCAAAATGAAATATTTCATAAATAAAAGAAAAAAATAATATATTTTTCAAAAATTGGTTAAATAAATACTTCAACAATTCAAACATATATAATTTTTTTCTCATCTTATTTTACATATTCATCAGAATCATTTAATTATTAAATTTCATAAGGCACCACTAAATCTATTCAACATTATGAAATAGTTCACACTCATCCTAAATAAATCCATTAATTTTACACCATAATTTTGTTCTCATTATCCTAGGAAAAAATTCATGAAAAAAATTATTATATAGTTGTTCACATGTGTCTGATAATTCATCATCCATTTTTTGAAAATAACTTCTACAATTAACTTCAAATAGATGTGGATAACCCTATATTTCATTTCCTCCTCACTTAACCCTCTCAATGCCAATTGTTTCATGGGATAATAGAAGACCCCAATTATGATATATATTTCCTCTTCTGTGTGATTTTCGATATGATATTCCAAAATAATTACTACATTGATCGCTATATAAATGAATTATTCAAAATGTGATGATTTCAAAGAGGTAAATGGCATGGAATATAGGTACTAGAAGCCTGTTATACCTCACTAAAACATGACCCAATATTGGGATTCATATATTACAATACGCATAGTACTAATGTTGTCCCAAGGAGAGCCACATGATATTGGTGAACATGATACTTCCATATATCTAAAAACATAGAAATTTTTTATTTTTTATAGGATAGTGAAACTAGAATTCTTGGGATACAGGGATGTGGGATGAGAAGTTTCAGTAGATAATCGAGGTAAATTATCGATATAAAAAACCTAGATTTCATTCGAGTAATGGTTGCATTCATCCCAAGAATTGCTCGAGACTTGGATTCGAGCATAGGAATAGTTGGAGACTTAATTCTGGCCTAGATTCAAGTTTGGATTCAACAACAATGGGTGATGTCACCATGTTGCTTCTATAGAGGGTTTCAGATATCGCGTACTAGTTTATGATGGTTATAGTTATTAAAATAGATCGTGATGCTTTTATCAGTGATTTTTTAGCGCCTATAAAGATTGATTTTATCAGCCCTTTTTTAGATGAAAAATGTAACACCCCAAGCTTCTACGGTACGTTTCCCTTTGAATAATGCGATAGCGTGTGTTGTACGCAACCTCGAGTTCTAACACACACCACAACTAATTAAACCAGCCGTTGTGAATAGTAATACCTAATTTTTGAAATTATATATATTTTATATTTGAAAATGGACTTCATTTTTGGACTCGGAATATCGAATTTAGCCTAAGGTGAAATTTTGGTACTTTTCGGATAACTTTCATATTTTGATGAATAGTGAAAATTACTAAATTTTAATTAAAAACAACTTTTTTAATCAAAATAATTAATAGTGATAAATTATGAATTTTAGTAGTTTTAAAGTATATTTAGAATATATTTTTACCATTTAATATAATGTTGGTCATTGGACATAATTTTACAATTAAACCGAACATAAACAAGTGTCAATCTTTTGATAGTTATTATCTCTTAAAAACACGCTTTTTGTTTTGACAGCGGGAATTAATTTTAAATTAATTTCTGCCACTTCTGTGTTTTGAATTTAGGAAAATGGATTCCATATTTGGAATCAGGATGTTCAAATTGTGTAAATGGGTAACTTTTATTTTTAGACATTTTGAATAATTACTGCGGTAAATATTTTATTTACCATGGTTAAGGGTAAATCCGGTAAATAAGGGTTAAAAAATAATATTATAATAATACTAAATTACCCTAAAACGTGTCTTAACCCTATTGGTTGATACATGGTCGACCATGGGCATCTTTGGGTCTATTTTGGGACCCCATGGATCCACTTGTAAGTGATAATGACACATTATATTAATAAAGCTAAAATAAAAATAAAAATGGCATAAGCTTACATCTTTTAGAAGAACAATTTTTACATAGGGTTATACATGTTGGAATTTCGATTATAAATATTCATTAGAAAGATAAAACGATTTCATACATAATTATATTTTATTTATAATTTTTAGACATTAAATAAGTTATTTTATTTATGACACAATGATGATGCAGTAATTACTATAATAGTGAAAAATTAAAATAATTGATATTATAAATACCCAAATAAATATAATATGAAACTTTTAATGAATTAAACTAATTTTCTAGGCTAATATGATATATTAGGATTGTTTTAATGGACTTTTTTCGAAGTAATCAATCTGTTATGAGTTTCAAAAAAATCAACTATTGAATAGTGTCAAAATTGACATAAAAGAGTTCTTAAAACAAATATTATATTATTAATTGATATTAAATTCCTAAAAATCTAAGGTTCGGCCAAGAGACTTATATTATGATAGGTTAATCATTAACGGACCACTTGGGGGTCGCTTGGATGTATATAGTAAGTTTATTAACCATAATATATAAAAATACAAAGAGACATTGTAAAAGTGAAACTAATTAACTTAGAGTTAATACTTAAAGATAAGGTTAATATAAGTACCAAAACTGTCTAAATTATATTGGATGAGTTTTTTTCGACCTATCCCCACCTCATCCTTTGAATAGTCAACTTTGGAGCCTTTAGAAACCGAATATGAATTTATTATAAATTAATATTTCTAGCTTTTCCAAAGGTGCCCCTCACCCCTCTTATAAAAGGGCACTCCTCCTTCTCATTTCTTCACACCTTCAAAGCCTTTTGGTTCGGCCAAACTCTGCCCAAATAATCTCCCAACATCCCTCACTACAACCTAGGGGCCTTAGTTTGATCAGAAAGCCAACCTAAGGAGCCCTTTTGATCAAATCAAAAGGAAGAACCCGAAGAAGAGGTAATGTTTTCACCACCCCTTTTCCAAGTTCATTTCTTCTTCCATTTCTTCTTCCTTTGTTGTTACCATTATAAGATAATGACTCCAGTATCATTTATATACTATGATGCTATTATAAATATGGTACAACCATATTCAGTATTCTATCCACCCTTTGAATAACATGTCACCATACGTGCGTACGTACGGCTTACCGTCTCCACGTCGTGGTGTAATTGTTATTCAATATATTATTATTTGGATGGGTATAATAATGATGTGTAACTCATGTAAATAATAAATATAACATATTAATGATTCTGTATATATGATATACCATCCATTTATATATTATTTTAATATCAAAAGAATGATATTGTCGCTCGTGCGTACGTACGGACTACCGTCTCCACGAACGCGATAAGATTCATTCTCCATCATATCCATTCAAGTATTATTCTCATTTTAGGGTTAAAAATAATGTTAATATCATTCTGATTATGAATAAGATATAATCTATCCATTACAAACATGTCTTACGTAACCAAACATTTAAGAAGAACGGATCGATTATCACCCGAAACGACGATAATACTAAGATATTATTAATAAAGCAATGTTAAAAGATCATATATGATATCATATTAATGTATATGATTCTTGTATAATTTAATAACAATTATTTCACCATTATACAGGAGGTTAACCTACCCCAACAAAGGAAAAGTACAAGGTAAGGGTTATTTCACAATCTCTTCATTATCCGAGGTTGTATATACGTAATAATCTACTGGGATCTCTTTATCATCCACATCCATGTTTTCTTAAAAATGTATTTCAAAACATTTTTACTATTTACAAGAATATGGGTTAAAGTCATTTATACCCTTGTTTGACTTTTTATAAGAGGTTTATAAAGGAATCTTTCCGTCGTTTTCAAAACAATGTCCTTTTTAACCTTTTCGACAGAATTGAGGTAAGAATGTTTTTTTTAACTTATACGGCGGGTGCGGTTATTTTCCGCCGTTATAAAATCGTCGAAGCTTTACATACAAGCTTATAAGAATATTTTCAAAGAAAATGTTTTATTTTATATGGATCTTAAATGATTTCAAAATAAAAGGAGATACTTCTTTAAAAAGAATTTTGATTTCATCTATGTCAACATCCTTTGATGGATTTTAAGATTATTTGAAGTTGATACAAAACTTCTATATTGTATTGAAGGTTTTGTGATATGTTTGACTGTGGATGTGCTATTTTTATACCATTCATAGTTTATTGTGAAAGTATTGACATTTCGTATGCTAGTTTTAATACGAATGTTTATGTTAGGTTTAAACCTTTTCATATGGGAATGCATTGGACTTAATATGTGACGGGTGGAGCCCGCTATAGCTCCTCGATGCATCGGTAGGTCTCATGAGACAAACTAGTGTCTTGGCACAAGGCCTTGACAAAATCTTATTTGTAGTCTTGGCACGAGGCCTTGGCTATGTGGTTATGATAGTCTGGCATTATGCATTCCAACATTATGAAAGTGGTTATTGATTTTTGCATGTGATTATTCATTTAGTAGAATATCCATGTGAATAAGTAAATGGCATTATTTCATTTTATTTATGTCATACCATGTTGAAAGTTCGTATTTAAAAGGCTTTTGTTTTAGTTATACATTGCCTTAAATGTTTATTCTTATTTATGAAAGTTTCCACTTTATTGTTATCCTTACTGGGCATTTGAGCTCACCCCTTTTCAATGTTTTATTTTTCCCAGGAAGTGAAGAAGTAGGTTATGAATGACCTGCAGGGATATTATGTGGGGATATGAGTGTGGATTATGGAGACATTATGTTATTGTAGTAGTTTTTCATTTTATGATGTAATGTAAAACTTATGAATATATCTAGTGTTTCCAAGGCTACTAAACCAATCGGTCTTTCGGGATTTGATCTTTCTTGTGATCATGCCAATGTTACGAAGTAATGCACCGACTCTGGGTAGCGGGGGTCGGGGCGTTACAGTTGGTATCAGAGGAAGTTTAGTACAGACCTTGGAAGCTAGGATTAGATAAACTCTGATTAGAGCACGTAGACCTAAGATGAACTTTGAGGATTAGTATAGAAGAACTTCCTAGAATTTTGGTATTGTAGAGACTTTGTGAGTTTTTCGAGCAATACATCCCTGTCTGGATACGAGCAGGTAGAGGCGGCTCTGGCACAGATGTACCTAGGGGTAAAACCCGAAAACACCGCTTTGAGCTAGACTCGAACGGGAACTGGTGCACGACAACGGGCCTTGCTGCACTCTTGGTTACGACACTCCCGGGGGATATGCTTAGGATAACTCTCACTTTCTTTACAAATCATTATGAAGGGTTTATGAGTATATACTTCCTCAAAGAAAACATATTTATGATTATGGATTATATCCATAGATAGTTCAATTTATTTTAAGTGTTTTATAAGTATGGGATTATGTATTTTGATGCATAAACTGATCTAGTTTATGCCATTTTTTTTAGAAATGGCGCCTAGTGGAAGAAATGGAAACCGTATCAATGCACGCACTCCATGTAGGGATTGCCCTCCTGCTCAAGATAATTATAGTGGGGCTGGTGATACAACTGGTGCTGATCAGCTAATCACCGTACTGGGACAACTTACTCAGGTTATGAATAATAACCTTACCCGTATGGAGCACCCTGATCCGCAGCGTGGAGGATCAATGTTAGATCGATTCATGAGGCAACAACCACCAACGTTCAATGGGAATACAAATCCCGTAGTAGCTGAGCAATGGATATTTTCCCTAGAGAAAATATTTCAGGCTTTGGGGAGCAGTGAAAGGGAAAAAGTTATCATGGCAGTTTACCGCCTCACTGGAGATGCTGATCAATGGTGGTCATTGATTCAAAATACGAAGGAAGATGATGAAGTATCAAATATGGAATGGAGGGAGTTCAAAGATCTGTTTTTAGAAAAATACTTCCCTCGCGACCATCGAGCAGATATGGAAAGGCAATTTCTGAGTCTGAGACAAAAGGAGGATGATAATGTCACAAAGTATGAGGCTAACTTTACAAGGTTAGCGAGGTATGCTGGAGATTATATTCGCAACCCAAGAAGTAAGATTGATCGTTTCTTTGATGGGTTAAAACCATTTCTCCGTCGAGCATTAGTCTCACAATCCTTTTCATCGTACGAAGACATTGTCTCATGTGCTATCAAAACCGAAAAGGAATTCTCTAAGTCTTATGACTTTAAAGAAAAGCAAGAGAAGAAGAGACCTGCTGATCAATCTGGGAATGGAAATAAGGGGAAGAAGGGAAAGGTTGAATATCCATCTTGTGGTAAGTGCGGGAAGAAACACCCCGGTGCTTGCCTGAAGGGAATGGGAGTCTGTTACAAGTGTGGTGAAAAAGGCCACCAAGCTCATGATTGCAAGGGGAAGAAGGAAGCTACCAACGTTCAGTGCTACAATTGCAGGGAGATGGGGCATTATGCAAATGCATGTCCTAAGCGTCAGGAGAACTTACCTCAGAAAAGGCCAAGGGATCAAGGCCAGGCTTATGCTATCACTACTGATGAGGTAGAAGCTCCGAAAGACGTGGTGGCAGGTAATTTAATGGTTTCCTCAAGTTTAGCAAATGCATTATTTGATTCTGGATCATCGCATTGTTTCATATCTTCCCAGTTTGCTAAGAAAATTAGATATTTCCAATTTGATTTAATAAGGGAGTTGTCAGTTAAAACTCCTAAGGGAAGTATCGTTGCAACAAAGTTTTGTGAATCAGTCCCCATTAGAGCACATAAATTTTCTTTATCTGCTGATTTCATCGTCATACCTATGATTGAGTTTGATATAATCCTCGGTATGGACTGGCTTTCGGACTATGATGCGAAAATTTATTGTAAGAAGAAAGAGGTTACGATTCTTGATGATAATGATAAGGAGCACCTTATTTTTAGAGCAGAATCGTCACCACCTAATTCTTATTTAGATCCACCCCCTGTAGCTCAACTTAATTCAATTATCGGGGAGGAAGAGAATGAAATAACTGTCGGTGAGGAAAGAAATGTTCAAATAGAGGATGTACCTATTGTGAAAGAGTTTGTAGATGTATTTCCGGAAGATTTACCTGGACATCCTCCAGAACGAGAAGTAGAGTTTTCCATTGATTTAATTCCTGGATCAAGGCCTATATCGAAGACCCCTTATAGAATGGCCACTGTAGAGCTAGTCGAACTAAAGAAACAACTAGAGGAATTGAGTAATAAGGGATTTATTCGCCCTAGTGTTTCTCCATGGGGAGCCCCTGTTCTTTTTGTTAAAAAGAAAGATGGATCTATGAGGTTATGTATCGACTACAGGGAGATCAATGCTATAACGATAAAGAACAAGTATCCCCTACCTCGTATTGATGATTTATTTGACCAACTGCATGGAGCTCAATACTTTTCAAAGATTGACCTTCGATCTGGATACCATCAGTTGTGTGTGAAGAAGGAAGACATTCCGAAGACAGCATTTCGAACCAGGTACGGGCATTACGAGTTTACTGTAATGCCGTTTGGATTGACTAATGCACCCTCTGTATTCATGGATCTGATGAATAGAGTTTTCAAGGATTATCTCGATGAATTTGTGGTGGTATTTATTGATGATATCTTGGTATACTCCAAAACCTACGAAGATCATGAAAATCATTTGCGCATTATCTTGAAGACTCTGAGGAGGCATGAATTATATGGGAAGTTTAGCAAGTGTGAATTCTGGCTTCAGGAGATTTCTTTTCTTGGCCATATTGTCTCTAAAGATGGAATCTCTGTTGATCCTTCTAAGACCAAAGCAATCCAAGAATGGCCAGCACCTACGAGTATAACTGAGGTACGTAGTTTTATTGGTTTGGCAGGTTATTATCGATGTTTCGTCCAGAATTTTGCCCGATTGGCTAACCCATTAACGAAGCTCACACGTAAAGGGGTTAAATTTGTTTGGACAAAAGAGTGTGAAGAATGTTTCGAAGAACTGAAGAGAAGATTAGTCAATGCTCCTATATTGACTCTACCATCGGGGAATGATGGGTTCGTTATTTATAGTGATGCATCGAAGAAAGGACTTGGCTGTGTCCTTATGCAGAATGATAGAGTAATTGCCTATGCATCACGACAGTTGAAAATTCATGAACAAAACTATCCTACTCATGATCTTGAGTTAGCAGCTGTGATCTTTGCTTTGAAGATATGGAGGCACTACCTCTATGGTGAAAAATGTGAGATTTATACTGATCACAAGAGTTTGAAGTATATTTTCTCACAAAAAGAACTCAACATGAGGCAAAGGAGATGGCTTGAATTACTCAAGGATTATGATTGCACGATACACTACCACCCGGGGAAGGCAAACAAAGTAGCAGATGCTTTGAGCAGAAAAGACCATGGAGTTCTAAACATGATGAGAATTGAAAGGGATCCAATTTTCATGGATCTAGTGAAGATGGACATGGGAATAACCAGGGAAGGTGAAACATCAATGCTTTTTCAAATGGTTGCCAAACCATCTTTACTAGAAAGGATTAAGAGTTCTCAGACTGATGATGAAGAATTCCAAAAGAAGATTAAAGCTGTGAATGATGGGAGATTGAGAGACTTTGCGTATGAAGGTGGAATTTTGAAATTCGGGAAGAGACTTTGTGTTCCCAATATACCTGATCTAAAAAGGGAATTGCTGGATGATGCTCATAGTTCCAATTTCTCTATACACCCTGGGAGCACCAAAATGTATAGAGATTTGAAGGAACATTTTTGGTGGGACAACATGAAGAGGGAGATTGCTGATTTTGTGTCAAGATGTATGGTTTGTCAACAAGTGAAAGCTGGAAGGCAACAGCCTGGAGGAGTCATGCAACCTCTTCCCATACCGGAGTGGAAATGGGACAATATTACGATGGACTTTGTCATGGGGCTACCAAAGACTCCTAGAAGGAACGATGCAATATGGGTTATTGTTGATCGTCTTACCAAGTCAGCACATTTTCTTGCTATAAGAGAAGATCTACCCCTGGAACGTCTAGCAAGACTATACATTAATGAAGTTGTGAGACTTCATGGAGTACCCCTATCGATTGTTTCTGATCGTGATCCCCGTTTTACATCAAGATTTTGGAAAAGTCTTCAGAAATCCCTGGATACTGAACTTCATTTGAGCACTGCTTACCACCCTCAGACAGACGGACAATCAGAACGGACTATTCAGACCTTAGAAGACATGTTGAGATCTTGCTCACTTGATTTTCAGGGTATGTGGGATCAATATTTACCACTAGTAGAATTTTCCTATAACAATAGCTTCCATTCGAGTATTCAGATGGCACCATATGAAGCGTTATACGGAAAGAGATGTCGTACACCAACCTGTTGGGATGACGTTGGTGAAAGAAAACTTGTAGGCCCAGAACTGGTGGAGGAAACGGTGGAAAAGGTGAAGGTAATCCAAAATCACATTAAAGCAGCTCAAAGTAGGCAGAAGAGCTATGCCGATAATCGAAGGAAGGATTTGGAATTTCAAGTCGGTGATCATGTTTTCCTGAAAGTATCTCCGTGGAAGGGAGTCATACGTTTTGGTAAGAAAGGTAAATTGAGTCCCAGGTACATCGGACCTTTCGAAATTCTAGAACGAATTGGGGCTGTAGCTTACCGATTGGCAATGCCGCCAAGTCTCTCCAAAGTTCACGATGTGTTCCACGTATCTCTGTTGAGGAAATACATGCCTGACCCAACGCATGTACTAACCTATGAAGATTTAGAACTGGAACCTGATCTGTCTTATTGCGAAGAGCCCATCAAGATTCTTGATACGAGAGAACAAGTGTTGAGAAACCGGACGACGCGTCTGGTAAAAGTTTTGTGGAGGAATCATAAGATGGAAGAGGCAACGTGTGAACCCGAGGAACTTATGATGAAGAACCACCCGAGTCTTTTTATGCAGTAATACCCTAGAAATTGCGAGGACGCAATTATTTGAAGGAGGGGAGAATGTAACACCCCAAGCTTCTACGGTACGTTTCCCTTTGAATAATGCGATAGCGTGTGTTGTACGCAACCTCGAGTTCTAACACACACCACAACTAATTAAACTAGCCGTTGTGAATAGTAATACCTAATTTTTGAAATTATATATATTTTATATTTGAAAATGGACTTCATTTTTGGACTCGGAATATCGAATTTAGCCTAAGGTGAAATTTTGGTACTTTTCGGATAACTTTCATATTTTGATGAATAGTGAAAATTACTAAATTTTAATTAAAAACAACTTTTTTAATCAAAATAATTAATAGTGATAAATTATGAATTTTAGTAGTTTTAAAGTATATTTAGAATATATTTTTACCATTTAATATAATGTTGTTCATTGGACATAATTTTACAATTAAACCGAACATAAACAAGTGTCAATCTTTTGATAGTTATTATCTCTTAAAAACACGCTTTTTGTTTTGACAGCGGGAATTAATTTTAAATTAATTTCTGCCACTTCTGTGTTTTGAATTTAGGAAAATGGATTCCATATTTGGAATCAGGATGTTCAAATTGTGTAAATGGGTAACTTTTATTTTTAGACATTTTGAATAATTACTGCGGTAAATATTTTATTTACCATGGTTAAGGGTAAATCCGGTAAATAAGGGTTAAAAAATAATATTATAATAATACTAAATTACCCTAAAACGTGTCTTAACCCTATTGGTTGATACATGGTCGACCATGGGCATCTTTGGGTCTATTTTGGGACCCCATGGATCCACTTGTAAGTGATAATGACACATTATATTAATAAAGCTAAAATAAAAATAAAAATGGCATAAGCTTACATCTTTTAGAAGAACAATTTTTACATAGGGTTATACATGTTGGAATTTCGATTATAAATATTCATTAGAAAGATAAAAAGATTTCCTACATAATTATATTTTATTTATAATTTTTAGACATTAAATAAGTTATTTTATTTATGACACAATGATGATGCAGTAATTACTATAATAGTGAAAAATTAAAATAATTGATATTATAAATACCCAAATAAATATAATATGAAACTTTTAATGAATTAAACTAATTTTCTAGGCTAATATGATATATTAGGATTGTTTTAATGGACTTTGTTCGAAGTAATCAATCTGTTATGAGTTTCACAAAAATCAACTATTGAATAGTGTCAAAATTGACATAAAAGAGTTCTTAAAACAAATATTATATTATTAATTGATATTAAATTCCTAAAAATCTAAGGTTCGGCCAAGAGACTTATATTATGATAGGTTAATCATTAATGGACCACTTGGGGGTCGCTTGGATGTATATAGTAAGTTTATTAACCATAATATATAAAAATACAAAGAGACATTGTAAAAGTGAAACTAATTAACTTAGAGTTAATACTTAAAGATAAGGTTAATATAAGTACCCAAACCTGTCTAAATTCTATTGGATGAGTTGTTTTCGACCTATCCCCACCTCATCCTTTGAATATTCAACTTTGGAGCCTTTAGAAACCGAATATGAATTTATTATAAATTAATATTTCTAGCTTTTCCAAAGGTGCCCCTCACCCCTCTTATAAAAGGGCACTCCTCCTTCTCATTTCTTCACACCTTCAAAGCCTTTTGGTTCGGCCAAACTCTGACCAAATAATCTCCCAACATCCCTCACTACAACCTAGGGGCCTTAGTTTGATCAGAAAGCCAACCTAAGGAGCCCTTTTGATCAAATCAAAAGGAAGAACCCGAAGAAGAGGTAATGTTTTCACCACCCCTTTTCCAAGTTCATTTCTTCTTCCATTTCTTCTTCCTTTGTTGTTACCATTCTAAGATAATGACTCCAGTATCATTTATATACTGTGATGTTATTATAAATATGGTACAACCATATTCAGTATTCTATCCACCCTTTGAATAACATGTCACCATACGTGCGTACGTACGGCTTACCGTCTCCACGTCGTGGTGTAATTGTTATTCAATATATTATTATTTGGATGGGTATAATAATGATGTGTAACTCATGTAAATAATAAATATAACATATTAATGATTCTGTACATATGATATACCATCCATTTATATATTATTTTAATATCAAAAGAATGATATTGTCGCTCGTGCGTACGTACGGACTACCGTCTCCACGAACGCGATAAGATTCATTCTCCATCATATCCATTCAAGTATTATTCTCATTTTAGGGTTAAAAATAATGTTAATATCATTCTGATTATGAATAAGATATAATCTATCCATTACAAACATGTCTTACGTAACCAAACATTTAAGAAGAACGGATCGATTATCACCCGAAACGACGATAATACTAAGATATTATTAATAAAGCAATGTTAAAAGATCATATATGATATCATATTAATGTATATGATTCTTGTATAATTTAATAACAATTATTTCACCATTATACAGGAGGTTAACCTACCCCAACAAAGGAAAAGTACAAGGTAAGGGTTATTTCACAATCTCTTCATTATCCGAGGTTGTATATACGTAATAATCTACTGGGATCTCTTTATCATCCACATCCATGTTTTCTTAAAAATGTATTTCAAAACATTTTTACTATTTACAAGAATATGGGTTAAAGTCATTTATACCCTTGTTTGACTTTTTATAAGAGGTTTATAAAGGAATCTTTCCGTCGTTTTCAAAACAATGTCCTTTTTAACCTTTTCGACAGAATTGAGGTAAGAATGTTTTTTTTAACTTATACGGCGGGTGCGGTTATTTTCCGCCGTTATAAAATCGTCGAAGCTTTCCATACAAGCTTATAAGAATATTTTCAAAGAAAATGTTTTATTTTATATGGATCTTAAATGATTTCAAAATAAAAGGAGATACTTCTTTAAAAAGAATTTTGATTTCATCTATGTCAACATCCTTTGATGGATTTTAAGATTATTTGAAGTTGATACAAAACTTCTATATTGTATTGAAGGTTTTGTGATATTTTTGACTGTGGATGTGCTATTTTTATACCATTCATAGTTTATTGTGAAAGTATTGACATTTTGTATGCTAGTTTTAATACGAATGTTTATGTTATGTTTAAACCTTTTCATATGGGAATGCATTGGACTTAATATGTGACGGGTGGAGCCCGCTATAGCTCCTCGATGCATCGGTAGGTCTCATGAGACAAACTAGTGTCTTGGCACAAGGCCTTGACAAAATCTTATTTGTAGTCTTGGCACGAGGCCTTGGCTATGTGGTTATGATAGTCTGGCATTATGCATTCCAACATTATGAAAGTGGTTATTGATTTTTGCATGTGATTATTCATTTAGTAGAATATCTATGTGAATAAGTAAATGGCATTATTTCATTTTATTTATGCCATACCATGTTGAAAGTTCGTATTTAAAAGGCTTTTGTTTTAGTTATACATTGCCTTAAATGTTTATTCTTATTTATGAAAGTTTCCACTTTATTGTTATCCTTACTGGGCATTTGAGCTCACCCCTTTTCAATGTTTTATTTTTCCCAGGAAGTGAAGAAGTAGGTTATGAATGACCTACAGGGATATTATGTGGGGATATGAGTGTGGATTATGGAGACATTATGTTATTGTAGTAGTTTTTCATTTTATGATGTAATGTAAAACTTATGAATATATCTAGTGTTTCCAAGGCTACTAAACCAATCGGTCTTTCGGGATTTGATCTTTCTTGTGATCATGCCAATGTTACGAAGTAATGCACCGACTCTGGGTAGCTGGGGTCGGGGCGTTACAAAAAATATCTATGTCTATCAGTGCTAAAAAAGAGCTTATAAATACTTATTATAAATTTTTAAAAAAAAATTAAAAAATGTATAATTATTATAATAATTAAAATACTTATAATAATTGTTTTTTTATAATAATAATTTTATAGTTCTATAAATATGTAATTATTTTTTTTCAATTATATAAATAATTTTTTAATAAATAATATTTATGTCATTGTAAATATTAATATAATTATATATATATATAATAGTAAATATATTCATTATATAAATAAATTTATTATATTTCATAATAATTTATTTATAATTATATAAATACTCTTTTAAAAAATAATTTATTTATTTTTAATAATAAATGTATAAAAACATTGAATATATATTAATAAATTTTTTTATTCTTGAATATTTTTTTACAAATATATTTTTTACAATATTAATGAATATTTAATCTTAATTTCATGCATATTAAAAAAGAGTAAATTTGATTAATTAAAAATGAGTACAATATATTGAAAATTTGGATATGTTTCATAAATATAACTCATGAAAAATTGGATTTTTATTGAAATAAAGATGAATAAATATTGAAATTATTAAAACATCATAAATAAATATATATAATAATTAATATAAATTGATTAAATTCCAAAAAAAATGATGTGTGTGCATATGTATATAAAAAATGGAATAATTACATACCTATTAATTGAATATAATATATGTGTTCTATGTTATTGGAAAATCAAATGACATTCAATTATGTCCATTACTTGATTTAGTTAGTTAGTATTTTTAATTCATATTAATTTTTCATAATGAAATGTTATTCAGTAAATACATTACTATTTAATATAATGGACAAATAATATTTTGTATTTTATAAAACATGTTTATATAAATAAATATATATCTATATATTTAATATATACTATTTTTTGACATTATCAATAATCATCTAATTAATAAAATGTTCAATATTTTTGTCAATTTACTTATATTTAATTTAATTTGTTTAATTTTCTTTTTTCATATATCTATATATTTAAAACGTACTATTTATTAGTATTTATAATTAATATATACTATAATAAATTTATTCATTTTTATCAATAATTAATTAATAAAATTTGTTATATTATTTTTAATTAATCGATTTTTTGATTTATTTAACTATTTTATTTCATTTATTCATGATTTTATTTTCACTAAAAGTGCTGATAACTGATTCCTTTATATGTACTAAAAAAATCACTAATAAGGGGTTAAATTTATTAGCACTTTTCTTAACTATGGTAAAGAGGCCATTTATCAGTTCTTTTTTTAGTGCTAATAAATTCCAGCCTAGTTAAATGATTGTTTTATAGTAGTGCATCCATTGCATCTTCTAAAATGTCTCCCAATATTCATAGGAAAATTATCTACCTTTTTGTGAGAAATTATAAAAAAAATATTTAGTGTTTCTCCATCATTTTTAATGGTAATTAATTCTCTATGAATATATGCGTGAGATCCTCCCATACCGCGAGGGATCTATGAGTCTATGACTTCAAACACGCCTTAGTGTGTCCCACCAATGAAAATTGGATGGCTCTCACTTGGATGACGTCATACAAGTATTCATTTTTTATGAAGGTATAAAAAATATTAATATAACTACAAATATTACCATGGGGTCAACATTCTATATTCCTTTGAATTTTCCTTTACTATGAATGATTTGAAACATGATCATCTTTAACTCAAAGTTATATTCTTGAATGGGTGGTCATACAATAGAAGGATCATTTCCATAATTAGATTTAATTTCATATACTATGAGTCTCATTTCTTATTGTTCTTCTCCTTATCTGATAATATTAGCAAGATCATCCCATGCCACTCATCCACCATGTCTTTTTCTAGTGAAAAAAATAAAACATGATATTTAGTTGAAATTCAATGGGGTCCTCTTGATCATACTCCTTGATCATTTGCATGACGTATGGACCATGCAACTATGGTCTACAATAACACATGAATGTTAAGGAAATATCCTTAAACATTTCATAATGTTTATTTTTATGTTAATAAATCATTCTCATAAATTTAAGGATCTTTTTAGGTTTAGACTCGTAGATAATTAGTTCATAAATTATAAATAACTATAACAATAAATTATAGAGTCTAAAATTCAAATTATTATACATTTTTTAGTAATATATAACTTTTAATATAAAGCATGATTTATTTTGATAAATAATTATCACATCTTTAAACATGACGTCTTACTTTCCTTTACACGTCCATTATCATTGTCAATTAAATTTTTAAACATGGGGTGGATAGAAAAAATTCAATAGTGGAAATAAAAATGAACACCTGTATAGTTATACTGAAAAGTATGAAAACTCATGAAAAATATTTCATAAAACACACCTTTTTCCAATATTAGTATCATTTTTCATTAAAAAATATAATTATATTGACTTTTGAACTTAAAATAATTTCCAGAGAACTCGTTAGAAAACATAGAAAATTCAAGTATGTTCCATTTAATATCAACTCATATAACCCTTACAAAACCCAAACAAATTAAAAAAACTGCATGAACAACTTCAAAGGTAATTATCTAGAGAATATAATTATTATCCAATTATATGAAGCACTATATGTATTCACCCATCATATAAGCGATAATAGTTCCACCTGTGAACTATAATGGGGTCTAAACCTTCGTAAACAATATAGAAGGGCCATATCATGAATAAAACATTTTATGCATTAACTTTTTCATCTTGAAATTTTTGAAAAACACTTTTAATCTCATATAAAAATCACTCAAGGAAACCAAAATACATGTTCCTTTTAAAACCTATTTTTGAAAACAAAAATATGAATTTCTTCTAAAAATATATTTTCAATACCAAAACGCCCAAACAGGGAAGGAGGTTTTTTCATTGAGGAAAAAATAAATTCTTCTAAAGGAAACCAATATTCAAACAATTGTTATAGTGGAAGAAATAATCATTGTAACTATATATGTTAAAATAGAACATTCCTTTTATCATTTGTAAAGAATGTAAAAAATTCCACCAAGAGATTCATTTTTATCCAAAAAAAAATAATGAAAAAATTCCATGTATGAAACTCTCATGTCTATACTAAAATCATTTTAAAAACAAGAACATGTAAGAAAAATAGATTTATAAAGGAAAGCATTTAAGCATATTTTTTATTAAAAACTACCTTTTCCCTTTGAAAATATTTTAATTCCAATCCCTATGAAAGAATTGAATTAAAAAACATTAAATTCCATGAAAATATAAATATTCATTATATAACATTTAAAAGGGGTTGTATATACACCTATTAAAACAATATAAGTGAATAAAATAAAAATATGCCTCTGTGAAATGAAATTATGACGAATTCCCTTTCCATGAGTTCGATTCATCAGGTTCATTCTTTACTTCCTGAATAATAAAATTATATTAATTATTTAATTTATTAATAAAAAATTTCATATTTTATGTTGTTTTTTATTTTAATATTTACCATTTCAAATACAATTACTTAATTAAATAATTTTATGCCAGATGTTTCAGCGATATTTGTCTTATGTGTCAAAATAACCTTGGTAGATTGACTATTTAATGAAGAGGACATTAATTAAAAATAACCAAAATAATAATCATAACATAATTATCAAATTTATATATCAATTATAATTTTTATAACCAATCATGATTTTTTTAATGAAAAATTATCTATGTTACAAACATGAAGACAGTAGGTTGTATATACGCATGAGTGACATTTCTATTTTTTAATGATCATTATGGATAAAAGGTATTTATTTTTTTTTCTTTATAGAATGATAATAATATCATAAATACCATATTATTTCATTAAATATTATTTTATATATCATTTTTGTTGTTTAGTGATGAATAATGAACCCCATCACTTCATGAAGGTGGTAGTTCACACGTACACACAAACAAAATTATAATTTTTCAGTGTAAGAAAAGAAATTTTATATGATATTTTCAAAATTATAAATATTTATTTAACATAAAAAATATTTAATTAATAATATATATTAATTAAATTTATCCTTATTACATTCCATATAAATAATTAGTGAAAAATGAATCATATCTCTTCTCGAGGCGGTAGTCTACAGTATGCCTGAGCGACGTTATTGTACCCCATATGGAATAGAATGTAAGAAGGAAAATGTGATATAATAACTATATTAGTATAAAAATTCTAAAATTATCATATATATAAATATATAATGTTAATTACACTTTATATAAATCTGTGAGAGTTGATGATGCAAAATGAATGATACGAGTTCGCGAGGCGGCAGTCCGTTGTACATAGGAATGATTATTTCATATCCTATTTGATGGAAGAGAAAATTGATTTATGTCATGAGACAAAAATAATAACATAACATTTTATTTTATATACTTTTGTAAAAATATAATTATTATTTAACTATATATTATATATATAGAAGAAGAAATTAAATAAAAATGCACAGTTAATTAAGATACCTCTTCTTCGTACGACCTCCTAAGGTAAGCACCAAAATACTTTATAGGATGGCTTTATGATAAAAATAAGGGCTCTAAGTCTTGGTCAGGGATGCAAAGAATATTTTTTCAGGTATTGGTTGATAAAGAGGTATTTTAATATGTGAATAATAGACAATAGGGGTGTCCTTTTATAAGTGATGTTAGTGGCACACTGGTAATATTTAAAAATAAAAGGTGTACCCACAATTTTCATAATACAAAAGGAAAATAAATTGAAATTTTTGATACTTAGACATGATGATTTCAAATTATGTATGTATAATATATTTTAGAAAAGTTCTTATGTCATTTAACATATATCTTTTCAGTTTACCCCCCAATAAATAAGTTTTTACCTTTACCACTGAAATTAAATTTTATTATTTTCACTATTAAATATGGTAAAAAAATTAAATATAACCTATTAAAATATAATAAAATATTCATATTATAAATATGGAATCCATTTTTACAAATTCTATTCACAAAATGGGAAATTTTTTATTTAAAACAAAAACTATAGACACGATGAAAAAGAAGGTTTTCAAGAAGGGTATTTTTCGAGAAAAAGATAATATTATATTAATTATATGAATAATAATAATCATTTAACGAAACTAAATTGATAATAATTAATATAAAATCTATATATTTCATTTAAAATATTCATCATTAGTGGCTATTTTAATTAATTATGAACGAGAAACATATGCAGTTTAAAATTGTTTTCAGGGAATAAATTATTTTTAGACCCAAAAACAAAATTATTATAAAATCCAATATAAATATGATTCAAAAGTAATTAAGTATATTTAATATAACTAAATAATAAATATTTTAATTAAAATAATATACAAACAATAATGGGACTATTAAATTAATAAATTTATTGAAAATAAAAAATATTTTTTACAAAGATCGATATTTTTCAGTATTAACTAGAAAATCAATATTTTCCAAAAAAAATCCCAAAATTTCACCGTAATTTTATTTTGATATTATTATTTCAAAAATTAAATACATTTTTTTAAATTAAAATTCTATAATTTATTATGTAATTTTTTAAATAAAACAATATAATAAATGTGTTTAATTAAAACACTTTATTTATTTAAAAATTACTTAATATTTTTATGTTGAATAAAAACATGAAAGTGGTTTATTCTATTATTACCTAGTAGTTATAATAAAAAAATAAAAAAAAATTAATGAATAGTATCAAAAAAGATATAATAACATGGTGTACCAATCAATTATACTTTATTTCCCATCTAACTCCACATTAGTTCCTCAACAACATTACTAAACACATATTGTGTTCCTCAGTGTCATTAACTCCTAAGGGAATTGGTCAATTTTTAAAACTTTAAACATATAAATCTAATTAATGAAAATAAAAAATAGTATAGTAATTCAAATCCCCAAGGTCAAACCACATGAAACACGGTAGATCCTAACAGAGTAGTCATTCTTAATTTTTATCTTGGATGGATCAAAAGATAAATGTAACACCCTAAGAAACTTATGAGATATATGAAATTTATTTATTTTTTTTATTTCTTATGTTAAACACTCCACGAAGATAAGCTTTCCTCGTATGGAACATCGGTTTATTTTGTGGTATACACAACTCTATTCTTGGCTTGTGTTACAAACAATTTCAAGTTCTTTTGATATAATTAATTTCATGCATGACTGAGTATAAGTGAACAATTAAATATTATTATGATACCTTATAACCTAGTCATTATATTGGTGGGTATGAACAGTATTAACGTTCTTCTAAAAAAACTATTTAAATGAGAATTATTTTGTTTTTAAAATAATAAAATCACTTTTTATATATTTTATTCATGAAAATTTTATGTATTACATTGAATCTAATATTTTAAATTCGTTATATATGATTTATAGAGATTTTATAAGAAAAAATTCATTTTTTTGTAAAATAATTATTTTGGTATTTTTGTTATAAATTTCATTCATTGATGAATATGGAAAGTACTAATTTTTATTGAAAACCTAATTTTTTATTAAATTCATTACATATTATAATTATGTTTTGGATTTGTTATAAATTTTTATTCGTTCATTTTTATCAAATCATGGTTTTTTAAAATTATTTTTTTCATGAATTTGTTATAAAAACATTTTACATATGAAAAGGGGCATTTTTCCAAAAAAAATATTTTCTTAACAATTTACCAGTTTTATTTTAAATGTAACATGCAAGGGTTTTGAATTTTGAAAAATGAATTCCCAATTTTGATTTACTAGGTCCAAATTTTTTAATTAGGTCCATTTTATTTTTGAACAATATTAATAATAACCAGGGTAAATTTTGTTACCACAGTAAATGGTAAATTAGGTAATTTTGGTTAAAAATAAAATTATAATCACTATAAAATGGATAGAAAAATTAAAAAAAAAATATTTTATTTGTATAATTATATCTATAACACATTAGGAACTATATTAAGTCATTTAATAGACACTTTTCCTTTAAAACGTCTTAAATAATATTTAAATCAAAGAAAGACACAAAGCGTCATTTTCTTTTTCTTTAATATCTATTATGTGTACACATATGGAAATATTGGTGGCATCAATGAACATAATTAGTAATTTTTATCTAAATAATCATATATAGAGAAAAAAATAAGTTTTGGGGACATTTGGAAGATATTCTTGTATTTTTAATATTTTATTTAGTATAAATTTAAAGATTCCACATTCATGTTTAAAATAATATATCATTATGAAAATAAGGTTATACAGAATATAAATTCAACTATAAATTCTGCTTTTAAATATAAAATGTTTTAATTCATCATGGTAATTTTTTTTAATTTTTTTTCAAGAAATAATTGCATTAGATGTGTATATTTTATTGGTGTAGAAATTTTTTAATTGAAGAAAAATTAATAAACTAATTTTTATTAAAATTATAATAACCATTATAAGAAAAAACATTCCCAAAACTTATTGGTCATATTTATCTCAACCATAATCATCCAAGGGTCCAGTTATGGACCATTTTGAGCCTTATATAAAAGATTATAAAAATTATATTATTTTATTTAAAGTGGTGTTAAACTTGTCACATTAATATTTTAATAATTATAGCATTTTTAATGATTGATTTTCTAGATAATATATTAGACTAAAATCATTACAATAAAATAAAGTTTATTTCTCTACATCATATTATTTTATTTTAAAATATTACCCAACAAATAAATATATTAAATAATTAAACAATACCAATTTAGTATTTATTTTATTAAATGAAATATCACATTAATGTTTTAAATAATAAAAAAAATAAATATATTTTGATCTAATTAATATATAAAACTAATTTTATATATTACATAGACCTCCTAGAGATATAAAAAAAATGTTTTTTTAGGATAAATTCTTATATTTATATTTTTAAAAATCCATGAATTGAGTAGTGTTAAAATTGATACTATTGTTGTTTTTTCAAAATAATTTTTTATTTAATTATTTAAAAATCATAAAACATTTCTTAAAATATATAATAACTATTATATATTTCAAAATGATATGAATAATTTATTTATGATTTAATTTATATCAAATAAGTAAACAATTCACCCTTTTAATATTGAAATAATTGTTACCCAAGTTAAAATGAAATAGAATAACTAAGTTTTAAGTTAAAACGATGACGATAAAATTGACATAAAAACATTTCAAACATTTATTTGTTGAATATATTAAACCTTACCTCATATAATATTCTACAATATGTACTTTTTAGGTTTTTGAATATAGTTTTACTTTATTATATATTAATATGGTTGGATATTTGAAATGTAGCACTCACCTCAATTATAAAATAGAGCACCATCCCTCATAATTAAAATTATTATTGAGAAATAAATCTCTACCATACCCTAACCATTTCACTTATCAACATCCTTAGTGACATTATATATGTTCTTTTATTCTCAAAATACTTACTCTAGCGCCTTTAAAGGGATATCTAGAGGGATCTCGTTGAAGTAGAGGTAATGTCCTCTACCGATTCTTTCAAATTATTTATATTTTATACTTCCTCATTGTGATATTTTTCCCTTATAAATTAATGAATAAAATATCAATTTTATACCCAGATGTTATTAAGATTATGGAACAAACATATTCAACATTTTATCTATCCTATGAAAAATGAAATCACCACATGTGCGTACGTACAACTTACCGTCTCCACGAGGTGGTGTAATCTGTTTTTCACCACCACTTAACTTGGATGGGTATAATTATGGAAATTATATATATACACTATTATTAAATGAGTAATTTATTTTTTAATGATATATATACCATCCACTTTGATACCATTTCCTAACTAAAGGAATGATATCAACGCTCGTGCGTACGTATGGTCTAATGTATGCACGATGCGATGTGATTCGTTCTACAAGATATCCATTAAATCATGATTATATAAATATAAAGAATAAATACATATGATATATATTATGTTAATATCATTTTTTACTGATATAACTATGATCTAAGAATAATAACCTAAACTTATTTGATAAACATGCATGAGAAAATGAAGTAGTTAATACCCGGATAACGAGTAATAATAAAATATTTTTTCCAAAATAATGATAATATGATCATATATGATATCATAAAAATTAATATGATTTGGTAATAATTCAATAAAATTATTTAAATCATTATCCATGAGTTTTAGATACATTCAAAGGATATCAGACCTAACGTAAGGGTTGTTTTTTCAATCTCATTACCATCCAAAATTGTTTATTCGTTAGTATTTACTGTGGCATATTTATCATCCACATCCATGTATCCTAAATAAATAGTCAAAAATATTTTTTTACCCTTATAAAATTTTTTAATGTCAAATTTACCATTGGTGAAATTTTATTAAATGGTATGAAAGGAATCATTAGCCCTTTTTGATACAGTGTATTTTTTATCTTTTCTAACAAAAGTACGAGAAGAATGTTTTTTAAATTATATGAAATGAACATATTTTTAAGATTTCATAACTCCTTATTTCCATTAATATTCCATTAAAATATTTCAATGACATTTTCATAGTAATTATTTTATTTTAATTTTGTCTAAATTTGAGAAAAGATGTATTTTTGAAGAAGAAAGGGTCTTTTCCTCCAGAATTAATTTCAGGTCTTCAATCAAAACTAATTTCCATCTAATATTGGATTATTTAATTGGATTATGTTTTAAGAATTTTATACCTATTAATATTATGGTTTTAATATTTTTTATGGAATTATATTTATGTAATCAATTTTTTACATGGATTATGTTATGATGGAATGATGTTCAAGAAACCTATTTTATTTGTTGGGTTTTTTCTATGATTAATTATTTATGTTTTTATGGCACACATATGTATGGTTTTCATTATGTGAAAGGTGGGACTTATATCTCTCTTCAATGAACTGGGTAATCATTTATATTTCATGATATACACATGACTGGAATGAAAAGTAAATATGGTTTAGTAATACAGGGTTGGGATAAGGAGTGAACTCGATTCAGTAATGGACTTTGTCTACTATGATGGTCTTGTAAATGATCCTTGGATAATATAGAAGTATCTTTATAATATTATATGTTTTTCACAATTAAATGTTTTATTCTAATTATAATTTTTCATGGGTTATGTTACTTTATGATTTATTCCTTACAAACTACCAATATTTATTTCATGACTCAAAATTTTGTGATTCAAAATTTATGTTCATGTTTTTACATTCTTATGTTTATGTTTTGTTGGATGTTCTCTATATTTACCATTATTGATAATTTTAGCTCACCCTTTTTTCTTTTCCCTAGGATATAATGACAGGGTTTAGGTAGGAGAACTAAAATGGGGGATCTTTATGGGAGACGTTGAAGATATTTCCACAATATGGAACAATGTGTTACAATTTTCTAAAGACACTAAAAAAATATGGCCTTTGGGCATCATTTTATGTAATGTATTAATTGTTCTGAAAATGCAAAGTAATTTCCATGTATATCAATCTTCGGTCATTAGAGTTGGTATCATAGAGATGGTTTATTTAACCTTAGGAAACTAGGATGTTAAAACTATTGTAAAATCCCTAGGGAAATTTATAAGGATATGTCTAGGGATGCGCCTAAGGGTAAGTCTATCTATAGGTTACAATGGTAGAATTATGGTAATGATCATGAATGACATAGGATTAAACCAAAGATGTAATATATTGAAAGTCCTACCCCTTGATTATGTTGTTTTCATAATATGAATTTTTCTTCCCACACTATTCTTTTTGGGTTTTATACAATAGATGGATCCCAATGGAACCGTGTTAATGATCAATGAAATGGTAAATGAAATGACTGTCCTCTTGATGAAAAAAATGTTATGGTAGCTGGAAAGAAAAATCATATCTATATACTTATACAAGATATGAATCATTATGGACATCCAAATGAGAAGAGAAGGGAACAAAATTATGTTGAGACCTTCATGAGGCAACATCCACATTCTTTCAGTGGGTCTTCTAATCCACGTTTTCATGAACAATGGATCAGTTCCATTGAAAAGATATTATCCATCATTCTTTGTTCGAATCATGAAAAATTATTTTTGTATGTTTATCATTTAAAAGGTTCATCAGAAAAATGGCGCACTCTATTCCAGAATACAAGGCAGTATGATGAAACTAAATCCACAAAATAATAACTGTTCATGATCTAATTTTTCAAAACGTAATTTCCTTGTATTCTTAAAACGAAGATAGAAAATGAGATCATTAGGATTATGAAAAGTGATGATTAATATATTTGTATATTCAAGGAAAATTTTACAATACGTAGAAGGTATTCTTCAAGATTTATCATCCAACCTGAATGTAAAGGTGATTGATTCTTCGGTGGCTTAAAACCAATCCTTCGAATGGTGATAGCTATAAGATACATTAGTCGATATGAAGAGATTGCTCAATGTGCTGTTAAGGATGAAATGTAAGTTAGTGTCACATATTATTCTCATGGTTTTTACTAGAAATTAAAGATGGATTTCAAAGGAAAATCTCAAAAAAAAGGTGAAAATAAGATTAATATTTACATGTTCTCAAAGGGTGGAAATAAGCATGGTGGAGACTGTCCTAAAGGGACTAAAAAAAATTTTAAGTGTGTAAAAGAATGTCATTAGGTGGATGAGTGTTGAAGTAATGGGAAAAAGGTATCCAATTTTGTAAATAGTTAAAAGGCTATATATAATGATCCACCCATGCTTTAATTCCACATGTACAAGGAAATGGAGAATTATGCTAACCAATTCCCAAATCCAAGGGTTATAAATGATGATTAACATAAAAAATCTCTTTGAGGAAAGAGAAAAATGGAGAATCACATTTGATCAATATTAGAGATGTTGATTATGACAATGAAGTGGTGGAATCATTGAGTGTTTAGGTAATGGGATTCATGAATACTATAGTATAATCTCTTTTATAGTGTTTCAGAATATTGGATTATATATGTATTGGACCATTGTGGTTTTCCATTGGTATAATGTCCTGCTAACCATGAAAAGTGATTGAAATATTTTTTCATAACACATGATATGTGCATATTGATGGGATAAGGATATAATGAGATGATTGATAGTGTTAATGACCAATGGAATGATATAAATACAATGTGGTATCATGGATTGAGTATATAGATTTTTTGGTATTTTTTGTATGTTGAAAGAGCTAATTTTTATGGAATTCATGTTTTCACTAAGGTTGTACAATAATTTATGTTATTTACATGTTTTATGTGAATAAATGATAAAGGAATTCACATGCTTGGAATTTGAAAACCAATAACTGCCTTATGGGATATGGTGATAAATTTTAAGCCGATTTGATTGACCATTATCTAATGTTTTGTATTTTTATCTTTTATAAGGATTGTAAAGTTATAAATATATGGAAATTTTATGTTAAACTTCAAATTAAATTTCATAGAATAATGTATTATCTCACCATAGGTGGACATATGTATATTGGAATACATTTTCAAACCTTATTTTTGTCATTAATATAGATGGAATGACCTATAATTATATTTATTGATTGTATGATCTACTAACACATTATGAATTAAAAAATAAACATCATTTCTTTGAATAATATATGAATTAAAAATTGGTCGAGGCATGAACAATGGTGATATTTCCCTGAAATAATGTATGTATTTATTCTCATGTTCATAAACATTGGGGAAAGGACCTTGAAATCCAAATAAAATTATTCTAGTACCTTCTCATCCAATGAATCAAATGGCCCCTTAAATAATGGTAGATTTATGGATTTCTTGATTGTTAAATTCCTCTTAAAATTGTTCTTTATCACTCTCCATCAAAAACATTTGGTCAGATTTTTTCTTCCATATCCTTTTTTTCTTTCTAGTTATGTTCTTCTATGTGTAAACCCAATGAGGAGTTACTATGTTCAACTGTTATTTTTCTCTGTTCTTTTCTTAATAATATTTATTATTCCTTTTTACGATGTGGTTTTCTATGAATGAAACATTCAAGTAGTAAACTGTTTATAACCATGATTGATTTTGAGGTAAAATTTAATTATAATGGTGGTAGAATTGATAACCCAGATATTTTTATGAGGTAGAGTTTTTTATCATTTTTCTAGATTTCTTATGTTGTATTCTATACCAAGATAAGCTTGAACAATACACAACACTGGTTTAGCATATGGTATACGCAACTTTATACTTCACTTGTGTTACAACAAATTTCAAGTGATTTTAATATTATTCATTCAATTTAACACTAATTATAAGTGAAAAAACTAAATATTATTATGTTACATTATAACCTAGTCATTATAATGCAAGGTATGAACAGTATTAGCTTTCTTCTGAAAAAATATTCAAATGAAAAAAATATAGTCTATAAAATAATAAATTCGCACTTGATGGATTTTATTAATGAAAAATATATGTAATATGCCCAATATATTGATTAAAATTCATTTTATATGTGTCCTAGACATTTTATAAGAAAAAATTCATTTTTTTGGATAAAACACAAATTATTCAAAAAAAATGCAGTTTTTCCCCCTTTTGATGCAGCACCAATTTTAAATCTATTTTTTAACATTATTTTATATTAAATTTTAAGAAATAAAATACTTCTCTTAATTTAGAATATATAAAAATTACTTTTTTTGAATCATTTATATTCTTTTGATAAGTTTCATTTTTTGAGGAATAATGAAAATATTGATTTTCATTTAAAACAACATTTTCTCTTAAATCCAATACACAGTAAAATTAAGTTTTGGATTAGTTTTAAATTTTAAATAGTTAATTTTTACCCAATTATGGTTTTTAAAAATTATTTTATACATTAATTGATTATAAAAACATTTTCCATTTAAAGAGTGTCATTTTGCAAAAAAAATTATCTTTCTAATATGTTACTTGTTTTAATTTAAACATAATTATGCAACTTATATGTTTATAATTTTTAAAAATGAATTTAAAATTTTTATACAAAAACTTAAAAAAAATTATGTGGATCCCTTTTCTTTTTGAACAATAGGAATAGTAACTATAGAAAACAAATTACCACAATAAAGGGTAAATTATTTAATTTTGGTTAAAAGTAAAATTATAACGACTATACAATGATCCGAAAAAATGAAAAAAAAAATTATTTGATTAATTTAATTCAACTATTAACTCATAAGGATAGATATTATGTCATTTAATGGACACTTGTATATGAAAATGACTTAAATAATATTTAAATGAAAGAATGACACAATGTGTTATTTTCTTTCTTTAATATCTATTATTTTTTCACATATGGAAAATGGGTGGTATTAATGCATAGAAATTCTAATTTTTAACTTAAAAAACATATATCTATAAAATAAATTTATTTTTGACATTTTTTGTCTATTTGAGAGATATTATGGTGTTTATAATATTTTATTTAATGAAAATTCAAATATGCCACATTCATGTTTTAAATAATGTATAATTTTTAATTAAGGCTATACAGAAGCGAAATTCAACTCTAAATAATCCATTTAAATCTAAAATATTTTTATTTATCATTGAAAGTTTTTTGAAATTTTTATGGGATAAATAATTATCTAAAAGGTTTATATATGGTTGATGCATACATTATTTAATTGATGGAACATTAAAAAAATTATTAAAATGATAATAACCATTAAAATACACAAACACTTGAGCAAATATTATTGGTCGAGTATATCTCAACCATAAAGAATACTAGGGTCGAGTTATGGACCATTTGGAGCCTTATATAAGAGATTATGGCTCTTATATTATATTAATTAAATTGATGTTAAACATGTCACCTTTGTATTTTAATAAGTATATCATTTTTAATGATTGATTTTACATAAGATATATTTAACTAAAATAATATCAATGAAATATTGTACAATAATGGTCATTATAGTATTTTATTTTTAGTTTTTACCAAATAAATAAGTATATTTAATATTTACAAAATACTGGTGTAGTTATTATTTTATTAATGAAAATATCAAGTTAATGTTATTAAAAATATTAAAATAAATATATTTTGAGCTAATTAAGATTTATATTAAATTTTTTGTATGACATATACCTCTTTGTGATTTAATAAAATAATTTTTCCTATGATGATAAATTATCTTTATATTTGTAAAAATCCATGATTTGAATAGTGTCAAAATTGAACTATTGTTGTTTGGTCAAAACAATGTTTTATTAAATTATTTTAAAGAATAAAACATTTTTTAAAACATATAATAATTAATATATTATCTAAAATTATCTAAATTATTTATTTTTTATTTAATTTACATAAAATAAGTAAATATTTTACCATTTTAATATTGAAATAATTGTTACCTTAGATAAAATGAAATAGAATAAATTATTGTTAAATTAAAATGATAAGGTTTAAATTGATAGAAAAACATTCCCAAAATTTATTGGTTGATGAAATAAACACAATATCTCATCTCATATTTGAATCTATGAAATTTTTTAGGGTTTTTATGTCGTTGATTTTATTATAAATTTAAAATATTTGGAGATTCCAAATGTGCCACTCACCTCAATTATAAACTGCCACATCCTCCATCATAATTTCAATTCACATTGAGACTCAAATATAAACCATCCCCAGCCCATTTCCCTTCCCAACTTATTTAGTCACATTATAGTGTTTTTTTTTCTTCTTTAAATACCATCTTTAGTGCCTTTAAGAGGATATATAGTGGGAGATCGTCGAAGAAGAGGAAATCTATTCTACAGATTCATCCAAATTATTTCATCTTTTACATCCCCATTGTGAGTTGTTTCCAATAAAAATAAATTAATATAGTATCACTAGTATACTGATATTTTATTAATATTATGAAACAACTATATTCCACCTTAAATCAATCCTATAAAAAATTAAATCACCAAGCTTGTGTACGTACAACTTACCATCTCCACGTTATGGTGTAATTTTTTTTCACCGTCACTTGACGTGGATGGGTATAATGATGGAAATACTAACTATGTATTATTATTATAAAAAGTTATTTATTTTGGGAAAATATATGTACCATCTACTTCTATTCCATTTCATCATTAAATGAATGATATCGTCGCTCGTGCATACATACGGCCTACCGTCTCCACGATGAGATGTGAACCATTCTACATGAAATCCATTATATTATGATTATATAAATGGATAGAATAAATAAATATGATATATATTATGTCAATATCATCTTGGAATTATATAACTATGAACTAATAAAAAGAACTAGATCATATTAAAAAAAACACGCATGAGAAAATGAAGCAGTTAATACCTGAATAACGAGTAATAATGAAATATTATTACTAAGAGGATGATAATATGGACATATATGATACCATAAAAATTACTATGATTCTGGGTTAATTCAATAACATTATTTAAATCATTATAAAGGAGTTTTAGATACATACAAAAGATAGAGGACCTACATTAATGAATAATTTTTCAATCTCATTATTATCCATGATTTATTATTCGTAAGTATTTGTTGCGGGATATTTATCATCCACATCAATGTATCCAAAATATGTATTCAAATATATTTTTTTTATCCTTCTATAATTATTTAAAGTCAATTTTAACCATTTTTTAAATTTTATTAAATGGTATGAAAGGAATCTTTTGTCATTTTCGGTATGATGTACATCTTGACTTTTCCAGAAAAAGGTATTATATGAATGTTTTTTTAACTTATACAACATGAACATATTCTTATGCTTTCATAAGACAATATTTCAATGAATAATAATTTACAATATTTCTAGGTTATTTTCAAAAAAATTCTATTCTTTTAATTTTTTGTGATTTTGAGAAAAGAAAATGTTTTTAAGAGGAAAGTATATTTTCTTCATGAATTAATTTCAAGTGTTCAATCCAAACTATTTTCAATCTAAGAATGAATTATTTAATAGGATTATGTTTCAAGTATAATATCCCAATTATTCTTATAGTTTTGTTTTGTTTTTTATATAATTAAATTTATGAAATCCATTTCTTACATGGATTTTATAAATATGGAATGATGTCCAAGAAACAAATTTTATTTCTTAGGTTATACTGTGATGAATGATTTATGTTTTTGTGGCACACCTATGTATGGTTTTCGTTATGTGATGGGTGGGACCTATATCTCCCTCTAACTCTTTGGGTAAATATTTATATCTCATGAGATATACATTACTAGATCGGAAATTAAATCTTGTTCAGTAATACTGGGATAGAACGAGGAGTGAACTCTATTCAATAATGGACTTTGTCTTCTATGATGGTCTTGGAAATGATACTTGGATAATATGGACTTTATTTTATATGATTATATGTTCTCCCCAATTAAATTTTTTATTCCAATGCTTATTTATCATAGTTTTTGTTCTTGTATTATTTTTTTCATACAAACATCCACTATTTATTTCAAGGCTCAAAATTTTTTCATTCAAAATTTATGTTCTGAGTTTTACATTCTTATGTTTTTATTTTGTTTGATGTTAACCATAAATAACTTTACTGAGAATTTGAGCTCACCATTTTAATTTTTTCTTTTCCCCAAGGATATGAAGAAATGTTTCAGTTAAGAAAAGTAAAGGGGAAGATCTCTATAGGATATGTTGATGATCTTTCACTAAGTTAGAGGAATGTGTTCCTTGTTTCCAAAGACACTAAACTAATAAATTGTTTGGGAGTATATTTGTGTGATGCATTTATTTTTCCAAAAATGGAATTTAATTTCCATTTACATCAGGCTTGGTTCATTAGAATATAGATTGAGTGGACATAGAATATTTATATATGAAATTGAAGAAACAATGGTAATAAAGTGTAGATTAATCTCAGGTAGAATGAACATCATATTAGAGGCATTGATGGAAACTAACTTTTAGGAGATGTTTTTTTAAAGATTCATAATTAATTAACTTTCTGAATTAACATGGATTATTAATTATTGGAATTTTTGGGATTTACTAATATACAAGGTTATTGATAATTAAAACTACCTATATTTGTTTACTTCATTTGGTTTAGGTGATCTAATAACTTTTAGGAATAATAAGTTCATTCTTAGAATCAAAATGAAATGTTTAGTTATCTCTCCCTCTCCCACTCCCCTCCATCATATTGTAGTTCATCCCATTGTCTCCATAACTCTCTCTAGGAAACTATGTAATTTGATTAGAAATGAATCAATGTAATGTTAATTTTCCCAAGTGATTCCAGAATTATATTAATTGTTTAAATTTAAATTATTATGCATTTACTATCGGTACATCGTCCCATATGTGGCTAGTTAATCCTGATGAATTTTTGATTTATCATAGGTTAAGAAGTAAAATTAAGGGATAGACAAGATATGTTGGATGTAAAATAAAAAAATACCTCACAAATAAATCAATTGAAACATTAATAAAATAATCTATATAATTTCAAGCCAAAATCAATAATCAATATCAATGTTTCTAAATAATATTTTAATGATCCCATGGAATGTCACTCATTAGATTCCTTTATCTTCTAGACACTCTCCTCTTTGCTTAAGTGTCATAATCTAGAAATAATTTTATAATTGATATATTGTATCATTATTAGACTAAAAATCTCTACATCATAGTTAAGATTGTTTTGGTACAAAGTATTAAAAAATCATGTTTATTGAAGAATGTCTAACCAGCTCTGTAACACCCCAATATTTCATAGTGTGTTATTTCTTCAAAATAATTCAATAACTTGCACTACACGAAACACCGAGTTCAATTGCACCATGACTTACCAAAAAAATCCATTAAAAGAGGTCATGAATAGTATTAACTAAATTTTAAACTTTATATAATCCTTATAATTTTAGAATCCATATTATGAGTTTCTTAGTCATAATGCAAGAACAGATTCATTTTCAGTATTGCACTTTTATCAACTTTTGATAGTGAAACCTTTTTAAATACAATATTTTAAACTTTTTGACTAAATGGAGACATCAAAAAATTTAAAATGAAACATCCCAAGCTTCCACGGTACGCTTTCCTTTGAATAAAACAGTAGCGTGTGTTGTACGCAACTTCGAGTTTTAACACACACCACAACCGATCAAACTAGCCGTTATGAATAGTAATACCTAAATTTTGAAATAATATATATTTTATATTTTGAAATGGACTTAATTTTTGGATTCGGAATATCAAATTTAGCCTAAGGTGAAATTTTGGTACTTTTCGGATAACTTTCATATTTTGATGAATAGTGAAAATTACTAAATTTTAATTAAAAACAACTTTTTTAATCAAAATAATTAATAGTGGTAAATTATGAATTTTAGTAGTTTTAAAGTATATTTAGAATATATTTTTACCATTTAATATAATGTTGGTCATTGGACATAATTTTACAATTAAACCAAACATAAACAAGTGTCAATCTTTTGATAGTTATTATCTCTTAAAAACACGCTTTTTGTTTTGACAGCGGGAATTAATTTTAAATTAATTTCTGCCACTTCTGTGTTTTGAATTTAGAAAAATGGATTCCATATTTGGAATCAGGATGTTCAAATTGTGTAAATAGGTAACTTTTATTTTTAGACATTTTGAATAATTACTGCGGTAAATATTTTATTTACCATTGTTAAGGGTAAATCCGGTAAATAAGGGTTAAAAAAATAATATAATAATAATACTAAATTACCCTAAAACGTGTCTTAACCCTATTTGTTGATAAATGGTCGACCATGGGCATCTTTGGGTCTATTTTGGGACCCCATGGATCCACTTGTAAGTGATAATGACACATTATATTAATAAAGTTAAAATAAAAATAAAAATGGCATAAGCTTACATATTTTAGAAGAACAATTTTTACATAGGGTTATACATGTTGGATGTTCGATTATAAATATTCATTAGAAAGCTAAAAAGATTTCCTACATAATGATGTTGTATTTATAATTTTTAGACATTAAATAATTTATTTTATTTATGACACAATGATGATGGAGTAATTACTAAAATAGTAAAAAATTAACATAATTGATATTATAAATACCCAAATAAATATAATATGAAACTTTTAATGAATTACACTAATTTTCTAGGATAATATGATATATTTGTATTGATTTAATTAACTTTGTTCGAAGTAATCAATCTGTTATGAGTTTCACAAAAATCAACTATTGAATAGTGTCAAAATTGACATAAAAGAGTTCTTAAAACAAATATTATATTATTAATTGATATTAAATTCCTAAAAATATAAGGTTCGTCCAAGAGACTTATATTATGATAGTTTAATCATTAATGGACCACTTGGGGGTCGCTTGTATGTATATGGTAAGTCTATTAACCATATAATATAAAAATACAAAGAGACATTGTAAAAGTGAAACTAATTAACTTAGAGTTAATACTTAGAGATAAGGTTAATATAAGTACCCAAACCTGTCTAAATTCTATTGGTTGAGTGGTTTTCGACCTATCCCCACCTTAGCCTTTGAATAGTCAACTTTGGAGCCATTGGAAACCGAATATGAATTTATTATAAATTAATATTTTTAGCTTTTCCAAAGGTGCCCCTCACCCCTCTTATAAAAAGACACTCCTCCTTCTCATTTCTTCACACCTTCCAAGCCTTTTGGTTCGGCCAAACTCTGCCCAAATACTCTCCCAACATCCCTCACTACAACCTAGAGGCCTCAGTTTGATAAGAAAGCCAACCTAAGGAGCCCTTTTGATCAAATCAAAAGGAAGAACCCGAAGAAGAGGTAATGATTTCACCACCCTTCTCCAAGTTCATTTCTTCTTCCACTTCTTCTTCCTTTGTTCTTACCATTCTGAAATAATAACTCCAGTATCTCACATATACTGTGATGTTATTATAAATATGGTACAATCATATTCAGTATTCTATCCACCCTTTGAATAACATGTCACCATACGTGCGTACGTACGGCTTACCGTCTCCACGTCGTGGTGTAATTGTTATTCAATATAATATTATTTGGATGGGTATAATAATGATGTGTAACTCATGTAAATAATAAATATAACATGTTAATGATTCTGTATATATGATATACCATCCATTTATATATTATTTTAATATCAAAAGAATGATATTGTCGCTTGTGCGTACGTACGGACTACCGTCTCCACGAACGCGATGAGATTCATTCTCCATCGTATCCATTCAAGTATAATTATCATTTGATGATTTAAAAATGATGTTTAAGGACTGTATATCATTCTGGATATGAATAAGATACAACAACCATGGCTTATGTAACAAAACATATAAAAGAAAATGAGTAAGTTAACTCCCGAAACGACGATAATTCTAAGATATTATTAACAAATCAATGTTAAAAGATCATATATGATATCATATTAATATATATGATTCTTGTATAATTTAATAACAACTATTTCACCATTATACAGGAGGTTAACCTACCCCAACCAAGGAAAAGTACAAGGTAAGGGTTATTTCACAATCTCTTCATTATCCGAGGTTGTTTATATGTAATAATCTACTGGGATCTCTTTATCATCCACATCCATGTTTCTTAAAAATGTATTTCAAAACATTTTTACTATTTACAAGAATATGGGTTAAAGTCATTTATACCTTTTTTTGACTTTTTATAAGAGGTTTATAAAGGAATCTTTCCGTCGTTTTCAAAACAAGGTCCTTTTTAACCTTTTCGGCAGAATTGAGGTAAGAATGTTTTTTTTAACTTATACGGCGGGTGCGGTTATTTTCCGCCGTTATAAAATCTTCGAAGCGTTCCATACAAGCTTATAAGAATATTTTCAAAGAAAATGTTTTATTTTATATGGATCTTAAATGATTTCAAAATAAAATGAGATACTTCTTTAAAAAGAATTTTGATTTCATCTATGTCAACATCCTTTGATGGATTTTAAGATTATTTGAAGTTGATTTATTATAATACAAAACTTCTATATTGTATTGAAGTTTTTGTGATATGTTTGACTGTGGATGTGCTATTTTTATACCATTCATAGTTTATGGTGAAATTATTGACATTTCGTATGCTAGTTTTAATACGAATGTTTATGTTATGTTTAAACCTTTTCATATGGGAATGCATTGGACTTAATAAGTGACGGGTGGAGCCCGCTATAGCTCCTCGATGCATCGGTAGGTCTCATGAGACAAACTAGTGTCTTGGCACAAGGCCTTGACAAAATCTTATTTGTAGTCTTGGCACGAGGCCTTGGCTATGTGGTTATGATAGTCTGGCATTATGCATTCCAACATTATGAAAGTGGTTATTGATTTTTGCATGTGATTATTCGATTAGTAGAATATCCATGTGAACAAGTAAATGGCATTATTTCATTTTATTTATGCCATACCATGTTGAAAGTTCATGTTTGAAAGGCTTTTGTTTTAGTTATACATTGCCTTAAAAGTTTATTCTTATTTATGAAAGTTTCCGCTATTTTGTTATCCTTACTGGGCATTTGAGCTCACCCCTTTTATATGTTTTATTTTTCCCAGGAAGTGAAGAAGTAAATTATGAATGACCTGCAGGGATATTATGTGGGGATATGAGTGTGGATTATGGAGACATTATGTTGTTGTATTAGTTTTTCATTTTATTATGTAATGTAAAACCTATGAATATATCTAGTGTTTCCAAGGCTACTAAACCAATCGGTCTTTCGAGATTTGATCTTTCTTGTGATCATGCCAATGTTACGAAGTAATGCACCGATTCTGGGTAGCTGGGGTCGGGGCGTTACAAGCTCCATGGAGGAAAGGTATTGTTGTGGAATAGTGAAAAATATCTCTCTTAAATTTTCAAGCCTTTACAGATCATTGTACATTCCTCTAATATTCTCATATATGGTATTACTAGCTTCAATGTTCTATTCAATAGGTCATGAAATTGATAGTTGTTATACTGAATATATCCAACCTATGATTGAAGGCTCTACCTTTTAGTGAGGCTCTACGCTATAGTGGTAGTTTTGTTCTGAAACTATATCAACTATTATGAAATATTAATTCAACTACAAAGGGTTATTATTGTTATAATTGTTCACTTTATGGGATGTCATTACCACCAGTTGTACCACCTCATACCATGGACACTATGGTCTGGTGCCACCCATCAATGGACCTCTCAACTAATGCCACATGATTCTGGTCATTTCCCTTCCACTATCAATTATATATGTGTTTTTGTTGAGATATATGGATTTATCATGTGGTCTAGATGATCTCCTATGGTTATAGGTTGGATTTTCCATATTATTTAAAATTTTTATGTCTTCATTGCGGTGTAGATATTGCTAAATTTCTAAAATTATTCCTTAATATTTCATATTTATTCCCATCAAGGGATACCATGGTGTGGCTCATGTATTTTCTTTATATATTCCTAGTACGTATCACATCATCAACCATATCATGATTTGTATGATTGTGGTGTTGTTTTAGTGATCAATTATTCTAAATTTTCTAAACACTCAGATTCCTTTCAAAACATCAATTTGGATAACAAATAAATAAAAATACATGAAATAAATCAATATTTACTCTTTAAATGACGTGAATAATTTATAATTATCAAGTACCCAATGGTTTATAGTAAAACCAATTGAATGTTTTCATTAGTTAGACTGTTAAAAAAATTAACTCTTTGGTTTTGAAATGTTATATATTATAAACCATTTTTTTAACTATTATAAATACAACGCTTTCCAACTTTAAAAAAATTATTTCCCCAAAGAATGAAGTTTTTATCTAGGTAATGGAGTAAGGAGTTTCCAAAATAATACATAGATGTGGGAATAATTTCAATTATTGGATGAATTTTTATAAAGGATGCATATTTTGGTTCTTGTTTTATTTTATCTTATGTAAAAATAGATTCTAATATACAATGGTTGTTTAATGAATAAATAAAATGTTCATTTCTATACATGTGTTTTATAAATTATCTAATTTTATAACATATCTGAAATTTGGATTATAAAAAAAGGAGTTTTATCCAAGAAAAAATATTTTATCCAATATATTCATTAAAATATAAGTAATTGAGATTCCACCACCCATAAGTGGAATATTTTGGGAATATTTTTCTTATTATATTACTCCAAACACATTGAGTAATATAAAGGATATATAAAAAATATTTTATTTTTTAATATTAAAACTTAATAAAATACATGTTATTTACCATATATAAATTAGTTCATGTATATTAGAAAAATATTAAGAAGAGAACATAGTTTTTAAAAGAGCTTTAAGTTGATAATATAAGTTATTAGGAGAATAATATTGGAAGTTCGGAAGATAATAAGTTTTTAGTGACATGTTAAAATAGTTGAATATTAAGAATATGATTCTTATATCACATAATTATTCAAAATGGTAATATTCATAAATTTTTCTCTTCAATGTAATTTAATATGATTGTTTTAATAGACGGTAACATAGAGATACGATAGGTTAAACATTAAGGTGTAATTTATAGGTTTTTTTACCATATAATGATCAATGGTAGTATAACAGAACACAAAAAAAATATATCCATGAATTAATTGTGTAAACATAATTGAGAAATAGAGTATAAAATGATGTGACTAAAATTACCAAACATTTATAGATTATATATGTGTTTTGGTGGAGTTATCTTGATAACAATAAAAAAAGAGTAGAATTTTTATTCCTTCTAACTTTTTTGGGTGACACTACTATATGGATACACAAACACATCATGAGGAATCTAGAATACTTGAAGGTGTGTTAGAACTTTTTCTATGGAATAAATGGGGTAAGATAATGAGAGATAGTCGTAACTAGTATGAATTCATTATTGGTTCTATACTAACACAATTAGAGAGTATCACATCCACATTTATATCTATCCTAATTTCTCTTCATTAAATGTGGACCATCAGCCATATGTTTTTGCCTGGGTTCTATCACATGGAATATGCATGTTCCATCCATTTTTAATCCATCCATTGACCACATTAATAAATTAATGTCCCATGTTGTAAAATAACTAACCCTTAATTTCACAACTGATGAAAAACCAAGTGGATAAGGATTTGGAAATCATATACATCACATGTATGCTAAAAATGACCATAGTAATTTTCCATGAAATCACCTGAACCACTACAACATTGTAATTCGCATTTTAGTTCACATCCATTAATCTCACACTATAGTGACCCAATCATTTTATACATATTGGTACAATATTTTTAACACAATATCTAAGAAATACAAACCAAGGATCATAAGGCTTGGTGTCTTTGGAAGAATATATTCATAAAACATAAACCTAAAACTAAATTATAACATATTTATATTAATATCCATGAGGATATCATAAATTTATATGAGTTCCTAAAATTATATAGGAAAACCTGGGGAATACATTGATAAAAGCGGTGAAAAAATACCAGTACGGTAAGGAACAAGATAACATGTATTTCATATCACTCAGAAGGCATAACATGATATTATAAAATAGAACCCTCGAGAATAAATATATGATATCATAGAATAAAAAACATATATTTATAATATCATTGAAGTATTGGAATATGAAAACAACATAAAACATGACATTAGCATAGGTCAAGATGCTAACAAGCCCGTACCCAAGTGGTAAGGGCTCCTGCTTGGCATCCGAGAGGCCCGGGTTCAAAACCGGGTGGAGGAAAATTTTTGGGGGTACTGTAGTAGTACTGTAGCAGTAATGTAGTAGGTACTGTAGTTGTACTATAGAAAATACTATTCGGTACTGTAAAAAGTATTGTTCAGTACTGTAGCAGCCGGAACTATTCACCCGATTTGCGCCTTCGGGCCACCGGTTTGGGCCTTGGGTCTCACAAGGCCTTCAGGTCATCAAAGGCCTTTGGGACACAGGGCCTTCGAGCCAAAAATACTATAGAGTAGCCCAATTTACACATAGGAGTCCTCGAAAGAGGGTCCTAGAAATAGTAGCAGTCCCCAAACGCATAGCTAAACGGATTGTCAGAATGAGAGGGTATGGCAACCGACATCGGGACCAGGCACCGTATAGATTTATATGGTGTAATGCTAGACGATTAGCAATGCAATGTGGGGAGATAAGGCGATTAATGATACAGATGCTGGGGAGGGGTCGTTCTAGGGGGATGGGCCTACAGGTCAAGTAATGGGCATGGTATGCCTCTAGGCCTTTGGGTCATGTATTGCGGGTCATGTCGGGCCTTGTGCCTTGGGCCTACGAGTCATGTATGTGTTCCCCTTAAACCCTTAAAAAGGGGATTATCTATAGTAAAATAAAAAAGAAAGGCCTCCGTTCCATTCCGACATAGGTCAAGACTAATGGCCAAGACAACATCACATGTTGGACAGAGTCCCATCATGCATTAGGTCTACTCCCTAATCGTATACATAATGTCTCAGGAGACAAAAACATTACCCAATGAATTAGAGTACTATCTAGGTCAAACCATCATAAATTGTATATTTTTATGAGTTTCATATAATGAAATCAAGAATAAGGCATAAACATTAGGATTTCTCATGGAATGAAATGGGTTGTATAACAATGTCATATAGAAAAACCAAATTTTACATCATAGTGGTTTTTATAAAATAAGGGATTAAAATTTTTTGGATGTATATAATCATAGTTAATGAGAAATGATTACAATGTGAAGTTATTACATGAAAAAGAGTAGATAAATTCCTTAAAAAATGCACATCTAGAGTGGTGATTTAGGGAACATGTTATTGAGTCATTAAAGAGGGTAAGGGAATAATAATTTATATAAAACCATAAATGAAATAAAAAATTTCCCATGTAAAATAACTAAATTTAGAAAAAATGGGTGTTTTATGACATTTTACGGAGTGTTACTTGCAATGGGGTAAGAAATGAATAACGTCTCTTTAATAAGGTTAGATTATCAATTGAAATTGAGAAGGTATCCTTTTAAAACATGTATATCACAATAAAAGAAAGTTGAATTATAATATGTATATATTTTTAGGACATATGTGAATAATATATAATAATTAAATAATAAAATAGATAGAGAAATTGATTTAAATAGAGATAAAGTGTAACCTAAAAGAAATAGGTTAGTTCAGAGATATCTATTACCATAGGTTCCAGAATCATTCTTCACATGAAATTAATATTCGTGATAAATTATATACATTAATTAGTTAATTAAAAAAATTTAAATATATAATATATTTAATATAACTTTATTATGTATTTATAAACCTTTTAATGATATAAAATGTTTAATTTCATTATTTTGAGCACATTCATTTCATGATTCCGAGGGTGGATCATAAGTGGAGAATAATTTATGTTCTTATGAAATAAGAATAAAACACAATAAATGAAATTCAATGGTATTTAAGTCCTTCCAAAAATTTAAATTTTCTCAAATTTCATTTTATTTTATTAAATAGAGATGATTCACTTCATAATAATTATAACATTATGTTTTTGGTCCATTTATTCTATTTTATCAACAATCCCGAAATAGATTAATTTTATTTTTTTAAAATGACTTTTATAACATTAATGACCATGATATAAGTTAAAATATACTTATTATAATAGTATTTTACCATTAGACTGTTTCTATAGCTATCCATGAATGGGGTGGAAAAAAATAAATACATTGTTCATGGAGGTAGTGAACCAACCATGTTCGGAACATTGTTTTCATTTTAGATATGATAGAAAGGTGGTTATAAGATGAATATTACACAATAATGATAATATATCAGTATAATTATGATACTTATGATAATTTTTTAGGTTTATGTAGATCATATGGGGTAGAAGAAGAAGAATAAAATTAAAAAAAAATACATTTCAATGTTTACCTCTCCGTTTTGGTGTCTCCTTTTAAACTTCCACTTAATGCTTGTTAGAATAGTGTTTGGATGATAAAAACAAATTTTGGAATGGAGGAGAGTTTTTGAAATGTAATTGGGATGAAATTGTTCATGGTTCAAGGCCTAGAAGTTTTTAGGATAAGGGGTGGTGATGGGTGGTATTTATATGGGGAGAAAGGGGTGCTTTTTAATATTATAATCATTACATTATTATTTTTTCTCAAGAATCCGAATTGTATTTATTATTGTGACTATATATTGTAAATGGTGCATGATAATTTAAACTAGTGATTTCTAACATTTTCCATGACTCAAAAAAACACATATTTAGCTTATAATGTTAAATATTGTATTCTACCCTGTTTCACTATTCACCAAAAATTCAACTATTTTAGATAAATGGAATAGTATCACCATAACCATTTTTATGTGCAGATTAAAAAATGAAATCCATTTTTTTAGAATAATTTTCTAAATATGATAAATGAAATATGTAAATAAAATACTAATTTATTTGGAAAATAATGATTTTAAAATTACGTGTAATTTTTAGCCCCTTTGAAAAATTAGTTATGGTCTATTACAATTAGATTATAATTATAATAAAAATTTATATTAATTTATAAACTTGTTATATTAAAAAAAATATTGTAAATCTAAACATATGAAAATAAAACAATTATATTTTACAAAAAATATAAATAATTATTTTATAATTTTAAAAAATTATTTACTTGTATCATGATATAGGTATGTCATTTTATCATTTTATAAGATATATAAATATTGTTTTACATTTACATTGGTGGAGTTACTATTCTAATAGTCAGGTTACTATTTTTAATAAACATATTACTTTTCGAACAATCATTTTTTAACGTTCAAATTACCATTCCAACAGTCAGATTTATAACGATCATATGAGTCCTTACATTTAATAAATAACTCATATTTCATTCATTACACATTCACATTAATTTTATCACATATATAAATATGTATAAATATATATATATATATTCATTTTCAAAATGTATATTTCATTAAAAATATTCTTTTTCATTTCTATAATGTTTTTTGAATGTATGATTATTCTAGGGGATTGAGAAAATAAAATTTTTTCAATTATTTTTATCTTATTTTCAATTATGATCCCATTCCAGCAGTTTCTATTCTTATGTCCATTTTTATTCAACAAATTTACTGGTAAAATTTATATATTAAAATTATTTTGTTATCATGTGGTGTGTGTGCATTATATAATATTATGTTAATTAGTATTCCACAATTATAAAAAGGTAAATTCCCTTGATAAAAGTTTGGGTCGTTATATTCTTCACCCTTAAAATTCAACGTTGATATTTAATTTTAAAAACTAAATTGAAAACAAGTTATCATACTTCTGCTTCATGGATTTCTACGATTCCCATTATTCCTTCTAATACTTATGGTTTTTCCATAGTACATCGACATGGTGAGTTGTCTTCTTGCATAGAAAATTATCTCTCTGTCCCAGATCTTCACAGGATAATCCTTATAAGAGATATAATTTTCCAACTATAAAACCTTTAAATTTGTACATGTGATGGATATATTATGTACTTATTCAAGTGGGATATGTAGAATATTTATGTACTAAATACAGTTTTTTTGGTAATGCTATTGAATATTCCATAGCTCTGATGCGATCAACAATACGAAATGGCCCGATGCACCTAGGACATAGCTTACTGCTATCCAAAAATAACATGACTCTATTCTCTGGAGATATGCATATGAAAAACATATCTCCAAACTCAAACTCTATATCTCATCTATGATTGTTATCATAGATCTCATGTCGACTCTATGGATCCTTGATGTGGTACTAAATGGTCATGACCCTTTTTTACTATTTCTTTGATCATTTAAGGTCCTTCCCACTTGCGTTCACTAACTTCGTCCCAAAATTTTGGTGGTAAACAGATTTTCCAATAAAGGTCTTCATATAGAGTGATTTAGATTCTTGATTGAATAATAGAATTATATAAGAAATCCATAAGAGGGAGATATTTATCCCATTATCCTTTTAAGTCCATTTATCATGCAATCAATAGTTCTTCCATTGTCTAGGTTTTTTTTCTTAGATTGTATATCATTTTGGGTTTTATAAGTCATGTTTATATATAATTTAGTGTTTTGAGAATGTTGGAGGCCCATGCATACCATATAGGTAAATATTATATCAAAATTATATACAATTCATTCTATTATTCCATGTATCCTCACAAATTATCCAATTTATGTCTTTGTAAGTTGATCGAGTGAGAAGTCCTCATTAATTACAATGAAGTGAGAGGTCTTTATAAGATGGTCCACCACAACCCATATAACATTATTTACTCAAACCATATTTAGAAGACAATTGAAATATTCCATGGTGATAATTTCCCACTTTCATATAGGTATGTGTAATAGATTCATCATACCCTTAGAATTGTTTCTTTTAACCTTAATATTCATAGACATCAGGATCTTTTATGTATATTCTACGATCTCCTTCCTCATATTGTCCCACCAATATATCTCTCGATGATCTTGATGCTTTTTCATGCTCCCTAGGTAGAGTGAGATGCTGGAGCTACGTTCATCATCTAATATATCCTTCTTTATCTCGGTATATTATAGTACACAAAGTCATGATGTAAATATTTCAACTCTTTATTCATTAATTTTCGACTATGTGGATTACCCTTTACTTATACCTTAAATTTTTTCTTATTTTCCACATAATCCCTTTGACCATCCTTCATCTTATCCATAAGGTATGTTTGAGAAATAATTTGAGAAATTAATGATTATGTTACTTCCTTTATGATCTCCCTATGAGTCCTCTTCAAGTATAAAAAGATTTCATCCCTCTAAATTATCATCATTTTTAAAGTTTCCATATCACTTCTACTTAGAGAATCTCCCACATTATTTTCTTTCCCATGACGGTAGTGGATTGAAAAAAAATTATTAATCATATCTAACCCTCTATGATTATGTGTATTAATCACCTTATGTGTGAATATATATTTTAGGGTATTTTGATCCATATATATTTCACACTTCTCCCCATAACAATAGTTCCAAAAAATATTCAATGCGTAGATCACTACAGCCAACTCCAAATTATGCTTTGGGTAGTTATACGCATGACCTTTAAACTAACATGGGGCATAGGTTATTACTTTGTAATTATTCATCGATAAATATCCTAAACCATTTTTTAAGCATTGCTATAAAAAACTAAAAGTTCTCCATATTAGGGTAGTATGATAACTAGTGTAGTGATAAAAAAATTTAATTCCATAAAGTTGTCTTCACATGAATTGGTCAAGAAAAACATTTCTCCCTTCTACGTTATCTTGTTCATCGAGTTTGAAGTTCCAGATAAGTTTCTCACAAATCATCTGTAATACCCATATAGTCCAAGGAAACTATTTTTCTCCATTGAGATGTTGATATGGGCCACTCATTAATTTATATTTTCTTAGATGGGTCCATATATATCACTTAAGTGGTGATAACATTCCCTAATAATGATAATTCCTCCATCTAGAATATACATTTACTATACATTTCATAAATATTACCCTTTCACACATTCTTTATCAATGTATTGAAAGGATCCCCATACTCCTCCTTTATTTTAGAGTTTTTTGGAATATAGTATCTAAATATTACAATAAAATTTTCAAGGTAATATTTAATTATTCTATTAATTATGTACATAAATATTTATGGAGCTTTAGTGAGTTTCAATTCAATCACCATGAACTCATAGTGCACATACCTCATTCGAAATGAAGTCTGAGGAATAACCTCCTTCTTCACATTTAATTGGTTATATCTAGACTGAAGAAACACCATAGAGAAATATTAGGTACTTAAAAGTTGATATAATAAGTCATAAATCATTCGTATGGGATACTAGTTCTTTATCATCTTTTTTTTTTAAGTTCACGCAAATAAATTTTGAGGGGCAATAACCCATCATTCTTCTTGATGAGGAGAACATGCGCACCCACAGTGAAGCACTCTAGCATATAAAACCCTTTTCCAAATTCTCTAAAAATTTATTTTTTTGTTCTTCCAATACAATGGTGGTCATTCTCTATGGATCCTTGGATATGGGTAGTTGTCCATGTATAAGTTCAACAAATAACTCAACCTCTATTTCATAAGGAAGACAATGAAAATATTCTGGGAATACATAAGTATAGTCCCTCACAATGGGAATTCCTTCTGGCATGATTTTGTACATGATCTCAATTATTTGATCTATATATTATTTCTCATAAATACATAACATCTAAACTCGGTAATAATATTCTTAAATAGATTAATCATCCTCCTTACACTAGTACGGAATCAGACGATGTCTTGGGATGTGAATAGTGATCAACATCTCTTAATAATTGATATTTTCCTTATATAATGACAATAAATACATACAAAATATTGAATAAAACATCACTAAAGTAAGTAAGATGATATTTAATGGATTTTTTGATCCACAAACATTGCCTGGGTAGGAGTTATATACTTAAGATGAAATAATTTCCCCATTTTTTATTTTCATACAGATCTAAACAACCATGTTTTGAGGTGGTGTTTTAATAGTTCAAATGAAAATTAAATATATGAAAGAATACATAGATCAATAATAATATAGTCTCGTGGATGTATAATGAGAAAAATATTCACAATTTGTTTCTAGATCTAGTTATTTACAATATCCAAAATAAACATAGGGATGAAAATACTTAAACTAAAAAACATATAAAAAAGAGAAACTATAAACCTGGAAGGAATAAATTACATATGACACAAAAAATTAATATAAAATGAGTCTCAAGGTTTCAATCTATTTTATGCATCGTAATTTCCCTATTATGTTTTCTAAACTAACAATATATTCAAGTCCTTTATGGTGGTTCATAATAAGTTTATGATTTTTTCAAAGCACATCCCATGGGAGTGTTAATAAAAGTGTATAGTAAGGCCTCTTTATCATGACATAGGTGATGATTATGTTAATACCCAATTCCCCATTTTCAGGTTTATTACCCCAAGGTTTAACTATTCATGATCAACATCCACCTGTGTTATCTATAGAGTTATGTAATTTCTTATAGACCACTCATTGAATACTTCACCAATATTTCATGATATTTTACAATAAATTAATTTATCTAATGGGTTTTCAGTAAATTATTCTAGTATTAATACCCCAAAATAATGATAACTTTCTATGATTCAAAATATAGATAAATAATCCTTTTAAACATAATATTACCAGGTTTTTATCATAAATTCCAAATAATTAAAAACAATGGATCGTAAGTCCAAGTTCCATTAAAGTAATAGATAGTTAAAAAATAAACACAAAAATAAAAAAAATCCTTTATTTTGATCTCTATAATGACCTTACGAATATATTTATGCTCCTAAAACATCATTTGATAGAATAGAGAATACAAAAAAAAGTGGTGAGCTAAAATCCCAGTAAAGAATGAATATGATAATAAGGAATTTAATATGATTCAAAAGGAATTAAAATGATATAATAAAATAATATGATCATGAATAAAAATATTATTGAAAATATTATTGACCATTTAATAATAAATCATGGAAATATATGAATTTAGAAATAATATAAAACATGATATAATTATAAGTAAATGATAACTACTAAGACAACATCAAATGGTTGAAAGAATCCCACCATGGATTATGTTTACTCCCTAATCCCACATATAAAATCTGATGATATAAAAAATCACCCAATTAATTATATTTATATTTGGGAACACCCATAGTAAAATATACATCCATATGTTTTCCACTTAAGAAAATCCAAGATGAGTCATAAACATGAGGATTACCCATGGAAGGAAATGGGTTGCATAAATATGATATAAATTATAACTAGAAGGAATATCATACATTTTTCTATAAAATATGGGATTTAATAATTATTTTATGTTCAAAATCATCGTTCCAGAAAAAAATGAGTGAATTTAAGACTTAAAAAAGATTCATTAAATTCTTTTGGAAATATACCACTTCTATAGAGTTTTATAAAAAAGTTTAATGTTTTTAAAGAGGTTATGGAGAAAATAATTTCATAAAAATAGAACTGAAATCAAACAGTTTTCCAGGATAAAATTACTGATTTTTGAAAAATTGGTAGGTATGAAACATTTTTAGTAGTGGTACTTGTATTATGATAAGAAACAGATAAGTTCCCTTTAATAGATTTTTCTTATAAAGAGAAACTGAGAAGGAAACATTTTAAAACAGGTTTATACACTTAAAATAAATATGAATTAAAAAAATTATATTTAGATTAAATTTATATAATATATATATTATGTAACTAAGATAAATATAGATACTAATTCAGGTAATAAGAGAGAATGTGTAACACAAACAAAACAGTTTTGTTCAGAGAGATCCATTACCATAGGTCATTGAATCATTGTTCACCATCACTTATCATATAGGATATATAAGATTAATTAATTAATTAATTAATAAACCCTTCCATATATATTTTATTTGCTAAATTTTTAATATGTTCACTTATAACCATTTCAATGATATATACTATTTAATTTTATTGTTTAATGAGTGTTTGTTTCATAGTTCCATGGTAAGATCCCTTATAGATAATTACTCATATGTGGTAAAACAATACTAAAAATATATAATTTAAATTAAATTCTATTCATATTGTTATAAAAATTGAAATCGATCTAAATATCCTTTTGTGTTCTAAAATAGGGATGATCCACTTATAACAATCTTAACGTTGTGTGTTAAGTTTATTTTGGCTGTTTTTCTAACCATCACAAACTAGATTCTTTTTTTTATTAAATGACTATTAAAAAATTATATAACTTGAAAAAAGTTATAATATTATTATTATAGTCATATTTAACCATAATACTATTTCTATGAACATCATTTATGGTGGTGGATAAAAACAAATTATGTTGTTCACTATGGAGGTGAACTAACCATATTGTGAATAATGTTCTTTATAATCAAAAGAAGAGAGGGCATAAGAAGGATATTACACCATAATAATAAAAAAATTGTATATATTGGATAATGGTTTTACTAATTTTTGGTTTATTGAGATATTATGATGGTGATGTAAGAATAATGAAATAAAAATAAATTTAGTATAGAGTTTAACTCTCCCACGAGTAGTCTTCTTTTAGGATACCCCTTAAGGATTCTTGGAATGGTATTTGGTTGAGACCTTAAAAACTAAGAAATTTTAGAGATTATTGGAAATGTAATTGGTTATAAAATTTTAAATATCCAAGGATTATAAGTCATGAGGATAAGGGGTGGTATGGGGTGGTGAGGGTGTTATTTATAAGGGGAGGAGAGTGGTGTTTTGAATATTATAATTATTAGTTTATTATTTAATATCAATAATACCCATAATATTTATTGTTTTGGATATATATAGTAAATGGTTCATGTGAGTTTATACTGTTATGTTCATAAATCATTCTTGACTATAAAATTAATGTATTTATCTTATAATGTCATATAAAGTATTTCATCGTATTTCATTATTGCATAGAAATTAAACTGTTTTGCAAAATTACCCCAAATGCATTCTATAAATTTTTCAATGGGTATATTTAAAAAATTAAATCTATTTTGTAAAAATTATTGTATAGATGTGAGAAATTGAATTTTTAAATAAAATACTAATTTATTTGAAAAATACAAAGATTCATATTATGTCAAATTTTCAATACCATTGAAAATTTACTTATGGTTTCATAAAATTATATTATCATTATAATAAAATATAATATTAATATATGAAACCATTTTTTGGATATAATTTTTTTTAAATAATTATATTTAACAATAAAACATTTATGTTTTATAGAAAATATAAACACTTCATTTATCATCTAAATATTTATTTACAAGTATCATTACCTAAATATGTCATATTACCATTCTATAACATAACTTTATATTATTTTACATTTCAAGAGGTGGGGTTACTATTCTAACTGTCAAGTTACAATTCCTAATGGTTATATTACTACTCTAATGGTCATATTTCCATTCTGACAGTTAGATTACTATTCTAATGATCATATTTGTAACAGTCATATCAGTTCTATACATTATATAACTAGGTAATATATCATTAATTATTTATTCAGTTGTATTTTATCTCATATTTATATATATATTTCCACTTCATTTGTACAGTGTTTTTCATGAGTGTGAATATTCTGGAGGATTGAACATATATTAATTTTTATATAATTGTATTCTTATTTTATATATTTCCCATTGTAATAATTTCAATTATTATGTACATTATTATTCTTTAAATTTTATCTTAAAACTAATATAATAAAATGTAGTTGGTTTTTCATATGGTGCACGTTCATTTTAAAACATTATTTACTCAATATGAAATTGCTATAAGAAGGGATTTTCCATTGATAAAATACTTCATTGTTTAATCCAATATATCTAGAATACCATAAGGTATTTATAAAAAAACCTCACAACTCTTTTTGAATCCATCAAAACTCTTTTGGATTCATTTTAATCGAACTCTCTTCATTTTGGAACAAACAGTCTGTCAAAAACGTATTCCTTATTAAAGGGCCTAAATTTATGACCGTTCAATTCATATTAGTATTCAAGAAAATATAAACTCTATATTTTATGTATTTAAGAAAATATTCGCTTCTAGTAATGCATCAGTTTTACTCATGCTACTAAGGGATCTGGTGTGATCTCTGTCACACACACTCCTATCTTTTTTATGAACATTTCCACCACAAAATTTATCATATAAATTTTATGAATAAATATATAATTCCTTTTTTCTATGAAATTGAGTGAAGAATTAAAATAAAATACATCAATATAGTATAGAAAATAATATTTTCTTGATTCTCTAAAAAATACTAACCATGTTTATGAATAATATTTAATTGATTTTTCTTATAGATGACTACGTCGCATGCCCCTCATCAACACATCTTATGTGACTCAAATAATAATGGCCATGAAAACCCATATTATAATTAAATCATGTAAAATATATTTTTTATTATAATATTACTGGAAAAATACCATCTTTTTTGTTCTCTAACCAGTGACATAATCAAAAATAAATCCAACCATCCCCTTATTATAAAAATTATTTTCAAACTTGCTTAAGTGGGGTGTCAAATTATGAAGGCTATAATGTTAGGTATGTAAAAACCAAGATGTTTTTAATAGTAAAACAATTTAATTCCTTATTAATACTAAATAATTAGAATTCAAATAGTTATATTGACTATAAGAATATTATGTAATTTTCCTATCAAAGAATAAATATTTCAATTCATACTAAATGTGTCTACATATATTATTTGGTTTTTTTAATCATGATTTAAAATTTGTAGACTTATAATTTCAAAAAATTAACATCATTTTTATATCATAAATTCACATTATTTGAAATTTATTTTTGAGTAATTGTTTTTAAAAGAACAATATTTTAGTGAATATTAGAAAATATTAAATTATAAGAAACTTTTAATTTATTTTCATGAATTTACAAAGTAAAATATATTATATATTTTTTAAAATATGTAATTATTATATTTATTAAAAATAATAAAATTTATTTCATTATAATCTACATTTTACTTGAGTTTATTATAAATACATTTTTATTCATAAAAGGAATTTTTAAGAAAAAAATGCTTCTTGTCTCATCTAGAATATTTATTTTAAAATTAATTTATACCACTTATGGAAAATAAATATGATAAAATTGAATCCATATTTGATAAAATAATTTAAAAAGTTGATAATGATTTAAATTTCATTTTTTTCATTATGAATATTAACATTGGTAAAAAGAATAATTTACCACATGAAGAGTTTAATTAGGGTAAAAGGGTTAAATCAGAAAATATAAATGATAAAATGACATTTGAACATATTTAAATCCTATTTTATTGATTTATTTAGGCCATATGATATCTATTTTTCATAAATGTACTAATTTTATCCATTTTACTTGAGTAAGATATTAACGTATTTTGATATTTTGAAAAAATCTATGTCTATATGCTCCCTGACTTATAAAAGGTCAGTCACTTTTTTCTTTCCAAAAAACTTCTATAATCTATTAAATCTGAAAATACCTAATATAATATATTCCTAAAATATCTATCAACATATTAGTGGCCATTTTTTGATCCTAATATCTACCTCAAGAGACTAAATGTTTAAACCTAAGGATGTTGTCTGAAGAACAGGTAAAGCACTTAACTATGTGTTTTAATTTTATTTCGTATTTTATCAATTTCATAGCTCTATTAAGCATAAAAATATTATTAAATTTTTATATAAAATAAAATAATATGTTATTATCTTTATATATTAACATTTATCCATCTCCTCTTACAGAAAATGGGAAAATGAACCATCATTCGTGTGTATAGCAGATTACCACATTGTGAACCGATGTAATTCATTTTCCATCACTACCTCTCTTGAGTAGTTCTAATTATTTATTTAATTTATATATATATATATATATGTTATTAGTTAAATTATTATCACTCTATAAAGATAAAATATCTTCAATTATATTACATTACCATCCATTGAAAAATGTTGACATCACCTGCAAGTAAGTAAGGATTTCCACCTCCACAAAGAAATGTGATTCCTTTTTAATATCCACCTAATATGGGTGGTATATATATAAGTGTATTTAAAGATATAATATGATATTTATGATATAATAATCATTATTTAATTAAAAAATTATACTTACTTTATTTACCTTGTGTTCTTTAAAAGGTGGAAATGTTACTCATGTGTATGCATGGATTACTCTCTTCATAATTGTAACATAATTAATTTTTCATAACCATTTTACATATTCAGTTAAAAAATAATAAGATATTTATTATAATTCTAGTTATTATATTTTTTGTGTTCTTTAAATGATATAATCATGATCCATTTGGCCAAATTCAACTTACCGAAGCCATTTTGGACTTTGGAACCAATCATCCTCAAAATGTTCTAAGTAAACATAATAAATTAAGTAATTAAATATAAAATATGTTTGAGTCAAATTAATTGAATATTCAACATTAAAATTGTTAGTAATAATGTAAATAATTAACATGAGTTTATTATTCTGAGATATAAAGAACGTATGTGACAATTCATACTCTATGTAATGAACACTTTTCCTTAAATCCTTGTTAAAAATGTTTTCATGATTTATTTTATAAATAATTGTTTTCATGAATGTATTCATAAAATTATATTATTTATATATTCATATTTATATATATATATATATATAAATTAATTATAATGGACATACTATTCAAAAAAATTACATTTTTTCAAAGGTTTTTAAATAGAACGTTTTTATTTATTCTATTCAGATTGTCTTAACTTCCATTACAAGAAAGAAAGGAGATTTGGTAAATTTTAATGGATTCAATGTTAATAGATTTTCCCTGCCCCAAAATTATTATTTGATGTTCAGGTTACATTATAGGCTAACATTTTTTCTTCAAATAAAAACTCTATTTCCCTTTGTTCTGGGTATTTTATTTTTGTAAATTTAGTTCAAAGGAAAGGGATATATCAATATCTAAAATGTTATGATTGTGGGATAAAAACTATATTTTTATGAGTTTTATAATTTATATGAAATAGTTTTTGTGTTTCATGTATATTATGGTCCTTGGATATTCATTATAATGACAAGTGATCCAGATATATATCTCTAATGCATTAGATAATGATTCTGTTTTATTGAGAATTTTATTCTGATTAACCTTGTAGGTTATTCCAATTAAAAGTGTTCTTGTAAAGATTCTATAAATATGATGTCTTAATGAACATAAATGAATTTTCTATTCCTGATAATGAGTTTTCATGGAAATATTTTTATTTAAAAAGGTATGTTAATGATCTTTTGTTTGAAAGGAATTATTTTTCACTTTTGTGTAAAATGGAATATTTTTAAGATAATGTTTATCAATTGTTATTGTGTTATCTAGGATACCCTTTTGATTATGACTTTTTCCTTTATATTTTATAAAAAAATTAATAAGAGAAAATTTTCTCATTAATTCTAATTTCATGCATAAGTAAATGATTATTTCAGCTCAGTGTTTATTATGTAAAATAAAGACTATATTTTTTTATCTCATGGTTTGAAATGAACTAAAGACATTCTTTATTAATTTTAATATGTCCCATACTATTATTTTTATTATCATACCATGTTTCATATTTTTTAATTGGGTTTATGTATTAGTAGGGAAAATTATGAAGTCATGTTTAAACTCTTCAATATTCTTCATAAAAATAAAACATGAATCATTTTTAAAAAAATTATTATAAAACAATTGATACTGAGGGGAAGTTTCCAACTTATACTTTTTGGGTTTTTTAGGTAACAGTTATGAAATATTTATCTTAAACTATAATCCTACAAATATATTTGTGAATGAACGACAGTAAACTCTTATTAAAAAAATTAAATTATGGGTTGGATTAGGATTGGTTACCTATAAGTTATATTTCTAAACTCAAGTAAGAAGGATAGAAAATAATAATACACCGATAAATTTATCAATAACTATAGAAAATTCTATCGGATATAATTTTTTTGGTTAGAAAATGAAATAAGTCGCAACTTATTACCTCATGAATTCATTCTCCATGGCTCAAAAAACTTTTGTATAATCATTACAAGAAAGTATTCAAGAAACAAATAATTTATCATTTCAACCCATAATACTATCTAATGACCATTGATTATGGAAAACTCAATTTTTTACATTGAATTGATATTATAATTTGACCATTAATATAAAATAAATTTTGGTACACATGAACAAATGATGATTATAGATTTCCATTATTACAATAAAATTGTAGTGTTTACAATCATTACAACCAATCACGTAGTTTTCTTACAACCATATATTTTACATGACCATCATGTTTTTTATGAGGTAATGGTTCCACCAATGGATCTATTAAATTATCTTCTAAATCCACCCACCTGATTATTACATCACCTATCTCAAAGATATATTGTAGGAGATGTTGTTTCAGAATTATTTATTAGGTATTTTTTTAAACTAAGGTTACATATTATGAGAAACATCCACATTTTTTAAAATTTAGGCAAATTTTTACCAAGATGATAGGAACCACTCTAGGTTTATAAATGAACTTCTTGATCCAAATAGCTTCATTTACATCATAAAATGTAATTATTTTCTCTTCCTCCATTGTGTAGTCTTCTATGGTGTCTTTCATAGAACTCTTCCAATTAATAATTGCCCCATTTATGAGAAAAATAAATCTAGATTAAGATATCATATCATCTATTCTAGATTAGAAACTATAATTTGTATTAACCTTTACACGAAGTTCATTATCGACACTAAAGACTAAGAACAAATCATTATTCCTCCCGATGTAATTGATAATGTTATTTATAGAAATACAATGACTCCCCCTGATTGGATTTTTATCTACTAGTTATACACTAACTAAAGGAGAAATATGCTCAAAATTATTACACGAAATACATGATATATTCTATAGAAGTTTTGTATGGAATTATATTCATTCATTTGGACACTTTTTAATGAGTATGAATCTTCTTAAGATTTATCCCTTGTAGAACTAGTAAAGACTCCATATTAGAGATGTACGTACTAAACTGCATTATCACATTTAGAATTTTTATGTTTTGACTCAGTATAATAAACCTCTCTAATCTATCTCTATAGATCATCACACCCAGTATGTTGAATTCATCAACCATGTCTTTCATTGAGAAACATTTTCCTGGCGACACATTCATATAATGAAGTGTTCAGATGTCATTTCCAATAAATAGTATGTATTCTATATAAAATATCATAAATACTATTCTAATTCAACTAACCTACATATATACACAAGAATAATTTTCATTCGTAATGAATTCAAACTCATCGATTACATCATAATATTGGAAATTCCAACCCTGAGAATCTTTCTTCAATTAATAAATGGACCATTGCAACTTGCCTACCATCACAGTCTCATTTGGTAGTTCAAATCTATTCAGTTGTATCATATACATGTCCTACAATAAGTTCCCATTGTGGAAAAAAATTGAAATACATTTCATATATATCAAAATCATAATGATCTTCTATGTAAAACAACATCCAAATGGACAATGTCACTCTAAGGGTGAAATGGTTTATTTATAATCAATACCATGAATTTTTTTGTAACCATTTTCCACAATGAATCCATTATTAGAAAACATTATAAAATTCATGTAAGTTTTATTATGGAAACCCTAATTACAATCTATGGTTCTTACCCATTCATGTGTATACATAATGTTACACACTTAGTTAGGGTGCATGGATCATATCTCAGATTTCGTTACATTTAGCTACCTATAAAAACAAAAATCTCAATAGCCTATCAATAAGAAGTAGGTTAATCTTCTAGTAATCTTACATCATCATATATGGACATGATAAATATTTATCTCTCATGTTACTGAGGAATAATACAATACCTTTGAGGTTCCTATGTAACTCTACTCGATCCTTCTTCTACAAATATTTATGGAAATAGCTCAACTTTAATCATAGTAACATTTCTTGTTTGATGGTCTAAAATTTTCTAGGTTCAACCATACTCCAATTAAATTCTTTACTTATATATTCCTTTTCATGAAATATACGAGTTTGAGAAAAAACACTTTCGATTAGTATTATTGTAAAAATAATATCTCATAGTTTCTCTTGGATAACCAATAAATAAGAACTTATTTGATTTGGAGAAAATATTATAAGAATCCAATCATCATGTGAGTTCTTCACAACCCTAAATTATCATGAATTGAATTTTGGGACAATTCCCAGTCTATATATCATATGTTCTTTTTATGACCATCTTAAATGGAACATGGTTATGTTGTAATGTAGAAGTTTCTATAGCATAACATCATAATGAAATTAGATGGTCACACTAACTTGTCATAAAATAGAACAATGTACAAAATAGTGTGATTCCTCCATTTATGCACATCATTCCATCATGGTGTTCAATGAGGAGTGAGTGATGGAAAAATTTAAAAATTCCATAGATGGTTAGTAAATTCTTATCTCATATATTCACAGCCACAATCTGATTAGTGAATTATAATACCTCTTCCCAATTGATTTAGTACTTCATTTTGAATCTCATTGATCTTTAAAAAAGATTCAAACTTATAATTCATCAGAAACTCATTACCATAAAGACTAAATTCCTCAAAAAAGTAACTAAGTACACAAAACTTCCAATTTATCTAGTATTCATCGGTCTACATACATCACCATATGTGAGAACAAATAGTCCACTATCACTTTCTACTTTTCTCCAAAAAAATTACTTTTTTAATTTTTATGAATAAAAAGATTTGAATGTAACAAATTATTTATAATCAAATGAGTTTAATAATCCATATATATGAGGTCTTTAAATGCATAAATCATTTATATGTCTACGGAGATAATGGAAAAGGTAGGTGGGATTAGAATCAACCATGAAATTACAATTATTAATGTTATAAATTTGATTATCTACATTTAAAATATATAAACAATTCATTATATTTACAACAACATAAAACATTTTATTTTTATATATATAAAAACTCATGTTATTCATAATGATTGAAAATACCATCTTTTTCAAACAAGATACTAAAATCAAATTCATTTTTATTGTTAGAACATAATAATAGTTTTTGAATTATAAGACTAATCCACAAATTAGACATATATCACAAGTTTTAACTTCAAATGAAGTATGTTTTTATCCATTAATAATATGATGATATATTTTACCCTTCATCAATTCCCTACTATATCAAATTTATTGTTTATCAAATTAAATGTGTGACAAAAACCTGATATCTAATACCCATGTGTTAGATTTATTGGAATTATGACATGTAACATTTACATTCAAATATATAGAATGATTCTCTTTCAGAACACTTCTCAAAACTACATATCATCCTTTAACTATTTTATAGATTATACCTATTATAGATCTCAAAATGTTAGTAATTAAGTATGGCATGACCAATTAAAAATACATATCAATTAGTGATTATTATATATTATATCATTATATTATGGTCATTAAATGAAATATCTCCCACTATAAATGATATCCCTAGAAATCATATCCATTTAGTATTTCAAGATCTATATATCAATAAGCTCAAAGTTTCATTATAATTTCTCCCATTTCTTATCTATTTAGGTAGGGAATAATCCCATTCATAACAATTATGATTCTTGAATATTTGATCATATAAATCTTTACCTATATCCATCATATGGATTTACTCAACTATATTCCTCTGGTATCTTAACAGTTAGGGTTTTCCAACAAGTGTAACACAAATGAAACAAGAATAATAACATAATAGAGGATAATCAGGGGATGCCAATGTTAAATCTAACCTACCGAAAAATATTATTCTGAAGTTATTTATAACTCTCTTATCTTATACAATATAATCTAGGGATACTTGTGCTATGTTTTTTAATACCCGGTTAAATAATCAAGTTATTGAAATGTTTTTCTTTAGAATGAATCTAACACATAGTATTTTGTGGTTTTTCTTTTTAACTCTCACCAGTTTAATATATAAAAAATGTATATTAAATATATAATTATTAAATATTATGTAAAGTGTATCTTCTAATGTTTTATTCTTTTTTTTTTTGCGTGCTTCTAATGACTTAGTTTTGGAATCTGTATTCCATACACCAAATTAATATGTTCACATCACATTAGCATGAAACTATTTAAAAAACTCACAAGTTGGTGTTACTCAACCAAAAAGAGAAGTCAGGTGTTTTCATGCATAATTTAAATCATCATATGCATAATTTATGTGAATGTTTTATGTAAACACATAGAGTTATATGAGATTTAAAATCATTAAATATGTATTCATGAAGTGAAAGATAGCCAACCCCATTCACATTTCTTGAAAAATAATACCCACTAGGATAGTAGGTGGTCTGACCCAATGTCCCTCTACCAGGGGAGACTTTACATAAGTGATAATTTGATTCATGATATCTCTAATACCTAATATTACAAAATTAAAATCCACTATTATTCTTAAATACATAACTCATAGTAAAAAACTGAGTTCAGGAAAGATGAAAAATAAATTTTATATAGCTATACCTAACATATAATATAGGACTATAACTCTTAAATTCATTTTAATAATTAAACTATAGATTACATAATACTAAAATTTATTATAAAATTTACTAAATATTAATATTAACATAATTTATAAATAAATAAACTTTTCTTTTATATTCCAATATATATGACATTAATGAACTATTAATAAATTTAAGATAATTATAAACAATTTATTAATTTGGTAAAACATGAATATGCACATTTTACATTAAAAATATATATGAAATATTTCATATTATATATTATATATCATTATATTTATTATTTTAACCATCGATAAATTCTATAATAAAAACAATTTTTTCTTGTCTAAATAATATCTTTAAATAATACCACCATTAAATTTGAACAATATAAAATAAATTAGTTATGAAAAATTCAAAATTTTAAATACAAACAAATTTATAATTATCCTTATAATTTATAACACTTTGTAATTTATTATTTATGATTCCTAAATATAAAATTTATTTACAGATCGTAGGAAATGCCTTATATTTGTTAAAATGTATTTTAATATTGATATTTTATTTATAATAATATTATAATTGTTACATAAATAGTTAATTAATTATAAATAAATATAATTAGCTAATTTATAAAAAATTTATTAGTTAAAATTCCTCCAAATACCTTTTATAATGATTAAAATATATTTTATAAACCATTTATATTAAAATAATAAAAACTAATTTTTAAATTTTGTATGCATCACCACATCTTTAAAAATTCCATGATTCTCTTGCCCTATCCATTTGCACAAAAAATTTCATGAGGAGAAAAATTTGGTAAATTATGTGGAAGCCAAGCTATGGATGTGATCATAGTGCTTGAATATTCTTAATAAAGAATCACCATGGGTATTTTTATGTCATTATGATAGACATATGTGAATTTTAAAGCCACCATGGCTACACCATATGAATTATCATTCCATTATAATGATTATTTTATTGAGAACACAGATTGAATTAATTTAATACATGAAGAAACATTATCTAATAACATTGATAGATTTTATTTGATCATCTAATGATAACTGGTACTTAAAAAAATTCCAAAACAAAGAATATTATATCTCCACGAATCTAATGTGTTAACATATTAAAAATATAGATTATGAAATGACCTACCTAAAATTCTCAAGCATCAGAATGTAACATCCTAGTTTTTAAGGAGATATGTTTATGATGATGAAAAGGTTTAGAAGAAATATTCATCCTACCACAAAGGGGAGAACATCAAACAATGGATCCGTTAATGATTTATGAGTACTAATTTTTTTTTGAAGGGGTGCTAATGCCTTCCTCGAGTGATGAACATGATACAAGAAGGAATAGTTGTATCAACTAGAACGAAATCATCACAGGATCCATAGTCACACAAATTTATAGGATCAGACCCTCTTCTATATCCATCATCGATGATCTTAATTGAATGAAGATCATTAACCATATATGATGGCCCATGTTTTATCACATGGATTTGGTTTCCATTAATTGAATGATTTATTGAATGAATGTAACAATTTCTGATATAACCAACCATTTTGTTCTTAAAAAATGATAAAATAAGTGGATAAAGGTATTTCAATCACATGAATACTAAAAAATTCATGGTTATTGTCCATGACATCAGATGCACCACTATGTTATATTGGTTCCCATTTTAGTGCACAACTAAAAGTAATGATTCAAAAAAATATAGGAATCATAAGGAAAATATTGTTTCTCACCACATGTGATATAATTAAATTGACACTGATGTATTATTTTCTTAATATTCTATATATATTTTAAGAATATAAAATATATCATGTTATTCTAAAATATTTTCTTCATTCCTCCTGACAGTCGGATATATTACATGAATTAACCTCTTCTAGTATAACATTGAGTAATCCCTAAATGAAATTATTCATGGAGTATTAAATGTTATAGGGAAATTTTAAGGTTATCAAGATTATGAATTTGTATATATATATGAAAAATGATCATGTGTCATATAAAAGATTTTTGTGTTTTAGATGACCACCCAAGTATACCACATGGAATGTTATAAACATAGTATTTGGTATAATTATGGTCCATGTTTTATATTGATATTTACCCATACCTAAGGTTTGTGTGATTCCTATCATGAGAACTATCATACTTTTATATCTTTTATATGTAATCCTTAAGGCTTAGTTAATCAAGGGGTGGTAATTATGTTGGTGATCATGTCATCAGATGGAGAATAACCAAGATGATATTTGTTATATCATATGACATGTTTGTAATTTGTGTCATCAATTGAAATATTATAAGGAAACATATGACCATGATTAGAATATATTTATGGTGGTCTTATCTACTTTAATGTGTGTAATGTGATGTCGTAATTATGGTAGATGAAATTCAAGTGATGTATTTGTCAGCCTAGTCCATCTATAGATAGAGAATCGATAATATATGAGTAATATATAGGATTGATATACATAGTGTCCTATTTATATTATAGGTTTTCATTAAAGGGATCATATAAAATTATATACATTGTGGACAAAAGTATTTAGATTCATGTGTTTTATAGAGATCATGATAGATCCTTGTGTAGCCTGAGTAGTATAAATGATTTACTGAAGGAAAATCATTACATGAATTTATAGATTTAGGAATTAATAACAAATTTAAATTATAAAATGTATTTTTTAGTCATGATAATGTGAGTCAAATTTATAAATCTTTGAGAAATTCCATAATATGTTTTGGAGGATATCTTTAATTGGTTTGGGATTTATTTTTATAAGCTATTACATATAATGTAACATGTGGTAAAAATTGATGATATATTGTCCTTTTTTTTGAAATATCAAAATGTAATTTTGGATTTGATATCAAAATAAGTTACATGTCATATAACATAAGTTGAAAATGTGTTAAGTATATGAGGATTTAGTAAAAGTGGTAGATTGATGGATTTTTTAACTAATGTAACCACTAGAAAATATAGGTTTAGACCATATCATGGGTTATCCTTCATTTCTCCCCAATATAGTGTTTGAAACTCTCCCATTAGAGTTCTTTTGTGGGATTATCAAATTTTTCAATGTCACATTGGAGTCAACATAAATCATCCCCAAATTATATCATATATAATTTTTCATCATTGTATGATGGTTGTGAGAAGTTTAAATGAATAATATGATATTATAAATTTCAAAAATTTATCATTAGGATTTAAGATGATTTTTTAAAAAGTTTAAATGTTAAAGTGTTTTATAGAATTATCATTTAATATAGGATGAATTTTTTAGTACCTTATATTCCATTGTATGTGGTTTGATCTAGGAGCATATATTAGTACACTTATAATTTTTTGAGGCCTCACTCTACAAATTTTGATACCCACTTTACTTTAACACAAGGTTCAATAAGTATGTGTCTTGAGTGAGACCTTAGCCATGATTTGGGTGATTCCCATTATCTTTTGATACCTCCATAGTAAGGATTTTGTTAGATGTTTCTCATTGAACTTTGGATTACTATTGTGAAATTATTTGATAAGACAAATCAATAGCTGTATGTTGGATCATTTTTATTCTACATTTATATCCATTATAAACATGTATATATATATTGGTTTTGTTAGTTATTTAAATTATTCTTGTATTGAGTTTTGGATGGTAGAAATCTTTTACTTTAGTGTGTTCTGTTAATTAGTGTTTTGAAATTGTTTTTCTAAATAATGTGAGGTTATTAGGAATAATATGTCAAAATATATTATAATACCTATTAATGTGGGAAAATATAATTTTGTATAGTGTCTCATGGTTATTGATTTTAAAAAATTTAAAATTTATAAAAATGTTTAGAAAAAAATTCAATAAAAAAATTCATATCAATAGAAATTAAAGCTTTTATTTTATAAAAAATAAATTAAAATTCCTCAAAATAAACTCATTAGTAAAAATTTATAATGTATATTCATTTATGCTCAATTTTCGTAAAAAATTGAAAAAAGGAAATAGAAAAACTCCTAAGAATATGTTAGCACTTCCCCACAATTAAATGTTACTACCTATCCATGAATTAGAAAAGTTATGAATTTATTTAGTAAGTATAATAATTTAATGAAATATAACCTAGTATTTTATACATTCGGTGGATTGAGTTAATCTTCTAACAACCCATTTTAGGACCAAAAAACAAAACAAAAAAATTATTAAGTATTTTAAAATAAAATAATTCAGTAAATCTAAAAAATGTAAATATAAACATGGTTAATTCCCTCATAAATGTTTTATTTATACTTCATGAAACCATTTAGTCTTGTTATTATCCCAAATCTACAAGATTATGTGGTTTCTTTGATAGCAACCCCTACAAAATTTTTTTCCCTTGACACTATATTTTACTTCTATTGGAGGTTCCCATAAGTAATGTACTATTTTCCACCCACTTAGTAGTGAAAGATGGCTTGGATTGATGGTGTGAAACAAAGTATGGGTCCTTTTCCACTAAATATACCTTTCTAGATTATTCCCTAAAATATAGATATTTCTTCTTTGTTATTGAATCCTTAATCAAGTTAGTTTGTAATCATGTTACCGCTTTATGAAAATCCACTAGGTCCCTTATATTTACTCACATTAAAATTGGTTTAGTGGGTTTGGGTAGTAGCATATGTTCCTTTATAGGTGAAACTAATTATTCATCATAATTATCTATGGAATTCACTTATCTAGATGAATCATTAAATTATAAATAGTGGGAGTTAGTTAATTATTCATTTTAATCAAAAATATTTCCAAGATGAGTTTAAGAATATATTATCTCTTAATATACTGTTGCCTTGAATTTCTACTTCAACACTCTGTGCCTCCTAGAGGTATGTGGTTGGAGTTTGATTCAGGTATTAAATATCCTTTAATATATCTACAAATTCCACAATCTCAGAAGTGACATCATCTTCCAAAGTCAAAGAGAGGTAGAGTAGTTCTAATGATGATTCTGCAAAAATGGGTGACTATCTTTGAACGCTACTTTCCCTAAATTGACACTGGTATAAATCCAAAATTTTTATATCACACACATATGTATATATATATATATCAATTGATAAGTTTTAATTGGTGATATCTTCTAGAATTAGAAGAGTGGCATGTGATATTAGATCTTCAAATGTTTCCTTCGCAGCCCCATTTGGATTATTCAATGGGAAAGATAAATGGGGATAATTCTTTCACCATTGATTATGGTTCTTGTGGATCCAGCTTCTGGAGGCTGGATTCTTAGAGGAACTTATCTATTAGTTTAATTTTTCCCATCCTCTGAATCCCCTCTTGGAGTTCTTACAAATGATCATCCTTTCATCATAAACTTTTTCTTCTTTCACATGAGAGTATTCAGTCTTTGTATATTATAGTTATTCATAAAAAATGATCATGGGTAGATTTACAAAAATCGAGAATAATTGGGAAAAATGGAAAATTTCATAGAGTGTGAAATATTAATTAATTATCAACTTGACTCAAAGAAAATAACACTAGGTTTTCGACACAAATGAAATGGTACATGAAAAAATTTAATTTTTATTACTCATATTACAACATAGTGGATGACTACGGTTATCCATCATGAAACCTAATTTAGATCAATCACTCTACCTTTTATATTATTATAATTCTTTAATTTTAGTATATTCGAAAAAAGGGAAATTGTGGAGTTTGCAATGTGAATGAAAGAATGAATTTAAAATAAAAAAAGGAAATGAATGCATCAACATGAAAAATAAATGATCTTATGGTTACAATGAATTACATAATTATACTATTTAATTTTTTTAATTAATTTTCATAATCAACTTAATATCATTAATTTATTACCCAATTTCCAATAGTATTTTGGTATTAAAGACATGTGAGTGATATCTCAAACATATCAGGTTCCACCCCTCCATGATGAAAGGGATGTGGAAAACTCAATAGATAATATACACCATCCATGTATAAGAATCAACTATATTTCATTTAACCCTTAATCCTAAACCAGACCCAAATCCATTATATGATGGGATTTCCAAGGGAATTGAGGGAGAAGAGATAGTGAAAGAATAGATTGACCTGATAATGAAATGAGTTAGTTGTGAAGATCATCTACTTTAACCCTTTCATTATCACCACCCACTAGGAGATGAATAAAAAAGTTATTGAAACTTAAGAAAATGATTGGTGAACAACATATATTACCCAAGGATCAAATTATATAGTTAATTATCCTTAATAAAGGATTTATAGAATCGTATAAGGTGAAATGAAATAATTTGAGATAATAATGTTTGAATAAAATGGTATTATTTATTAGAGATAAGGTAGAAATGAAATTATAGAATAAATAAAGTATAAAAACCCTAATATGATATCATCTAGGAACCACCCTCTCCAAAATATATAGAATTATATATTTATGTTGGTAGTATAAGGGATTCAATGGTACTCTACATGCATGGGATTTCATTTATATAGGAATGGATTGAGAAATAATATTTTTTTACATAGAAATATTTAACATTTTACATAGTTTATAATTCATTAAAATCGTCCATGATCTTCACTCTTCCAATAAAATCCCCAGTATTATATTGTAACTTTATTCATTCTCAAATAAATCATATAAAAATATCCTATTTTCCGTGAAACGTATAGAGAGATTTATTATTCATTCATTTTTTACAACAAGAATCCCACCTATATAGATTATAAATTGTAAAACTTCAAAATAACATTCATGGGAACTATTAGGCCTTTTATGATGATTTAAAAAGGTTTTATGTGAGTTTTACCTCATATAAATGTGAAAAATAATCTCATTCAATGGTTTTGAACTCCATAATGACTAGTTCAGTTAAATATCCCCTCTTTTTCTAGGAAAACATATATTATATGGGGAACTTGGAAAAAATTATCTAAGTGAAAACATTAAATATATGTCTTGGAGTACAAATTAATTTTATTTATCACAAAAAACTCTTCTTCCTCATCCATTTGGTAAAATAAATGATATAACATATAAATGGATTTGATATTACACCTAATAGTAAAATTTTTACTAATATCTTATGTATCATCATAGTGATTATACATAAGAGTAATTCCATTTACCCTAAAAACATTATAAAAATATTTTTTATATAGAATATTAATATTTGATCATATAATAATTATTCACGTAAAAAATTCATAAATTATGTTTTTTTAATATTAAGGTATATATTAAAACTATAAACTAGATATGTGAAAATATCCCTTAAATTATGAAATTAAGAGAGATTAAATAATTTAATTATAATGAAAAATATATTAAACATAATGTTATGTAATTGGTTTTAATTTCTTGTTTATAATGCAGCCATACTGATTTGAAAATATTTTGGGATGCATTAGTGCTATCCGACTGAGTTTTCACCCCCACCTTACACATGGATCTTTGTGTGTGTGAAGTTATTCATGATGGAGTTATTCCATAAATCTATTTATATATACGATGTGTATATATTAATATCATAGTATACAATATTGATATGTATTATGGAAATCCATATATAAATCAAGTCATATGTAATTACTTAGTTTGGGTATATCATAAAATATAATGTGTTGATATCATACCACTACCTTCCAATAATATTGTATGACATAGATATATTTTAATATGGGTTAGTAATATCATAGAGTTAAAACAATATTTAATAAATAAATTATATATATGATAATTAAGTGCTAACATTTGAAGCATTGGCAATGTATTCTATCATTAATAAATAAATCATTTGAAGAATCAGGTGCACTTAAATGTTAAATTTATGTTAATAGTATTACAACCAATTTTTAATTGAACAATTAATTTTATTTTGTGAAACATATGAGTAAATGAATAAAGGATTAGGGATTGTCTTTGAGGATTATATAAATTTTTATCTACCATTTATATGTTAGTAGAGCATTACTATGGTTCTTCCTAGTTCTCTTGGAGATCTCTTCCCCCTTCTCTATTTTACATGAGAGATACTAAAACATCATGAGTGTTTTAGAGAATCCCACCCAAGCATTGGGTGATTTCGATCAAAAAATGGAAACACTACAGAGGGAGGAATATTTTGGTTTCATCTAATAGATCTTCATTAACCCACTATGATTAAATATTTTTGTTGAATCCATCTTCAATGTAAAGTATATGTTTTTTATTTTATATTAACATGGTTTCCGTGTTTCATAGCATGGTAATCATTGTAATGAGTTTTCTAATGTCTTATACTGTATTGAATTAATTATTTTTCAATCCTTGTAAACCCATTATTGTTATCAAAGAATCATCATGGATCATGACTCAAAAAATTATGTTTTAAAAAATAAAAAATCATATTTAATTTTTGATATTGTAATAAATGATATAAATTTTTAGTTGTGCCCAATTTTATGATTTGGGAAATTATATGTGGTGATAGAAAAATTTTTCTAGGGTTAGACTTATGATATGTGATATCATAAGACATAATATGTTCACATAATAAGATATGGAATATCATAGTGATCATTTCATTATAATTTCTTTTGTTTTAATATATCATAATTTATGACATATCATATCATATCATACAAATGTTCTTATTTAATTCTTCAAAATATAGAATCTTATCAGCAGTATGATATGGAAGATATAATAGAATATAGTAGATAATGTCAGTATTATCAATCATAAATCACTAACTTTCAATAATTGAAAACTACCATAGTTTAACATTGTTATATGGATTATTATATAATCCATATCGTAAAATATAACATTAAGAAAAATTTAACTTTTGTAAATTTCAATTATGAATAGAATTATATAATTTATAAATGTTTTCTAAATTAGAAGGAAAAGTATTTAATGATATTTATTTAATTTATAAAGTTTATAAATTAATAAATTATAAAATGTTTATAATTATTTATTAAATATTTATGAAATATTTAACAAATAAATACCTATAATATTAATAGATAATAATAAAATAGGTTTGAATTAATATGGAAAGACTTATAATTTAAAAATTATGTGGTTATATGCAAATTATAATGGAAATTTATAGATTTTATAATTTAAAAAGTAAATCATAAAATATAATGAATTTTATATTTAATTATTAGTTGTTCATAATTATTTAATTTCAATTCTACAAATTGAAATGCCATCTTTGATGAATTATTAAAACTATATAATTAGGATTTTTGATAGATGATATGATCAAGGTATAAATAATGCTATATGTGTGATATTTTTAGAGTTTACATATTATATGAATAGTTCAAAAATAGTAGGTTTATATTTCAAATTTTTTATTTTTAAATAAAATTCGATAAAAAAGTAATTATGAATGGGTTTTTGTTAAAAATAAATATTATGTATTTTTATTTTTATAATTATGGAATGTTCATAATTTATGGCTAAATTGTAAATTATTTTTTGGTAAATTTATTTAATAAATTTCAATAAATTTCTTATCTCTTATTTAAGTATATAAATTATTCATGTGTTTCTTTTAGCCTCTTTTTAGTTCATGAATATAATTTTTATATTTTGAATTGATATATGGTTTAGTTTAAAATAATACACAATTTCGTTAAATTAAGATACATGTGTTTAAGGAGGTACATGTGTTGTATGATAATTGATTTAGTTTTATTCTACCTTAACATTAGAATAAACTAGGTCATCATCTTAAATTAAGAAGTAAATTATAGTTTATAAATATTCAGGGTTAGAATTGTAACAAATTTAATTCTCTTTTGAGTAATGTAAACTTGGGTAGAGGGACTTTTGTTCAGACATCTCACTGAACTAGAGTCTTATTGTTTGTATAGAGAAGTAGGTATTGACTGCCTATCACTCTAATCGTACACTAGTAGGGATTGTTTATTTAATATAATTATATGTCTTTATAATAATGTTTTTCATTTACCTTATTCATGACATTAATTTAGATTTTTATAAATATAGTTGGATTTTAATTTAGTTTTGGACACAAGTTATGATTTGTGTTAAGGTTTACACATCAATATTGTGTGAACATGTTGATTTGGTGGAAGGATTACGATTCCAAAAGAAATCATCAGAATAATATTTTCAAGTAAAGGGAATACATGTGATAATATGGGAAAATTAAACCCACTTTAAAATAATGAGAGTCATTTTCCTTCCAAAGTGAACACTTTTAAAGACACCAATCATCCAACTAGGTAGGTTCATGCAAAATTAGGGTGCCTACAAATTATCTTTTATATGTAAATAAAGTAATAAGGTGTATCTAATAGTTTGTTTCCTCACTATATGAATTTTATTTAGGTTACACTTAGTAGGGAAAGCCTATGAGTTACGATACCAAAGGTAAAAAGTTGAGTTTAAGAATATTATGGATTAGGCAAATATTTTTTCTCTCAATAACCCAAGTTTAATATATAATAAACTTGGAATAATTTCCTACCTCAATAGATAAACTGATAGGGTTAAAACCAAATTAGTTTCATTTATTAGTGAAATATATATCTTTTCCCACTGATGGATATGCCTTAATATTTAAAAAAATTGGTTCTTCATTTTAGTTGAGTAACATTAAAAAAATCCCTTATTAAATGAATTTAAAAAATGAGACTCATCTAATAGAAGAATATTTTATAGATATAATGGTATCATAATTATCAACATTGACTCTGACATCTATCCATGAGAAAGAAATTCATAATTTCAGCTACATTAGAAATTTAAACCTAAACCTAATAATCATTCTTAAGTTAGAATACGAAATTTTATGTGTTGGAAAAAACATCCTAGGTTACTAATTATTAATGTTATTGAAAAAGAGGATATATATTCTTATGGGAATGATAGGTTAATTAACCTAAGGCTTCCAAGGAATTATAAACAATATGGCCTAGAATTTGTTCTCCACTCATACACTCAATGTGATTGGGCACACTAATAACCTATAGAGACTGTATATCTCTTTTAAGTCTTGATCTAGCTATATAATTAATTATAAAATCATTTTTTAAAATTTATGGATTATGTGAATGAAACTAATAAATAATATTGGACTTATAAAATATTTAATCTTTATTATAGAAACCTAATAGAGGTATCTAGACGAGGAACATTGATTCTATATATAATGGAATTATTTACAATACCTAATGAAGTTTTAAAAACACTATGTATAATCTATGTCAAAAATGAATGTTATATAAATTAGTTCATCTATTTTGAATGTTATATTATTATTAAGGTGTATTTTAAAAATTCTATAAGTAGTCATGAATGAAGTGATTAGTTAAGTTGAATTTACACTAAGAGGGTGAGATGAATTAGTTGAATATATTTTTAAAAATTAATCTTCAATTAAATCTTTTTGAATTTTTATGGCCTTCATATACTCAGTATAAACTCTCTGTTAGCTCATGTGATACAAAAAAGAAAATAATGAACCACCCAAAATGGTTTTTATAAGGTTTATCATCAATATGAGAGCCTAATCTGTAAAACATTCAAGTTGAGATCTGAGACCAAGATTATCACTATAATAAAAGTGATTAAAAGATATAGGTAGAGTTCTTCATAGAAATGTTTTGGTTGTTTTAGCTAATTAAGAATAAAGGGAGAATATATCATTGAATGTTTCATATAAATAACAATAATGGCGGTTTTGATTGAAATTTTATTACCAGTATTCAGGATCATTCCCTCATTCTTTATAGTGAACATGATATTTAATATAATTATAGATGTATTAGTGTCGATTAAAAGGTATCATTTCTATATGGTTCATCAAATATCCAAATAGTATCATCATAATAGCATGCACATCGATACTCTCTTATCAAACTATCAAAATGATTGTATCTTGAATAAGATCATATATGAATGAGATGATATTATTTCTGCCTAGTAGTATGTTCTCAGATGACTAGGAACTCAATATGAATTCCTTGAAAAAACTAAAAAATATATGTAGAGACCCGAAGCCTGACGTACATGGACATTACATTACTTTTGCGGAATACTTAGTACATAACAAAAAACACACACACAAGGATCGTAATAGTTTAGTGTCTTTGGAAACTCGGAATATAATCTTCTAATCGTGGTGAAAGATCTTCAAAATCTCCCATAAATATCTTTCTTTTTTTTAACTAAAACCTTTCTTTATATCCTGGGGAAAAGAAAACATAAAAGGGTGAGCTCAAATGCTCAGTAAGGGTAAACAAAAGAAATATCAATCACATCGTATTCATAAGAACATAACATTTTGGAAATCATAACCTGCAAAAGAGAGCATAATTTCATAACATGGGATAAATCATGGTAGTGAAATGTAATCACAATAATCATAACTTAAAACATTAAACTTTGTGGCATTCACACATAATCATAGAGAATCATTTCTTGTTAGTCAAGACTCATTGCCAAGACTATCTTAGTGGACAAAGTCCCTTTCTGAATCGAGTAACCCTCGTTTCAGTCCTGTTTCACTGAACCGGTATAACCTACCATTCCAGCCATGTCTATATCATGAGATATAAAATCTTTACCCAATGCATTGGAGGGAGATATAGGTCCCACCCATCTTATAATGAATCCTTTATTATGTGTGCCACATAATCATAAAACATACATCATCGCATAACACATGTAACAAAAATGGGATTCTTGAAACATCATGACATCATAAATCAATTCATATAAGATAAAGGAATTCATAAAAATAATTCCATCACAACATAATCAAATCAATTTAATAATAGGGATAAAAACAGAACCCTTTATTATCTTAGATGGAAAATAATTTTGATAAAACACTTGAACTCCATTCTTGAGGAAAATATCCTTTCTTCTTCAAAAACATTTTTCCTTTCATAACATGTCATACAACTTTAAAATAAAAGAAGTTGATTAAAAATAAACTTGAAAACATGTAAAGGAAGTTTCTTGGAAATAATGTTTTAAAAATCCATTCATGCCGTATAAGTTAAAAAAAACATTCTTCGTACTTTTGTCGGAAAAGTCATAAAGTACCTCGTACGAAAAACGACAAAAGATTCCTTTCATATATTTTACAAAAAACTTACCGAAGGGTAATATTGGATATAAAATATTGTAGAAGGATGGAAATAATATTACATATTGATGAAACATGGATGTGGATGATAAAATACACCCCAGTAAATACTTACGAATAAACAATCTCGGATAAAAATGAGATTGTGATATTTCCCTTACCTTAGGTCCGATTTGCTTCGTATGTGTCCAAACCTCCTGTATAATGATTTAAATAATGTCATTGACTTATTACAGAATCATATTCATTGTTATGATATCATATATGGTTCACTTATGACATTATATTACCCGTTCTTTTGTAAATTCCATGTTAAAGAAGCGTTTTGGGTAAAATCGTTTCATTTATCGTAGGTGTTTTGACTTGTTGTTCTTGACATCATTATTACTTATATCATGATTTACTTACTTCCAGAATATAAAACATGATTTATATATCATATATATACAGTATATATATATATATAATAGATAGATAAATAAAATAAAAAACACCGTTCATGGAGACGGTAGTCTGTACGTACGCATGAACGCTGTTTTCGTTTCCTTATTGAATTGAATGAAATTAAGTAGATGACATACATATAAATATAAATAATTACAGTATCATTATTAGGTAATATATTTCATTAGTACTTATTATATATACTTTATAATCATTCATTAATGGTTAATCATTGAGAATGAATCTCATCGCGTCGTGGAGACGGTAGTCCGTACGTACGCACGAGCGATGATATCGTTCCCATGGCCGTGGAATTGCGTTGAAGTGTATTTATACTATTTCAGTATCAATATCACTTTATAATAATCATATATAGTTACTCATTAAACCATTATACCCATCCAATTAAGGTGGTGGCGGAAAATAGATTACACCACGGCGTGGAGACGGTATTCCGTACGTACGCACACGCGGTGATTTCCTTTTTCCGTAGGATGGATAGAAGGTTAATTAGAGTTGTTTCATATTTATAATAACATATCAGTATGTAAGTAATACTGATGTTATTACTTTATCATTAAACAACTAAAGAAGAAGAAGTTGAAGAAGAAAGAAATTGAAAAGATCGGTAATGGTTATTACCTCTTCTTTGAAACGCCTCCTTGAATCCTTCACTTAGGGAACTAAGATTGGTCTTTGAAGAAGTCCAGGACCTCTAGGATTATTCTAGGGAAGTGGATAAGGGAAAATGGCAGGGGTTGGCCGAGCTTGAGTGCTCAAATTGGTGTGAGGAGGAGGGGGAGCAGGTGCCCTTTTATAAGGGAGGAGAGGGGCACCTTAGGAATTCTTAAAAATATTAATTTATAATAAATCTAACCCCACTTAAAAACCTCCAAAAATGACTCATATTCGAAGCTTAGATGAGATAGGGTTGTAATCTCATCAATCAATCAAATTTAGACATGTTTGGATCTTATTTTAAACCTTATCAATTAGATTTAACTCTAAGTTAAATAATTTAACTTTTACCGTGTCTTTTTGTTTTCTTTCACTATATGGTTAATAAACTTACTATAACATGCCAAACGAACCCCAAATTGTTTATTATTAATATATATATCCTTATATAAGTCATTTGGCCGAACCTTAGATTTTTAGGAATAAAATAACAATTAATAATATAATATTTGATTTAAAAACTATTTTGTGTCAATTTTGACACTATTTGATATATGACTTTTGTGAAAGTCATAACAGAATTAAATGTTCGAACCAAGTTGATTAAATCAACATTAATATATCATAGTAACCTAGAAAATTAGTGGAATTCATAAAAATCTCAAATTACATTTATTTTGGTGTTTATAACATCAATTATGTCAATATTTCATTAATAAGATAATTACTTCATCATCGTTGTGTCATAAATAAATTAAAATATTTAATGTCTAAAAATTATAAATAAAATACAATTATGTAGGAAATCTTTTTAGCTTTCTAATGAATATTTACAATCGAGTTTATCATATGTATAACCCTATATTAAAAATGTTTTAGTAAATAAACTTTGATTTTAACTCTTTTAACTCTTCTTTGAATTAAATAATAATAAATGTCCTAATCTAATCCAAGTGGGCCTAAATGGTCATATTTTATTCCTAAGTTTATTTTTGGTCGAATTACACTTGTCCAATAGAATTAGGACATGTGTTAGGATAATAATAATATCATTTTTACCCTTAATTATCCTATTTACTTTTAACCGTGGTAAAAAAAGTAAAAAGTTACTATTCACCAAAAAATTATTTTCATCTCATTGAACCACATTTTAGTCCTTGATATTAACCGTGTCTCTTGGATTTTCGAAATTCCATTCACAGAAGCGGTAAAATTAAGTTTTATACAAAATTCAGTTTTTAACCTACCACTTAGTAGTTTCACTATTCATCAAAAATTGATGTTTTTCAGAACAATGCCAAAATTTCATCCTAAGCTAAATTTCATATTCCGAATTCAAAAATGAATTCTATTTTACCAAATTCATAACATAGAAATTGCATTAATTAATTTTATAATTAAATCCCACTGTTAAAACAAATAGCGTGTTTTTAAGAAACAATATATATCAAAAGATTGACACTTGATTATGTCTGGTTTAAATGTGAAATTACATCCAATGACCAACATTGTATTAAATTGTAAAAATATATTCTAAATATACTTTAAAACCACTCAAATTAATGATTTATCACTATTAATTATTTCAATTAAAAAAGTTGTTCTTAATTATAATTTAGTAATTTTCACTATTCATTATAATATGAAAGTTATCCGAAAAGTACCAAAATTTCACCTTAGGCTAAATTCGATACTCCGAATCCAAAAATGAAGTCCATTTTGAGAGCTAAAATTTCTAAAATTTAAAAAGTGGTTATTACTATTCATAACGGCTAGTTTTAATAATATTTTAATAGCATATCGTTGTTTCGTGAAACTCAGTATTGCGTACTACATACGCTATCGAGGAAGGTTGTGATTGCGTGTAATGCAAGGAAAGTCAAGGATGCGTATTGTGTAAGCTCATTTTGGTGTAGCGTACAACACAAGACATTAATAAAATTAAAAAGAATATTTTTTTATAAAATCTTGGGCTGTTACATTCTACCCCCCTTAAAATGAATTTCGCCCTCGAAATTCGTCGGGGTTATAAATGGTTTACTATTCGAAAGTTTCTTTAATAGAAACCCACATCGTAAAAAGGAATACCAAAACTTGGCTAAAGTATGAAATGTAACGATTACCCAAATAAACTAATCACTGGGTTTCCACATAGATGAAAATATGGATATGGAAGAGAAATCTAACCATCATGTTCTGATGGAGAGTGGTAGAGAACATGGCTATGGAAAAGCCAGTAATCACAAATCCATAAATTTGTGACGATCTAAGGTACCATTTGATTCATCAGGTATAAGAGAACTAGGACAACATTTTTGGTTTCCAAGATCATTTCCCTAAAGTTAAAGAATTTGAATTAGAATAAATACTTACTTTATTTTGGTACAATCTCACTGTTGTTCGTGCCTTTAACAATTTCCACTTCATCTCTTAAATAAATGAAGTTGAATTTGTTATTCGTGAAGTGTTAGCAAATCATGTGATAGAATGACGGGTCATTCCATCTGTCTCAAACAAAAGGTTAGCAAAAATTATATGCATAAATCGATCTATAGTGAGATTAATCATATATGGTTCCTAAAATGGACTTATACTTCATATATCATACTGCTTAATATAATAAAACTAGTTTCTACTAAACAGGGACTTCCTGTAGGTCAGTGGTAGGCGATAAAGGCCAGTCGCACTTCGGTTGTGGGTTCGATTCCCACAGCCTTTTCCGAAGCGATGGGCTGTCGCCCATCCTGCAGGTTGTCCTTTTTCCAAAACTATATTACTATAACATCCCATCAATAATATCGAAAAAAATTTCTATCCTCAAACAATACTAACTTACGTCCAACACAATCCATTCCAATCTTTAGGATTATCCATAATACTGCAGTCCACTCTCATAACATAGTGAAAACAATTACCAGAGATTTAATATCATCGTTTATCCCCATATATCATAAGATATGTTTTGTTGGTCACATTCCAAACATTCAAAGTCCTTAATCATGTATACTCTTGAATACCCATTGAACCTTAGTGAAAACTTGAATGCAGTTAAAAGTTAACACTTTACACATACCAAAATCCTCAAAATTATTTATACTCAAACCATGATATCACTTAGTCCTTATATCAATCATGAGCTCATGAATACAATCAAACATCTCATTATCTTCTTATCCTTTCATTATGCACTTATCATCTACTTTCCAAAAGTATCTGAATAACCTTTCATGGTTACTGGTAACATTAATCAGACAACAATGTAACAATCCTTACATGTCTCTTTATTCCATAGTACCATGAGATTACTTATACAACATTACACATGATAAACATGTAATCATTCCACTACATTCTTAAACCATTAACCGAGCTTCAACAATTCTTTCATCTCACATATCATTTGTAGTCTCTTCATCATCATCCACATAAATACTACCCATACGGCCATACTGATTCTCTTCATGAGTCTTTCCCTTAGGACATTGGTTTGCATAATGCCCATACATTCCACATTTAAAACACTTAACCATTTTTGATGTCGTAGCAATACCATTATCCTCATCCATGGTGTTAACTGAACCTTTTCCTTTGCACTTACTTGCTTTGTGTCCTTCTTTTCCACACCCAAAGCATCTTCCAGTTCCTTTGAAACATTCTCCTTGATGCCTCTTCCCACATGAATTACATAGGGGAAATTGAACTTTCTTTCCTCTATGATCATCATGAAACTCCATCTTTCTCTTATTAGCCGTGTCAGGAAACTTACCAAATTTTACTTTATTGATCATATTATGAGATTGCTTATTCGGCATAATAATTATGTTTGGACTTCCAAATCCCACTTCATTATGAAGAATATCATTCCATTGTCCATCATATCCTCCATTATCGTGAATCATCTTGTTTCCAGCCATTTTCTAAAACCCAAAAAGAATAGTGTGAGAGGGAAAAATCATGCTAGGGAAAACAACATAATAAAGGGGGAGTACCTTCAATATCTAACATCTTAGGTTTAATTCTATGATCGTTAGCGTAGTTCTAGTACTATAACTTATACGTCTACTTAACCTTAGGGACATCCCTAAACATACCGTAGAAATATCTCTAGGGATCTCACTAACGTTTTCGCATCCTAGTTTCCAAAGGTTGACTAAACCTTTCCTCTGATACCAACTGTAGAGACCCGAAGCCTGACGTACATGGACATTACATTACTTTTGCGGAATACTTAGTACATAACAAAAAACACACACACAAGGATCGTAATAGTTTAGTGTCTTTGGAAACTCGGAATATAATCTTCTAATCGTGGTGAAAGATCTTCAAAATCTCCCATAAATATCTTCCTTTTTTTTAACTAAAACCTTTCTTTATATCCTGGGGAAAAGAAAACAAAAAAGGGTGAGCTCAAATGCTCAGTAAGGCTAAACAAAAGAAATATCAATCACATCGTATTCATAAGAACATAACATTTTGGAAATCATAACCTGCAAAAGAGAGCATAATTTCATAACATGGGATAAATCATGGTAGTGAAATGTAATCACAATAATCATAACTTAAAACATGAAACTTTGTGGCATTCACACATAATCATAGAGAATCATTTCTTGTTAGTCAAGACTCATTGCCAAGACTATCTTAGTGGACAAAGTCCCTTTCTGAATCGAGTAACCCTCGTTTCAGTCCTGTTTCACTGAACCGGTATAACCTACCATTCCAGCCATGTCTATCTCATGAGATATAAAATCTTTACCCAATGCATTGGAGGGAGATATAGGTCCCACCCATCTTTTAATGAATCCTTTCTTATGTGTGCCACATAATCATAAAACATAGATCATCGCATAACACATGTAACAAAAATGGGAATCTTGAAACATCATGACATCATAAATCAATTCATATAAGATAAAGGAATTCATAAAAATAATTCCATCACAACATGATCAAATCAATTTAATAATAGGGATAAAAACAGAACCCTTTATTATCTTAGATGGAAAATAATTTTGATAAAACACTTGAACTCCATTCTTGAGGAAAATATCCTTTCTTCTTCAAAAACATTTTTCATTTCATAACATGTCATACAACTTTAAAATAAAAGAAGTTGATTAAAAATAATCTTGAAAACATGTAAAGGAAGTTTCTTGGAAATAATGTTTTAAAAATCCATTCATGCCGTATAAGTTAAAAAAAACATTCTTCGTACTTTTGTCGGAAAAGTCATAAAGTACCTCGTACGAAAAACGACAAAAGATTCCTTTCATATCTTTTACAAAAAACTTACCGAAGGGTAATATTGGATATAAAATATTGTAGAAGGATGGAAATAATATTACATATTGATGAAACATGGATGTGGATGATAAAATACACCCCAGTAAATACTTACGAATAAACAATCTCGGATAAAAATGAGATTGTGATATTTCCCTTACCTTAGGTCCGATCTGCTTCGTATGTGTCCAAACCTCCTGTATAATGATTTAAATAATGTCATTGACTTATTACAGAATCATATTCATTGTTATGATATCATATATGGTTCACTTATGACATTATATTACCCGTTCTTTTGTAAATTCCATGTTAAAGAAGCGTTTTGGGTAAAATCGTTTCATTTATCGTAGGTGTTTTGACTTGTTGTTCTTGACATCATTATTACTTATATCATGATTTACTTACTTCCAGAATATAAAACATGATTTATATATCATATATATACAGTATATATATATATAATAGATAGATAAATAAAATAAAAAACACCGTTCATGGAGACGGTAGTCCGTACGTACGCATGAACGCTATTTTCGTTTCCTTATTGAATTGAATGGAATTAAGTAGATGACATACATATAAATATAAATAATTACAGTATCATTATTAGGTAATATATTTCATTAGTACTTATTATATATACTTTATAATCATTCATTAATGGTTAATCATTGAGAATGAATCTCATCGCGTCGTGGAGACGGTAGTCCGTACGTACGCACGAGCGATGATATCGTTCCCATGGTCGTGGAATTGCGTTGAAGTGTATTTATACTATTTCAGTATCAATATCACTTTATAATAATCATATATAGTTACTCATTAAACCATTATACCCATCCAATTAAGGTGGTGGCGGAAAATAGATTACACCACGGCGTGGAGACGGTATTCCGTACGTACGCACGCGCGGTGATTTCCTTTTTCCGCAGGACGGATAGAAGGTTAATTAGAGTTGTTTCATATTTATAATAACATATCAGTATGTAAGTAATACTGATGTTATTACTTTATCATGAAACAACTAAAGAAGAAGAAGTTGAAGAAGAAAGAAATTGAAAAGATCGGTAATGGTTATTACCTCTTCTTTGAAACGCCTCCTTGAATCCTTCACTTAGGGAACTAAGATTGGTCTTTGAAGAAGTCCATGACCTCTAGGATTATTCTAGGGAAGTGTAGAAGGGAAAATGGCAGGGGTTGGCCGAGCTTGAGTGCTCAAATTGGTGTGAGGAGGAGGGAGAGGAGGTGCCCTTTTATAAGGGAGGAGAGGGGCACCTTAGGAATTCTTAAAAATATTAATTTATAATAAATCTAACCCCACTTAAAAACCTCCAAAAATGACTCATATTCGAAGCTTAGATGAGATAGAGTTTTAATCTCATAAATCAATCAAATTTAGACATGTTTGGATCTTATTTTAAACCTTATCAATTAGATTTAACTCTAAGTTAAATAATTTAACTTTTACCGTGTCTTTTTGTTTTCTTTCACTATATGGTTAATACACTTACTATAACATGCCAAAAGAACCCCAAATTGTTTATTATTAATATATATATCCTTATCTAAGTCATTTGGCCGAACCTTAGATTTTTAGGAATAAAATAACAATTAATAATATAATATTTGATTTAAAAACTATTTTGTGTCAATTTTGACACTATTTGATATATGACTTTTGTGAAAGTCATAAAAGAATTAAATGTTCGAACCAAGTTGATTAAATCAACATTAATATATCATAGTAACCTAGAAAATTAGTGGAATTCGTAAAAATCTCAAATTACATTTATTTTGGTGTTTATAACATCAATTATGTCAATATTTCATTAATAAGATAATTACTGCATCATCGTTGTGTCATAAATAAATTAAAATATTTAATGTCTAAAAATTATAAATAAAATACCATTATGTAGTAAATCTTTTTAGCTTTCTAATGAATATTTACAATGGAATTTATCATATGTATAACCCTATATTAAAAATGTTTTAGTAAATAAACTTTGATTTTAACTCTTTTAACTCTTCTTTGAATTAAATAATAATAAATGTCCTAATCTAATCCAAGTGGGCCTAAATGGTCATATTTTATTCCTAAGTTTGTTTTTGGTCGAATTACACTTGTCCAATAGAATTATGACATGTGTTAGGATAATAATAATATCATTTTTACCCTTAATTATCCTATTTACTTTTAACCGTGGTAAAAAAAGTAAAAAGTTACTATTCACCAAAAAATTATTTTCATCTCATTGAACCACATTTTAGTCCTTGATATTAACCGTGTCTCTCGGATTTTCGAAATTCCATTCACAGAAGCGGTAAAATTAAGTTTTATACAAAATTCAGTTTTTAACCTACCACTTAGTAGTTTCACTATTCATCAAAAATTGATGTTTTTCAGAACAATGCCAAAATTTCATCCTAAGCTATATTTCATATTCCGAATTCAAAAATGAATTCTATTTTACCAAATTCATAACATAGAAATTGCATTAATTAATTTTATAATTAAATCCCGCTGTTAAAACAAATAGCGTGTTTTTAAGAAACAATATCTATCAAAAGATTGACACTTGATTATGTCTGGTTTAAATGTGAAATTACATCCAATGACCAACATTGTATTAAATTGTAAAAATATATTCTAAATATACTTTAAAACCACTCAAATTAATGATTTATCACTATTAATTATTTCAATTAAAAAAGTTGTTTTTAATTATAATTTAGTAATTTTCACTATTCGTTAGAATATGAAAGTTATCCGAAAAGTACCAAAATTTCACCTTAGGCTAAATTCGATACTCCGAATCCAAAAATGAAGTCCATTTTGAGAGCTAAAATTTCTAAAATTTAAAAAGTGGTTATTACTATTCATAATGGCTAGTTTTAATAATATTTTAATAGCATATCGTTGTTTCGTGAAACTCAGTATTGCGTACTACACACGCTATCGAGGAAGGTTGTGATTGCGTGTAATGCAAGGAAAGTCAAGGATGCGTATTGTGTAAGCTCCTTTTGGTGTAGCGTACAACACAAGACATTAATAAAATTAAAAAGAATATTTTTTTATAAAATCTTGGGCTGTTACAATATATATATTTAAAATTGGTTGATGTTCATCGAATTCTCCCTCTCTTTGGTATAGTTGATCTTTAATGTTATAGAGTGTCGGATTCATCTCATTTTTCAAACTCCATTATTTTCTCCTTCATTTTCTCCATTTTATATTCAAAAAAGTAATAATATTTTTATGATTCATGTATTTACATGTGACCACAGGCCAAACAAATTTTATTCCATGTTTTAAATTTAGGTTTAATGAGACTTAGGTTGTCTTTGAAGAGGATAGTGTTATAGGATTATTTTACTATTATTTTATGGGTTCTAGGAGTGATTAAAATTTTTGGTTGAATTATTTTTGTTTTTAATTCAATAATAAAAATAGTGGTCTATCCTTAGATCATTCTCTCGTCTTATTACTAAATCATTATTCATGTTATCACCCTACTCTTTCTCTAATAAAAGGAAATCTCAACTATTACTCTCACTTGAATGTTTTGGCTTGAATATGGGAGTAAAAAGAACATGTATCCCCTTATCTTACCAAGCCTGGTGATTGAATATTTCCAATCACTCTCAGTAAATCCCACTACTCATTATCATATATAATGCAGTGAATATAGGTGTCATGCATAGGAAATTATGATATGGAATTTAAGTAATTAAAATCATAATTAAGAAGAAACGTCCTTAGATTTAAGAAATTAAAAAATAGGGAATAAATTATAAGATTTATGTATTATCTAGTAGAATTTAATCATAAGAGAAAGAGGGAATTCTCCTATGAATAAAAATTGGTTTATGGTTCCATCATCAGAGTTTCATAGAAAAATATACTAAAAGAAACTAGAGAAGAGAAAGTATAATAATCTTGATTGATCCAGTCAGAAAATCCATGCCTCTATTGAATGATGGTTTCTTTTTTAATAATTCTCAAGTGTTTCCATTCATTACCACATAATTAGTATCAGCTTCCATTCTAGTGAATCCAAAAAATCTGAATTTTTCTTTAAATTCTTATCTTAGATACCTTTCTTCAAATGGTCACCTTGTGAACAATTTGAGATTCATGATTTCTTTATAATAAAATAATTAGAAAATTTTTCATTCAATAATTCTGGTCCCATAATTGATCTATATAAACCATAAATAAGTATAACTTTCTGAAATTATTTGGTTCATCAAGGCCATAGTGGGACTCATACTCTACTTAGTGTACATGAATGATTAAGATATTTAGTGATATATGTGTTTCAATTATTTGAGTTTTAATATTAGTGGGGATGCATGTTCTAGGGTCTAATATAGTAATGGTTCATGAATTGGTCTTAGAAAATATGTCAAACCAGCTATGTTATGTGAACACCTTTTACTCAAGTTAAATACTATGTCTAATCAGATATATTTAAGTCTTTTTTTCACTGCTCTTGACCATAAAAATCAGGCTTGAGTGGTTCTTATTCATCCTCTAATATCAATTACAAATAAAATTAGATTATTTATATAAAGTTTAGTGGTTTTTTGTATATCCCTTTTGACTCAATTTATTTAGTAAGGATGTATTTAGATTTGGTTTTCACCGTTTCAATTTGAACTCAACTTAATTTTTATTAGTATCACATAAAGTTGGTATATCTAGTAGGGATCAGTTTTCCCTTCACTATCATGTGATTTTAAATTAAATATCTGTGCTTAAAAATAGTTTATGTTTTAATATATGTGTCATGACCCAACAATTTTAACCAATATCTTCATTCCTATAATCAACATAGATTTTTTGACCCCTTTGTAGATACCTCACCAAAATATTATCATAGAATCATTATGGAATCATCTGATGAATACCCAAACACACATCCATTTTAACTCTTGATTGAATAAGAAGAATAAGTGATTAATGAAAGTATTATCCTACACTAAACTTTCTTTATACTAACATTTAATCAACTACAGGATCACACAGGAATTAAGTCCATAATCCTTCATGGATCAACCTATAATCTATCAACCAAAATAATGGTGGTCAACAAGGCCATAAATTCCTTTTAATATTTATCCTATAAGGGAATACTAAAATAAAATAATAATATCTTCACCAGTGTTGAATTTGATTATCAATCCATTAGTTGGTTTCATCAAAATCATCCAAACTGTAAATATATCACTGATCAGTGAATCTTTTTTGAAAAATAGATAAAAAAATATTAATATAGATTTAGGTTCATAAATCAATTTTTATAGACTTCAGTTTTTCATTGGTTCAAGAATGATTCATTCATATTCATTAGTAAGAACATGTGATATTCTTTCCTATGACCTGAACTAGATTCAAAATTGATTGGACTACACTGGCTCATCATCTTTAATAGATACTCAACATTGAATTCAACTAAATATCCAGATGACCATATGTAATCATTAGTTAATGCATCCATCCACTAAACTTAGTGTTCTTTAATTGAATTGAAAATCATAGTCAGGCTTATTTGACTTTCATCTCATAGCATCAAGAAAATAAATCCCTTCCCATCTTTGATCATGGAACATCAATCATCTCAGAAAAATTCAAATGAATTTTAAAACTCATGTGCTTGATAACTCAATAGCTCATATTCATCGACCTATATGTGCAAGATTTCCATGAAATTAATTGCATATTTACATTAAAATTTTTCAAACTCATTATTAGTCCTTCTCTAACTTCAATCAATTTCCTCTTTAAATTTAGTTGAAAATTTTTTACAAAATTTATGGTTACACTATGTATATTTCTTCATCAGAGTGTGTAATAAAATAATCTTTGTAATGTCTAATAAAATTTGTATGAAGGGCCTCCAGTAATTGGGTTCTTCTATAGAGACACATAATCATGGAAGGAATGGGATGGATATGGTATTGTTGATGAATTCCCACATGAATGTGAGTTTAGAGTAAGGCATGTAAGATTTTTTCATTGAAGTATAGTAAATAAACTAAGAATAGTTAATGGAATAATTTCATGAAAATTAGAGTCTAGGTAGGGTGTTGGTTTTATGGAAAAGAAGGGAACAAAATAAGGTTTCCCACGGAAGATTCACCATTGAAGGAGAGATATTTCATGAAAGAATTACCATTTTTAAACAATGGGAAGGAATTGATTTCCCTTATAACTTGTGGAACAATTCATAAAAGAATATAAAATTCTTCTTATAGAAATATGACATAGAGGATCCTTCATTCCTAGGAATAAAAGATTACTTTTATCAATTTTCATTATCCATGGAAGTAGATCTACAATGTATTTTCCCATCTTCCATTTCCATAGCCATCATAATTACAAATCATAACTCAATGATGGATTATTAGAAAGTAAAATCAAATGTAATAAAAATGTATAAAGTCAAATTAAATGCCTAAAAACAATTCATTTAAAAATAAATTTTGAATTCATTTTTTTAATCAACCAATTCAAATGAGATTTTTCAAAACACAATTATTTTCCAAAATTAAAAATAAAAAAATTTAAATACCAAATTTAGTTTCCACTATTTAAACTAATTATTTAATATAATTTCCATTTATTTATCCAATAAATTAACTCATATAGATTAATATCATGTTTTTATATGATAATAAAAGTTTTAATTGCATGAATTCAAACAATGTTGTCCCAAAATTCATTATCAACGTACAAAATCATATGTTAATCCCAAAAAATAAAAAAATCAATAAATATTCACATTTTTATCCATTAAAAAAATAATTTTTAGAATTATAAAATTTAACAAACACAAGGAATTACCCATGTTTTAATTAGATTAGAGGGTTGTAACAAATGGGAATTAGATTAAAAAATTATAAATTTTGGGATCTCATCACTCCCCCACACATGAACTGTTGAACTCTTAGGAAATTTCTAGAAATGAATTTATTTATTCAGTAATATAAAAAAAATGGTATTATCTAGTATTAATACATGAATCGGGGAAAATTCATAATTACATTTTTTATTTTTTGGAATTATTATTCCTCTTATATGATTTTATTTAACAACCTTACTTCAATTATGAAAAATTTATAGTTCAAGGAGTGAAATATATTAGATTTAAGAAGAATCAAAATTTTAATTGGTAAAACATCCATTAATATATATCTAATATGCTTCATAAATCAGGGTTTTAATATTCAATTTCATGATACAAGTAAAATGAAATTCTTATAAGTCAATTTACATACCTAAATTAATTCATTTTTAATAATTAGGCACTTTATTAAATTCATTTTTATAAATTTTACCAACCATGTATATGGAGTTTACTATGCTTAGGAACTTATTTAATATTCATAAATGGATTTTATTTAGACACAATCTTAGTGCTTAATGTCTTAGATATCCATTATTGGATAAAAAATTCCCATTGTATTCTAGTTTCAATGGATTTATGTCAATTATTTCTAATTTGGATCCCAAAGGTTTTCTCCTTCTTAGTTTCCAAGTTACATTCAAATAAGGTAAAAAAATATAGTGAACACATGTTAAAAATATAAATCTATAAATATACTTTCACTTACCTTATTTATTCAAGTTATAAAACCAATTTTCTATGAAATCATGGACAATTTCAATTATTAATCAAATAACTCATACAATTTCAGAACTAATTAATTATCTCCACTCTATCATGGTATTTAAAATAGTAATAGTATCATGAAAATAAAAGTTTCTTCATTTATTTATTTATTTACACTCTAAAAATAAAAAAACATGTAGAAACATTATATATATCCAAAAATGAACTCTTTTTTCTTATTTATTTTACTTAATTCTAAAAACTCTTAACATAAAAAAATAGGAAAAAAGATAATGTTTTTAAATCCTAAGATACTTAATCATATATATCCCACACTTAGTTTAGGCACGCATTAGTCTAATTAGAGTATGAATTTATCAAGGAACACAAATCAAAATTAAAAAACAGAATCCAAACTAGTTTGAAGGAAAGGGATAACTTGGTAGTTCCTTATTCAGTTATAGTATGGAGGAGTTTGGAATCCCTTATTCTCTCTTTTGAAAATTTTTCATGGAAATGCTTCAATTATTTCCCATTTACATTGAAGGGGTTATACAATTTCTTTCCCATGATCTCAACTACCCTAAAAAGAAAAATTAACAGTCACTATATATTTTCTAGTCCACTTGGAATGATGTTTACATGGCATGGGATTCATCTTTAAGGAGCATAGTTGAACATTAACTATTATTTTGATGTTTTTTTAGAAGAGTAGTAAATGGATATTTATGCCTTTATCCTTGTTCATAATTTAATTATCAAAGGCTTCTCTTCTCATCTCTCCATGTTCGATCATCTTTAGCTTCCTCTACTATCTAGTTTTTCCAAACTCTTGCTTAACTCACTTAACAACCCAATAGCCTTCATGTTACAGCTCAATAGGAAAGTTAAATTGTTTCCTATAAAACATTATATAAGTATACATACCTAAATTGGGTTTCCGGGAGTCATATTTTCCAACGTTCCTTCCTTTATCTACTTACTCGAATATTTATGGTTGTGTTGCACTATCATTTCTAGATTACTTTTTATGTCTATGTTGGAGACCATTTCCATCCGATTTTTTTGTAGATGCTAAGTAGTGGATGTATAATGATTTACTCTATATTTATAAATTAGAGTTTATATATTATTGTTGTATAATGTCACGAACCATCCCGGGTCGAACCTGAACAGGTCACCTGAGCTGACTCGTGGCATGTCCCGAGGGGCGTTCCTGATCCCCCTGGGATGGAAACTAGTGTCGGGCATCAAAATTTTTATCATTGGGAACGATTTCAGCCCAAAAAAAGCAGGATCCAGGCAAGAAAACTAACTAAACAGAACAAATAAACGCTAACAGTAGAAAAGAAAAAACACACACTACCAAACATAACTCCATGTGACCTCACAGATCACCACCCAACCAAAGGCCAACCTCGCTCCAACATCGAGCGACTCAAACCAGAAAAACCTGAATAAGTGGAACCTACATCTGAAATGGTAAAAGATAGGTGTGAGTACAAAAGTACTCAGTAGGTAAGCCCAACAACAACTTCCAAAGCACTGCTAGTGAGAAAAAAAATTACAATTTCTAGGTTTGAACTACAATGTACAAAAGTAAGCTCCCATAATATTTCACTTGAAAAACTAAAATACGAGACATTTTCATTACTCTTTTTCAAAATTTTGGTTCCTTTAATTAGTGCCAAACTCATTCTAAAAGGGAAAGAAGTGTTACATCTTAAAATTTTACACATAGAGAATAAATCATTTTCATTTGAAAACCATTTTCACAAAGTAGAATAGTATAAGCTGTAAAGGACAACTGAGGGTAAACAAGCAAGTAAAAACAAGTAACCATGGGTGATCATAAACATCCCTAGAAAACCCCTGGACGTACTCGGGTTCAGACTACCTACCAGCATGGTAATCCATAGTCAATAACCAACTGGCTTCCCTAGTAGCCAACCAGTGGCATGCCCCACAAGGCCTACCTACCAAGGGGGGACCAACCCATCTAATCGGGGTTATCCAGAAACCGTCACTTGATTCTCTAAAAGGCGCCCAGGAACCCACGGTGGTTTTAATAATACTGTGTATGTGGGAGGATCTCGCACGCGTGACTCACCTCACCGCACTTGCCAACCCCTTACACGGACACCGCTACACGACAACCCTCAAAGTGAAGTCCCCCTGTAGAGATTCCCCCTAAGTATTTATATATGTATATAATCACTTCAAATTCCATAAAGTGTCAATTAGGCCGCCATATCATTTAGCATTTAAGCCTTTAGATACCAAGGTATTTCCAAAAGACAAAACACATGCCATCATGTTGAAAACCAGATACTCACTTAGAAACCCATTTAGGGAAAACCAAACCACCACAGACAAATTCCAAAATCTAGTTCAAAGGCCAAATAGTCATTTCCTCTATCCATGTTTTCATGAGATCACCATTTTCCATAAAAGATACATCGGCCATTTTACACACACCAAAACCATTTCAAAACACACTACAACAATATTTTCACATTTTATAAGGTACCCATTTAGCAATATCACCAGAAAAGGACACTGTTAAAACCAGGAAAGATACATTCAGTGCAATGAGAGAAATAAATAGATTTTGATATCAACAAGTCACCACGCTATCCATAACTATGTAGTACTACTTTAAATATTCCGAAAACAATGAAATATCAAGGATTAAATAAATTGATACACTTAAAGATGAGTGAAGTGGAAAACCTACCTCGAAGTCACAAAGTGAACTCGACGACACAAAACACCTCACGCAGGTGCGTATGCACGTGCAAGCCGAAGACCACAGCATTGCGGAATTATCTCGCCGACACTCTGGAACAAACACCAAAACAACAAAACATCAAACCACGGATATAAAAATAAACTCAAACAGAATTCATCCACAAAAAAACTACCTCGGCGGAGACACGCTGGACCATCGGGGTTGTGTGCTAGCTAAAGGGGTGGTGCATACTGGCAGGGAGACCGCTGGAGGTCGGGCAACGACAGTCGGGTGCACCGTTGGCCGGTGCAAGGCGGCGACAGCTGGCCGGACCGCCGGAAAAAGGGTTGGGATATCGTGAGGGGGGGGGTGCGCCGGAGTGCCGGGAAAAAACCAAAAGTGCCAAGGGGGCTGCTGGAGAGGGGTGTTGGAGATCGGGCCACTAGAGGAGTCTCAGTCGGGGTAGGGTGGCTGCTGGAGGCGGCTGGCCAAAGGAGGCCGCACAGAAGGAACTGGGGCCGCACGGGTGGTGGTTAGAGACGGAATCAGGGAGCGGGGGCCAGGACAGGGGCTCGTATGGGCGGCACTTCCTTGGGCGAGGTGGGACGACGAGCGGGGGGCGGCGGTCGGGAGGGCCTGAGGCTGGTCGGGGGTTGGGACGCCGAGAGGAGACCGGTGGAGGCTAGAGGTCGCGCGGAGGTTGGCCTGGGGGTGAAGCGGGAGACTGGGCAGGTGGTTGGGCGTGGCGAAGGGGAAGCGGGGACCAGGATAGTGGGGGAAGCGCTGGAGGCAGCGAGGAGGCCGGTGAAGGAGAGGTGGCGGCTGGCAGACAGAGGGAGAGCAGGGGAGGGGGAGGCCACGTGGGCAGTGTGGGGGTAAGGGGGGGAGGGGAATTAGGGTTTAGGAATATATATATATATATAATGATAATAATATTAAGGATAATAATAATAATAATAATAATAATAATAATAATAATAATAATATGATAGAATAAATAAATAAATCAAATCAAATAGTAATAATAATAATGAAAATTTCATTAAAAATTTTTAGAAACTTTATAATAATAATAATAATAAACTTTCTCATAAAAATAATAATATCGAAATAATAATCATTTAACTATCCTAATAATAAAAATAATGATACAACAAACCTAACGTTTATAATTATAGTACTGTCAAAATAAATTAAAATATAATTATTATTTAAAACATCGTGCAGACACATGATAACCCAGGCCAAACAAACGGCCACCGCTAACATTGCGATGTCCGCGCACCAGCACAAAACCCGAAAAAACAATTAGACATTGAAAAATTAAAACCAGGACCAAGAAAGGAGTAAAATAAGGCTGTCTGTGGTCGAGGTGTGAAAATTATCCCCACCACAAACACTTTCTGGCCCCAGAAAGTCCGCCAATCGAACGATTCAAAAAGAATGAATCCATGCCCTGCTGAAAAACGAAAGAGACCACAATCCTAGAGAACGGGAGAACACGAAAGGGTTCTCCCCACCACAAAACTCAACTAGTGCAGAAATTAAATCCTCAATCCTACCATCCCGGGTGGGGGGCTATGCGGGAACTCCCAAATGACCCAAACTAACCTTTGTAACACAAGCGAAACAGCTAGACTAAAACTAAGAACTCTCAACCTTGACCAAAACCCCAAACACCTAAGAAAACTTCTAAGAAGAACTTAATCCACAAGGTAAACTCGATAATAACGACAACATCGATTCTTCCAAAGGCACTAAATCTCCAAATGAACACAATCAAACTGAGATCAACTCACGCAAGATCCAAACACACCTTTGGGAAAAACACATGATCCATAACACCATAAGCAGACAAACGAGACTGTTTGGATTACAAACAAACATGTCCATCCCAAATTCATGACGACACAATGGACCTATGAAAACGCAAAAACATTAACAGTTGAAGAATGAGAACGGAAGGAATTTTAAATTCTTTGTTTCCAACACCAACCACAAAACCTGAACTGAGGCTTCACACCCCCGAGAACTCCAGACTGTGTGAGTGCTTTGCCCCGAGACCTGTGGCTGGGGCTCTGATTGCTGAAGCATCTCCTGCCTCACAGTCAGGCACTGTAATCTTCTGGTCACAGCGTATCCCTCAGGTTATTCTTCATGCCTAACTTCTCTAGGTGACCCAGACACCAACAATGATGGCACATCTTTAGAGGGGTGTGACGTGATGGCTTTACATGACCTAAACGTCTACACTGACAGCACACCATTAGACAGTTTAACGAACTAAAATCCAGAGTCACTAAAGAGGACTCTTTAGAACATATCCATCTGACACACTCTGCTCATCAGATGAGAGACCTTCACGAGCAACTGAATATGGTGGATTTCCGACCGTCTATACTCTAGAGACTAACCCAGCTAAGAACACCTCATGCACCAACTTCCCTAAAGTGATGCTCCCAAAAAAAGGGAGGAATCTCTCTTTGATCTCCAGACGAAGACCCCTGATGAAGGGTAGAGTCTTCATCAAATCTTACGATGCTACCTCTGGAAATAGAGACACAAGATCCTTGAATTGGTCAATATACACTTTCAATTCATGTTGGCCCTGTTGATTACTCATAAGCTCTTCCACTTTCTTCCTCTTCCTCTCTTCAAGTATAATCCTTCAGATGAAGACGAATTTAAAGAAAATCGACATCATCTGAGCTTACATTGATGGTAGGGCGAACAACTCTCACTCGTCCAAAGTTAAACCCTCGAACAAACTCAAAACAACACGCACTCAAACAGCGTCGGGAGTTCCCAATACCCTGAAGATGAGCTCGACCTCTTCAAGTCACTCTACTGTCTCTAACAGACTCAAATCGCCAAGAAGGGTAGATAACATCTGAGAAGGACAAAAAACTGGGCATGACTCATCAAAACTCTATGGACCATTCTGGGCGGCATTTCTGAACAACATATAAAACCCCAAGCTGAAATCGATATCAATTGAAGAAACATCAATAAAGCATCCTTAACCAAAACAACCTTCTCGAAAACCAAACACAACCCCAAATTCACCTTTTAGAATCCCCTTTTCATTTTTTTAGATTTCGAAACCACCTTCTTTCAAGACCACTTCCCAAAAACCAATCCACTTTCAAACCAAAATCACTTTCCAAAACCATTTCCCCTTTAAAATCCAAATTCAGAAAACAAGGTCAAACCCCTTATTTCAAATATGCACCCAGGTAATCCCATGAACCGTTGCACATGTCTTCATCCACCTTCAATTCATACGCACACCAACAGGCACTTTCCATACATTCTCACACATGTGAAAACGTTCATAAAGAGGTCTTGGGGTTTCACCCCACACCATTCTTGACCAATTTCCAAGCAAACAACTAATTTCCAAATCAAGAGCTTCCAGTTTCAAAACCCATTTCATACGTTTAAAATCATTTAAAAGAAAGAATCCCCATTTTCAACACCCTTTTTCATTTCCAAAAATACACTTACACCAACCCAAACGAAAACAACATTCTAGTTGCATAAAACACCTAGGTGAGGGACTAGTAGTCACGCTTAACCTGGAAACATGGTAGTGGGCCATGTCCCAAGTAAGCATCGACCACTAGGAGGAATTCAAACCATGTACCCAGACTCCACATGGGTCACTACTCTATGTGAAACCACAATGTAACATCGGCTTGACTCCATTGTCATCTCTCAACCCAAAACAAACCAGACAGAGACAAATACTCAATTCCCGGACTACCCTTGGCGGCTCGAGGTGCGGATCGGGTGAGGGTTCATGATGTCCTTCCCATACCTACCACTCGAGTCCTGACAGTCCAAATCTCCACCTATCGGACAACCCAAATAACAGGAACCACCTAGGATACCATTTTTTCACGAACCATCCCGGATCGAACCTGAACCGGTCACCCGAGCCAGCTCTCAACAAGTCCCTAGCGGCGTTCCTGATCCCCCCAGGATGGAAACTAGTGCCGAGAATCAAAATTTTATCATTGGGAATGATTTCAGCCCAAGAAAAAGTAGGATCTAGGTAAGAAAACTAACTAAACAGAACAAATAACCACTAACAACAGAAAAGGAAAAAACCACACGACCAAACATACCTCTATGTGACCTCACAGATCACCACCCAACCAAAGACCAACCTCCCTCCAACACCGAGCGACTCAAACCAGAAAAACCTGAACAAGGGGAACATGCATCTGAAATGGTTAAAGATAGGCGTGAGTACAAAAGTACTCAGTAGGTAAGCCCAACAACAAGTTCCAAAGCACTGCTAGTGAGTAAAGAATTTACAAATTCCTGGTTTGAAATACAATGTATAAAAGTATGTTCCCATAATATTTCACATGAAAAACTGAAACACAAGACTTTTCCATTACTCTTTTTCAAAAGTTGTATTCCTTTCATTAGTGCCAAACTCATTCTAAAAGGTAAAGAAGTGTTACATCTTCAAATTTTACATGAATAGAATAAAGGATTATCATTTGAAAACCATTTTCACAAAGTAGAATAGTATAAGCAGTAAATGAAAACTGAGAGTTAACAAGAAAGGAAAAACAAGTAACCATGGGTGATCCTAAACATCCCTAGAAAATACCTGGACGTACTCAAGTTCGGACTACCTACCGGCATGGTACTCCATAGTCAATAACCAACTGGCTGTCCTAACAGCCAACCAGTGGCATGCCCCATGAGGCCTACCTACCAAGGGGGTACCCACCCATCTAATGGGGGTTAGCCAGCAACCATCACTCGATTCTCTAAAAGATTCCTAGGAACCCACGGTGGTTTTAATAATACTGTGTATGTGGGAGGCCCTCGCATGCGTGACTCACCTCACCACACATGCCAACCCCTTACACGGACACCGCTACATGACAACCCTCAAAGGGAAGTCCCCCTATAGAGATTCCCCCTAAGTATGTATATATATATATATAATCACTTCATATTCCATAATGTGCCAACAGGGCCGCCATATCATTCAGCATTTAAACCATTAGATACCAAGGTGTTTCCAAAAGACATAACACACGCCATCATTTTGAAAACCAGAAACTCACTTAGAAACCCATTTAAGGAAATCCAAACCACCACAAATAAATTCCAAAAATCCAGTTCAAAGGCCAAATGGGCATTTTCTCTATCGAAGTTTTCAAGAGATCACCATTTTCCATAAACAATACACCTGCCATTTTACACACATGAAAACCATTTCAAAACAAAGTACAACAATATTTGCACATTTTATAAGGTACACATTTAGAAATATCACTAGAAAAACACACCGTTAAAACCATGAAATAAACTTCCGTTGCAATGCGAGAAATAAACAGATTTCAATTTCAACAAGTCACAACTCTATCCATAACTATCTAGTACTACTTTAAATTTACCAGAAATAATGAAATATCAAGGAATAAATAAATTTCTAAATATAAAGACGAGTGCAGTGGAAGACCTACCTCGAAGTCACAAAGTGAACTCGACGACACAACACACCTCACGCCGGCGCTTACGCATGCGCAAGTTGAAGACTGTAGCGTTGTGGAATTATCCCGCCGACGGACTGCAACCAACACCAAAACAACAAAAAAGCAAACCACGGATATAAAAATAAACTCAAACAGCAATCAGCCACAAAAGACTACCTCGGCGTAGACGCTCTCGACTTCCGGGGTCACACGCCAGCTAAAGGGGTGGTGCGCACTGGCAGGGAGACCGCCGGAGGTCGGGCAATGACAGTAGAGTGCACCGTTGGCCGGTGCAAGGCAGCGGTGGTTGGCCGGACCGCCGGAAAAAAGGTAGGCATGCCGTGTGGGGGGGGGGGGAGGGCAGGCCGAAGTGCCAGAAAAAAAATGAAGTGCCTGGGGGGATTCTGGAGTAGGGCGTCAGAGACCGGGTCACCGGAGGAGGCCCGGCAGGGGCAAGGCGGTGGCCGGAGGCAGCTGGCGGGAGGAGGCCACGCGGACGGAACCGGAGCCGCATGGGCGGCGGTCAGCGATGGCAACGGGGAGCGGGGGCCAGGACAGGGGGCCGCATGGGCGGTACCTCCCTGGGTGAGGCGGGACGGCGAGCAGGGCGCGGTGGTCGGGAGGGCCTGAGGCCGGTCGGGGGTCGGGACGCCGGTAGGAGACCTGCGGAGGCCGGGGGTCGTGCAGAGGCCGACCTGGGGGGTGAAGCGGGAGGCTGGGAAGGCGTCTAGGCGTGGAGAAGGGGAAGTGGGGAGGGGACGGCGGGGGAAGTGTCGGAGGTGGCAAGGAGGGCGGCGAAGGAGAGGCGGCGACCGACGAAGAGAGGGAGTGCAGGGGAGGGGGAGCTTATGAGGGTGGCGTGAGGTTAATGGGTGGAGGGGAATTAGGGTTTAAGAAAATATATATATATATATATATGATAATGATAATAATAATAAGGATAATAATAATAATAATAATATGATAGAATTAATAAATAAATCAAATAAAATCTTAATAATAATAATGAACTTTATATTAAAAATTTTAAGAAACTTTAGAATAATAATAATAATAAACTTTGTGATAATAATAATAATATAAAAATAATAATAATTTAACAATCCAAATAATAAAGATAATGATACAACAAACCTAACGTTTATAATTATAATACTATCAAAATAAATTAAAATGTTATTATTTAAAACATCGTGAAGACACACGATAACCCTGGACAAACAAACGACAACCGCTAACGTTGCGGTGTTCGCGTACCGGCGCGAAACCCGCCAACACAATTAGACTTTGAAAAATTCAATCCGGGACCAAGAAAGGAGTAAAATAAGTGCGTCTGTGGTTGGGGTGTGACAATTAAAATGTGACAACTGGGTCCCGGTGACAGCACATCCACCCCGCCTTTAAATGGTCGTCGAGTCTTGGCCCACCAGGTACCACCAGTTGCCCCCGTAGACACGTGGGGCCCACCCCAGGGTCTACCCACATGCCCGAGCAGGTCATCTGACTAATGATTTTCCACACAAGCCAACACCTGTCCTTTCCAGTGTGTTTTTCCCTCACTCACACACACCCTGGGAAACTTCCTAAAAAGTCACTCATCCTGATCACTACTCTAGGCCAAGCATGCTTAACTATGGAGTTCTAATCAGATAGGCTCCCGAAAAGGAAGTTGCACCTTGTTGACATGAGTCATATCATTTTCACATTTAACCCTTTATCATTTAGGTGTGTCACAATCACCCCCCCCCCCCTTGAGAACAACGTCCTCATTGTGGGCCCTACATATCAACCCAGGCAGTGCACCGTACTTAAGGATGGGTTCCTCCTCTGATACCAAATGTGACAACCGGGTCCCGGTGACAGCACAGCCACCCCGCCTTAACATGGTCGTCAGGTTCTGTCCCACCAGGTATCACCAGTTTCCCCCGCATACATGTGGGACCCACCCCAGGGTCCACCCACATGCCTGAACGGGTCATCTGACTAATGATTGTACCCACAGGCCAACACATGTCATTTCCAGTGTGTTTTCTTCCATACTCACACACACCCTGGGAAACATCCCAGAAGGTCACTCATCCTGATCACTACTATAGTCCAAGCACGCTTAACTGTGGTGTTCTAATCAGATAGGCTCTTGAAAAGGAAGGTGCACCTTATTGACATGAGTAATATTATTTAGTCATTTAACCCTTTATCATTTGGGGGTGTCAAATATAAGTTTGTAAATTGGTCATTGATTACTATTCATGGAATTCTGAACCTATAAAAAATAATTGATTTGAGAAATTCAGTTATGAAATGATAATTCTCAGTCCATAGAGAATTTTCTTTAATCCTATTAGAAATTTTATTCAGTAATAATTAGATATATGAAAATAAAAATAAAACTTGAAATTATTCCAAAAACATCAATCCCCATACATTATATATTTTATGAAAAATGAAATGACTTTGGGTAATTTCATGTATTTTTTAAATACCACTAGTAAATTAATAGTTTGAACACATTTCAAATAAATTATAGTAATCATTGATAACTGAGGGAAAAAATAAACTAACTTCCAAAACATTACTAGATATTATTTAACATCCAAAATATAATCCATATAAAAAATTATGATAAAATATAAGCAAAGACTCAACATCTTATTCAGGGGTACATCTCCTTATTACATTGAAAGACTAGAACTTTTCAATAATATTTTTTTCCTAAAAATCTATGTTTTACTATTTCATAATCAATAAAACTATATATGTATAATTGATATGTAACCATATATTTTTGACCATTATCTAACCATTAGTTAATATTAACTTTGAAACCAATAATATTTCCTAATGCCCTAATTATAGTTTATAAATTGAAATGATAATGAATAACTAATGTCTAAAGAATATTCGATGGCCTCTACTAGTAGAATTGTGCCATACGATGTCCATTAGTAAGAGCTTGGGTAGGATGTAGAATCAGTGGGATTCGCTCTGGACCAAGCCCAATCTGAGCTTCAACATGTTAAGCTTGAATGAAATCCCTACAGAGGAAGCTCAATTTGATAAAAATCTCTACTCTGGAATTGTTTTCCAAGTCTCCCAAATATTCTATCAACATTGCACACCTTACTCTCAATTTATATACACATGTTATAAGGGTTTATGTAATGAGGCCTTAATTATATTGTGTAATCAATTTGTATAAATAAAACTGTTATTTCAACTATTCTGTTTTAAGAATACATTTTCTTAATAAGATATTAGTTTTTTTGAGACAAATTTGATAAATTTGTTTTATAGGAAAAAATTGTACTATTCTAATCCTTCTCATACTTAGAGAATTATTTTGGTAAAATAAACAACATTTTGAATTTCAAATGTCATAATTAATATAGAGTGAATTTTTTATTATTTTTAAATGAAATTTCATATTATTGATGAATATTGAAAAAAGTATTTTTACTTATTTTTTATAGTTTAAATAATTGATACTATGAAATGATTTTTGAAAGACGGACATACACAGTTGTGATCAGTATGAAATTTAGAGTCTAATAAGATCATCTTATTTTTTGATGAATAGTAACTTATGAATAGTAATATTACCCATGAATAGTAATATGCCCAATGGAATAGTAAACTCACCTATGGAAGTATTAATATAATTTAGGCATCTTGAATGGTAATGTGATATAATAGTTTAAGTAAATAACTATTCTGGAAATTATTAGTTATGTTATAGTATTTCTCGAGTAAATAGTGATTTTACATAAAAAATAAATGTCTCATATTTAAAAAATTATTTTCATAAAATGGAGTTTGTATTTGAATTTAGAACATCATCACTAGGATTGGGTGATTTTATGAAATTTTTATAATATTTTTTCTTAAGTGAATAGTAAAAATACCATTTTTGAGTTTTTAATGTGATTAATGACATCATGATGACGTAATATTTAATTTAAAATTTTAGTATAATCATGTGTACTAAAATATGATATGAGTTGTCCCAAGTGGAAAAACCCATGTGAAAATACTAAGGTGAATCTCATGGTTTTGAAAATACCACTAATGTGGTGTCCTTAGAAATTATTAAAAAACTCCCTCTTTTTTCTATAAATACCAATCCATTACTTCATTTACATTCATTAAAAAATCTCACCCCCCAAAAATATGATAGTATTACCTCCCAAAGAGTCCTACCATGGTTTTCTCAGGCCCTCAAGATCCTGATTGTATAGTTTTAGAAGTTTTTCTTAAGGGTAAAGGAATTCCTAACTTCTCGTTTCCTTTCATGTTTTTTTAGGTGGTGTGTATTTTAAATTTCAATACCATGTTATTATTTACACTTTATTGTGTCCCTCTACTATATTATGAGTATTTTATGAATGTTTTACCAATTTCCCCTCTTTTTAATTTGTTACAAAACTATTTTTCATGCCCATTATGCTGTAGATTTTTTTCCCCAAAATCTCCCTCTTTTTCTCAAGAAATTATTTTATTTTCCCCATGTGAATACACAAACCACTTTCATTTCTAATGGTAGTCATAAATCAATACAATTTATTTATTTTATTCTATAATCTAAATATATAAAACCCATATTCCCTTTTGGTGGGTTATAAATGACATAATGATCATTTTTTATGTACTTTTTAAACGCCATGATTTTGATATAAAACCCATTTATTTTATTCTTTTTGGGGTATTTATGAAATGTTTGATTATGATATATGTTTCCCAGATATAAATAAATAAATATTAATGGTTCTATTTGATATTTCTTCAATTCATTGGGTAAATAAATTAATCTTTATATATGATATGTTTTATTACACCTTAGTAAATAACCTTGGTAATTTTTATGACACCTTGGTCATAGACCCTGGTGATATGCTAATTAATGTTTAAATCAAATTATGTTGAAACATTTTCATGTTCTGTTTCAATATATTATTATTATTATATTTCTATTAATCATTCCTTTATGATATTCCTCGTGATCTTATTGATATTTCTCAAGTTCACATGTAAACGGATTCACTTGTTTTACCTTACTAGGCCTTATACTCCCTCTTTCCATTGTTGTATGTCCCCAGGTTATGAGGTAAAGTAATTGTACTATGTATGAAAATTTAAAGAAGTCATTAAAGTATATTAAAATAATGTTTTATGTTTTAATGTATTGTGTACCTTATTTATAAGTCACTAAACATTAAAGATCCTCTATTTGTAAAATGTAAAGAAATTTTTGAAAATAAAATGCAGGATGCTATAGTTGGTATCAAATGATAGATTAGTTATATTTGAAAAATAGGATATGGAAAATTTAGGAATAACCCTAAGTAAAATGGTAAATATTTAAAAACATCATGGTATTTGGGTGAAATATTTTGTAAGTGGTTTCTGAAAAAATAAATCCATATCTGGATATGAACAAGGGGATGTGGCTCTAGCATAGATATATCTAGAGTTAAAATACAAAAAGAAAACATTGAGAAAAACTTAAATGGGAACTGGTACCCAACAATGAGCCTTGATTCACTCATGGTTTGACAATCCCATGGGATATTCTTTGTTAATCAAAATATTTTTACTAATAATTTTGATGGATTTATAGAGAAATGTAATTTTTGTTACAGAATAATATGTTTAAGTACAAATTTTTAAGACATTAATGTTTCATACTGATAAAAGGTTAGTAAATAAAATAACTTTCTCACTAAGGTTTTATTCTTTTATAAAATTTCATGAAATAGGAGGAACCATGAAAATGGTGATCGAAATAGTCCATGCATTGGTGGCCCTCTGACGGAAGCTTGAATAGAAACTTTGATAAGAGTGATGAACCAACTAACTCATGTTATGGGGAATAACTTGAAACATTCTAAGAGACTAATTTCACTATGAAAAGAAAATTTTTATGTTGAGTCCATTATGGGTTAACGTCCACCAACATTCAGTGGATCTAACAACAGATTGATTTCTGAATAGTGGATCGTTTATATCGAAAATATATTTTCTGTACTTCGCTATTCAGAAATAAGAGAAGTTCCCCATGGATATTTAATGAATAGATGGAGAAGCTTATTACTGGTGGGAACTAATTAAAAACATGAGGCCAATATGGGATATTAAAGATATGAAGTGGGAAGAGTTCATATGGATCTTATTCAATAACTATTTCCCTTGTTCAATGAGAACAACAATGGATAAAGAGTTTCTCATAATGAAGCAGAAGGATAATCAATCTGTTGAAATCTATGAGATGAACTTCACAAGAATTTTGTATTACACCTCAATCATTGTCATGGATCCTAATGTTAAGGTTGATAGATTCTTTGGTGGGATAAGACATCATCTGCAGAAGAATCTAGCCAACCGATACTATGATTGCTATGAGGAAATCGTACGGAGTGCCTTGAAGGTTTAACTGGAGTTCAATGAGATGTAGTAGTCTCAAAAATTGAATGGGAAGAAGTGATAAATGGATCCAATATTGAGGATGAGATTTGATCATGGAAGAGGAAGAATGAAAATGAAACTTCCCATGTGTAATAGATGTGTGAAGAAGAATTTGGGGAACATTATACTCTAGAGAATGAAGTGATACAAGTGCGGAAGAGATGGACATATTTCTCAAAATTATCTTAGTGTGGTGAATCATCAACTTATAAACACTAACAAGAAATGGAAGTTGTTTTAGGCCCTACCTAAATTCGAATGATTCAATTGTTGATAGCTTGGGAACTTTTCCAATCAATATCCTAATCTGAGGGAAGTGGAGGGAAATCACCATCAGCATCAGCAAAGGCCAAGAGAGAAAGGTCATTATTTTTCTATCATGAAAAATGAATTTTAATCTCCTAATGATGTGGTGGTAGGTACTAATATATTTCTGTAAAATATAGAGAGTACTGTGTTTTATTTTGGTTCTATGCATTCCTTTATTTCCTCCATGTTTTCAAAGAATATAGAATCAATACCAGAAATTCTAAAAGTAGATTTATCAATGGAAACTCCTAGAGAGATTATCAAAAAATCAACAGTCTTTAGAAACTCAAGTATTTAAATTATTTAGAACAATCCTATCACAAATATAGCCTTCATTCCCATGTTGGAATTCAACATTATACTAGGGATAGACTGGATCTCAAAATATAATGGTAAGATAAAATGTAGAAGCAAGGAAATATCAGTAGTATTGAATGACAAACCTATAATTATCTTCCATGTATATATTTCTTGACCAGATTATTATCTAGGGGAACCTCTTATATATTTATTTATGGAGTTAATCAGAAAGTATGAATAAGGAAATGAGTATAAGTATAGAAAATTTCCTCATCATTGAGGATTTCAATCACATATTTCCTGAAGAGTTACCTGTACCTCCCTCAGAAAGAGACGTAATGATGTCCATTGAAATCATACTAGGATCTCATCTGATATCAAATACCTCGTATAAGAAGGACAATTTGGAGCTATTGGAATTAAAGAAACAACTCCATGATCTTTTGAAGAAGGGGTTTATCTAACCGAGTATGTCTCCTTGAGGAGCACATGTTCTCTTTCTGAAGAAGAATGATTGATCAATGTATCTATGTAGTGATTATAGAGAACTAAATGGGATCATAGTGAAGAACAAAATACCCTCTTCCAAGAATTGATGAACTATTTGACCACCTTCATGGGGAACAATTCTTTTCCAATATTGATATTTGATCTGTTTATCATCATTGAGAGTCAAGAAATAAGATATTCTAAAGAACTGACTTCCAATCAAGATAAAGGAATTACAAGTTTGTTGTCATGACCTTTTTCTTGAATAATTCACCTTCTATTTTTATGGATTGGATTAATCAATTCATTAAGGACTACATTGATAATTTTTTGCTAGTTATTATTAATGATATTTTGATATATTCTAGTAGTTGTGAGGAGAATAAGGATCATATAAGGGGTTTTTTTTCAAACTCTATGGAAGGAAATGATTGTTTGAATGTTCATAAAGTCTGAGTTATGGTTACAACAATTTTTTTTCATGGGGTACATTGAATCCAATTTAGGAATCTCCTTTGACCCTATAAAGGTAAAGGTTTTAGAGGAGTGGCATCATCCTATAGTAGTAACTAATATTCATAGTTTCCTTGGTTTATGAGGATATAATGAGAGGCCTTGTCACGTCCTTCCATTCAAATAACCATGTTGACTCGAAAAATAGTTAAGTTCATCTAGAAAGAAGAGTGTGAAGATAGTTTCCAAAAGATGAAGAAGAAATTTGTTACTGCACTCATGTAAACTCATCCCTCTATCAGAGAAGGATTCATTATTTTTAGTGATGCATCTCCAAAATGTCTTGGGTGTATTCTCATGAAAAATGATAAGGTAATTTATTATGAATGTCAATAGTTAATGTGTCATGAGTATAAATATCCTACCCATGATATAGATCTGGATATGGTTGTTTTTTCTCTAAAGATATGGATGCACTATATTTATGGGGAGAATTGTGATATATACCTAGAACATCAATGTTTGAATTATATTTTCATGCAAATGGAATAGAAACTGAGACATAAAAGATGGATGTACCTTCTTAAAGACTATGATTTTTAATTTAATAAACACCCTAGAAGAGAAAAGAAAGTAACTGATGCATTAAGTAGGAAATACTATGTTTCTCTAGAAATGATGAGGATTTAAGGAGATTCTTTTATCAAAGACCTAGTAAAACTTGATGTTGGAATTTTAAAGGAATAGACCTCATCAACCCAATCCCAAATGATTTATCAACCATCATCATTAGATAATATCAATAAAAATCAAAAAGAATATCCTTTGTTACGGATGAAGATTGTGTAAATGGAGAATGGGAAGTATCATAAGATAAATATTGATTAAGAAGGTGTACTGAAATTTCAAAAAAGTCTATGTGTTCCATCTATTCCATAAATAAAGAAGGAGATAATGGATGAATCTCATGGATATACTTTATCTATTCATCCTCGAAGAAAAAAATGTATAGGGACCTTCGTGATCATTATTTATGAGATAATATGAAAAGAAAGATTGTCAACTACACTACAAGGTACCTAGTGTATCATCAAGTGAAAGTAGGGGGAAACATTCTAAAAGGGTATTCCAAACACAACACATAATAGCATGGAAGTGCGACAATATCACTTTGGACTTTTTCACTTGTCTTCTGAAAACATCCAAGGGAAATAATGATATTTGGGTTATTATGGATTGTCTAACGAAGACTACCCATTTTCTCTCTATTTGGTAATATTTCTCTCTTGATAAACTTGACATGATTTACATGAAAGAAGTTGTAAGGATACATGGAGTTCCAATTTCTATCATATCTGATCATGATCCAAGGTTCACATTAAAATTATAGAGAAGTTTTCAGGATGATCTATATACCAAATTGAACTTCACTATGGCCTATCACACCCAAAATGATGACCGATCTAAAATAACTATTCAGACACTCATGGACATTATAAGAACAATCTCAAAAGAATTTAAAGGGGGATGGTATCAACATCTCCCATTTGTTGAGTTCTCATATAGCAATAACTTCCACTCAAGAATTCAAATAGAACCCTATGAAGCTCTATGTGGTAAGCGATGTTGAACTCCTACTTCTTTGGATAAAGCTAGTGAGAGAAAGCTTCTTAGGCCTGATCTTATGCAATAGATGACAGAAAAAGTTATTTCTATCCAAAAACACATTGAGGATGATCAGAGTCAGTAGAAGATCTATGTCAAAAACCATCAAAGGGACATGGAATTTGATGTTGGTGAAAAATTATTCCTTATAATTTCACCTTCTAAGATATTCATGAGGATTGGGAAGAAAGGTAATCTCAGCCCTATGTATATTGGCCTATATGAAATACATGATCATGTAGGAGTAGTGGACTATAATCTTGCAATTCTTTTAAATCTAGCTCAAATTCATGATATATTCCATGTATCCCTCTTGAGTAAGTACATACATGACCATTCAAATGTACTAAATTTAGTTGTGGTACTACTGAAACATGACGTCTCGTATGAGGGGAAACAGGTGGATATCTTGGATCATAAAGGTAAGTTTCTACAAAACTAGACTACCAACCTTATTAATGTTTTTTAGAGGGACCACAAATATGTAGAATCCACGTGGGGAATGAGAAGAAAATATGAGGCATAAGTACCCACACCATTTATATTCTGAAGGTATGAGTTGAAATTGTGAGGAAGAAATTTCTTAGTGGGGGAAGAATGTAATGAACCAAACTTTTGAATAATATTTTGTTTCCTAGAAATGCATGTTTTACTAATTCATAATCAATAAAAAACAAGTATAATTGATATGTAACCATTCAGTTTTGACCATTATATGACCTGTTGTTTAATATGATCATTGCAAACCATAATAATTTTAAACATTATAATTATTGTTTATAAATAGAAATTTTAAGGGACAATTAATGCATAATGAAGAGGTAATGGCCTCTAAAAGTAGAATTGTTCCATACGAAGCCCATTTGTCGGAGTTTGGGAAGGAGGTAGTGTCACTGGGCTTTTCTCTAGGCCAAGACAAAGCTGAGATTCAAAATGTTAAACATGATTGAAATATCCTACAAGATAATTTCTTGTTGATATAAATCACCACTTAGGAATTGTTGGCTGAGTCGCCTTATGATTCTATCACCATTTCACACCTTACTCTTAAGTTCTATACAGGTGTTATAAAGGGTAATATAAAAAGGCCATGGTAACTTTTTGTAATCCGTTTTTATAAATAAAATTGTTATTACAACATTTCTATTTAAAGAATAGTTTTTCTTAATAATATATATGTTTAATTGAGACAAATTTGATATATTGATTTTACAAGTAAAAAATTGTACTATCCTAATATCTCTCAAACTTACAGAATTATTATGGAAAAGTAATCATCATTTTTTAATTTCAAATGTCAAAATTAATCTTGGATAAATTTTTTTGCATTTGTTTCTAAGAATATTCCTATTATTGAAAAATGTTGAAAAAAAGAGTAGTTGAAAATAATTTTTATACTTTAAATAATTGATACTTTGAAATGATTTTTGAAAATTGGGAATACATGGTTGTGATTAGTAGTAAATTTAGATTCTAATAAGAACATCTTAATTTTAAGTGAATAGTAACTAATGAATAGTAATATTATACTTATGAATAATAATATGACCAATGGAATAGTAACCTCGCCTATAGGAGTATAAATATAATTTAGGCATCATGAATGGTAATGTGATATAATAGTTTTTGTAAATAACAGTTTTAGAAATTATTAGTTATGTATTTTTATTTTTTGAGTAAATAGTAATTTTACTTAAATATAAATTTCTAATGTATTGAAATTTATTCTCATAAAATGTAGTTCATTTTTGAATTCAGAACTTCAATATTATGTTAGGGTGATTTTATGAGATTTTTATAAATTGTTTTGTTTTTCAGTGAATATTAAAAATATAGTTTTTGTGATTTCATTGTGTTTAATTGAATAATTATGATGTAATATATAATTTAAAATTATATTAGACTCATGTGGATTAAAATATGTTATTAGGTGTTACATGTGGGAAAACTATGGGAAAATACCATAGTAAAGCCCATGGTTTTTCAAATTCCACTAATGAGGTGTCCTCGGAAATTAATAAAAGGCTCCCTCTCTTTTACGAAAAATAACAAACCATTCCTTAATTTCTATTCATTCAAAAATAATTCCCCCTCAAATATCTGATATTATTGCCTCCCTAGGAGTCCTCCCAATGTGTTCTCTATCCATCAAGGACCCGATCATTGAGTTTTATAAGTTACTCTTCTAGGTAAAGGAAATCCCAACTTCTCTTTTCCTTTCAAGTTATCTTTTATGTAGTATGTCTTTCAAATTTCTATACCATGTTCTCATTTAAATTTTATTCTGACACTATACATTATTATGAGTCTTTTATGAATTTTTGACCCATATCCCCTCTCTTTTTAATGTTTTATAAAACTATGTTTCATTCATGTTATGCTGTAGAATTCTCATCTCAAAATCCCTCAATTTTCTCAAGAAATTATTTTATTTTCCGTAGTATAATACCCATAATACATTAATTTACAGAGGTACTCATCAAGACACATAAATGATTTATTTTATTTTATTATTTACATACATTAGACTCTCATTACCTTTCTGTGGGTTGTAAATGACATAATGATCATTCTTTTTAATCACATTTTATAACGTCATGATTTTTATATGAAACCCATTTCTTTTATTCTATTTGGGTTATTTATGAAATGTTAGATTATGATCTATGTGGATCACATGAAAATAAATAAATAATAAGGGTTCACATTGATAGTTCTATAATTCTTTGTGTAATGAAATTAATCTCTAGAGATAACTTGTTTTATGATACCTTGGTGAATAACCTTTGTAATTTTTATGACACCTTGGGGATGGAACATGGTGATATGGTTTTAAATGTCTAAATTAAATGTAGTAGACACATTATAAATTTATTATTAAAAGTATTGTTATTATGGTATTCCTATTTATCATGCATTTAAGATATTCCACATATTCTTATTGATATTTCTCATGTTCACGTGTAAACTAATTCACTTATTTCTCCTTAATAAACCTTATTCTCACCCTTCATTTTGATGGATGTCCCCAAGTTATGAGTTGCAGTAATTTTACTTTGGATGAACGTTTTAATAATCCTTTCAAGTGAATTTATATAATGGTTTATGTTTTCATGTATTATGTACCTTATTTACAAGACACTAAACTTTAAATATCCTCTATAAAATGAAATGAAATGTTACGTAAATAAAATTAAAGATGCTATATTACATCATCACTAGATATCTTCCATAAATATAGATCTTCCCATGAATAATAAATTGACTCGTATTTAATTTTAATAGTTTTATTATTGATATAAATGGGTGTTACCTTTTATGTGACTAAAACATTCACTAAATCATCATACCAATGTGATTTATTAGATTCATAAAACTTCTCACTAGTGAATGAGTCATCAATATTTTCATTTATATGTGGGTCTACCTCAGTAGTCTAATCCAATCTACCCATGTGGTATTCACCCCACTTTTATTGGTCATTCTTATGTTTGAACTCAAAGTTATATTCTTATATTAGTAGCATCCATCTCACTAGACATGAATTTTCATCATCTTTCATGATCAAGTAACTAAGGGGTGAATGATCAGAATAGATTGTTACTTTACTTCCTAATTGGTGAGACCAAAATTTTTATAAAGAAATAACAATAGAAAAAGAAAATTATCAATTATTATATAATTAATTTGGGGTGAATCTAGGGTCTGTAAAGTGTAGGCTACCACTTGTGGGTGTCTATCAATTTTATACAAAATAAGAGCTCTAGAATTCATGTCTAAGGTATCATAGTGGAATTTAAAGGGTTTTTTCTAGTTTGGTGAGAAGATTATGGGGGTTGTGGTCAAGGTTTATTTCATCTTATGAAATGACTCTCTACAATATTCATAAAATTAATGGATGTATTCTTTATCAAGTATGTTATTTTGGGGAAAAATAATTTTTAAAAAGTCTCTAATAAACGTTTTTAAAATTCTAACATTACATAAAAATTATCTAATGTTTCTCATGATGGTGAGGCACGGAAGTATAGAAATAATATCAATTTTTCCCATACCCAATGCAATCCCATTTTTAGAAACTATTTGTCTTAAATAATTTTCTTTGTCTACCCTGAAAATACACTTTTCAAAATTTAACACAAAGATTTATCAATACATATCATTAAAAAAATTCCCAAAATACTAATACAACTCTAAAAAAGTTCCATGAATAGTGAAATCATCAAGAAATACCTCAAAGAAGCTCTCAATCGGGTCTAAGAAGATAATTACCATGAATCATTTAAATGTGTAAGATCGAAATAAAGATGTAGATTCTAAATATACAAGAGGGGGGTGAATTGTACACTTTAAAATTTTCCTAAAACAAGGAAAGATATAAGTTTAACAAAGTTAATCTAAGAAAATTCACAACACCTCTAACACCAATTGGAGAATTGGAAAAAGGTATAAAGTTATAGACTTCAAGTTCTACACACTTGCTTATAACTGAAAGTGATTCTGAAAACTTGGTTCCAGAAATATGATTCCGAAAAGATGGATCTGGAAATATGATTCCAGAAAACTGAAACTTAATGAATTTTTACAATATGAGATTCTACCTTAAAGCGTATAGAATCTAAATGAAACAGAGTATAAGTGTAAGGAAATATAAGAAGGTTATACTTTCCTTAAAAAACAAAATGCAGCGAAAAAACTTGTAACAAAAACATGTAACAAGATATAAATCTTTTATCTCAAAGATAAAGGTATCCAAAAACCTTGGATAAAGGTCCCTTGATTTATACTTTCAAGAATGTCTGTCTTACCCACACTCGGATAATCCCTCGATACGAAGATTGGATTCTCTATCTTGTTATCCCCGCAATCCCTCAACTTAAAGGTAGTTGGCTCCTCCTATATGTAACTCCCCGTCCTCTTTGATCCCTTGGTCCCCAATCCTTTTGTGTATTTGGTATGGAATATTAAACAAATAATCAAGTAAGACTCTATTCTTGTTGTTTATTCCTTCTTATTGGTCTCTTCCTACCCATCTCTTTGGTTATTCTCTCTCAAAAATATTGGTTTAACTGATGAGGATTCAATATTTATTTCTTGGGTTAAATGTGGATGGTTTTGGTATGCAATTTCCTTTATAGGGTCTCCTTGTGGTGTAGTTGTGGTTTTTCGTTGGATTGCGAAAGTTTCCAAGATTGATGTAGGTGGTTCCATGATTTAACATTGTTTGATGATTTTAGTATTCTTTCTGTTATTTATAAATGTGTTATATGAATTATGTGGGTAGTTTTAATCATTTTTCAAAGGGTCTTGGTGTGTATAAGGTTTTGAAAAGGGTTTTTCCAAATAAAATGGCGGTTTATCTTATATTCTTTTAATTATGGTAATTTTATTATGTATAAAGTGGTTCATTTGATGGGGGAAATGGAAATTGAGATTGATGGAATCCAAGGTATCATGGTAGCGATGACTAGGTCTACAATACTAGGTGGTTTTGTAGTTTCAAGGCATATTTCCCTTTGTAGGACTGACACAACAACACTAACTAAACTATGATTATGACTCGAGACCACTAGAACGTTTGATGTGTTCCCCTCAAGTGGATCATGCATAAAGATTTTTTGATTTTTGGTTACTGTTATCACTGAGGTATGAGGATCCTAGGTCCCCACTAACCCTATAGAATTAGGTAATACCCATTGTGATCATGTTGTGCAATTCTTACTATTGACTTGTTGGAATTTTTATATTATTTTTATCTTCAAAGCATGTTTTCTTTAAAATTGATTTCCATCTTTTTTATAAAAACTAGCGAGTTGATTTTTCTTATAATCTTATAACATTGAATCTCTTGTGGTGATATACTACTAGGAATTGGTTCACACCCTACATACACCCTTTGGTTATGTATACCTTTATATGTTTAACCTTGGTAAAGAAAATGTATTATGTGGTGGTGATGATGGATCTAGTTGCTAATGTTCTGCATCATGAGGTGATGGGGGAGGTGAAATGAGTGTTTTAGCCATATTTCTGCATGAATACTTGTGATCTAGTTGGTTCTCCTCCCAATTTATTTATTTTTGGTTTCGGATCAAAAGTAAATTTTTTGACTTGTTATAGTTTTACTTATTTGGGAAATTGTTATTTCATATAATGTGATGTGTTACTCTTGTAGTTTTTTATGGTTAATTTTTCTCGGTATAATTATTACCAAATGTGATTTTTGATTCCTAGGAACTACTTGATAGCTTGTGTGGATCGGGAATGTCTTTCAAGACATTCGATGAGATGGTTTGGGTTTTGGATTGGATGGAATCCCTAGCCTAGGTTGTGACATAGAGGATAATGATTAGCCCCATGGGTCTTGATATAAATTTGGGGTATGATTTACCCACTTATTTTATAAAAATAAGTAATTTTAACTTTCATGGAAAACCCAACAAGAATCATTCGTAAGTTGACATACCAATGATAAATCATAACACCAAATAGACCATAAGTAGGTTACTGTAACATTAACATATCAATAAATTTTATATGAGTTCATAAATGACAAAATCATATGAAAACTAAAATATGATAATAGGATATAAATAAAGACATGGAGAAAGATATACTAAGATATAAAAATGAATATATAATATGGTGATCTGGCATACTAAACTTCCAGTCACGTTCCCAAACAATCGTGATCTAAAGATGGAACTAACCCTAATCCAAATTCAAGTGTTATGATTTAGATAAATAAGTCCAAAAAATATATTCTACCTATGGGTTATTAACATGAAGTAAGAAAAGTTCCATGTCCACCAGAGATCCCCTGAAAGGTGTGAGCATATGACACATAATTTAGAAAAAAGATTATGTCCCAATGAAACAATGATATAATAGGTGTATACATGAATATCTCTGCACATTTACATACATATATAGTAAAACACATTAAATGATCAATAATAAAATTCTAGTATAAGATAAAAAATGAAGTGATACATGTATTGATATCAAATTCAATTTATAACTCATATACTAGGAGGTTATGTACCTTATTTTCATACTTTTGGACTAAACTATACATATAATGATTTATTTGGTGTAACACCCTAATATTTTGTACAATATTTGTTTACAAACATATTTAATCGGTTTGATATTTTACGGTACATGAACCAATGAGTTTATCTTGAGTTACACACAACACTATGTTTTTACTTCCTTATACACAACACCTAGTAAAGATTTCATTGCACAAAACCCTAGGTTATCTTGCATTGCATGCGACACTATGTTTTAAGACAGCAATGATATATTATTTATATAATTTTTTAAACTCAACCATTATAACCTATCCATTAAATATAGAGCTATTAATAATAATAAATAATTTTTAAATTTTATAATTAATGTATTTACCTAAAGAAAACATATTGATAAAAAATTAATTAATCTTGGGAGAAGTCTTTATATGTTTTGACAATACTATTTTCCCCAAAAAATTATTTTTATTTATTTTTTCAAACAATAATGAAATTTTGTTGCGATAATTTTTTGAAAATCATTTGATAAAATAATATTCATTTTTTAACTGATAATTTCAAAATTATCTTTGGGCAATTTTTGGGGATTTTTCTAAAAAGTTTCATTTTTTTATGAATAGTTAAAAATATTGAAGTTTAAATGAAAACTACATTTTCTTTTAATTTATTTATCATGTTGATTTATATTTTAGATTGTTTTTAAAGTATAATCAGTGAAATTATTCATCTAATAATACATTATACTTCATTGGACACATTATCATAACTAATTTAGATATAAAAACTTTCTAACTCTTGAACATTTTCACTTTAAAAACCATCTTTCACATCACATTTGTGAGATTAATTTTAAAAAACATTTTCCACTTATGAAAATTGAATTTTTAAAAATTTATTCAATATTTTTAATCCACATAATTTATAATTTTTAGTAATTTCAAATCAATTTAATGTTTAAATTGAAAAGTCAATGCAGTAAAAATTAATTATTGTGGTTAAAGTAAAAATGGGTAACCAAGGTGTTAAACTAGAATGATAAGAGTAAAAATAACCTAATATATTATCATAATTTTATTTAAATAGTTTATTTCAATATTTTACATTAAATTTTATGAAATATGGAAATTAATTTCCACTTTCCTTTGATTATGACCCAAATAAAAAAGAAAAGTAATGAAAAAAGGAAAAAAGTTACTTTTCTTAATTTTATATTCTATAAAGAATTTGTATAGAAGAAAAAAATATAGGTTTTGTTAGAAATTTAATTTATAAATATAAATTATATTTTTCTATCATGATAATTTATTTTAAATTTTTAGAGATAAAATAATTACTTTAAATTCTTATGAAACCCCAACATGGTAATTATTTAGTTAATAATTAATTGAAATAAATGGTTTTAAAAATATTAAAAGGGATGTAAATTGAATTAATTATTATATTTATTTAATTTTATATTTTTAATATATCATTATATAAATATTTTTTCATAATATATTCTAATTATGTAGCATCCCCGTCCTAGAAGCCACTCGAAGGGTGCTCCGAGCCGGGTTGGCCACAGAACCTCAGGAGCCTCTTCCCGAACACTATAGGCTGATGACTAGTAGTGAGGGAATTTTTAACTTGTCTGTGGGGAAGACTATTCCCTCATAGGTAATAAGTAATATACAACAGACGAAAATCAGTTTATAAAAAATAATAGGAGCATATAAATAACCAAACATCAGTAGAAAGTAATAAATAACCCCAACTAAATATATAACAAGTGTGGAAGCTGATAAATAAACCAGATACATAGTGATATCTTGCTATGATGTCACTGATAAAATTAGAGTATGGAAAGCATGAATACAAGAATGGAATCAAATATGCAATGAAAATGATAAGATTTTCAATAACCACATCACTAGAAGAGTCTCGGTCCACTTCCCCCCAAGCTCCATACTAAGCAGTAAGACAAACTGAAGAATCAGAAGAAGCATGCTTCCCATTATCCATACCTATGAACATAATGTTCACTCAAGTACAAAATGGTGCTCAATTAGATAGTGAGATAAAATCCTATTAGGATAACACCCATAGTGTCTAAACCATTCCATTTCATGTTGTAGAAAAAATTAGTGTGCCAACATATGTTAAAATTAAGAAATCAACTAAACATAATAAAATAAATATATCTTGATCTGGGTCCTCAATGGTACTCGTCCCATATCACCTACTTCGACCAAAGATGGGAATCTAAATAAGGTACCTGTAATAAGATGGATGCATATATAAATAAAACCTAGAAATAAAAATGCAGACAAAAGGAACAATACCCCAAGCATGTGCATTATCATGCAGTCTGGTTCAAGTGTCCACAAAGTGTTCTTCATGCACCAAAAAGGTATGAAAATTTATAAAGGAAATAAAGGTTGCAAAAATAAAAACATTCCACGCATTATTTTTATTTTTATTATTATTATTATTATTATTATTATTATTATTATTATGTTCATGTTGTAGAGTTAGAGTCTGAGCCCTTCCCAGAAGGTATTGCTACGGTATATCCTTTAATTAATCCAATACCATCGATCCCATCTAAGGAAATATTACAAATGACCATGTATCACCCGAGGCATGAATTTATCATGAGTCTGAACTAATATCACACAGAAAGGTTCAAGTATCACACAGGGCATGGTGTAGCCACATTGATAATAGGTCCATCCCTGAATGTCCCTTTGGGAACCAGTATCACTTATGAGTACTTTAGAAACCTATGGAAACCCTTGTATGGAAAAGCCTTTGACATTGTGTCCCGAGTGTAATGTGTAACCTTTTGGGAATGGAGAGTCCTTGTGTAGTCCTTAATATGGAGCCCACATTGTCTCATACCCCAGTATTTAATTAGTTATCAAGGAAGTAGATATCACATGGTATGCATTTATAATTGGAACAAAATAATATGAGCAACTCAAAACCACATACCAATGATCATTCTAGTAATGCATTTACATCCAACGAAATTTATTAGATAATGCCGAAAAAAATATTAATTTTATAATGCAACTGCAGGATAAAAAAATTACAAGTAAGAAAATAATTATGCAGAATTTAACCAACAAGACCCATGGTTCGTGGAACATAATTATCCTAAATAATTTATTTTTATTCAAACTCAACAACAGGGTTCATGCAACATATGTAATTAATTAATTTAATTAACTTGGGGATAATAGAAAAATAGGCCATGAACTTTGGTATACCTAAAGGGGCATCCAATGATGTTGAAATAATTTAAATATGTTATATTATCTCAAACAAGGGTGCAGCGATCAAGCAAACAATTTATTTAATTTAGAATAGGTAAAATTAAACATCGTTGGTAGGCACTGATGAGAAGCACAACGTGCAATTTAAAATATGCAACCAAATCAGGGGAAAGAGAGTAGACTCCCTACCTTGTACTCATAGAGGATTCTATGCTCCATGGAGATCTTTGATTTGACCTCAAACAGAAGAAACTAGACGATTTTAGAAAAAACCCAATTTCGGGTAAAATCCTTCAATAATAGATTTTTGATGGATTTATAGAGAGATTAAACAATTCTTGATGTGTCAGGTTATCCTTACAGAGAACTCCACAGCACACCAGACAATGTTGAAATTGGAGGAGAAATGCAGCTACAGTAGGCATCTAAAGGAGAAGGGAGGTGGTGTGCACCACCTAGAAGGGAGGGGTGCCATGCACAAGAGAGGGGGAGAAGAAGAGAGAAATAAAATAAAAAAATAAAATAAAAAAATGCAAGGAAAGGAAAAAAATAAAAACAAAAATAAATAAAAAAGGAAAATATATAAAATAATATTACAAAAATAAAAATGGTGGGAGAATTTAAAATAATTAATTAAAATTATTTTATCACATTTTATTTATTTTTTATATTTATCCAACCATTTTTTATTTTATTATTTATTAGTATCCTCCTGTAACTTCTTTTAAATTCCATAAAATTATTTTTAATCTTTTTTAACCCCTTTTAATTATTTTTTAATCCCGAACATAGCACTAGGTGCGACATATACTATTCACAAAAATCCTGAGAAACTATTTAATAAATCATAATAGCTTCTCAGGAACCACAACAGGGTGCACCGGCACTAGCCCTGGGTCATTTTATAGTTTTACACTATAAATTAAAAGAGTTTGTACATTGATTAAATATGGGATTTTACAACCTCCCCTCCTTAATACAACTCGTCCCTGAGTTTCCCTTCCGAGGGTAGTGGAACATCATCTGAGAAAAGCTCCAGCCATAGAGCACACACATCAATCTCCCACTCCCAAGTTTCATTCTGAACCTGTCCATGTTTCCATAACACCCAGACTAGAGGAACTAACCTTCCTTTGAGAAAATTTATGCTATGGTTGATGATACGGATCAAAATCTCACCAAAGGATGCTTCTACTTCGATCTTGATGTTGTTAAGATCAAAAGAGTGAGACGGGTCTAGATGATAGTGTAGAAGTTGATATACAAGGAATACATCGTGCATAGAGCGGTACCAGTATGGTAGTAATAACTGATAGTCCATCAGCCCATCCCTTTCCATTATCTCAAATGGATTGATGTATCTCGGTTATAACTTCCCTAGTCCCATGATCTGGTTGTGGCCCAACCATTCCAAAACATACCAAAATAATTGATGTCCAACCTCAAACTTGAGAGGTCTGCAATGATGATCAGTATAAGACTTCTTTCTGGGATGAGCTATAGTCATATGCTTCTAAATCAACTGAACTTTCTTAGAATTATATTGAATGAGTTTAGGACCCAATAGAGCTGCATCACATGATTCAAGACAGTATGAAGGTGAAGGGAATGGTATACCGTAGAGATCCACATAGAGATTCATTTGAATTGTCTCCTGTAAGCTGTTATTATAGGTAAACTCGTCAATAAGAATATGTTTCTCCCATTAACCTCCAAAATCATGGATACATTCCTGTAGCATATACTCTAGCACTCATATGGTCGGCACAGACTACCCATTGGTCTGTGGGTGATATAAAGTACTCAAGAGTTCCTACAAACCCAACACTTTCTACAACCCTTTCCAGAATAGTGAAGTAAAGCATACATCTCTATCTGATACAATGGTATGAGGTACACCATTATGTCACACTCTCTCTCGGATATATAACCTTCCGAACTCATCAATCGAAAAGGTATCCCGGAATGGAAAACTATGCGCGACTTTGGTCAATCTATTGACAATCACCCACACTACATTGTTGTCTTGAGGAGATCCTAGAAATCCTATAAAAAAATCCATGGTGATGTAAATCTATTCACACTTAGGAATGGATAGAGGCTATAGAATTCCAATAGGTTGTTGGTGCTCTTCCTTCACCTACTAACAGGTAGAGCACCGAGTGATGAAACCAGTTATATGCTTCTTCATACCTAGCCACTAGTATTGACGACACATGTCTTTGTACATCATGGTACGTCCATGATGAAATTCCCAAAATAAGGTATGATATTCCTTTATCACCCCTTCTAATATATCACAAGGCACCCATACACGTCCATATTAAAGAAGAGTTTCACTGTCATCAACAACCCAACAATGTAAAGGGTTCTCTCCTATGACCCTTTCTCTCAAAATGAACCTCTCTAGATCAGATAACTATCAAATATAGACTCATTATAGAAGAGAGGATGTCACTATAATAGCTATTTGAACTGATTACTCGTGTTGTTCCTAAACCTCTAGATACATCTCAAAAAACAATGTCATCATCTGCAACTCACTGCTCGCTACCTAGATGGCTTGTGTCTGCGTCTTGTAGCTCAAAATTTCAGCCATGGTATTTCCCTTACTATGTGTATAAGAAAGATCAAAATTGAAAAATTAAGGTATTCAACCCACCTGTGCTACCTTAAATTCAAGTCTCACTTTGTGGAGATATATTTCAATCTTTTGTGGTCCGTGTAAATAATGATCCTCTCACCCAACAAGTAGTGTCTCAAACAGCATAAATCAAGAAGCATAGGTACTAACTTGAGTTCTTGTGTAGGATAGTTCCCCTCATGAGGTCTCAGTTGGTATGATCATAATCCAAGACTCGATCATCCTGCATCAAAATAGCACCTAGTTCGATTCCTCATGCATCATAGTAAGCAATATTTCTTCTTCATAGATCATGCAAAATTAGGATCAATGATGAGGTTAGTCTTCCGTTTAACTCCAAGAAAGCATTTTCACAAGTATATGACTAGATTAACTACATTCCCATCTTAGTTATAGCCTTAAGAGGCACTTCTAATGGAGAGAAATCCTGGATGAAATATCTGTAATAGCTAGATATCCCTAAGAAAGTGCTTATGTTGAAAACATTTTTGGGTTGCTCTAATGAAACTATGGTGCTCGCCAATTCTAGGATTACTGAAATGCATACCTCAAAATTATATGACCGATGAAGTGAAACTTATCAATCCAGAAGTAGATTATGATGAGATTTTCATATAACTAGTTCTCTCTCAGTGTACTCTTCATGATCATATGATCGGTTGCATGCTCGTGTCTGGAATGCGAAAACACCAAGATGTCGTCAACAAAAACCACCACAAAGTAACCAACATGTGGATGGAAATCTTGATTCATCGTATCCATGAAGACTACCGAAACATTTTTTAATCCAAATGGAATAACCAGATACTTGTACAATTTGTAGCTACTCCCGAACACCATACATCGTATGTCAGATTGTCGCACACACACCTGGTGACATCCCGACCTCAGATTAATATTAAAAAAAATAGTTTCTTCTCAGAGATGGTTGAAGAGGTCATCTCTACAAGGAAATGGATATCCATTATTTACCATAATTTGGTTGCACCGACGATAATTGATGCACAATCTAAGGGTATCATCCACCTTCATGGCGAAAGGAACCGGTGACCCCCCCCCCCCAGGGATGTTCTAGGTCTGATAAAACCCTTAGCCCCATGGTCTTCAAAATACCTTTTTAGTTCATATAGCTCTGTATGTTAAATCTTATAAGGAGGAATAGACACTATACCACACCTGGAACAAGCTCAATAGTGAAATCCACATCTCTCCTCGAAGGTAATCCAGAGAAATCATTATGGAATAAGTCCCTGAAATGATCCAAAATTGGAGGAATATAAACTAGATACATTCCCTAATCACTCATGAAGAGACTTTATAATTGAGCTATCACTCGTCCCAGTCTTGAAAATTTAAGACCATCTTAATCTACCTACATATCCCATTCTCCTTTGTGTAGATATGTATCTCCCTCAGGGGATTTAACGGACACCTGATGACGATAGAAATCCACTTGGGCATGATAAGAAGCAAGAAAATTCATACCATGAATGATGTTGATTCCAGAAATATCAAGGATGTAAAAATTCCAAATAAAATGGTACCCACTTATCTCAAGTGAGAACTCTTGGAATAGGTGTGTGCCATATGTCATAACCCCTACCAGAGTGTTGGGAGACAAGATTCCATAAATGTACTCAATTATAAAACCACTTATTTCAAAATAAGCAGTAGGTAAAAAGTAATGTGATGAACCAGTATCAAAATGGGAATAAACTAAAGTAGAGGCCACTATAATAACACCTCTAACTGTAGATGGTCCAGCACTCTAATCCTTAGGTTCTTATTGCACCACATTCATAAGACCTGAACCACGACACTCAGATGCATCCTTGCTGGCCTGAATAGGTCTGGTCTACTGATGATAATAGTCAAGGACTTGGTTTCCTCAACAACTTCCTCCACCATTACCTCATCCTGACCTTGTTGTGGAAAAGGATCTTCCAACCAACTATGGAGTCATGATCCCATACAAGATAGAGGTGCTGGTACAGATCCTCTACCATTATATACTGATGAGAAAGAACAATATAATTGTTGAAGGTGAACCATCTTGACACAAGCTCAACACTCCATCAGGTCTATCATTCAAGAAGTATTCTTACGGACAATATTATCGCACTGATGACATGTGACAGAACTATCAAAATGTACTGGTTGGCTAGGATTTCTTCTATGTAAACTTTCAGAATGGTGCTTATTATTGATTGAAGTAATATCTCCCTGTCTCGGAACTGAACCACCCTGGATCAAAGGTTTAGCTTCCCTGATAATTTTTTCTAAAATGATGGCATGATTCATGATCTTTTTAATAGTGGTAAAATGAAATAAGTTCACCTACGAGCGGATGGTATATCCGAGTCTGTTCTAAAAGCATCTTGCAGTTTCCTATGCATCCCCCATCATGGATGTGAAAAAACACTGAAGCTCTATAAAAAAAATTGAATACTCTAACACTATCATATAGCCCTACTAAAGATATAAAAATTCCCTGGAATGATCATCTCTAAGAGTCTGTGGAAATAAGAGATCATAAAAATCTGTTTGGAAGTCTACCCAAACCATGTACCTGGTGTACTCCACCTAAGATATAACATCCCACCAACACATGGAGGAGTCACAAAATATGTTGACTACAATTTTGACCCTCTTTTCAGGAAGTGTCTCAAGATGGTCAAAGATATACTTTATTGATTCTATCAATGACTATACAGCATGATGAATGCCACTCCCCAAGAAGGTGGGAGGGTGATGCTGTAGAAAGTCCCAAGTAAGCTCTTCTATAGATGGGGTAGTTCTACAAACATTCTGAACTGACTACATAAAACTGAGGAGACTGTCCCTAAATTGACTGTCAGGTCCCATCGAAATATAGTTAGGAAGTGGTGCCACAAGAGGCACCACAGGTGGTACTACAGGTAACACTACAAGAGGCACTTCAAGAAGCACCTCTAGTGGTTCGGGTCTCACCATCTCGTGAGTGTGATCATTTCCACTCTCCTAAAAAACTGAATGAATATGCCTTGGAAGCATTGTTCTACAATTTCAAAACACACACCTCTTGATTGAATACATAGCAAAAGAAGAAGTCATGAAAAGGTGCAATAAAGAGGGTGGGTATATAACCTGCCTCTTTGAACAACTCAATATGTAGCCAGCTCCAGGAGCCGGGTCTGGATAAGGGAGTGTAAACATAAAGGATCACTAAAACAAGGCATACTGCCTATTTATATGGTAAGGTAATGTTAACATCTAAAAAACTATCACAACTTTATATTTTACAAATAGGAACTTCAAAATATTGAAACTTGGCACAAAAACACTCACATGAAAATAAGTAGATACGCACTAAAATCAGATATGGCATGGAAATATTCATGTCATTTTAATGCTTATAGTGCCTAAAATGATGTATATAAATCCATTTACATTGTGTCATCAGGCTTCCATGGTAAAAACCATTATCACAATAATTCCAACATCAACAATAGTGTAAAACAAGTTTATCACCAAATTGTGAAATCATATCAGCAAGAATTGGCATAATCAATAACTTCAGTCCCAACCCAGGAATTTGGGTTTCCCCTATACATGTGTTAGCTAATTCCAAGCACAGGGTAAGTTTAACATCCCTATATCTTAGTATCCTGTCTAACCCAAATAGTAAGACAAAAGAAAAAAATCCTCTGATACCACTTTGTAGTGTCCCCATACATGAATCCATTGGAAGAGTGATCAAAGCCGGGTTAGCCACATAACCTCAAGCACATCTTCCTGAATGCCAGAGGCTACCAACTAGCAGTGAGTGCCTTTTTAATGTGTCGGTTGGGAAGACTATGCCCTCATAGGTAATAAGTAATATATAAAGGAAGAAAACCAGTTCATAAAAATATATGAAGTATATAAATAACCAAACTATATTAGAAGAAAATAAATAACCCCAACTAAATATATAATAAGTGTGGAATCTGATAATCAAACCATATACACAATGATGTCATGCTATGATGTATGTGCTAAAATGAGTGTATAGAAAATAAGAATACAAGCATGAAATCAAATCTGTAATGAAAAAAACACAAAGTGAAACAACTACATCTCTAGAAAAATATCAATCCTCTGCCCCCAAGCTCCATCCTAAGCAGCAAGACACACTCAATAACTATAAGAAACATGATTCCCATTATCCCTACATGCAAACATAATGTCTAATTGGGTGCCAAATGGTGGCTGATCTATAAGTGAGATAAAATTCTAGTTGGCCAACACCCAAGATATCTAAACCTTTCTATTTTGTGATGCAAAAAAGTAGTGTACCATCATATGATAAAAGTAATCAATCAAATAAACATAATAAAATAAATATATATTTGTCTGGGTCCTCAACAACACTTATCCCAAATCACCTACTTTGGCCCCAGATGAGAATCTGAATAAGGTACCTGTAATAATAAGGATACATATATATATAAAGGCTAAAAATAAAAATTCATACAAAAAAGAATAATACGCCAAGCTTGAGCTTTATCCTACAGTCTAGTTTTTGTGTTATAAAAGGGTTTCTCAAGCACCATAAAGGTATAAAAATTTTCATAAGAAATAAATTCTACATAAATAAACACTTTCCATGCATCATTATTATTATTATGTTCATGTTGTAGAGTTGAATTCATATAATGTACTAAAGGTATAACTATGGGACATCCTTCAATTTATCTAATACCACCAAGCTCGTACAAGGAAATATTCTGGAATACCTAGTATCATTTGAGGTATGGAATTATCATGAGTTTATCCTAGTATCATACAGAAGGGTTTAAGTATCACCTGAGGCATGTCATAGACACTTTTCCAATGGTTCCATCCCTAAATGTCCCTTTGGGAACCAGTATCACTCATGACTATTTTAAAACCCCAGGGAAACCCTCGTCTGGTAAAACCTAAGGTGTCATCTCCCTGGCATACTATGTAACCATCCAGGAATGGGGAGTCCTTCTGTTGTCCTTAATATGGAACCCACATTATCTCACCACCCTTAATTTAATTAGTTTTCATGTAAGAATATATCACAGGGTATGCACTGATAATTGCAACAAATTAGTATGAGAAACTCAAATCCACATACTAATGATCATTCTAGTCAATTAGTTATAGCCAAAGAAATTTGTCAGCGAATGTAGAAAAACACACATATAACTTTTATAATGGAAGAATTTGATAATAACATACCATGGAAGAAAATTATTAGGCACAATTTAACCAATAATACCCAAGGTTCATGGTTCAAAATTATCCAAAATAATTTATTTTTATTAAAACTGAACAATAGGGTTCACGTTGCATATAAAAATAACTCATTTAATTAATTCAAGGCTAATGGAAAAAAATTTCCAAGAACATAGTCATAAACAAAGATGCATCCAATGATTTGGTAACAATTTAAATAGGTTAGATTATCTCAAACAAGGGGGAAACGATCAAGTGAGAAGTTTGTTAAATTTAGAAAAGGTAAAATTAAACATCACTGGTAGGCATCGACGAGCGGCACAACGTGAAATTTAGAATAAAAAATGAAGGGGAAAGAGAGTAGATTCCCTAAATTATACTCATAGAGGATATTATGATTCACGGTGATATTTTATTTGATCCAAAACTGAAGAAACTAGACAGTTTTAGAAAAACCCCCAATTTCATGTAAAATATTTCCGTGACAGATTGCGCGACAGATTTAGAAAGACGTTGAATGATTCTTGGTGCATGAGGTTACCCTTACTAAGAGCTTCATAGTTCACTAGATGACATCAAAATCATAGGAAAAATGAGACTCCATTGGTCTTCTGAATGAGAGGGGAGGTGGTGTGCACCACCTAGAAGTGAGAGGTGCCACGCACAAGAGAGGGGGAGAGGAAAATAGAAAGAAAGAAAAAAATAAAAAAATAAAGAAAAGGAAAGGAAAATAAATAAAGAAATAAAATAAATAAAAAATAATAATAAATATAAAAATGTTAGGATAATTGTAAATAGTTATTTAAAATGGGATTATCCCATTTTAATTATTTGTAATATATCTTCCACTGTTTTTATTTTATTATTTATTTTTATCCTCCTTTAATTTCTTCTAAATTATATAAAATTCCTTTTAATAATTTTTAACCGTTTTTAATTTTTTTTATCCCAAATGAATCTCTAGGTGGGACGTAAGAAATTAACAAAAAAACCTGAGGAATTATTTAATTAATTTTATTAGGTGTCAGAGAACTACAACATGGTGCCCAGGCACTCGCCTTGTGTTGCATTATAGTTTAGACAAAAAATTTAAATGGTCCATACCTCAATTAAATCTAAAACATTAAAAATTCCATCATTGTATTTATATTTTTTAAAATCCAAATTAAATGAATACTGTTAAAATTGATATTAATGTTATTTTATATTAAATGATATTTTATTAAATGATTTAAAATTATTAAAAACCTATATAATACTAAATTATATTTAAATGTTAACAAATTTAAACTATTTTCCATTAATAGAATAGTTGTTCTATTATAATGTCTATATTGACCATTAAATAGTAAAAACATGGTTAGTACAATTATGGTTGAAGCGGTGTTTTTTCATTTTACATGTTTTGGAGTTAAAATTAATTTCCAAGTCAAAAAAAAATTATATTTAAAATATATATATATCATATATATAATAAGTGGGTATAAATTATATAATTATACTCATTTTATATTATATTTTTTGTATAAATTACCTTGGTTATAAAACTAGCAAGCTTGATGAAAACCCCAATGGTAAAAATAGGGATACATAGAAGTTAAGGAATAAAATGCTTAAAATTTGTAATTAATTGTGGGGAGGAGGTTTGGATAGACCATATAATCAATTCAAACCTTTAATTATCTAATTTTTAGGAACTTTATAAAATTTTTACCTCCCAATAGTCACTACTTTTGAGTATTTATAAGAATTCCACTCTACCTTAACTATAAAAGGGCACTTTGTCTCTCCACTTCTTGACACCTCAAAATCCATTTGGATATAAAAATCTCTTCCAAAATCACATCCCAAACTCCCTCACCTCATCATAAAATCTATTGTCTAATCATACATCCATCCAAGAAAGATTTAGTGTAATCCGAAATGAATACCCGAAGACGAGGTATTGTTCTTCGATTAACATCTCTATTTTATTTCTTTCTCCACCCCCTTTAATTATTAATATACCATGATTATATAATAAATTCATATTATATATATAATGAGAATTTATTATTTTAATATTATTACCTATAACTACTCACACATTAATCAAATGGGTTATGAAATCATTGTTTGTGTGTACGCGGACTACCGCCTCGCCAGATGATGTCTTTCATTTTTCCATTACCACATTTAAATGTTTGGAATAATGATAGATTTAATTTTTATAATGTATATATATATTTGATATTTATGATTTTATTACTATTCTATAATTTTTATATCACACAAACCTTCATTATTTCCATTTTGTGGGAATATGACAATGTCACTCAGGTGTACGGAACACTACTGTCTCATGATTTGATGTTATTCTTTCTCACTTTACAAGTAATGTTTTAAATATGGTTTTATTAAAAAATATGTCATATATATGTAATAAAAATAATTACATAATTATAATATATCATGTAGTTTTATTTATTTCAATTCATCAAAAAATTTGAAATATCGTTCATGCATACATACAACCTACTGTCTCCAGGAATAGTGTATTTCACTTCCAATTTCATGATTTTATAGATTATTGAAAATACATATAGACTGATTCTATATCATATTCAAATAATTTTAATCATTTTGGATATGATTATATCATTATTAAATTAATATTACCAAAAAATTAACATATCAATATATATATATATATAATCGGTTATTACCCGAAATGTATATTAAACAAGGAATTGTTAATAAATGGGTAATAAAAGGGTATAAAAAATAATATATATAATGATATATATGAATATGATTCTGTAATATATGTATAATAAAAATATATTTTTTATATAGTATTTTTGAACGATTATGAAGAATGTTAATTCTTAAGGTAAGGGGATTTATAGTCTCACATTTGTTTATGAGAGCCTTATGTCATATTGAGCAATCATTTATTTAGTGTGGTGTATATACTACCCTAAGAAATTTTTATAGAATTAATATTACTCATTTTATGATATCTAATGTTCTATATATGTTATTATTTCATAAGTATTATGATTCAAAAGTTACTCAAGAAGTAAGAGATTTCCATATCACTTTTTTCTTCCATGAAACACATGTCATGTTAACCACCTATTTAATTTATGTGGACTTTATAATTCCCATGAATGTATCTTAGAATTATTATACATAATTGTTTTATTTAAATATCCATTTTAGGATCTCTCTTACATGGGTTTTATGGTTTAATAGTTACCGAATTGAAAGGGATTTTTGTCTTAATTTTCCTTCTTTGACATATATGTTATGTTATGAACCTATATTCTTTCATGAGGTGTATATAAAACCACTTTGGAATTTAATATCATGAATTTATTTATTCTCATGGTATTTTATTTTTCATTTTATGTTATTCCTCCATGTTACTTAGGATTCAATGTTACAAAAGTGGTATTGATTTTATATTACAATCTCATCATTTACCAAGATTGTTTATGATTAATTCTCCGGAGATTAAATATCAAAGTATACCTATCAATAATTCTCATAAATTTTCATAACATATGGTTATTAATTATATATTCTTGTAATGCTGTCATTTTTTCCACTCTATGGTACTTAAGATAATTAATTAAACGTTTTAATGAAAAATGACATTATTTCTCTCTTCGGTTGAAATTTTTTTTCTTCCAAAACAATGTTTTTTAAATATGTTTTAAAAAATTGATTTAAATGATATTTTAATCTCATTTTCACAAAAAAAATATTTTTAGATTTTTTATCTTTTAAAAGAGTGTTTTTAACGTTTTTTATATCTTCCTTTATAAGTTTTCAATATTATTTTTAATAAAAAGGTTGTAAAAAATATTTTATGTTTAAAAAGTGTTTTAAAATATTTTCCAATCTTCCTTTATAAGTTTTCGATGTTATTTTCATAGAAAAATGTTTTAAAAAGTTTTAAATTTTAAAAATAATATTTTGAAGAGGAATGGATGTTTTATTTTATAAATGTTTTAAATGATCATTTAAAATTATTTTTTTATCAATAATGGCATCCATTGGTGTTACCTATACCTTATTGGGTCAATGATCTAAGTATAACATTTATATTATTTAAATGGATGGTTTATTTTTGATGGCATGATATTTATAAAACCATTTTCTCTTCAATGGTTTATACCATTATGAAATACTTATGAAACCGACTTATTTTCATTGGTATTTCTATGATGAGATTATTATGAAACCTATATATTTTTTACATGTTATGAAATAATAAAATATTTATGATAACCATTTCATTTCATGAGTTATGGTGTGATAAGTGTCTATTATATTGTGGAACACATATTTATTATTTCATTATGTGATGGGTGGGACTGATATCACCCTCTAATGCATTTGTAATGACCTAGTGTTTATTATTATGATTTGTTTCCGGAATAAATTTGTGCTTCATAGTATTATATAACATTATATGCAATATAAATTTATAGAGTCCAACAAAAAATTTATTCCATTAATAAATAATACTAAATTAATCAAAACTGAATCCAATTAAAATTCCAAAAATTACTACTAGAAGAAAATAGAAAAACTGAAATGGGAAAATATGATCACCCCAATCTACAAGAATCACCACCCCCACTAACAACACTACACATAAGAAGAAAAATTTTATTAAACCAATAAACATTATAGAAAATTTTATTATAGAACCATTAAGGTAATTGAGTAAAATAATGAATGAATGAAATTATAGTTATTTAAAAATAAGTAATGTGACCGTTCGATTTGTATTGTGGCCATTGGATTAGTAACAGGACCGCTAGAAATTGTAATGTAATTTTTGGGAATAGTAACCTGGCCATTGTTATAGTAATTTTAACTCTAAATAAATTTTTTGATATAAATAATATTTATCACTACTAATATAATTAAATATTCATATTTTCATAAAAAAATATCATGATTTACAAAAAACAAATAAAATATAAGCACATATTTAATGAAATTTATTTTATTGGATTTTATAAATATTCAATAATTTTATATCAAAAACTAATATTTCCTATGATAAAAATATATTTTGATATAATGAATATCATTTTTGAAATCATCATGTTAAAATATTCTAAGTGTAATTTTTTTATAATTTTTTTTATACTTTAATTTTATTGTGATTAGTAAAAATATTGTTTTTTATATAAATGGTGTATCAAAAATTACATCATTCATGATATAATAATAACATAATAATTTATATAACATGAGATTAGACCATGATATATTTAATTTAATAAATGGGTTATTAAAATAAAATAAACTTAAATTCAAAACATAAAAATCCATTTCCAAAACCTAAATTCTAAAGTGATTCCCTAAAATAACCATTTCTCTTTTCTCTACATTCCTTTTTAATAAACTAATGAAATATAATTATAAAGAATATTTAATGTCATAAAACCATTATATTATATTTATATTTGATCTATATTGTCAAAAATTCATTTTTACATGATTTAACTTGGATATATTATTTTATTGAATATTTTATTCTAAAAATACCCTTCTCCTCAAGTATAAATAACTCCACTCCCTCCCCTTAGAAAACCACCTATCCCCCACATACAAAATCCTAACCTCTGAAACAATTAATTCCTCTCAAGACCCTTATAATCCTTGTGTACATTAGAGAATAATATGACTTCAATCATCATGAGAGTCTTAGTTTCATACACTGAAAGTTATACTGAGGATAAAGTATGTTCTGACCAACTCCTCTCATTTTTAAAGAAATATATTCTTCCACTTATCTTTATTTTCTCACCACACCTTCCAAAAACAAACCCTATAAGAATTAATTAATAATTAATTTAAAATTATATTATTTATTTTAACATAATGTATGTATCATATTACTATATATATATATATATATATATTTCAAACATTCCTTTTTTTTCTCTCCCAAGAATGTCCCATCAAAGGTCAGTTAACCACCTATAGATAAATTTCCATGTAAAGACTTATAAAAATAATCATTAATGGTTATTATGAATTATATATATCATATAAAAATTTAATTATATTTATTATTAGATTGTATAATTAATTATACTAATGTATAATTTACATTTAACAAAATAGTGAAATTGAGGGAAAATGAAAATAAAATTATGTAAAACTTGATATCAAAATGACTACCCTATAACCAATGGAATTAATAAATTTAATCAAACGAATATAATTTATAAAAATTTCTGAAAATTAAAATAATTCACATCAAGATCAATTTTTTTGTAGATCTATGTTTATTATTCTGGAGGTTAAAATGTAGAAAAGTAAAGAGGGTATTATGGTAAGGGGATTCTCATACACAAATAATTTTCATTGGGTTAGCCCTATTTCCTTATATCTTTGGTATTTATACGCCTATTATGTTACTTTAATATCATTTATTTTTATTCACCTTTTTGGGTATATATATTCTTCATACTTGATTTTATAAAAAATACAATGATTTTTCAAAAGATATATTCTTTCCGAAACACATATTTGACATATCTTTAGTTGTTTCTTCCTAAATCAAGAATGATGATTATTATACCAAATAGTTTTTCTATATTCTATTTATGAACCCCATATTTATTCATGAAATCATGATTGATGTAATTTTTATGAAACCCATTTTTTTCTATAGGTTAATTCATGACTATGATTGTTATACGTTCTGTGTGGATTTCATGATTTTGTAAATATTATGATTTGATGGGTGGGCATTGAATTATATATCCCTCCAATGAATTTGGTTGATAATGTGTATTATGTGTGAACATGATGCTATATTTTTTTCATAAGGATGATGTTATGATTATGCACATTTTTTATCTTTGAATGTGATGCTAGCTTTGTTCACAACTATATATGGTATTTGACCACAATGACATGATGCTTAATTTTTAGGCATTTCCACATTCCATTCTATTATCAAATGTTTCCCTTTAAATTTTTATGATGATATTGTTCTTATTTTTTGATGATGATTATTATTCTCACCCACATTATATTGATTCATCTCCCTTATTTATCCTCTTACTAAGCTTTTATAAGACCCCATTATTTGATATATATCATCATATGATTAAATATACTAAGGATAAAACAATATTACAATGGATAAATAAGAATTATTTTTTATAATGATTATGTTTTTTCATGTATAAAGTGATGTGTGGTCCCAATTTTCCCAAGGCACTAAACCTTTGTATCCTAGATTGTAATGTTGTTTCTATTGTTTGTCATAAAAATGATGAAATGGTCATTTAAGAAAAATCAAAGTCTATATAGTTGGTATTGGATAATGTTTTAGGAAATTTGTGAATTGGGATTATAAAACAAAGTGAAAACCCATAGGATAAGACTATGTATATGTTAATATCTGGGAATTGTTGTTTTAGAAATATCATATACATAAGGATCCCATAAGATGTTAATTTAAAGTAAATTGGTCTAAATAATAAATTATGTATTCATTATTTGTTGACTTATTTCTAGTTCAAACCATTTATACTTTATAAAATGGTGGGAACCAGGAGAAACCTGGCCAACAACCCATGTTATGGATAATGAAATGATTTCTCAAATGAAATCCCCAATTCCATGGGAGTTGGAGTTAAAAAATTAATGGAAATTATTATCCATTTGTCTCATTATATGAATAAGAACTTAAACCATTTGGAATTTCCCACTTCACCCAAGAACTATCAACTAGCCATTGAGACTTATATGTGACAACTGTTGGGTCGGAGGTGATGGCAAGAGGGGGGGTGAATTGCCTTTTTAAAATTAATTAACAATTTAAAACAAATTTAAATGCAGCGGAAAGTAAAATGGCAAGACACAATTGATAACGGAGTTCGGCTTTAAACTCAAGCCTACGTCTCCGCTCCCAACTCAACCGTTGGGAGATTTATACGACTGCTTGCTTTTTAATGGTTATAGCAAGAAACCCACTAGCCGTTTTAAGGTAGGCTAGATCACCCTCTTACAGCTTGCTTTTTTATATTGGTTGTAGCAAGAAACCCAAATTGAAAGAAGAAAGAAAACGGGTGGTTTGTTTTAATACAAACCCAATTAAGAACTAAACAATTGAAGTAAATAAGTTAGAACAAACTAGAGGAAGCCTTGAGCGCCAAGAAGTGAGTGTAGTTGATGTAGAGGCAGCCCAAGCTTCAAGGGTGGCAATTGGATCCCAAGTGGCCTTTGAGAATTGTCGTAGGAGCCTCAAATGATCAAAATAGCTTTGGTATGCTTTGGTATATGATCGGTAGTCTTCCCGGCATCCATGGACGTCTATTTATAGGATAAATACTCCCAAATACTTCAATATGGCCGTTGGAGGGCTTTCGGAGCCGTTGGGGATCAAGTAGACAAGTCTGGTCAAGCTCCAACGGCTAGTTTGACTTTGCTCACCGGCTGACCGGTGCTTGTCCACCGGCTGGCCGGTGCCTTGGAAGGTGGAGAGAGCTTCTGTCCAGGAGCCACCGGCTGGCCGGTGGGAAGGCCACCGGCTGGCCGGTGGTGAGACAGTAGGTCTCACTGTTGAGCCCTGATGCCACCGGCTGGCCGGTGGCAGAGCCACCGGCTGACCGGTGGTCTGGACAGAATGCATCCCATTCTGTCTGGGTCCACCGGTTGGCCGGTGGCCAGACACCGGCTGACCGGTGGCACCTGGCAGAGGGCAAGCCCTTCTGCCTTGTCCACCGGCTGGCCGATGGGCTGGATCCGGCTGGCCGGTGCCCTTACCGGCTGGCCGGTGGTCCTACACCGGCTGGCCGGTGGACTTGAAAAAAGTCCACTTTTCCTTTTTTTTGCCACTTCTTGCTCCTGAAATCATGCCTATTAACAAGAACACTTGAAACAACATTAGATCACTATGAGAGTGATTGTGATCATTAAAATCCAAGAGAGTGGGGTACAACAATCTCCCCCTATTTTGATGATCACAATCACAAAAAAGAAAACTTTAAAAAGGGTATGAAAGCTTTAAAAAAAAAAAAAAAATATGTCAATTGAAAACTTTAAATAAACAATTTGAACTTGGAAAACTTAGAGACGTGCCAAATATAATGATCATGAAAGCATTGAAATACTGAGAAAGGACTTTTTTGAAATTGCAACCAAAAGCCATTTTTTAAAGAAATCAATTAAAAATAATAACTTAACTATTTAAAACAGATTTGGATGACATCAAAAACTTAAAATGGAACTTGTAAAAAGAGCATTTTAATAAAAAGCTATGTAATAGAGAGGTTTTCTCCCCCTTTGGGATTATCAAAATAGGAGAAAAATTATGAAAGAAACATACTAATAAAGAATGACAAAGAAGGATGGAAAGATAAGATAACTTGAATTCCATAAAAGATGAAACGATACAAAGGAAGTTCAAAAAACAAAAACAAATACAAATACAAGCCAAAAAACAGGAACGGCTCTATTCACTCCTAGAGGGCCGAGAGGGACGGCGGCGCCTGGAGGTCGGAGGAGCCGGAGGAGCCTGGACCGCCTCAAAGCGACGATCTAGAGAGTCAATCCGTGAGTGAAGCTGATCAAACTGAGAGCTGATGTAGGAGAACTGTAAGTCCAGCCGGTTCTCAATCTGATCCTGGAAGCGTAGGAACTGGTCAGCCGTCACCGGCAAGCCACCAGCATCAGTAGGAGGGGGCACAGCCTCAGCAGGCTCAGGTGCATCATCACCCTCTCCAGCCTCCTCATCAGCAGCAGCATCAGCCTCATCTTCGTTGTCACCACTGTCTTCCTCTTCATCATCATCACTATCCTCACTGTCTGAAAGGGGATAGGCAGCGGCGATAGCAGGAGGCATGGCATTGGCAGGAGGATGGGAATGAGTTTGAGGAGAGTAGGCCTTGAGAAGATCGTCCTTGTCCACAATCCATTCCTGACGCCAAGGGTGCCAACGGATGTGCATTCGTTGCACCATCATAAAATTCACTATGCTATCCTTCGTTGGCTGCTCGAAGGAAGTGTCATGAAGAGGCACATCAAGAAATGAAAAGATTTTAGTCAAGAAGCGTCTGTAGGGTAGAGTTTTGGACCGGCGCGGGTGCTCAGCCACATAAGTCATGGCCCGGAACAGAAACCGGACCAAATTGAAGTGTATGCCTCGGGTGATAAATGAGAGAAGATAAATGTCAATGAATTTGACATTATCATGATCCCCGATACGGGGCGCAAGGGAAGTTTGGATGAGGCGCTCAATAATACGATGATTAGGAGAAAGCTGGGAGAGCTTGACAATAGGATTTGTGGGCTGCCCTGTGAGATGCTCAAGGGCTTCAGCTACATCAAACTCACGGTCCCGTGGAAACTCCCCCTGAGCAAAAGCATGGGGTCCAACATGAGGAACCCCGAGCATCCGGGCAATCTCCAACGAAGTGATAGTGATGGGTTGCCCAAGAGCAGTGGAGGAGATGGTATCAATGTCATCAGAAACGGACCACGTCAAATGAGCATAGAACTCTTTGACAAGAAGAGGATAAATGACATCCTTTTCGGGTGGCTCAAAAAAAGAATGCCAATGTTGATACTCAATAATCGAGAAAAGCTCAAGACGAGCAGTAGACAGCCAAGGATAATCAATTACTCTACCCGGCAAAATGACTTTGTCATGCCAAATGTCCGGGAGTTGAGGGATTGAAGGAGGAGGAGGAGCTTCTTGAGCGATTCCCTTCCCTTTACGTGTAGAGCGAGTACCCATGATGGCAAAAGAAAGAAAAAGAGAGAGATTGAGAGAAGAAATGAGGTTTGAGAGGTCAAAAATCAAGAAAGGAGGCTAGGGTTTGGAGGACCTTCGGTTTTAGGAGGAGCTGCCCGAGAGAGAGGAGAGAAATGAGGGAGGAAGGGTTTTAAAATTGATTTTAACCCTTCCTCGGGTCGGCCCAAAAAGCAAAACCCGAAACCACCGGTTAACCGGTGGTGTACCACCGGTTGACCGGTGGTGCCAAAAGTCATAAAAAATATAAAAAAAAAACAGAATTTAAAAAAAGTTTAAAAAAAAATTCTAATAAAAATAAAATATAGGCAAGCCAAGAAAGTCAAATATTTAATAGTGCTCATTGACGAATCATTCCTAACTCCCCTTTAATAAAGTCAAAACGGTCAACTGGGAGCGGTTTGGTAAAGATATCAGCTAGTTGGAAATCAGTGGAAATGAAGTCCAAAGTGATATCTCCTTTTTGAAAATGGTCACGAAGGAAATGATGCCTTAAGTCTATGTGCTTTGTCCTAGAATGTTGTATTGGATTCTTAGAGATACTAATGGCACTAGTGTTGTCACACCGAATTGGGACATGATCATAGGAAAGACCATAATCCAAGAGAGTGTGTTGCATCCAAATAATTTGGGCACAACAATTGCCAGCGGCTACATACTCGGCCTCGGCAGTAGAAAGAGCAACACAATTTTGCTTCTTGCTACTCCACGAAACAAGGTACTTGCCTAGCAGATGACAGGTTCCACTAGTACTCTTACGATCTAATTGACATCCACCAAAATCAGCATCCGAATAAGAAGATAGTTCAAAAGAAGTATTTGAGGGATAAAATAAACCAAGATTTTTGGATCCTTTTAAATACTTGAAAATTCTTTTGACCGATTTAAGATGGGATTCTTTAGGATTGGCTTGAAAACGAGCACAAAGGCAAACACTAAACATGATGTCAGGACGGGTCGCAGTTAGGTAAAGTAGACTCCCGATCATACTCCTATAAAGCTTGTTATCCACCGGTTTCCCGGCTTCGTCTAACGTAAGCTTACATGAAGTACTCATGGGTGTACTAATTTCCTTTACTTGATCCATACCAAAACGACTTAGAAGCTCGTTTGTGTATTTGCTTTGGCTTAGAGAAATACCTTTTGAATTTTGAAAAATTTGAAAACCAAGAAAAAATTTCAATTCTCCCATAAAACTCATTTCAAATTCTTTTCTCATTAAATCTGAAAAATCAGTACAAAGAGATTCTTTGGTAGAACCAAAGATAACATCATCAACATAAATTTGGACTATTAAAAGATCTTTTGAAGTGCGTTTTAAAAAGAGGGTACAATCGGCTTGACCCATTTTAAAATCATTTTCTAAAAGAAATTTTGTTAACCGCTCATACCAAGCCCGAGGGGCTTGCTTTAAGCCATAAAGAGCCTTGGTTAACTTAAAAACATGATTTGGAAATTTTGGATCTTCAAAACCGGGAGGTTGTTCAACAAAGATTTTTTCAGAAATAAAACCATTTAAAAAAGCACTTTTAACATCCATTTGAAAAAGCTTAAAATTTAAGTGGGCGGCGAATGCCAACAAGATCCTAATGGATTCTAACCTAGCAACGGGGGCAAAGGTTTCACCATAATCGATTCCTTCTTCTTGATTATAGCCCTTAGCTACTATGCGAGCCTTGTTCCGGGTTATGTTCCCTTGATCATCAAGTTTGTTCCTAAAAACCCATTTAGTGCCAATAATTGGATGATCATTGGGTCTTTCAACAAGAGTCCAAACATCATTTCTAGAGAATTGATTTAGTTCCTCTTGCATTGCAAGAACCCAATTCTCATCATTAATGGCATCATTAACGGTTTGAGGTTCTAGGTGAGAAATGAAGGCTTGATGTTCAACTTCATTGAGGATAGATCTTCTAGTTCGAGTACCGGCTTGAAGATCACCTATGACATTTTCTAAAGGATGGTCTCTAGAAGGTTTCCAAACCTTAGGCAAGGTGGAAGGCGAAGTAGGTGAAGAGGGTTCTTGATGGTCATCCTCCTTGGGAGGAGAAGAGGAATCATCCAAATGAAGCTTATCAAGCTTATCTTCAACATCCTCAATGACCGGGTGAGGTTTTGGAAGAGTTTCATCAAATTTGACGTGAGATGATTCTTCGATGGTTTTAGAACGTTTATTGAAGACACGATAGGCTTTGCTTGAGTTGGAGTACCCAAGAAAAATACCTTCATCGGATTTGGCATCAAATTTCCCTAGGTTATCTTTTGTGTTAAGGATAAAGCATTTACACCCAAACACTTTAAAATAACCAACTTTGGGCAATTTGCCTTTCCAAAGTTCATAGGGGGTTTTCTTAAGAAGGGGTCTTACAAGGACTCTATTAATAGTATAACAAGCAGTGTTTACCGCCTCGGCCCAAAAATATTGAGGGAGGTCGAATTCACTAAGGAGGGTTCGAGCGATTTCTTGGAGAGTTCAGTTTCTCCTTTCAACCACTCCATTTTGTTGAGGAGTCCTAGGGGCAGAGAAGGTGTGATTGTATCCTTGAGAGGAACACAATTCATCAAATTCTTTGTTCTCGAATTCACCACCATGATCACTACGAAGAGATATGATTTTATATCCTTTTTCGTTTTCTACTTTCCTAGAGAATTTCAAAAAGGTTTTACAAGCATCACTCTTATGGGCTAAGAAGAAAACCCAAGTAAAACGAGAAAAGTCATCAACAATAACTAAGGTATAGGATTTTCCACCTAAGCTTGCTACGGGAGTAGGACCAAAAAGATCAAGATGAAGGAGTTCAAGAGATTTTGAGGTGGACACTTCCTTCTTAGATTTGAAAGAAGACTTGTGTTGCTTACCAAGTTGGCATGGCTCACAAATCAAATCTTTCTTAAATTTAAGTTTAGGAAGGTCACGAATGAGCTTGTTCTTATTAAGCTTTAGAAGTGAATGAGAGCTACAATGCCCCAATCTTCTATGCCAAAGCCAAGACTCATTGTCAAGAGCACTTAAACATTTAACATTTTGGCTAGCTAGAGATTTTAAATCAATAATGTAAACATTTTGAAAACGGGAAGCAGAAAATATCAACTTGTTTTGAAAATCAAACACATTGCATAAATCATTTTGAAAATTGACTGAAAAACCACTATCACAAAGTTGACTAATGCTAATTAAATTATGCTTTAAACCTTTAACTAATAAAACATCTTTAATAAAAGAGGAGCTACCAAAACCAATGGTACCTATTCCGACGATCTTGCTTTTTGAGTTGTCACCAAAGGTGACATATCCTCCATCGAATTCTTCAAGAGAGTTGAACTCGGAGGGATCGCCACACATGTGCCTTGAGCAACCGCTGTCGAGATACCACGAGCCTTTAGAGATCCTACTCTTTTGGCGTTTATCCTACAAAATCAAGAAAGAAGAGATTTTGGTACCCATATAAGTTTGGGTCCGGAAAGATTAGCAAAAAGAGACTTTTGAACCCATAATGTTCTAGAGGGATTCCTTCTATGATACTCATCCGAGTAGGTAATGGATTTGGGTCTTCCATACCTAGCATTTTTACAATCACATTCATAAATCATGTGACCGGTCTTTTTACAATAATTACAAAATTTGTATTGAGAGCTCCCCCTTACAAAAGTAGTGGGTGCCCTAGTAAAAGTGGATTGCTTGTTATAGCCAAGTCCATGTGTGGTTCTAGCCGAACGCTGAGAACCTAGTAATTTAGTTAAGTTTTGTTCACCTTGGGTGAACTTGGCAAGAGATTCCTTCAAATCCTTAATGGTAGAATTTAAAGAATCTACATTTGGAATATTTTTGACTTTAAGGGCAAGCTCCTCATTCTCTTTGAGAAGTTTGTCTTTTTCGGAAATAAGAGTTTTGTATTTCTTTTTCAAGGTCAAAAATTTAGAGGTAAGTTCGTGAAAACCTTCCTCTAATTGATCTCTTGCATTTTGGAGTTCTTCATAAGACATATTATTATCAAAAGAAGAAGATGAGGAAGAAGAGTGAGAAGAAGAGTGAGAAGAGGATACCTCATCAAATGCCATTAGGCATTTTCCATCTTCATCGCTTGAGTCGCTTGAAGACATGGAGTCATCACTTGCACTCCATGTTGATGCTTTGAAGGCCTTCTTGTTTTTCTTTTCTTTTAACCTTTTCTTGAAAATGGGGCACTCCGGTTTGATGTGGCCTTTCTTTCCACATTCAAAGCAAGTGATTTCTTTCTCCGCCTTTGGCTCTTCCTTTCGTGCCTTTTGAAATTTCTTCTTTTTCTTCATGAACTTGCTCATTTTCCTTGCTAGTTGAGCCATCTCGGATTCACTATCATCGGAGGAGCTTTCTTCCTTTGCCTTGAAAGCAATGTTCTTTTTCTCCTTGAAGATCTTTCCTTCTTTATCGGCTTGTCTTTTCATGGTAATCTCATAAGTCATGAGTGACCCTATGAGTTCTTCAACCGGCATCTTCTTCACATCTTTCGCTTCTTGGATTGCCGTCACCTTTGGTGCCCAAGAGCTTGGTAGGACCCAAAGAATTTTCTTCACCATTGTTTCTGCTGAAACATCATCACCAAGGGACTTTCTCCCATTGCAAACATCAGTAAAACGAGTAAACATTTCGGTGATTGACTCGTGTGGGTGCATTGTGAAACTCTCAAAGTCTTGACGATACATATCTAACCTAGTGTCTTTGACTTTGTTAGTGCCCTCATGGGTCACTTCCAAAAGCTTCCAAATTTCGTGTGAGGTGGTGCAAGTAGAAATACGATTAAACTCATTACGGTCTAGCCCACAATGAAGAGCATTCATGGCTTTGCCATCAAGCTCAAAATTGGCAATATCTTCGGGGGTCCAATTAGATTCATCCTTACTAGAAAGAGTGTAGCCTTGCATAACAATTCTATATATAGGATAGCCAATACTCCTAAGAAAAGTAATCATTCGTGTTTTCCAATATGTGTAATCGGTTCCATCGAAGTATGGAGCCCGAGTCATGGAATACCCTTCGGGAGCTTGTGAGGAAGAAGCCATCACTATGGATTTTTCGTTTGTAACCGGTTAAGGTATTACACAAACGCTCCCTCTGATACCAAATGTTGGGTCGGAGGTGATGGCAAGAGGGGGGGTGAATTGCCTTTTTAAAATTAATTAACAATTTAAAACAAATTTAAATGCAGCGGAAAGTAAAATGGCAAGACACAATTGATAACGGAGTTCGGCTTTAAACTCAAGCCTACGTCTCCGCTCCCAACTCAACCGTTGGGAGATTTATACGACCGCTTGCTTTTTAATGGTTATAGCAAGAAACCCACTAGCCGTTTTAAGGTAGGCTAGATCACCCTCTTACAGCTTGCTTTTTTATATTGGTTGTAGCAAGAAACCCAAATTGAAAGAAGAAAGAAAACGGGTGGTTTGTTTTAATACAAACCCAATTAAGAACTAAACAATTGAAGTAAATAAGTTAGAACAAACTAGAGGAAGCCTTGAGCGCCAAGAAGTGAGTGTAGTTGATGTAGAGGCAGCCCAAGCTTCAAGGGTGGCAATTGGATCCCAAGTGGCCTTTGAGAATTGTCGTAGGAGCCTCAAATGATCAAAATAGCTTTGGTATGCTTTGGTATATGATCGGTAGTCTTCCCGGCATCCATGGACGTCTATTTATAGGATAAATACTCCCAAATACTTCAATATGGCCGTTGGAGGGCTTTCGGAGCCGTTGGGGATCAAGTAGACAAGTCTGGTCAAGCTCCAACGGCTAGTTTGACTTTGCTCACCGGCGGACCGGTGCTTGTCCACCGGCTGGCCGGTGCCTTGGAAGGTGGAGAGAGCTTCTGTCCAGGAGCCACCGGCTGGCCGGTGGGAAGGCCACCGGCTGGCCGGTGGTGAGACAGTAGGTCTCACTGTTGAGCCCTGATGCCACCGGCTGGCCGGTGGCAGAGCCACCGGCTGACCGGTGGTCTGGACAGAATGCATCCCATTCTGTCTGGGTCCACCGGTTGGCCGGTGGCCAGACACCGGCTGACCGGTGGCACCTGGCAGAGGGCAAGCCCTTCTGCCTTGTCCACCGGCTGGCCGATGGGCTGGATCCGGCTGGCCGGTGCCCTTACCGGCTGGCCGGTGGTCCTACACCGGCTGGCCGGTGGACTTGAAAAAAGTCCACTTTTCCTTTTTTTTGCCACTTCTTGCTCCTGAAATCATGCCTATTAACAAGAACACTTGAAACAACATTAGATCACTATGAGAGTGATTGTGATCATTAAAATCCAAGAGAGTGGGGTACAACAACAACGACCACCAAAGATTATTAAATCCTCTTATCCAATTATTTTGGAACAGTGGGTTAAATAAGTATTGAATATATTTTATATGATCTACTATTATGATTAGGATAGGGTGACTCTAGTTGTCTATCATTTAGCTGGAGAATCCGATCAATGATGGGAATTAATAAATAGCACCATTCTGAAGGGAAAAATGGAAGACATGGAGTGGGAGGACATTAATAAAATATTTCATAATAAGTATTTCACAAGTTCTATTTGAATAAATATGGAGAAAAAAGCATATACTTGAAGAAAACATAATGGTGAATCTATCAAATATTATGTGGAAAACTTCATAATTACTGTAATATATGTTTCAGGTTTTTTTATCAAAAATGATAGGAAAATAAATAGATTATTTAGTTGTTTAAAACCACACAAATGAAAGCCTCTAGCAATCTAAGACTTTGGAGATTATGAATAAGTGGTTCTACGTGATCCCAAATTATAGATGGAGTTTGGAGAATGGTACCATGGTTATGGATATAAGATGATAATGATTGATTTTAAATATTCTGTGTCAAATGAAAATGGATGAAAGATAATCCAACTACCTACTTGTCAAAAGTATGGGTATAAGAATCATTAGAGTTGTCTCAAAGGGATGAGGAAATGTTTCAAGTGAGGGAGATAAGTACACCAAGATCATGAATGTCGAAAGGAAATGAAGAATCTATCCAACATGAAGATGTAAAGTGAGGAACATTCTAATGCACCATCCATGGTTTAATGCTTCAACTATAGGGATAAAGGGAACTATTCAAGTCAATGCACTAAACCATGGGTCCTTGAGGGTAATCAGTTTCAGTAACCATGTCACGACCCGCCCTCGGGGTCCGTGCCGTGACTACCCCAAGCCCGCCTTCCATAGGCCAGGGGCTGGCGACTAGCACCAAGGCGTAAATCCCGGTAAAAAGGGAAGGCATTGCCTTTGAAAAGTAAACACACACCACAGAGTAAACAAGCGGAAAGTAAACACTAAACAAGGCAGAGTACAACTGAAAGTGCGGAAAAGTAAACGGGCCGGAATACAAACCCAAACTGAAAGTAAAGTACAACTCGAAAAGGGAAAAATAGCAACTGAAAGTAAAAGCTGCTACTCCGAGCTGTCCACTGGAAAATCCCACCTGAAGGGTGGGTACAGATAGCTCCTCTGCTCCACGGGTCCCGCCGTCCGCTCCGTGCACGTCCCGCCCAGTGGTCCTCCTCCGGGTACCGTCCCACTCTGTAGGCCTCAGCTAAGGTCAACGCTGTCCGTTGTCTGCAACCAACACAACGTAGTGCGGGCAAAGCCCGTGCAGGGGTGAGTATAAGCTACTCAGTAGGGACCCCGAGACCTCTGAAGGTCTCTCAAATCCACAAAGGATAAACCATGAAGAAAAGTTACAATCACGAAGTAACAACTGACACTGCTTAGGTATATGCCCATACATATACCTAAGTCATCAATTCAAATACGCTCCAACCTCCGAGCCCAAGTACAACTCAGTCCACACAGGATAGTAAACGTATTCCACACAGGAAAGCAAAACGTAATCCACACAGGATTGCACAACACAATCCACACAGGAAAGCAATAGGATTCAGCTCACACAGGTATACTTCTTCAAGGACGATAAAGATGATCACTGATCCATCTAAGTCGTCGGACCCACGAAGGATCGATAGGTAACTAACCCCCGCAATGACCCACACAGGATCGGGCCCACACAGGACCTGTAGGCGCTGGCTCACACAGAACCGCTGAGCGCGGACCCACACAGGATCGGGCCCACACAGGACCTGTAGCACTGATCCACGTAGGATCGCTGAGTGCTGTAGTCGTCGTCGTCGAATCCACACAGGATCTCTGTACTGTCGTCGTCGAATCCACATAGGATCTCTATACTGTCGTCGTCGCAGTCACAGTAGCAGTCGTAGCAGTAGTAGTAGTTGTAGCAGTCGCAGCCAGCACTAGGGTTCCCGCACACAGCAAGCTCGTTCGGAGGGTCCGCTCCACGAGCCGAGAGGCTGATACATAAACTGTCACAAAGACCAGAGTTGATGTATCCAAAAGTTCCGTATCGTCAACAGGAACTCAACGCAACAGACGGCGCGTCGATCGGACGCCCGGTCTGAGAGTTATTGGCATTTTCGTCTCCGGGGCCCGGTTGGTTTTTAAGGCAAAACCAACCCGACCATACTCCACCTGCGTCCAAACCTCGGTCGGAGTATTCCAAAAGATCCGTCTCACTAAGAGGAACACAACGCGACTGACGGCGCATCAATCGGACGTTCGTAGCTCAAGATATGAGCGTTTCCGCTCCGAAAGCCCGGTTGGTTTCGTGAACGAACCAACCCAGCCGAACTCAAAGTAATCCGAAACCTTGAGTGCGATATACCGAAACGACCGTCTCGATCCAAGGATCGCGTTTCCGCTGACGGTTCGTCGATCGGAGGTCCGAGGCTCAAGTTATGGGCCAAAAACCAATTCTGGTTCGAAACGGGGGGGTCCGGGTCCGGGCCGACCCGGCCCGACCCCCCCCCCCCCCCCCCCCTGGGCGGCGCGGTGGCCGGCGGCGGCGGACGGTGGCGGCGCGGCGGCCGGCGGCGGCGCGGCGGCGCGGGGTGCCACGGCGGCTCGGGGTGCCGCGAGGAGCCGCACGCGGGTGCTAAGCCCCGCTTCCTGGAAGAGGCGGCGCGGCCTTTGTGCCGCGCCCATTTTTTTTAAAACGCCCCCCACACGTGGGGGGGCCTGATTTGAGCGGAACCGGGGAGGGGAGGCCGGCTGCCCCCTTCCCTTTTAAAAAAAAAACGCCCCCCTCATAAAGAGGGGGGTTTTGGGTGTTGGTCGGGGGATTAATTCCCCCGGTTTAATGCCTTCCGGCCGGCCAGCTGGCCGGCCGGTTTTCTCCAACGGGACCGGAAATTCCGGTCCCCCCTTCGGCTTCCGACGCCGGCGGCCCGGCCGCCGGTCTTCTCTTCCGCCGCGGCCCGGAACCGGCCGTGGTCTCCTCGTCCCGCCGCGGCCCGGAACCGGCCGCGGTGTTCGTCGTCCGGCGCGGTGCGACGGCACCGCGCCCCATTCGCCGTGCCTTGATTCCTTTCAACGCGGCGCGACGGCGTCGCGTTCTTGAAGATTCTACCTCGGTGTGGCGCGACGGCTCCGCGTTAAATAAAAGCACGATTATCCGCGTGGTGCGACGACACCACGCCACTTACTTCCACCCGCAAGAATAAACAAGAAACGATGGAGGGGGGTTCGGCCGTGTTCGTGTGGTCCGGCCCCCTCACGTTAAAATAATAACGCAACTTAAATAAATCAAGCCACACATTAGACTTTCTATTCACGATCAAGAATAAAATAAGGAAACCAAAAAGAAATCAGCAACCCCTACCTTGGTATAAGGTTCGAAGATTCGTCTACGTTCCGCGGAAGACGGCGTCGCTGAGGTCGGGCGTCGCGGTAGCCGTTCATCAAATCCGATGACGAAGGGATGCGTTCGAAGAGACACATCGTTGGCGAAACTTGTACGCCGACGAAGGTTGTCCGAGGAAGAAGTGGCGTCCCCTTTCGTTGACATGGTAAACGAAGAATGGAGGTGCGGTGTTCTTCGTCGGAGATTGAACGTTCTTCGTCAAGATGAACGTTCTTCGAGTTCCTCGTCAGAGTTGAAGGAGAAGAAGGAAAATCTCTCCACCTCTCAAGAAGACAAACAAATAACCCCAAAATAAAATAAGACAACATCTTATTTTATTATCACATAACACATTAGAATTTCAAAAGTTTGAAATTCAAAAGGTTTAACTCCCATAATTAAAAGTAACTCAAGTCATTTAATTAGGGGTTAATCAAGTTGAGAGAATTTGAAAGGATTAGGGGTTCGTGTGGGACCCACCACACTTAATCCTCCCAAGGGAGTTTAAGTGGGTGTGGGTCCCACTTCCAACCTCCTTTGATAGGTTTTAACAAGTTATAATAAAATTGTTCTACACAATTTTATTTAACTCAAACTAAAAACCCCAAAACTAACTTTCAACTCGCAACAAACGCAACTCCCGAAAAGGTCTCTTTAAGCGAAAATCGGCGCTGCGAGTTCATCGGTGCCCTCGGAATTCAATTCCGAGCACCGGAACAAAAGTTAGGAATTCCCGCTCGTTCGTTCACTGAACGTACCCGAGCCAAACTTCGGAAATTAATTCCGGGCACTCTGGGCCTCGGAATCAGGTGCCGTCTGAAACCGCGCTCTTGTAAAATTCTAAAGAAAATTAAGAAAAAAATTTCCTTGAATTTTACGGGTCTTTACATTACTCCCACCTCAGGGCTTTACGTCCCCGTAAAGATACATCAAAAACTAGGGAAACAAATGAGGGTACTGAGCACGCATCTGAGCCTCCCGCTCCCATGTGCTCTCCTGGAGATTCCCATGCTGCCATCTGATGCGCACAAGAGGAATCAATCGCCCACGCAGGACCCGCTCCTGTTGATCCTCTATCTCCACCGGGACCTCCGTAAAAGTCACCCCATCATCAACGTCAAGCTCCCCATGGTCAATGATGTGCGTCGGGTCGTGCACATATCTCCTCAGCTGGGATACGTGGAAGACGTCGTGCACCCGGTGCAACTGAGGTGGTAGAGCCAGGCGATAAGCCACCTCACCAATCCTGCTGAGAATCTGGAAAGGTCCGATGAAGCGCGGAGATAACTTGCCGCCTCGGCCAAATCTCCGAATACCACGTCGAGGTGAGACCCGCAAGAAGACGTGGTCGCCATCCTCGAACTCCAGTGGCCTCCGCCTCCTGTCAGCATATGACTTCTGCCGGCTCTGAGCTGTTCTCATCCGCTCCTGGATGACCTGGACCTTCTCTGTCGTGGCCTGGACCATCTCCGGTCCCACCAGTGCTGACTCCCCAGGGTCTGTCCAGCACAAAGGAGATCTACATGGTCGGCCGTACAACGCCTCGTACGGTGCCATCCCGATGGTGGAGTGGTAGCTGTTGTTGTACGCGAACTCCACCAAGGGTAGGTGGTCCTCCCAGCTACGACCAAAGTCGAGGACACATGCGCGGAGCATGTCCTCGAGAGTCTGAATGGTCCTCTCCGTCTGACCATCCGTCTGAGGGTGAAAAGCTGTGCTAAGACGTAGCTGCGCCCCGAACGCCTCCTGTAACCCCTTCCAAAGCCGGGAAGTAAAGCGGGCATCTCGATCGGAAACGATAGATGATGGCACGCCGTGGAGCCGCACAATCTCCTGAACGTAGAGACGCCCCAAGCTCTCCACTAAGCCCTGCTCTCTGATGGGTAAGAAGTGTGACGACTTGGTGAGTCGGTCAACAATCACCCAGATGGAGTCGTGACCTCTGGAAGTGCGTGGAAGTCCAGTCACGAAGTCCATAGATATGCCGTCCCACTTCCACTCCGGAACCTCCAAGGGCTGTACCAAGCCTGCTGGTACCTGATGCTCTGCCTTCACCTACTGACAGGTAAGGCATCGAGAAACGAACTCTGCTACAGCCTTCTTCATACCCGGCCACCAATGCTGTCGTCTGAGGTCCTGGTACATCTTCGCCACTCCAGGATGTACCGCTAAAGGAGAAGTGTGAAACTCCCTCAGCACTTCCTCTCGCAATGCGACTGGTACCATGGTACGTCCTCTGAAAAGGATGTCGTGCTCTGCTCCAAGGGAGAAACCATCAGGTGCCTGTCCCGAGGATATCTGTGCACGCCGTGTCTCACAGTCAACGTCCCCGTGCTGTGCCTCCCTGACTCGCTGCAGTAGTGGAGGAGTGACTGTGAGAGACTGAAGAAAGGCTGCTCCATCTCTATCCACGAAGGATATCTGCAAAGAGGCTAGCTGCTCCGTCACCTCCTCGAGTAGCTGAATGCCCGTCCTCCTGCTGAGGGCATCGGCTACTACGTTCCCCTTCCCAGGAGTATAGACTATCTCAAAGTCATAGTCCTGGAGGAACTCGAGCCATCGCCGCTGTCTCAGGTTCAGGTCCTTCTGCGAGAAGATATACCTGAGACTCTGATGATCGGAAAAGACTGTAAAGCGCTCGCCCATCAGATAGTGTCGCCATGTCTTCAGAGCGAAGACCACTGCTGCTAACTCCAGGTCATGGGTAGCGTAGTTCTGCTCATGCAGCCTCAACTGACGTGATCCATAGGCGATCACGGCCCGCTCCTGCATCAGAACACATTCGAGTCCGGTCCCTGATGCATCGCAGTAGACTACGTACCCTACTCCCTCCTCAGGCAACCTCAAGATAGGTGCGCTAGTCAATCTCTGTCTCAGCTCCTGGAAGCTCTGCTGACATCTGTCTGACCACACGAAGGGTTTCCCCTTCTTCGTCAAAGCTGTGAGTGATGCTGCAACTCTAGAGAAGTCTGCAACGAATCTCCGATAGTATCCAGCTAGTCCCAAGAAACTCTGAACCTCAGTCACGTTCCTGGGTGGCTCCCATGTTAACACAGCCTCAATCTTCGCGGGATCCACAGCAACTCCCGCCTCAGAGATAACGTGTCCCAAAAAGTGGACCTCACGTATCCAGAACTGGCACTTCAAGAGCTTACCATAAAGCTGGTGCTCTCGGAGTGTGTCAAGGACAACTCGCAAGTGATAGGCGTGCTCCTCCTCTGTCGTAGAGTAAATCAGAATGTCGTCGATGAAAACCACAACAAACCGATCAAGGTATGGCTGAAAGATCCTGTTCATGAGAGCCATGAACACTGCTAGAGCATTGGTTACACCGAAAGGCATAACCAAGAACTCATAGTGGCCATACCGAAATCTGAAGGCCGTCTTCTGCACATCCTCGTCTCTGACTCTGAGCTGATGATAGCCTGACCTGAGGTCTATCTTCGAGAACCACCGTGCTCCCTTGAGCTGATCAAAGAGGTCATCAATCCTCGGTAGCGGATACTTGTTCCTCACTGTCACCTGGTTCAGGCGACGATAGTCAACACAAAGTCGCAAGCTCCTGTCCGCCTTCTTGGCGAACAATATCGGGGAAGCCCAGGGTGAAACACTGGGTCGGATGAACCCCTTGCCCTGCAAGTCCTCCAACTGTACCTGTAGCTCTCGAAGCTCGGCTGGGGCCATCCGATATGCTGGAGTGGATATCGGGGCTGTCCCGGGGTACAAGTCAATATAAAAGTCTACCTCTCTGCGAGGAGGTAGCCCTGGAACGTCGTCGGGAAAAACGTCCGCAAACTGATCCACCACTGCAGGAAAACCAGGACTCCGCACGTCAACTGCTCCAAGTATGAGGCTAGCCAAATGATGAGTGATGGGCTGTCCTATCCTCCGCGGAAGTCCATCCTGTGCTGCTAAGGCTCCCTTCTCGCCGGTGAAGGTGAACCTGCTCCCGTCGGTGCGTACACAACGCACCTTGCGCCTAAAACAGTCAATCTGTGCATGGACCGTAGATAGCCAATCCATGCCCAAGATGACGTCGTAAGTCCTCGACGCTGCTACAAGAAGATCCCAGCCGAAGCTCTCGCCTCCTAGAGTAAGCTCACACTGCCGGCACCAGTGCGTAATCGTCGAGTCTGCTCCCGTAGGAGTCTCTAGCCGTAAGGATCGAGCCAACGGCTCTGTCGGAATCTCCGAGCTCCGAACAAGGGCAGCGGCTATGAAAGAATGACTCGCTCTTGTGTCTATAAGAACTGCAGCAAGGGTGGAGTAGACACAGATAGTACCTCGAATCATCTCGGGTGCGCCGTGGTCGTAGGCCTCTGCTGCCTGGAGCTGTGCCTGTCGCTGCCCGCCAGCTCCCTGTGGTCGGGGTGGACCTCCTGGTGGTGGTGGTGGCAGAGCCTCAAAGCGTCGCCCACCACCGACTGCTCGTCCAGCTCCTCTGCCTCGTCCGCCTCCTCCCTGCGGACCGTCACGGTCGACCCTCTGCCTCTGCCTCGGTGGTCCATCAACTGACTGCTGCTCCTCGGCACGGCGGTTCGGGCAGTCACGAGCCATGTGGCCCTGCCCGCCGCACGAGTAGCACTGTCTGCCTCTCATAAGACTGGCTCAGCGCTGTGTGCCCCGCACTGCTGAGCCAGTGCCCTGAGATCGTCTGCCCGAAGGTCTGGTCTGTCTGGACCCCTGAGTCATCCGTCGACTGCCTACTGCAGATGACTCTGCCACGTGTCGCCCTGCGGTGGGTCGCTGTGCTGGTGTAGACTCAGCAAGGAAGCTCTCGATCAGAAGGGCCCGCTCCAGTACTCCTGTCTGAGTCGGTATGCTGAGGGAGATCAGCGATGCCCTGATCTCGTGTCTCAAACCCTTCTCGAAGGTCCGGGCCCGGAAGAATGGGTCCCGTACCATGTCGGTCGAGTAGCGCGAGAGATCGGTAAATCTCGCCGAGTACTGAGCGACCGTCATGCTGCCCTGCCGCAGCTGTAGAAGCTCCTGGATACGCACCGCACGAAGGGTGGCTAGGACGAACTCCGAGCGGAAGAGGCTCTCAAAGTCCGTCCAAAGTAGAGATTCCTCATCGTGCACCTGGAGCATCAAGCTCCACCATCGTCCTGCTGCTACGTGTAGTAGGCTCGCAGCGAGGATCACCATGAGGTCTGCTGGTGTCCTCACTAGCCTAAACACTCGAACCACTGCCTCCAGCCAGTCCTCTGCTGCCTGGGGATCCGTCTCCCCGCGAAACCTGGGCGGTCGCTGGCGCTGAAACTCATGCAGTGTGCTGAGGCGACGTGCATCGTCAGCGGCTGCTGCTGGAAGCATCGGGGGATCGGCAGGTAAAGCTATCGCCGGTGCCACTACTGGAAAAGGGCCCTACACCGAGGCCTCGTCGCTCGGTGGGCTGTCGTCTCGCTTGACTCTCGGAACCCTAGCTGGCTGCCGTCGTGGGGCCATCCTGAAAAGGAAACAGATGCGCCACAGTTAGAACAGTATACCTGGTGAGCTGATATAAGTAATCACAAAGAAAATTTTGAAACACACACGCAATCAATGTTTTCATGCATTAAGTCGGAAATCAGAAGTCAGGGTCCTGGTGTACGGATACGTCGGCCGCCGCACCAACACTGGACTCCCTGGACTGATAACCACACTCAATACGCTAAACATTATTGCTTCACATAGAAAAGATCAGAGTTCGCGGTAGAACCGAACTCCTCTGATACCAATTTGTCACGACCCGCCCTCGGGGTCCGTGCCGTGACTACCCCAAGCCCGCCTTCCATAGGCCAGGGGCTGGCGACTAGCACCAAGGCGTAAATCCCGGTAAAAAGGGAAGGCATTGCCTTTGAAAAGTAAACACACACCACAGAGTAAACAAGCGGAAAGTAAACACTAAACAAGGCAGAGTACAACTGAAAGTGCGGAAAAGTAAACGGGCCGGAATACAAACCCAAACTGAAAGTAAAGTACAACTCGAAAAGGGAAAAACAGCAACTGAAAGTAAAAGCTGCTACTCCGAGCTGTCCACTGGAAAATCCCACCTGAAGGGTGGGTACAGATAGCTCCTCTGCTCCACGGGTCCCGCCGTCCGCTCCGTGCACGTCCCGCCCAGTGGTCCTCCTCCGGGTACCGTCCCACTCTGTAGGCCTCAGCTAAGGTCAACGTTGTCCGTCGTCTGCAACCAACACAACGTAGTGCGGGCAAAGCCCGTGCAGGGGTGAGTATAAGCTACTCAGTAGGGACCCCGAGACCTCTGAAGGTCTCTCAAATCCACAAAGGATAAACCACGAAGAAAAGTAACAATCACGAAGTAACAACTGACACTGCTTAGGTATATGCCCATACATATACCTAAGTCATCAATTCAAATACGCTCCAACCTCCGAGCCCAAGTACAACTCAGTCCACACAGGATAGTAAACGTATTCCACACAGGAAAGCAAAACGTAATCCACACAGGATTGCACAACACAATCCACACAGGAAAGCAATAGGATTCAGCTCACACAGGTATACTTCTTCAAGGACGATAAAGATGATCACTGATCCATCTAAGTCGTCGGACCCACAAAGGATCGATAGGTAACTAACCCCCGCAATGACCCACACAGGATCGGGCCCACATAGGACCTGTAGCACTGATCCACGTAGGATCGCTGAGTGCTGTAGTCGTCATCGTCGAATCCACACAGGATCTCTGTACTGTCGTCGTCGAATCCACATAGGATCTCTGTACTGTCGTCGTCGCAGTCACAGTAGCAGTCGTAGCAGTAGTAGCAGTTGTAGCAGTCGCAGCCAGCACTAGGGTTCCCGCACACAGCAAGCTCGTTCGGAGGGTCCGCTCCACGAGCCGAGAGGCTGATACATCAACTGTCACAAAGACCAGAGTTGATGTATCCAAAAGTTTTGTATCATCAACAGGAACTCAACGCAACAGACGGCGCGTCGATCGGACGCCCGGTCTGAGAGTTATTGGCATTTTCGTCTCCGGGGCCCGGTTGGTTTTTAAGGCAAAACCAACCCGACCATACTCCACCTGCGTCCAAACCTCGGGCGGAGTATGCCAAAAGATCCGTCTCACTAAGAGGAACACAACGCGACTGACGGCGCGTCAATCGGACGTTCGTAGCTCAAGATATGAGCGTTTCCGCTCCGAAAGCCCGGTTGGTTTCGTGAACGAACCAACCCGGCCGAACTCAAAGTAATCCGAAACCTTGAGTGCGATATACCGAAACGACCGTCTCAATCCAAGGATCGCGTTTCCGCTGACGGTTCGTCGATCGGAGGTCTGAGGCTCAAGTTATGGGCCAAAAACCAATTCTGGTTCGAAACGGGGGGGTCCGGGTCCGGGCCGACCCGGCCCGACCCCCCCCCCCCCCCCCTGGGCGGCGCGGCGGCGCGGGGTTCCACGGCGGCTCGGGGTTCCGCGAGGATCCGCACGCGGGGGCTAAGCCCCGCTTCCTGGAAGAGGCGGCGCGGCCTTTGTGCCGCGCCCATTTTTTTTTAAAACTCCCCCCACACGTGGGGGGGGGGCCTGATTTGAGCGGAACCGGGGAGGGGAGGCCGGCTGCCCCCTTCCCTTTTAAAAAAAACGCCCCCCTCATAAAGAGGGGGGTTTTGGGTGTTGGCCGGGGGATTAATTCCCCCGGTTTAATGCCTTCTGGCCGGCCAGCTGGCCGGCCGGTTTTCTCCAACGGGACCGGAAATTCCGGTCCCCCCTTCGGCTTCCGACACCGGCGGCCCGGCCGCCGGTCTTCTCTTCCGCCGCGGCCCGGAACCGGCCGCGGTCTCCTCGTCCCGCCGCGGCCCGGAACCGGCCGCGGTGTTCGTCGTCCGGCGCGGTGCGACGGCACCGCGCCCCATTCGTCGTGCCTTGATTCCTTTCAACGCGGCGCGACGGCGTCACGTTCTTGAAGATTCTACCTCGGTGTGGCGCGACGGCTCCGCGTTAAATAAAAGCACGATTATCCGCATGGTGCGACGGCACCACGCCACTTACTTCCACCCACAAGAATAAACAAGAAACGATGGAGGGGGGTTCGGCCGTGTTCGTGTGGTCCGGCCCCCTCACGTTAAAATAATAACGCAACTTAAATAATTCAAGCCACACGTTAGACTTTCTATTCACGATCAAGAATAAAATAAGGAAACCAAAAAGAAATCAGCAACCCCTACCTTGTTATAAGGTTCGAAGATTCGTCTACGTTCCGCGGAAGACGGCGTCGCTGAGGTCGGGCGTCGCGGTAGCCGTTCGTCAAATCCGATGACGAAGGGATGCGTTCGAAGAGACACGTCGTTGGCGAAACTTGTACGCCGACGAAGGTTGTCCGAGGAAGAAGTGGCGTCCCCTTTCGTTGACACGGTAAACGAAGAATGGAGGTGCGGTGTTCTTCGTCGGAGCTTGAACGTTCTTCGTCAAGATGAACGTTCTTCGAGTTCCTCGTCAGAGTTGAATGAGAAGAAGGAAAAGCTCTCCACCTCTCAAGAAGACAAACAAATAACCCCAAAATAAAATAAGACAACATCTTATTTTATTATGACATAACACATTAGAATTTCAAAAGTTTGAAATTCAAAAGGTTTAACTCCCATAATTAAAAGTAACTCAAGTCATTTAATTAGGGGTTAAGCAAGTTGAGAGAATTTGAAAGGATTAGGGGTTCGTGTGGGCCCCACCACACTTAATCCTCCCAAGGGAGGTTAAGTGGGTGTGGTTCCCACTTCCAACCTCCTTTGATAGGTTTTAACAAGTTATAATAAAATTGTTCTACACAATTTTATTTAACTCAAACTAAAAACCCCAAAACTAACTTTCAACCCGCAACAAACGCAACTCCTGAAACGGTCTCTTTAAGCAAAAATCGGCGTTGTGAGTTCATCGGTGCCCTCGGAATTCAATTCCGAGCACCGGAACAAAAGTTAGGAATTCCCGCTCGTTCGTTCACTGAACGTACCCGAGCCAAACTTCGGAAATTAATTCCGGGCACTCTGGGCCTCGGAATCAGGTGCCGTCTGAAACCGCGCTCTTGTAAAATTCTAAAGAAAATTAAGAAAAACAATTCCTTGAATTTTACGGGTCTTTACAAACCAACAATTGAAAATGAGGAGGGATAACTTATTCCATCACTACTACTGAATTAGAGCATGAAAATAAAGGCATACAACATACACTTCCTATTCAATCAATAATGGAAAAAGTTTTTTCTTATTCCGGTTCTATACATTTCATTATATTTAGAAATTTTTCTATAACTTTTGAATAGAATCCATGATACCTTGAAGTTGAGATATCTATATAAAAACCAAATTGTTCAATAATTTCAACCCAAGTGTTGGAATTTTCTCCTATAAGCATCTATGGTAAGATTCTTCTATTGACTCTCATAATAATTCCCTTGAATAAATTTGAAGTTATAATTGGTATGGATTATCTCTCATTATATCAAGAATAAATTATCAATCGGGAAAGGAAATATATTTTCATATTCTCAACCATATAAATCTCATATATAAATGCAAGTAAGATCATGAATATCCTTTCATGAATACCTCAATGGTGTGGGAGTTGATACCCTTTGAAGAAGGATACCTTTCCCAAATGGTTGAGTCAATGTGAGGTATCAACCTTGAGGAAATGAAAATTGTTAAGGACTACACTTATAAACTTCTGGAAGAGTTACCTAGTATTCCCCTATATAATGAGGTAGATTTGAAAATAGAACTCATACACAAAGCTATACATATATCAAAAATTCCTTATAGGGTGACTCTAACCTAACTGGAAGAGTTAAAGAAGTAGAAACATGATTATTTGGACAAAGGGTTCAAAATGCCTAAAGTATTGCCTTAGGGGAGTTCTAGTGATATTTATAAAGAAAATGATGGATCAATGCAGCTATGTATCAATTACTGGTACCTCAATAAGATCACAATAAAGAACAATTGTCATACTCCAAGGATTGATGACTTATTTGATAAACTATGAGGACCTCATTAATTTTCAAAGTTTGACCTTAGTTCTGGAAATAATAAACTAAAGGTGATGAAGGAAGTTATTTAGAACACCACTTTTAGTACTATGCATGGTAATAATGAGTTCATAGTGATTCCAATTGAACTCACTAATTACCCTAAAATATTTATGGATTTTGTAAATATAGTCTCTAGAGACCACCTCAACAAATTTATGTTAGTGTTTATCGATGTAGATACACATTTTTTTCCTTAATAGACATTGAAATATTTATAAATATATTTCCGGAGCTATGCACTGATAGTAGATGTGATTCAGAGGCCCGGAATGCCTGAAATTTATTTTATAAAACTATAAAATATGTTGTGTATTGTGAATGTGGTATTAATTAAAGAAAAAATGATAAATCATAAATAGTTGATTGAATTAGAAATTCAAGACAACAGTTGGGTCTAGACATGGTGATTACCCTAGGTGTGACATAAAATCAGTTGGTGTCGGATGTTCGAACCCTTCAGTCATTGGTGGTACAGCCAGTGAAAGAATTAATTATTAAATTAAATAATTAAATAACTTTTACCAAGACTAAAAGTTATAAATTCATTGTTAGGGAGACTCTTATAGGGTTGGAAGAATAACTTCAATATATCCAATAAGAGCACTCTACGCCTCCTCTTTTGTTGATCAACAAAAAACTTATCTATCAAGATGAATCAAATCACAACGAATGCATCACCTCCTCTAAAAAATTACATGGAAATATTCTTCCTTGATGATTGATCCAAAATAGAGGTAGGGCTCTTACTTGGTTATTCTAACACCTTAGATTAATTTTTTTGAGTGTATTTAACTTTTTTCTATGGCCTTCTCCCCGTTTGGGATTGTATGCACCCAATAATCGGATTGAATATTTTTTAAACAATTTTTATCGAACTGGGTTCCCCATTTTTAATAGTTGGAAAATAACACTTCGCTAATGTTGTTCTTAACTTTTTTCTTGGTGATTTTTCTCCCCCCCCCTCCCTCATCCTTCATGTTCTTTACTGATGGAATCTCGTTGTTCCCAATTCGATAGATTATTGGGTAACCTGATCCCGGTCAGGTACTAGGATTCATAGAAACATAGTGATGAAATAATGGAACAATGAATCGGCTTCATATATGAAAATCTTATGAGTTTTGGGAGAAAATTTTGATAAAAAAAAATATTTGAGGAATAAACTGTGAAAGAAGTAAGACGGGTGGAAATGTTCAGGAATTCACAACCTAATCAGAGATCAGTTTTCAGCCACCGAAGAGCCAGAAATGGTATATCTAGACTAGATCTATATTTCATGGGTATATTGGAGGTGATATATAAGGTGAAATAGGATAAAAGGAATAGATATACCTTACAGATCCTAGTTTAGGAGATCTTTCAAAAACCCTACTACACACCTTGTTAAACTGTGAACACATGGCGTGTAGCCCTTTCTAGTTGTAGGGCTAGGTTTTTGGAAACCCATAAGGATGGAATGGTATGTACTCCCCTTGACAAGTCATGTACCACCTATCTATATGGGGAATCTAGGTGATGGATCACAAAGCTATGAAGACACCATGTTCAGAGTACATGGACACGACTTTGCCAAATGGGTGACATTCTATGTTAATCCCCATATCATGTACCAATGTACCTCGACACAGCCATAGGACATGGCCCTTGTCCTAGTTAGTCAAGACACAACATGTAGTCCACCTGCATTGAATGTTCTAATACATGGGGTGAGCCTTGTGTTGGCCAAGGACATGACCAGTTTGTGGAATGGGACCACACATTGTGTTCCCCTTGATCTCTTCTAAACGATTTTTGAATGCACGTAACTCCATTTTTTTACTCAAATTTTGTCTTTTGAGATGTCTATCCAGAGTTGTTTTCCCACATAAAACATGATGGTGCCCTCGGAAGTGAATTTCGATATATGTTGTGAAATTTTATGGGTTTGAAACATGTTTAAGAGACATCTAATGATCGAAGAAATAATATATAATAACTAGAAAATCATGGGTGTAACCCTCCAGGTGGAATGAGTAGTAGAATTCCCTAAAGACAGTATCGAGATTACCCTCAAACTATCTTTTTTAGTGGCATTCCTTGAAGAGAATATCAGGCTTACCCACTAGTTGTCTTAGGCAGTGGCATTCCCTGATGATCTTTTAGAGTTACCCTCTTATAGGAATTGGTAGAGGAGTTCCTCAATGTTCTAGGCATACCTTCCAGGTGTTCAGGGTAGTGGAATTCCCCAATGAAATCTTCTAGGCCTAACCCACCAACCAGGCTAGGTAGTGGAGTTACCTAACCACTCATCGAGTATACCCACTAGTAGGAGTGGGCAGTGGCGTTACCCAATGACTTTCCCAACTGTAACCCTCTAGTAAGATAGGCATTGTATTTCCTCTATGACTATGAGAATAGGACCCTCCTATCATACCATGGTATGGGATCTTTCCTATAATTTTTGGCCCCTCGGTTTTAAGGAATTGTGATGGTGCATGATTTGACATGTCATTGGACTCACATGGAAGAGGGATGATTTCCCCATGGAGACACATCCTTGTGACACAACCTAAGACCATATTAGAGGTTCAGTTCCACCTAAAGTAGACTGTATCAAGGTGCAGGGATTTATTCCATTATAATTATGTTTTTAGGGAAAACACATGAGATGCTGGGAATCATTGATTGACTTATTTTGGAACTGTTTCCTACTCTTCTTCTAGGACTGAGCTATGATATGGAGATCCCCTTAATCTCTTGTTTGTGATTATTTGACTATATATATATATATCATACTTCAGTACCCACCCCTTAGGTATAGTTACTCTCATTTCAATAGAGGTGAAGTCGTGCTAGGTATTCTATGTGCTTAATATGTTTAGATTTTAATGGTTGGATAAGTACACTATCCTATAATAGGTAGTGAATACTCAATGAGAAGTTCATCATCTCACCGTGTTAAGATCCTTGTGATTGGATGAGTTCACTATCACTCTCTTATTAGGTTTATCTGTACTCTTTTACTGAACCATGTTATATCTACTGATTCCCTCTTCAGTTTTATCTCTTATTTCTCCCCCTTCAACTTTTCTAGGTGTTCAACATGGTATGTATATACTAACCCCTACATGGGATTTTCCTAACATGTGTCATGTATTTTTTAAACAGTATATAGTTTGATTAAGACTTTAGGGGAGCTTAGGAAAACGAGGTTCTTAGACCACATATGGTGGTAGAAGAATGGGATCCAAGAGCTGGGATATCTCAAATATTTCACTTTTCTAGTTTTCTATCACTTTGGTACACATTTCTAGTTGGGCGGGTATTTTTTCCCTTTTCCTTTCACATTAAAATTTCATGCTTTGTTCTATTTAGAGGTTCATGCATACTTAATTTAATTTATATTATTGTTTTATCTTTTACTTCATTCCCTATTCAATTTTGAATTGAGTCAAATGTGTTTGAATGTAAAGTTACTTAGTTAAAGTCCTCCCTGAGTTAGTAATGCCTTTGGCACACATCTTTATCCCTTAGCCTAGGGAGGTAGGCTTGGGGTAGTTATTTCTGGAGCCTTGAATTGGGTCGGGTCATGATATATTGGTATCAGATCTTGTTTCGTCCTTGGGATGTTGTTTGTACATTCCCTAAAAAGTATTTTTTTTGGTTTATGGAAACAGATTCAATGTTTATTGTGTAAGGCTCTCAAGTCGAGGATTCCCGTGATGGTGCGGCAACTGACATAGCTATTCACCAGGAACTTGACTACCTTCTTATTGACTTGGAATTTAGATACATTTTATAGGGATTAAATGTACATTCATTATGTAGGATCGAGTCTTCAATTTTCCTTCTTGATTCATCTCCCCATTTTTGTTGATATATATGTATATGATCATCTAACCATGGTACTCCATGAAAGATTTCAGGATGCCTTCACGATGATAGCCATCTAGGATACCAGCTCTGGTTCATGGCGATGACCCTATGAGAGATGAGGCCTCAGTTTCAGGTCTATCTCATGATCCCCTTCCTCCATGTGGGTAGGTAGAAGCACCTCCACTTATCGAGCAGTAAATCATCATAGTAGAGAAGGATGAGAAAGGGCATAGGTTGAGCACACTCTATGAGTTCCATTTTCAGTGACCGTTGAGGTTCTGTAGCGAGAAAGATCCTTAGTCCGCATAGGATTGGCTAGATTTGGTGGTCTATATCTTATGGAATTTCCAGACACTAAAGGATCAGATTGTGGATTTGGAAACCATCCTTTTCCCTAAATCGGATTGGCATTTGTCACGCATGGTTATATAGATGCATGATGAGTTGACACTCTCATGGGATGACTTCCAATAGTAGTTCTATGAGGAGAAATTCCTCTATTTCTTATGTTTAGTTCATATCCATGAGCTTATGGAGCTTCAATGGGTAGGTATGATAGTGGATGAGTGTGAGTCTTGGTTTAAACACCTCACATGGTACTCTCTCAACATGATCTGCTATTGTTACTTTCTAGAATAGATGTTTGAGCAGGGACACTATAGAAAGATCTGATCCAGCATAGTGTCCATGTACATCCCCACCAATATAGGGGTTCTGGAGTGGGAAGTAGTTATAAATATTTTTCTATTAAAGGGACACCGAAAAACTAGATCTGGTAGTGGGTGTAGAAGAGCTAAGTCATCTATAGCTGGAAGGTAGGCACCAGAGATATTGAAAGAGGAGACCATTCTGTGAAAAGGCTCTGTCACATGGTCGTATAGGGCTAAGAAAATGCAAGGGGTCGATAAATCCCAGAGAGGGGTGGTGATTTACTTATGACAGGTGAGGTCACATGGTATGATATTACCTGACTGGGTGTGTTGAGAAACCCGAGCATATAGTCAATGGACCACCACAGCAGAGATAGTGTCGTGATCAGGGATCTCCCAATCATGGATAAGGTGGTACCTCGGGAGGAGGATCTAGTAGATGAGTAGTGTAACGCCATGACCCTAGTTACCCAGAGTCGGTGCATTATTCAATTACATTTCCATTATTATAAGAGATCATGTTCGAAAATATCAATTAGTTTATTATCCTTGGATGTACTAGATACATATATAAGTTTTACATTACATTATGAAATGAAAAAACAACACCATTATGTCCCCTTTGAACACACACATATCCCATATCCTATCCCTATAGTCCAATCATAATATACTTCTTTGCATCCCTAGAAAAGTAAAAAAATAAGAAAAGGGTCATCTCAGTTGGTCGGTAAGGATAACAATATAGAGGAAACTTTCATAAATAAGCATAAACATTTAAGATAATGGATAAGACTAAAAAATAAGCCTTTTAAACATAAAATTCATCATAATATGTAAAATATAAGTCAAATAATTTCATTTACTTATTCACATGTATTTTCTACTAGTTGAATAATCACAAGTAATATCAATATCTAATTTCATAATGATGGAATGCATAATGATGAAAATCATAACCACATAGTCAAGGCCTCATGCCAAGACTAAAAATAATATTTTTTCAAGGCCTTATTCAAAGAAACTAGTTTGTCTCATGAGACCTAACGATGCATAGAGGAGCTATAGAGGGCTACACCCCTCACTTACTAAGTTTAACGCATTCCTCATATAAAAATGTCCAAACATAACAGAATCATTCATCTTAAAACTAGCATACAGAATTTTAATACTTTAACTATAAACCATGAATGGTATAAAAATAACACATCCATAGTCAAACATATCACAAAACCTTCAATACAATATGGATTATTTGTATCATAATAAATCAACTTCAAACATGTGTAAAATCCATCAAAGGATGTTGACATAGATGAAATCAACACTACTTGAGAGAAATATCTCTTTCTATTTTGAAATCATTTAAAACTCAAATAATTATAAAAGAAAACATTTATTTTGAAAATATTCTTATAATCCTGTAATAGAAGCTTCAAAGATTATATAATTATAGAAAATAGATTCACCCGCCGTATAAGTTAAAAAACATTCTTACCATAATTTTTCAAAAGGGTCATAATGTAACCTGATTGGAAAATGACGGAAAGATTATTTTCAAAAAAAATTATAGAAATTAAGACAAGGGTATAAATTACTTTAAACCATATTATATTAAATAGTAATAATGTGTTTATATAAATTTTTAAGAAACATGGATGTGGATGATAAAGAAGTCCCAGTAGATACTTACATATAAACAACCTCAGATAAATAAAGAGATTATAAAATTAACTCTTACCTTGTAATTTTCAATGGTCAAGGGTCCGTTAAATAATTGATATTAAATTATAAAATAACCACATACATAAATATGATATCATATATGATCTTCTAATTTTTCTTTGATAATAAAATTTTAGTAGAATCATTCTTTTGGGTGTCAACTGATTCATTTTACTTTATATGTTTTCTCATGTAAGTCATGTTTGTTATGAATAGGATGTATTTTATTCAAATATATAATAATATTTAGTTCTTAAACATTATTTTTAATCATAACATGAAAATTATTCTTTAATGGTTACGATGGAGAATGAATCTCATCATGTTCATGGAGACGGTAATACGAATGTACGTACAAGCGACAATATCATTCTATTGATGGTTATATAATATGTAATTGGATGTTATATCATATATAAAGAATTATTAACATGTAATATTTATTATTTACATCAATTATACTCATTATTATATTCATCCAAATAATGAAGTGTTGAATAACAAACTACAACATGACGTGGAGACGGTAAGCCGTACGTACGCATGTATGGTGACATTTTCATTCATAGGATGGATAGAAAAATGAATACGGTTGTACCATATTTAAAATAACATCACATTATTTATAAGGTAATGTATTAATTACTTTGGTTTGGAAATAACCAATAAAGATAAGTGGAAAAAGAAAATAACTTTGAAAAAGGTGATGAAATTATTACCTCTTCTTCGGGTTCTTCCTTTTGATTTGATCAAAAGGGCTATTTAGGTTGGATTTATGGTAAAATTAAGCCCTATAAGTTGAATTGAGGGTATTTGATAGGATATTTGAGGAGGCTTTGGCCGAGAAAAATGTATTTGGAGGTGTGAAATTAAGAGAATGGGAAGTACCCTTTTATAAGAGAGGTGAGGGTCACATTAGGAAAAGCATGAAATATTATTTTATTATAAAATCATTTTCAATTTTATCCAAAAGAATATTTTTTAAGGATAAGGTGGTTATGGGTCTAAATCATTTCAACCAATAGGTTTTATACAATTTTAGGTCCCCATATTAACCTTATCTATTAGATTTAACTCTTAGTTAAACAGTTTAGCTTTTACCATGTATTGTTATATTATTATAATAAATGGTTCATAAACCTACTATAAAATGACTAGAGAATCCCAAGTGGTTAATTAATGACATATATATAATTATATGAGTTCTTTGGCTGAACCTTATACTTTTAGGAATATTATATTCCTTTAATAATAAAATATGTTTTAAAAAACCCATTTATTTCAATTTTGAGACTATTTAGTATTTGGTTTTTCTAAAAGTCAAAAAAACATGATTACTACAAAAAAATAGATCACATAAACCCTAACATATCATATTAACCTAGAAAATTCGTGGATGGCATCAAAACATTAAAATTATACTTATTTTAATATTTATAATATCTTTTATTTGATTCTTTCATTAATAAGGAAAAAACTTCATCATTATTGTGTCATAAATAAATATATTTATTTTATGTCTAAAAATAATAAATAAAATATCATGTTGTAAGAAATATTTTTATATTTAAAAGTATTATTTGTAGTTTAATACATAAATTATATAACCCCATATAAAAAAGTTTTACTAAAAGATAAATTCTCTTGTTATTTTTGTCTTTACTTTAAATTAATTTATATAAAATGTTTTTATCACTCCCAAGTGGCTCCATGGGATCCCAAAATCAACCTAATGATTCCCATGGTCGGAAATATATCATCCAATAAGGTTAAGATGCATGTTAGAGTAAGTTAACATTATTATAATATTATTTTTAGCCCTTATTTACAACATTTACCCTTTAATCGTGGTAAACAATATATTTACTTAAGTAACTATTCATAATGTCTAAAAATAAAAGTTACTTATTCATAAATTTTGGACCTCCTGATTATAAATATAGAATCCATTTTTTCAAATTCAAAAAAAATGTTGCAGAAATTAATTTAAAACTAATTTTGGTTGTCAAAACCAAAAAGTGGGTTTTTAAGAAGTAAAAACTATTAAAATATTGATATGTTTTTATTTCCAATTTAAATGTGAAATTACATCCAATGACCTAATTTATATTAAATGATAAAAATTTAATCTAATGATAATTTAAAACCACTCAAATGTATACTTTAACACTATAAATTATTTCGATTAAAAAAGTTATTTTTAATTAAAATTTAGTTATTTTCACTATTCATAAAAATTTGTAAGTTATCAGAAAAGTACCAAAAATTCACCCTATGATAATTTTGATATTATGAATCCAAAAATGAAGTCCAAATTTTAAAATAGAATTTATAAAAGTTCAAAAAGTGGGTATTATTATTCATAACTGCTTTTAAAATGGTTAGTTTGATAGGTCGTAGTACGCTTGAACTCGGTGTTGCGTACATAGAACGCTATTGTATTATTCAAAGAGAAGTGTACCATGGAATCTTGGAGTGTTACATTATTCCCTCTTTCAAATAATTTTTTTCTTGAAATTTGTTGAATATTGCTGCATAAAAATATTTGGGTTGATCTTCATCATAAGCTCCTTGGGTTCCCATGTTGCCTCTTCCATCTTATGGGTTTTGCATATAAATTTTACCAGATGAGTCGTCCGGTTTTTCAGCACTTGTTCTCTAGTATCAAGAAAATTTATAGGCTCTTCACAATAAGATAGATTGGGTTCCTGTTATATTTCATCACAGGTGAGTAAATGATTTGGTTTAGGCATGTATTTTCTCAATAGTGATACATGGAACACATCGTGAACATTGGAGAGACTTGGATCATTGCCAAACGGTAAGCTAGAAATCCAATTAATTCTATAATTTTGAAAGTTATGATGTACCTAGGACTTAATTTACCCTTCTTACTAAATCATATAACACCCTTACATAGAGATACCTTTAAGAAAACAGTATCTCCTACTTTAAACTCCAAATAATTCCTTCGGTTATCGGCATAGCCTTTTGCCGACATTGAGCAGCTTTGATGTGGGTTTGGATAATCTTCACTTTTTCTATTGTTTCCTCAACAAGTTATGGGCCTATGAGTTTTCTTTCACAAAAATCATCCCAAAAAGTTGTTGTGTGGCATCTCATTATATATAATGCTTCATATGGTGCCATCTCAATACTTGAATGGAAGATATTGTTATAAGAAAATTATACCAAAGGTAAATACTAATCCCACATACCTTGAATGTAAAGTAATCAAGATCCCAACATGTATTCTAATGTTTGAGTAGTCTGTTCTGATTGTATGTCTGTTTGAGGGTGGTAGGTACTGCTTAAATGAAGTTCAGTGTCTAGGAATTTTTGATGACTTTTCCAGAATCTTGACATAAAATGGGGATCATGATTAGAAATAATTGATAGGGGTATACCATGAAGTCTTAAAACTTCATTAATATATAGTATTGCTAAATTTTCATGTTGTAAATCTTCTCTTATAGCAAGAAAATGTGCTGACCTTGTAAGATGATCAACAATGACACATATTCCATCATTCCTTCCAGGATTCTTTGGTAGTCCCATGAAAAAGTCCATCATATTATCATCCCATTTCCACTCAGGTTTGGGAAGAGGTTGCATGACTCCTCTAGGATGTTGTCTTCTAGCCTTCACCTATTGATAAACCGTACTTCATGACACATAATCTACAATCTCTCTCTTTATGTTGTCCCACAAAAAAATTTCATTCAAATCTAAAAACATCCAAGTGCTACCATGGTGTATAGATAAATTGGAGCTATGAGAATCATCCAATAATTCCCTTTTTTGATCAGGTATATCAGGAACACAAAGTCTTTTCCCAAATTTCAAAATTACATCTTCATATACGAAGTCAATCAATCTCCCATCATTGACAGCTTAAATTCTCTTTTGAAACTCCTCCTCATCAGTATGAGAACTTTTTAACCATTCTTGTAAAGATGGATTAGAAACAATTTGAAAAAGTGTCAAAGTTTCACCTTCCATGATTATTCTCATATCCATCTTTACTATATCCATGAACATAGGATCCCTTTCAACTCTCATCATGGTCAGAACTCCATGATCCTTTCTACTCAAAGCATCTGCCACATTATTTTCCTTCCCCGTTTGGTAGTTTATAGTGCAATCATAATCCAGTATTAGTTCAAGCCATCTTTTTTCCCTCATGTAAAGTTATTTTTGTGAGAAAATATACTTCAAACTCTTGTGATCGGTATATATCTCCCATTTTTCACTATAGAGATAGTTTCTCCATATCTTCACAGAAAAGATTATAGCTGCTAACTCAAGATCATGAGTTGGATAGTTTTGTTGATGAATTTTTAGCTGGCATGATGCATAGGCAATAACTTTATCATTATTTATAAGGACGCAACCAATTCCTTTCATCGAAGCATCAGTATAAATAAAAAACCCATCAATCCCATATAATAGATTCAAGATATGAGCATTGACTAATATTCTCTTCATCTCTTCAAAACATTCTTCATACTCTTTTTTCAAACAAATTTAACTCTTTTAGATGTGAGCTTGATTAATTGGTTAGCCAATCAGGAAAATTTCTAGAAGAAATGCCGATAATAACCTACTAAACCAATAAAACTTCATTCCTCATTTATAATCGTCATTACTGGACATTCTTGGATTTCCCTTATCTTTGAAGGATCAAAAGATATTCCATCCTTAGAGATAATATGGCCTAGAAATGAAATCTCTGGAAGCAAGAATTCACATTCCCTAAACATCCTACATAATTAATTTCTTTTGAGGGTTTTTGGAATAGTGTGAAATTGATTTTCATGATCTTCATAACTTTTGGATTATACCAAGATATCATCAATAAATCCCTTATTACTCATTTCCTCTAGTTGTTTCTTTATTTCCACTAATTCAACAGTGGTCATTCTATAATCAGTCTTTGATATGGGCCTTGAACCAGGAATTAAATCAATGGAAAACCCAATTTTTTATTATAGAGGATGTCCAGGTTAATCCTATGGAAAAACATCAACGTATTCTTGCACAATAGCTACATCCCCTATTTGAACATTCCTTTCTTCACGCGTAGTTATTTCACTCTCTTCCCCCCAAATAATTTCATTTCGTGGAGCTACTGGGGGTGGATCTAGATAAGAATCAGATGGTGATGTTTTTGCTCTAAATATAAGGTACTCTTTATCATCATCGAAAATTATAACCTCATTCTTCATACAATAAATGTTCTCATCATGGTCATTTAGCCAATCCATACTACGGATTATATCAAATTCAATCATGGGTATGACGATGAGATCAGCAGATAAAGTACATTTATATGCCCTAATGGGAACTAATTCACAAAACATTAATGCAGTGATACTTTCCTTAGGAGTCTTTACTGACAACCCCCTTTATAAATCAAATTGTAAATATCTAATTTTCATCGAAAACTAAGAACATTTGAAATTATGTGATGATCCAAAATCAAATAAATCATTTTCTAAACTTGAGAAAACAATTAAATTACCTGCCACCAAGTCATTAGGAGCTTCAACCTCAGCAGTAGTGATCGCATAAGCTTAGACTTACACCTGTGACATTTTTTTGAGGTAAGTTTCCTTGGTTCTTAGGATATTCATTTTCATAATTCCCCATTTGTATACAATTGTAGAATTCAACATTGACAGCCTCGTTCATCACCTTTCCATCACTTGATTGGTGTCATTTTTCACCACACTTGTAACAGACTCCCATTCCCTTCAGGAAAGTACTAGGGTTTTTCTTACCACATTAACTATAGGATGGAAATTTAACGTTTCCCTTCTTCCCCTTATTTCCAATTCTAGAGTGTTTATAAGATCTCTTCTCCTCCTGCTTTTCTTTAAATTCGTAATACTTAGAGAATTCTTTTTCTGTCTTGATTGCACATGAGACTATATCTTCTTATGATGATTAGGATTGTGAGACTAATGGTCAATGGAGAAATGGTTTTATCCCATCAAATAATCGATCAATATTACTCCTTGGGTTACGTATATAATCTGTTCCATGCCTTTCTATCCTTGTAAAGTTATCCTCATACATTGCGACATTCACATCCTCCTTTTCCTTAGACTCAGAAATTGTCTTTCCAAATCTGCTCGATGGTCATGAGAAAGGTATTTTTCCATGAAAATATCATTAAACTCTGTCCATTCTATATTTGATACTTCTTTATCCTCCTTTCTGTTTTAAATTAATGACCACCACTGATCTGCATCTCCTGTGAGGCCATAAAATGCCATGAAAACCATTTCCCTTTCGATACTTTCCAAAGCACGAAATATTTTCTCTAAGGAACTTATCCATTGCTCAGCTACCAATGGATTTTTAGACCCATTTAATGTTGGTGGTTGTTTCCTCTTGAAGTGTTCTAACATTTATCTTCCGCATTGTGGATCAGGGTGCTCCATATGGGTAAGGTTATTATTTATAACCTGAGTGAGTTGTCCCAGTATGGTAATAAGTTGTTCAACACCGGTTGCATCACCTCTTCCACTATAACTCTCTTGAGTAGAAGGGTAATCCCTACATGTGTTGCATGTGTTGATATGGTTTTCATTCCTTACACTAGGTTCCATTTCTAAACAATGGCATACACTAGATTAATTTATGAATTGCAATACATAATTCAAAACTAGTAAAATACCTAACATAAATTGAACAGTTTATGTGTATAATCCATAATCATAAAAAAATGTTTTCTCTGATGAGGTATTTACTCATAAATCCTTCATAATGGTTTATAAATAATATATGAATTATCCTAAGCATATCCCCTGGGAGTGTCGTAACCTAAAGTGTTGCAAGGCCTGTTGTCATGTACCAAGATACCTCAGTTCAAGCCCAAAACTCCTTGTCGGAGTTTTCACTCCAAGTTACATCTGTGCCAGAGCTACCTCTACATGATCGTATCTAGACAGGGATTTATTTCTTGGAAAATACACAAAATCTCTTCATTACCAAAATTCTAGGAAGTTATTCTACAATAATCTTCAAAGTCAATCTTATGGTAATGTTCTCTAATCAAGGTTTTTTTAATCTAGAATCTAAAGTTTGTACTAACCTTCCTCTGATACCAACTGTAACACCCTGACCCTAGTTACCAAGAGTCGGTGCATTGTTACATTACATTATCATGATCACAAGAGATCAAGTCCTGAAAGACTGATTGGTTTAGTGGCCTTGGAAATACTAGATACATACATATGTTTTACATTATATTATGAAATTGAAAAACTACAAAAAAATTTCCCCTTTGAACACACACATATCACATAGCCTATCCTTGCTGGTCAATCATAATATACTTCTTCTCATCCAAGGAAAAATAAAACATAAGAATGGAGTGAGCTCAGAAGATCAATAAGGATAACAATATAGCAGAAACTTTCATAAATAATCATAAAAATTTAAGGAAATATATAATACTAAAACATAAGCCTTTTATACATAAAATACATCATAATGTGGAAAATATAAATCAAATAATTCAATTTACTTATTCACATGAATATTATACCAGTCGAATAATCACATGTAATATCAATAGCTAATTTCATAATGGTGGAATGCATAATGCCGGACATCATAACCACATAGTCAAGGACTCATTCCAAGACTACAAATAATATTTTTGCAAGGCCATGTGCCAAGATAGTATTCTATTTCCTTAGACCAACCGATTCATCGAGGAGCTATAGCGGGATCCACATGTCCCTTACTATGTCCAATGCATTCCTCATATGAAAAGGGTGAAACATAATAGAAAAATTCATATTAAAACTGTAACATCCCGGGTAAATAAGGAATAATACATTTTCATATTTATTAATATTTGTGAATTAAATATTAATTTTACTTTAATTGGGTTTCTATGTTCAATGGCGTACCTGATACGCAACAACGGATTTCATTGAAATCTTACATTGCACACTAATAATATAATAATATTATTTCAAGTGGTAGTTAACACGTAGTAATTGTATTGGCAGGAATGAATAGAAATAACTAAAATATGATTATATATGTTTGTTAAATTTTTTTACTTTTATCCAATAAATTTTAGAGGCTTAAAAAGCAAATGAATCCAATTTTAAGCATAAATACTCTAATATTCACTAAAATGTCGATTTATCACCTTTTGATGGTGAACCCTATTTAAATATAGTTTTGGTGACTATTATACATTCTATTGGACCAAATAAAATTATTCTTTAGAATCGGGACATCATGATTTACATTGTGTATGTTTTTGTTATTTTTCTGATAAAGATTATTTTTTTAATGAATAGTGAAAAATGTTGTATTTTAATTCAAAACATCTTTTTAATCTAATTTATTTATATCATTAGATTATATTTTTAATTGGTTTTAAAGTGTAATTAAAATATACTTTTACCATTTAATCCAATGGTGGTCATTGTAATTAATTTAACTTTGAAATTGGACATAAACAAGTGTCAATATTTTGATAGATATTGTTTCTTAAAAACACGATATTTGTTTTGACAACGGGAATTAATTATAATATTCATTAATGAAAATTAATTGTTTTTATTTTGTAAAATAGATATCATTTTTTAATTCAGAATAACAAATATATCTTAGGGTGAATTTTTGATTTTTTTCAGAAAAACATCAATTTTTTATGAATTGTGAAACCACTAAGTAGTAGTTAAAGACCCGAATTTTAGTTTAAATGAAACTTTACCACTTCTGTGAATTTAATTTCAAAAATACAACATATATGGTTTTCATTATTAAGTAAAATGTGGTTAAATGGGATAAAAATAATTTTTGGTGAATAGTAACTTTTGAGTTTTATTAACCGCGATTAATGTTAATTAGGGTAACTTAAGGTAAAAATAATGTTATAATAATATGAAATTACCATGACACTTGTCCTAACCTTATTGGATGAGTCATGGCCGACCAAGACAATCCATGGGTCAATTTGGGGACCCCATGGATTTACTTGGGTAAGATAATGACATTAATAACTTTTTATTTAAATTTAAAATAAAAATGTCACAAACATGTTTTATTTTACTAAAAAATTTTTAATGTGGTGTTATATAATCGATATATTTGACTTTAAATACTCCTTAGAAATATGAAAATATTTCCTACATCATGGTAATTTTTTTATAATTTTTAGGCATAAAATAAATAAAATTATTTATAATACAATGATGATGCAGTGTTTACGTCATTAATGAATAATTTAAATAAATAAGAAGATAAAGTTTAAAACAATATCTAACACTTATCCAATTCTTATTGGATGATTTTATTTCGAAAATGGGCCACCTTATCTTCGAATTAAATGATTTTTGGACCTTTAGAAACCAAAAAGAATTATATAATAAAATAATTTTTTCAACCCTTCCAAAAGAGCCCCTCCTCTCCCTTATAAAAAGACCTCACTTCCTACCCATCTCTCACACTTCTAAAGCCCTTTGGCTCTTCCAACCTCTACTCAAATAAGCTCCTAAGATACCTCTATTAATCCTAGAATATTTACCTTAGGTAGAAATCACTTCAAGAAACCGTTTTGGTTCAAAACAAGGGGAGTTACCCGATTTAAAGGAGATTAAAGAACGATCGAGTCAATTCAGACACAAGGTAAGGGACACTGTCTCAATCTCCTTTCATTGATGCATATTTCCAGTTATACACATCATTATTTTATATGGTGTATAAACCCATTTGAATTTTACTTTCGTTTAATGGGAATATTTTCTCTAAAAAGTGTTTTACTAAATGACAAAAAGGAATGTTTCTTTTTTCACGTATTCGGTGACAATGACCTTTTCCACCGCCATGAGTATTATTTGATCTATGGTGTCCTTAACAAGATGTAATTTTTTTAAACTAAAAATAAATACCATATACTCTTTTAACATATTTGGGTATTGAAAATTGTTTTTATAATGGATTTATTATTTCAATATCTTAAAATGTTGTATTGTTATTTCAATGTGGGATTGTTGTGATTCCTTTACGCTTATGTTATGTGTTATGATTATGTTATGGTTCTTGGGCATTTTTATGTATACGGGTGGTTCTGTGATAAAACCTTGGGAGGGTGAGCCTAAGATAGCTCTCCAATGCATTGGGTAACATGGATGAGGTAAACATGAATGTTTTTCCTAAGAGGTTTAGGGAATATACTGTGATGGGTATTCCAACGTAACTCCCTTTGTAGTTGTGATAGCTACAATATAAGTATGATATGGATGCCACAAGTTACCTTTATGATTTATTATTTCTATGTGTATTTCATAAATCTTATGATTTCATTAGGTATGTTAAAATCTTATGTTATGTATTTTTTGATGATCTAATGTTTTATTTCCTTGTTTTATAAATCTTACTGAGTTTTTTATGCTCACCCCATGTTTTGAAATGTTTTTTACAGGACTTAAAGTGAATAGGGTTATGGATGGGATCAAGGAAAATTCATGTTGTCTAAAACATGGAACTGGACCTGACACTTTTTTTCAAGAGTTTTTATTTTATAAAATAAATGGAAACTGAGTAGAAGTGTCTACTTTGTAATTTTTTAGATGTAATGTAATATTTATGGCCTAATTCTCTAAAACTATAAAACTAAAAAGATCCTCAATGTGAATTATTCATTCAATTCACTATTGTGTAATGTTATAAGGTTGGGTCTTTATAGTTGGTATCAAAGGTCAGTTTAGGCAACTTTAGGAGTTATGATATTTTTAAATTAATAAATTAATTTATGGAATGATTGAAATGATATAGAATTTATAGATTACCATGTTGGTTCACCTAATATATTTCTGTGTTTATAATGGTTTTCCATAGAGGAAACAGGGCTGCTATGTTTGGATGACACTAAGAGGAAAACAACCTTCCAAATCCACAACCTGAGACAGTCAGATTCGGAACTGAACAGTTTTTTTGTAGTGATGGCACAGTTAACTCAAGCTATAAATGGTGGTTTTATCCATAAACAATAACATCTAT